>JAILYB010000039.1:1294714-2589428 GCA_021437785.1 Rhodomyrtus psidioides
TTGAAAATGTACGCTTTATATTTTACGACACATATATATTTGAGTTTGTCGCAAAATATAAACGTGTCGCACGACGAAATTTGCGGTACGTTTGTTGCAAAAATATAGCTTAGAAATTCATTGCATACTGGGGACAAATACAAAAAAAATAATTTTTTGTCTAAAAATATAAAATAATTGAAAAGCATAAAAAAAGGATTTTAGGTACGGAAAATTAGCCGAAAAAAAATTCCTTGCTAATTTACAACAAAACATCCAATTTATTGCAAATTTCGTCGCAAAATATATAGCATACATTTCCAACGACACTTCGTCGTAAAATTCGTAACTAATAAAAATCGTCGAAAATTAATAATAAATATAAATTTTTTGTTATAATAAAAAATTTATTTAAAAAAATAATTAAAACAAAGCAAGCTTTTGCTTGCTTATGCCAGCACTTGCGCGCTGGTAAAACCAGCGCGCAAGATTTGCGCACTGGTTTGATCAGTGCGTGGGTCTCGCGCGCTGCTTCTCCCAGTGCGCGAGACCTAAATCGGTAAATATTTTTTTTTAACCTAATTTTGTAAATATATATATTTTTCTATTAAATTGGAAAAAAACCGTCGGACATGTGTCAGTGTTTGATGCGTGCCGGACACGCTCACGCGGTCAACTTCACTCACGCGGTCAACTTCACGGACTCGCGAGGGGCTGGTTAAGATGGTCAAATTCTTTTTTTTTTTCTGGTCACAAAGATGGTCAAATTCAGATAGACCAAAATGTGACCTAATTTTGGGCCTCTCCAATCTGTCTATGCTCTTTTGACACAAAATAATAATAATAATAATAGTAATCTATCTCAGCACTTGCCGCACGTCTCCTTCAAGTCCTCTCCGTCTCGCACTCTCTGTCGCTGCTCTCGCTCTATCGCCTCGCCTCCCCTCTACGCCGCTCGCCGCCTGGTGGCCGTTGGCGCCCTCAGCTCGCCTCCTTCAAGCTCTCTCGCTCTCGCCATTCGATCTCATTCGCTGCTCACCGCTCAATTGTGGTATTGTGGGTTCCGCTCTGTTGCACATGAAAACCAGGTAATTTCTTGGTTTTTTTCCGTTTATATCTCCTTATGTTATGGTTGTGGGTCTGGGACATGAAGTCGACTGCGGTGTTGTGGATCTTGGTTTTTTCGGTTATAGTGATCAATGGAAATGTGGACTAAGTCTATTCAGTCAGTTAGTTCTCTAAGCTTCTGTTTTTCACCTATTTGTTAAATGTTAAATTTATTAGTTATGAAATGCATAGTTGTTAAGGCGACAAGACGAGCAGAGGCCTTTAAAACGCCTAGGCGATTAGGCGTCCGCAAGGCGATAAGGCGACAATATATCTAACTTTATATATATATATATATATATATATATATATATATATATATATACATTTGTATTTCAAAACTTACGTTTATGATTCAACAGAGTAAATATATACATGAAAGATTATTAAAAATAAACAACTATCAAATATATTTAAGATATATAATAATCATAAAATGGAGTAGGTAATCGAGATTAAGTAACTATAAGTTTAATAATTTTAAAATAGTCTAATACGCTATACTAAATAAGTTTCAAATGTAAAGAAAGTCTCAAACATCACTTCATTTTTTTCTAGCTTTGAAAAACCCCCGCGCCTTCCCCTCCCCCCCCCCCCCCAAAAAAAAAACACGTGCTCCCACTTTCTCCTCCCCACACTCTCTCTCTCCTGTTCACTTTATTTTTCATCTCCAATCTTCGTCTACTTCATCGGTTTCTTCTCAGTTCTCACCGATCCGAGCCCCTTCGTCTCCATGCACCTCAAATCCGAAGCCGGCCGAGACCCAGACTCCAGAACCCCTTCCATCTACGCGATGTCTCAGCCACCGAGGCCTCCTCCACCACTGCCCATTTGAGTTTCGCGATCCTGAGCCGCCACGACAGCCCCCACCGAGGTCCTAGCTCGGCCGCGTCGCCGTGCTCAGGCTCGAAGACAAACCCAGCCACCACCCGAGCCTCTGTCCCGCGGTCGCGACCCCAGATCTGCGAGCTCGGAGACCCGACGCCAGCTTCGCGCTTCCTCCGCCATCGACCCACAGCCTCGACGCCACCCCAGAGCCTCGACCAGTAGCCGCACGGCCGTCGGACACCATCTGACCCAGATCTGGCTGCTGTCCAGTCTCGTAGCTGGCTGACCCAAGTCGTCTGCTCAGTCTGACGCGTCCAAGGCGACCGACTTGAGGAGAACCAGTAAGGCGACAAAACGCTTTGGGCATTCGATAACTAATAAATTTAACATTTAACAAATAGGTGCTATTTCGGCTTGTCGTGTCGGTGCTATATAATACATAGGTCACAACATGTTGTTACTCTTAAAGTCGTCAAAAAAGCTGTTATGTTGGTAAAGCCCTTTGATAATGTTGGTCTCTAATTAGCTGAAAAAATGTTGGTTTATGATTGGGTTTCTTATTTTCCTACTTGACTTTACGGCCAAACAATTTCTCCCGGACATTAAGGATATGATTGACCTCGGTGAGCAATTTTTGCATACATCAATTTCAGGCAAGCAATCAGATGTGCTTTACATGAAATTATTTCATACTTTATATGTCTTACAAATTAATTAAATGGCATTTGTCAACAACGTGAACTCACATAGGCTAGACTAATCGGTGGCTGCCACGTGCCAAGCGCGGGGCTATAGACCGGGTGCATGAAAAGATCTATCCCACCAGCTACAGTGGAGAGACAAGACAGTTGAAATTTCGGAAACCCGCGCTATTTTTGGCTTCTCGTCTGTCCGAGCAGATTTTTCTCTCAGAGACATGCGAACACAATTCGAGAACCACAAGCATTCCAAGTCCAAGGCATTGTAATGGAAGCCCTCCAAATCAAGCCTCGCCACCAACAGCAAGCCGTCCAGTTCCAAAGCCATCTAATGAACCCGCTCCACTTCGCTCTCAGACCCAAAGTCTCCTTCGTTGGGTCTCGCTTCACCTCGCTCTTCTGTTCTTCCGCTCTGGCTGCAAATCAGCCTCAATTTCAGATTTTGGACGCGCCGAGTTCGCGGAGTCCTGATTCGAGGAAAGAGGGCGTTGGTGGGAATGGAAGAATTAGGGTTAAGGGTAAGTCGGCCGATGCTCAGCTGAAGCAGAGGTGGTTGGACTCACTCACTTGCCCTGTCGCCGCTAGTTCCGGGGGAGTAGAATGTGATGGAGATGGTTCGGGCTCGGATTGGGTTATCGGCATCGATCCGGATCTCTCGGGTGCATTGGCGCTCTTGAAACCCGACGAGTCCGGGTTTTCAGCTCAGGTTTGGGATTGTGAATGGCCTTTTTCGTTGCGATCTTTTTTGCGTGTTAAATTCTTTTCTCAAATTACTGATTGCCAATTTGAATGTGCAGCTGAGTATGTAGTCAATCTAGCTATTTCGTTTTGGCCGCATAACAGAGTCCCTTTTGAGGTCCTAGGTGTTTGATAGATGGATAATACTGCGTTTTTCTCTGGAGTCTCGGTTGTAAATATCAGGTTTTCGATTTCACAAATTAAACATCAAATTTGAAGTTATTATGTATTTGAGAAGGCTCGTCTTACTGGAATGGCCCCTTCACTATCCAAGAAAGGAAGGGGGTGTCTGTTTTTGTTGGTGATTAGTCGAAGTAGTATTGCGAAGGATGGTCGGAAAGCCTCCTGTAGGAGGCATAGTGTTTATGTTGAGCCTATTGATGATAAGCTGTGGAGTAGAAATAATGGGGTGATGAATGAGAAGCTGTCAACTGCATAATGATTTTGCCTATCTCCATTTTATATGCAATTCCTTAGCTTCAAAATGTGCACAGTTAGTCTAGAGATAGAGACTGCACTTGATCATGACTCCTTGGAATTTATACTGATCTGGTGGACATATTTTAGTAGCCGTTTCATCCCTTGGTTCTGTTATTCATGTTGTTATTATCTACTAAGGACTGCAAGATTCTTGTTCTTAAGCTAAAAATTTTAATTGGTGTAGGTGTTCGATTCTCCTGCTGTTCCAATACTGGTTGGTAAAAGAACTCGAAGGCGATTGGATCCCAAGTCTATTGTTCAGTTGCTTCGGAGCTTGGATGCTCCAATTGGTACTTCCTGCGTTTCACTTTCTTTTATCAGTGAATCCTGCATCTCACTGTTCGTTTTGTCATCTAAAAGATTAAGTTGTACCGTGTTGTGTCAGCTTTTTGGGTGTTATGGTAGTTAACTTGTCATAGCATGCTTCATGTTGTTGTTGGTAAAGGTTATCCTCATTTTAAATCTACTTGAATGCAAACTGTTAGGAGGCAGATTGTAATGGTTGGAAATGCATATGAGCTTTTATTTATGCTTCCACTTGCATGGTGGCTAGATCTATCTGAATTGATTATGAAGGAAAAAATCTGTATTTCCTTATCTTCTTGAGTAATTACAAGGCCAATATATATACAAGAGAAAAGAGACCCTAGTTAGGCAAGAAACCTAATTTAGGTATTGACTCACCTAAGTTTAGGTAAGAAACCTAAGTTAGGTATAGACTCACCTAAGTTAGGTATAGACTCACCTAAGTTAGGTATAAAATTACAAAGTTTCAAACAACTTTACAACTCAACACTCCCCCTCAAGCTGGTGAATAGATATCTTCCATTCCCAGCTTGGTAGTTAGCTCGTGAAAATTTCCACCATTGAGCCCTTTGGTTAAGACATCTGCCACTTGCTGTCCTGAGGGGACATACGATAAGCAAATTAGTCCTTCCTCAAGTTTCTCCTTGATGAAGTGTCTATCAATCTCAATATGCTTTGTCCTGTCATGCTGCACAGGATTGTGGGCAATATTAATTGCAGATTTATTATCACAGTACAACTTCATAGGACTCTGCCACTTAACCTTCAAGTCATCAAGAATGATCTTGAGCCATAACAGCTCACATATTCCTTGAGCTGCTGCCCGAAACTCAGATTCTGCACTAGATCTTGCCACCACATTCTGTTTTTTACTTCTCCAAGTTACCAAGTTACCTCCAATGAAGGTACAATAACCAGTTGTAGACCTCCTATCAACCACTGATCCAGCATAATCTGCATCTGTATAAGCTTCAATCTTGAGGTCTGGACTCTTTCTGAATAATATTCCTTTTCCTGGATTCCCTTTCAAGTAATGTAGGACTCGAAAAGCAGCTTGTAGATGTGATTCCTTTGGATTATGCATGAATTGGCTAATCAAATTTACTGCATAGGAGATATCAGGTCGAGTATGAGCAAGATAAATCAGCTTTCCTACCAATCGTTGATACATTTCTCGATCCACTGTCGCCTCTTCTTTGGCTTCTGCTAGTCTTTGGTTCGGCTCAATCGGAGTGACTGCTGGTTTGCAACCAAGCTTCCCAGTTTCCTCCAAAAGATCCGTCACATACTTCCGTTGTGAAATAAAGATCCCTTGTTTTGAGTATGAAACCTCAATTCCTAGAAAATACCGTAGCTTTCCTAACTCCTTTATCTCAAACTCTCTGATCAAGTTCTGTTTTAGCCGTTGTTTCTCCCTTTCATCATTGCCCGTGACTATTATGTCATCAACATAAACCAACAATGCTGTAACTTCCCCTGCATCAGAGTGTTTTATGAACAGAGTATGATCTCCCTGACTCTGTTTATATCCAGATGCCTTCATGACTCTAGCAAATCGTCCAAACCAAGCTCTAGGTGATTGCTTGAGTCCGTATAACGCCTTTTTTAGTCTACAAACCTTTTCGGTTGTTTCTTTTCCTTCGAAACCAGGTGGCATGTTCATGTAGATTTCCTCTTTCAACTCTCCATGTAAGAATGCATTCTTCACGTCATACTGTTGAAGTTCCCAATCAAAATGAGCAGCTAAAGATAGCAAAATTCTTACAGTGTTCATTTTAGCCACCGGTGCAAAAGTCTCTTGGTAATCCACTCCATATGTTTGAGTGTAACCCTTTGCAACCAATCTCGCTTTGTACCTCTCCAAGGAGCCATCAGTCTTGTACTTCACAGTGAATACCCACTTGCAGCCTACTAGATTTTTCCCTTTTGGTCTGTCAACAATTTCCCACGTTTTATTCTTTTCTAGTGCCGTCATTTCTTCTTTCATGGCATTCCTCCATTCCTCTTTTGACATTGCTTCAGAGAAGGTGTTAGGGATGGCAATAGTGTTTAAACTCACAATAAAGTTTCGGAATGGTGATGATAATCTATCAAGGGACACATAATTTGAAAGTGGATAAATTGGTTTCTTGGTACATTCTCTTATCCCTTTTCTAATAGCAATAGGCCGATCAAGATCTGTCTCTGGTATATCACTGGGCTGCTCATTCACAGAAAGTTCAGGACTTACCATGCTCTCATTAGCAGTACCCGGAGTGGTAGATTGGACTTGCTCGGTTGTTGGAACGGCTGTCCTCCTTGAGTACACCTGAGAATATCTCATAGAATCATGAAAGTGAGTTGGACAAGTGGGAGTAGGACTAGTGGGAACAACAACAGATGGTGGACTAGAGGTAGGAGTCAAGGTAGGTTCATGAGTTACGGTGGTCGGGTTTGGATTCGCGAGAACATTGGATGATATATCCAGTTTATCAATAACACCAAAAGCATCATCTTCCTTATCTTCCATGAGTGAAATCTCCCCCTGAAGATAAGGTTTTGAAAAATATGGTTTATTCTCAACAAAAGTGACATCTGCAGAGAGATAGAATTTTTTTGAAGGTGGGTGATAACATTTATAGCCCTTTTGTGTTTGTGAGTAACCAAGAAAGATGCATTTGATGGCACGAGGATCTAGTTTTCCTCGTTGATGATGATGAATGTGGACAAAGGAACTACAACCAAAGACTCGAGGCGTAAGGCCGTTAGATGTACGAAAGTGAGGATAGAACTGAGAAAGAATTTCCATAGGGGTCTTGTGGTCTAATGTACGTGATGGTAGCCTATTGATCAGATATGTAGCTGTAAGAACAGCTTCCCCCCAATACGTTTTAGGAACATTTCCGTGAAACAACAAGGCACGAGTTGTTTTAAGAAGATGACCATTTTTCCTTTCAGCAATCCCATTTTGTTGGGGTGTATTCACACAAGATGACTCGTGGATAACACCTTCCTTTTGAAAATAAGAGGACAATGTTTGATTGAAGTAATCTCTAGCATTATCTGATCTAAAGACCTTGATTTTGACCCCAAATTGTGTTTGAATCATGGAATGAAAAGAAGGAATAATGCTACTCACATCAGATTTATGTTTGAGTAAGAAGGTCCAAGTGGCCCGAGAGCAATAATCAATTAAAGTGACAAACCAACGATCTCCAGAGATGTTTGGAACCGTGGAAGGGCCCCAAATGTCACTGTGTACCAAGTCAAAAGGATTAGAGCTACGATGATTGCTAATTGGAAATGATACACGGTTATGCTTGGCTAACTCGCAAACATCACAATGGAGATCTTGAATATTCAAACCATTGAACAGGGCTGGAAACATCACACTCAAGACTTGAAAGGATGGATGACCAAAACGAAAATGATGAAGCCAAATAGCTTCTTTATTTGAAATACTAAGAAAGGATGAAGATGAATTATTCATGATTCTTCTCGTGGTGAGGGGTGTCTCAAGATGGTACAGTCCACCTTGTTCCTTAGCGAGTCCAATCCTCCTCTCCGAGCCCCGATCCTGAAAAACACAGTAAGATGAGTAAAAAACAGCTTGACAATCGAGGTCTTTAGTGAGTTTTTGTATGGAGATAAGATTGGAAGACAGTTTAGGGACATGTAGGACATTTTTAAGGACAAGGTTTGGTGTGATAGGGACATCTCCAACCCCTGCAACAGTAGCAAGAGACCCATTTGCCACAATAATCTTCCTATCACTAGGACAAGGTGTATAGGTCCTGAAATGTGATGAGATATGAGTCATATGATCAGTCGCCCCTGAATCAATAACCCAAGAATTACCTGAGAGTGCCATTGAGCATGCACCAGAGGGTTTATTAAGAGACCCTAACAAACCTCTTATTTTCTCAATTTCTTCACTATTGAATGTCGCTTTCCCTTGTTCTGCTTCATAATCAGCTTGCTCAATCAGGTGGGCCCGGGGCCTCGATTGCATTTCCCGGTTCACCCACTCTCGACTTGAAGTGGTTGGTTTTCCATTCAATTTCCAGCATTTCTCCTTTGTATGTCTCGGCTTCCTGCAATAAGTACACCACAAGTTGTCCCGGTTGTCTCTTCTTGGTAGATCACCCTTCTCATCAACCTTTCCGACTGTCAAGGCTGACCCTTCTATTGCTCGTGGTTCAAGCATGACGGATCGACGACTTTCTTCTGCCCGGATCAAGGAAATCGTCTCCTCCAATGATGGAACATCTTCCTTGCCAAGTATTTGAATTCTAACTTGGTCAAATTCAGAATTAAGCCCAGCTAAGAAGTCGTAGACTCGATCTGTGTCAATAAAATTCTTCAAAATGGCTGCATCTTCTGGACACCGCATGTGGAATACCCGATAATGATCGAGTTCGTGCCATAAGTTCTGCAAAGAGTTAGCATACTCAGTAACAGTCTTACCTCCCTGTTTTGTCCCACTGGTTTTCACCTTAATTTCGTACACTTGGGCTGCATCACGGGCCTTAGAGTACGTCCGTTGGATGGAATCCCAAATCCCCTTTGCGGTTGGTAGAAACATGCAAGTATCGCTTATGGCCGATTCCATGGAATTCCATAGCCATGACATGATCATGGAATCCGCTTCATCCCACGCATCGAAATTGGGGTCTCCTTGCTTGGGTCCTGTCCCCAGTAGATGGCTGAGTTTTCCTTTGCCCTTCAGGTACGTCTTGACGAATTGTGACCATTTGAGATAATTTTTCTCATTCAGTCTATAGGCTGGCCTAATATTCTGAAGGTCGCCGATCATGTTTGACGAGGCAACCTCCTCCGATTGGTTTGTGGTTGGAGAGGGAAAATTTATGACTTTGGGTGTGGTTTCGGATGTGGTCATTGTACCAAGAGAATATTAGCAAGAGTACGAGTCGTACTGCAGCTATAAAGGTTTGAAAATGCAGCAATGAAAGCTGCAAAAAACAAAACCAGCCTTGAAAATGCAGCAATGAAGGCTGCGGAAAAACAGAACCAGCAATGAAGGCTGGACTGTAACACTATCCCAGAAAAAATTGAGCCTAAAGCTCTGATACCATGAAGGAAAAAATCTGTATTTCCTTATCTTCTTGAGTAATTACAAGGCCAATATATATACAAGAGAAAAGAGACCCTAGTTAGGCAAGAAACCTAATTTAGGTATTGACTCACCTAAGTTTAGGTAAGAAACCTAAGTTAGGTATAGACTCACCTAAGTTAGGTATAAAATTACAAAGTTTCAAACAACTTTACAACTCAACAGATTATCTTTAGCTTGCATTGTTGGTCTTGAAATCACTCTGGGAGTGCAATTTCTGGGTTGATAATGTTTCTCCTGTTTTGGTGCTAGGAAGTCAATACAAAAATGCATCACTTATGCCCTTTATCCCATAACATCATGAGTTTCGTGTCAAGCCATCAGAAAGGAGCACATTCATTTTCCTATATACATTTTTATCCCTTTTAATTGAAGGTCATTGACTTTTGGAGCTTCTTAAATTAGGTACAAAGGCATACATAGAACAGTCAAGTCCATTTCCCAACGATGGTAAACAGGTTGGTTTGGATAAAATTGATTTTCTGATCTTTTTTAGATATTTGTATGCCTACTCACCAGATATCATCTCTCTTTTTTCATTCTTCTCCTGTGGCTACATCTACATCGTGAGAGAAGAGTCGAATTGAACTAATATGTACTGACCTTGTCTCATGTCTTGACATTTGGGATCATTCACATGAAGTCTAGGGCATCATTACTTGGTGCAAGGAAGTCTGCATTAAAGATTAAAAAAAAATGCTGAAGATGCTCTTTCAATCTGTTCAAGAGTTATCCTTAATTGAGTAATTCATTCTATACGGCTTTTTTTTGGGTCCAATTCTATAGGGCTTTGAGTTTGTAAAAAATATTGAAGTTCTTGACTGTAAGCAAGTTGCATGTCTTTATTTGGAGAAGGGATATGTGCCAATCCTTCCAATAAGTTTGTATCTTTCTAATCCAGGGCATGCCCTTATTCTGAGTAGTTTTTGGTGTCTATTTATCTGAAATTCCTCTTGAATTGCCTCGGTTCATAGCGGCAATGTCGTTGGAGTAACTGCTGTTTACACATAGAGGAGTAAGGTGATTTTTCTTAAGGATTCTCTTCTTATGCTTTTCAGGGATGGTGGAGTGGAGGTTTTGGATATGGCTTGTGGATTGGAATCTTGGTTTCGTCAGGATTTTCTGTGGTTCCAGTTGCATCTTCACTGTGGAAAAATGTATTTGAGCTCTCTGGGAGTTCCTTTACAAAGGTAGGTTTGGTTTCAACTCAATCACTGATGTAAAATTACATGCTAGTTTTGTTTAGGGAAGTTGAGCCTACGAAAAACTGTCCTTTTCCTTACACGAGGGTTCTAGTTTGGTGTTCCAGGTTTTGACAAGTAAATATTTCTGCCAGCTCGGTTTATTATCTTGTGAGAAAGGGCCACACCTCCCCCTCCCTCCCCAGCCCCAAAAATAAAAATAATAAAAGCAGTTAGGCTTGGTTTGTATCGCGGAAGAGATCACAGAAAATGACTGATCTGGAAAACGTTTTCCGAAAAATGATCGCTTTCCAGATCACTCATTTTCCGCAAAAGAAATGGAGCCTTGGTGTTCCATGTTTTATATGGATGGAATCGTGGCTCATACTAGCTGTGGCCCCAATGGATGGATTGCTGTATTATGTAAAACTCCAATAGTGAATCAATACTCGCGTGACTTTGGACTATTCTGTCTCCCTCATCATTGCTTCGTCTGCTGGACTGTTTTTTTCTTGTGACAATCACCTGAAAGTATTGCCACGTTTTATTTTATTGAGATGTTGAGTTGGTATGTTCACCTTGGAGATGCTGATTGGAACAGGATGACAGTCGGAGGGTTGCATCAAGTTTGTTTCCTTCTTTGGATGATCAACTTAAAAGGAAGAAAGACCATGGTATTGATCTTTCCCTTGTTTTCTTGTTTTCTTCTTGGTTGTGCCCTACAATTTTAGCATCATATTACTGCATTGAGTGAGAGGAATGTTCTCAAAGATGTGCCACATGGGAATTTATTCGTAATCATCACTTAGATGGAGCCAGGGACCATGCATTCATGGAAATAGAGTTAATTTAAGGCTTGCGTAATTTGAAACATAGGAAAGCTTATCTAGCCTCTGCCGCCATTGGACAAATTTGTTTCTGCCAAAAGCTGTTGCGATAAAACACCAGTAGTCACTTTCCGATAGCCAAGATTAATCAAGTGGATTTAGATGCAGCAATCTACTAAGTATGATTGGATCTGTCTCAAGCATTCTCTTGATTTGCCACGGTGCAGGTAGAGCTGAGGCTCTTCTTATTGCCGCTTATGGGAAAGGCTTGAAGTTGAAGTCAAATTCGTCGTGTGTTGTTGAGGAAGGTGTCTCTTAGTTCTTCTCTTCGTCGCTCCGTTTGTTTTGGTCTGCTCCAATTCATTTTTCCTTGGGAAAAACTCTAATCTCAAAGAATACTCGGACGAGTGAGCGGATGAGTCCGGTTGAGATATTCCACCGGTCAAAAGCTTTACTGGCGCATGATTTAAGAAAGCTCCAGACTCTTCCACACCAATCGGGAGGCGAAAGACCATGAAGAGTAGATGAAGATGGGTTCCAGAAAGCCGGTCGAACGCATCGCTTCTTGAGTCCTTCCCATATAGTGCAGGATGTAGATGGCCATAGAAATTTCTCATTTGTAACAGGCCAGCGAGGTAAGCATGACATTCGAGGGGTAGAGAAGCTGCTTGAGGCTTTCGGTTCACGGCTCATGGACGGGGAGGAGAGCCAGTGGTCAATGGGCTGTTGGGTCGGTGAACAACTCAAAGCCCATCTGCAGATTCATGGGCTCTCGTGGGAACACGCACGAACAACTAGAAAGCTGCTGCATAGTAACCACCCATCTGGCAAAGACATGCCCCGAACGATTATTTGGCTCTTTTGCATTGATGATGCCAACGAGTCGACCTCAGCTTTTTAGTTTCTATGATTTGGACACATCGATCAAGACCGCTCCACACGAATTTTAGCCCACGTTATACACAGTTGACTGTACAAGGTTGGGAAGTCGGTAGCCGCTCAGGAGCGGAAGGCTCACGTTTCTGCGAGGCGTGCGTGCGTCCAATGTCTGCCTAATTCGAGATGGAAAGAATTTAGTGGCATCGGTGCGTATCTCGAGTTTATGGGGACAGGTTCAAGTCATCTGTCTTCTCGAGCAAAACCTCCACGAAATGGAAATTAAAACAAAAAACCAAAAACAAAACCAAACTAAACCTTAGGATCGTCACAGAAGCAGAAGAAAACTCCGTGCGCGCGGGTGGTTGGGAACGGAACGGAGTCCCATGTCAAAGTGGGGCCCTACCTCGACAGAGGCGCGCCTGTTCGGACACCTGTCGCCTTCTGCTTCCACCGTCTCCGTCTTCCTGACGTCCATCAGTTTTGATATCGAACGGGGACCGCAGCAGCTTCTAGAACCACTCGTGGTGGGACGGCTCCTTAGTCCTTCCCCACACATACACACAACAACAACAACAACAACAACCATTAGGGTTCTACCAGTCACTCTATTTTCGTGTGGCTCTTCCTATTCTATTACACAATCGCTATTGGAACGAACGCTTTCGAGTATCGTAGACATTCAAGTGAAATTTAGAACTTGCCGGAACAGGTTTCTCTTTTTTTTTTTTTTTGAAACATGAATTCTACTCTGTATATCTGAAAAACTTGAAACTTGCTTTGTCACGAGTTTCGGGGCCTGGATAGGCTCCGCATGCATTCTTAATCAAACGGTAGTAATGAATCATTATATTTAATAAGCACACTTTGTTGCCACAATCCACAAATTTAGATTAACGGTTCATTATCTGATGTCATGGAATATCGCAGGATCGCAGGAACACATATGCCAAGAAATCACAAAAACTTGTTATGGGTCTCAAGCTTTACTTATTTGGTATCTGAAATATATCCGTTTAAATAAGTTTTTCGAATTTTGAAACCTGATCCAATTTCGAATTCCAAAATTTTGCCCGGATTCATTAAGTCGAAAATTACCGCAGCCGTTTAAGAAAATTACCCCTATTCGTTGAGTCGAAAGTTACCAAGGGGAAATAAAATGATGGCTGGCGGTGTCCGGTAGGCTTCTATCAAAACTAGGAAGAAGGACCTGCCAGTCTAGTCTACTGGGCAAGGGCCATATGCCCGGTGTGAAACTTAGCACTTTCTCCAAAATATTAGGACATCACATGGGGATCCTAGAAGATTCCATTCTAGGATCTCTGTCTACGTAACATGTTAATTCCCACGCGAACCCGTTTTCCCCGTGGTCAACGGAATTCATCTAGATGGTATTCTCTTCAACTAATTTAACGAAGCCACTTGGTGGAATTGCCTTTTCCTTTTCTTTTTTCATAATATCTGGAAATAAAATCACTCTTTAAATATCCGAAGTTCATGAATTGCGTTGAATATTGTCTAAAGTGTGAACTTCTCATTCTATTTTTGGGGCCAAAAACTTCTAGTAATTGGAAATACGTATTTTCCATGCGTTGAAAGAAACAACCATCGTAGCAATTTAAGAGATTGTAAATTCTTTTATTTTCGTGTATGACGTTTGTCATGGAGTCAAATGTCATTCACACTTTTGAAACTCATAACTTGTATTTCGAGTTTGTGTCATTCTTCACATCAATTTGCATTCTTACGACCGCAATTATTTACAGAAATTGTCGCTTTTTTCCCCAAATCATTCACTCTTAAAAAACAAATCCAAAAATGCTAACATATGATTCTCTCTATCCTCCATCATCTTTCTCTTATCATGTCACCGACCAACCACCATGCTTGGCCCTGGCCCTAGCCCTCTGCCATATCTAACCATCACCAACCTCAGTCTTGAGGCCAGCGATGGTGGCCGCCTCATACTTGGTCTAAATCAAGGTGGGGTGACCCAATGTGGTTCAGATTGGAGCCTAGATAATCCCATCTTTCAAGATGTGGATTGTGTGGAATATGAGAACGATTGGTGTATAGTCTTCTTAATACATCACTTTACAAAAACTCCTAAGACATTCTTTTTACAAAATGCGAACACTAAAGTTCTCATCTTTTTGAAGGAGCTCCAGAATTGTACTGGTCGAGCAAACAAATTTGTGCCAACAGAAATTGAAAAAGAAATGGAGAGGAAGTCAAAAATATCAAATTGAAAAATCAATAAAGAAAAATTGTGGAGAGAGAAAGAGAGCCAACTTCATTAAAGAACTCGAAAAAAGCAGTGGAGAGAGAAAGAGCGGCCAACTTCCAACGGAAAACTACCTACCACCTTTCTCCCACCATCTTCCCCACCTTCTGTTGTTCCGGGCGATTCAATTCATGTCTCTCTGCCTCTCTTTCTGACGCACACGCTCAAGAATTAATTCTCTCTCTACAAAAAAAAAGGAAAAAAAAAAAGAAAGGCAATTTCCAGATTAACATCTTCCACCAAACACAAACAAGAAGGCTTTTTTGAACAACTCCGTCACGTTTCTTGACCTTCTCTTCTTCATCTTCCATCTAACACAACGCCCCCACCAAGAGTTTAGGAACTCTTCTTTCCTCTTTCCGAGTCCTCTTGACTGGGTCCCCAGAAAACTTCAATCTTCTTTTCTGGGGTTCCTAGATTTCCGGCAGAAACCCTAGCTCTGCCTCGTTTTGATTTGGTACTTCTCTTGGTCTTTTCTGCTTTTGATTTGGGTTCTCTTTGGTTTGTTGTCTGTGAACTTCCACTTGC
Organism: Rhodomyrtus psidioides; assembly: GCA_021437785.1. Lineage (NCBI taxonomy): Eukaryota > Viridiplantae > Streptophyta > Magnoliopsida > Myrtales > Myrtaceae > Rhodomyrtus > Rhodomyrtus psidioides. The sequence goes on from JAILYB010000039.1 coordinate 1,309,660, forward strand.
TCTGTTGGTGGATGAGAAAGCGAAGAAGCATGTGTCAATAAGAGAGCGAACTGCTGGTTGGGGCTTTGTGATCCGCGCTTGGAAGTTAAAGTGATTAGTGAAGAACAAGAGCGAATTGCTAGTTGGGGCTTTGTGACCCACGCTTGGAAGCTAAAGTAATAGGTGAAAAACAATGCTCTTAAATCGGCACAATTTGGCTGGTTTTAGTGATCCTTTTGACCAAACCTTGAGTGTTAGGAGCAATGTGTGATCTGTTCTGTTGTACATCAGAAGTCGTATTGGTGAATGCTGTGTTGCTACTTTTAGATGCTCTTGTTCATTTTTTTTGTCAAGTCACCTGGAGTCATGTCTCAATGAATTGCTGAATTTACGGAGGAAGCAGGAACCTAAGTCTTTACAAATGAAATGTCTGAACACCATCTATGTAAACATTGTTTGCCACATTATTGGTCAAGGAGTTTTTGTTTCGCATCAATGATGTTGCCCCAGAAAGTTTCTATACTTTGATCTGTGAGCATTAATCCTGTAGGGATGGCTTAGATTCAACGACATAGTGGTCATGAGGTTTGATGCTTACATCGCATGAAAGTTTAAAAGCTGCTTATCATAACAAAAGATGATATCAAAGAGGAGCATAAGGGGGTCCTTTTTAGATGTGAACTCAATGTATTGAGCACCTGATATTTGTGTTATCCAGCTCTGTTATCTTGGTAAGCTGAACAACATGTCCTGTAATCTGTGTGTTGACTTCAAGTGCTGGAACTGCATTGCCTGAACTAGAATCCAGTGTACTAATGGTTCAGATGTATCTGATACTTGTAAACATTATGCAGGATTTCCAACTATTTTTATACCCATTTTCGCAATGTCGAGTTTGGAGGAACCACTTGGTCTTGACAAGTTGCCCAGCATGAGTACTATTGATAGGATTCAGAGGTTCTCATCTGGTGCGTGTCGACCAAGAATGGATGATATGGGAATGGGGAGTTGCTGGATCGAAGGAAGGAATTGTAGCTCATCAAACAGTTGCAGGTACTCTTTTGAATTGCTGAAGATGACCTACAAGATTAAGCTGTCTTCTCTGTTTCTTCTGTATTTTCTTATCAGGAATGGGATTTAACCAGGAACCTTTTAATGGATTTAGGAAATGACTTGCTTGCATTTGAAGGGTTTGTAACTTCTTTTCCTTTTCCTTTTTGGGCTTGGTGAGGGCTTAACAAAAATTAGATCATGTGCAATGAATTAGTGCGGCCCACAAGTCCTCTTTTCTGCATTTGATAGTGAGAAGTGCATTCCTGTATTTTAGGAAATATCTAAAGAGACTAGAATAGTACATGCTAGATTATGGAAGCATGATTTTAATGGCTTGGGAGTATCAATCATGAAGGAAGAGAAAACACCTACTATTTGGGAAATTTGGCATGAAAATCCTGTTGAAATTTGGGATAGTCATTCTTTATAGAATAGGTACCTGATATCGAAAGCTAACTCCTCCTTCTTCTTCTTCTTCTTCCATTCAGCAATGATTATGATGAGTTTACTGAAGATTCATTCCCATGGAGAAGTCATACCCGAAATGGGTCCAAAAACAACTCCTACACCCGATCTTCAAATGGAGGCAGGAACGACTCAGTGGCTGGGAGTCTATGCGCTTCCCGGTACTTCCCGGACCATCAGTATAGATCCAAGTGTGATGAAAAAAACACGCGCACCACATCAAACAAGGTGACCTGCTGGCCACCCACATGCTTATAATTTATTTTTCCATCTAATCTCAAGAGAATCTTTCTTTCTATCGTCAAGTGTTGGTCACCTGAACAACGTCGTGCTTGATCAGTTTTTGAGAGGTATTCCGAAGTTTGTGAAGATTGTGGAAGTTGGTCCCAGAGATGGATTACAGAATGAGAAAAATACGGTGCCTACTGCAATTAAGGTAGAATTGATACGAAGATTAGTGTCCTGTGGGTTGCCCGTGGTTGAAGCCACAAGCTTTGTATCACCTAAATGGGTTCCCCAGGTTAGTGGGTTTCTCGATTCCAAGTAATTCCATAATTTCTAAGTTTTCTTTGTTGAGAGCCTCATTGTTCACATTTCAGGAATTACTGCAATATTATCTGCAGTTTTAGGTGCATGTTAGTCCATAAACCCCATTCAGCCGTTATGCCTACCTATTATCCTACATCTTCGGAATGAAGATCAGTTAAAATGCTTAGAGCTCATTGATTTTCAATTCTGTGAAGCTTTCTTATTCATCTTCCTGAAAGCCTATTTATATTTGTCTAATCCGTGAACTTGGTTTCAGCTGGCGGATGCAAAAGACGTAATGGAAGCAGTACATAATTTGGAGGATGCCAGATTGCCTGTTCTGACTCCTAATATGAAAGTAATCATGAAATTATTTAACATTATGCTAGTTGAATTAATAGATGAGTCGTATACATTTGTCCTATATAAATTAGCACATTTCTTTCAGGGATTTCAAGCAGCTGTAGCAGCTGGTGCTAAGGAAGTAGCAGTGTTTGCATCTGCTTCCGAGTCCTTTTCGAAGTCAAACATCAATTGCAGCATTGAAGAGAGTCTTGCGCGTTACCGTGCTGTTACTCAGGCTGCTAAAGCGCTCTCAATCCCTGTCCGTGGGTAAGTGCTCTCTCTCATGTGTGTGTGAGAAGCTGCACAGCACAATCTGCAGATCTACAGAGTATTTTCATTATATTAAACTGTGCTGATGTTGTGAGCAGTTCTCTAGCAATATGCTTGTGCCTGTTTTTATACAATTGAAACTATATACAACCTTAAGAAGCTTTATATGATTGCTAGATTCTAAACTCTGGTATCAAAATTGGTGTAGCAAAGAAAATTTTGCTGTCTATGAACTATGTTGGTTAGACGATCCAAGCCAGGGTAAAGGAGGAGGGTTACGTCAGGCGTAGCGAGCCGGTTATAAAAAAAGAGCTATATTTATGAGATGAACCCTATTGATATTTCGTTGGAGCGTACTCTTCTTAGCGACACGTTACATCGACGCCCGGGTGTAGCGAAAAATGAGCAAGGGTCCTTGCACCAAGATAGGTGGGTGCAGGGGGTAAGGAAGCTAGCCTTGGGCCATCATTCCCAGAGTGATGCGCCACATCGGTGCCCGGATGTGGTGATAAGTGAGCAAGGGTCCTCACACTCTCGTGGGCGAGTGTGGGGGGTAAGAAAAGCCCAGGGGGTAAGGATTCGATTGGGGAGTTGGAACGTAGGAACCTTAACGGGTAAGTTGAGGGAGTTGGCAGATACTTTTGCTAGAAGGAGAGTGAATATTGCTTGCTTGCAAGAGACTAAATGGAAAGGAGAGAAGGCTAAGGAAGTGGAAGGCACCGGATTCAAGCTATAGTACACAGGCACAAATAAGAGTATAAATGGAGTTGGGATCCTGGTCGATAGAAATTTCAAAGATAGAGTTGTTGATATTAAAAGAATAGGTGATAGGATTATTTTAGTAAAGCTAGTAGTGGGTGATTTGATTCTAAATATCCTTAGTGTGTATGCCACTCAAATTGGACTGCAAGCATCCGAGAAGAGCAGATTTTGGGAAGATCTTAAAGAGATTTTAAGGTGGATACCACACGAGGAGAAAGTATTCATAGGAGGAGATCTAAATGGACATGTCGGTCAGACTAATGGAGGTTTTGACAGAGTTAATGGAGGTTTTGGATATGGGATTAGAAATGAGGCTGGTGAAGACATCTTAAGTGTTGCCTTAGCTTATGATTTGATGTTGGCAAACACCTTCTTCAGGAAAAGAGAGTCACATCTAATCACTTTTCGCAGAAGTCAAAATTGTAGCCAGATTGATTTCTTCCTTGCAAGAAGAGAAGATAGAGCCTCGTATGTAGATTGTAAAGTATACCCTGGTGAATGTGTAGCTACACAACATAAGTTGGTGGTCTTAGAAGTTCGGTATGACAGTACAGAAAATGAAGAGAAGTGCCCAGCATTCAAGGAAAGAATGCTACAGGAAGGACCGTGGCGACTGGAGGGTAAACTAAATATGATGTGGAAGGAGATGTCTAACTGCATTCAGAGAGTGGCAAAAGGGGTGCTAGGGGAAAGTAGAGAGAATGGACATCAAATAAAGGAAACTTGGTGGTGGAATGAAGAGGTGCAGGAGGCAATTAAGCAGAAGAAGGAGTGTTTCAGATGTCTAAATAAATGTCCTAATGAAGAGAATTTGCAAAAGTTTAGATTGGCGAGAAGAAGTGCCAAGAAAGCGGTGCGAGAGGCTAGAGGCAAGGTTTTCACCGATATGTACGAAAAACTTGGGAGCAAAGAAGGAGAAAAATGTATCTATAGACTTGCAAAGTCAAGGGACAAGAAAAGTAAAGATTTGACACAGGTTAGATGTATCAAGGATGAAAATCAAATACTTTTGGTAAGAGATGAAGAAGTTAAGGGCAGGTGGATGAGTTATTTTAACAAACTTTTTAATGGGGAGAGCGATAGAAGTGAGGTGGATTTGGAAGATGCTTCTGATGATTTAAATAGAAGGTTTGTGCATAAAGTTAAAGCACGGGAAGTTAGGGAGGCATTAAAAAAGATGAAGACTAGTAAAGCCTTGAGACCCAATGGTGTTCCTATTGAAGTGTGAAGATGCTTAGGGGATGTAGCAATAAGTTGGTTGACTAGCCTTTTTAACTAGATCCTCCAAAATAATAGGGTGCCTGATTAATGGAGGGAGAGTATACTTGTGCCTATCTATAAGAACAAGGGGGTATCCAGAATTGCTCCAACTATAGAGGCATTAAGCTTATGAGCCATACAATGAAGTTGTGGGAGAGAGTTACTGAGCATCGTTTGAGAATAGAGACTAAGATTTCTGTCAATCAATTTGGATTTATGCCAAGAAGATCTACCACGGAGGCTATTTTCTTGATACGACAATTGATGGAGAGATATCGAGAACGAAAAAAGGACCTCCATATGGTGTTTATTGATCTCGAGAAGGCGTATGATAGGGTTCCAAGAAAGGTTTTGTGGTGGGTCCTTGAGAAGAAAAAAGTACTTTCAAAGTATGTAAAGGCAATCAAAGATATGTATGACGGTATTACTACATGTGTGAAGGCTTGTAATGGCACATCAAGTTATTTTCCAATTACAGTAGGCTTACACCAAGATTCTGCTTTGAGTCCTTATCTTTTTGCTCTAGTTATGGATGAGCTAAGAAAAGATATTCAAGATGAAGTGTCGTGGTGTATGCTAATTGCAGACGATATTATGCTTATTGATGAGACCAGGGCTGGGGTAAACGCTAAATTAAAATTATGGAGAAACACGTTGGAGTCTAAAGGATTTACGTTGAGTCGAAGTAAAACGGAATACTTGAAGTGTGAGTTCGACAAGGCAGGAAGAGAGGATCAAGAAGCCGTAAATATGCTCGGACAAGAGGTACTCAAGAAAGATACTTTTAGATATTTGGGATCAATATTGCAAAAGGAGGGAGAGATTGATGAGAATGTAAGCCATAGAATCAGAGCAAGTTGGATGAAATAACGCAGTGCATCAGGATTTTTGTGTGATCACAAAATTCCTCTTACGTTAAAAGGAAAATTTTATAGAACAGCAATAAGACCTGCAATGCTATACGGAGCTGAATGTTGGCCAGCACAGAGGAAACATGAACATAAAATGGGAGTAGCGGAGATGAGGATGTTAAGGTGGATGTGTGGTCATACAATAATGGATAAGATAAGGAATGCAGATATTCGACGAAGAGTTGGAGTAGAGCCGGTGGCAGAAAAGATGAGAGAACGTAGATTGAGATGGTTTGGACATATTCTCCGAAGGCCCCTAAATGCCCCGGTACGAACAGAAGTTTGTTATTGAGAGCATACCACGAAGAAATAAAGAAGTCGGCCGAAACTTACTTGGGAGGAGGTACTAAAACAAGATTTAAGGGAGCAGGAAATAGATTGGCGTACGATTTGTCTTAGGACGGAGTGGAAGAAGGCTATTAGTATTATGGAGGGGTAGTTAGTGTGTGTGTATATATCTTTGTTTATTTATTTTTACATATTTTCCTCTATTCTCTCGATTGATTTTGCTTTATTTTTATGAATCTTTGGGGTTCATCAACCGCCGACCCCAACTAGTTTGGGATAAAAGTGTTGTTGATGTTGATGTTGATGTTAAAAGCGAATCCTTTAAATAGGATTTTTGGTGATTCCCTTCTTGGAATGCTTTGGTTTTCTACTTACTCCAGCTGTGAAGGAAGGAGGATTTTGGAAACTGGAAATGTTTTTGGCTGCAGTATGCTTACAAAGGGGAGAAGTAGTTGGTGTAGTTCTCTAGCTTTTGTCGTAAAATCCTGTCTTCTTGATAAACCTGTTACTAAGTGTGAGACTCATTTTTTCAATCCCTAATGTGGTGTTTGTTTGAGTGACTGTATCATTCCTTTCATTTACAATGACATGTTGCAGCAGTTCACTTCATCAGGCTTTGGCTGTTAATTGAATGAGCTTTTTGGAAAACATCAGGTATGTCTCGTGTGCCATTGGATGTCCAGTAGAAGGACCAATTGCAGCTTCAAAAGTTGCTTATGTTGCAAAAGAGCTACATGAAATGGGCTGCTTCGAAATTTCCCTAGGAGATACGATTGGGGTTGGTACTCCAGGTAATTTTCAGAAGCGACAAGTGCTTGTCCTCATTTTTTAGGTGCAGAAATTTTTGCCTAGGATAAACTTCTTTTCGTTACATGATGCATTTAAGTGAAGTCTCTGGGTTTTATCTAGATAGAAAGCTTTTAGAGATGTTAGTGAGTTTTGAGTTTTAGTTATGTCCAGTGATCAACAAAGACGTATTTTTCCAACAAGCAAATTGGAGGAAGATGAAGTGTGAAAATTTGGTGCTCTTGGCGTGTATTGAAAACCTTAAACTATTCACTTTAGCTATTTCCATTTGTCTTACCTTCATCGCTCTGCTTCGATGAAAGCACTTAATCATTCTATCTTTTTGCTTGGTGAATATTCAAAATTCGCTTTGTGGTTAAGATGCTGTGTTTGTTGAGGACAGTGTTCAGTTCATTAAATGCCTTATAGTAATCCCCTGAGTAACATCCAATTTCTGGAGTACGTAACAGTTTGTGATGCTCTTTGATTTTTTATATTAGTAATCTTAGCTAATTTTTAAATGAGGAGGAGTTTCGTTTATTCACGCACTTTGAGTTTGAATCATTTCCACATGATTTCAGCTTTCCATTGATCTTCTTGTTTTGTCGATGTGTATTTCAGGAACTGTTGTTCCAATGCTTGAAGCTGTAATGGCTGTTGTCCCAGCTGAGAAACTTGCTGTTCACTTTCATGACACCTATGGGCAGTCTCTTCCAAATATTTTGATATCCCTCCAAGTAAGTTGCTAAAAAACCGTCTTTTGTCATGCCTTTGATCTTCTAATGCACATATATCTGGCCTAAAGCAGCTTAGTCTGTTTATCATTCCGTCTGTGGAAAAAATGGAAGCTGTCTTTGCATGAGTGGTTTTCTTTCCAGCAAACATGAGTTTGCTTTGAATTTGGATCTTCCTGTAATTTTATGGCCTCTCACTAAATTTGGAAAACCCATTCACTTGAATTGGACTGCTGCGGTTTCTAAAGCTTCTTCTTGCACTTCTTTTTTCATTTTGCGTCTCATTTCGATAATGCGGGTCAGATTGAATAATTTTGGTTTTATCCTCGTAATAAGTTTCTCAAAAGGGGACATTGGAAAGTCTCTCATTTTGATGCATAATTTCAACCTCTTCCAGTATAATACTATTCAGTCATTTCTTTTGGTTGAATATTACCTCAGAATGATATATCTTACTGAGTTTGTTGCTGTTTAGCCCAACGATAGTGCTCGGGATGATATTTGTTTTCTACCTCTTGCACTTAACTTTTGACAGATGGGAATTAGCACAGTAGATTCCTCCGTTGCGGGATTAGGCGGTTGTCCCTATGCGAAGGGAGCAACAGGAAACGTTGCCACGGAGGATGTGGTGTACATGCTCAATGGGCTTGGTGTGAAGACCAATGTGGACCTCGCAAAGCTTATGGTGGCTGGAGAATTCATAAGCAAACATTTGTCCCGACCATCTGGTTCAAAGACAGCCGTTGCTCTATGCCGTGCTACAGCAGATGCCTCTAAGATATGAAGAAATTATAGTGCTAAGTCTTCTATATCATTTTCTTGCCCCAAGCAAGATGATTAATGTATGTATTCTGCTCAGGATCATACAGGGCCTCGTGTCCAGAAAAGTATAGAAGAAACCAGAAAGCGTATTTCTTTCGATGGCGCTCGATATGGATATTCAACATCATAATCTAATTCTTTGCTTGACTCAGAAACTGAGATAAAAGTATCCCAAAGTTAATTTTCTTGGATCTGTAATTGTATTTTTCAAATCGTTTGCGTGACCTTCAACTTAGTTGCAAATTCATTATGTTCATTTTGGCAAATGGAAATTTAAGGAAGTCAGAGGCAAGAATCTGCCAAAACCTGATAGTGATAACATCATGACTCGTTCAAATTTGTTAACATCACCCTTTATTAACTCAATCACAATATCCCCTCATTAAGACTTCAACAGAGTCCCCTGGTGTGAATTTCTTTCATGGGGGAGTAGTTGAATTTCCAATGATGATGTGTGGCACCATGACCTTGACCAGTTAAGCAAAAGAGAAAATGAAAAGTGGAGAAAGAAAAGAGGTGGTGGAAAAAAGAGACTGATAATTGCTAGTCCACCAAAAATGCATGTTCTTTGCCCTAATGATGCCTCAGGGGTACTCAATTAGCCACATTGTCTCATCTCCCCTGTGTCCTTCCTTCCCTTCCTCCCAGTCAAAGCTATTCTGGGCACTCATGGAAATCCATCAAGATGTGTCTCACTGATCTGCCCCCAAACCCCTCTTTGCTTTTGTGGTATCAGTTGTTGTAACTCATTATGAAAAAGCTGGAGGGCTCAAGTTTGTGTCGTTGAATAGGAGCACTAAGGCACTGCTTCTTGTGATTTTGCTGTATCATCCATGCTGTACAAAAGAGGAAGCTTTATGGGTTTTCTGTTTGCTTTTCTTAGGGTGGATTATTATGCTGTACTCAAAACGGAAAATCAAAGGTGATAGACATGTTAAAAATACTAGACGCGGTACGATGGACGACAACTGATGCTAAGCATTTTCCTGCTAAATCGGCTGCTTGTTGTATGATATTAGATCATTATGTCTAAGATCCACATACCAAAAGTCTCTCGAATGACAAGTACTGACTCCGAAACTCGAGTATTATTGCACCATCATTTGAGAACGCTATCAGTTCGCGAAATTTTGCTTCCGTGTTCGACCGAATCTTGATTCAGTAGCCCTGTCCTGATGTATATACAAGGAAACCCTATGAATCTAATTATCTTTCTGTTTGGCTTCTGCGCATCTAAATCTACCAACATATGGGACCTTATGGGAGAACAGTGAAGCTAGTCTTGTTTGCTTGCGAGGAACTCATCAGCTGGGTCTGTGGTGGTCTACACAACTGGCAAAGTTATAATTTTTGGGCTCATGTGGGTTTAAATCAGATCAAGCTCCCTTTTGAGATCTATGAGTTTTGGAAAAGAGATGGTGAAGTTAGAGAATTAGATGGAACAAAAAAATACAAAAAATTCAAAGATGATCAGTGGGCAAAAGGCAAGAGGAAAAGGCAAAGAAAAGGAGGTGATCTTTAAAGTAAGATTTTTTATTGCATTGTTAAACAAGTCACTGGGCCATCTGAGGAGTGTGCAAAAATCAATTGTCCATGACTTTCATACGCTTGAGACCTCCTTTTTCATTGTGAACGAGATAGTGAATGAAGACAACATCATTTGCCCCTAAGAAAAAAGAATACTCCGCATATTCACCGCCCACTCCCTCATGCCCCACCTATCAGCTCCTAATATTTTGACTATTTTGAGCATATGGTTCTCTCTTTTGACCAAGAAAGAGCTTATTTGCTCTTGGTGAATACCAATGTGAAGATACCTATCTAAAACAAGAAAAGTGAATGGATTTTTTTTTTTTTTACTTCACTAACAAGAAAAGGAGTTGCTACAACTTTGGAACACTAATTACCCCGTTAAATTGCCCCGATTGATACTGGGAAGAAAGAGAAGGAACCACTAATGTTCTGTCTCATTCTATCCGAAAATGAAGCAACTTAAAGATAAAATGACTAAGAGATTTCTCATTCTTTTTAATCATTGTAAATATGTCCTCTCTTTCTTTTCAATTATGTGAGAGGAGTGCATTAGTAATGGCACCTAGATTAACACCCCCCCCCCCCCCCCCCCCCCCCTCACATATGCGATACATTTGTTCAATGCCTTGACAAAAAAAAAACAAACAAACAAACAGAAGTGTCTTTTAACCCCAACAGTACCATCACTCACTTGGCTTTTAGAGGCTCTCTCCAAGGTTGAAAAGGGGCTCTGAAACCAGAAAGCAAGCACCTTCTGCAACCTCATTTACTATAGCTCCTTTCAGGCACCAACCCCTATGCAAAGTTGACTCTCTCCCTTAATTGACCCTCCTCCATTTCAATCCCCATAAGCTCAAACTCCAAGGTTAGCCACCAGAAAACCAAAGCAAAGAAGCCCACGAAAAGGGGGAAAAACCAAAAGGGTCTCTTTCTCATGCTATCAGCCCCAAAAGGAAAACACTAAATTTTTGCCTTGCTTCTTCTAGGAATCAGATCCAAAAGAAATATGCAAAAGTTGCTCGCTTCCCACTTTTCAGTATCTTGAAGCTGACAACATTCCATGTACGGATTAGCCAATACTCTTGAAGTTGATGGGCTCAGGAAAGGAGCTTGCTTGCTTCTCTCTGCTGTTTTTGTTGCTGTTGCCTGCTGGAAACCTCCGTTACTGTTGATGGGTCTGCTAGATTTGCAAGCTTCAAGACTAAGCCCGGTCCTTCTGGGTTGAGTCCCGTGAAGCCGGACAATGCAAGCTTCGGTGGAGCAAGACGTGAAGAGGGCGATGGCCCTTTTGGTGATGAAAAGAGGAGAGTCTACACAGGTCCGAATCCTTTACACAACAGATGAGCTCTGGAGGCAGAGTTTTGCCTTCTGTGCTGCGTCAAGCTATGAATTGAAGCTGTCTCCTTCTTGAAAAATTTGATTTTTTTCTTCTTGATATATTTTCTTGATATCTCTGTTGATGGACATCTGAGGTTTGAGTATGTACTGTTTATAGTCATGCGCTGAGCTATATATTCAAGAATTCCATGTAAAAGTTTTTGGTCTCCAGTTTTGGATAGTGATATAGTTTGTCAAGTATGAACAGAACAGAGAAGATGAATCAAGAACAGGTGATATTGCTGCCATAAATGGAGTTGTTGGTAATGAGTAGAACTGGGTCGTGTTCGTTATGAGTGTGGTTTGGTGTTTCATCTTTTTACTTTCTGGTGGTTGTGGATTAATGGCCAAGCTGTCATTTTCGTCTGAGGCTTTTGGAGCTGAAACCTCTGTTCAATTTAGCTTGACCTTTTTGCTGAAAATCGATTCGCTGCTTCCTCTCAAACTATAAACAAAACAGGAAAGACAGAAAGAAGTGGTGGAAAATCTTGCACGACTCAGAAAAGAAAGGATGAACGAAAGCTTATCGGTTTCGAGTGATTTGAATTGGTCCATGTTGTGCATGTACAGTCGACGATGGAGATCATTACAAGGGTGGTTGCTTCTTGCCTGTCGGAATTTAGACACATCTCCATTGAAAGGTGCTGCTTTCACTTTCTTGATTTTTCCATTAAGCAAGAATTTTTTCTCCATGAGAGAGAGAGAGAGAGAGAGAGAGAGAGGAGGGCAAAGTTTGGCAGACAAAGGTCACGAAGCTGCAGGTAGGGAGATGTGTCACCACTGGTAGACTCGAAAATGGTGTATCTATGCTTCGAAATTTACATCTCCTGCATGCTCAAGTGTTTGCGAGTCCTCAGCCGTTGATTTGAAATTGAAATGGAAAAAAGTCCAAAAGAAAATATTTTTTTTAAAAAAAAAGGGAAATTGTAGCTGGGATTAGGGTTGCAGAACTGTCTCTCAGACAACTGAGCAATTTACGCCATCTGATGATGTTGCACTTACACCCAAAATGAATTTGGCATGCAATGGTGAAAGTGCAGATTTTACTCCTTTCAAGCTCTAGCGTATGCTTTGACCTCCCCCCCCCCCCCCCCCCCCCCCCCCTCCCAACACACCCAAAAAAAAAAAATGCTCTAGCGTATGGTCGTGTGATTTGGTCTTCTAGAACTTGATTTTTTATGCAGTCGAGTCCCCTAATCGTTCTCGATTCGTGCGATTTCGTCTTTCATTTCGTTCATTCGAGTGCTCGAACGTTGTTGGTTTGTGCAATCAATAGTTTCGTTTACTCGTTTTAACTAACTGTTATTGGATTAAAATGTGATTTTTTTTTCACCTTTTTCTCCTATAGTTTGTTTTCGCTAATTTGATGCTCATTTGGCACCACCACATCAGAGGTGTGTTTGTTTCAAGGAGAGTGGTTTTCACGAATTCATTTTCTGGAAAGTGGTTTCCTGAAAACCATTTTTCTCGGAAAATAATTTTTTTTTGTTTGGTAATATGTTACCGAAAATATTTTTTTGCATTTGATTCTCATTTGAAAAACGATTTCAATTTCATCAAAGGGACTATCCTTGATACTGAGGAGAGATAGATGGTCGAGAAAGCTGACGTGAACTGACCCGGCCAGGCTCCAGTCCCGGTCCCCTGCCCCGATCCCAGCTCGACCCCGGTCTCGGTCCCGACCCCTGTCCTCGCCGGTCCCTGTCCCGGTCCTAGGCCTGGGTCCCGGTCCCCGTCCTCGGTCCTCGCCCGGGTCCCAGTCCCTGTCCTCAGCCCCGGCCCGGCCCGGCCCCGGTGCCGGCACGATCCTGGTCTCCAGCCCTCGATCCCGGACCCGGCCCCCGGCCCTCGGTCCCGCCCCAGTTCCAGTTCCCGGCCCGACCCAGGCACGAATCCCCGGTCTCCGGCCTCGGGTCCCATCCCGGTCCCCGGCCCTCAGCCCCGGTCCCGATTCTGGGCCCAGCCCCTGTCTCGATCCCCGGTCCCCAACCCCCAGCCCCGACCCCGGTCCCGGCCCAGCCCCAACCCCGGTCCCGATCCCCAACCTCGGCCTCGGCCTCCGGCCCCGATCGTCGGCCCTAACCCCGGCCATGGCCCCGCTCTTGGTCCCCGGTCCCGATCGCCGGCATCGGGATCGGCCTCAGTCCCGTTTTCAAAGAAAGTGAGAGAATCAAATTTGGGAAAGTGTTTTCACCTTTTTATTTTAGGGAATTCACTTTCCTATTTTAATGAATAAAATCTTTGTTGACTGGAAAGTGCTTTCTGTTGACCAAATCATTTTTCGCGAACCAAACAGACGAAAGTCCAGAAAACACTTTTCCCAAAACAAACGCACCCTAAGCTTCATGTGACAATTTCTCTTGTAATCACGATGCGATGTCGTTAATTAATCTGTCGCTCTAGTGAGAGCAATTGAATGCATGATTCAATTGTACAAAAATCAAGAAAGTTCGAAGAAGACTTGTTTTCCGTTTGTGTGGCGGAAAATTGACGTATTTGCTAAAAAAAAATACTTTGTATCTCTTACAAAATTAAATGGAGAAAAATTATTTTCATCGTTCATGAAAAATACAGACATAAATTATTATTGATGTGAAATTTTTTTCATTAATTAATTATTTTAAGTAATGCAAGCAATTATTTTTAATTTTTTAGGTTATTTATTTTTCCCAAAATAAATAATGCCATAAACCTTCCAAAATTTTTGTGTGGGGGCTAAAAATTGGGCCTGGATTGACCCCCAACCGAAAAATGGCTGGGCCTTAAAGCGTCTGCAAGATCCTAGGGATTCATACGTTGTCAAGACTCGAGAAGGTGCCCTTTCATTTTTTTGTTGTTGTGACGAATGAAACGTGACTTTCATCATCCCATATTTAAAAGATTTTGAAATCGTAGCTATTTATCGTTGGAGTTGGCGAATACTTCGGGACCTTTATTTCTCACATCAGACAGGCCCACGTGAGCTTAGAGAAACTGAAGTATGATCCGACGACATATGACTCATGCGCATAGAATAAGCTTTTATTTAAGTTTGCCCGTTTGTTATGAGATCAAAAGGGTTTCAGATAAGTTTATATTTTGGGGTCATTTTAAGTCATATATATATTATGCTCGTTTGATAGATTATTGCAATAAGTTTTGCGGCTCAAGACCAAAATCATAGTGAAATTTCTTTGCAGAACGTTACCATATTCTAGAGTGAACTTGTGTAAACCGTGCGTCGTTTATTTTTCTTCTATTATCTGTGTGTTCGCTTTGAATCAGTTTGCGATTCATCCTTTCATTTACAACATGGGGAGAATTTTGGGGTCAAAATATTTACTTCACCTCTGAAATTTTAAACAAAAAGCAAAATCTATCTTTTGGTTATTGTATACATCGAGTGTCTCGAGATTTATTTCAAATTTACGTCGTACAGGTCACTATATAATCTTATTCACATGTCATGCAACGTTGTCCGAATTTCTTCACGAGAAAAATATTACACCTTTGTAAAGTCACGGGATCTTAGTTCTTAAAAGTTACTCGGTCGAATCCTTTGCTAAGAAAGGTTTCTTAGAGCTAGATACTTAGAAAGTAATTTCTCGGGAATCTTCTACTCAATGGGAATTAAGAAAAATGCTGCAAATGACGAGAAATCTGGCTAAAGGCAAAATTTGGTGACCAAGAAAAAACAGTATATATCGCAGGGGCATTTTCGAACTTGCACCCGCCCATAAATCCTCCTAAAACCCTACCTCCTCCTTCCCAAGCCATACTCCCAGAGTTTAGTTCAAGAAGCTTCTAGTATTCATTCCATTCCCCCCCCCCCCCGCTCTCTCTCTCTCTCTCTCTAGATCTTCGGAGTCCTCTTCCATGGCGAAGCGTCTGATTCCGACTCTCAATCGCGTTTTGATAGAGAAGATCGTTCCTCCATCCAAAACCAACACCGGGATCATACTCCCTGAGAAGATCACCAAGGTTTTCCCTTTCTTCTTTTCTTGATTTGGTTTCACTCTGTATCCTCAGCACTTCTTTATCAGCTAGAATCAATTTCAATGACGTGCTTCGTCTCTGAATGTATTCGGTTTAGAATTGGTGGAGTAGGACGGAAATGTCTCGTCTTGCAACGCTTGTTCGTGTCTGTCGGAAGATGCCGACCTTTTTTCGTGATTGATATATTGTGGCCCTGGTTTTTGTAGTTACCTTTGTGAGCTGTGGTGGCCGTCTTAAAGTTTGTAATTACAGCCCTTTTTCTTTGTTGGGATTTCCAGTTTCTTGAGCAATTTCTAGTTCGGAAAGCTGCTTAATTGTTGAATGAATTACGACTCGCCTCAGTACCCTGTGATTTTGCAAGTTCACATTTTGAGTTAATAAGTGCTTTATCCGCTATTCGATGTCGGGCAGAGTCCATGTTTTAGTTCTTCTTGAAGTTGCTGATTCTGTTTTCCTTTTTGTGTTATTCTACATCCTATGACGAATTTGCCTCATGTGGCCATGCTATCGGTTTTGATTTCCCTTTCGCGCTCCTTTTTTCATCTGTAAGTAGCTTGAAAATCAGCGCAATTAGTCAAGTTTGCTCAATTCTTTTGCTATCATAGTGATATGGGGATCATGAAATTGTGAATAATCCTTTTTCTGAAGATTTCTTCCAAGAGTTGGGCATCTGATTGATTTCTCTACTTTTAGCTACAACAAGATATAACATTGGCAACGATGTAGATAAGGCTTTCCTTTCTAAAATTCTTAGCGAGAATAGTAGTTAGGTCATACCTTGCAGGAGGTCTTAATCCCTGACGAGTTGAATATGGTTGGAAGACATTGACCGAGCATTTCATATGATTTGAAGGCATTGTGGGTCTGTTAGCATGATGGTCTCTCACTACTGCCGTGCATTCTTCCGGTAGGATTAAGGTCCTCTCATAGGTCCCCTCTAAAATGCAGGTCTCCTTCTATATTTTTGGAGAAAATTCATCATATTTCATTAATAGAGTGAGTAAAGATAGGTGCTCTGCGCGCACTTATTGGGATATCCATTCAATAGATGGTATTTTTTCGACTAGGGACATAAAGAATTTAGGAGCAAATTCCTGACATGTTTCAATCTACGGCATTTTCATTTAACCGACTTTTGTATCTGTGGTACGATTGCGATTGCTGTTTGTTGTCATGATTGAAACATTTAATGCTTGGTTGGTCTCATATTGTTCTTCCCGATGCTTGTGGTGCAGCTGAATTCTGGAAAAGTTGTTGCGGTGGGTCCTGGAGCTCGGGATAAGGATGGGAAGATTATTCCTGTTAGCGTGAAGGAAGGAGAGACAGTTCTTCTGCCTGAATACGGTGGAACTGAAGTAAAGCTTGGCGAGAAAGAGTAAGTTCATAAATCTTGAGCAGCTTTCTGCTTGCATGTTGCAACTGGTTCAGTCAACTCTTTGTTGTGAAGTTAGCGTACATTTTGGATGCATTCCTAGTTGTGGATCTTGCCTTTGTTCTGTTAAATACTGCAACAACCTGTTTCTTCATTTGCCCTATCTGATCTCCCTCATGAACTGTGCCTCGTCAATTACTTGCTACTCCAATACACGGGTAACCCCATCTTAAAGATTGGCTACTAGGACAACTTTCAATTTTTAGCCAATCCCAACTCGTTATATCACGTCCTCCTCTGGTCATATTCTTAAGGTTCGTATCGGCTGTAGAATCATAGTCTACTTTGTTGCTACACCGAGCCAGTGGCAACTGACCGTGGGGCAGAACATTTTCGTCGGTTTGCTTTTTTGTGCATGAAATCCCGTGCTCACGCTTTCTTCATGCTTCTCTCTCCTGTTTCTGCAATGCCCGCTTCTCCGTGATAGCCTTAGATTTCTCATTTAGTCACCTTCAATGATGCAGGTATCATCTATACAGAGATGAAGACATCTTGGGGACTCTCCATGATTAGTGTGCTCATCTTCTACTCTCAGAGGCATGAAACAATAACTGCCTTGGAGTACTACTATTCTGCAACTTGATTTTCCTTTTTATAAGACTTCAAACCTTTAGCTAGAGCTGATTCGGACTGGGCTTTCACGAACACTTGGGTCTGCGTTGCAATGAAAAGCTGTTAATCCTCATTACATAAATCTTTCCTGTGTCATCATTGTCAGTGAATCATTGGCGACATTATCACTTGAGTGTGAAGTTGGTCAAGCGTCTCAACGCCGTTGGGACCATGTCCTATCAGGCTAAGTGCTTGGCTCCTACAACGGACGCGGAGTAGGTCTTTCCGTCAGCCCCATGCAAAACTCATGTACTTGTTTAAATCAAGAATCTTTGCAATCGAATCGGGGAAGCTGAACGGGGCTTGTTAGACACCAGTCATCGTTTGTTGGTACACCACATCAGCCTTTTCCTAGCACGATCTGTCGATAGAATATTATTGCTCAAGAGAAAAGCACAGTACAGTCTTAGAACTTTTGGAAAACTTTAGGTAATGGACCATAGCGTGCCTCGCATGTCGCTGTTTTACGAGATACACGCGAAACGGACAATGTCGCCTAATGTTACAGAAAAATTGTCCGGTGCTCACTGCTCAGACCCCAAAGGAGGCGGGAATTTGCTTCTGTAGGGGCTTCCACAACTGGATCTTTGCCTCATTGTGCTTATTGTATATGTTTGGGCCTAGGCTTCTCGCCGGAAGCCGGAAGCCTAAGAGTTTTTCAACAGATGCATCGCCAAACAAGGAGCCTCATAAACTTCCATGGGTACTTTACCGACCGATGGCGCCGTAGCTTTCAATTGTTACAGGCTCAGCTCTTGCTGAAACAGATTCAAAGCTCTTAATCACGCAAGTTACGTGTTATCAAAATGTGAAACTCTCTCTATTTGATTGCTAGATAAGTGCTTCCTAGGCGTCCGTTAATAAAATCTTGCAGTGTTTTCTTTCCAATGTTAGCGACGAGTTCTTTCTTGATCTGCACAAAGCCTGAATATCTATGCTCGCCATAACATCGACCATTTTCGCCTTACAGAAATTTCTCCACCGTCGGGAAACCAAACATCAACAGCGGAATAGGTAATGAAACTCGGGGCAAATTGATTTACCTTTTCCTAACAAAATCAAAATCCCTGCCCTTGTTTATAAGGCTGCGTTCTTGTCATGAAAGCAGAGCTATCAACCGATTGTTTTATACTGCAAGAATTGACGGCCGCGGTGGAAACCGCCGACTAATTGCCAGCTTGTATCAGCAAATTTTTCTTTGACATTGTCATTATTGCCTCTCTTTTATATAGTAAGGTCAGGATCACGGTGACAAGGACCGATCAACTGGTATTCATATACATTGCATTCGTTTGGTGATCCTCGTGGGTCACGATGCGGCAACTCAGACAGCAATCAAAGCACTTCACTACAGCTCGGTTCAGTAAGCAAAAGCTATGTCGTCCAAAACTGATTTTAAATGGAGAAATCATGTAGAGATGACAGAAACCCCTGAACAACTCTCCATGTGCACGATCCCCATTATTCATTATGCTCCTAATGTGTACATACTTTTTGTCCGCTTCACCTTTCTCGCAATGTATAAGAATTTCTCCAGACGATTGGTGTTGCGATCATTGACTCATCTGCTTATCTTCTAGAAACAAAGACTTAATATACTTTATCTATCTAATCATCCTTGAATAATTTGCTCCATGTTCTACAAGGGTAGTGTATAGCGTATCAAGTAAACATTTTTGAATAAAAATCTGTTGAAAAGAGAAGAAGAAGGAGAAGATCGATAGATCTGAGTGTACGAAGAACTCAAATCATCAGGGTCTGCAATGTAGTCCCCAGAAACATCAAGAGCGCTCCGTTCAAGAACTTATCACCACAAGCTGTTAGAGCAACAGTCCCAGATGACTCATTGTTATCGGTGCTCTGTTCTTGGGGGTTGTTGAAATTGGACGGAACAACGGTGTCGGGTGCCGAACCGTCATCCCCCGAATCGGGACTCACCGGACCTGGCGACTGGTCCGATGGGCTCTTCAGACTTTCGGGTAGGCCTTCCCCGTGCGTCACGTTGATCATGAAGTGTTGGCCGTTCTGGCATTGCTCGCCGTCGTAATCGCTGGAGAAGAAATAATTCGCCCCCTCCTTAACGAGCGGGACGGCCACGGTGACCGCGTGAGCGGCAGTGTTGGACGGATCGCTGGACGACCATAGGATGGTGTCCTTTTCCAGGGCATCCTCGTAGTCACAGAGCTTGTATGTGGTGGAATTGTATGTTTGGACAACTGAGTGGTTGGTGTCGGTGTTGAATACTGCATAACCCACAAAGGTTCGACAATTATGAGAACGAAAAGTTAAAACTAGTAAGTGGAACGACACTTGATCAATTAAGATGGTGCTCATCACTTGACTACCATGAGTCTTATTACTGAACTCATTTTTGCGTGAACAGTAAACCCCCCCCCCCCCCCCCCCCCCCCCCCCCCGGGGGGCAAACAGATGGAGCAGATCCTGACAAGTCACAAATTGCCTAACTTGCAGAGCCAATGATCACAACTGATGGGATCAGACACTCGTAATGAACTATCTCCAAATGAAGGCAACAACTCCGGTTGCACCATAATCAGATTCCATTTCAATAGTTTCACAAGCCAAACAAGCCTCGCTCAGTGGCAGTGAGCAGCTATGCCTACTGTGACTTAAAGCAAACAAGAAGCTTTAATGTACAAACAAGAAAGCCCCCCCCCCCCCCCCCCCCCCCCGGCGCCCCCCCAACTAAAGAAAAGATGAAATTTGAGATTGTTGTGGGAGTGAGAGCTTACTGAGGAAATCCCCCAAGCTGAAGTTCTTTCCAGAAGCCCAGTTTTGGTAATCAGTCTCAGGCTTTTCTTGGTTGTCATACCAACCGAGAGAGCCGCCCACGGTGTAGTTCT
Organism: Rhodomyrtus psidioides; assembly: GCA_021437785.1. NCBI lineage: Eukaryota > Viridiplantae > Streptophyta > Magnoliopsida > Myrtales > Myrtaceae > Rhodomyrtus > Rhodomyrtus psidioides. Next base: position 1,329,656 of record JAILYB010000039.1, read on the forward strand.
GATAAGCCTCAACACGCCCCGAGAGCGAAACGAGAGCGATACAGGAGACGCAGAAGGAAAATCTCACCAGCCCAAAACCGTACCTTCCCTGTGCCATCGTTTCTTGGGATCTGCGGAACATGGGAAGCTGCGGTTGCTGAATGTTATGTTCGAGTGTGGACCAGAACGGTCAATTTTAGGACAAGACAAGGAGAGAGAGAGAGAGAGAGAGAGAGAGAGAGAGAGAGGGAGAGAGGGCGTTGAGGTTGAGTTGTTTCCAGCCTTTTCTTGCAACCGATTCGACCCCACTGCCGTCTCAAATTTACTAAATCGTCAGGAGTGGTTAATGTGGGAGGATCCAGTTCCTTTTTAGAATAAGACTAGGGGGGACTCAATTGTCTGGATGCTTCATACATTTCAAAATCATGTTGGGTGGCACAAGCAAAAGCAAAGATGATTCGGAAGATAAACCATGTGAGAGAAGTAAAACTCAGCTTATGGTTGCACCTTCCCCCCTTTCTTTTTCATATGCTGACATGAATGTTTCACTCTCACGCAAATGATCATGTCGGCGGCAATCACATGAACTCAAGGAAGGCCCCAAAAAAAATGGGGGAAAGGATTGGCCAAATGGATATTTTGAATCTTAACTGTACTACTTTTGATACCCCTCGAGTTAAAAAAATTTAAAATTTTGCCATTTACCCTTCTATTGGACAATCTTCTCTGGGCAAGAACTTGCAATCTGATTTGGCAAAGTATGGTCCAATCATAGCAAGTGAAACCCGTTTTAGTGAGAATCAAGCAAGGAATACGTCTTTAATGTGTTATAACCCCAGCGAAGCGCAGCTGAACTGTAAAAATATCTGCACAGTGCAAAAAAAAAACAAAAAAAACAAAAAAACAAAGGCAGACCCCATCAAAGAAGAAAGAGAGAGTAAGGTCATGGAAGATGCTTTGCGTCTATAACGAGCTTAACCAACGTAAAACATTATCCCAAGCAATTTCCCATCACGGCACCACGTGAGCTCTGACGGAACGCAATTTTAGCGCCTATGTTTGTAGCCTTAACTCTGAGGCGATGGCTGATCTGGGCTTTGAATTGCATGTTACGAGCTAGAAAGATAAGAACTGACAGGTGTGCGGCTTACAATGGACGCTATTCTGGTCACGAGGCGTCACGTGCGCTTGCTGGTTACTTTTTGCTGCCTTCGCCCCATCTCATCAAGAATCGAAGCGTCGTCCCGGCTATACGAGATGACAATTTCGTGGGTCCGATCAATTCCTCGTGGATCGCTCGTCTTTGGAACACGAGTTCCACGTTGCTCCACGATGTTGGTAAATTTCTGAACAACTCTTTTAGAGCTGTGACATACATCGTATAAAGAGGAATTTCGATTTTTTAATATCTTGATGGCCATGGGGGCTAAGATGACGGGTTTGTATACCCCGAATCGTAGATGTGCGGAGCTCTTTTACAGTAACACGTAGAGAGAGTCGGTGGCGCGCTCGCCTCGCTCCGTTTCTTTTTGCTATAAAAAGAAGGGAAAAAAGAAACAGAGCGAGGAGGAGAGTGTCATAAAAGTTGATGCCGGTAGTGTGTTGGGGTGGGATGGGATCCAATTACATGGGGGGATGATAGCTTTTTTTGGGTCCATTTCACGTGGAGATGCCCATATGTACGTTGGAACTTCACCTTTCTATCACTAGGACATTACCTCTCCATTGATCGCGAAATGCAAAATATCAGGTAGTGACATTCTGCAACACCAGGATTCGCTGGTCCATTAAAAATTTCATCTCTAGTTGAATGGCCAAATGTTGTCATTGAACACAGCTTCCTAGACTTCTGACCCCAGTTGTAAGGCTTCAAATTTCAAAGCAAATTAATTAAGAAGGGCTGGCGGTTGCTGTACTTGCTTTCCATGCCCATCACGGAGGAATTGACTTGAAATCGGTGCCCCAATCATTGGGCAGATTCAAACCGAAAGAGTGTTGCATCGCAATCATATGTACCTGCATCGCTTTCCATTGCACCTGCAAGCCAGCTATTCAGTTCACTGATATAATAATTGAGACCTTAGTGCGGTTGGAGCATCATCGTTATCAAGTCAGAACAATCGAGTTCTTGTCGACTGAATAAGAAGACGATTGGATCAATCTCGTAGAACAGAGTTCTGGATTTCACCAACTTGTCCAAGTGAAATCTGCAGTTCACTCGCTTGGAATCAGAAACCACTTACATCGAGAATGTGAGAAGCGAAGAACAGATCATCGATCACCCGTGGTTAAAATGTAGACACTATTAATATCAAAGTAGATACTAGTAATAGCTGCAAGCAAGCATGAACAGTGACATAGCAACTTCTGCATATAAGTACTGACATTCAAACTGAAAAGAAAAGGCATTCTCCAGATCCTCTCCGGATGAAGTACTTAGGCGTCAACCACCGCAAATTGCTGCAACGAAGGTGTAATACCCCTCTCGATAGCACATTTACATATCATGCTCAGCTTCCTCCTCATCCTCGTACTCGAGTTCCTCGTCGGCTGTTGCATCCTGGTACTGCTGATACTCAGACACGAGGTCGTTCATGTTGCTCTCGGCTTCAGTGAACTCCATCTCGTCCATGCCTTCGCCAGTGTACCAGTGCAAGAACGCCTTTCTCCTGAACATGGCCGTGAATTGCTCACTGACCCTCCTGAACATCTCCTGAATCGACGTCGAGTTACCGATGAAAGTCGATGCCATGGAGAGTCCCTTTGGAGGAATGTCACAGACACTGGATTTCACATTGTTCGGAATCCACTCAACAAAGTAAGAGGAGTTCTTGTTCTGGACATTGATCATCTGCTCATCGACTTCCTTGGTGCTCATCTTGCCTCTGAACATGGCTGATGCCGTGAGGTAGCGACCATGGCGTGGGTCTGCTGCACACATCATGTTCTTTGCATCCCACATCTGTTGAGTGAGCTCTGGGACAGTCAAAGCACGATACTGCTGAGAGCCCCGGGAAGTGAGAGGGGCAAATCCGACCATAAAGAAGTGAAGACGAGGGAAGGGGATGAGATTGACTGCAAGCTTTCGGAGGTCAGAGTTCAGTTGCCCAGGGAACCTGAGGCAGCATGTAACCCCACTCATCGTAGCAGAAATCAAATGGTTCAAATCGCCAACTGAAATAGAAGTAAGACCCATATAAGCTTCAATATACATCACAATAAAAACACATCGAGATTACATGCTGTATAACTACCAGATCCCAAAATCAAACAATCTATAGCATCAATTTATCACAACTGGTATGGAGAAAAAGATCTAACAATTCGAAAGCAAATGTCCAAAGCACAATTCCTTCACAAAATAGTATAGAACAATAAATGATTCTCAAACGAAAGTCGCTCCAATGGTAAGGGTATTCATAATAGAATGCAATTCACAAGAACATGCAAGGATGAAAAAGCAATGCTACAGTAGATTTAATAGGGAGAACATTTGACTGCCGATTCTGACGGCATTACCACTATCAAATTATCCCCATGGTTAATCCAATCAAATGTGGTAAATTATAGTTACATATCATGTGCACCTGCCATGGCCTGCCATACTCCATATGAAAGATTAGAATGAATAGTAACAGATTACAACCTAAATATCTCAACAATCCAAATAATCAAGGACAGTCTTGCGAGACAAAATTCAGGCATGCGATAACATCCAAAATCAGCTTCAGCTTATGTCCCTATTGGTCGTCAATCTACTCAAACGACATAATGAACAGCAAAGAGAGACCACAACCGTCCAAGTCCAGTAATTAATTATACGGCATTCGACGGTCAGAAGATGCTTGATTGACTCCCTCAAGAAAAATACTAGAAAGCAAATCAGTAATGAAGTTGCTTGACTAATGTTAATTCTATCGCGGACAATAGGCCACATGAATCCATTGCTTATAGACTGAATTATACACACACAAACGAATGATACTCACAGCTAGGAGTCGTCAGCTTGAGAGTCCTGAAACAAATGTCATATAGAGCCTCATTGTCCAAGACCATGCACTCATCAGCATTCTCCACGAGCTGATGCACAGAAAGAGTTGCGTTGTAGGGCTCAACTACTGTATCCGATACCTTTGGTGATGGAAACACTGAGAAAGTGAGCATCATTCGGTCAGGGTACTCTTCTCTGATCTTTGAAATCAACAAGGTTCCCATTCCAGAACCTGTTCCACCACCGAGCGAGTGGCAGACTTGGAACCCTGCACAGTAAACGAATCCTCGGTAAGAAAGTTTCGCAAATAAAGTGGATAAATCGAATGGTACATGCCACGTCCTCGCGAAACTAAGCTTATTTACAAAACGTTAACTCTTTAACTCTCCATCTCTGCTTCACATGTTCATTGAAAGATTAGTAATCAAAGATTAGATCCAGCACAGATAATGCATAAGCCCACAGGTAAAATAGAAGAAAGCTATAGATGTACCTTGAAGACAGTCACAATTCTCTGCTTCCTTCCTCACAACATCAAGAACGGCATCAATGAGCTCTGCACCCTCCGTGTAATGCCCCTTGGCCCAATTGTTACCAGCACCAGACTGCCCAAAAACGAAGTTGTCTGGCCTGAAGATCTGGCCATAAGGACCTGTTCGGACACTGTCCATAGTACCAGGCTCAAGATCCATGAGCACCGCACGAGGTACAAAGCGCCCGCATGAAGCCTCATTGTAGTACACATTGACACGCTCCAACTGGAGATCAGAGGTGCCAGTATAGCGTCCAGTTGGGTCAATGCCATGTTCATCACAGACAACTTCCCAGAACTTGGATCCAATTTGGTTCCCACATTGCCCCCCTTGAATGTGCAGGATCTCTCTCATTCTCGTTTATCTGGTAGGGAAATATGCCTCAAAATTCAAAGGACCATGGACGAGACAAATAATTTGGCGATATAAAACCCTTAAATGAATCTAACAAATGGTTTCAGTACATAAATCGAGCAGGTTCGAGAAACTAGTAAATTGACACTGAAACAACAATTCAAACGAGTCTCAAAAGAACAATCGAATGAATCAACTGAAAAGAGCTCGGAGCAAGGCATTCGAGATTTCTCTCTATACCAGCACCGAATCGCCAGCGAACGACCTTATCTGAGCATAGCATCATTACCATGCATGGAGGCGCCAGATCTCAAATTCCTCGAGAAATGTAGGACGAAATCGAGGGAACAAAGCGCTAAACATCAGCAAATCATCTAATCGCACCAAAAATGAAAAGATCCGTGCCGTTTTCTCACCGACAAAAAGCCAGAAACAGTAACATTCTCGCACAGCTCCATCAGAACAAACGAAGCCGCCCAAAACAATCAACTTCTCTTTTGAACTCTTCATTTCACTTTCACTGACCAAAAATGGCGAAGCAAAATCGCAATAGTCGAATTCAACGCAAATCTCTTCAAAATCGCGGCCGGGCCAAAATGCATCGAACAGCGACGGAAAATGAGAAACGCGTCGGCGAAACTTACCGGCGAGATCCCGGCGAGGAGATGCTGCAATGTGAATAAGGCGACAGCGGATCGAGCGACCGAGAGCGAGGCCCGATCGGGTAGCGCGAGGAAGAAGGGAACTGAGAGATTGCAGAGGACAATGGCGAGAAATGAGGAGTTTTATAAGCGGGTTCAGAGAGAGAGCGCGGGGGGGGAGGGGGGGGGTGTGTGTGCTAGCCTGTGAGATCGGACGGCCTTGGCTCTTTCCCTCCCTTCCCGTCGCGGACCGTTGGATGCCGTCAGATGAAGGTGCTTGAACGGTTCGGATGGCGCTTGGCCGGGCGAGGGCGCATTGTTTGGTTTTTTGAAATATTTGGGTGTTCGGCAGGGGTTGACGTTAGTGACCTTGACCGAAATGACGATGTTACCACTGTGGCCTGTAGAGGTGACTCGGATTTGTAGAAGAATCTATTTATTTCGAAAAGGTGTAGCGTCCCTACGGCAGAAGGAAAAAGTACAGCTTTTTAACGGATGAACAAACATTGCGCATTTGATGAGAGCCAATTTGGATTTTTCACGGACATAATTTTTTTTTTTGGGATAATTATACAAATGATCCATGACTGGCCCAATGTATAATGTCGTATCTGAACATTTAAACTATTCAAAGTGATCCATGAATTTTAATCCAACGTAAATGTCGAACTTGGATTTTTAATTTGCTTGATATAGTCCATGAACATTGGATATGTGTTCAATATAGTCCCTATATTATAAGAAAAATTTTAATGTTATGCCTGAACTTTCATTCATGGAATGATAATATTGAATATTTTCATATAACTTAGGGGCTTAAGTGAATAAGTATCAAAGGTTCTAGAACCATATTGAATATCCTCATATAGTCTAAAGATTAGGTTGAACATGTACCAAAATTTCTGAGGCGACATAACAAGTTAGGTAAAAATTTTAGGGATCATATCTGTTTATTTTCCCAATTTTTCATTTTAATTTTACGCCACTTTCACTTTCACACGACTCCCTTTAAATCTCGCGGACCGATCAAATTCGAATCTCTTGCATGCGCTGATGCGCCCCTACCCATTTTGTCCGACACCCAACCCTCGCATCGCGCCACGCGTCCTGCCAATTTTCTCAAGGGTGGTAACAAATCGAGCTGCCCGACATCCATTTCGATAGTCGATGCAAAGTGGCGTAAAACTAAAAAAATACACGCAGTTAAAATATTCTCAATAACAAAAGTACGCAGGCAATAAGATGATGCGTATTCCTGGGTATCCTCCTTTTGGGAAAATCGCATGGGAGACAATTTCTTCTCTTGCTTCTTTGCGCGACGCCATGGGCGCAAGGGGACGGAGAGATTGGGAGAGAGCCGAGCTGGACGGGGTGGGGTGGGGTCGCACGGGATAGCGATGCGGCCATGTGACCTGCCGGCCAACCACCCCCTAAGATCTTATCTCGCCCTCGCTCCCACCTACATTCAATTCCACCACCAAAAATTCGCGCTTCGCTGAAGCGTCTCTTTCGTTTCTTGGTACAATATGGCAAAGGCAAATTGTGCCTTGCCCCCCCTCCCCTCGAATTCGGACCGGATGTGTCGAGGGCGATAGGAGGAAGATGAGAGCGGTGATGGACGAAACGAGTTCTGGTGGGTGTGGTTCTAAGCTGTACTTCCATGGACATTGGAGCGTAGGGTCGATCGATTGAGCTAATTATGGGACGATGTGGACCGTTTTGATATGATGGCATTAAGCCTCTTCTTTTTTTTTTTTGCCTAGTGATGTGGGGTTCCAATTACGTATGTGTTAGGACTGTCAACTGTGGACTGTTTTTGGTAATTTCTCCCTTAATGACTTAGCAATTTGGTTTCTTGATTGATACGTACCCTATACTTATGTTACACGGACACGGGACACGACTTGCGACACGACACGACACACCGATACTGCAGTTCTAAAAAAATAGAGAATTCCGACATGTTGGGACACGATTATATATTATATGTATATTTTTATATATACACGATAGACTCCTGTTTCAGGCTTTGAGCGAATATTTTATGCATTTTTTTATATATGCAAAGAAGATAAAGACCCACATGAGCAATCATTCCAAAGGCAAGAACAGAGGAAACTAACCAGATCACCGAAAAGACCTCACGCACGAGCTCAAACAATGAACACTGTTCCTAACCGTATCAAGCATCCTAGGAGCGCAACTGGAGAGGAGACAAGTTCGGCAAGAGCATCGATTCATACAAGGAAAGCAAGAGCAACACGAGGAAATGAAACGAGACCGCCAAGAAGGCGAGTTCCCACATCATGAGTCAACCCAGTCCAATTTAATCGACAAACATTGCAATCACACCCAACTGGAGCATCTACCCACCTCGAAGTAAAGGCGAACGGAGGACGAAACAAGCAGAAGGTTCGTTGACGTGATTACTTGTATTTTATGCAATGGGAGCCGGCGAGAGACGATTCACGATGGGAGGCGGCGACTCGCGAGTCGGGAGAGGGAGAGGCGAGTCGGGCAAGTCGTGAGTGGGAGGGAGTTAGAAATTAGGTCTTAAGTGTGGCTGTAAAAAAAAAAATGGCGGTGTCCAGTCGTGTCGGACACGGCAAAATTTTAAAAAATGCCGTGTCCGTGTAACGTAGCCCTATACACGTCTCCATTTGAGCCTAGGTAATCATCGAATGTGAATTTATCGTCAATAGGATAATGCTTGTGAAAGGTTTCTTGTTGAAAAATAACGCGATGACCACTCTCGATATTTAGTGACCCATTTTATTTTATTTTTTAGCTATATTAGTGATGTTGAGATACACGTGTGAGTTGTGCTAGAGAAATTTCACATTTGAAAAATTGGTATGGGTGAAAAAGTTAATATATCTCGATTTGGCTCATAACTTATTAATATAGGATTTTAAGTGAATGTATGGCCAATTAGATATGTTGACGACCTCGAACTTTGGCTCCATCTTTGCGATCTCCTTATTGTGCTTATGCTACGTGCTCCTAACAAATTGTGTCAGAGCATTGATACTCTAACCCAATGTTTTTAATGTTTGGTGAATATCTCAAGAAAGAAATATCACGATCGATGCTTGTTTTAAGGTGGAAATTGCCATCGTGGTTGGTTTGGCAAGAAGAGACCACAAATCGTTGATATGGTAACGTGAGATAGAGATTGTGAGTGATATAGTCCCAAGTTAGCAGTTGATGATTATCGTTGCGCATAGTTGCAGGTGCATTGCAATGACGTCAAGATTCAATTTCCAAGTTAACAAAGATGGTTGTTGTGCATAGTTGCGGGCACAACGCAATGACGTCGAGATTTAACTTGAGATAAATTGATACAAAATGATACATAAATTAAGGGGGGCATACCTAACACAGAATTCACATATAGAGGAAAGGTTGTTGAGATACACGTGCGAGTTGGGTTAGAGAAACCCTACGTCGAAGAGTTTGCGTGGAGTGAAGTAGTTAATATATCTCAATTGACTCATAAATCACTGCTTAAGTTGTTGAATATAGGTCAAATTGAATATATTGACGAGCTTAGATTTGAATTTCCATTTGACGATGTCGGAAACCCCGCGTAATGACCGATAAAATGTCTTTAAAGACGAGGGTTTGAGTGTTGTGGATAACTGGGTTGGCATGTGCCTGGGCAGCGCATGATGCTGGTAAGATTAAACAAGAGAACATCGAGCAACAGGCAGGACCTCGCGTTAATGAACGAGAGGAAGGGATCAGTTTAAGGATTTTCATACTCCGTTTATCGCAAGCGTACTAGTTTGGGATTTTTTGTGGTATTAACCCGATCTGACGATAATTAACTGTGGATAAATTCGCCACAGATGTACAAGTTTTGGATTTTCGATGATCACAAAGTCAGTTTAGAGTAAATTTATCACGTGTGTACCAATTTAGAGATTTGAAATGATTAAAAAAATTAATCCGGGAGCAATTCGTACCAATTTGATAGTTTTCACAGTATTGACTATTGCAATCTCTGTTTGTTTTTCCAGTTCTGAAAGTTAAACGATAGTAACTTCTTTTTCTACCCAAAAAAAACCATTGCAATCCTGTCCAAACACATCATGTGGGTTTCTCAGTCCACTCCAAAATCACGCTGGAAACGCCACAATAGACTGTAGAGAAAGCTGGTTTCTGCGCCAGATCCATGCCACAGGAAGCGAATTATGAATCAAGCATATGGGGCCGGTGCCCGGCGGGATTGCGATGAGATCCCTACTTTTTCTTAAGGAAAGGATCATTATGGGGACATTAAGATCGGTTCGGAAAGATTTCATCGTTGCACGTTACATCTGCGCTGGTCCACACCTTTGATGCAAGCCGACGTGGTTGGGTCGCGTTGGGTGGGAGTAAGGAAATCGATGTTCATTTGGCAGAGCTCGGGGTGAGTTTGTCTGTGGTTTTGTCCGGTATCCGACCCAAATTACTCCCCAAATCCATTAGCTCTGTCGTATCTCCAGGGAGCTCCAATAATTGCTGCACTGTGCAGATTGGCAGCTCGGATTATTGAATGTGTTCACCGAGGCAAATGAAGAAGAAAGAACATGGATAATTAAGTGGGATTAGCATCCCTAATTCTTATTTTTCCTGGACTTCCATCCACCATTCACGCTTTCTTTCTTTTTCTCTCTCTCTCTTTTTCATGGGTCATAATACAAAAATACAAAGGAAAAATTTCTCGAACGCTCACTTCGGCCTCTAAATTCAATCACGAGATCGAATCTTAAGCAGCACCTTTTTGGTTATTGGTGTGTTTTTGCGTGCAGTTTGGTTTGACTTGCGAAGTGAAAAGTAGACCGTAGATCGATGATCAATAGTTTAATTCACGACTTGGATCGATTCTATTTAAGGATGTTCAAAAGAACCGGCCGGGCAAATTGGGCCGGCTTCGGAAAGATCGAGGCTTTTTTTTTTTTTTTTTTGGACGGTCGAGGATGCTGCCGAGAAGATGAAGTTCACGTGAAAGTCTGCAGGAGGAAAAGCAAGCCTCGATCGTGAATTCCAGATTGCTCCATTTGTCCGGTCTTGAGATCGTAAAGTAAAAGACTAAAGACAATCATGGAAAACGATGTTTCTTTTTTCTACTTATCTTCTCCCGATTCAGCTACACACGTGTCACCATCTCATGGCTCCTACATTAACCTTAATCACAATTTTTTTTGTTTTTTTTTCCGGTTCCATCCTGACTCTCATTTCTTTTTGACTTTTGCTCTAACGTTTTTACTTAGTGCGAGAATCGAAACTCTCACCTATAATACTAGCATTCCCATCCCAAGTCCCTTTGGCCGTGGACTGCGCCCGTCACATTATAAAGTAGTGTATTATAACCCATTTGAGGCCTATACATTTCTTTCCAAAAGTCTAAAGTAATTATTTTGAATCTGCCACAATATTTTTAAATCAGTCCTATTTCTAACTCTCCTATTTCTTTGATTTTTGCCCTACGTTTTTGCTGAGTGCGAAAATTGAAACCCACACTTATTAGGCCCGATATCCAAAAAAACCTCCAATTTTAGTATTTGTGACAATTATATCCAAAACTTTTTTTTGTCTCACAAAAAATCTCAAACTTTTACTTTTGTCCCAATTTTACCGGCCTAGTACCAAAAAAATCCTCAAATTTTACTTGTATCCCGATTTTATAAAAAAATGTTTACTTTTGCCCCAATTTTACCAGCCTATTATAAAAAAAAAAACCCACAACTTTTACTTTTGTCCCAATTTTACCACCGTTAGCCTTCCGTCTATAATCATTGTTAGTTAATCTCAATTATCACGTCATTAATAAATTACACATCGGCAAAGCTGACATGAAAAAATTTCTAAATTCTCTTTTATTTTTTGCTACCCATATATATTGCTGAGAGATATATAGTCACTATATATGGCGCATTTCGTCTTCTTTTCGACACTTAACAGCCCAAAAAACGGTTAGACATAGAGATATTTTGACGAACTTTTTAAAATATGGTCGTCTCTGAAACCTATTGTTTCTAAATTTCGAAAATTCATTGATAAATTCGACAAGAAAATTCGAGTCACATAGGATTACCTAACGGTGATTATGAACAAAAGGTTGACGGTGATAGAATTGGAATAAAAGTATAATTTGAAGGTTTTTTTGGTACTAGGCCAATAAAGTTGGGACAAAAGTAAAAATTTTGGGTAGAATTGGGACAAAATTAAAAGTTGAGGGTTTTTTTCATACTATGTCGGTAAAATTGAGATAAAAGTAAAAGTTTTGAGTAGAATTAGAACAAAAATAAAAGTTGGGGTTTTTTATGAGATTTTTTTTTTTATATATAATTGACACAATTGCTAAAGTTATAGGTTTTTTTTTTGGTATCAGGCCCACTTATTATACTAGTATCATGCCCTTTTGAGGCCTGTGTGCATTTCTTTCCATTTGAAGTTTGAAGTCGTGCTTTAGATTTTTTTTAATTAATCTTTTGGACTTTCATCCATTTGGTCTACTGAAAATAATCACTAGAGGGAGAACCATTTAAGGAAAAAGAAAATATGCATGCTTAAGTTCCATTTGTTTCGCGAAAAAGAATAATTGAAAAAATATTTTTCAAAAATCAATCAATGCCAATATTTAAATCAATAGATAAAAATATTTTTATCCTCCACACAAATATTTAACTATCAATTGTTATCGATAATGAAAATATTTTTTATTAATTAATTATCTCATGCCGTTATTTTTAAGAAAATGCATTCTGAATCATTCATTTGTCGCGAAATAGACGGATGAATCATCTAACCTGAAAAGTGAAAAGGGGGAAACATTTTCTTGAGAAGTGTTTCTAGCAAAAGATTCCGCTAAAAACATTTGTAGGGAAAATTATTAAATTTTCATTTGTTTAGTGATTAAAAAAAAAGGTATTTCCCTTTTGCTAGAAGTAGAAGTTGAATTTTTTCAATCTAAGCTTATTATTTTCGATTCATGAATTTTTTTGGCAAATGATTCCACTAAAAATATTTTTGGAAAAAATGATTAATTTTTATTTGTTTAGTGATTCAAAAAAAAAAAAGATCATTCCCTTTTGCTAGAAGAAAAAGTTGAATTTTCCAATATGAGCTTATTATTTTCAATTCATGATTTTTTTTTGGCAAGTGATTCCGTTAAAAATATTTTTGAAAAAATAATTAATTTTAATTTGTTTAGTGATTCAGAAAAAGCTAACTCCCTTTTGCTAGAAGCAAAAGTTGAATTTTTCCAATCTAAGCTTATTATTTTTTATTCATGAATTTTTTTTTCTGCAAATGATTCCACTAAAAATATTTTAGGAAAATGATTAATTTTCATTTGTTTAGTGATTCAAAAAAGGTTAATTCCCTTTTGCTAGGAGCAGAAGTTGATTTTTTTTCCAATCTAAACTTATTATTTTCGATTCATGATTATTATTTTTCCCGTAAAGCGATTTATTCTTCATCATCCAAATGCTGAAAAATATAAATAATTTCTAAAAAATGATTTTTCTATAAATAAGCCGATTTTAAATTCCGCAAAGTGACATCTGGAGCAAGCAAGACCCATTTTTCCCCCCTCTCCTATCGTTTTTTTCTTCCAGCAGCCGCCGCCTCATTCTCTTTTCCTTAAAGCTTTGTTCATGAGGCAGGGAGAGCCGGAGAGGGGGGCTTCTTCTTTATTTGTTTTCTTTCTCTATTTCATTTTCTTATTTTTCTCCCGTTCGAAATTGTTTCTCTTCCGATTTAATCTAGATCCGGAAGCTTCTAAGATTTCTATCCCGATCTAATTTAGATTTAATTTTTTTTATGTGTATATTTTCAGGGCTTCACTTTCCTCAGGTTTCGATAGTGAACAAGTTCAAATTTGAAAAAGATCAAAGGACCTTCGTGAAGAATGCGCTTTTAAAAATGACATATATATGCTCGTTCAACCTTTTTACTCTGCTCGATTATGGTATTGGAGACGTCAAGCATAGGCGCACATTACCGAAAGGCAAAGCCGTAGCATCGGATGGAGTTCTCGATATGTGCTCATTACTGAAGACGGATTTAGATCGGCCGCTGATTTTTGATATGAAGAAGTCACATGTACTTTTTTTTTGAATAAGTGACCTATAACATTGTTCTCATGATTTTTTTCTGTTGGTTTGAGCTTTGTTTTGTTAGAGCCAAAATGCCAATAGAGGGGATTGGCTAAGGATTAGGAGCGCCTCGTGTCCATCTCAATTACGAGGCCAATGGGAATTATTGACTTTGCAATTATTGGAGTCTTTGACCGCTGGTCAATGCTTTTTTGGGAGCCGGATTGAGTCACTAGGCACACACACTCTCTCTCTTCCAGTATAGATTCCCAATTAGACCACTTTGCTTTCGTTTTTCTTCGATCCCGGACATGACATAATTCAACATGCAACGCTCGGAATTTACATGGAATTTTACCGCGGTGAAGGGAGAGTTTCATTCATTGGACCGTCGAATATTTAATAGACAGATAGAGGGAAAAGTAAAAACCGAAATAGGGGCACGAATCTTATCTCATGGCAGCCAACCTCGCGCCGCGATATCATTAACCAAACACGAGACTTGCTTATCTTGCTAGATTCCGTCATGTTAAGATCGTCAAACACGAGCGACTCAGAACGCGATCATTCACTGTAAAGTGCCGAAAGCGAGGAGCAGCCCTTTGCGAAGATCGTGATTTTGCCTGTCGAAAAGACCAGGGAGCAAATACGTACGCAAAAATTACGGGCTTTCCGAGACTCCGGCTCTCTCCCTGGTAAAAAAATAAAATAAAAAATTACTCGAAATTTAGGAAAGTCACACTTTGTGTCTTTTCATTATTGATGTTGTTGTTGTTGTTGTCTGTTACTATTTGTTGAAGCGCACGTGGCGTGGACCCATGCGATTCGAAATCAATTGCCCTTTTTAACCTTTGGGCCGACCTCTTCTCTAGGCTTACGTAGATAAATTTGGACCCAATAATTGCCGATTAGTGATTACCACCATTCTCTCTCTCTCTCTCTCTCTCTCTCTCTCTCTGTCGCTATCTTTTTTTTTTTTTGGTGGGGGAGCCAAAAGGGTTCTCAATTTAAATAACGACGTTTGGTAAACAAGAATACCCAAAACCCAACTACCAATATAAAAGAAAGTGGACTGCAACTAATAATCACGAGGGCAGTACATGTTTATTCAAATGAATTTTATACAAAAAAAAAAAGAATGCTAAATCAATCTTCTAGAAGCTTATAAGGACTGGCCTAACTAGCCCAAGCCTATCGAGTATCGAGGCCTGCGATTGAGCTTCTCTTTTCTTTATCGGTGGCCATGATGGAGCTCGGGAAAAAATCTAAATAAGAGCTCAAAGTGGCGTTGTTTTTTCAAATAAGGGCATTGAGTCGATTTTATTTTAACTCGGATAAGGGTTTGAAGTGACCATATCAGTCTCAGAAAAAAAAAAGGGGGGTGGGTGGGCCTCTTGTCGATTGATTAAGGGCATTTTACGTCATTGATGACATCAAGCAGAGTATTGCTTCCCTTGGTCACTTTCTAGGCAATGGGTTGAAGAGCATAAGGATAGCTACGAGTCAAAAACACCGTAGGATAGGTTTGTTATGGACCATGCTGTTTATCGAGGAGAATCGCGAGACATTTGATACCTTTCTCAATACAGATTTTCTCGATACGTACATCGCCCCTAGTGACATCGAATTGTAGACGCGGAGTTTGCCCTTGATAATCCGGAGGGGAAGGACACTACGTTAAGTCATGATTCGACGTGCAAAGTTCGGGAGTTGACTCGAGAGACAATCAATAGGAGTAATCAAGCTGGGGCTCGTGTAGAATTGTTATGGCCCATTAGTAAAAATGGATCGTGTCTTTACTTCGGGATCACCAAAATCCGTGTCCGAGAAACCCCTGATTTGGGTCGGTCCAGGCTCCAGATGTTGGTGGGGGAGGGGTTGGTTTGGGTTTCGGCTAAATAAAAGGAATCCAAATCAAGCTAAAGAAAAATAAACAGTAACAGAGAAAAGGGAAGGTGTTAAAGACATGCTCAACCGTTTGGCTGCGTTTGGGAATGTTTCTGTTCCTGGGCACAGTTTTTGAACAGACATACTTTTTTGTGTTTCTATTCCCGGCTACGATTTTTGGGAACAGAAACGCATATGGTAAGTAAAAAAAAAAAATACTTTTTTTCGCCGCCGCCGTTCAATACTGGCGGTGACGACGGCGGCGGCCGGCGACGGGTGGAGGCGGCAAAGGCAGGCGACAGGCGACGGCGGCGGCGACCGACGGGTGGTGTCCGTGTTGGCAGCTACGGTGGCTGGCGGGTGGTGGCCGCGTCGGCGGCGGTGAGTGGTGGTTCCAATAGTGCTCCAAAAAACTGTTCCAAAAAAGTGTTCCAAAATCCAGAAGCAGTTTTTTTTTTGTTTTTCGAAAAGTGTTCCCCGGCACAAAAGTGTTCCGCGGAACACTTTTGGAACATTTTTTAACCATACGCGTTTTTGTTCTAAAAGTGTTCCGGGAACACCTTTGGAACAGAAACACTTTCTCTGGAGCGTTACCATACGCAGCCTTAACCAACGACGTAGCATGTCTTTTTCACTTTCAAAATGATAAAGATTGTCATTTTTTTTTTCGAAAATGTTAGCCAATAAAGTGAAAAACCTAAACCTTAGCTCGGCCGCCACAATCCCGCCCGCCTTCGGCTGCCACCAATGTCTTCGGCCAATCTGATTTGATTTCGTGGCCACTCCACCCAAATTGTCACTATGCCCATCGTGTGAAACTGCGTCTCGCGATCTCATTCAAGATTGCTGTTGGCTGTCGCGACCTTTGAGAAAGGAAGAGATTGCAAAGAAGAGAGAGAGACAGCGAGAGAGGAGTTGCAAAGAAAGGGAGAGAGCTAGAGACGGACCTGACCTTGGTCGGAGGGGAGAGAGAGCAATGTAGCCGCAATGGCGATGGGTGCGCGATGCGGAGGCGATGGCTGGTGGCAGAGGAGGGCGGTAGCCGACTTGGTCGAGAGCTTGTGTGTTTTGAATGGCATGAGGCTAGGGGCTTTTAAGACAAGAGAGGTAGTTTCGGTCATTTCAATTGAGCAAGTTAGGCAAAGGTATCGTCAAATTTATTAGTTTTGAAATTACGGTTATGTCTTTTTTTGGATCTAATTTAAAAATCAAGGTGTGCTTTTAGTGTTTTCCCAAATAAATGAGGAGCCCTCGTGGAGTCTCTCCCCCACTCTCACTCTCACACGCGTGAGAAGCCATTGTCGAATGAGAGATCCCCGACCCAATTAACTCTATGGTGTTTGGTTCAGCATTTGAAATGAGCATTGGGGCTCTAAAGTCTATTGGTCAAATACAAATGACGTTTGGCTACTTTTTTTACTCACTTTGGGGAGATGCAATTATATCTAAAATGCTCTCCAAAAACCTTTAACCCAAAGTACCTCTACAGGTACTTTGAGAAGTTGCATTTGCGAAATGCAACTATTTTTTTTGCTTTTAACTTTGTACTACCGCCACCGGCCACCGCCGCCCAACGCTGCCATTGATTGCCGCTGCTGCCAACCGTCGCCATGCGCCATAGCCACCGCCGACGACCGTCGCCACCGCCGCCACCATCACCTCCATCGCCGACGACCGCCGCCACCAACCGCCATCCATTGCCCGCTGACTGTTGCCGCCGGCCGCCTCCCCCGACCACTGCCGCCAACCGTCGTTGCCACTGTCCACCGCCGCCCCGGCCAACCACCGCCACTGCCGAGCTTTCCCACTAACCGTCACCCGTCGACCGCTGCCACTGCCACTGCCCATCGACCGCTGCCCACCGTCAACTGCAGCATTTTTTTTCTTTCAAAAAGTGAAAATATTTTATAAAGTATATTTTTCACCAAACAACATTTACGTCAAATTTATTTTTCAATGTGTTTTTAAATTTTGCTTTACCAAACACTACTTGCATTTTGGAAAAAGGCCTTTAGCCCAAAGATGTTTACATTTTCTCAAAGTTCGTTGGCCAAATGCTGAACCAAACATGCCCTATGTCTTTTAATTAGGAAACGACGTCGTCGCTCTGAGATGGCCAGTGACCTCCTCTATCACGGTAGGTCCGCCACATTTTTTTTTTAATTATTCTATAGTTTTGAATAGAGACGTCAAATGGGTGGGTCGGGTCGAATATGGTTCGACCCATTTTGACATGTCTAACCCGTTTCTACTCATATTCAAGACCCATACTCAACTCGACCCGCAGCCGACCCATACCCGACCCGACCGACCCATTGTGACCCATATTATCAAATCATACTTACAACTCATTTAACTTATTTTAAGCTCTTCACATGCATATGTTATCAGATAAAAACTTCACGTCAGATTAAAAAATTAAAAAATATTAAATATTAAATAAAATAAAAATAATATTACTAAAATATTTTCATGCAATAAAAAAATAAGTGAATTTTTTTCCCTTTTCTAATTTTTTTTTTATTTTTTTTTCGATTTTTTAAAATATTTTTTAATAAAGTGAAATGTTTTCCTTTTTTAAATATTTTTTATTTTTTTATTATAAATTATTTTCCGGCGGTCGGCGGCTCCGGTGGAGGAGACCGGCGGCGGCGGCGGATGTTGGCGGCGACCCACGACCGCTAGTTTTTATTTTTTTATTATATTTTCCTTTTCCGATTTCTTTCATTAACTTATGAAAATATAAAATAAAAATAACAAAGCCTTAAAAGGCCAAGGCCCATGTGCAATTTGTGGGGTCAGTCTCATGGGTCCAATATGGGTAAAAAATAGATTTAAGTGTGTGACCTGTTTATTATCCATCTGATTCGACTTAAATATATCAGATATATTTTTACTGAGCCCTTAAAATCTTAGAGCCCATATATAACCCATTTAGATGAAAATATAGGTTAAAAATGGGTCATTGACCCACATTGACGGCTCTAGTTTTGAACTACTTTTCCTCCATGTCTACCTTGCCAAATTAGTTTTCCGCAAATGAAAATCTTTAATTGCCTTGATTTAATTTAACAGATACACTCCTTGTTCCAACATGTCGGTGCAAG
This sequence comes from Rhodomyrtus psidioides, assembly GCA_021437785.1. NCBI lineage: Eukaryota > Viridiplantae > Streptophyta > Magnoliopsida > Myrtales > Myrtaceae > Rhodomyrtus > Rhodomyrtus psidioides. The sequence continues at coordinate 1,348,235 of JAILYB010000039.1, forward strand.
AGTGCAATGAATTAACATTGCTTCTTCCTTGTTCATTCATAGTGCAGAAAAAGAATTATTCACGTGAAAGTTGTTAACGACCGTATGGGATGTAATTTGCACCAAACTCATTTATGTTCGCCGGAGTTAAAGATGGAGATGCCTACTTTGAAGAGTTGTCTAACTTCGTAACCGAGGTGACTCCCCCTGAACTCCGCGACTACGAAGTACTCGCAGATTGTCGCAACTCGAGAATAGTTTTGCCTGTCCCCCAACAGAGAGGGTTGCAAATTTCGAAAATCATTTCACGTCGGCCTCAAGCTGACCCTCAAGCCCCCTCAATTCCCACCAAGTTACTTTTCTGTCCTCAGAAGGAGGGAAATACCAAAAAGTCTTTTACGCTTTCCTCTAACCATTGAAGGACTTGCTCATGTCCCATCTAAGTCTTTTATATTCATTCGCCACTTTGTTCTCAACTCTTCCCACCTGTCGCCGAAGCGCTCTCAAGGAATTCGTGCTTGGATGTCGAGACATCGAGCCAGTTAAGACACTCAATCTTGCTACTTCCCATCACTCTGAGTTCCAATGAAAGTTGACGTTAACCCTAATGGTGCTTCAGTCAGTTGATGCAGATGCCTCCTTTATAAAGTTGTCTAAGTTAATGCATATAATTTAATTTGTATAGTCAAATCGCTGCAAATCTATTCTTATGGATCAAATTTTCCCCAATGTTTGAGATCTAATACCTACATGATGATATTTACAACACTCTCAACCAGATGTGCTAACTGAAGCAACTGATTTGATTGAAATGAGCAGCATACGTCATTTCTCTTGTGAAAGGCATTCCAATGTTACATGCATTTTCTTTTAATAACTCATAATTCGAAGAGGATAACAAAAATTGTTTTCATCCGAACTTGCACATGAGAAATAAGAATTGTGCTAGCCATCAAACCGTGCTTAAAGCCCAAATTGAAATATGAGCCAATTTGAACTTATTTCTGCCTTTTGATTTTTCGCTTAATTTTTTTTTTTTATAACCAAGGTGTCCGGACCAGCTTGCGCGTACCTTGACTATTCCTCGGGGAAGACTAGCACAGCAACCCACCGCCATGGCCCCCCACTTAAATTACAAGTGCTCAACTGAAGAATCGAACCTAGGACCAATACGCCTTTTGATTTTTCGCTTAATCTAAGTTTTGCTATTAGTGCACTCTCACTTTATTCCCAAGAACTCCCGAGTGTTGATAGTAGATTCTCATAGACTTTTTACATAATCTTTTATTTTTTGGATAATAATATAAATTATTATTATTATTTTGATAACCTAAATTTTTTCTTTTGTGTCGATGCTAAAAACCGTGCCCTATACTTTACAAAAAAAAAACGTGCCCTATGGAAATAATGTTTAAGGAGTTGGCCGACATAAACTATGGATTACGAGGTTGATCGAGACAATCCTGAGAATATGAGGGGTCAAAATGCAATTAACCCATCATCATCGCTGATTGGTCAAGATTCTGGCCTGACCGTTAAAATGCTTGCGGCGTAAAATATTTTTGTATGTCTGAAGATTCTATTACAACAGAGGACGCGGTTTTTTTTTTTTTTTTTCATTTCCCCTACATTTTCCTTTTCGAAAAGCGAGCACGAAACAGAGCAACTCCTCCGTACAACACTACCTTCTCACTTCATCACTCGGTTCTGCTTCCGATTTCAAGCTCAGCTTGTTGTCGCAATGTGATTCCGCTTCCGGATCTTCGAATTCGAGCCGATTCGATCCCGATCCGAGCATCTCAACTTCAAGCCCAGCTCGCTTTCGCTCGTTCACGCGAGATTCGTAAGTCCGACACCTCCTATTCTCGAACTTTTGCTACCTTTTTCCCTCCTCGTTGTGTTGCTGTAACGAGCATTTGATTCAGTTTCGTCTCCTTGTTCTCTGTTCGAGTCTTGATTCGATAGCTGTGCTATGCTCCCGGCATTTTACCCTTGATCTCTGTCATTTAACTGTTATGGGTAATTACGTTCTTCTCCATTTCGGGAATTAAAACCTGGGGTACATGGATATACCTTTTCCTGAAATGAAAAATTCAGAGTTTTTTTTCAGTTTTGGGAATTTAAGCTTCAGCACCGATGGGCATTGCGGCTGAAATTACCCGGGAATCGTTTTTCTTGGCTGAGTAATTTGAGATTAGTCCCGAATAGTAGCTCCGTCTTGGCGAGTTGGCCCCTTTCTTCTAGTCACACTGTGTATTACGGTCATTAAGTGCATAATGCTTGCTGTTGTTCACCTAATAGAATTAATTAGGTTTGGTACCCCCTGTCCCACGTTGCTTTTGTAGGTTGAGACGCCCTTTTCGATTCAGCAATTTCTTGGGTTCCTTATTTATAAAGCTTACTCATAGTCATCGTTTTAGACTTGGGTGATCCGCTCCAATCATGACAAGGATGACTCGTGATTTTGGCACCGCGATCCAAAGACCGGTCCCTGCTGTGTCTGCTGATGTGATATTTGCGTCTACTCGGTTTCCAAAGTACAAAATTGGAGCCAACAATCGGATCATAGATGCAAGAGACGATGCGAAGATTCTGTCTCTGAAAGAAGTCGTTGCGCGTGAGACTGCTCAGTTGCTAGAACAGCAGAAGCGTTTATCAGTACGTGATCTTGCTAGTAAATTTGAGAAAGGGCTGGCTGCTGCTGCTAAATTATCTGATGAGGTAGGTAGATTTAGCAGATTTAGTATTTTCTCCTATTGTTTGCCATTGTATTTTGAACTGATGAATTTAGGATATTCCACAATCCATTTCAGGAATAATGTGCAATGCATTCTGCAGTGAAACAATGATTTCCCCTTTCATATGTCCTTGCTTACATTCTCTTAATTTGAAACTAAATTTACACTTTTCTCTTTGCAAGTGATGCTCATAGAGATTAATAATCTTCGCCAGCAGTGCATGTAGTAACCGTTCCTCTGTAGTGGTGTTAATGCAACATGCCGTTTCTTTCTTACGGAGACAAAGGGAATTCTTGCTTATTATTTTCTGTGAAATTGTTTTATTCGGTGTACATTCACAAATGAGGTGACATGAGCTGGTTTTTTCACTGAGTTTTTTTTCCGGGTATGCTGATTCAACTAGCTGAATCTAGTAGATGTTATGTTAACGATTGGTTTCACCTTCCAGTCATGCGGTGAATATATAAGACGTCAAATCTTCTTCACAGGGGCTCTGCTTCTCCCTTTAGTACTAACAAAGTCATTGGCGACTGTGCATAAATAGGCTCGACTCAGGGAGGCTGCTTCCTTGGAGAAACATGTTCTATTGAAGAAGCTTAGAGATGCATTGGAATCCTTGCGAGGACGGGTGACAGGTAGAAGCAAGGATGATGTCGAAGAAGCAATAACCATGGTCCGTTTTCATGTCTGTTCCTGATATTACATTTTCTCCTATTGAAACAATCACTCTGGTATATGAAAGGCCTCTGTTTACGTCCTTTGCAATCCCCTTTGGCACGATCCTCCAACATTATCTTCTTTTGCAAATAAATGTATCCCTTGGAAACAGGAAAGCAATTTGAAGTTGACTTGTTGATCCTATGAGCTTAGTAAGCACCGTTCAGAAATTGCAGGCTATATAACGTAGCATCAATTTTTTTTTTTCGTTTTCTCCATGAGTGGTTTTAGGTTTCCACCCACGCCTCCTTCTTTGAGTCTAGCAAGTCGCAATTAGCTGTCGTGACAGAAAATATAAGTACAGGTGAAAATTAAAATTTTGGAGTATAGTTAAATATTTTAACAATTCTATCCCTGTTTAGGTTTAGCCAGGAGAGAATTTAGTAAAATGAACACCATGTCGAGTTGCTTGGTAAAGTTTTCTTTTTTAACACTTAGAGTGTGTTTTTTGTAACTTCCTTTTTAGCTGTAGATTTTGTTCGTTGGACATGTTAGCTGTCGAAATGTCTAATTCCATTGTAGTTTTCAAAAGCACATTATAGTAGTTTTAGTAAAGTGGGCGCTGTAACCCAAAAGAATTAAATGGAGTTGGCTTCTTGTAGGTGGAATCTTTGGCTGCTCAGTTGACTCAAAGAGAAGGAGAGTTAATCCAGGAGAAGGCTGAAGTAAAGAAATTAGCAAATTTCCTCAAGCAGGTGCACTTCTTCCTACTAGAAGTTTGTTAATACTATATAAATGGTCTGTCACTGAGTGTCGAATGGATCCTACTTGCATTATTATTGTGAGATTGTTTTGTATGGTTGAATTTTCACATGATACTCTCTTTGTAAATATCAGGATATGTTACACATTTTCCGATTAAATTTTGATTTATGAAACCTTTAGACATCATAAACAACTGCTAGTAAAATATGAACACTCAATCTAAGAGCTTTAAGGGGCCATTTGTTTGATCATTGCGATGATGCCATCAGGTAGCTAAAAGCTTCTGGGCTTTGTTCCTGAAGAGAATCATGATATAATCGTACCCAGTTTTTGGAGAGGTTGACTGCAGTTTCAACCGTTTGAGGAAAAAATGATGAGTGATGTAAAGATAGCCGATTAAAAACTGCGTGATGATACATGAAGTATATATTTAGAGGAGTGATGGGCATTAAATTAAAAGTTCAGGACACGTTTTTTAGTTGACAGGTTTATATTCGGGATTGATGTTTAAAGTACCCATCAAGGGGACTCTTCTAGGCAGCGCATCGTGCATCTTGCTGTAATAGGGGCTACAGACTATATCGCATTGTTCGATTTTGCAGGACCAAAGGGTGGATTAGGTTTGTCAAAATAAGACCTCCTAAAAGATGATACTAAACACGGGCTTTATTTTCTTTGGATATAGATTTTATGCTTGACACGCTAAAAAAATATCGTGCAAGAAAGCAATGTCAAGCACGATTTCCCATGAGAAAGTAATCGTGGGAGATCCATTTTTCACATATTTGCATTTTTTACCCCCTTAATTTTCTGCGACCTACATGAACTCAGCCCAGTGTATTTAGAACCTTAATGTATTAGAGTGATGATATAGCTTTAAGTATAAGCTGCTAGATTGTGTAAGAACTCTTTGTAGGAGCGGATAGCAACTCACTTTTGACGAGAAGAAAATTATCTGTTTGATTAGGACCTTCAGGACTCAGGTTTTTAAATGATTGGTTTGTTGTGATTACTTTGCACGAATTTTTTTCTGCTCCTGACTGGTTGCTTGTTAGGCTTCGGAGGATGCCAAAAAACTTGTTGATGAAGAAAGGGCTTCTGCTCGTGCTGAAATTGAGAGTGCCAAAGCTGCCGTTCGAAGAGTAGAAGAGGCCCTTCAGGAGCATGAACATACATCTCGAGGCTCAGGGAAACAGGTACGAGTTATAGAAGTGGTGCTGTCTTGTGTTCTTTGATAACAGTACTGTTGGAATTGATCTCTCGGCTAGTTTGGTTTCTCGATGATGACTACCTTTCTCTGCAGAATTCTCTGGGCACCGTGATATTTTGCATGATTACCCAAAATTGAGCTTTTTGTTGCTTGTATCTTGGAAATTAGAATTACGATACAATGCCAGTGGCATTTGGAATCTAGTGTTTATTGCATCTCTCACTTTTCGAAACAGTTCAAGAAAGTTAGCCTTTGACACTGGATTTGCAGTGTCTAACTAATGTAAACTTTCGGATCTTTTAGGACTTGGAAGGATTAATGAAAGAGGTTCAAGAAGCTAGGCGGATCATTATGTTGCATCAGCGAAGTAAGGTAAATGTGCCAGCTTGATGCCCTCTCAAACTGCACCAATTTGTTGCCTCAATGAGCATCTCTCTCATATTCTTTTCCTTGGTGCATGCGGGCAAGTTGCCTTCTCCCTTTCTTATAGTTTCTGCAATATGAGAGATTCATGCTATAACTGCGGCAAAGCAGGTCTCTTTCAGATTGGATGGTCCTTAGAAGCAGATAATCACGATTCATGACCCTATATGAGTTCCAGAGGAAAGGGCTAGTGTTACTTCTAGACCGAGAAACTAAAGAGGGAGGAATGGGATGGCTTCTTTGAATTAGTAACTTGGGTGGTAGTATGCAATCGTGAGGAGGAAATTTCTCTAAGGAGAAAAAGTTCCTTTTGGTGGCTCTGTGTGGATGGAGGATGTGGGTTTCCTGATCTGATTATAGGAATGGGCCAGGGCTCTTCTCTATCTAACTCAATCTTCATGATTCTGCAATAGAAGATGTTGAAAAGAAGGAAATTTGTCTTCAACATTGATTTCTCACATAAATATAAGTATCCACCATTTCTTTGTCTATACTTGTAAGTGAATCTTGTATTTTATGACTGCGTTTAATAGTCACAGTCAGAGTAAAAAGGGAAAAAATAAGAACAAAACTCAGTTGATGCATGAAAAGGGGAATATTGGGAGTGATAAGCAAGCCAGAGCAAAAAGAGAAGTTGTTATATCCCAAGCTTAACAGCTACAGATTGCCTCAAGATAAGTTTTTGTTGTGGACAAAGACTAAGTTTCTTTGGATAGAAAACGTTAAAGATAGGAAATATTACCCAACTAGTCTTAAACCTATTGTATGGATACCAATTCAGTTCTAAACTTTTTAATCTTGCCAATTTAGTCTTGTACCTTTACGCACAATTCCAACGTAGTCTTTCTGGTCAATTTTTGCTGACTCAGTAATATAATTTAAATTGCCGTGGAGAGAAGAAGATGAGATTTCTCAAATGGCGATCACATAGGCAAGGTGGGACCAAAAAGGACAATTAACCAGTCACGTGTGCTTAAGAGGTTAAAAATATAAGCATGGTATAGTTTCCAGAGTGTGGCAGTTGCAGCTAAAATATTAAAGGTGGCAATTATATCATCAATGGAGGAGCGTATGCTTCTTTTATTTATAAAAGTAGAAAGGAATACCTGCTGTTTAATTTATGAAAATGTGAAGTTTCAAGGATTGTGGGGTAGCAAATAGTGCATAGATTGTTTATTGTAGATAAGATGAGATCTTGCTTTTGTTTTGATTGGATGTATTTTACTGATTAGGTTATTCTTAGTGTGCTTTTTCTTGTCTATGTTCATTCCTTGTGTTTATGGTGATTGAACTTCCATGATAGGTCATGGACATGGAATATGAATTGCATGCCTTGAGGAATCAACTTGCAGAGAAGTCCAAGCGTTCACTTGAGCTTCAAAAAGAGGTTCCTTCATTGTTTACCTTATTCTTGCAGATCTGATGTGAAAAGTTTGCAATTCCTTCTTTCCTCAACTTCCAAATTCAGTGGGAATTTACTTATATAACATTTTCCCTGTCGGTAGAGCCACTGTTTTCGTGAAGTGAGTAATCAATTAGCTTTTCCCTTTTTCCTTTTCCTTTCTCTCTTCATCCAGCTTGCAATGATGAGGAAGGGAGAGGTGAGCTTGCTTCTATATGAGTTAGAAGGAGCCGAAGCTCTGGGTTCCTATCTGCAGATTGTGCCATGCTCTGACAGTGCTCCAGGACTATCTCAATGTACAATTCAGTGGCACCGGATGTCATGTGAAGGTGGCAGTAAGGAACTTATATCAGGTATATATGTCTGTATATCTTTAGGCTGACATGCATATATGGGGGCATGCCTGCTTTCTGACATGCATATACCAAGTGATTCAATTGTAGCATGAACTCAAAACTTCACTGCATAGTTTCCTTTAATTCATGCAGCATGGTTGTGTTGGAATTACGTATATTGAACCTATATAAAATGCTACACTCATGCTTAATGTATTTTAGCTTAGGTAACATGAATTCATTGTATAAAAATCGCAATTTGCTTGCCTTTGCTTGAACTTGTATCACGGTCATTTTGCTTTATCTCTGGCTTAATGGAAACTCATCTTCATTGGGCAGAGGACAAAATTATGTTGCCAGCTTGTTCATGTAGTTAAATTTATCCCAAGCTCTTCGCTTCAGCTTTATGACACTAATGACTATTTTGATGTGAACTTTATGAAACAGCTCCCTCTAGGACTACTTTCAGAAGTGGGATATGATCAATATATTTGTCTAGGTGTTAAGATGTACGCTATGTGGTTTGCAATAGTGCTTCTCTTTGTCACTTCCCAGAAACTTCGAAACGTTGATTGACCCCATCTTCTATTGTAATGGTCACGGAATCGAATAAGCTTCTTAATAGTGCTTTTGTCTTTGCATTTTTCTTTGAGATACATGATCGATCATAATTATCTTAGCCTCGTATGTCGTGTGCTGTTTAGATGCTTTCCCACTTAATTACATGGTGTGCAACATATGCCCCATCTTATGTCAAAAGTAATGCTCTATGGATGTCTTAAGCAAAGCAACTTCCTTTGAGGTTCCTTGATTGTGTTGAATGTATCGTAATGACTGTCTGCTGGAACTCAGTCACTTGTACTTTCAGAGAACATTTCTCTTGGGTACTATTGTTGGAATTTGGTGTCACTATTTGGTATTGTTTCAGGAGCTACCAAACCTATCTATGCTCCAGAGCCTTTTGATGTGGGTCGGCTACTGCAAGTTGATATTGTTTGTGATGACCAACGCATTGCTTTGACAACCACTGGTCCAATTGACCCAGGTTTGATTAGGTTTCTCTATTTCTTTCCTTCCATGTAGGTCACTGTTTTGGTTTCAGCTTCTTTAATGCTTAATGCTGTCTGTGTTCATTCAGCATTTTTTGATTTTTTCATGCAGCTGCTGGTTTGGGAAGTTATGTTGAAGCACTCGTGCGGAAACATGACACACAATTCAAGGTATGCCGTGCTCATCATATAAACTTCTTTTGAACGAAGTGTACAAATTTTTTCTCCTTAAAGTTTGCAAAATGATGTAATAGGAAATGTACGAAAACGTTCATATCTCGGACAAATATTCTTGTTACATCCTAGGTCCCACATCCAATGGGGGAGGGCTTGCCAAATGACGCATAATAAAGTTTACCTCCATAATATCACCACATGAGGCTTTTTTGTTTTGTTTTTTTTTTAAAGGTGATTGGCATTTTTAGATTGGGTTAGGCCATTATCGGAATGGTATTACAGCGCTTGGGAAGTGTGGGAACTAACACTGAGTTTGGATGCATTGAAAAGTGGGGCGAAGTATAGCTAAGGAAAGATTTGGTTTGATGATTTGAAAACTCATCTGATCAGAAAGTCTATGGAAATACTAGGTGTAGAAATTCAAGGCGTTTAAAATCTTCTATGCCCACTGTTGACGATAAAAGAGCAAATCTATTATTTCTGAAGTGAGAGAGCGTACTTATAGGCTTAGAGTTAAGCCTAGATAATTACACATATACCCCAAACTTGCTAATACTCTAAAGTAATAAATCCAACACTCCCCCTCAAGTTGGAGCGTACATATCAAAAAGTCCTAACTTATTACAAATATATGAAACTTGTCCACGTCGAAGAGGTTTTGTGAAAATGTCTGCTAGTTGTTCTTCAGAACGCGTGTGCACCAGCTGTATGTCTCCACAATTCACCTTTTCCCGAATAAAATGACAATCCACCTCTATATGCTTCGTTCGCTCGTGAAACACTGGATTGCTAGCAATATGAATAGCAGACTGATTATCGCAACAGAGAGTAGATGATCCAGTCATAGGTAGTCCAATCTCAGCTAATAACATACGAACCCATTGAAGTTCACCTGTAACATTAGCCATAGCACGATACTCAGCCTCTGCACTAGATCGAGAAATCACAGACTGCTTCTTACTTTTCCATGACACAAGATTACCACCAAGGAAGACACAGTATCCCGAAGTAGATCGACGATCCATAGGGCAACCAGCCCAATCTGCATCAGAATATCCTATCACCTCCAAAGACTCGGGAGTAGAATAACCGGCTATACGAAGATGACCCTGATTATGGAACACAAGCCCTTGACCCGGAGCTCCCTTCAAATACCGAACAATTTGTAGAGCGGCTTGCCAATGAGTAGTACGAGGAGAGCTCATAAATTGACTCACTACACTAACAACAAATGAAATATCCGGACGAGTAATGGTAAGATAATTTAACTTGCCTACTAATCGGCGATACTTCTCTGGATCATGAAGAAGTTCTCCGTGCTCATTATCAAGCTTTACTCTAGGTTCCATAGGTGTGTCACCAGGTTTAGCATCATGTAAGCCAACCTCCTTAAGAATGTCAAGAGCATACTTCCGCTGGGAGAGAGCAATACTGCCATTAGCATAGGCAACTTCGATGCCAAGAAAATATCGAAGACGACCTAAGTCTTTAGTATTAAACTCCTTTTGTAGAAACTGCTTGAGTCGTTTTATACATTCAACATCACTTCCTGTGACAATGATATCATCAACATAGACAACAAGAATAACACACCCTTTTGAAGATGACATACTAAATACTGAGTGATCCACATTGCACCGATGCATTCCAAAAGTGATAACCGCATCACTGAAGCGGCCAAACCAAGCACGAGGTGATTGCTTGAGGCCATAAAGGGCTTTTCGCAACCGGCACACCTTCTCCCCCTGAGCAACAAACCCGGGTGGTTGCTCCATATATACCTCCTCGTGAAGATCACCATGAAGGAATGCATTTTTCACATCAAGCTGATAAAGAGGCCACTGAGACCGAGCAGCCAAGGAAATAACAACACGAACAGAAGGAATTTTCGCAACCGGAGAAAAAGTTTCATCATAGTCAATACCATAAGTTTGAGTATAACCCTTTGCCACAAGTCGCGCTTTTAAGCGCTCAACTGAACCATCTGGATTGTGTTTGACAACAAAGACCCATCGACAACCTACCAATTGTTTATTAGCTGGCAATGGAACTAGCTCCCAAGTCTTATTATGATGCAATGCAGCCATCTCCTCCTCCATAGCACGAGCCCAGCCTGGGTGGGTCAAAGCCTCCTGCACACTACTCGGTATAGACACAGATGCAAGGCTTGCCACAAAGACAGACATCTGAGGACTTAAGTTATGATAAGACACGAAATGAGAAAGAGGATACCGAGACCTAGTACGATGAGCAATAGGAGAGCTGTCAGGAGACGGTGGAGGAGGATCACAAGCCTGGACTGGAGGTGGTGGTGGTGGAACGCTGGCTAGTGGAGATGTATGGCCCCAAATAGGGCGAGGACCCCGTGTATAGACCTGAAGATGAGTCGATGCTAGTGATCCTGGATCTGGTGGAGCATCATTAGAAGTAACAGGCGATCTCTCTGGCTGAGACATAGGTGCTGAGGGTGGCAGAGAATCCATGGTTAATGGTGCCTGAGGACGAACATCGCCAAAATATGCTTGATCTTCAAAGAAAGTCACATCAGCAGAGACATACTCCCGACGTCGAGTAGGATTATAACAGACATACCCTTTTTGGGTACGGGAGTAACCCACAAATATGCACTTTTCAGCACGAGGTGATAACTTGTCCAATCCAGGAGACAAAGAATGAACAAAACAGGCACATCCAAAAATACGAGGGCGGACAGGCCACAAAGGTCGATCAGGATGAAGAAGAGCATAAGGAATAGCTCCTTTCAATACAGAGGATGGAAGACGATTAATAAGATGACATGCTGTAAGAAGAGCATAGCTCCAAAATGACTTAGGCATATGAGTGTGAAGTAGTAGACAACGGGCAACATCCAACAAATGACGATTTTTACGTTCAGCAACTCCATTTTGCTGCGGAGTGTGAGCACAAGAACTTTGATGTAAAATACCATGAGATTTGAGAAATGGAATGAATGTAGAAGAAGAAAAGTATTCACGGGCATTGTCAGTACGCAAACACTTAACAGAACAATCATACTGAGTACGGACCTCGTTATAAAATTGGCGGAAAGAATAAAAAACTTCCGTACGATCTTTTATTAAATATAACCAAGTCGTACGAGTATAATCATCAATAAAGGTGACAAAATAACGAAGACCAAATGAAGACTCTCGACTAGGACCCCACACATCAGAGTGAATTAATTCGAATGGATGTGATGCACGACTTGAAACACGAGGAGGAAAAGACACACGATGGTGTTTACCGAATTGACACGTTTCACAATTAAACTGAAGATTGGAACTAGACACAAAAGGAAAATGTCGGAGTACATCTGCTGATGGATGGCCAAGGCGGCAATGTAATCGATACGGATCATTTACGCCGTTATTCTGAACTGTTGCAACAGCAGCAATAATCTCAGGATCCAGGATGTACAACCCACCAGCCTCACGCCCACCACCTATTCGGCGTCCAGTCTTCCGATCCTGAAGAACACACGATGACAAAGAAAAGATAACATCGCAATCAAGATCGCGAGTAATAGAACTAACGGATAATAAGTTGTAAGGGAAGCGTGGAATATGATAAACGGAAGGTAAGGAGACAGAGGAACTCAGTGATACATAACCAGTACTAGTTACTTTGGACTGAGAACCATCTGCTAAGGTGACCGACATAGAAGGGACAGATGAGGTGGACATGAGAAGACGCGGATCACCAGTCATATGATGAGTGGCTCCTGAATCAATAATCCAAGGACGAGGAGCAACTGTACTGGACAATAAACAGGTAGGATCATCATGCTGTGGTAAAGTAACAGTAGAACTTGAGAAAACATCACTCTCACTTTGTCGTGGTCTGACCAACTCATCATATTCTGCACGAGTCAAGTGTACCATACTCTGTTCAGAAGATGATCCAGGGGAAGAAGTCCAAGGCTCAGTATTAATAGAGGCATGTAGACTCCGCAGCTCGGGATGAAGATCATAACAATAACGAATAGTATGTCCAGAAAGTTGGCAATGAGTACAAAAGCGGTTCGCTCGACCACCACCACGAATGACACCTCTACCCTGAAAACCACGACCACGACAACTACCACGATAAGAGCTGTCAGAACTCCAATATCCACCACGAGTCCTTTGACCTTCACGAGCTACCATGGCACTACTGTCTGACATTATTGAAATCTTGGGACTGGAGGTGTAACAAGCAACTTGAGAATAATCCTCTTCAATGGGAACTTGACTCGTATGTAATAAAATAACACATACCACTTGCTATATGACTTCTGCGAATATCCACAAACCTCAAACTCTACAAATGTCACTCCAAATTTAAAACACAAAATTCAGAAAATTGACACCTCACTCCAAATTGATTGAAAACTTGCACTTCTAACATCACAATCAAACAACACCAACAACTTCACTCAGCAACCATTCAGAACACCAATGCGAAGACTCAAGCATCCCCTTCAAATTCAGAAACCATTCAGAACACTATTCAGTCTCCCCAGCAGCTACAGTTATGTAAACTCCTCCAAAGGAAAGCTCAAATCCCCGACAAATTCAACTCCTCAAATCACTTCAGAACTTCCAATAATCACACAAATCACTCCACGCTAATTCAACCAATTCAATTCAACATCACCGACCCCATAACCACACTAATTCAGTCTTCCAAATTCAGTCACATCAACAATAAATCAGTAAAACACCACAAACTCACGAAATACCCAAAATATCATTCCAGCAGCAAAAAAAAATCACTTCCACACAACTCTCGTCTCAGGAAATCTCCTGATAAAATTGATTACCATTCCTAAGGAATCAACACATCGAGAGATCTAGGTCACTTCCAGCAACACCACCTGAAAGAGTGCGACCCAAATCAAGATTTCCTGATCTGGGCGATGCTGGGAAGAGTCGCTGGGACGTCAACTGAAGCTGGCCGAGAACCTGGGCCGTGGCCGGCCAAGTTGGCCGAGATCCTTGGGACGTGGCCGACCAAGATGGCCGAGAGACCTGGGACGTGGCCGGCCAATCTGGCCGAGATCCCTGGGACGTGGCCGGCCAAGTTGGCCGTGATCCCTAGCCGAGAGCCTGGGACGTGGCCGACAAAGCTGGCCGAGAGAGCAAATTTGAGCTTGATGGTGGGTGTTGGATAGGGTTTAGGTTGGGGCGGCTAGTGTTGGCTCTGATACCATGTTGACGATAAAAGAGCAAATCTATTATTTCTGAAGTGAGAGAGCGTACTTATAGGCTTAGAGTTAAGCCTAGATAATTACACATATACCCCCAACTTGCTAATACTCTAAAGTAATAAATCCAACACCTTGAGTGTTCTCTCCACAACTGTGAAGAAAACTTGGAGAATTAGCGTACTAAAAACTCACTCCAAATTCACCCTTGCCTTTTCAATAAAATTCCTAAACTGCCTGAGCCTTTTCCTTCATTTGAACATTGTAGAAGGGCAAAAATACATTTTTACTCTAAGACTTTCATACTTCTCCTTTATTTCCAAGTGACGCATGATCAAATTTGTCACATCTTCTTCACCCTCACTTTCTACCCTTCCCAAACAACACTAAAGCATCCCTCACCTTTCTTTTCAATGCTTCCATTTTTCTTTACCTTTATTTTCCTCATCTACTTCAAAAGCCTAACCAAACATAGTTAAGTGTCATGCAGGTTTAAAATACTATGTCATGCGAATCATTTCTTGAACCCACCCCTGACAAAAGATGTGAGAGCTGTCTCTTCAGCCTGCATGGGCACCTAGTCTTGTTCTGGGTTTCATTGAGCATTGGTAAAGGGATGTTAGCGATATAATTGAAAAGCTTGTAACATTTCATTTAATGGAAGGGGGCTTGTGAAGTGATACATAAGGGCCGATCCACCCTAGAAAGCCGCTGCCTAAGGACTAGACGTGTGCGAGAGCCTATTGAACCTGCAAAACCGGCATGATCGGATAGGCTCCTATGTAGGTATTAGAGTTTGTAGGGTATGCCTGTGAGTACAGGTTAGGTTATACGGTTTGGAGTTCTACTACTTACTCTGTGAACACCCCACACCCTGCACCCCGTATTTTGTGCAGGATGGATAATTTTTTTATGGTTTTTTATTTTTTTGTCACGTCTAGTGTTTTCACTTTTAATTGTGTGAAAATTTTAACTGATCAGAAATCTCCGATCCTTATCACTCTTATCATGTATGCACAACAAAGCACAGTTGTTGCCTCATTCAGATGTTTGTGTTTAGTTTCGTCTTCATATCTGAAGGCTATCACGTGAAAATGGAAACAAATTCATTTTTGGTCTGGAAGCTTCAACTAGATATATTTAGGTAGGTTACATGTATAGAAAAGCCTATCATTGCCCATGTATACTGTCATTCATTGACCTCTCTGTTGGTCCTTGTGGCTGTGCTTTGCAGGTGGTGGTTGCTCAGACTAATGGTGTGGAACATCCGTTAGAATCTATTCATGTTCTTCACATTGGGAGAATGAGAATGAAACTTTCTAAAGAAAAGATGACCGTAGCCAAAGAATATTATTCGAGTTCAATGCAGGTATCAAACAGCGTAGCTAGTTATTCTTTGTTTGCTGTAATTACTCTTGTGTGGTCCAAGGAGTAATTATCAGCTTGAAAGTCCGACACTTACTGTGAGGGACAGTCGTCTTTCCACATGTTTACTATTATGCACTTATATGGCTTTGGAAAGGTACACCTTTTTAAGATTCGCTGTGGTTGCACTCAACAGACGTATTTATTGATTCTTATGAGTGGTATGATTGACAACTTTCCAAATTCTTATTCTAATCATATCATTTTGTTGGTGGTATTTCTGTAAAAGTAAATATCTGGTGGCTTAGACGAGAAAATTTAACCTAACTTCTATAGTTAGGAATGTTAGTTTATGCCTTAGGAACAAGCTTGTTCAGTCATACGTTACTGCCCCCGCCATGCTAGTCTTTTCTTCTCTCGTTTTAAAACCCCTGTATCTTGGGTGCCACTTATTATATCCTTTCCCGTCTCTTTAGCTGTGCGGGGTTAGAGGTGGTGGCAATGCTGCAGCTCAGGCATTGTTTTGGCAAGCGAAGCAAGGAGTTTCCTTTGTATTAGCATTTGAATCAGAGAGAGAGAGGAATGCTGCCATAATGCTCGCGAGAAGATTTGCTTATGACTGCAATGTAAGTCCTCGCTTACTTTTTATAGTTGCTCTTCTTGTACATGCATGCCACACAATGCCTTTGACTATCTGCTGCCCAGTCCATGCCACACAATTCATTTCATTTCTTACTTCTCTCCCCGATTTCTTCTGTAACCATTCAAATTGTCCTTGCCAGATCATGCTCGCCGGACCAGATGACAGAGCACCTATAGGTACCCGATAATTCTGTTCAAATTTTTTCCTTTAGTAGAGTGTAATTACATTTCCCTTTTCTTTGTCCACTGTATTGTAAGTTGACGCGCTTTCGATCGTGTTCCTTTTCCATTGTTTGTCATAGTTTTGGGTGGTTCTAATCCAACTTTCCTGTATCCGGTTGTTCTGCCGTTTGAGATCTTTGTGTCTGATTACACATGATGGAGTATTTGTCCCCCATATGAGACTATTTCAGGTTTTGGGGTTGACTGTGTCCAGCTCATGCCGGATGTTTTTTGTGCAGTATGTTTGAAAATGATTTAGCACACTGATTCGTTACACCTATGATAGATAGACCGACCGAGCGAGAAACTATAGCAGTTTCTGGAGAGTGCCTGGATGCGACAGCTTCGGGCGCATAGGTATATCGGCGAAAGAACAGGATTTGGGTGCAAGTAGCTAAGTCGAAACTTCGCCATATCCATTTGCCTTGGTTTGCAAAAAAAAAAAAAAACAAGTTGGAAGTACACGCATCCGATGACAAGTAGCGCTATCAACTACGCAATAGCCATGGACTTCTAAGCAGTTACTCTGATACTAAGGACGACAGGACCAAAAATTAAGGAGGAGGACAGATTCAATGTTGAGATTTGACAGTATTATGCTTTGTCATTCGCGGCCCTGGAAACTAGCTAAAGCAAGAATCGCTAGCAGTGAGAGCACCTTGAAGACATGAAAAGAGGACCATCTCCAATGACCCTGAGAAAGATGACCGACAATGTTATCTCGACGACTATTATAAGGATATTTTATGAAGTGAGAATGAAATTGATACGCAAAACAAAAAGAGATAATAACATAAATGGTTTCTGCATATATAATGTGGTTCATGAATTTTAGCTCAATTTGTAATGTCGTTCCTGAACTTTTAAATTATCCAATGTGGCTTTTGAATTTTGGCACCTGGTTCCTGAACTTTTAGTTTATTTAATCTAATATATTTATTTTTTTATACACGTTCAATTTAACCTCAGAACCATTAATATTTTCATATGTAGCTCAGGTATATATAAAAAAAATCGTGAAAATTACAAAAAAAAGATCTTAAACATATTGCAATTATATCAATTCAGTCATAAACCTTTTTTTTTTTTTGCCGATTCAATTCTAAATTTTTTGTAGTTGTGCCAATTCAATCCATCCGGCAAATTTTTCCCTACTGGTGATCTAATATTATAATAATTTTTATGGTTTTTTTTAATTTTTAATTTCTTATTTAATTTTTTCTTCCCCTTCCCCATCACTGTTCTACCGCCAGCTTGTTGTTCTACTTTTCTCCACCGGCCGCCGGACCTCGGCTACCGGCTAGAGGACAACCAGTGAGGCACTCGCGGGCTTCGCCATGGCCGGGCAAGACCGAGCCTCGCCAGCCCAGATCTGGATGTACCTCTAGCAAATGAGCACACGGAGGATAGCGCTTCAAATGGAGCAAATTCAGAACTTTGGTCATCCGAAACGAGTACATCAATATAGAGGGTGGTCATTTACCTTTTCCAACTCATTGAGAAGTGGGAAACTCGCTATGATAGATTGCATTGATTCTCCGGTCCTGAGAATCCGAAAGATAGCCTCCGACATTTTGCTATCTCCATCAAATGAAAAGAAACTCACAATCTACTTAAGTGAGGAGTGCCGAGCCTCGCCAGATCTGGGCTGGCGAGGCTCGGCCTTGCCCGGCCACGGCGAGTCGGGCCTAGCCCCGGCCATGGAGACCTGCGAGAGCCTCGCCGGTCATCCCCTGTGATCGTAGCTGGTCATCCTCTATTAGCCTCGTCGGTCGTCCATGGTATTAGAAACTCTCGTGGGCACGGGAGAACAATGGTTAAGGAGGGGGGAAGTGGACGGAAAAATTAAAAATTAAAAATAATTAAAGATTATTATAATAATGTGTCAGTCGGTCAAAATTCGTCGGATAGACTGAATTGACACAATTATAAAATATTTAAGATTAAATTGGCAAAGAAAAAGATTTAGAACTGAATTACACAATTGTAATAAGTTTAGAATTTTTTTGATAATTTTTTCAAAAAATTCAAGACCACATTAAATAATTTAAAAGTTAAGGAGGGGATTGCAAATTGAGCTGAATTCAGAACTCACACTGAATAAATTAAAGTTCGAAGACAATATCACCCACGTCACCATGCCTGATAAAAAAAAAAAAAAAAAGCAAAATCGGAGTAAAAGTGAGGCTTTTGGAGATGCAGGGGATCGAACCCTGTACCTCTCGCATGCAAAGCGAGCGCTCTACCATTTGAGCTACATCCCCAATTGCTTAAAATCCTCCAATTATTTAAATAATTCTCATCTATACACTGCCGGACAAAAGAGCTTAGACGTCCTCCCTCTATCTCTCCCCAAGAAAAAAACGTTGAGGGAAAAGAAAGAGAAAAGAATCATACAATTCAATTCGAAGTCTCTCTCTCTCTCTCTCGCTCGCCACCAGCAGACTGACGGAACGCTGCTATTCGTCGCCGTGGATGGATTTTCAAGTGGTGGTGTTAGCCGGTGGCTTCTCGAAGAAGCTCGTCCCTCTCGTCTCTAAGGTCGCTCCCTCCACCTCCTGCGGCGAAGATTTCCTCGGGGGACTTACGTATTCTCCTCCTCGCTCCATCCTCGAAGGTTTTCTCATTCTTCTTCTGTCTTTTTCTCTCGGTCAAATTCGTTGCAGGAGGTGCCTAAGGCGCTGCTCCCGGTGGCCAACCGCCCGGTCCTCTCCTACGTGTTGGAGCTCCTCGAGCAAAGTAACCTCAAGGATCTCATTGTCGTGAGTTCTCTCTCGCCTTTTTCTCTTTCTTCACCCTAATCGCAGTTCCCAGCATGTTGTGGTCCACATCTGCGAGCATGTGCTTCACGTTCTTCTGCCGTAAAGAAAAAAATTGCTTTGATTTTGCTTCGCGTCATTGTTGTGCAGTGCTTCCTAAGGGTGATTGGTTTGCAGGATATGATCTAACTCAAAGTATAATTATGAGTTTGTTCGTTCTGTAATGTAAAATTGGTCAGGATCACCGGTTGCATCTTCTATCTTGTGCTTCTAATTGTTTCTGGTACCGATGCTAGCGTGTGTACTTTTTAGGTTGTCGAAGGAGAACATGCGGCTCTCCTTGTTGGAGGCTGGATATCGGGAGCTTATGTGGACCGTCTGCATGTTGAGGTATGAGACTGCAGTTCGCTGCCGTATGGCATCAAGTGGTTCCATTCATGGTAGTTAACCTTTATTTATTCCTAGCCAACTTGAGACGAGGAGGAGAGAAAATGCCATTGAAGTAGCTTTGAGGAGAGGAGATGTAGTGTTATGATAAGTGCCTTCACACTGAGCTCACATTATATTAACTGAAATTAGGCCCCTTCCTCTTTGTTTTAAGTTATAGTACATGGATTCAGGAGATTGAAAGATGGTAAGCATTTCAAAGTTGCAAGATTTTCCCTTGAAATTTCAATCTTCTGTTTTGAGTCCTTGAAAACAGCTTTATATGCTACCTGCAATTTATGTTCCTAAATCTTCCTGAAAGCAGGGCATTATAATCCTAGGTTATTTTGCGTCTTGATGATTTACATTCTGATTAAGCTGAGTACTGTGGGTTACTGCAAAAACTTTTATCTGACACATATTGCTAGTGAAAGGGAGTGGAAACTCTAAGCAAGACCAAATCATTCTAAAAGTCTGGGAAAACTTCTGCATGGTTTAGTGGTCATCTGATTTTGACTTTCCTTGAGCACCCCTTTTGAGGTTGTCGCCTCATTTTCTCTGTTATAGTGACATAAATTTGGCCCATGGTGCTTCATCTAGGATGGGGCCACTGAAAGTAGAATAGCATAGCTAATTATGATGCTCCAACAATATTAAGTTCTGAGAATTGATTTCTGCCAGCAATGTTCTGTATGATGATACAGACTTGAGTGGCAGTTTACAACCGTTCAGAAATCCCCAGATTTGAAGAGTTCGATCATTTTGATTAATATCGTTATCTAGTTTTCTTTACAACTTACATGTCTGCTTATACTGTTCAGTTTGGGAAGTATTTTGTTTAGGACTTGGAAGAATGCAACTGTCTTATGTACTTCAGGTTTTGCCCTTAAATTAATTAGCAAATAATCGAATATATGGAATCGTATGCTGCTATTCTATGTGTCTATATAAATGTGGTTTTTTGGAATCCAGCCATTCAGATAACATACTATTGGTTGTGACGAGTAGTGTAGTGTCATGCCAATAACTCAATCCTGTTATGCTCCCCCTTATCTAATCTGAGTTATGCTT
Source organism: Rhodomyrtus psidioides (assembly GCA_021437785.1). Classification (NCBI taxonomy): domain Eukaryota; kingdom Viridiplantae; phylum Streptophyta; class Magnoliopsida; order Myrtales; family Myrtaceae; genus Rhodomyrtus; species Rhodomyrtus psidioides. Next base: position 1,368,661 of record JAILYB010000039.1, read on the forward strand.
CAAGTAAACCATTTCTTTGTAATATTCTTCTTCATGAAAGAGTTACAGAAATACTATTGTGCTACAGGTCGCTGCCGTACCTGAGGACATTGGGACAGCTGGAGCCCTTCGAGCCATCGCACATCATCTGACTGCAAAAGACATCTTGGTAAAGCATGTCACCTGTTTAAAATTCTCTTTATGCAACATATAATTAATTGCATTACACATGTTTTTAAAGGTTGTGAGTGGTGATCTTGTTTCTGATGTGCCTCCTGGAGCTGTGGCAGCTGCACATAGACGACACAATGCTGTGGTAACTGCAATGCTTTGCTCCGCTCCTGTAAGCGGTCCTGCAGAGTCAGGATCCTCTGGGGGAAAGGAAAAAACCAAGAAAGCAGGACGCTACAACCTCATAGGGTTGGACCGTTCAAAGCAGTTCCTATTATACATTGCCTCAGGTTCAACATTTATTTAACGTAACAGTAAATCAGGGATATATGGGAGAGATTTGCTTACATACTTAGAAACTTCATAGGTAGCGTCTTTTGCTAATTGCAGGTGCTGAACTTGAGAAGGATCTCCGTATTCAGAAGAGTATACTTCGTGCAGTCGGCGAGGTAGTCAATGTTTCTTCTACTTTTTCCTATGGTTAATCTGGTTAATTGCATAATGCCCAGGAACCTGTGCTTGATAAAGATGACACTGATACCCTCATGCATGCCTTCATTATGTCGCAAAAGAGGGAAGACCAGTCTACTCTGGTTCTGCACTGCCTTAAGCATCCATTGTAATACATTGGTGCATGTATGCTTGAGAACTAAAGAGTAATGCTGATGCCTTCTAATGTCTTCCGGTTATTAGCATCAACTGTCATCCTTCTCTCTAATGCAGATGGAAATCCGCGCTGATCTCATTGATGCTCATTTATATGCCTTCAAAAGGTTTGATAACCTTTTGCCCCTCATTTTGCGAGTATAAATAAGTGGATGCCTTTCCCTCATTCTTGCGTGGGTCTTTTTTCCCTCCCAGGACTGTGCTGCAAGAGATTCTACATCAGAAAGATACATTTCAAAGCTTAAAGGAGGATTTATTGCCTTATCTAGTGCGGAGCCAGCTGGTTAGTTTCTGAAGTCCCTAGGTACATTGTTTTCAGTTGGTTGGATAATTACATATGGCCAGAGTTGATTCATTTCCTATCTGAACTTTAGAAATCCGAAATATTATTAAATGGTGCACCACAACCCGAAGAGAATGGAAATGAAAAGGTTGCATCCCAGAACAACCAAGTATTGCTGTCACAAATTCTGTCTAATTCATCGAGGCCAAATTTCCATGAACTCCATGAGTTAGATTCATATGGTTCTGCCCCTGCTCGAAGAACGCATAAATGTTGTGTATACATTGCCAGCAAAAGCAAGTATTGCGCCCGCTTGAACTCCATCCAAGCATTTAGCGATATCAATCGTGATGTGAGCGTCTATTGTTTGATTCATTTTTTCCAACCTATTTCAATTTATACTTGAAATATTATGTGCTTCATCTTTTTGAGTTGATATTTTAAAATGCCTCAGGTCATTGGAGAGGTAAATCATCTGTCAGGCTATTCTTTCTCTGCTCATAACAATATTATCCATCCTTCAGCGGAGCTGGGATCTAAAACTACTGTGAGTTGTTACTTTAATTCGATGTATTCATCCTATTAGCATCTAGAAGCCAATGCAAATTTAACATCACTACTTCCATTAAAGGTAAAGGGTGATTACGAGAAGCCTATTTTTGGCTGAAAATCTTATTGTTTCATGTATATTACAAGCTCATGACGTGTGTTTCTGAAGTGGTTTCATTGTGATAGGTGGGACCACATTGTATGCTTGGGGAAGGATCTCAAATGGGGGATAAATGTAGCGTAAAGCGATCTGTTATAGGCCGTCACTGCCGGATAGGTTCCAATGTCAAGGTATGGTAATTTTACTTGAACTGGAAGATCAAGCTAAGGAAACAATAGAGAAAAAGCTAATTGATGTCTTCCATCTTTCCATAACTTTTTTTTAGCTTAGTATTGAAAGCAGCCAAAAATATAAAAAGTTCCTCGAAAATATTGTTTTGAGACGATTTCCTTTGCTTTTTATTCCTATTCTCCACTATGCAGATTGTTAATTCAATCGTCATGAACCACGTTACGATTGGAGATGGTTGCTCGATACAAGGGTCTGTAGTTTGCAGTAATGTACAACTTCAAGAACGTGTTGTTTTGAAAGATTGCCAGGTTCTCTCTCTCTTGCTCTCTTTCTCGCACTTCCGTGCACTTGCTGAAGCCTTCATGTCCATTAATAGCCATGTAGTCCTGTGGTAGGCTAAAATCAACTCACCAATACATCATATTTGATTCCAGGTTGGAGCAGGTTTTGTCGTTATTGCAGGCGGTGAGTATAAAGGAGAGTCCTTGGCTAAGAAGGAGAAATGAGTAAACGGATACTTATTATCTAGGAAGACAGCAATTAGTATTGAGGTACTTAACTGAGGTATCTGAGTCGAAGATTTTGTGGTGACTGCTGCGCTCGCAGGCAATATAGAGAGGGTTCTCAGTGGGAATGAAAATGCCAATCTTTTGGTTCTATTCGTCTGCTCTTTTGTTTTGCCACTTATTGGTTCATTGAAGTTTCCAATATGGTACTGAATTTTGGAGAAAAATTCTAGTCGAAATAGATGAAGATCAGTTTTGTCAAAATTTGTCGCTATCAAATATAATCTGTTTGTAAGGCAACTGTGAAAAGTTTTTCGTGCGCAATTATTGGTGATTGCTGTGATCTGCCCTTTTGGAAGCTGATTTACTTTGATATACCAAGTGATATGACACTCTTAATAAGTGTTATATATGACCCAGTGATTTAATTGCCACTTGCATTCTATCACATTATTTAGTGTACAAATTGTGCAAACAATTCTTAGTTTACCTGGCATTCCTGTATTCTTACGAGTTGCATATAGTGAAAGGTTGTTACCTTATGAAGATAGTCAACAGTATCAATAACAGTGGGGCTTGCTCTGGTGGCTAAATGATTCATCATCTTCAACTCATTCTCTTGATTGTCCGGATCATGACTTGCTGTTGTTCTTCTATCCTACATCTAGTTGTCAAACTGTGGGGCATACGGTAAGTGGCGATCCAATGAGAGAATGGCCGATGCTTGTCGGTCCTACTCATGCGTGAGCCAGTCTTCAATATATGGGAACGACACTGATTGTTGTATATGATTAGAGATTTTAAGATAAGTCTGGATAGATGATTTAGGCTTTTGATTTCGGGAAGTAATTGTCAGTGCCCAACGCTACACTCATCACCACTAACAAAAAGCACCCACGGACACAGTTTATTGCAGGAGATGTGATGCTTTTGGCAGGTCTTTTCTTCTTTCTATATGCTTTTGCAGCTGTAGAGATGCGGTACCAAGGTTAGAGTTGAATGGAAAAGGGATGATAAGACACTCTCGTGCTTCCTCCCAGGGAATCTGAAAGTAGGATTCCTATTGATAGGGCATTCGGAATCTCGCTGCTGTCTGGATTAAATCGTTGGGCCTGGCCCATTTTACATCACAGCGATGTTGCGACCTCAGAATAGGCATATACTTTTGCTTAAAAGTAGCACAATGCCCGTCTCTCAAGCCTTTAGTTGCTTGACGGTTGCTCTTCTCGATATGAGATTATTTGTACTAGCGACAAGAATTTTTCTACCCTAGATATTGATGTATTTGCTGCGAACTTTTATCGCAAGAGGGATACTTAAGGGCCAAGCCCGTTGAACTCAAACATTAAAACTTTCAGGATCAAATAGATGGGTCAGGAAAAGCCTACGTAGTCCGGTTGCCCAAATATTTGCGGTAAAGCTAAGGCCCAAAACTGGCCCAGGCCAGGCCCAACTCTTTTTGTTCTGTTGGGCCTATTTTTTAGGCCAAGGATTTGGGCCATGTCAGGCTTGGCCCAACTAAAGGCCCATTTGAAGTCACTATCGGGCCAATCCCTACACATCATCATCTACACTGGGCCAATCCCACTTTAGGCTCCAGGCCCATTTAGGGTCGCTATCGGGTCGCCCCAGGCATGTCCAACCTGGCCAAAAAGGCCTATTTGAGGTAGATACTGGGCCAAATTTAACTCGAATTAGGCAAGGTCGGGTGTGGCCCAACTTTAGGACCAATTTGAGACTATCCAAGCCCATTACGATCGACATTGGGACTTATTGAGGCCCTTCTTGAGCCCCCAAAGAGTAGGAACACTGGGCCTATGCCCAACACTGGGGCTGTCAGGCCCTTGTTAGGCCCAATGAGTTAGCAATAAGCCTTGATCGGCCGCAGTTAAGGGGCGGCACTAGGCCAGCCCAAGCCCCAATTAAGGCCAAAACCAATTTAAAGGCCCTAAGGGTTGGGCCAGGCTAGCGCAAGAATGATCCCCGCCGTCCTTATTTTTTAGGCATAAAAAGGGCGGTTTTCTATTTTTTTACACACAAAAAGGGCATAAGAACACCTGGAGTTCCAATATTTGTGTACTGCGCTCATTTTAATGTCAATATTTTTTTTGAATCATTTAAATACCAAAATTGGAGAAAAACGATCAGTTAAGTGCCAATTCCCTTAAAAAACGATCACTTAAGTGTCAATTTCGGCCAAAACATTATGTGAAATTTTTTTTTATTAAAAAAGTCAGTCCACATGGCAATTTTTTTTTTAAAAAAAATCAATCCACATTGACGCCACGTGTAATATCATTTTAAAAAATAAGCTAAAATATTTTTAAAAATTAAATTAATTTTTTTAAAAAATATTTATAACCTTAAAAAAAAAAAAAAGACGAGGGCTGCCGTCCACCATCGTCTGCAATGGCAAGTGGGGACTGGTCGATTGGGATCGACGACCCCCGGCCACTGATCGGCTGGGCGAAGGTTGCCTCGTTGAGGGCTGGTGAGGGTTGCACTACCGAGGGCTGGCAAGGGTCGCGGCCCTCGCCCAAGCCTGGCCGCGAGCCTCCACCAGCGGGGGTTGACCACCATTGGCGGCTTGCGACCAAGCTTAGGTGAGGGCGGCCAACCCTCGCCCGACCTGGGTGAAGGCCGCAACCCTCGCCCAGATCTAGGCGAGGGTTGTTGGTCCTCGCCAGCCCTCGGCAAGGCAAACCCTGCCCCACCGACTAGTGGCCGAGGGTCGCCAACTCCGGTCAACCAACCCCAACCCATCGCCAGCAACGGCAGGGCGACGGCGACGGCAAGGGCAAAGGCTGTGCAATCCCTCACCGCTACAGCTCATCTTGATTTTTTTTACTTTTTCTGTTATTTAGTCAATTTTGCAATTACAAATGCTGAAGTTATGATTTTTTAGGTTTTTTTAAATTATTTTCAGTTTTTAGCTTATTAGGTGAATTTTTTTATTATTAATTTTTGACTTTTTTATTGCTGATTGGGATTTCCGGCATGCCACGTATGATTTTCGGCAAGTCACGTCGAACTTGTCACTGAAATAATCATTTAAAAAAATTGAGATTTAAGTGATCCAAATAAAAATATTGACACTAAAATAAACGCCTTATATAACTATGGGCACATCAAATGCCCTTCTACCCACAAAAGGGGCAGACTTTTGGGTTTTGTACCCGAGAACCGACCTCTTAACACGTCCAAACTTCCAAAGTGCATTCTGCTTTGCACACGGCAGAGGAGAACGAAAAATGCTACCGTTTTCAGCTCTGCTAAGAGTGAGAGAGCCATAATGTCAAGCAAATTACAAGAAAATACAACTTTTTTTTTTTTTTGCTTGACTTGCTGCTTGCAGGCTCGAAAATCTCTCTCTCGCCTCTCCTCCATGTCTCCATTCTGATTGATTTTTATCAGATTTTCTTCTCAAATTCCGTCTAGACTGTCGACATGATGCTACATCCAACGAACTTAGCTTCAATGTATAGGGTTAGACAATCGACCACCACCCACAACATGCATGCTCCCGAAGCATTAGCTAGGATTTATACATGAATCAAGTTACAAAAACTAAAAACCTCAGCCGATACCATTTTACAATGGATGAAATGTAGGGTTTTTATCAACTTAGAAGCAGAGTATTCCCCGGAGAATTCCTGAAGTAAGCACTTTGATGGAGGAAGTTATATCTAAAAAACTCATGACTCCTCTTTATCCATCTAGCTCCAACATCCACATATTTATGCACAAGTCCCTAAAAATAATGTAGGGAGGCACCTTTTACTTGAACGAATTGAAGAAACTGACTGTATCGTTGAGTGCCTGAATGAAGTTGTCTACATCTTCTTTGGTGTTGTAGAAGTAGAGACTAGCACGCGCACTTGCACTGATTCCCAGAAAGCGATGGAGGGGTTGAGCACAGTGGTGACCTGATCTGATGGCAACCCCATGCTGAAAATAAGAAAAATAGCAGTGAAAAGAGAAATCACAGAAAAAATGACTTCGCTAATAGAAGGAAAAATTGCTACAAGATGGTAAAACTGGAAATCTACAACTCTGGCCTACCCAAACTGCTTATGTACCTGCTGGTCGAGAAATGTTGCAATATCAGTGGGGTGTATGCTCTCGACATTGAATGAGCACAGAGCAGCACGATTAATATTCCTTGAAGGTTTTGGACCATATATACGAACACTTGGAACTGATTGAAGGCTTTCATACAAGTAATTTGCAAGTTCCATCTGCACAGGAGAAAAATAATCATTGACCATCCAAGTGACTAATACATCAGCCAAAACTACTGTATCTTGACTCTAGCCAACTTGTCTAGAACAAGCAAAAAGCAAAAAAATAAAAAGACATCTCAAGTTGCAGGGTCCATCATGTGCATAATCTCCGCAACATAGCAAACCAACAGGCTGTCATGAAAAAGCTTTTAACGTATCCCCAACCAGATTTAGGAGACCAGCACATTGCTCACCTATGTAACACAATGTGCAAAAAGATTCTTCCTACATTGACGTACAAGATATCTATACTCTATAGCTACTCACATGTGCACACGCACAAACAAGCCCACACCACACAACAGGCAGTGTCTCCTTCCTCATATGCTGCAACCACTTCACTCTTGCAGTACAGGCAAATTCTAAAGTCTCCTTTAGAAACATGCTTCCTTCCTAAAAATAAATGTCCATCGTGAAACAGAGAACACCAGTTTTCCTGCGCCACAGGAATGTGCGTGCCTTGAGACCATAAACTAATTGGATTTCACTGATCTACGTTTAGTATTCAATTTAGGGGAAAAAAGTACTTCCATAGAGACAAAGCAACTGGACTAAATATGACCATCACCTCATAATCATGAATCTTTTGCATGCCAATCTCAGACAAATAATCAATGGCTGCTCCTAGTCCAATTGCTTCCCCAATTGCAGGTGTTCCAGCCTCAAACCTATTCCAAGTAAACCCAACATCATTTATGAAGCAGAAAAGTGGGGAAAAAAGGAAGGGGGGGAGAAAGAAAGCTGTTAAGGAAGATGGTTGACAAAATTAAGAGTTGCTGACAAACAAAATATCTCTAATCTGAATGTATGTAGACTACTTCTTACATCACGTTATTAGTAATGCAATGCTCAGAAACCCAAAAGGATCCCAGAGCCCAACAATCCACCTGTCATCAGCAGAATCTAGGTTATGATGGGTCAAGGATGCCAACCTGGACGGAGGTTCTGCGTATGTGGAATGGTCCAGAAAGACATCAGCGATCATCTCTCCACCACCTACACAACAGAATTGAGAGGAAATATCACCAATTTACACGCAACGGCGCATGTGCACAGGAGCAATACCTGGAAAAATAGATCCTACTTTTTATGTATCAAGAAATCTCACCTAAAAATGGAGGCATGGAAGTCAGCAGCTCACTCTTTCCATACAAGAATCCAATGCCTGTAGGCCCACACATCTGAAGGATGTTTATTCCAGAACTTCACAAACTTGTCAATGAAGTAAACATTTCAATGCCGAGGGAGGAACCTAACCTTGTGAGATGAGGCAACAAGGAAATCAGCATCAAGGGCTTTGACATCAACTACCATGTGAGGCACGCTTTGACAAGCATCCACAAGGACTTTAGCCTGAACATCATGTGCCCATTGAATAATATCTTCGATCGGCAGAATAGAAGCTGCCAAGAGACAATTATGATAACCCATAATCATTCGACATTCTTTTCTGATTCCGTTGGACAGATGAAACAATCCAGATGTATTAGGAACCATTTAACAGCATCTGAAGATACTATCATCATCCTTACTTATCGCATAAACCATCTCAATGCTTCTTCACCAACACTATGTACAAGCCATAAGCAAATACCCACCTTATCTATATTAAATGCAGCTAAACCATGGGTAAAGTAAAGAATCATTAGATAACATGCAAGGACTTCACCTACCAAGCATGTTTGATACATGATGAACTATGACCAGTTTTGTCTTCTTCGAAAGCATTCCTCTTAATTTGCTCACATCTGGTACTTCGCCTCCATCCAAGTCCACATATTTAAGAATGGCACCGGTCTTTTTTGAGACTATTTGCCATGGGACAATAGCGCTATGATGCTCAGCAATTGTGAGTATGATCTGCGAGAAGATTACGTGACATTAACAATAGCTCTATGATGTTCAGCCACTACATATGTTATTCTCGAAGAAACAAACATAATGGTATTTAAGAAGCTACAGAGACTCAACAAAATGACTTATGTTGACACATCATCCTGTCACTAGTCATTCAATAACTTTCAGTTCGCCACTGATCTGATCTTCACTCAAATTAGCAGCAATATTTGATTCCAAAGGAGTCGCCACATAAAAATTATTACACTCCCAGGAACAATCACGTACTCGCTAATTACAATCCTACCTCGTCTTCCGGTTTCAAATTCGAGAGGCCCCAGGAGTGGGCAACAAGATTGATAGCTTCAGTAGCATTTCTTGTGAAAACGATATCTCTAGAATCTCCCGCATTGATGAATACGGCCACCTTCTTCCTGGCCAACTCATACTCATCCGTCGCCTTTGCACTGGATGAGAAACAGAAACATTAACAAACAGAAGCTTGAAGGGGAAAAAAAAAATACTCAGCGCAGAATACAATACATGAGCTACCTCAAGTAATGAATCCCTCGGTGCACGTTGGAATTGTGAGCCTGGTAATACTTCTGCACAGCCTTCAAGACAGAGTTAGGCTTCTGCGACGTCGCGGCGTTGTCCAAGTAAACAAGCTCCGAGCCGTTCACCTCCTGAGAAGCGGAAAGTCGCGCCATTCAAAATGCCAACTACATACATGAATCTACTAAAGGGTCGAGTAACCAAACAGAATCCGATTCGTTTGACGAAACAATAGCAGTCGCCGGAGATCGCTGCCATAGCGCAAATGAGAAGTCTATACAGCTAAGAGGCAGAGGATGCATCTGAGTCGCAGCACACGCGATTGAACGATAGAGAGAGAGAGAGAGAGAGAGAGAGGGAGAGAGAGAACCTGGTGGAGGATGGGGAAATCGGGACGGGTGAGGTGACCCAAGGAGAGAGAGCCGGAAGCAGAGGGGTCGCTGTCGGCGAGCACAGACGAGGAGGAGGAAGAAGAAGAAGAGAGTCTGCGGAAGGAAGCCCTAGAAGAAGAGGAGGTGGTGAGAATGAGGGTGGAATTAGGGCAAAATGGTCTGAGAGGAGCGAGTTTCAGAGCAGCTGCTCCTTCCATCGCTATCGTCATCGTCTCTCGCGCGAAACGCCACCGAGCGAAGGAAGCAAAGTGCCAGAGAGAGCAGAAAGAGAGAGAGAGAGAGAGAGATATGACGAAAACAAGACGGGACACAGGGAAAAAAAGTGGGCGGCAGCCGAACAACGCAGCACGCTACGCACCCTATGTTAAATCTTATTTCCTGCAATTTATGGAAAAGCTGAATATATATATATATATATATATATATATATATATATATGTGTGTGTATCACGTTTCTTTTCGAAAAATGATTGAGTTTTCCAGTCTTTTGTTCAGTTATCAACTTATCAAGTCTTGTTTCTGTAGTGAATGAACGCGTGCGCATACATACATTCATATATATATATATATATATATATATATATATATTGGTCGAAAGATGTAGCTATAATGAAAAGACAATTATCTCACATGCAAATTAAATATATGATTGGGTTACTTGATATTATAATTCACATTGATCAACAAGAATAATATACGGTTCTTTGAGAGCGTACTTTAAAAACTTCAACAATTTGTTTAATCAATATAAATTGTGATCCGGACCAATTTCAATTCCAACAAATGATGACGTTGTAGCTTCAATCTGATTAATTATTAATAAATTAGTATTTAGAATTTGTGTGTGTCTATATATATATATATATTAATGGTACTAATTTAGTACTTGACGGAATCTGCTGTTCGAAATGCTCCATAGCGTGTATAAGGATTGTGTGAAAAATGATTAGCTTTAGTCTTATATAAGGATTGTCAAGATTTTCTTGTAAGGTATTTGACACGCTCAAGTGAGGGTTTTTTTCCAATTTAATATTTAAAAAAATATTTATAAAATTAGTTACTATTTAAAAGTATTTACGATTCTGGGTCTCGCGTGCTGGTCACGAGACCCGCGTGCTGTGCCTTGTGCTTCATGCACAAGGCTTTTTTTATTTTATTTTTTTCCTCGTTTTCTTTTAATTTTATTATTATTCAATTTGTTTTCAATTAATCATTTTTAAATTTTTTTTCTTGTCGCTTTGCTGTCCCATCGCCTCGCTCGTTCGCTCGCTCGATCGATGACGTGCCTTGGCCTCGTAGCCTTATTGCCTCGCTTGTTTCATTCGCTTGCACTACACTCACAACGATGGCGTCAACGACCTTGACCGTGGCCTTCGTCTCCTCATGGATCTTCTGGATACGGCAACCTTCCTTGCCGATCACCTTCCCGATCTGCCTAAACGAACGAACGAACGAGCGAGCAAACGAGAGTCCGAGCAGCGAACAAGCATTGCGCTAAAAATTTCGCTACTTAACTGAGTTGCGTGCTGCAATGCCTTGTGCTTTATGCACAAGACATTTTTTTTAAAAAAAAATTTCCTTGTTTTCTTTTAATTTTTTTATTATTCAACTTGTTTTCAATTAATCATTTATTATTTTTTTTCTCGTCGCTCTGCTGCCCCAACGCACAGGTCTCGCCTCACTCGCTCGATGACACGCCTCGATTCCGTGACCCCGCTGCCTCGCTCGTTCGTTCGTTCATTCGCTCATTTGTTTATCTTTTTCCTCTGTCACTCCGCGGCCTCGTCACCTCACTCGATGACGTGCCTCGATCCCGCAGAGTTGCGCGCTCCAATGCCTTGTGCTTTCTGCACAAGGCATTTTTTTCCTTGTTTTCTTTTTATTTTTATTTTATTCAATTTGTTTTCAATTAATCATTTTTTAATTTTTTTTTCTCGTCGCACTGCTGCCCCATCTCCTCGCTCGCTCGTTGCTCGGACTCTCGTTCACTCGCTTGATGACACGCCTCGATTCCGTGGTCTCGTTGTCTCGCTCGTTCGTTTAGGCAAATCGGGAAGGTGATCGGCAAGGAAGGTTGCCGTAACCAGAAGATCCGTGAGGAGACGAAGGCCACGGTCAAGATCGCTGACGCCATCGTTGTGAGTGCAGTGCAAGCAAATGAAACGAGCGAGGCGATAGGGCTACGAGGCCGAGGCACGTCATCGATCGAGCGAGCGAACGAGCGAGACGATGGGGCAGCAGAACGACGAGAAAAAAAATTTAAAAATGATTAATTGAAAATAAATTGAATAATAAAAAAATTAAAAGAAAACAAGGAAAAAAAAAGCCTTGTGCATAAAGCACAAGGCAGCGCAACTCCTTGCGCGCTGGTTATAGCAGCGCGCAGGTCTCGCGCGTTGTCTGACATATCCGCGCGCTGTCTTGACTTATGTCATTAGCAAGGCATAAGCTACTCTGTTGCTCGCTCCGTAAAGCTCCGCTCGTTGCTTTTCATCCTTTAGTATCTTGTTGCTTTTTTCGCTTCTGAGGCAGCATCTCTATCAGCCAGTGAGCTAGTCGCTACTAGAGTTTTTAAGGCGTTTGCGCAATCGGCTTGTTGGTTGGCTTAATTACACTATAAGGGCGTGTAGTTAAAAGTTGTCTTAATAGCTTTCCTCTTCCTCCACGTTCACTCACTGCTTGCCTTCTTTCGTTGCTGCACTCTCCTCTGCTCTACCTCGCATTGATCTTCTTCCGCAGCTCTCGCTTCCTTCACTTACTGCCTTAGAAAGGAAGAAGCTTAACTCATACGAGCCTCCTTGCATTGTCACTCCGCTCTTTGCTCGCTGGCCAGCGCGCGAGACCCAAAACCGTATATACTTTTAAATAGTAACTAATTTTGTAAATTTTTTTAATATTAAATTGAAAAAAAACCCCTCAAGTGACGGTTGTTAGAGAGAAAGAACAAAGTAACGACTTATGGACAAAATTAAACAAAAAAAAAATAAAGTTTAGAAACTAAATTAAACACGCGAAAAAGATGAATTAGTAACTTTAACAGCCATGTCAGTACAAATCTTCAATGGAAATACCACATTGGAAATTTTTTAACAAATTTTAGGGTAAACTAAATAATAAAGTTTCAAGGACGACATTGAGTAATAAAGAGAACTTAAAAGGACCGTCAGTATTATTACCCCCACGTATGTGATTAAATAATAATTATCTAGAAGAAATAGAGGGAGAAAAGAAAAAAAACCATACCGAAATTGAAGAAAACTTTCTATAATGAATAAGGGATACCACTCCGGATCCGGATCGCCTAGGCCCCCTGCCCTTGGGATCCGGACTGTCCATTTTTGGACGGACGGCCCAGATCTCCTATTTTTAGGGAGCAATTTTTAAATTTTTTTTTATATATTTTTGTTAGTAATAATCTGGGCCATCTATTCATAACACGGACGGGCCGGATTTCAAAGGCAGGAGCCTAACCTTCTGAGAAAAGGACGTACACTATTTTTTTAAAACAAGAAGCTCGTTACCTCAATTTAGAAAACTTGTGCATTTGTTTACAAGATTTGTCATTTGACTTGCCAAAATTGTACTCCCTATTTTCTCAAATACACCGCATCCAAATCCTAATTCCTTGCTCAGCCGCCAGGACCAGCATCTACATTCACATATCTTTCTCCATATCGATAACAATGATTCTTTTGTTTGACAAAAAAAAAACTATTTTAATGAAATTATTTCTGATTTTTCAGTGTTTGGATAACTTAAAAAAACTAACCGATTCATGGTAATCTCTTTTCATGTGCGGAAAACAACTAATCACCTTCCCTAAACCATTAAACAAACGAAAATTAACCATTCTACTTATTATTTCCATGGAAAATATTTTTATTTCCTCATGAAATATTCAGAGAAACAAATGCATTATAAATGAACCTCTCTTCCATGTTAAAGAAATGTGATAATTGAACTTCTATGGTATGTACTTGTCATATGAAGCCAGAAATTCGACAAAAAATGAGGTAGAAATGAATACGGCCCCAATACTCCTGGATTTCCATCTGATCTAGCGGAGTTTTGACATTGAAACGCCTAGTTCAATTACGAAATTTCCAAATTCACCTGGGGATTTTTTTTTTTTCCAGTCTGAATTCAAACGCACTGAAGATGAATAATGCCTGCAAAATCTGCAACAGGTTATCAAGTCGCCGGCATTAACGACAAAGCGGAGAGGCAATGGCTGATTGAACTCACGAAATAACAGACACCAGGAAGTGAACTCTCCGTCTTCCATAAGAACATAAACCAAAGCCTCACCCCATACATACATCATGATCATACCATATAAAAAAGGAGATAGACAAAACCTCTTATTTTCTCTCATTGAACTGTCACACCAGAGAGTTATATCACCAGCATGGTTTTATCTCCTATGGATATGGGCATAATCTTTGCATGCACATCTCACTCACAGGCACGTTCAGCAACAGAGTAATGACTACTAGTACAGAGGGAAATGTTTCATATGTATGGGAATGATCAGCAAAGAATCTTTTTTCTATGAGATTCAAGCAAGAGAGAAGGAGCCCCGACAAGAAGATATGAAAATAAAATCGATAACTTATTCCCATCGCCGCTGGCCCCAAAAGGGTGCATCAGGAACAGCAAGGGCTTTGTTTCCACGAGACAAAGAGCAAGACAGGAAGGTCAAGTCAACTATTAGACACTGAGTGGCATGGCCACTTTCCTAGGCGCATGAACGACATTCTTGTTTCCAGGGAAGGCGTTACGGGAAATGTCCACGAGGGCCTTAAAACTATGCGGTTCGTGCATTGAGATCTCCGATAGGACCTTTCTGTTCAGTTGAATGTTCTCCTTCATTAGTCCATGCATGAAGTTGCCATAGTTGACCTGAAACAAATCAAAAGGAGTATTTCAGCCATACATAAAAGGACGCAGATAGAAGTCACAAACTATAGTGCATAAGCACAAAATCCACAAGCATACTAAATGCTCCAGTCCCATGTCCATAAGAAAAGTGACAAGATCGGAGACTTAAAAAAACCTAGGCTAACATTGAATAATAGTATGACCGGAATTTTATCATCTCGTTCCCAAGTTCCTGAGTAGGACTCATTGCCATTTCTAGGAGTCAGAAAAGCATCACGATTTTGTTTTAGGAGGTAATAAAAAGGGGTACAATCATAAGGAGGAACTGGCTTAGTTCTCTGCCAGGAATATCTATCAGAAGTTTGGGACCGAGAGAGGAGTAGCTAACCATCCCACTTTTAGAAGGAAACCGTATTATTGAGGGGCTTTTGGATTCTAAAGAAAGGGAGAGGGACATTGCTTTCGCAAGAAACTCAAACTACTGGCGATTCTGTACATTAGCAAATGGATGGAAGGTTCAAAATGGAAAATCTTGACTACCGTTAAATTTAAAAAACAAGACCGCTTGAGTGCTTATATGCAGCAGGCCACAAAGAAATAAAAAAGTTAATACTGGAAAATCAGACTTAGGCAACAGGTGGAACAACATCGTATTCACATTCTATGAATTTGAGATCACACAATTCTTGCAAAGAAAAGATAGCCGCAATATCGGGTCAGGTGTGAAGAACTTGAGGAAAACTACCATCGGAAACATCAATAAACAGAAACCCAAAACCAAGAACAGCTCGAAGGTGAAAGACTGGCAAAGCTTTCAGGATCTTGGGGACGATGGGCTTTAGAAACTCCATAAACTTGCGAGTTCGAAGCAATTCAAGCGTCAGCGTCATTTTATCGAGCACTTGGTGGACAAACAACAGCAACTCCAGCTTATAACTCTCATAACCACTCCCCACGCTGCAAACTCATTTCCACGATAAGAAATCCCAAACCTCCACGTTGACAAGCAAACAGACCTCAGCAAATAAGCCAAACCACGTTCACCGGAAAGAAAGCTTTTCATCGATGACCTCCACGACCGAGCAAACAAGATGAGAGAGAGGGCGTGGGGGGAAGAGGAGAAGGAGAGAGGCGGAGGGGTTCAGAGAACGTACGGAGTGGATGCGAGTGCCGGCATTGATGCGCTGAATCCAGAGGGAACGCATGTCGCGCTTCTTGTTGCGGCGGTCTCGGTAAGAGTACTGCAACGCCTTCTCGACCCTCTCCCTCGCGATCCGGATGCAGTTCTTCGCCCTCCCTCTGAAACCTTTCGCTAGCTTGAACACCTTCGCTTTGTTCATCTTGTCTCCGCTTTCAAACCCCAGTCAAGAAAATCAACACCGATCAAACTGGAGCTTCGATCGAGATGATCGGAAAGTTATGTTGCTCGGGCGAGTTCGCTCGGCTCTTTGTTCAGTTTCAGCGTTTTAGGGACTGAAAGTGAAAGTGCGAGCGGCGGGGCGACGGCATTCGGGTGGGGGCAACCCCCTTTCTGGGCCGGTTGGGCCTATTCTCGGGTCTCCCTCTAATTTGCTAACGTCGTATCGAGTCCTACGAGGAGTTTTGGTTATTTGATTCGAGTAGTTGTTTCCCCTCTTGTAGGCTCCCGAATCTAACCGGGGTCAATTATATTCCTCATATTTATCCACATTTTACCAGAGTGAGGAATTTTACTGTGGTAAAAAACTGTGCAACTAATATGTTCGACTAGAGTGACCGTTGATAATCAAGAGAAACATAGTTGAGTAGAGTCGACCAAGTTTGAGCTACAAAGACGAAGCCAAAAAATTTCAGAGGCATGGTATTATCTGCCTTAAGCGAACAAAGTGAAATATCGATCACGATCGTCGTGACTTCATATTCTGGTATCGTGAAACACTATTATCACTGTTAAAATGATTAAACTATTAGATAAAAACGCGACTTACTATCGAGGTTTTGGATGAGATTATCTTTTGATATCAACCTAAGTGACGCACATGATGGGATCCGCGCAAGTTGGGCAATTTTCCAAATTAGGATTTTTTTTTTGAATATTTACCAAATTAGTATTAAAAAATAAATAAATACCAAATTAGGTGCCGCTCGGCAATTGGGCTGACGAGCGAAGCCCAATCGGCCCAATTGGGGCTGCCATTTATTTTTTTATTTCGTTTTTTTAAATACAAAAATTTAGAAATGTAGCATGCTAGGAATGGAACCCAAAACCACCAAAGCACTTCATCCAAACGACGACCAATGGGACAAATAGCACAATAAATTAATTAATCTATACACTCGTTAAAAGATAATCATCAATAATTAATTAAAAAATAATTTGTATTTATGTCATTATTTAAAACTGCAGCGAAAGATTAAAACCGCAGTAATAGATAAATGAAAAACTGTAGCAAAATAGCTAAAAACCGCATGGAAAGATGAAAAACCGCAGCAAAAGAGTGGAAACGAGTAAAGAAAGAGGAAAACTTTGAAAGGACATATCTCATCGCTCGAGTGTCCGTTTGGGACGATTTTTTTTTCGCGTAATTTTTCAAGACGAATTCATGGCGGTTTGCCCGAGATTTTTCCTCAAAAAACGCCGTTTTCTTTGTCAACTTTGCATTTTCTCCCTCCAATACCACGTCTCGATCACGAATGAACCGCCATCTCCCTCTTTCCTCCAATCTTTCCATGCATGACTCATTATATCATGTATTTTGTAGTGGAAAAGGGATCTAGGCAATTTTTCATGCCTAAATCAATATCATGTCTTTTAATGAGTATATAGATTAATTAATCTCCAAATGATATTATCAATTGTGCTATTTGCCCTGTTGGTTGTCGTTCGGGTGAAGTGCTTTGGTGGTCGTGAGTTCCATTCCTAACGTGTTACATCTCTAAATTTTTATTGCCCAGCGGGCCCGCGAAAAACATTGCTACAAGCAATCCGTCGCTGTCCCGATGCTCATCCAATCGGCCACACACCTTGGGACACTGCCAATCAGCCCTTGCTCAAGCACATCGGACAAAATGCCCATCAAGGATGACATCTAATGAGGACGACTGAGCTCCTGTAATGAATTCAGATTGTCATGAAGAGAATCGAAAAACATTGCTACCAGCAATCCGTCACTGTCCCGATGCTCATCCAATCGGCCACACACCTTGGGACACTGCCAATTAGCCCTTGCTCAAGCACATCGGACAAAATGCCCATCAGGGATGACATCTAATGAGGACAACTGAGCTCGTGTAATGCATTCAGATAGTCGTGAAGAGAATAGTATTAGGAAAAAAGAACACAAGGAACGCAGCATCGCATTAAGTCTTTGCTCCACCTGCGAATTGTCCCTTAGCCGATGTCACGCAATTTACTGCGAACCACGCCAGTACAGGGACATTGTATCTCTGTCAACGAAGTTCAGCACATTCTAAGCAAACAAAGAAAAAGAAGTTCCCCATATTCAAGGCAAGGAGCAAATGAAGAGCGAATGACTATTCTCTTCCTACAATTAGCAAAATAAGAATCAATACACTTGCCTCTCGCCTTTATCCTGTGTGAAAATAAATATGGTCAAGCCCTTCAAAAAAATTTGGGTCAGTGAAACGCCCTGACGTGCTACCGTCGTTTTGGTGAAGGGAGCAGGCAGTCATACATCCGCGCCATCCTTGATGTCACTTTGAACTTGTACGTCGTCTGAAGGCCAGGCTTTGCCAAGTCGATGATATCTTGCCTCAACCTGCTCAACTCGCAATATTAGCATGCTCTTGCAGATAAAAGTTTCACTCTCTAGACTAGGGCTGGCAATTTATCTCTCATTATGATAGTTGCACCATCCCAAATTATGGGCATCCAACCTATATTTGTCAACTCATTCACTAGCCACATTACATTCGTAACACAGTAGTGTTAGATATACTTAAGCAAGAAAGAATCTCAATCAGAGCACAATAAAATTTTCTCGTCCTGACCAGAAGATTATCATGCTCAACAAAACCACACTTAATGTGGGACATGTACGATTTGGTATTGTGAGAAGGATTCCAAACCATGCGCTCTGCTTAAAAGCTCTCTCAACACGAGTACAAACCGATGAATGTACATAGCATTGCATGCAGGTACTGAATACTACATAACTGGGCTGACCATTGGGACTATGAGTACTTAGAGAACATATATTTGTAAGAAAAAGTAAATTAACAACTAACCACGGCCATTCCCCAGTTGCTCTTGCATGCCTCTCAACAGCAAGGTATAGGCGATCTAGACTGTACAACATCAAACCATACATGCACCGTGCATCGTTTTCCTGCACATGCATAAAATCAGTACCTTTTCGATGGGTGGAGAACAAATTATACTGAATGTCTCTCTCTCACTCTCTCGATTGAATAAGAATCAGTGTGTGAATTACTCTTTTCTTCCCCATCACGAAGGCATGTAAGATGTACTTACTTTACACAGCATCTATTACGACATAAACACTTCTCAAATATTAGAAGCGAGATCTAATGCGAAGCATTATAAAATCATGAAGAATATAATGTTGTCGCACTCTTACTTTGTAGAGAACTAACAAGTTCAATCTTTGTAACAACTGGCACTGACAACTTAAAAGAAGCTTAGAGCATTTTCCTCATTCTGCTGTGTAAAAGAGAAACCAAGGGAACAAAAAGGACCAGCAACTAAAAATATTACCATGGACACTATCATTGCGACTGATAATAATCCCAGTAGTTGAAACTTTTATACTTTTTTTATAATGTAGTCCCTAAGATCCCACTGGCTATAACAGATGCATCTCTTTCACCACAAAGGACAGAAAATATGCAATATGCAGTCCATTCAATCTGACGAACATAATAAGATCCAACTCGTTCTTACTGTGGAACTTTTCGTGTAGCTGATACCGGTGGCAAATATGTATGAAGAATAGAGCCTTACCAGTCCTTGGTTGAGGAAATTCTGGTACTGCATGATTCGTTTCTCAATCTCCACCAAAAGTAACCTCCTTTGCAGACGAGCAACTCTTCCTCTTCCTTCAGCTTTAGTATCCTGGATAAAAATAGAAATAAGTTCCAACAATTACACAAACACAGCGGACAGCGAACAAATGCACAGAATACGACACCTCTATCTAATGGGTGAGTCCTGACACTATCCTTTTCTTTCACATATACACGGAATAGCAAACAAGACATAAGAAAGGAGCAAAAGTGCCCTGGAAAATAAATGGTTAAATAGAAAATCAGCACCCAACACAGATGCACAAACAGCTGAGAAAAGCAGAGGAGGTTTTAGAGGCCATAGCATACACAAGTCTAGCATACACCACAGCGAAGTGCTATTACAGCATTATCTTTATCTCAGGCAATTTTCAGTAGATCAACATGCAGCAAAAATCCTTTTATGGAGTGCATGCATGCTAAAACAAAAATCCTTTTGCAACTACATATGATTCAACTAAGTTAAGATTGAAGCAACTACCTAACTTGTCTTTACACATGATGCAGTAATTTCGATAAGTTGCAACATGCTCCTAGTCATTCTCATTGGTCAAAGTGCAGCTAGAAAACAATATGCCAACTATGTAATCCGAATGCCACACAGTGAGATATATAATGAGTGCTCACCATTGCATGAATAGCAAACCAACTCCCACAGCTAGTAAGTACTATATATGATAATCAAAGTGAAATGAAAAACACATTTCTTACTTGTGAAATCACACCACATGACCATCTCACCTGTTTTAGCCAAGCTCTCATTATCATCAGCAGAATAAGAGAGAGGAAAAATGCTGGCAAGGCAGCTAGAATTGCAAAGTTGATTTCATTTGCTCTAAGTATCTGGTTAAGCTCAAGCATTGCCCTGATGACGATAGGAAATCACGAGACTAAAGTAGTAAGAGAAAGTGGGAGAATTAGAAGCTGATAACCATCGACTGGCCAAAAGTACCATACAAAAGAACTCACGTCTCAATATCCAGTTTAAGCTTCTGGACCTGCAGCCACAAAAATAAATGGTACAGTCACCTGATTTGACTCCAAAAGTACCATACAAAAGAACTCACGTCTCAATATCCAGAAAAGCAAAACCACTAAGCATTTTCTGTAGTACCTGAATGAGCAAAGCACGGGCAAGCTCTCCACTAAGAAGATTCTTAACAGGATGCATCAGTTCCTTCTCATATCTACAATAAAGAGATGAAGAATGGGATTTGGAATTTCGTGAGCTTATCAGCCAAAAGGAAAGTATCAAAATAACAGCATAAGCACAAGTAATTGAAAGTTCTGTCAAGTAGTTATTAATCCACAAAGTAGCAGTTTAAGACCTCACACTTATGAAATTGTAAATGCAATGTCTAAAGTCTGGCATCCCTTTGAGTACTCTTTTACTAACCATATACCTGGCCATGACTATTTCTAGCATTTGCTGATCAGATGCATCCTCTGGCAGCTTCTGGCCCTCACTTTGCTCGCTGAAAGCCTGCAACATTCTGCTAATGATAGAAGATGTCAACAGAAAAAAAAGAAGGAATGAAGGGGGAAAAGTCGATTTGGAAGTCAAATCAGGAACCAAAAGCTAAGAAACATAGTAGGTTTCTGTAGTATCTCTATTTTCTTTCCATTATTCCTTTCAAATAGAATGGCAATAGGTGAAGCAAGTCATTCTACATGAATTGTTGCTCATTCTGTTATTGGGGATTAGGTATAGGCCATCTTTGAAGCAATGGACTTCTCTTCTCCCTATATGTATTACCTCTCAAGGTCTGTCTCCCTTCTCGTTGCATGTGTAGTTTCACAGGTATATCGAAAGGAAAATGGCATTGCCTCACCTATACCTATGTTATGTCTACAGAACCAGACGAAAAGCATTCTCCGAATCTGACGTCCATCGGAGTCTTCCCACAACTAGAAAACCGAAGTATATAATACCAAGTTCTTACTTTAATGTGCAATCTTCTACATGTTGGGAAAAAAGGAATTAGCAAAAAACTAACCTATGGAGAGATTTGGCAGTTAAATGTACTTCTTCAAGCTCCATCGCACTTTCATGTCTCTTCCTGAATGTTTCAAAGAGTTCGTCTCTGATAGACAGAAGCTGATGAGGTGTTATTAATTATTAGTTCCGTTACTTCATATTTATTGAAAAACTATCTGCAGAAGGCAATTCAAATTCCTGATATCAATGGTGTACTAATTTAAATAGATACACAAACCAACAAGAAAAGAACATGGATCTATACCGGTTGCTCTACATGATCATTGAAAAAGCTAAGTGTAGAGTCCCTTGCTTCATGAATCCAGTTGTTAATATCGGAACTTCCCATCAAGCTGCTGTGCCTGACCAGCCACATAGAGCAGGCGGCAAATCCAACACCTCCACATGTATAGCTGATCCAGTACTGAGTCACTTTTCTGGGCTTCTTGTACTTGGCCACCTAAGGGAAGAAAAATAGATTTACTCGCATGGGGGAAATGCTCCAGTCGGCAAGAAAAATATCAAATGTCAGTAAGTTAGCCAGTTTTCCGCAAAATAATAATTACAGAGTACTCCGGGAGGTAGTCAACTGCTCTGAGCACTGTTAAAACCTAACCAAAAGAATAATATCGATCCTGCAAAAAGATTCGAATCTCCATCTCCGTAACAACTATTTCTTTTCTTCTCTTTTTTTTTTTTTTTTACAAATAAAAGAAATTTAACATACTGCTTTTGTAAGGAAAGGAATATGCCAGTAGTAACTACATTAAAAAAGTAAATAATATAAAACTATTATAGCGCATCATCTATACTTGCTTGAATTCAAATTAATATATTTAGCATTGAGTTACCAGCAAAGCTCTATTGTCTCTAGTAATGTAATTGTAATAAGAAGTTTACTTGGTGTAAAAAGTAACTAAGACTTACCGCAAAAGATAAGTAAGACTCAAGTTTCTGTATGTTCTGGTAAACCAAATTGACAGCATCACCAATTTCTCTATCTGTCCACTGAGATCCCTCCCGAATTACTGTGGGCAAACTATAAAATGCAAGCCGGTGAGAGCTTCCATCAGGAGAAGAATTATTCTGCATGAGAAAAGACATGAAAGCTTTTTAATAAATTGGTATAAAAAGAAAATCAGCTCCGTAGGTTTCAGCATCTGGAGTAAGACAAAAGGGAAACCCCAAGAAAAATTCCAAGGTAACTTCTACAGAGGATCTGAAGTACAAGGATAACTATGACGGGGAAGGAAAGGGTTAGTAAAAGAAGGCCACACCTGATTATGCAGGGGCAAAGAGCCAAGAGATTCCTCCAACTTTGAAAATAAACCGTCCATAACAAGCAATAAAGATGGCAAAGACTTCTCTGGGCTTTTGACCAACTCTTCTCCCCTTTTGTCAACTTCAACATAGACCTATAATCCCTTATAACGAATAAAAATAAGTCATTGCATCCGTGGACATTGCTATGCACAAATATTGGGTCAATTACAATAAGCATGTCCAAAGCAACCTATGTAATGAACAACGGCAGCAAAAGCTGTAAAATCACTGAATATCCTCAGAAGCACAAGCTATTTGTTTGAACCAAAATGTCATGCATGACTTTTTTTGGACATCTTTCAAGACTTTTTTCTATTGGTTAAATTTGTGCTGATTTCCATCTTACAAATGATACAAAATAATCTATGTGACTCTAAGATGAAGACAAGACGCGAATTTATACCTCATATTTTGATCAGCCTCATATACCTAAGAGCTTAAGACATCCAAACAGATCGATTGTTGACACATTCAATTGATAAATAGATGAGGATTTTATATCACAATATTGATCCTAATTATGTTTTCAGCCGGGAGAAGCCATCCTTCATTAACATCCAATCATTCAAAATTTTCATTTCTCCAGCTAGATATTAAGTTCACACAGGTAACAGATGGAGGCAATGAGAAATCCAGGAAAAATGATATTTTCATCCTTTACACTCAGGAAAAATACATACTAAAGCCAGCCAAGATTGGAAAGCGACTAAAATGCAGCATCAATATTAGCATTTGATATGCTTCTAGTTTACTATTCAAAAAAAAACTCTAGAAGCAAGCAAACGCAAGTGTTCCCAATCGAGGCCAGTTAATTAAGTATCCTTTGTAAACAGGAGATAGACAAGAACTTAAATGATACTGTTTAGGCCTAATTCTGATAACATGCCAAACCAAGGATAGTAAACAATAGCCAACGTCATGAAATTATAGGGTCTCGCTATCGGTCATGTGAGATTGCCCATTTCCTTCAAGGAATTATTCTGGTAGTCATATTACAAATTAACACAAAATAAAAGTGCGACCTACTAATGAAAAAGATATGTTTTAGATCATCCAATTGGTGGATAGGATCAACATTGAGTCAAGAAGGATAGAGAATGTGTGCTAGCCACATACTACTACATAACTGCTAAGCGATCAGCTAATGGCTATCAATGTGCTATGAACATTCAGAGCTTAACGTGAGAAAGTATTAACTAAACAAGCTAAAAATAAGAATCGTGCAAACCTCGGCTAGAAAAGAAGCAAGCGAACATCTCAAGTAAGTCAAAATGGTTATCCTCTCAGATATGTGTGCTGATGCAGAGTGGCAAAAGTGTTGCAATGAAGAACCCTCTGTGACAGAATGTTGTATCAACCGAACTGTTTCATCTATGAAAGCAAGAGGGCCCCTCTCAAAAATCATGAAGTACATCTTTTGACCATTAGAACCCTGAATTCAGAAAGGAAAAATTAGAAGTCATGTCTCAAACACTACAGCCGGAAAGTGGCAAAATGTAACTTGTATTCCATAACTATGAACTAAAATCAAATAACCTCAGCTCGAGTTTGCCAAAACTGCAAATGCTTCTGAATGTCATGCAGATAAGATAACACATGTTCCATAATATCCTCCAGGACATCGTAAACTCTAGATGACTCTGTCAAAACCCTGCAATACACCATTCGAGAGTTAACTAAGAACCTTTGCTTGTAAGCACGAACCAAAACTAGGCACGACTATAATTCCAACAGACATCAACCCTAATAAGCAATCCATTCTCCACTACAGCAGATTTTTAGATACTTGCTCAATCTCCATGCAACTTCCACGGCAAATATATTTTCTACCCATTAAGAAATCATCACGATGGCTCGTACAAACTACGATCAACAGAAAAAGAACGGCACAGAAACATTGACCGACTACAGTTCGCCCAACCAACACAGCCTGTAAAACAGAGCATCTGAATCAATTGCACAAACTGCAACAAGCTACATTTCCAATGGCTCCCTAAAAGTCGTAGGTCCTCCCATTTTCTCGGCAAAGGAGAGAACGTTTACGAAAAGCGAGGCCTTACACGGAACAGTCAGCTGAATTGGAAGGCAACGGAAGAGGAAGACGGGACGTGCGCCTGCGAGACCTCGGGCGAGCAGTCTGGCGGTACAGGCGGGAGATTTTCCCGAGAAAACTGGAACCGGGAGAAGGAGAGGAACCGAAGAGCCGGCTCCAGACGTAGC
This sequence comes from Rhodomyrtus psidioides, assembly GCA_021437785.1. Lineage (NCBI taxonomy): Eukaryota > Viridiplantae > Streptophyta > Magnoliopsida > Myrtales > Myrtaceae > Rhodomyrtus > Rhodomyrtus psidioides. The sequence goes on from JAILYB010000039.1 coordinate 1,393,600, forward strand.
TCGAGTAAAACGAGGCGAGGGCTTTCAAGTCCTTCGATTCGGTTTCAGGCGTCGGAGCCTCCATGGATGCGCCGGGGGATGAACGCGGCGCTGGTCCGAGCTATTGGGAATGGGAAGTGGGATTCGACTCGCTCGCGCCCCGACGGAGCTGACTGCCGACTCTGCAATGTGGCGGAGACAGATGTTCTGAAGAGTGCGAGAAGCGTTTGAATGTTTGACCTGCAATTTGCGCGTAAGTCCCTGAATTTATGCGAATTCGCAACTGCGCCCATCCACAAAGGAGGAAAGCGAAGCGAATATTTGGACAAAAGTTTCATGACAATCGAATCTATAACTCGAAAGTTTCGACAATTCATCGCGGGTTAGAGCAGCTTGGAAAGTGACTTCTCTAAAAGGGCACGTGTTCGTGGCCAACCAAGTCTACCGAATGATCTCTTCTCCTGATCATTTTCACTGTTTTTTCGGGACATAAAAGTTTCGTTTTTCAATATTAAAGCTACGTTTATTTCACGAAATGCAAATAACTTGTGAAACATTCTTCTGAAAATTAACCCTCGTTGCTTACAAAAATAAATAAATGAAAAATATTTTCGTCGTTCACGAAAATATTTAGGTATAAATTATTATCCATAATGAAAAAATATTCATTAATCAATTATTTCAAGATATATAAGCGATTATTTTTATTTTTATTTTTATGTGATTCATTTAAGAAAAATTTTCCTTTCGCGAAACAAATTATCTTGTATTTTATTGAAAAAAGGCTTCGGAGTCATTTGATATCTTTAAAAATAAATAATTTAAAACGGAGCAAACATGTAAGCTCAATTGGAGAAGTTATTCATAATTTTTAATTATGTGAACCGATATCACATCATTTGTTTAGCAAGAAAAAAAAGATTTGGAAAATTTTTTCTTAAAATTGATGGCTTATATCGCTTGGAATAAATAATTGATAAAGAATGTCTCTATTGTCGAAGATAATTTATATCTAAATATTTTTGTAGGCGATAAAATTATGTTTTATTGATTTATTTTTATAGGGGATATAAATGATTATTCTTAATATAAGCACAATATAAGCTTAGGTGCTAAGCAAACCACAAACTTAACACGCTTGGCACGGCCCAAGCCGTAAGTCCACAAGCAAAAGTGACTTAGGAGCGAAGACTCCTCGACAGAGCACTCGCCAGCGACGGTAATATAATAACCATGGCGCCTCGCCTATAAGAAGATCAGGAGAGTCTCTTCACATCTCGCACTCGCAGTTACCGAGAAATTCTCGATCGTAGCCTGCAAATCCGAGGCAGAAGGAAGAGAAGAAGAGAGAGAGAGAGAGAGAGAGAGATAATGGCGAGGGTAGGTGATATCCGTCAATTTGCTGGAAACCAGAACAGCCTCGAGATCGAAGGCCTCGCTCGCTTCGCCGTCGATGAACAGAACAAGAAGCAGGTGTTCTTCTTCTTCCCGCTTTTCTTTTGTTCCTTCATCACGCAAAAACTCAGCGGGAGTTACAAAAGAATTTTGCAATTTCTAGTTTGGGGCGAGAGGAAAAGTTTGCATGAAAATTGGTGAGTTTTATTATCGAATTACGGCAAAACTTGCGATAAGGTGACATTCAGAAGATAAATGATGGAGGAGTATTTTGATCCGGGCAAAGAGAGAGAGAGAGAGAGAGAGAGAGATTATGGTGTTAGTGTTGTCGCAGGGGACATCAATGCTGGTTGTTTGATTGGTTTTCGTTTGAGACTCTTCATCGGATTTGTTTTACGAATGTGGATCTCTTGGTTGTGAATTCTGAGTTTGTGTCTCATGCATTGAGCGAATGTGTGGTGCAGAATGCTCCCTTGGAGCTTAGGAAAGTGGTGAATGTGAAGCAGCAGGTGGTTTCGGGTACCATGTATTACATAACCATGGAGGCGGCTAATGGCGGCGTCAAGAAAGTGTTTGATGCTAAGATTTGGGTGAAGCCATGGATGAACTTCAAGTCGTTGCAAGAGTTCAAGCTCCTCGGCGATGCTCCTCCCGAGGCCAGCGCTTAGTTTCGCAGTATGTCATCTGCTCTCTGATCTGTCTTGTGCGGGCACATAAACAGACGAGTTAGAGATTGTTTCTGCTTAATTTACTGTTAAGCCTGTGAATTGGTGGCTACTCTCTAGTGCTGCGGACTCCAAGAACTTTGCTTGTGCTTTTTCTTTTTTCCTCACTTTGTGTAGTGGACAGCATCTAGGGAACAACATGTGGTCCTGAAATTACTGAGAGGTCTGATGGGAAGTCACTTGTTCCTAAAACCGTGCTTGTTGAGGATCATCTGGATGCACTTAGAATCCTGAGATGTTGAGACTAAATGATTAGTCGATAATGGGTTGGAGAAAAGGACGAGTGCATCATTAGCTGCGATTATTCCTTAGATGTCAAGGAAGGGAAGAACATGAACTAGATATTGAGTGCCCGTCGAGCATTCATCCTAGCAAATAGATAGTTGCATGAGTTTTCTGTGAATAAAGCCTTTCTTTAAAGAGCCATTTCGGTAGGTTTGACATTTAGTCATTAGAGGAAAGGAATAGCAGACCCTTAAGATCCAGACCGATTGACTTGATTTGCATTTGCAGCTCTGTTTTCATCTGGAGTCAATGATGCTTGAGAAGGTCTTTTACGAGATACTAATGGGTAGACAGGATCTTTGATTTGGGTTTGTTATAGGACTGATTTTGACTATAATGCGAGGCACAATACTCACTGTTGGCTCTTCCGCTAGTAAAGATAGGTATGTTAGGCACTGTTTATGAGTATGTCCAAGCATTTGATTTGAAGATTTCCCGTCAAGCCTTGGAAAAGAAAGAGCATTTTGCCAGCTGCTCAAGTATGTTGATGTCGAATTTAGCGAATCCTGTTTGAGCATCCAAAAGACATTCTATAGCTGTGAATCGATATCAATGGGGATCCTATTCTGTGCGATTATGCTTTGTGGCGTGTCTACCGTGCTTTTTCTTCAGTGTATAAACAATAGACTAAAAGCTAGTAGACTCGAGCAGACGCATAACATCGGTTTTTTGTTTTCATCAGATGGACAATGTCGTCAACGTTGTGCTCTTATTTCAGGTTCGAAAGAGGAATCTGTGTAGGCCTTCTGTGCTCAAAGCAAAAGGGTGAAGAGAAGATCGAAGACGCATTTACTTTTTTGTGTTAGAACAAAAGAAAAACTTTACTTTGATGTAAAAGTAAAAGTACTCATAGGCTGTAAAAGTTAGCCTGTTCTATACGTTGTGTTTAAGACGGCAAATCGAGGTTTCCTATTGTCGGCTTTACAATCAGAAGATAAAACCTTATGTTGAATGGAATGACCATTCCAATATGTTGTGTTCGATATGGTGAAATGAAATGAAATGAAATGTGAAAGGAATGAAATTGAATGGAATGACCATTCCAATTTCCAATATCTTTGTTTGATAAATTGTTGGAATGCAATTGAATGCAAATTATTGGGCAGGACACTGTAAGTATCAATATTTGTGTACAATATTTGTGTATGACGCTCACTTTAGTGTCAATATATTTTTTTATCACTTAAATGTCTTTTTTTTTAAATGGCTATTTCAATGTCAATTTTGGTGAGCTTCGCCGAAAATCTGACGTGTCATCGGACCTTCTAAGTTGGCAATTAAAAAAGGCAAAAGTTTTAAAAACTAAAAAATAAGCTAAAAAACTTATATATATATATATATATATATATATATATATATATATTCGTCGAGTGGTTGGATCCCTCAAAATTGAGCGAGTTATGCCTCATCGGCCACACGGTGACCCTTGCTGGCCATCCACTAATTTCCTTTTTTTAAAAGTTATTTAGCTAGTTTTTAAATTAAATTAAATTTTTAAAAATATTTTAGTTTTATTTTGTAGAAAAATAGTACATCATGTGGATTGACTATATTTTTTTAAAAAAACTCACATAATATTAAAAAAATATCACATGTATTGTTTGGTTGGAATTGGCATTAAAGTGATCTTTTTTTTTACAAAATTGGCACTTAAGTAATTATTATTATTATTTTATTCGGCACTTAAGTGATAAAAAAAATATTGACATTAAAGTGAGCACCGTACATAAATATTGACAGTCTTGATGTCATTTTGCCCAGATTATTGTATCGGCTAGTAGGGAAAAAAAAAAGGGAAAAAACCACCAAAAACCCCAAATTATGCCCTCTGTGACACATTTACCCTGAACTTTTTTTTGCGACACAAAAAACCCTAGACTATCTACCTTGTGACACATCTACCCTACCGTCTAAAATCGTCGTTAGATTGATGACGTGGATGTGCCGTGGCGTTTTGAGTGACATGCATCTGATGTGGCGAAAAAATTAAAACACGAAAAGCAAAAAATTACACTATTCATCGTCTTCTTCACCACTTCATAGCTACTGTTCATGGGTGCACATCTTCAATCGGTTGGCCAAGCTCCTCCGGCAACCTCGGATGGCTCTCGTCCGTGTTTGCCCGACCATCCATTACCTTCGAAGACCAAGGTCAGACTATTGACTCAAGTTCGAGCTTCAGCCGCATGGAGGCTTCAAAGCTCGAGTTGATTCGGATCTGGAGATGCAAATTCACCACTTCCACTTCAGTCTCCAACGACACTCCTCGATTCTTCTCCATTGAAGCCTCTTTGTTCTTCCTTGCATAGCATTCAAGAAGAATGAGGTTTTTCCGATCGATTTCCCCGCAGTTGACCCGCATCCACCCTCCTCCCCGACCCCTCCCCTCCCTCAATCGCGAGTTCTATTCGGCCTCGCCGGAGCAGTAGAGGCGGTCCCTTTCCTCTGACCGCGTCTCCGCCCTCGTCGACGAGATCTCCGCCCTCGCGCTCCTCGAGGTCTCCGACCTCACCGAGGAGCTGCGCAAGAAGATGGGCGTCGAGGACATGCTGGCCATGGCGGTCATGATGTCCGGGATGGGGCTCGCGGTGCGAGGACCTGGGAGGCCGGGAGCCGGAGCCGCCGCGGCGGACGAGAAGAAGGCAGAGAAGACGACGTTCGACCTGAAGCTGGTGGCGAACGCCCCGAGCTGTTGAAGAAGGGCATGCCGAAGGAATGCGAAGTGCTGGAGAAGACAATGAACAGTGCAATTTTTTTTGTTTTTTGTTTTTATTTTTTCCAATGTGGCGCTAATTTGTCACTAAAAACGCCCACGTCATCAATTTAACGGCAATTTTAGACGGTGGGGTAGATGTGTCACAAGATGGATAGTTTAGGGTTTTTTGTGTCGCAAAAAAAAATTCAGGGTAAATGTGTCACGAGGCGCATAGTTGGGGGTTTTTGGTGGTTTTTTCCCAAAAAAAAAAGACGCGGGAATGGAATTGAATGAAAATTTTCCAATAAAATTAATTAAACTTATACTTACAAATATTTTATTACATTAAAATATTGTAAAGTTACAATAAAATTAATTTATGCGATGGATAGACTCTTCCAACCGAGAAAATATTATCTAATTACGATAAACAATATTTTAATGTAAAGTTATCATGCACCCCCTAAGAAAGAAGGAAGAGGAGAAGTCATACTTCGCCATGGCTATCAATATCGAAGAAGTCGAATCCCCTCACGTGTGCGCCACATCCTTCGAGGTCGTCGTCCACAACCGAACCGTGTCCGCCCTCGTTCACTAGATGGCCCGGCGCCGTCGAGTGGTGGATCTCCATCCATCAACTCTCCGCCCGGGACTACCCCGGATCGTCGGGTTCGACATCAAGTGGCGACCGAGCTTCGTTCGCGGCGTCCGCCACCCCATCGCCACCCTCCACCAATGCATCGGCCGCTGCTGCCTCGTCTACCAAATCCTCCGCGCCCGCTGCCTCTCTACCGCGCCCTCCGCGACCCGAGGCTCGTCTTCGCCGGCGTCCGGATCTCCCCCCACGCGGCGAAGCTGAGCGAGGACTACGGCCTGGAGATAAAGATGGCGGCGGATCTGGGGAAGCTGGCGGCGAGCGAGACGAACCGGAGGGAGCTGAAGAGAGCGGGCTTGGCGACGCTGGTGGGGGAGCTCAAGGGGCGAGACCTGAAGATCCCGCGGGTGGTCGCGCTGGGCAAGTGGGACGCGAGGCGGCTTACCCCCTAGGCAAGTGAATTACGCGTGGGCCGACGCTTACTACTCGTTCCAGCCTGGGCATCTGCTGCTGTTCGACAAGATTTACATGATGTGGCTGATGAAGGGTTTCGGCAATTTCCTGGGTCCTAGCGACGAAGCTCAGTACCTTGACGACACGCTGGAGGATCTGAGGTGAAGAACACTTGTTTGCGTGGTGGGTGGGAATAATGGAGGAACGAAGCCGGTGATGTCATTGAGGAGGGTGTGTTCGTGGGCTGTGTTTTTCTCTGTGTCTGTACAGTGCGTGATGGGAGAGAGAGGGGGGGTTGAGTCCAGTCCGACCAGTTACGGCGCCCGGAAGACGAAGAAGAAGACGGAGAAGAGCGTTCGTTCCAGGCGTACGGAAACTCAGACAGCTCGTTTGGGAAGTGGATTTCTTAGCCTAATGGTAGGTGCCTCGTTGTTAAATCGAGGCTGTCTAATTCAAAATGGACGGTCTTTATCAATTATAATTTTTTAGTGAAAAATAATATAGATTGATCTGGGCTGTCCATTTTGAATTGAAGACTCAGATCAATTATGGCGTAGTCAACGGTCCTCGCTTGCTTTCACGTTGTTGAATATGTCTCGTGCATGTATAAATACCCAATGTTAACCATGCTAGTAAATAATTATGTTTTCATATACTCTGAGCTACACTATTGCCTAGTCGAAGGCCAGCGACTCCTGCTGACCATTCCCCTTAAAAATCATACTTAGATCAAAACAACGTTTTAGGCACGAGAAAAGATTGAAAGAAGTCATGTGAATATTTTTCGTTAGTTAAGTTGGATAGAACTCGATCGCATCAATTTAATAAATTTTAGGACTTTGATTGCACTTTTTATAAGTTTTTACACTCAGTTTGCACTTTTTTCAAATTGGACGGAGTCAGCGGAAGAATTTGATTGTACTTTCATGACAAGTTTTATTATTTTTAATAAATATATCCTTATATTTTAATTGAAGCGTTGCCTAATTCACGAGGATTATTTGTATATTTCGATGGGTGTCTGATTGATTTGCTCAAGGAAGACTTCTCCGTAATGTAAGAAGCAAGATGGTTAACATAATTAAATAAACTTATCAAATCGATTTAGTAAGTGACGTGTCATGCTTATTAATTTTACGGATTGTCGGCTGGCGACGTGGCATCGCCTCGTCCATGGGTGGTCACGTGCTACCAAATTCCATTAGATGCATGATACATTGCATGGCACAGGTGGACCCCACGTTATCAGGTTCTCCTCCCTCGACCTCCATTGTTGCATGATGAAGCAGAAGCAGAAGCAGACGAGAACTTCTCCCTCCACCAGGCAAAAACCACCAGTGTTGCATCACAGTGGAGACGAGAGGAGACGCTGTCGAATGGCACCATCATCTTCTCCTTCTTGCCTTCCATTGCCTTCTCTCTCGATACAACCCCGAAATCGCCGATCCTTCCACTTGCCCCCTGCTTCGCGGTCCCCAGGAGGCGGACCGTCCGTACGGTCTCACCGCCTCTCTTCTCCTCCTTCTTCTTCTTCCGAGCTTTCGAGGACGGTCAGGCTCAGATGCTCTTCGCAGGGGCAATCGGCCGAAGAGAGCGAGCTCGAACTCGAGCGGCTGTTCTCGAATCTCAACCGTGCCACTCTCAAGCGGGAACCTGGTACGGTATCCTCCGACCTCGCTGAGAGCGCATTTCTTGGTGGCTGCATTGTCCGATGTTACTTTACTAATCGTCGCGGCGTTCGTTTTTCTTGTTTTGCTGTTTTCAGGAAGTTTGTCCAGTGCGATTTTTCTGGTCGCAGGCACCACGGTAAGGATTCGATTACCCATTTGAATCCGACTTCAGCATTGGACTGGCCTAAATTAGAATCTGAGTCATGTGCGGAGGTTATGTTCAATTTTGGCTGGATCACGAACTCTTCTGCCCTGTGCAAATTCTGGGCATGACAAATTGCTTGTAAACTCCGGTCGGAATTGTCAAGGAATTCAAGCGGCTTATTTTTGCTACGATTTTCGTTTAATGATTCGAATTGTGATAGGTAGGAGCGGGGATTCTCGCCATACCTGCCGTGACACAAGAATCTGGATTCATAGCTTCTGCAGTTACCTGTATTGTCTGTTGGATCTTCATGGTAATCATCTGTGTGATACTACTAAACGTATTCACGTTGTGAATTTTCCTTTTTCTTCTTTTGTGAACTATTGCTAATTCATCATTGACAAAAAGCTAAGTCAAATTCTCACCCGCTCCAGCAATTGTTGGGTGTCCAAACATTGCAGGTTGCAACAGGGCTGCTCATTGCGGAAGTCAATGTGAACACGATGTGCGAACTGGGTTCTGGAGGTGTATCGCTGGTAATCTGCTCAGGAGAATCCACTTGCGCTTTAAAAAAAAACTACTATTTGATGCAAACTTCTCGTGATTACCCCAGCAAGAAGTTTAAACTTGGGCCGTTCGATCAACATACTTTGTCACAGCATTCAAAACATTGATCTGGTTTACTTACTTTTATATTAACTTTATGTGAAAAAAATTTCAGGTATCAATGGCCATGAGAACTTTAGGGAAGTTTGGAGTGCAAGTCGCTTGGTAAAGAATTTTCTTTGGTTGCTCTCTCAGTGAGATTGCTGCTTTTTTATGATTTCACCTTACGTATGTGTTAGCAAGTGAGATCAATGTATTTTAGAGTGTTCTAGGTATACAAAGTGTTGATACTAATTTAAAATCCGCCCGCCATTGTTAGTTATCTCTGTATTAATGACACATTACCACAACAAATGGTTATGGGCCATGTATCACTGGCCATGTTTTTGTAGTGAGCTCAGATCTGAGATTATCTATTAGGCCATCACCCCATACCATTCTATTGTTTTAAGAGGTTTATCTCAATCATTTTTATAATCACTAGCTCGTAAACTCGACTGGATACAAATTTTGAAAACAAGAGGGCATCAAGTAACGATAGACCATGAGACTTTAGCATTCTTAGAAACACGAATTTAAATTTATACATGACTCCATTTATATTGCTTCTCTGATTTTTACACTCATTCCTGCAGTTGGTCGTACATTTTCATTCATTATGCCCTCCTCGTTGCTTATGTGGCTCGTTCTTCAGATATTTTAACAAATTCTCTCGGCATTCCGCTGTATGGATTATCACTCTAGCTTTTCTCCTCCTGGTTTTCATGCTAAATTTTTTCTTGAGACGCATAGTTCCTTGCTAGAACTTATGAGGCACATATTTGAAGTGCATTTCGTACTTTCGTAGGTGTTGATGGGCAACATTATGGTTGCAGATGGGAGAGTGCTGCCCTGTTCTCACTGGTAATGGGGGGAATCTGCTATTTTGGCAGGTTGGTGTAGCTTTATGATTTCACTTCTTCAAATAACCTATCTATTAGCCAGGCATGATAATCTGGAATGCCTAAAATTGCTGTTCAAACTGAATTTTGGATGGAAGATACTGATAAAAAAAGACATGTTCATCGTCAAATCCTCTGACGAGCAGATGTTATTTCCTGTTATCTTAGCCATATGATCATGCCTGCATAGCCTGAAAGAATGCTTGATTTACAGATCAATCTCGACTTTGCCACTACCAGTATCCGTTACGATATCTGCATGTGTTTTAATTGCTTCCATGTGCTCTAGTTGGTTCTTTTTATCTGCCAAATAATAGACCTACTTTGACACCGCCTAAAACTATACGGTCTCAATTAAGATCCAAGTCAGTTGCTCTTTTTAATCGTTTCTGCGGTTTGTTATTATTGGGTAGATTTTAGAGAGATTATAGGGAATTTTCTTTATAAACATTGTACCCACCGCTTGGATGAATGACTGGACTCTAATCATCTTCTATTGTAGCCAGCGCTTGATTGGTGCAGTAAACGGGGTTTTGGTTCTCGGTATCCTATTGTCTTTTGCAGCTCTTGTGGTAAGCTTTAGTTAAGTTTCAGCTGTGCCATGTTAATACTTCTCATTGTCTATATGGTAATGCCTTAATTTTCAAGATATATATTTTTTTTCTTGTTTTCTTTTTTTTGAATTTTTTCATATATGTTTTCCTTGGACTGCTTCCAAGATGGAATTCATTCCTATAATAAGTTCAAAGTCTCTGAAACTGTACTGCTTCTATCATTATGAGCTTTAGTTGTAAAATAATTACTTCCAATGCTTCCAATTCTTTTTGGAAAAAGTTCTTGTTTGCATTATTTGACTTTTTCAATTTTTGTATGTATCATCTATAGCACTGCACTGGTAATTTCAAGCAGGGTGTGTTTTCATGTCTACTAAAGTGGAGTGTGTTTTCTTAGGCAGTCGCAAGCGGAGATCTGCACTGGGAGGCTCTTCTCAAAGCCAACTTTGAAGCTGTTCCAATGAGTATACCTGTTATTGCACTATCATTTGTGTACCAGGTAACTTCACCAGACAGGAGCCCTTGAAATTGGGACGGTTTTTCAGAAAGAACTAATTGATCAAATTGTATTGGGTTTGTGCAGAACGTAGTGCCTGTTCTTTGTACAAATCTTGAAGGCGACCTGACAAAAGTAAGGTAATAAGATCCACTGCATGCAGGCATCTGTTCTGGCATCTCAAAATTGTCCATCTCAGTTAATGCTCCTCATCCTCGTTTTTAATGCTGATCTCTGAATCCTGCTTTCGAGAAATTGATACTTTTAGTTTGAGACCTGGGCAGTCTTTGTGTACATGGCGGCTCAGCCCTTTGTGCTAAAGAAAATGACTGCATTTCAATAAAATGTCGCCTTTCAAGTATCAGCTAAAAAAAAAAAAAAGTAGTCTCACTCTTTGCACATGAATTTAGCAAACGAGATGGAAATTGAGCAACTTCCAAGATTATCGAGTTGGCTAAATCAACACAAGAAGTCAAAATAATTTCGCCTAACTCTTGTGGTCACTTCCCTGTTCGTTCCCTAATCGGAGTTCATCTCGCTTCTCTTATGTTGTCATAATTCTAGTCCTATTAGCTTTTTTCTTCTTAGATTATTCGGAATGTTGAAATAGTTCCTGATTCTTGTTTGACAATTCTTAATTTGTCCATGACAACATTCCATTATTTGTAGGACTGCAATCGTCCTGGGCACAGCTATTCCTCTTGGCTTATTTCTTGTATGGAATGCTGTCATCCTAGGGACAATTTCAAGTGCTGATGTGAGCTCTGATAACTTCATTGACCCTCTACAACAATTACGATCCAGTAACGGACTCGTTGGCGTAAGTCTGGCTTCAACCATTTCAACTCTCTTTAGCCAAGCTTCAACATCCAATTCAATGTAACTTCAAACCTTACAAAACAGACTTTCAGCTCTTAGCTCTATATGCCTCTTGTTGTTTCCACAGCCTATAGTTGAAGTATTCTCGCTTCTTGCAATCGCAACATCTTATATCGGATTTGTTCTGGGCCTCTCCGACTTCTTGGCTGACTGTAAGTAGGCTTCTTTCTCCACCAAAGTCAATCGTGTTAAATTCTAATTGAGAATTCATACATGATGTTTCTCTTGCACCCATACGTACGTGGTTATGGACATTCTGAAATTTGCATCAGCCTAAATCTTACAATCCCTCGCGGAGATGCTAGAGGCAGCTCTTTAATGGGCAATAAACCAGTGTTGGGTAAATGCGTTGCAATAGAGTATGTAGCACATGCCAGTCACAAATGTCATTTGCCAAGACGTATGAGAGTGCATAGCACCCTGTTCGTACAATCTTAATTCAAATCATCACCTCAAAACTTTGTCCGAGACATGACATAAGTCAAATTCTCGAAATAAATGATCGTATTACTGTGTGTTAATGTTAGTAATCTTCTATCTGCAGTGTTGAAGCTGTTGGAGGTAATGGGTTTTGAGAGAGTAGAGAGTGTTTGCTTGAAGTATTACACCTTGAGACATCAAGTTTGGAATGCTCAACAGTGTTACCTCCAGCGTAGGGCGAACCCTAGAATATATATAAGCAAGCTATTGGGCTCCAGCCCAAATGGACCCTAATAACCAAGCCTTCACCTATTGGGCTTGTATGTGAACATATTACATGGATTATATTCACAATATATCCAACAATCTCCTCCTATGTTCACCATACAGCACAATCCAATACGGTGGTTAGTGTGATGTTCAAACAAACATGAATCATCCACATTCAGTCCAAATAAGTGAATCATCCTTATCATGAATCTGTTCTGAGATCAGCATACCATAATAAATCTCTGAATCAGTTCACAACCAACATATGCATAGCAGTCAAGTATAGGTAGGCCAATCAAAATAGTCTGAGGCCTTACAAATACAAAAGATAAGCATAATGATGTTCACAACACAAGGACAGAAAATATAAGTCTCAAGTAAATGGACTTCATCAAAATGGGCATTTGCAGGTGAACTGTCAAGTCCCCCACACACTCTGAATGATATATTCATTCATCAAGTAGGTCATCCTGGTCAGGATCCCACTCATTAAGCTCTCCTCCATCTCTGCCATCCCTTGTAGAATTTCACATATGAATTTCATATTACTATGAATTCAATCATTTGAATAATCTACTAAAAGTGTCTAGTTCTACTAAAAGAACTTAGCACCATAACACAAGGCAGAGAAGAACATATATTGATGTCATAAAGCATCATAATATCATGTTCATAAGCATCAAGCCAGTTTCATGAATTATGAACAAGGCCTAAACAGTTTGATTTACAAAGAGCCATCAACCCAAGTTTATTCGTAAGAGAATAACCATTGCCTAGTTTCAAAGAACCGGACCAACAGTCAAGTCACTTACAATAACTAGTTACGTAATGTCAAGTTTCAATTAAGAACAAGACCAACAGGCTTCTTATGCAACCAACTATTTCTGTGTTCCAATTTGGAATGTCACAATTACTGATTCCTTAAAGTCAAATAATCTCGCATCAAGTTTGGAATGGGATCATTTAACCAAAGGATAGTCCAAACCTGGTCGGGTTGATCATCAAGTTTGGAATGACACAAACTTCCCAGATAGAACCTCTGAATCAGGTTAAAGCCATCTTCATCAAGTTTGGAATGAGACAACTAACCCTTTTCAGATTTATCGGCAACCATGAACATCGATGAAACACATAGAATGTGCTTATCATTTTGGCCAACAAAAGAAGATTCGATAATTCAAAACACATATTTAGAAGGTAAGTAAATGGTAATTAAGACTTATCTTTCAAAATCTTTAACCCCATTTCCCCCACTGTTTTGAATAATCGATCTTTAAACAAACCTTTTGTAAGAGCATCGGCCATGTTATCCTTCGATCTCACATCGATCAAGGTGATAACTCCTTGTTCTCTCAGATAATTCAACAACGCATGTCTCAGTCTCACATGTCTTCTCTTTGAATTAAAGAGAGCATTTTTGACGACTTGGACTGCCGCTTGATTATCACAGAAAAGGCTTAAAGAATTTATCTTTAGCCGAGATAACGGAATATCCATAATCAGATTCTTTATCCACTCTGCCTCTTCACCGGCTGAAGCTAAAGCAAAGAGTTCTGATTCCATAGACGACAATGCAATACAAGTCTGTCTTTTGGATTTCCAAGTAATAGCAGCTCCACCCAACGTGAATACATATCCACTTGTGGACTTACTATTTCCAATCTCTGAGCACCATGAGGCATCAGAATATCCATCCACAGTTGGAGGAAAACCAGAGTAACATAGAGCATAATCTTTAGTACCTTTAAGGTATCTCATCAGCCTATTGATGGCATCCCAATGCTCTTTACTAGGATTACTAGTGAAACGACTCAGCATGCCAACTGTAAAGGCTATGTCAGGTCTAGTGCAACTCATAGCATACATGAGACTACCAATCAGTTTCGAGTACTTTAACTGATCCACGCTGGTCCCTTCATTGGGACTCAGTCTTTTATTATAATCATATGGTGTCTCAATCGGTTTACACTCACTGTATCCCCAGGTAGAAAGTAGCTGCTCAATATAATGAGTCTGGCTAAGGGAGACGACTTGCCTTTCAAAGCTTACTTTCATACCAAGAATGGTATTGGCAATACCAAGATCTTTCATGTCAAATTCTTTAGCTAAAAAAGCTTTCACGTCACTCACTACAGAATGATCGGAGCCAAGAATTAACATGTCATCAACATACAAGCAAATGATAACTATCTTATTTGACATAGAACGATGGTAAAGGCATTTATCTGAGTAACTAGACTGGAAGCCAAAACTCTTTACCACTTTGTCAAACTTAAGATGCCACATCTTAGGTGCTTGTTTAAGACCATACAAAGATTTGTTCAATTTACAAACTTTGTCCTCAAGTCCTTTCATGACATACCCTTCCGGTTGTTCCATGTAAATTTCCTCATTTAACTCTCCATTTAGGAAAGCTGTTTTTACATCCATTTGATGCACTACAAAGTGTTCAATAGATGCCAAAGCAAGAATAATTCTTATAGTTGATAGATGACACACAGGTGAATAAACATCAAAATAGTCTATTCCACTCTGCTGTTTATAGCCTTTAGCTACTAAACGTGCTTTGTATCTGGCTATTGATCCATCACTATTCAGTTTCTTCTTCAATACCCACTTACAGCCTATAGCCTTAGCCCCTTTTGGCAAATTGACTAGCTGCCAAGTGTGGTTCTGTAGCAGAGAGTTAATTTCATCATCTATAGCTTCTGCCCAAAGTAGAGATTCCCTAGATCTCATTGCTTCCTGATAGGAGAATGGATCATCCTCTAGATGATAAGTGACAAAGTCCTTACCAAAACTTTTGGAAACTCTCTCTCTTGTAGATACTCTAATTGGATCTGGTTCAACAACCAGTTGTGTGGGATTAGTGTTAGAAGGGCCTGTTTCAGATTCTACATTAGACTCTGTAATCATATCTGTAGATCCAGAAACACTCAATCCATGATCTTTGAGAAACTTATTTTCAAAGAATTCTGCATCTCTAGATTCTATCACTGCGTTAGTAGATAGATCCAAAAACCTGCCTGCAGCACTATCTTCTGCACTACCTAGATATACACAAGTAATTGTTCTAGGTCCCACCTTAGTTCTCTTAGGATCTTGTATTCTTACATAAGCAATACAGCCCCAAGTTTTAAGAGTATCATATCTACAATGATGCTTATGCCATATCTCATAAGGTGTCATAGACAACTTAGAGTGTGGCAACCTGTTCAGGATGTGATTAGCAGTTAGAACTGCTTCTCCCCAGTAGGAGGAAGGCATGCCAGCTGTAAGTAACATAGAATTTAACATTTCTGTTAACGTTCTGTTCTTACGCTCTGCAACACCATTTGATTGGGGTGAGTAAGGAGCGGTAGTTTCAAGTATTATGCCCTCTGAAGCACAAAATTCCTTGAACCCTGTCATTGTATATTCTCCTCCTCTATCACTCCTAAGCCTTTTAATTTTCAAGTTGAGTTGATTTTCTACTCTGGACTTGAAAATCTTAAACTTCTCAAAAGCCTCATCTTTCGATTTCAACAAATAGACATGACAATATCTTGAAAAATCGTCTATGAATGTTATCAAATACTTCCGACCACCTCTTGTGACGAAATTTCTAAAGTCACAGAGATCAGAATGTATTAGCTCAAGAAGTTGTGTGCTTCTAGAAACCAACTTAAAAGGTTTTCTAGTGATTTTAGCTTGTGCACACACTTCACATTTGTCAAATCGAATAGAGGTGTCCAATGGAATGTTGTGAGTTTTAGCTAGATGTTGCATTTTCCTGTAGTTCACATGTCCAAGTCTATTGTGTAATAACTTTGGATCAATCAAAGTAGAACTCACATGGTTTATGCTATCAGTATCTAAACTCAACCTATACATGCCATTAACCATGAATGCACAACCGAAATAACATGAGTTAACTGATAAAGTTACTCTACCATTCATAGTTGAAAAGGACATACCAGCTTTATCAAGTAAACTCATAGAAATCAAATTCTTTTTCAGTAAAGGTACTACTCTAACATGTTTCAGAGTTAGTAATTTACCTGAAGAAAGCACCAAATTTGCAGTTCCAGCATGAGTCACCTCTGCCTTACCACCATTGCAATTTTCTACTGTGTCTTTCACTCCTGTGACCTCAGTGAGTAAGTTCTTGTCATTTGTAGCATGACAGGTAGCGCCACTATCCAACCACCACTCAAAAGAGACATTGGCCTTTCCATCCTTCATCATTCCAATAAAGGCTTGAGGCTCAGACTCATTAACTAGTATATTAGCCTCATTTTGTGGTGTGTCTTTCTTTGGCTTCTTTGGTAGCTTACACTCTGCTGCCCAGTGACCCCACTTTCCACAGTTATGGCACTTGCCCTTCTTCTTTCTTTTGAAGATAGTCTTTTTGGCCTCTAACTGTGAAGAAGATTCACCTTTTGGTGACTTGAACCTTTTATGAGGTTTATAGGAATGTGAAACTAAGTTGGCAACTGACTTTTGTTGTCCTGCTTGTTCCAAACTCTTCCTAGAAAAGTTTTGATCTTCAATATGAATATACCTCTTTAGTTCATCAAGTCCCATCTGTTCTTTCTGTCTGTGCATTTCAGTCTTGAAAGAACTCCATTCGGCAGGTAGCTTACTCAACACAAGGCCGACAAAGAGATTATCGGACAAATCAGAGTTATCCTCTTTCAACTTGTTCCTCATGTTCTCAAGTTCAACTAACTGTGAGGTGACACTCGAATTCGTATTGAATTTAAAATCAAAGAACTTCTCCGCTAGGAGAGTTTTAGAGAGCCCCTCTTGCTTTTGGAACTGAGTGTTCAAGTGATCCCATATCTCTTTCGCCGTCTTATACTCACTATAAGTCATAGCTAGACGAGGATTTAGAGAATTCAACAAGTAATCTCTACAAAAATCTTCATCTTTGTTCCATTGATATTCATCGACATCCTCAGTGGTAGATGCAAAGTCACTTAAAACAGTGTAGAATATTTCACGCTCTTTCATGCCAAATTGAACGTGCAATTTCCAACCATGAAATTCAGTGACATCAAATGATTGCAGCTTTATAATATCATAGGAACTATGTTTTGCCATTCCAATTAGAGCAAAGAGTTAGAAAGAGTGCACCTTGGAGTCCTCGAAGCTCCCAAAGTCGAATAATGCCTCTGACCTTGGTCTAACTGCTCTGTAGAGATGGAATTTACCAAAACTGACCCCAAAATTGAGTCCGGAGCGCCCAAACACCTTAAGATGGACTGCCCTTGTCGTCGGAAACTCGCTGAAAGTTGGTCGAAAATACGCCACAAATACACTGGAAATACGCCAGAAATACACTGGAAATATGCCAGAAATACACTGGAAATACGCCGAGAATACACCTGGAAATACTCCGGGAATACACTGGGGAATACGTCGGAAAATACTCCACAAATACGCCTGCGAGTTCGTCTCGACGAGACCTTCAAGTAGACACCTTGCTCGCTCAAATCCGACACCCGAAGATAATACTTCAAGATTGTTGGAGGTAATGGGTTTTGAGAGAGTAGAGAGTGTTTGCTTGAAGTATTACACCTTGAGACATCAAGTTTGGAATGCTCAACAGTGTTACCTCCAGCGTAGGGCGAACCCTAGAATATATATAAGCAAGCTATTGGGCTCCAGCCCAAATGGACCCTAATAACCAAGCCTTCACCTATTGGGCTTGTATGTGAACATATTACATGGATTATATTCACAATATATCCAACAGAAGCTCCCCTCTGGTCAGAGCAAACCCTTGCCATATCTCTTGACCTTGGTTCCTCCGCTTATACTCTCATTGCTAGATCCAGAAATTTTCTTCAAAGCCCTGGATTTTGCTGGAACCTATGGAGGTAAGCCTAACTCTTCTAGCTCAAGTTGATGGCAGGGTTTTAATCTCCTCGCATGCGGCTAGAGATTGTCGCTTTGGCGAACTCCACTCGTTTCGTTTTCTCTTATATCCCCTGTTCCATGTTCATTTTAGTGCTGGTGCTGTTTGGAATCGTCCCTGCTGCAATGTCGTGGTCAGATAGGCAGTCGAGTTCAATTGCATCGATGAGACTACCCAACCTGGTTCCCGGCGGACAGCTCACTCTTGCGGTAATCGGTGGAGGGGCGGGATGGGTGATAATATCTGAATTACTAGAGAAACTCGGCAAGACGTAAAGCATCAAGGATTCATTGTTGAAAGAGGATTATCTTTTCATTAAATTGAAAAAAGAGACGATACAATATATATATATATATATATATAGTAGAGACAGATCTCAACCTAAGACATCTTAATAAATAAACTAGGCCTAACTAACTAAGCCCATCAACATTAACAATAGACATAAAAAAGGTTTCAACACTCCCCCTCAAATTGGAGCATAGATATTGGACATGCCCAACTTGCAGAGAATGGTATGAAACATGCGCCCGTTCAAGCCTTTGGTGAAGATGTCTGCAAGCTGATCATTAGAGGCAACGAAAGACAAGTTGATGAGATTGCTGTCCAATTTTTCCTTTATAAAATGCCGATCAATCTCCACGTGCTTGGTGCGATCATGTTGTACCGGACTATGAGCAATGCCTATAGCAGACTTACTGTCACAATTAAGTCGCATTGATTGTGGAATAACAACTCCGAGATCAGTGAGAAGAGTCTTTAGCCAAAGCAATTCACAAACTCCTTGGGCCATAGCACGAAATTCTGCCTCGGCACTTGAGCGGGAAACAACAGCTTGCTTTTTACTACGCCAGGTGACTAGGTTACCTCCAACAAGAGTACAATAACCGGAAGTAGATCGTCGATCATCCAAAGATTCAGCCCAACCAGCATATGTATAAGACTCTACAGAAAGATGACCATAAGGTGCAAATAAAATCCATTTCCTTGGAGCAGATTTCAAATAAAATCCATTTCCTTGGGCGACTCCGATCTGACGTCGTTGACTCAGAAATTGCTTCGCCTGGACTGAAGATGCTTGGCCGACACTGTGGTTGACGTGTTTGAAGGTTTAGAAGCTAATTCTGCTCTGATACCATGTTGAAAAAGGATTATCTTTTCATTAAATTGAAAAAAGAGGCGATACAATATATATATATATATATAGTAGAGACAGACCTCAACCCTAAGACATCTTAATAAATAAACTAGGCCTAACTAACTAGGCCCACCAACATTCACAATAGACATAAAAAAAGGTTTCAACATTCATTATCCTCGCAGATAACCAAGGAATAATGGCTTGAATGGACAACTAGAGCATGTTCTTTTCACACTAGCAGCTAGCGACCATCACCTTTCTTCATGGAGCGCGCGCGAACAAGGTTTCTTGTTTTGTCGAAGCTCCTTACGTTGTCTTTCTTCCAAGTTATTAATTATCATTCAAATGAACAGATAACGGAAGGCAAGTACCTGCCATAAGACTTCGCATAACTACAATGATGTAATAACCCGTCTCCCCCTCTCGTTCTTATTGAGCGTCCAGACAACGGTTGAGCAACAAAATAAAGAAAATTAAAGTTTCCCTTGAAAAAAGTAAATTTTTTTCTCTATTAAGCATGATTGCGCTGCATCGTTAGCACGGCCATTTTTGTACATCAAAAGCAATTTGACCAAGGGAAAAAAAAATGCTCCACCCAAATATCTAAGAGCAATTATAGTATTATATCAACACCCCCCACAGAGGGGGAAAAAGAGGGATTGCCAAAACACGTTGTAGCTGTCGACTCCACAAGCAGCTTCGATGCAAAATACAGAGTGATTCATTTTGGAGTTCACCACACAAGGCCATGCACAAGAGAATGTTATGAGAACTGATATTTAATCAAGCAGCGGCCTCAAAGACCATATCCACTCCAAAAACAGAGATAGTTTGACCTGGAGACAACTTTCACTATGGTCCCAATGCAAACAAGAGCGATCATTGAGTATTTAGACCTTACCCCATGATTATTTATGAGCTCCATCACTATCCTAAGTATGGCGGAACTCAGTAATCAAATGGCCATCCAGAGGAGTTCATCTCGTGATTCTGCTCATGAACGGTTCCCGAGTTGCTTCCTCCTGTTTCAGTGTACCGCTGGGTATTAGAATTTGATGAACCAAAAGACCATGGGGATCGACGACTCCTCCCTTGATTTTGCCTCCCACTGTCCCTGTCACTATCACCACTTCTTAGAGGGCTGCTGCTGCTGCTGCTGCTGCTGCTTTTGCTTCTGCTCTGGTCACTCCGAGTTTGACCCCCTCGAACAGAACTGGCACCCAGAGGAGGCATCTCGAAGCGGCAAATAGGACAGGAATTGTGCAGTACCAACCAAGGCACAATGCAATCGGGGTGATAAATGTGGTGGCAAGGCATCATCTTTGCTTCGGCTTGCAGCTTGAATTCCTCTTTGCAGACAGGACACTCTGAATCCGCCCGAAGATGCGTCCGAGTGATCTTGATGGTCGGTAGTGCAGCGATTGACGACTGAGGTGCCGGGGGTGGACCCCTTCTATCATCAACAGTGAGCTGTGCAATCAATTCTTCAAGTCCTGGGCCCATGAAATAGTCATCCAAGTCAGCTAACCTTGGTCTTCTTCCTGCTATATGATGGTGAAGGTTGAACATCTTATTTAATGATGCATGTGGTGACTAGGAAAAAAGAAAGGGGTGGGGGTCATGAAGAAAAGCAAAGTACAAACACTGAAACTATGTTTAGGTCCCAACCTGGACGTCCTCTGACATCAAAATTAGGATTTCCTCCTGCAACTGCATCCCTCATTAACAAATCGACGAAGCCAAGAAATCTACTTCTGGGGTCGAGACCATTAGCATACTGAGCATCGAACACTGGAGGTACTTGAGGAGAGAGATCCATTGGGGATGGTGCTGAAACATCTGCTGATGGCGGAGCCTGTACCTCCTGAAGTTCCTGCACAAATCCTCCATCACAGTAAGGGCAAATTACTTCTTGGCCATGAAGCCCAAATGGCTGGTTGCACTGATAGCACCAATGCGTCTCTTCTCCATTATACATCCTTTCTTTGTTCAAGTGCAAATATCAAAACAATAGAGACGCTTCCTTCTGCATTAGAGAATTTACAGTTGCATTACACCAAATAATTTCGGAAAGCATGTATATAGTACCGACAAAGGACCGTCTTTCACAGAAGTTGGAACGGGCAACAAACTCCATTGCCCACATCTTCCTTTCATTGATAGTTTGACACGACACGAGCTTATGATTTATTCTGGAAAGAAAGATTTACTACCACATTCTTCCAAAATGAAGATCAAATCCAATCATTGAATCAACCAATTGCACCTCAACAATAAGCTGGAAGAGCTAGAGCAGGAACATAAAGAGCAGCTGAATTTACCAAGCACAAGCAAAATACTGCACAAAACAACCACACTTCAGAGCTTTACTTGGTCTACAACGAAATCTCGCAAACAGTCAACGGCCATACTTTCACAGGAGCATTGGCAAATTAATACATAAAAAAAAAATGACGCCGGTTCGTGGAAATCAACAGATTCTGCCGATTCACATCGCAGATAATGCCTTTTTTTTTTTTTTTACTTTTGTGTAGTGCAGACGCATAGGCACGGAAACTACGGCACAAGATTCAGGAACAAGAACACAGTTTCCCCTCCCTCTGCAAAGTGAAACAGAAGCTTTTGATCCGGGCTAAGCATGGAGAAACCAGGGCCTTCGTCAGAAAGAAACAGAGAGTTTCACGATCCAGTCGCGATTCCAAGTTCCAACCCACAAACGGGAAAAAGAGGAAAAAAAAAAAACACAAGATCACAAGAAAGAATTTTGATTGAACACAAAAGGAAATACAGGCTCAGGTTAGTCAAACAGTCAACACCCAAAAAGCGAGGGGGATCCTTCGCCGCTCAAAAAGAGGATCGCACAGCTCAATCCGCATCTGATTTCACCGTGGGGTATAAAACAGGGGTTGTGGGTGGTTGTGAATGGAAGTTCTTGAAAGAGAAGATCCGAAACCCACCGAAGAGACACGACGAGGGAAAGGCGGAGGAGAGGGGGAGGAGAGATCCGATTCCCGGCCGTGGTAGACTCCGAAAGCTCGCGAACACCCCCCCTATCCTAAAAGCTCCACATCACCAAACCCCACCACCCAACAAAGACGAAGCTCAGTGGGAGACGAGACGAGATGAGATGAGATGAGATGAGCTGAGCTGAGCTGAGCTTTAACACTTGAAGTTGGATAAAGGAGGGAGTAAGAAAGTGGGTCAATTATTAGCGCAGAGAGAGAGAGAGAGAGAGAGAGGCACGAACTCACCTGACTCCCCAAGTTAACTCCTTTTTAATTTTTGGGAAAATTCCAAAAAAAGACCACAAATACTCTCATTTTCTCGATTAAAGACCTTAAATAAATTTTATTTCAAATAAGAATGGCTTCAAAGAGGGCCTCGAGTGGCTATTATTGTTTCAAACAAAGGGCTGACCTCACCGGCCGGTCAAATTTTCTTACCGATCAAGGGCTTTTTGGTAAAAATGTAAATTTAATCTATTTTTTTTTATTGAATTAAGATAAAACAAAAAAAAGGAAAAGTAAAAAAACAAAAACAAAAAAGGAAAAATCGGGCAGGAGGTCTGACCTCCCCCGCCTATGGCTGCCGCCTCACAGCCGATGAGGCGGCAACGATGGCCCTCGGCCGAGACCAGACTGGGGTCGCAGATGGCAAGAAGACTCATTAAACGATTGCTGCAAAACCATTGACGACTCCCCTGTTTGGTCGAGTTCCTATTGCAGGACATCGACCTTCCCGCCAGAGGCCTTGGTTTTTTGCCCATTCTTCTGCAGGTTTTCTAGGGAACTACCGAACAAATTATCAGCGACTTCCATCTTCCCCCACAAGACCGAACTTCAATTTCATGGTAAAGTCATCAACTTTAAGCCCCCTCTTTTGAAACTCGCGTCCCACCAAAAAATATTGGTTTTGATAGTGATGAAACCCAAACTGAGCGCATCGTCGCCATCAACCTTGAAACTGCTCAAGAGTTTTCAATTTCGATCGAGGGCCGCTGACCCTCGTCCAGATCTGGGAGAGAGTCGCGGACCTTGTGGCTGCACAGGCGAGAGGTCAGTCTTCCCGTCTGCTTTCCTTTGTCTGTGTTTTTTTTTTAAATCTCGTCAAAACTGAAAATGGAAAAATAAAATAAAATAATAAATGACTAAAATACCCATAACTAAAGTGATTCAGATCCTTTTTTGAGATTAATATAGTTACTTCGGACCCTTATTTGAAATAATGTGCACTTCAAGCCATTCTTCAACACGATGATGGCATTTCAGACCTTTATTTGAAACAAAGTCCACTTGAGAATCTTAATTGATAAAACGAGATGTTTGGGGGCCCTTTTTTGAAAATTTTCCCTAATTTTTGCCAGATTATGATAGGTGTTTGCTTCCTTTCTTTTCCCTTTATCATTTTCATAGCGCTGGAATAGAGTTCGAAAATTTTTTTATATAAAATTTTTTAAAAATTCAAATAAAGACATAAAGTACCATTATTTTTTCAATTAAGGATCTAAAGTGGATCATATTTCAAATAAAAGCCTGAAATATCCTCTCTTTGTTATGAAGAATGGCCTGATCAAGGGTATTTTTATCATTTGCTCTTTTTTTCCCTTTTTTCGCAGCTGCCTGGATGGCCTCTCGCCCTACCCTTGCCAATAGCCTCCAAGGGAAAAAAAATCAAAAGAAAAGAAAAGTCAAAAAATAAATAAATGAAGAAAATACCCTTTTCAGACCCCTCTTTGTAACAAAAAAATGTACTCCATGCCTTTATTTGAAATAAGGTGTAATCCACACCTTATTTGGAATTTCCTTAAAAATTACAAATACATAAAAACTACATAAATGAAGCTTAAATCATTTTTTCCCTATTTAAAAAGATAAAATAAACCAAACGTAACCACGTGCGTATAATGCATCTTTCACAAAGACCATCTCGGGCGAAAAACGTTGATGGGTTGTGTTCGATCTATAATTAATCTCGTAGGTTGGTTATTCGTCTTGTAGATTGGTCGCACGGGTCGCATCGATGCTAAAAGTGGGTGGAAAAAAGAATCGGATTCAATGTCTGAATCTTGAAATGGTTCGTGATCAAGTAATTAATTATCCGCGTTAGACAGAAGTAGAGAAAACAGGCCGACATACATTTCGGCCGGCCTAGCCTTCATGTCCTTATACCGCAATAAATAGAGAGCGAATCCACCAACTTACTCATTTCATTTCATCCATTTGCGGAACCAACCCAAAAATAGAAAATGATATTATTAACCAGGAAAAGGGTTTCAGTGGGATGCTGATGGGTCTCTTCTTCTTTTCTTTTCTTTTTTGGGCGGTTGCGGTCATTTTTCTTGCTTTTTTTATCCAGGAATGCTTATGGGTTTTGGGCGTGGTGTCATGATATAGACACACGAACTTTTGGAACGATGAGCAAAGTTGTCAGGCAACAGAAATGGTCAATGCCTTCGGCAAAAGATTTATCGGCCCAGTCCGGTCAGTCTCATTCACGTTTCTTCTTCCATTCAAACGCAAGATTTGCTCACATTCAATTGTCTACGAAGTAAACACAGCCCCTCTTCAACAGGAGAGACTGTGAGGAAGTGCCGGATGGCCGCGGAGCCAACCAGTCGCAACTCCAGCGTATATGAAAGTCCGGGTAAAGATTTGAGACGTACAGTTATTAGGTTGAATATGGACTACTTTGCCCCACCAGGCTGGTGCTGCAGCTGATCCATGCAACACTTTTCCCAGCCTGGGATGCCCATCGATCGAAATGACACCAGCAAATAAAACACCACAAGACAACAAGAAGTTGCAAGTCTAGAGCTAAGGGGCAGTCCGACATGATTGCTTCCAGTGTGACTAAGCAATAAGAAACAGCACAGGAAGAACAAATCGACAATTAGCTAGAATTATAAGCATCCAAAGGAATTCACATGACATTGTCCAGAGGTCTCAAAAAGGAGAACTCAAATCTTGAAGCCAGAGGTCCCAAACGTAAGGTGGAAGTTGCAAAATTCATAGGCCGGAAAAGGAGGCAGAATTTCCAAAATTCTAAAAATTCACTATTCCCAAGGGTTGACGAGAAGGCATGTCGAAGTCGTGCTGTATACTAGTGCAACATCGTCCTATCACCCATATTCTGGGTGACTTAGTAAAAATCAGGACCAAGAAGTGCTCCGATATAATCTGCCCGTCCAATTTTGTCTTCGCTAGGCTGACTTTTTTGCTGACACCAATCGAAATCAAACAAAGCATCTGGCCTGTTAATGTGCATCTGATCTAAGATCTCTTGCTTTCCTTCAAAATCAGTGAAAGGTTTGCTATCTTCCTCAGGCTTAATGTCTAATCCTGCATAAAAGACATACCGAAAACTCCACTGAGAAAATGCTGAAGTTCATTCCGGCACAGAAACAAAGCCATCATCATTTTATGAACTATAAGCAACATTAAGTGATCGAACCAGGTTTGGTGTCAGCGGATGGGGGTTCTTCAAGCGATCTTCCACCGGCAGGAGCGCAATGATTGAGCACTGATGTGGCATTATGACCAAAAGGAGAGTCAGGGGCAGCATACATTTCTGGCTTTGTCTTGAGCTGAACTACAGAACAGTTGCCAGCTACATTGCCAGAAACGCCTGTAGTCTGTGCACAGGATTTTTGCTTAGAGCAGGCCTCATAGATAACTGCTTCCAGTAGGCCGCACCTCTGTGGCGAATGACAATCTGACTGATAGTTCTCGCATGGAGGTGACTGAATTAGAGGTTCAATAGACTCAAGGGAAGGTCGTGGGGATGCAGGAGTACCACAGCTGCTCTGCTGAGTATCTGTATATTGGAGTGAAGGGAGCTCCGACTTCATGGCCTCCAAATGGGGCACAGAAGAAGGGTAGTTGCCATTTAAAAAGGCATGGCTGCCTGGGAGATCGCCCAGTAGAGACTGGTCAGTCGAGTCAGGATTGACATCATATGGCGATGACAACACAAAGGACTCAGGAGTGATCTCGGAAGAATAGTCAGCATACTGACCCAGTGAAGAGAAACTGTCATTACTTCCAGCATCCAAAACAGGGTATGGGGTTTCAGACCCCCGAAGGCGTTTAGGAGACCGGATTGATGGAAATGGAAGGCAG
Source organism: Rhodomyrtus psidioides (assembly GCA_021437785.1). Taxonomy (NCBI): domain Eukaryota; kingdom Viridiplantae; phylum Streptophyta; class Magnoliopsida; order Myrtales; family Myrtaceae; genus Rhodomyrtus; species Rhodomyrtus psidioides. The sequence continues at coordinate 1,419,869 of JAILYB010000039.1, forward strand.
TAAGCATCAGACAGACACATTGCCTCTCTAGCAAAGCCGCAAGGAGGAACGTCCAAAAGTGTAGACCAAAAAGACGAGAAACCTAGATGCAGTTCCAGTTTTCTAAAATCCACCTCTGGGATCTCAAGTGTATCTGCCTGTGAAAGATCACAATTATCTTTGCCTGCAGTATGCAAGTTACCCATGTTATGAGTTTCTTGATTCCCACTTGACACTTGAAGACAAACCTCAGATGGATATATAGGCATGCCAGTGCGTTGCAGTCGCTTAATTCTTGTATTCCAGTAGTTCTTTATCTCATTGTCTGTACGTCCGGGTAACTGAAAGAGGGAAGGAAGAAATGCATCAGGGCAAGAAGACAAAACAACAAGGTTCTATTTGTTTTAATGACCAAGATTTGTTTCCAAATCATAAATAGTACTACTCATGTTCAGCTACACCAATGATGGCAAGAGATTGGACATGGTGACTTTCAAAATGTGACACTATCCAAGAGACAAGATGTAATCAATCAAACACAAGGCCATGTCTCTAACCCTAAGTTCAGCAACAAAGAATCAAGGACAGGGGAATTCTCTCATGGGATATCCTATTCCAAGCTATAAGACTGTCAAATTTGATATGTTGTTAGAAAATAAAATATCACAAGAATTATAAGATAGTGATTGCAAAACTTACAAGCTTATGACCCAAAAACTCATAAAGAATAAAAAACATGTCTATTGGACCAAAGAGATTTTGTTGAGTCACCATTTCCAGAAAGAAGACTTCATGAAATAGAATGAGATGCACAAGTCACCATTGCAAAAGCAGGAAAAACAAATGTGCCAATTTAGTGAAAACTTGTCCGCTAATCCTCCAATTTAAACTGGCTAGAAGGATACCTCCCCTAGATTGTAAACAGTAATTCTAAGTTCCAAATTCCATCTATTATCCCCGAAGAAAATATTAGCAGGGTTTTGATCCCTTTTGCTATTTTTGACTCCTCACTTCATCTGATATAAAAATCAAACTGTTCCTAACCATTCCTACGAAGATGTTGCCAACAGCGACATTTCACAAGCAGCAAAAGACATACAATACGAGCACCAAAAGCCACAACAGATAATGTCCACATGAAAAACATTTAAAAAGAAAAAGCAACATTTTGAGAACCTCTGCAGCCATTCGAGCCCATTTGTTTCCCATTTTCGCGTGGAGCTCAATAATAAGACGCTCTTCCTCAGGGGAAAATGCACCTTTCTTCAGATCAGGTCTCAGATGATTTGCCCACCGCAGTCGACAGCTTTTCCCACACCTGGCAAGCCCTGAATGCTTCTGGACCACATTCCAATTTCCCTCCCCATGCTTAGTGACATAGTCGACCAAAATTGCATCTTCTGCCGCTGTCCAAGGGCCTTTCTTCAAAGGAATCCCTCCTCCATCACTGGCTTCCTCACCGGATGGCAAGTGCCTGCGAATCTTGCGCACTTTTTTATCCCTGCCGCCATCTGTCGTACTTCGCATCTCGACCAATATGCCTACAGAAAAAACAAGTTTTCCACATTATTAACAAATGGACTTGGAAAAAGCAGTAGAGCAGAGACATGGCACATAACTACTATCAGCAATAACGTGACCTAGTAATTCTTGTGCATAGATAAACCTTCTTCCCTTCTTCCTAATGACTGATTCCTTTTCTTTTCTATCCCCCTTTTTTTAAGCAACCTAGCATTTGTACGCGCATGATGATTGATGCATCGTGAAAATAGAAGTGAAGCACTACGATCAGCCCTCAGTACCAATGGTAACCGAAAGCATCAAATATGCAAGACCGAGAGCCTAAGAGACTAAAGATCATCCTTCTAGTCAGTCATCGGAATCAGAGCTATCCACCATCATCCTCTTCAGAATCACCACGTGGCCAATAGCAATTGAATTCATACTTCATCAGTCATAGAATTGAAGCCACCTATGATCATGAAAGAAAACTTACCAGAAGGAAATGGCGCCTGGTCAGATTTCACCGAGAGAACTAATCATTGCTCATGGTCTTGGCTTTCGCGTCCAACACATCCTCAAGATAGTCCTTTGGACCCATTCCAAACTCAGCTTGATCCTCACAGCACCTGATCCTCGTAAGTTCCCTCTCCAGAAAGCCGATTATTAGAGAGAAAACTTAACTCCAATTCGCAGTCGCGGGCTTCGGAAAAAAAAAAAACGCACTCAACGGATTCGCAAAGGTTGAATCAGCTCGCTGGATTCTCCCCCCGGACAGAATCAGAAGCGATTCAGAACGAACTGCACTTCACCGGAGTCACAGATTTCAGCAGAGACAAGAAGCGGACGAAGCTCGACGGCGCCGAATCTATCGCGCTCCGCTCTACACCTCCGTCCGAAGCTCCGAACTATCGCGGCGTCTCCGTGCCATTTCACACTCTCACTCTCCCTCTCTAAGCTCGAGGAGAGGGAAAGGCGAGCAAGGAGGTCTTTGCCGAGAGCGAGAGCGAGAGAGAGAGAGAGAAGGAATGAAGATCACTGAATCGATCGAAATCTTCTTGGCCGGTTGGCCCCCACCTAATCCCGCTCACTCTCGAGCCTCGATCCCTCGATTCGATTATTAATCCCAGGCGAGAAAAGTGTAAAAAAAGAAAAAGAAAATTGATTGCTAATCATTTGATCGGGTCAGAGGTGGGCGCTTGTTCCCCGATAATGAAGCGGGTGCAGCATCAGGGGGAGGGAGGGAGGGAGGGGGGGAGGAGAGATATGGCGCGTGGCACACACGATACACAGGTGGCGGTACAAGGAGGCTCCGTGGTGCGTACGCGCGAGCAGTGGAGCGTGGGAGAGCTGAGGGGTGAGAGAGAGACAAACATCTCTGCTTTCTTTTATTTTTGGGTAGAGAGAGGGGGAAAGGGAGAGAGTTTTTGAGTTTTTGCTATCTGTACGCCGAAGCAGAAGAGAAAAAGAGTGGCGATTTCCCAGCCAAGTCAAAAGGGCGACTGAAGAGAGGATATTAATATTATTCGGAGAGAACAAATCTAAATCCCTGCCATTTTAGTTTACTACAATTGACCCTGAATTATTGTTAGATTTCATTATAGTCCCTACATTACGTTAAGAAATTTAAAGCCACCCTTTTGTTAGTTCGAGTTAAAACTTACGTCACCTTTTTAATCTGTTAAATTTTAACGATAAATAACAAAACGGAGAAATAATTTGAAAGACGATAAGTAAGTGCATGAAATTCGATGTGAAACGCGTGCCTAAAAATCATGATCCTGGTACTCCCCCTATCAGAAATTCGATTCCCATTCTCGAATGACTTCAACATTGTGATCTAGCGACTGTCTATGATTATTGCAACGGATTTTTTTTCGAAATTTAGAGAAGGTATCTATCCATAGAGGAATTTAGGGAAGATCCATTTTTAGATTTATAACTATGGTCAAGCCTATCCATATGGAGTCCCAGCGTAAGGAAATGTGTAATTTTAGTGGCGAATGCCCAATTCGAGACCACCATAGTCAAACACGGTCATTGGATCAAGTGATATCGATGCAAATCTCGTTATCTTCAACTTGTGATAGGCGTTTTCAATTCATTCATGGAGTGATTAACAGGGTGAACCTTCACGGATCTCTCTGGCTATTTCTCATTGCAGCTTCATCCTACCCCAAACACAAAATTGGCCCACCTGTTCCAACCAGGAAGAACAGGCCATTTGACGCAGAGATTCTGAAATTGCGGAGGATCGGTTCGATCAAGCCGTCGGGTATAAGGAAAAAGCATGTCAGACCCAGTTGCGACTGTGTCAAACTATTGGAATTCGAAGGCAAATGGCAAACGGGATTGTCTCACTTTGGGCGCACAAAGGTCAGTCCTGGCAATGATCGCTATCCAATGCCTCGACAACCAAGCTAACAAATAGAGAGATGATGGCCGAGACCGGCAACAGAATGGTAGCTTGCGAATTGTGCAAGAGAAAACGAGTACTGCGAGTCCAGAACCAAAAATGGAGCACTCGCCCATCCACAGTCACTGGTTACCGCTGCCACATAAAACTTTCCAATTGGGGAAGATGGCATTCCTGTTAAGGATTCCTTGACACAATAGCGTCCTCGCCGAACAGGAGCATCTGGCCAACACGGAGAAATTTCATGAACATCGACTTTGCGCTGTTAGATGAAAGGCATGACGCCAGAAAAAAAGGAACAAAGTAGCATATGGATCTGAGGCAAAGAAAAAATAAAACAAGGGTTTACACACAGCAATCGAGAAATCTTCGATCGGGAAAGCTATTTTTCGGACATTGGGTCACTGATGTAGTATCTTCAAAGCAAAACCATATCAGATGACGTAGAAATTGTCACACTGTCAACTCTACAAGCAAAAAATTAGTTAGGGATGTGACTAATGAGCTGATTCAGTCGACTACAGCACCAGAATTGACTCATCTTAACTTTCAAAAACATCATAAAGGTATTCAGTGTTGAAGCAATCGAATGAGTGTCTGGATCCATCTACATTTCCCTACTTGACAATAAAGGAAAATTTATATAAATTTGATGCTTACACGACATAAACATGAGCAAGGATCTTCCAGGCTGAAGAAGATGCAAGCATTTCTAATTCCATATCCAATATCAGCAGTGAGCATAATAAAGGAATTGATCGCTATGGACATGCACGAATGGTCATCAGGAGCAGAACAGCCTCGAAAACAAGTAGCCATGGCATCCCTGCACAGTGTCAAGCAAAGGAACTGTTTGGCACGCCTCTTCAACACTACGGTTACTCCATTTCTCTGTAATGGCTTCGGCAGCATGAGCGATCTGGTGCTGCAACGCAGCAGCTCCCAACGGCCCAACTACGTTCAGCCTAGTTGCAGCAGAAATAATATCTCTCAGAGTAATGAACATGAAGGCTCTCTGACATGTCTCACTCTCAAACCCAAGAAGTCCGCAGACAAGCCCGAAGATCGGAGCATGGTGAAAAGAAATGGCTCCCGAACTCAAAAAGTTATCTCTCATCATTTTAAGCAATGGGATTTCAGAGAAAACAGAGGCAGCCACCCTCATAAGTGCCGATCCTTGAGCTACAGATGCCTTTCGGCCCACTTCATTAGTTAGCATCGCGTCTAGCATCCTGTCAAGCTTACACAAAGTATCAGCAGTTGGTGATTCGCTCGCGGTGTAGACAAAAGGAAGAAGTAAACTACCAGTGTTCTCCAACACGTGTACTACAAAGGTATGAAGATCTTCAGGCCTGGTGATCACACGGGTTTGTACTGCAGCCTCTAGACCAGACGAATGCGCAAATCCCCCCGTCGGAAGCATGGAATCAAGCAACTGCCACTGGCTCCACTGTAGGGGCAAGTCAGTAGAGGCGGGTCTTTTCCGGTTGTTGTTCCTTTCCATATCGATCTCCATTGCCATCAACTGGAAACAAATGAATCGAGAGCATATGCTACATTTAACACAACAAATTATTCCCGTTTCTGCCAAAACAAGTGCTTGTCATTCCGAGAACAAGAGCATCGAGTGATCGAAATTATTTCCACATTTGGGTCCAAGGCAACTTCAAAATAATTCAGCAAACTCTCTTCCAGACTAGTTAACAAGCAGCTTCCGAGATCCAAGTCCTACATAGACACAACGAAACCAATTCATTTATTCATCCAAGATCGCTAGACAGGATTTCAATGGAGCTTCTCACCATTTTCATCAAATCAAATTTGACCCCCCGTTGATGACTTTTATAATTCATCACATGAATGATGCAAGTGTTTTCTAACACAATCACAGCAAATCTCCTTTCCTTGCCTTTCCTCCGCTAATCACAGTATGTGTCAAGTTAGACGACAACCCAAACAAATTCTCTCGAAATCACCTTCCCTTCCGACGTATGATAGCCGAGTGTCCATCAAAACATGCCGACGCAACGACCAAGAGAACGAGTAGAACTCAAAAACGGAGCTAAAATCGGCATACCGAAGCGCTAAGCATGGGGAAAATGATTGATTTCGACATCAACCAATCTTACCAGGATTTGGTCGCACTAGCCGATCTCTCAAAACGCATGTGAAGCAGACTCAGCTCAACCTGCTGATTCGGACCGAGACCCAGAACTAGAAGGTCATGGGAAAGCTGCCGTCGATAGCCGTCCAGAGAGAACTGCCTGCGAGAAAGTGGATATGAGGAACAGGGAGGGAACTGGACCATCAGGCATTCAGGCCTATTGAATCTTGGGCCATTGCTTTCATGTGTGACAAAACGAAAACGAAAACGAAAAGTCGTATGCAGTAGAAATCGAAAGGCTCTCTCTCTCTCTCTCTCTCTCTTGGGGGGCATGATGATGACACTTTCTCTCTCTCTCTCTCTCTCTCTCTCTCTCTTGGGGGGCATGATGATGACACTTTCTCTCTCTCTCTCTCTCTCTCTCTCTCTCTCTCTCTCTCTTGGGGGGCATGATGATGACACTTTTGAAGTAGAATAGTAAAAATCGAAAGGCTCTTTTTTAGATGGAGGGATCGTCTGGCCTCTCTCGTAAGGGCAGACCCTGCCCTTTGAATCCGGACTGTCCGTATTATGAATAAAGGTGATATGGGCCGTCCTTCTAAAAACGGACTGCCCGGATCCCAAGGGCAGACGATTTGAATCCCTCTTTTAGGCGCTAGGTAACACTTTTGAATCGAAAATTCTGCTCCAGAAGAACTCATTTGATCGCACAACTTCATTTTTTTTTTTCTGAAGCAATATTTGCTTCAGGAGTTGTTTTTGAGCAATTTTTAGAAGTAAATAAATAAGTTAATTCTCTCCACTAGTTAAAATCAGAAAGAAATAATTCCCGTTGGTGGCTGCCATCCGCCGCTGCCTGTCTCCTCCAGCCATTAAAATAAAAAAAAAACAAAAAATAATAATTTTCACTAAATTTCTATTGCATGAAAGTATTTTAGCAATATCATTCTTTTAATGGATTATAAGAAATAAATGTTCCATGACTTTTTTGAATGACTTCCCACAAAGATACCATGGCAAAGTGAACCGAGCAATTGACTCAAGTTGGTTAAATGGCGTCTCACAAATATTCTAAAGTGGACAGAACAATCCCACAAAGATATAATTATACTATTGTTGTTGTCACCTTTGAATTTCTGAAGTCATCTGTCTTATTTCTCATATTCTTGAAAGCAAAAAAAATTGATTTGGAGAAGGCAAAATGCATGAAATATTCTAAAGTGGACAGAACAATCCCACAAAAATTTGCACTATGCGGGGTTTATGAATGTCGTTTTCAAATGCACTCACTTGGAATTTCTCCTTTGGTTCTCATCAATTACCAGAGCAAGTTGTTGGAAGTAATTTATGCTAGATAATTGAAACTCTCCTGTTACTTTCAATTTTCTTCTTGTTTTTTTCTTGGATAGGTGTGTCCACTCAATTTTTTGACAGAATGACAACTATTACTGCTTGCGTAACATTATTCATCCAGACCATGGAGTTTTCTTAACTCTGCGAAATTCTTCAGTGAACTACCATAATTTTTCGAAAGATCATATAGTAATATTATCTGCATTTGACTTAGAACTTAAATATGCCTTTCTTTTGTCAATTTTTCGGATTGATAGATTTAACATGGAAATTTATATCCAATATATGTGTAGATGGTTCTTAAAGGTGAAGCTCAATATTGTCCAATGATATGGTTTATTGAATGTATAATGATGCACCTCCGAACTAAAGACGATTTAGACACAAAGAAGGTTTATATACTATGCCCATTGCGGCATAAACAACGCTAGAGGCACAAGCGAGGACGCATCAGAACCACCGTTCTTTTAACAAGGATTTATCGGGAAAAGTGTCAAAAAAGTCATAAATTTATTGCATTAGTGCCAATTCAGTTCTAAACATTTTGCCTCTATGCCAATATAGTCCTAAAAAAATTATTGATGTCAATTCAGTCCTAAACCTTTTGCATTAGTGCCAAGTTAGTCCTAAATATTTTGCATTTATGCCAATTGATTCAATTCGGTCAATTTTGACCGAAAACCATTGGTGTAAACATCAATTGTCCTACGTGGCACGGCTTGCACTAACGTGGATATTTTTTAAATATTTTTTTGACATTTTAAATCATTTTTAAAGATATTTAAAAAATGCTTAAAATTTATTTAAAATTATAAGAATAATACTAAAAAATATCCAAGTCAGCGTTTGTCGTGCCACGTAGGACAATCGATATCTACGTCAGCCATTTTCGGTCAAAATTAGTCTGATTAACTCAATTAGCATAAATATAAAAGATTTAGGACTGAATTGGCACCAATGCAAAAGGTTTATAACTGAATTGGCACCAAAAAAAGGTTTATGACTAAATTAGCATTAGTGCAATAGGTTTATGACTTTTTTGACACTTCTCCTTGGATTTATAAGCTCGGCCATCGTATTCATTAATAGAATTTTCCCCATAAAGTTTATCTCCATTTACATAAAATAATTACACGAAAAATTTCATGTGAATCCGTCAATATTTGCATTTTAGTTTTCTCAAATAACATGAATTTTAGGTTACAATAAAAAAAATTTCGTAGAAGATTTTGTGTAAATAATGTCCGAGAAATAGAAAATTTCAATTGTTACCAAACGAATTTCTGTCACAGAAACAGAAGTTTTGTTCCGTTATCAAACACATTTTTCTAATAAGAAATTAAGTATTGGAGCAAAGGTAGAAAACATCAAGTTGTAGCCGGAATCTAGTTTTTGAAGCAGAAGTATTGCCATGCACGCTTTTTGTTTCCAGTTTCAGATTTCTACAAAATTTCTATGTTATTTGAGAAAACTGAAATGCAAATATTGCCATGCACCGATACGACATGGGACATGATACACCGATACAGCAGTTCTAAAAAAAATAGAGAATTCGGACATGCCGGGACACGGCATATATTATATGTGTGTGTGTAATAAATAATTATTTTTATAAACTCTAAACATCACAATATGTCTAAATGTCATAGCTATTTCATATTTGACATTCAGATATGATTGTTTTGCGGCCAAATATCAATTCCTTTCATCTAGTGTAATAATTTTCGTTTAGTCCTGATTTATAAAAAAAACCAAAATCCCCCCCTCTTGCACAAAAGGACAAGATTTTTTAATAATCAGTGGGCCCCACCTCTTTCACCAATCAATCAAATCTCACCCATCAAGTCAAGTCAACCCATCACACACACACACACACACACACACACACACACACACACACACACACACACACACACACACTCTCTCTCTCTCTCTCTCTCTCTCTCGGCAGACCTCTCTCCCTCACTATTCACTCGTGGAAACACCCCCAAGTCGAACCACTACTTTTCTCCTCCTTGTTGATTTTCGCTCGGCCACCACCCCCATCGCTTGGCAACTCCGCCTCACACCATCTCGCCGCCATCATCGTCGACCTCAGCTTGCCGTCGACCCCCGCGGAGGACAGTCACACACTCGACCCTATTCTGCTCAACCCTCATCCTAACGATTGCTCCTCCTTGTGGCCGTTTGTGACGCCTCATCGAGCTCCGTCTTTGATCACTTCTAGTCGCGCCGTGCCCAATCCCGACGCCTCTGTTTTGTATCGTCGACTCAGTTCGTTGCTCCGCCGAGGCCCGAGACGAGCCTTCCTTTGGAACCAAAGGCCCCGACAGCCCAGTCGAGCCTCGCTTGAGCCCCAGCCGACCATCCTCGACGTCTTCCGATTACTTCTAACCACCTCACTCGAGCTCCAGGCCAACCCGAAGGTCCAGATCCGAGACCCCCGAGCCGGCGCACCACCCTCAGCCTGCTCACTACTCAGCCGTGAGCTCAGACACACCTGTCCTGTTTTGTTGACCATCCATGTCACGCCCCGACTCTCGAGCCCGCGACATCCCTTGCCAAAATTACCATGAGGTCATAGAGATAGCGTTCTATGCACACTATCGACCTATCACTTACTTGCGCATGCGAAAACGTGTTAACTCCTTGACAGCATATAAACAAACAGGGATAAAATAGCAGGAAACCACAAATTCATGTTAGAAGACAATTATAAACATTCATACATAACCGTAGATGAGTCTTAATCCTACTAAGCTACTAACGTACGTACACACCTCATACTTCAGGGTGGCTTACTAGAACCTTAAAAGATTACTCGGTCGGATAGGGTTAACTTTTCATCTACTTCAAAATATTACTCCAATAGCCAATCCTTGGCTTCCACATGTCTTCGTCACTTGGGACCTGAAAATGTTATCCCACGACGGGGTGAGAATAAATCTCAGTGAATCAAGTCTAAGCTCGGTTAGGAAACTGATTCACCTAGGGCATCCTAACAGAGGGCTCGCATATTTACATAGGCACGTATAACAGCCAATCCCAATCATAACATGACAATCATCCACATGTATACTTACCAGCCTTTAGCCACACATAATGCAATGATTGACTCAACTCAGTAGTCATATCAGTCAATCACTCAATACAGCATCACATCCACAAATATGCACAGAACATCACACGAGTCCATTTATTAACTATGATCATGCCCACGGCACATGAGAGGCTCTATGCGATTGGCGTGATTCTACTCTCATAAATAACGCCATCCAGCACATTAGTGCAATCAAGCATTCTACCGGCAGGACCGAGTATGTTCCTTTTCTCTCGGCAATGATTACTACAAGCGATGTATTCAGTGCACCCGATGTACGGCACTGCGGTAGGCATCCCTAAACGGGGCGTCGATCCATCACAAGCTGCGATCGGCTTCCAACCAATCCCGAATTCATACTAGTTAGCACCGAATCAGAATTGTCGTGCTTCTGGCAAGTCGTGTGGTTCCATCAGATTGGTACGGCACGAACTTGCCAGGAAAAGCATTATCGTTCCCTCATATGACCACACAATACACATCCAGCAATCAACTCATTTCATTATCTTCGGTTAAGGTCGGATGCTCACACATGCATGTAAAAGACTCGGCCCAAGGCCATTTTCGTACTAAAATATGCCTTTTGATTCCGCACTCGATCATATGCATATGCAAACTGTCATTAGACTCTACAATCACAGAAGGACGATTAAACCCCAAACAAACGACCAATCAATTAGTGGACATTCAAGGCACACAATCACGAGTAATCAAATCCGATTAAGCAACATCAAGCTCAATTCGTGCAATGTCCGTTATTAATTGATTCAATTTAGAACATCGATCGCTCGCTCGTTTCTAACCTATCGCTCGCTCGCGATAGAACCACAACATACAATCAATCAATCAATTCAGTCTAACCTCAATTAGCCACATACGACCTAAACTAATCCGACTAACTTAATCGATTGCAACCATTTAACATAAACCCAATTTCTATCTAAACCAGCCTCGATCACGTACTTAAATTCCCTAATTGACTAATTGACTAATCCTAGACGCAATTAACGCCCTAACAAGGGATTATGGTTAATTCACTGGTGAGTTAGCTCGGACGGTCTCGACGGCGACGACGACGGCGGTTCTTGGTGAACTTAGGGTTTATTGCGTGGCGACTCGACCATACACTTCAAGGACACTTCGCGAAGGTCCGGCAAGGTCGCCGAGACAGGTGGTCGGCGATGGAGCTCCGGCGAGCGGCGGTGGCAGCTGAAACAGAATCGTTCGACGAGCTAAACAGGGGAATCGGGGCTGATTTTGGGCGGTTCTTGGCCTCAAGGACTGTGACAAGGCTGGCCAATGTTCGGGGACTCACCTAGGGGCTGAGGACAACCTTTGGGACCGGAAATGGGTGGCGGAGGTGGCCGGAGGCGACAGAACGGCGACAGACAGAACCGGGCCGAAATAGGGGACGCTCGCAGGGAAAACAAAGGACGCTGGCCTGGGGTTTTTCTCGGCTTCTCAGGCGACGAACGGCCACCACGATCTCTGAGGAACGAAAGTGGACTTCCAAGTGGTCGTTGGTGGCAATGGAGTGCGGCAGTTTCCTGACGAAACCGAATAAAAACCAACAAAGCCCTAAAACAGAGGTTCGAGGGTTCCAAGGTGGTTTGCGGCGGCTTCGGTGGCCGACGGCCGGAGAGGTTGGGTCGGGGATGTTGTGAGGAAGTTGAGGGACGACGCTGAGGTGGTGGATGGCTTCGATGGCGGCCCAGGCGATTGGAGGAGGAGGGAAGTGTTCTCGGGTTCAGGGCGGCCAAACAGGGAAGGAGCTTCGAGGCTGTTTCGCGGCCGTCCGCCAGCCAACGGCGACTTCGGAAGGGTCATTGGTGACGGCGACGGGTCACTGGAGGTGGTGGCCGTCGGTGGTGGGGCGGTAGCCACTCAAAACGAACGGAAGAGGAGGGAGGAGATGGTGTGGTCGGGTGGTCCACGCAAGAACAGAGGAGAGAGAGAGAGAGAGAGAGAGAGAGAGAGAGAGAGAGAGAGAGAGAGAGCAGAAAGAGAGAGTGGAGAGAAAGATAGGTCACGTGAGAGAGAGTGTGTGATGGGAGAGTTGCATGGGGAAGAGAAGAAAGTGGGGCCCACCATGAAGACTTTTGCCACTTTTTGTCTCATATGAATAATATCCAATGGCAAAATGGTCATTTGATAAATCGGGACTGAAATAAAATTTGATACACTGAAAGAATGGTATTTTGGTAATTTCGCAGCCTAAGCTCAGTCGAGATTAGGCTCGGGCGCGAAGATTGGAATCCTATTTTGCGGCTACTAAGAATTGGAAACCAAATCTAAAACCAACTGAAGTTTCAGAATTTGTCCAATTATTGTCCCCTCAGTCCTTACGATCCAAAATATTCCCCAGACTGAAATTCAATCTATTCCCTTTTATTGAATTCGGGTACTTTACAGTCGAAATTGAAATATTGCTACAACCCTTCAAACAGATAAGGACACATATTCTTAATAGGGAAATCGGGGCTGATTTTGGGCGGTCCTCGGCCTCAAGGACCGTGACAAGGCTGGCCAATGTTCGAAGACTCACCTAGGGGCTGAGAACAACCTTCGGGACCGAAAATGAGCGGCGGAGGGTGGCCAGAGGCGGCGACGGACAAAATCGGGCCGAAACAGGGGACGCTCGCGGGAAAAATAGGGGACGCTGGCCGGGGGTTTTTCTCGGCTTCTCAGGCGACGAACGGCCACCACGAGCTCTGAGGAACGAAAGTGGACTTCCAGATGATCGTTGGTGGTAGTGGAGTGCGACGGAAGCGACGATTTCCCGACGGAACCAAAGAAAAACCAACAAAGCCCTAAAACAGAGGGCCGGGGGTTCTAGGGCAGTTTGCGGCGGCTCCAGTGGTCGACGACTGGAGAGGTTGGGTCGGGGATGTTGTGGGGAAGCTGAGGGACGACGCTGAGGTGGTGGATGGCTTCGATGGCGGCTTAGGCGATCAAAGGAGGGGGAAGTGGTCTTGGGCTCAGGGCCGGCCGAATAGGGCAGGAGCTTCGAGGCTGTTTCATGGCCGTTCGCCGGCCAACGGCAACGCCGGAAGGGTCATTGGTGACGGTGAAGGGTCGCTGGAGGTGGTGGCCGTTGGTGGTGGAGCGATAGCTGCTCAAAACGAACGGAAGAGGAGGGAAGAGATGGTGTGGTCGAGTGGTCCACACAAGAACAGAGGGAAGAGAGAGAGTGAGCAGAAAGAGAGAGGAGAGAAAAAGAGGTCGAGAGAGATCGAGAGATCGAGAGATCGAGAGAGAGAGAGAGAGAGAGAGATGGGAGAGTTGCATGGGGAAGAGAAGAAAGTGGGGCCCACCATGAAGACTTTTGCTACTTTTTGTGTCATATGAATAATATCCAAGGGCAAAATGGTCATTTGATAAATCGGGACTGAAATAAAATTTGGTACACTGAAAGAAGGGTATTTTGGTAGTTTCGCAGGCTAAGCTCAGTTGAGATTAGGCTCGGGTGCGAAGATTGGAATCCTATTTCGCGGCGACTAAGAATTAGACACCTAATCTAAAACCAACTGAAGTTTCAGAATTTGTCCAATTATTGTCTCTTCAGTCCTTACGATCCAAAATATTCTCCAGACTGAAATTCAATTTAATCTTTTTTGTTGAATTCAAGTACTTTACAAAAGTCGAATTTCCAAGGCGCACAATCCGGACATCCGATCTCCCGTGTCCGGCCATGTCCATACGTGTCGGACACGCCGTCGACACGCAAAAATTCTCTCTGCGGGCAATTTTGATTGAGTGACGAGTCGTGTCTGTGCCAATTCTAAAGTGACCATGAACATGAAAAGCTTGGAAGGGCTCTTTCATCAAAGACTGCGGCGATATTGATTGAGTGACGAGTCAGATTTCAGACCCTTCGCGAGTCAGCAGCATCTTAGCCAAGTCAACCCATGTAGACGCAAAGCTCCTGAGGGATGACCCCTTCTTGGTCCGGCATTTCTCGCGGCGCGAGCAATAGTCCACACAACCATTCCCTGTTCATACTAGGGAAACAAAGTACTTCTGATGATCTTCCGACATGTCTCCCCCTAAAACCCCAGAACCCAAAAAAAAGCTGGCGAAGCTCGACTTTAAGAACGTGTTTCTTCGGGGCCATTCAGGCATTTTCTAGTTTCGAAACCCCGTTCACGGAGCGTCGTCCCTAAACCAAACAAGGCCGGCGATCGGAGTTCGTCGATGTTTTATTGCCGGCACTAGTCCGCCGTCACCAACCATGGCGAAACAGATGAATGATGCCTTCAGGGATTAGACACACAAGACATTATCAGCTGTTTGGTGTTCGGACGAATTTCATCTCTCGAAATTTTTCAGGGTCTCTTGAGAAGGGCATTCAACGACCTCAAAATCATTGCAATTTTCATTCGGCTAACTAATTCTTTGACGGCAATATACAAGAGCCCAACAGCATGTCTTTCTGTTTTACTGAAGACAGACCCCGAGTTTTCAAGGAAGAGAAACCTTCACCTATACACAAAAAAAATAAAATACACGCGCGGCGTCTCCTAAATTATTGGGTTCTCACACTAATTCGGGTACTCGAAACCAATAACGCAGACGCCAGCTACTGATGTGACGGATCTCATACGGTACTGGTAGCGTAAGCACGGCTCAAGATGCTTAATTCCAATTCCCATGGCGGCGGAGCTTAGAAGGCGGCGTTCTCAGCCCTTCCTTTGTCGTGTGCAGCTCTTCTAGCGTCGCCAGAACGTCAACCATCGGCGGCCTACTCTTCGGATCCATGTGGAGGCATTGCAAAGCAAGAGCAGAGGCAGCTTGGGCTTCTTTCTTAGAGTACTGACCGCCCAATCTGGTGTCCATGATCCTAAAGACCCGCCTGCCGTCGCTTAAGAAAGGCTTTGCCCACTCGACCAAGGTCTCCTCGATATATCCAGGTCTCTCGTCATCCAGAGCCCGTCTTCCGCTCAGTAACTCTAACAAAACGACACCGAAGCTGTAGACATCGCTCTTCGGCGTTAGGTGACCTGTTTCACGTGGATCGGTCATTAGACAAACGGATCAAGTATCATATTTACAGAGAAGGAGCTCTTAAAATTCAACAACATGCAAACTCGTCATTCCACACATTTTCCACTTCTTGAACAACGCTATAGAATCATCATTTCCTGAAATTGCTCCAACCCAGAAATAAATAGATAAAACTCAAGTATAGATTCATTTATGCTGCAGAACAAGCAGCAGCTGCAGCTGCAGCATAAATGAATCGGGTGTAGAAGCCGAAGCTTCCAAAGTCTCGAATTTTTTTTTTTATTGATATCTGTCGCTGGTTGGACCAGTCACCCAGCCATTGTCTGTATTTCAATTCAAACATGGCAGGCTGTACCAGTCGTACAATTGTCCATGAAACACGATTCTTCATATAGATACAAAGTCCAATATGACAGGAACATTAGACCAACCTGTAGCCACATACTCCGGAGCTGCGTAGCCCTGGGTTCCCACTACTCGCGTTGAAACATGAGTTTTATCCCCGGTAGGCCCATCCCTAGCTAAGCCAAAATCTGAAAGTTTGGCATTAAAATCCTGCAAAAATTAATCCCCGACTTCATTAAGCGTAAACGCGAGGTTCTGATCTAATGGAACTACCTACTTACATATGATTAACGAACGAAATCACTTAGAAAGTTTCTGCTCACCGAATCAAGCAGAATATTGGAAGCCTTTAGGTCACGGTAGATGACATTAGCATCCAGGCCATGCAAGAAAGACAATCCTCGCGCAACACCGATGGCGGTGTCCATCCTTGTAGCCCAAGGAATGGGTTCGACGCCTTCTGCAGAAATAGCTAAAAGTCAGGGTGTTTACCAAGTGCTCTCTCGTCCTATTTCCTTTCCTCTTCGAGGGACTATGTTCCAGATCTAACATGTCCAGCCCTTCAAAAACTAAACGACATAAATGAAGCAGAATCTGCCCAGTCTTTCTAGACCTTGTTGACAAATCAAGTGGAATAAGCTCTCGAGACAGAAAAGAGAAGGGGCACAATTCACAGACCCTTCCTTAACATTGGTTCTCTGCATTTTCTCTAACCCACCAATGTTATCGGACATATGATTTTCCGGAGAAGAGAAGTGCAGAGGTCAAAAAAACCTTTAAAGA
Source organism: Rhodomyrtus psidioides (assembly GCA_021437785.1). Classification (NCBI taxonomy): domain Eukaryota; kingdom Viridiplantae; phylum Streptophyta; class Magnoliopsida; order Myrtales; family Myrtaceae; genus Rhodomyrtus; species Rhodomyrtus psidioides. The sequence goes on from JAILYB010000039.1 coordinate 1,436,453, forward strand.
AGATGCACTTACTTCTGAATAGATGATTCTCCAAGCTACCCTTTGGCATAAATTCGTACACGAGTAGCCTGTTATCCGACTCACAGCAATAGCCAATAAGCTTGACTAGATTCTCATGGTGAAGTTGGCCCAGATAATTTACTTCTGCCTGCCAATGAAACAGAACTAAGTCAACTGCGAATCGAACAAGACGCGCAAAAAGAGTAGCGAAGAGAACGTCGGAAGGGCAATCCACATACAAGCCATTCCTTGTGGCCTTGAAAGCTCTCTGACTTCAGTTTCTTTATAGCCACCACCATCCCGCTTCCAGGTTTGGCGGGAGATAGTGTATTCGCATCGATCCATCCTTTGAACACACAACCGAAACCTCCCTCTCCAAGCATACTGTCAGAGCGGAAGTTTTTGGTGGCGTTCTTGAGATCGCTGAGGCTAAAGGACTTGAGGTTGTTGGAGACCAAGGAATCAAGCTTGGAATTCATCATAGGTTTCTTCAAGCCTGGTATAGCCTCTTGCTGGTTGGGAGGGGGCGGATCCCGCCCAACATTGCTAAGAGATCGTTTAGCTTCTGAAACAAAATTAGCAAGGAAGCCATAAGTTAATCGGAACGTTATAACATAAACAGATACCCGATATTGTTGCCACATAACAGAATAAGAACATATAATAGGACCGAAATTCAATATGCAGTCGAGCTCATGACCTTAACCAAAGCCACATCGCCAGCGTCCCACATTTCTACAGTTCCACGGTACTTGCAGCATTTGTCAAACACAAATGCATCTTGACAAATGCACCAAACAGCATCTCGGCAAAAACACCAGAGAAGTCATCACTACCGTGAATCGCTAAATGTTCATAAAACACAAATTTGGGTCCGGCGTTTTCGCTGGTACGAAACTGAATCGTCACGAACATAGGTTGCACCAGTAACTAAACAGAGAGAGGATTATCGGTATGCCAGACGCAAAATCCTGCACCAATTAGTCATTTAAGCAGAACCACGGAGCAAGAGCAAACTCGATAATTAAACTCCCAAAACTTGACCACCAATTCAGGAATAACAACGGGAAGATTTAGGACTATAGCCTTGTTCAAGCACACCACATAAAACTGTATGCACCTTGCAAATCAGTAAACATTCCGGCCCATCAAAAGAGAAAAGCACCGATTCGTGGATAATGTGCCTGGATCAGAACTCGAGAATGACCGAACAAACTAGCATTTCTGGCAACAAAAAACATCCCTGTTTGGCCACTGATCGCCCACGCAGATCACCGGCAGCGATCGCAACATCCCAACCGAAACTATCGACGGAACAAAAAAGTCAGAGTACCAACCGGCGAAGGTAATGGTCGAAGCATGAGCGCATTTCGCAGGTTTCCCACCGCAGATTCCCATGCCGGACGGCTCTTCCCAACAGCGAGGAGCTCTCAAAACTCCATGAACGAAAGCCAAGTCACCTCAGCACGGAAGACGGTCAACCCGAGGCGCTCGAGCCTCGAGCAGCGCATATATAAAGGCCCGACGTGGGAAAAAAATGGGAAAAAGGTTGCCAACAACAAAAATAATGGGTGTTGACTTTGCCTGTACCATGACTCATGAGCGGCAGCGAGTCAAGGAAGATGAACTGGAAATCTCCATTGAAAGAGACGGGATCGAGGAATCGACTGCTCTGAATGAATCGGACCCCGAATGGTATTCCTGGACCCACTGCCCTTGACATTAAAGGAGCCCCGTTTGACTCGGGAAGATGACGACAGCGACGGCGGCAGCGGTGATTGGAGATTCATAATTATGGCTTTTGCGCAGTGAACGCTGACCCGATCGGGGGCATCCTGTGCTTCGGGATAGTTCAAAGTGTCTGACGTTTCCAAGTTCCCTTCCCAAAAAGAAACGGAACCACGGTTGCCGAGACTCTCCCGGAAGATTGCTCCTCCATTTTCCTTCTAGGAACATGTTGACAATCTTTGTTCTTCTTGTGATCCTGAAAATTAACGCATTCTACGATTTGAAAACCGACAAATTACCCGAAAAGGGCACGTGATAACATGTCACAACTCACAAGCACGCCACTAACATTTCATTTACTTTTTTATGTGTTATGGTCCGCGTGACATGATCTGACCGACCGTAGTTTACCAAATAATATGTTTCTTGTCTTATGTGGTGGCGCCTAAAAATAATAAAAATACTTATTAGTCGACTGTGTAACAGATCTCTCAAGCATTAGCTGATAAGTTTTTTTTTTATTATTTTTAAGGGATAAAGAAAGGTATCTAAACTTTGATTCAATATGCAATGTGATTCATAAAATTTTAATTTGATCAATATGGTGCATGAACTTTCAATTTGTTCAATATGGTCCCTAAACTTTTGGATCATGTTCAATAATGTCATTCTATCAATTCATGTTTAGGGACGGCTAAATTGAATCTGCTCCAAAAATTCGAAGACCGCATTGAACAAATTTAAATTTCAAATATCACATTGCATATTGGACTAAAGTTCATAGATCATATTGATCAAATTAAAAATTTAATGATCATATTATACATTGAGTCAACGTTTAGGGAACATTTTTTTTTCTTTTTCTTTTTTATAATCAAAATCATGAGACTAATCGCATAAATAATTAGCCAACAAAATGACAAAAACTATTTTTGGTTCGCTAATTTTTATAAGTGATACAAACGATTGGTTTTTGAAAAATATTTTTCGAATCTATTCATTTTCTGCAAATCAAACAGAATGATAAAATTAAAGTACATCGGGAATTGTTCTTGATGATTGCGTCATCTACAATAATCAAGCTCCGTCGTGTATAAAATAAGAAAATTACCGAATTTTTTTTAAACATGTTGTAATTGTGCCAATACAGTCTTATTTATATATATATTTATATATATAAATGTGTGTGTATGCGCGCGCGCACGATCATAAATATTTTATATTTATGCCAAATTTCCATTTCAATTCATTTGCGAACTTTGACTGGACCGTGCTGCCGGGGCTGATGTGGCAATTTTTAATACTTTTCATTTCTTTTCTTTTTATTCCTTTTGTTCTTTCCTTTCTTTCTTTCTTTTCCTTTTTCCTTCTTCCTCTGACTAAATTGATACAAATGCAAAATGTTTAGAATTTTTTTTGTCGAAAAATGTTTAGAATTCAATTGACAAAAAAAAATTATGACTAAATTTGTACAATTACAATATGTTTATGATTTTTTGTTAATTTTCTCTATTTGTCGCAAAATAACCCAAAACTAATTTTTGAGTCATTAAAAATCCTAAATTAATATCGTGAAATTGCTGAGATGGCATTTGGTAATAACTCATTTGACTGGGCCAGTCCACATGAAAATTCGAAAAATGAGCAGATAGATTTTCAGGCATATTTGAGCGTATATTCTACTGGTGGTGGAGTTTGGCTTATAGAGGGGAACATTTTCAAAAAAGTCCTAATTTTTTTCACTTTTGTCAATTTAGTCATAAACTTTTTAAGTTTATCGATGCAGTTTAAGCCTTTTCACCATTTGTCAATTTGGTCCTATTGATTGAAAATCACTAACGTGGATGCCAGCCGTACTACGTGGCACCGCCGGCGCTGGTGTTACCAATTTTTAATATTTTTCCATTATGATTTTTTATTTTTTCCATTTCCTTTTCTTTTTTTCCCTCTGGTATCGACGATGGCTGCCCTCATCCCTGCTAGAGAGAAAAAAAAAAGGGAAAAAGGAAAAAATCAAATATAAGTTAAAATATTATGAAAAAAATTATTTACGTCAGCGCGGGCAGTGCCACATAAAATGACTAGTGTTCACGTCAGCAATTTTCGGCTAATAGAATTGAATCGGCAAACTTAAAAGTTTTATGATTAAATTAACAAAAGTGCATAAAGTTTACGACTTTTTTTACAATTATCTGTGATCGGAAGACTATTACCCTCCATTCATAAAAAAAGTGCTAGTGAGCAGAGATTTACCCTTCTACTTGCCAAGTTAACTAAGTTATTACCATGTGTCATCCAGTTCATCAATTTCATGATAAAATTCAAAAGAAGCTAACGGAGGGTAAATATTTCATGCATGTACGAGTTTAGGATTTTTGGCAACTCTAAAATTAGTTTGCGGTAAACTTGTTACGGGGGTTTAGAAGTCTTTGGAAAAAGTACACTGCAAGTATCTTAACTTTCGTACGGCGTGCACTTAAGTGCCTTAACTTTTAAAGTGTTCACCTAAGTGCTAACTTTTTTTCAACTCGTGCACTTAAGTGTCTTAACTTTTAAAGTGTTCACTTGAGTGCCTAAACTTTTAAAAAGCGTTCACTTGAGTACCAACTTCTTTTAAAATTGTTCACTTTAGTGCCAACTTCGATGATCCACGTCATCACAAATAATAATTAAAAATGCCACGTGTCAGATTTTCGGTGAGCCACGTCAGATTTGGCACTGAACTGAACGCTTTTAAAAGAAGTTTGTACTCAAGTGAACGATTTTTAAAAGTTTAGGCACTCAAGTGAACACTTTGAAAGTTAAGGCACTTAAATGCACGCCGTACGAAAGTTAAGACACTTGCAGTGTACTTTTCCCGAAGTCTTTTGCAACCCAAAAATTAATTCGGTGTAAATCCATCATAGGTATACTAATTTGAAGTTTTTCATTCTATCTCTATATGCAATCTCTAACAATATCCACCTATTTGGAAAGGCTTTTGGGGAAAGCCTTTGAGAAAATGCAAATGTCTTTGGGCTAAAAAGATTTGACAAAATGTAAATACTGTTTGATAAGATGAAATTGAAAAGTGCACTGAGATGTAACTTTGAGGAAAATATTGTTTGATGAACTAACATTTAGAAAGTCCTTTGATGTGCCAATTTATTTTCTTAACTTTAAATCATTTAAAATTAGGAAAAAAATAATAACTGTAATTTTTTATATTTTTGCATTGAGAGTAACTTAAGGCACATATTAACAAATTTATAAGTTACAAAAGTCAAAATATGATTACTTGCATGCAATGTTATCAAAAGATCATTATAATGAATATGATCACATGAATCATGAGGATAGAAATAAGTTCTCTTTAATATTACAACCTTCCTTGACTATTGATTCAACCCATAAATCATGATCAACTGAATATCGACCAAAAAAAAAATCCATGGTAAAGTGTAATTTCTTGTCATCAGATTTAGCTCCTCACACTCTACTCCTCTCCATGCAAAAAAATTTAGGAACATAAACAAGAACCTGATAAAAAAAACATTGCTCCATTAAGATTACATTCGTTGACAAATGAAATCCTCTAGAGCCTTGAAATCTAGAGCCTTTTGGCCATTTCGGTTTTCTGCTGTGGAAGGCTGGACTTCTGGAACGCTATTTCCAGTAATCTGAGTATAGATCCATCAGAAGTCTAACCTCTGCAAAAAAAAGAATGCCAAAGATCAAAATACGCAAACAAAATGTAAATCTCTTATGAAAGCAAGATAAATTTTGGCAAGTTCAAATTATCGCTTGGGAGTGTCTGAAATAACGCGCTTTTTCATGCTACTCTTGCTTTCGAAAACAAAGGACCGATGTTTCTTGTTATTTCTCATTCGAGGTATATATTCTCAAAAAAGTTCGGGAAATGCCATCCTGAATGTGCAGCTTCTATAGCATGCCACTAGAGTAGTAGACTATAAATGATTCGACCAATACTATTCTACTTAGCGAAAATAGTTATGATATCACAATTCACCAAGAATTAAAATAAGTGAGACTAGTTCTACTTTTTGTACCAAAAATAAAGTTTTGACTACAAGTTTCAGAGCGCATTTCCAAAAAGACTCAACCAAGTATTCACTTCCAATATGTTAAAGCCCTGGACTACTCAAGACAGAAGTGAGCAACCGCATCCACTTGGTACGACAATGCAAATTTGAACTGGAATAGCTTTACGTGAAGCAACAGCAAGAGTTGGAACCGGATGTTCTCTCTTGCTTTGACTAAGAAAAGAGAAATCCCTTCCCTTCAAGCACCAAAACATCAGTCAAGTGTATAATTTAATACAACAACTAGATCACAATACCCCTCATAAGAGGCTTTTGTAACGAAACAGATCTAGCAAATTGATCGTCTAGCATGGTGGTGAACATTGAAAACTACTCTTGCAATACATCTACCTTATGAAACCAGGACAAGGATACGGTGATCAGAAACTGACGTTTTCTGATTTCTTCAGCTGACTTGCAGTTTCGAAAATCTGGGCTCCGAAGCACATTCAGAAGGGATCGAAAAGGATAAGGGTTAGGTTCAAGGTTAGACAAGGTTCTCCCCCCTCCTTTGATAAGCCGGCTGTTAGGAAACACTTTAGTGAGGGCAAAGTGGTCTTTTGATATCTATAGGGTTTGTTTATTATATATATCCTTGTAATCCCTCTTTGATGAATACAATTACCTTTTCTTAGTAAACGTAAACATGGTATCAGAGCATCGTCTTCTGGCATCGTAAACGCGGAGATACATCGTCTGCTACCATCGTCTACAGCCATCATCGTCTTTGACCACACCCACACTCAGAGTCGCATAAGGCCGGCAACTGTAGTCCCGGCGTCGCACAAGGCCGGCAACAGTCGCCTGGCTCCGGCGACCTAGATCCGTGGTCGCCCGACTCCGGAGAGCCAGATCCAAGGTCGCCCAGGCTTAGGCGAGCCAAACCTGAGGTCGCCCGACTTCTTGAAGATGATCCAAGGTCGCCCGACTTAGGCGAGCCAAACCTGAGGTCGCCCAGGCCAGGCGGACCTGTTTCCGACGCCGATTGAGGTCGCCTAGACCTGGAGATCCCATGTCCGGCGCCGATTGAAGTCTCCCAGGTGTCGGCTGAAGGTTTCCAGTCTTTTTGACCGATGTCGATGTCTTCTAAGTCACTGGACAAGGAACAGACTTGCTGATTTTCGCCGATTGTTGCTGATTTTCACTGATCATTGCTGATTTTCACTGCTTTTCACGATTACTGATGTAAGTATTCCATAGCTGCTACTGCTATGAGGTAAATTGGTGTTCTGAAGCTTGAAATTGTTGCTAATATGGTTGAAGAAGGGGCGATTACGATTGCGTATATCGGTTCGGCTGATTGAATGTGAAATTGGTGCTGACTGTGGGGTGTGGCTTTGGAGATTACTGCTGGTTGAGTTTACCGATCACTGCTGGTTGGTTGATATTAATGTTGTTATTGATAATGGTGTTTTGAATCGTGTGAAGAAAGATCGAAAGTTCGGACGTGATCGGTAAAGTGGAGTTATTCCTTTAGGTTGGACCATTTTGCGTGGCAGTAGATGCGTTGGTTGTAGTTACTTAATTACTGTGAAGTTCATTTTGTATTTAGACTTGTTTAAATTCATGGCTATTGGATCGAGTTCTGGATCCCCCTTTGGTCACTTTCAATTGACCTCTGTCAAGTTGGATGACACAAATTATCCATTGTGGTCTACAGCTGTTGAAGTCTATCTTATTGCCATCGAACAGCTTGATTTCCTTACGTCAACGGCACCGTCTGAGAAAAAGAAACTTGCCAAATGGACAGCAGGAGATGCTATGATTCGAACCCTCCTATGGAATAGCATGGATCCTAAGGTTAGTCCCCACTTTATTCAGTGTAAGACTGCTAAGGCGGTTTGGGAGAAATGTGCATTGCTATATTCTGGAGAAAATAATATGACAAGAGTATGTGATACTTGGGAAGCATTATTTGATCTTCAGCGTGGAGATCAATCTTTATATGATCATTATGCTCAGTTTACTACTCTTTGTCAACGTTTGGGTACTTATCTTCCTGCATCGGATGATCCACATGTTTTGGCCAAGCGACAAGAGGATCTGCAGACAATATTGTATCTTAAGTCATTGGGGCACCAGTATTCATCTCTTCGACAACACATTACATCACAGAGCTCGCTTCCCACTGTGGATGAAGTCTTCTCTCAAGCTCTTCGTTCTACGGTTACTGAGAAAGTTTCCTCCATGCCAACTATGGAGACGAGTGCTATGCTTTCTCATGGTCCTGGTGGACGTGAGAGTCGTGGTCGAGGTTACTGAGCCCGTGGACGTGGCTTTGTTTATAATGGTAGCCGTGGAGGTCGTGATGGAGGAGCTAGCACTCGTGGTGCCGTTAGTTCTGGGAATAGTCGCAGTTCACGCTATTGCCACCATTGTCAAAGAACTGGTCATACGGAATCTTATTGTTATTCACTCGACCCAGAGCTCAAACCAACTTTTGCTGCCTATGCTGAAGTGGAGAATCAAGTTGTTTCTCCTTCATTGACTCCATCTAGTTCGAGCACCACACAACGTGTAGGAGACTCAGTTACATTGACACATGTTGAGTATGATGCATTGCTTCGTCCTCAACAAATGACAGGAACTTCAGCTCCTACTGCTACTTTGGCACAAACTTCCAAAGGTAGTTTGTCTTGTTTGTTTTCTGCAACATCTGATTCTTGGGTCATAGACTCTGGAGCTACCAATCACATGACTGGTAACTCTAATTTGCTATCTTCATTTCATTCTATGTCTCCTTCATTGTCTAATTCGGTTACATTAGCAAATGGTTCCCAATCACAGGTTATTGGTACGGGAGTTGCTCATTTGAGTCACTCTCTTTCTTTGTCATTTGTTCTTCACATATCCCAGTCTCCCTATAATCTGATTTCTGTTAGCTCATTGACTAAACAATTGAATTGCTCTATAACTTTTTTTGCTTCTCGCTGTACCTTTCAGGATATGAGGACTGGACAGACAATTGGTGGGGGGCATGAATCAAATGGCTTATACTATCTTGACAAGAAGGTGTTAGCTGCCGCAACTATATAGCGTCCATCCTCTGATGTATATCGGACACATTGTCGAACTGGTCATCCACCACCAAACATACTTCGTCGTATATTTCCTGAGTTCGAGTCTGTGAGTTCTTTTCAATGTGAAGCATGTCCGTTTGGTAAACATCATAGAGCGTCTTTTCCTTCCCGTATTCAGAGTCGTGTGTCGAGTCCATTTGAGCTGGTTCAATCAGATATATGGGGTCCATGTCGTGTTTCTGATATTTCTGGATTCAGATACTTTGTTACATTCGTGGATGATTTTTCCCGAATGACTTGGTTATTTTTAATAAAGGACCGTACGGAAATTTTTCATTGTTTTCAATTATTCTACTTCAAAGTGTTGAATCAGTATAATATCTCCGTCAAATGTTTACGGTCAGACAATGCTAGAGAATATCTTGTTACCGCATCTGGTTTTCAGCAATTCCTTGATTCTCATGGTATTATTCATCAGACTTCATGTTCATATACCCCTCAACAGAATGGGGTTGCTGAACGTAAAAATCGTCATCTTCTTAATGTTGCTCGTTGTCTTATATTTCACATGAATCTACCTAAACATTTTTTGGGCCATGCTATTCTTACAGCGTGTTATTTAATAAATAGGCTTCCAACTTCTGTTCTTAAGGGGGGGACACCGTTCACTACTTTACACCCAGATCGTCCCCTCTTTTCTTTACCTCTTCGAGTATTTGGATGTGTTTGTTTTGTACATTCTCTTACTCCAGGTCTTGATAAGTTGGATCTTCGTGCTGAAAAATGTATCTTTGTGGGCTATCTCGTACTCAAAAGTGGTACAAATGTTATAGCCCTGCTCGTCGTCAGGTATTCGTGCCTGCAGATGTAACGTTCTTTGAAGATCAGTCATATTTTCCCTCTCCGTCTGTTCCCACAACATCTGATGATAGTAATTGTTGTGTCATACCAATTATTCCACCTACTTCACTTCCAGAAGCTACCTCCAACGACGCACAAGGTTTTCAGTTTGCTGAGCACACCTATCAACGACGTAGTGCAGCACCTCCACATGATTCATTTGTTCCCTCATCAGTTGTTGCACCATCCTTTGATCCTGATGTGCCCATAGCTACTCGAAAAGGTACACGTTCTTGTGTCAGTCGTTCAGTGGATCGTTATGCTCCTTATTCTGGCCTTTCTGAGTGTCTTCGTACTCGTCATCCTATTTCCAATTTCTTGTCATATGATTGTTTATCTCCTAGTTTCTCCATATTTATCTCGTCTTTGTCCTCTGTTTCTGTGCCTAGCAGTGTTGCTGAAGCTCTTGCTCATCTTGGTTGGCGGCAAGCAATGGAAGATGAGATGACGGCACTCCTTGAGAACCATACTTGGGACCTCACTTCATTACCTTCGGAGAAACACACTATTGGTTGCCATTGGGTATTTACTGTTAAGGTTCATCCTGACGGCACGCTTGATCGATTAAAGACTCGATTGGTTGCAAAGGGATATACTCAAACATACGGTGTCGATTATGACGACACCTTTTCACCTGTTGCCAAAATTCCATCTGTTCGTGTCTTTATTTCCCTTGCGGCACGTTTTGGTTGGCTTCTTCATCAGCTAGATGTTAAGAATGCCTTCCTTCATGGTGACTTGTCCGAGGAAGTGTACATGGAGCAACCACCTCGGTTTGTTGCTCAGGGGGAGAATTTGGTATGCCGCTTACGTAAAGCTTTGTATGGACTCAAGCAATATCCTCGTGCTTGGTTTGGCAGATTTAGTGATGCTGTTATCAGGTTCGGATTAAAACGGTGTTAAGTAGATCATTCAGTTTTTAGCTCTGTCACCTCAGCTGGCTGTATTCTTCTGGTGGTATATGTAGATGATATTATTATTACTGGCAGTGATTCAGATGGTATCCAACAGCTCAAACAGTTTATGTACAAAGAGTTTAATACCAATGATCTGGGACGTTTACGATATTTTCTTGGTATTGAAGTTGCATATTCACATGCAGGTATCAATTTATCCCAACGAAAATATGAACTTGATATTCTTGATGAGGTTGGATTTCTTGGAGCAAAGCCAGCAGATACTCCTATGGAGCATGTCGCGACCCGTCCGAAAGCGGACGCAGCTAATGGATTACCGATCGCGGGTCTTGGATCGGCGCGAGCCCTCCCAAGCCCATACCAAATCGCAGCGGGGGTATTTTTTAAAGGATTCGACGATAAGATTCGATCGCTTTCGACCTTCAGTGTGGTCATGGTGGCATGTGCAAATTGTGCATGCATTTGGAGTCGCCACCGGTCTTTCTTGGAGGGTAGACCGGAAACCTTACTGATCGATTGGGAGAGATCGATCAGTTCTGCAGAACCAGAGATTTTGGGTTCGGGGACTTGGTTACGTTGGTGTCATTACCAACGCCCTTTCGGTACCTAACGCGAGTGATTCTCCTAGCTAAGAGTTCATGCAGGCGCAGTTTTGGATGGCGTAAGTTTGATTCAAGGTTTCATGCATATTGAAAGACTATCCTATCAACCACAATCAATTTTAATGAAAAACGCAAACAAGTGTATAAATAAATCTCATCGATGCACATCAATTCCAGTCAATGGCTTCCTAACATAGTCATAAGGGCTCAGGGAAGATGTGATTTAGGACCGGGGTAAGATGAGAGGATTTGGAGGCGATTTAGCCCGAAGGGCAAAATCATCAATTTTTGGAAGATTTGGATACCGAATTACCCAAGATATTCCATGGCCAGTTGATTGTGGCCATTTCCCATTTTTGGGGATTTTCTTGGATTTTTTTAGAATTTTTTTTGGAAGACGGTTTGCCGAAAGGGCAAAACCGTCATTTTTGGAAAGATCGGGGGTCAAATGACCCGAAACAGGTCGTGGCCAGTTGAATGTGGCCATTTCCTATTTTCTGGAATTTTTTAGAATTTTTCTGAATTTTTCAAATTTTATTTGAATTTTTATGATTTTCTATTTTTTTATTGATTTTTGAATTTTTTATTATTTTCTGGATTTTTTAATATTTAAAATTATTTACCGGGCCGGGTCAGACCCGGCCCGCCCCTCGCGGGCGCCCGGCCCGACCCTACGGGTCGAAACCGGCCTAAAACGACGCCGTTTTTGATTTTTTTGAGAATTTTCCAATTTTTTTAACATTTTTTTTTATTATCCGAAAACCCCGGATCGGATGGTCCAGGACGCGCCACGTGGCCTCCTCTGGAGCGTCCGATCTTCGGTCAGATCGGACGCTCCTCAGAGTGCCACTTGGCACGATATCCACCGTCGGATCAAAATATTTTATTATTTTCGAAAATCATTTATTAATTCTGAAAATCTTTTTTATTTTCCAAAATTCCCAGATCGCGACACGTGGCGAAGCCACGGCCGTCCGATCTGGATTTTGTTTTAACCGGACGTGGACCCCCACGCTGACGTGGATGCTGACGTGGCATGCCACGTCAGCGCTGACCCGTTGACCCCGTCGCCGGAGAAGATGACCGGCGCTTTGCCGGAACAGTAATTATTCCGGCGAAGGCGCCGGAAATCTCGCCGGAAAATCGCGAACCGGCCCAAAACTTAGTATTTCTTGCCGATTTTTGCAACATACGACTCCTCAACAGACCGACAACGAAGTACACCACGAACAGGACGGCTTTTAACGTCGGAAATCCGTCGGACGGACCTCCACAGATCCAGCGCCGGCGAGCCTTTGCAAAAATTTTCTTTTCGTGTAAACCCAATTCTGTTCATTCACAGAGCATCAAATCGAAATCTAGAGACTTACCCGAGCTCATTTCGAGCTTGCCATTCGCCATACTCCCCCCATGAGCTCTTGATCCGAACCTTAGCCGGCAAAACTCCGGGTCCGATTTTCGTCGCATTTAAATGAAAAATAAACACCAAGCCAGACAGAGAGAAGAGTAGCACGAAGGATCAAAGCCAAACGTACGACGAACAGGGGTCGGGATGGGTCGACCGAGAGTTACAAGATCGAGTGCTCTTTGAGGCATTTCATCGAACAGGTTGTATACAATCTAAAAATGAAACTCCGGGGAGAATACTAACCTATCTGAGAGTCGCCGACGGCCATGGGAGCTTCGAAAAAACTCTGTGGATGAGCTGAAGGTCCGGGCTGTCCACCTCTTCCTCGGGTTCGCCAAAAAAGTTCCCCCGCTCCCCTTCGGCCAAGCTCGGTTCAAGAACCAAAAATCTCCCCTTTTCCATGCGTGGCCGACCGCCTTTCGGTCGGGGAATCTCTACCCCACGACCACCATCCATCCTCTTCCATTTGCGATCGCCTTTTGTAAAAACAAATGCCGCGGCGGGCCTCCCCCTCTTCCCTTGTTTCCTGCTTTCGGCGCAATGGGTCTGCAACTAAGTTGCAGACCCGGTCGGACCGGGTCGGGTCGGGTCTGACCCGACCGGCCCGGTTCGGCCAATTTAATCAAATTGGCCCCCAAATTGACCTATTTTCATCAAATTAATGGCAAAATCGGGCTCCTTGACATGTTTTCTATCAAATATGGGTGTTTTTGTGACTCAATTGATTGAAATTTAGTGAAAACCCAAATTATCCCTAGGATCCGAAAATGATTATCGCCAAATTGAGGGTCTAAACGATCAAATTGGTCAAAATTGAGGCCACCAATCGATTTATCATGATGAAAAACATAGGGTAGAGGTGTTTAATTTGAATGGGTATGCCCGCATGAAATTTAATTTTGAAAATTGCGAAACCGGGGACTAAATTGAAAGAAATTTGTGCAATTAAGCCCTTTTGTTCAAAATTGATCAAATTGGAGGGCAAATTGACCCAATTGCACTTCGAGATTTTAGAATTCAATGTCATAGCTTATGAAAAGTGAGAATTGAAAATTAAAAGACTCGAAAAGGAATTTTTTTGCTCGGTTCGGGTTTATGTTTGTGAAGGAACATAGTGACCCAAGCCGAATTTTCAAGATTTAAAGTGACACACTTGAAGAGGAAATTAAAACAAAATTATTGAATATTTTTGGGTATTTTTCTGACCACGAATGGTATTTTTATGATTTTTTGGGTATTTTTATAATTAAATAAATTCGAAAAATATTATAAAATACCAAAAAATATTTTTTGTTCAAAATTGGTCCCTGAGGCTAGGCCAAGGCTTCCAAAGTTGATTTTGTAATTTTATGACCTTTTTTGATATTTTTAATTAATTTTAAAGAATAAAAATCACAATAATAGATGGTCAAAAATCAGGTGTCAACAGCTGCCCCTCTTTGAGAGGAATCTCGTTAGAGGTTTCTCTCAAAGACAAGGTGGCACCTGAATCTTAACCGACTCGACTGGGGAAAAAAAATGCTATGACATCGGACCCTTAAGTCTTTTGATGAATGCTCAAATTAATAACCGGTTTACTCTTGCAATTCGTACTTGGGCTGGAGGGAGGGAGGTTTACCTGAAACTCACCTGTCGGATGCTGCCGGTTGCGACAACTTTCAAGCAGATACCTAGGACTTATCATTCAGGATATCCTAGGGAGATTAAGCTCTGACATGTATGGTAGGCCATACCATTATGGAATTCCTAACTGGTAGGAACCTAAGGAAGGCGCATCCCATACTTTGGGATTTTGCCAAGGATTTTGATCCGTATGGTGGATTAGACCATAAGCGGTTCGCCTACAGTAAGGCTTACCTAGGAAAAGAACTTCTTCGACATTTGGAATTAGTCAAAGTTTTGATCCGTATGGTGGATCGGACCATTGGGTTGATGCTTATGGCGATATTTACCGATGAGTTGACCCTTATGGCGGTTTCTACTATATTTGACCCTTCAGGCGGTATCTACCGTTGATTTGACCCTTCAAGCGGTTTCTACCATGATTTGACCCTTCAGGCGGTATCTACCTTGGTTTGACCCTTCAGGCGGTTTCTACCATATTTGACCCTTCAGGCGGTTTCTACCTTGAGTTGACCCTTCAGGCGGTTTCTACCTTGGTTTGACCCTTCAGGCGGTTTCTACCATTAGTTGACTCTTCAGGCGGTTTCTACCTTGTTTTGACCCTTCAGGCGGTTTCTACCTTGTGTTGACCCTTCTGGCGGTTTCTACCTTGGTTTGATCCTTCAGGCGGTTTCTACCTTTGTTTTGACCCTTCAGGCGGTTTCTACCTTCATTTGACCCTTCAGGCGGTATCTACCTTTGATTTGACCCTTCAGGCGGTTTCTACCATGATTTGACCCTTCAGGCGGTATCTACCTTTGATTTGACCATTTAGGCGGTATCTACCTTTGGTTGACCCTTCAGGCGGTTTCTACCTTGGTTTGATCCTTCAGGCGGTTTCTACCTTTGTTGACCCTTCAGGCGGTATCTACCTTTGTTTTGCTTTGAAAATGGGTCTCATGACGAGGGTTCTCCACGTCCGATGAGACTGTTTGATATTTTTGAAAAGGGATCCTAGGACGAGGGTTCTCCACGTCAAGCTAGGACTGCTTGATTTTTGAAAAGGGGTCTCATGACGAGGATTCTCCACGTCCGATGAGACTGTTTGATATTTTTTGAAAAGGGATCCTAGGACGAGGGTTCTCCACGTCAAGCTAGGACTGCTTGATTTTTGAAAATGGGTCACATCCTCACCCCTTCTTTTGAAAGATCCCGAAATTTGTCGGGAATTCAGTTTTGAAGCAGTGAAAGATTTTATTTTGACAAAGCCTCGCTTTAGTCTGTTGAGGCGACATTCTGGGAGCTGGGTTCTCCAGGTATCCTGCAGAAGTTTGAGTCTGAAATATTTTTCTTCACCAAGAAAACGTTAGTAATCTTTGGGAAGACTACGGCTGTCCATTTGACAAAAACCGTATGACTTAAGTTTTAATCGTGAAATGTGCATTTTGATGCTGAAGGTTATCCAAAGCATTCTTGCAACAAGCAAATGTGATCACAAATCCCTTGCGCGGCAAATCTAGATCAAACAATTTGAAATTTCCAAAAAGAGTTTGTTCAAAACATCTATTGGAGAATTTCTCATCAAGAGGGCTCCTCACCTGTTTTGAGATAGTGGTTTTTATAGGGGATGCACTCAATTCCCTACTAACTTGTGCCTAGGTTTTAGGCTCATTCGCAGCGCATACATTTTGATCGGTCGGGAGGTCTTCCACGGGACCGTAATGTTGGGCTTGGATATTGGTTTTCAAGGGGGACCCGCTTTGGAGTCAAGGCCATTGAATGAAAGTCTTCACCATCTGCTCCGGGTTTACAAGTCAAGAACCCTGCAAAATGAGAAAGAAATAGTTTTGTTCGTACTTCTTCGAGCTAAGCTATATGTTAGCCCAAGTGTCTTAGTCAGAGAAGACTGTTTCAGGGTTGTAACATTGGTAGGATTGGGGACCGAAAAAGGCTTGTTTTTTGCCCAGAATTCGTGACGGGTTTGACATTGGTGATCATTGCTGATTTGCCTGCATCTTTAGCCTTTGAGGCGCACAACCTATCTTGCGGTGTGCACCAGCTCTTTAAAGAGCGTCTCTTGTTGCATTCAGAGACTGACTCTCTCTATGTCTTTGTTCTGCGCTTGATAGCATTTTGGGGAGCAGCCCTTTCGGATTTGGCTCCTTCGGGGATTTTCTCTTTTCCCATCCGGCTTCATTGTGGATCAATCAAACAACTTACACGAGCATCGGCCTTCCTTTTACCATGCACTTTGCTTTTTCTCGATGTCGTGGATTCTTTTCTCATTTTCATCTTCTTCTTTTTTTAAATCCCTTAGTCTTGAGCTCTTCCGTTTCTAAAGTGATGCTGCATCCATCTTGAAATGTGCAATGATCACCAACGGGTTCATGAAACGAATTTGCAGGCTCAACTTGGCTATGCAAAGGATTCGGTGTGTGGGATAGAGAAATGAATGCTTCTCATCATCTTATGGCACTTGGATTACCATATAAACAACACACAAAGATTAATGTTAGTCCGAGCAAGAAAATTTCTAACCATTTTCTCCTGATGCTGCTGGACTTATTCCCGTTTTGCCCCGATGTGGGGTGGTTCTTGACCGGGTCGAGAATGAAAACCGCCGTTCAAAGGGGTTATCAACGGTCACCTGTAGTGTTTGAAGGATATGAAACGAATGCCTTCGTCGTCCCAGCCCATGTAATCGCTGCGAATGGTCCCTACTTCCGTAGGTCCAGATTTTGCTGTCTTATCCGCTTCACTTCTCTCTTAAGTGTGTATAGGACGTGTTTGGACTGGGCTCGCCTCTCTTTTGAGTAAACTTCCTTTTGAATGATTTGACAAATAATCATATTTGGAAAAATTCATTTCTTTCTTTCCCAAAATTTATCCATCGAGGGGATTTTGTGATGTATCGTGCATGTTTTATTCATGCTCTGGGCAACTTCCCGATTTAAATCATGAATATCGATGCATTGGAAAATCTTTATGCCGGCTGAAAGGATTCTGACATTTTTTATCTCCAGCTAACTGGGAAAAGGGATACTTACCTGTCCGTCGCAGCTGTGGATCCCTGCAAATGTAAAAGAAGCATATCATTGTAGGTTCACGAATTTTTCAAAAATCGAAACGATACATCCTACCCTTGGTCATGTACTCTAACGAGTAGTACATGGGATGTAAAAACTTGTTCGTCTGCAAGGCGACTCCCCTGTCAAGGATAAACAATAAGTGTCAATTCATATTCCCAAATTCAAGACAAGTTGGGACGATACAACTTTACTCTTGATTTTCATCCCATCCTGATGTTGCGTATTGATATGAACAACATCTATCAAATCCGCCTATCCATTCTTGGAGTGTTTGCAACATCAATGGTTCATCTGCCCCCAGTTAGGCAACGTCTATTCTGTTATTTGAGCGCATGGCTCCTTGAGTGCTTTATCCATGTTTATCATCTGAGAAGGAAAAGAAATGAGACATTACTTAGGTATTCGATTGAAGATCGTTTAGGAACGATACATCGTTTTACCAAATAGGTGGCTTCGCGGCCAAACGTATTTCGTATTGAAGGGGTAGATCCCATTATGCTCCGCGGGTAATAGTCATTGTTCATGGAACTTGCTCCACGGATTAAGTGATTAATCCACGGCCCTCGGCTTGAAGATGCTCAAAGGGTGATGTTGACACTCACGCGCAATTAGTTCTAGATATTAATGAAAGATGTTCCCGTGGGAACCTTACAGTGCGATCAACAACATATTCAATAGGAGTATTCAACCCCTTTCCTCTAAGCATTTTTTCATCGAGTAGCCATGCCTTGCATCAGACGTTTGATCACCGGCCTTGCGTCACCACTGCGATGGTCCTCCAGCTCCAAATTGATCGAGCCAAAGATTGAACTCATCGCCAAGGAAATTGCTCGAGTCTTCGAGCCATTGATGTTCAAGTTGGGTATCAATGATTGCTGGCGGCATGTTTCTTTCATTGCCTTCGTTGTGAGGGACTGCAGTCTTTGAGCTGGAACCTTCATCATTGCCCTGTTGGGGTTGTGACATACATTCCTGAAGAGTATTGATCCAAATGTCCAGTTCCTCATCAGGAAAATCGCCTGTTCTTTCTAGCCATTGGTGCCCAGATTGGGTGTCGTTGACTGCAGGCGAGGGATTTCCCTCTTTGCTCTCGCCATGAGCAATTTGACCCCTCGAATTTGAACTTCCTCCGATGACCGGCAGGTTTATATGTGCACTCTCTACCAATGCTAGATCCGCTTCAGGGACAGCATTAATGACCGATTCGTCCTCAAACTGAGGAATCCCTATGTGCTGGAACTGTGGTATATACTCTTGAGGAGTATTGAGATAGCTCAGCGGAGCATTCTGATTTGGGTTAGAGGAGTCGCTGACACGACTGCCGGTCCCGTCATTGCTGAAACACGGTTGGGTGCTCTTGGCTTTCCAATCATCGTGGTTGTAACTCTGCCCAGCACTTGAGCTCCAACCGGCTTTATGATGGTTTAACGCTATCCTCCCATCCTTTAGCAATCTCCTATAGTACTTAAGGTGAGACTCAACGTTAATTCTAGAGAGCCCCGGCACGTTCATAATCTCGAGTACGCGTAGTGGGCTAGCCGAATCAACTCCCAGCTCTCGAATTGCATCAACAAATTTGGTGTGAAGTTCATAGGTCCAGTAAAACCTTGTTCTCTTATCACCCAAAATATCGTCAATACTTCGGTAGCTATTCTCTACGGGATCTAGTCGTTTCGAAAGTTGTCCAGGGAGGGACTTACCGACTTTGGATTGGCTGGCTGCGACAGCGAGTTCTTCATTGAGAGAACTCCCCCTGTGATGATTCATATCCCATTTCTCAGAGGATGTTGGTGTTGATCCTATGGTATTGACTTGCTCCTGCAGATCTCCGGCGGTATCTGGCTGTGTCGGAAAATGCTGTGGAGAATACGGTAACAGCTGAGCATTATTCGTCAACAGGGATGGTTCATCGAGGAACACCTCGCCGAGGACAACAGGATTACCACAATTAAGGCAGGTGGCCTTGGTCAGAGCTTCCTTATATCTCGCGCTTTCAGCTTGAAGCTTCTCATTCTCCTCCTTCAGGACTAGTAACTCATGGTCTGCGTGTTGCTGTTTCACCCGGGTTCGTTTGTTGGCGAACCAAAACTTGACCTTCGAAAGCTCCAATCCTAACTTTCGGCTCAACTCCATTTTCTGTTGTCTGCTTGGAGTGGAGCATTCATTGAAGAAAGCTTCGAGTTCTCGGATTTGGCCTGGAGTGTGGCGTTGCAGTTGCTTCCTTTTCCGACTCCGGTCATCATTGTATACTCCTTCTTCGTAGCTGAAACCTAGAATTTCATCGCTGGAGGAGTCAGTCTCCATGGCCTTCGGGCAGGATTCAGCTCCAGGATCTTTAAAGTCTCCCAGCAGTTCGTGCTCAGAAATGTCCAGGTCGGGCGTTTCTAGCAGATGGGAATAGCTTTTAAACATGATGGATCGGAGTATCTCGGGTTGATCTAGTTCACTCAGCTTTCTCTATTCGCTCTTATGTGTTTGCTCACTCTAGAAATTTTCTCGAGTGATTGTGTGTGTCCTAGAACTATCCTTCAGGCTGCATATGAAGACCAGCAAGCAAGCGCTCCTCCCGAGACCCAACAATTACTCCTCGTCTGTCTTCCCCTTTCTTTTCCCTCGTGACAGGATCACAAACTCTCTTGCATTGATTCGGTTTCATCGAGTATTGCGCTCGTCCCCTAGTTCAGTCTTCAAAGTGGTGGGTCTATAATCTTTTGGCGCCTTTTATGATTTGCTAGGCCCGAGAACGTGGGGAGCAACGGCGGACCCGCAATTAATGACTCCGTTTAATTCATTTAGCTCCATGGGAATTAACGCTATGACCTTCTCTCAACCCCTTTTCATCGTTCAAACGAAAGTGGCATTTTCCCTGTGCATGTTGTTACTCTTCATTTCAACATCCTGGGCGCTTGGTGAGGAATGAGTTCGTGGCCACTCAAAATTTAAAGACCGTCCCTGGTTTCAGACTTAATCTAACAAGGGATCATCGCAACTGAGCATGACGATGTTCGTCGATAGCGTTGGTTTTCATACATAATTAACTATAGTCATTAAAGAAAAATGTTCCCATAGGAGCTTTACAATGGATAAAATGAGTGATCCACTCGTGAACATGTTCTTCTTTCTATGGGTGTTCGTAGTGACCGACCCATCGTGCCTCGAGTCAGGTGCTAGATCATGGCTGTCCAAGCATGCCAGCTTCCCACTGATTGAACAAGGCATCGAGCCCCTCATCAAAGAAATCGTTTGTTGTGGGTTGACCAGCGGCAGGCAGAGCACCAGCCGACTGCTGCTCGAATGGAGGAGTGCGCACTCGCTGTACTTGTGACACGTGCTCTTGAAAAGTGTTGAAATGGCCCAGAAGGACATTCTGATCATCTTTCAGTTCGCCGGTGGTCGGGTTGCTAGCTTGATTGATGCTTAGATTCGGCCGGGTATCTCTTGATACCTGAGCATTACAATGGCGGTCGCCCCTAGTTTTTGAGCTCGAGACGGATTCCTCCCGGTTTAGCTCCGCTCGACGCTGTTTTAATAGCCTTCTGTAGGCACCAAGGTGATTCCTGACCAGTTCCTTACTAAGCCCCGGTACATTCATGGCCTTAAATATGCGCGTCGGATTTGCTGAATCGATCCTCATTTGGTGAACCACGTCTAGGAATCTGAAATGCAGTTCAGGGGGCCAAGCGAACCTCCTCTTATCGTGGCCCAAGATTGCATCGATGGCTTGACGACTGATTAACTCATCTCCAGCAGGACCCGACCCTATCGAAAATTGTTGTGCAGAAGGCTGATGTGCTTTGAGCTGGTTGGCGGTAACATCCAGCTCCTTGAAACTGTAACTCCAATCAAAGCGATGCATATCCCATCCTCCAGGAGGCATTTGTATCGTCTTCGTAGGATCATCCTGCTCATGCGTGACTCCGGCAAAATCTGGTTGAGCAGGAGGTGCCCCGAGGGAGTAGGGTGGTAAATGAACGTCTTCAATCATCGCGTGAGGCTTATCGGGGAATATCTTACCGAGGGCGATGGGGTTATCGCAATGAGGGCAAACGGTAATATTGAGAGCTTCTTCATACCTCATGTTTTTTGTTCGCAGCTTTTGGTTTTTTTCCTTTAAAATCTCGACCACCTGACGTTTGCGTTGAGCCTTCGATTTGGATCTCCTATTTTGAAACCAAAACTGGATCCTCGACTGATTAATCCCCAACTCCCGGCTCAATTCAATTCTCTACTTCTTTTTCATGTAATGGCTTTTACTGAAGAGGGTTTCCAACATTTGGGTTTCCTCCTGAGAGTATTGGTGAGGACGTCTTCTTTTCCCGAGTTGAGCATCGTGGATGTCGTTGTCGTCGTCGCCGTGATTTTGATTTCCGTTGCCAGAAGTGTTGGGCTCCATGGTTTTGGCGTTAGACTTGATTTTGGAATCTTCGAGATCCCTCTGTGGTTCAATTTCTGAGATTTTTGAGTCAGTCGCCTCTAGCAGCTGACAGTAACCTCTTAAATATGTTGGATTGAGAAATGTTTGATTGGTTCTTGCCCACTCAGAGTTCTCCACTCTCTCCTGTATGCTCACTCCCTATAAAGTTTTCTTCGAGTGACTTTGTATGTTCAGGAGACGCTCTTCAAGCATCATTAGGCAAACGTTCCCCCTCAAGACCTTGAATTTCTCGCTTAGCTTTTCAACGTGATGGGACTGCCAAATCCTGTTAGGGCTCTCTTCGATAGTTGCGCTTACCTCCCACCTAACTCTAATAATGGTGATCCCGACAAATCTTTTACATCTTTTAATTGATGAGCCGGAAATCGCGGACCGAAACGAATCCAATGGTTCTCGTGAGGGGACCTCCTGCTTTACCCCCTAACTGGGCTCCACCAGCATTATTACTGAGACCCTTCATCATCCTCGAGTTTCTATAAAATGAGGAATTAACGTATGGCAGGTTAGCGTTCTCGCATAATCAGCTTCTTCCTTCTAATCTCTCTATTAGACTCGTCTTATTCTCAAGCCAACCCAACGCAAATGGCCTCCTCTCCCGTACGTACTTTTTCAACTGATGTCTTGGCCCAGTGGGAAAAGCTTTATAACCTACTGGGTCGCGGTTACGCACACATAACCGATCATTCTGCAACCGAGGATGCAATCTGTGTCCTGCTCGAGGACCTTGATACCACTTCTCTCGAAGGTACTACACTGGGGAGGGAATATAGAATTTTCCCGACTCTCTTTGCACACTCCTTAGAGGCCTATCGTGTTGCTAATCGGGAGGTTCTCGTGGCTCGCGTCTTGCGAGCTCGTTATGAGGATCGATCTGATCATTTGGTGCTGACCAACTATCTGGTTGATAGTTACAAAAAGGCCGTCGAGTTTGCTAATGAGCGGGTCGCGACGTTGCTTCGCGAGAGGAGAAATCTGGTGGATCAATTGGCCCTATCCCTGACCACCGGCGAGCATGACCGCCGCAATGTCCTGTTGAGGCTTCAGAGCGACTGGCAGGAAGAACGGCTCGACAAGATAACCGCGGACATAGCTCGCGGGAATGGACTGGTTCGGGACCTGGAAATAGTCACCGAAGAACACGAGGCCAAGGTCGCCGAAGTTAAGGGAAAATGCAGAAGTCTTCTCCTCAGGCTTGCCGACCATGACATGCGGAGTTGGGAGTATGAGCAGAGCATTAATAACATGGAGGGTCAGTTGGGATCCTTTGTGTCGTTAATTAGGGCTCACTTTGGCTTTACTTTTCCACCCCGAATTGTATGACCTGCTTCTGAAAACCCTCCGCCGAGCAAAATAAATGAAAGTTCTCGTGTGTGTGTTTTAACTTCTGTATGGTTCATTTCTTCGAGCATCCAAACATCTTCAACTTGGGTGAGCCGAACCATAATATCAATAAGCCGAGCAAATACGTCCTGATTTTATAACTCGCTCATGATCAGATGGAAGAATAGTTGCATATTTGTCCAAGAAAAGATTTCTCTATACTACTTGTTTTTCACCTACAAATGAAAAGACCGAGTCAGAAGGAATAATCTGAAAAAGAAAGCATAGGCCCCTTTCAATCTTATGCTTGCTCGTGATTAATAAGGACAAGAATTTTTACAAGGGTTTTAATCTTGTGCGAAAAGTTTTTATCAGTATTCCTCGAAAGAAAGCATACTATTGAAAGGAATGTAATTCACGATAATCGCTTTTGATTAATTTCGAGAGGAATGAATTACTCAAAAGTGCAAGACATAATAACGTGTTTTAAATTCAATTGAAGATATGGCATCCAAATTAAGGTCGTTCGCTAAGAACGAAAGTAGTTTGGACATCTATCTCGTCATTAAATTTGAAACTACGCTGATATTCTTGATCAATTATCGTGAATTACCAGTGGTGTACAACATGCATGAACCAATTCAAGTGTGTAGTTCCTTCTAGCGAAATTGGGGTTGGATTACCTCACACGACCAAAAGGTCGTGCAAGACTTCCAATTTTAATTTCCTCTAAAGGAATTATAAACTTGACTTGGGAGTATTCGGATGATTAGAAAAAATGCCACTATCACATTCCAATGACCCGTTAAAAGAAATACAACCAAGTTCCATCTGAATGTATACACCAATAGATCCCTAATACAATCGCTCTAAGGGGTGAGATAGAGAAAACCTCAGTAAAAATAAACCCTATACAAGAGGACTAGTAATGGAAAATGAAATAAAGGAATGTGATCCTAACGTTTAAGGATGCCCCAGTTTTGATCTGTGCCTTCAGGATCACTTGCCCCAACTCGTCATCTTCATTGGATGATACCTCAATAATGTCCATAGTATGCTCCTTTATCGCACACTCGGTGTTCGTCGTGGGATATCACCCTCCTCGTCTTCTATCAAGGACGTTAGGGACAAACGCACATATCTATCCTCGAAATGGCATTTAATCTAATCACCAGAATGCAATGAATGAAATGCCTATATTTATATGAACAGTGATAGATTTGGGGGGATAGAGAGTCTTACCAACCCAACTCGTCGACTTATGTGCGGTTTTAGGTGTACCAACCGCCCAAAGACATGCGCATGAAACAAGTGATGGTAAACTTCTAAAAATCAGAGGGTTTGGCACCTAAGGTTAAGGTTCTCACCTCGAGTTCTAGAAAGAGTCGATTCCATTGCACAGCTATCGTTGCATTGGGACTCGATCCATAGTTCGAAGCGAGCGAAATTGAAAAGTGGATTACCCCGTGTCTTTCCTCACGGAGTTTCCATTTTCAATTCCTTCTATTGTGTTCCTAAAGGCAGCGCCCGGGGATTTAGGCGCGGTTGTGTGTGTCCATGTGTCGTGATCATCACGATGCAAGTCATGCACAACAGTTTATCAATCAGCGCTTCAAATCATCCACACAACATACATTCCTACGCCAACCTGCATAAGACAATGTTAATCACGGACTACACCCCTTATTTCTCCAATCTGCAAAACATATAACACCTATCGTAAGCGGACTTACCTCACCTTCAAGAGCGCCTGCATGGTTAGAAAAATCACTCAGCGTTTTAATTACGGCCTAAGTCCACTTGAGATCTAGAACGATTGGTTCTAGAACAAAAAGTCCCCAGCGGAGTCGCCAGCTGTCGCGACCCGTCCGAAAGCGGACGCGGCTAATGGATTACCGATCGCGGGTCTTGGATCGGCGCGAGCCCTCCCAGGCCCATACCAAATCGCGGCGAGGGTATTTTTTAAAGGATTCGACGATAAGAGTCGATCGCTTTCGACCTTCAGTGTGGTCGTGGTGGCATGTGCAAATTGTGCATGCATTTGGAGTCGCCACCGGTCTTTCTTGGAGGGTAGACCGGAAACCTTACTGATCGATTGGGAGAGATCGATCAGTTCTGCAGAACCAGAGATTTTGGGTTCGGGGACTTGGTTACGTTGGTGTCATTACCAACGCCCTTTCGGTACCTAACGCGAGTGATTCTCCTAACTAAGAGTTCATGCAGGCGCAGTTTTGGATGGGGTAAGTTTGATTCAAGGTTTCATGCAGATTGAAAGACTATCCTATCAACCACAATCAATTTTAATGAAAAACGCAAACAAGTGTATAAATAAATCTCATCGATGCACATCAATTCCAGTCAATGGCTTCCTAACATAGTCATAAGGGCTCAGGGAAGATGTGATTTAGGACCGGGGTAAGATGAGAGGATTTGGAGGCGATTTAGCCCGAAGGGCAAAATCGTCAATTTTTGGAAGATTTGGATACCAAATTACCCAAGATATTCCATGGCCAGTTGATTGTGGCCATTTCCCATTTTTGGGGATTTTCTTGGATTTTTTTAGAATTTTTTTTGGAAGACGGTTTGCCGAAAGGGCAAAATCGTCATTTTTGGAAAGATCGGGGGTCAAATGACCCGAAACAGGTCGTGGCCAGTTGAATGTGGCCATTTCCTATTTTCTGGAATTTTTTAGAATTTTTCTGAATTTTCCGAATTTTTTTTGAATTTTTTATGATTTTCTATTTTTTATTGATTTTTGAATTTTTTATTATTTTCTGAATTTTTTTAATATTTAAAATTATTTACCGGGCCGGGTCAGACCCGGCCCGCCCCTCGCGGGCGCCCGGCCCGACCCTACGGGTCGAAACCGGCCTAAAACGACGCCGTTTTTGATTTTTTTGAGAATTTTCCAATTTTTTTAACATTTTTTTTATTATCCGAAAACCCCGGATCGGATGGTCCAGGACGCGCCACGTGGCCTCCTCTGGAGCGTCCGATCTTCGGTCAGATCGGACGCTCCTCAGAGTGCCACTTGGCACGATATCCACCGTCGGATCAAAATATTTTATTATTTTCGAAAATCATTTATTAATTCTGAAAATCTTTTTTATTTTCCAAAATTCCCAGATCGCGACACGTGGCGAAGCCACGGCCGTCCGATCTGGATTTTGTTTTAACCGGACGTGGACCCCCACGCTGACGTGGATGCTGACGTGGCATGCCACGTCAGCGCTGACCCGTTGACCCCGTCGCCGGAGAAGATGACCGGCGCTTTGCCGGAACAGTAATTATTCCGGTGAAGGCGCCGGAAATCTCGCCGGAAAATCGCGAACCGGCCCAAAACTTAGTATTTCTTGCCGATTTTTGCAACATACGACTCCTCAACAGACCGACAACGAAGTACACCACGAACAGGACGGCTTTTAACGTCGGAAATCCGTCGGACGGACCTCCACAGATCCGGCGCCGGCGAGCCTTTGCAAAAATTTTCTTTTCGTGTAAACCCAATTCTGTTCATTCACAGAGCATCAAATCGAAATCTAGAGACTTACCCGAGCTCATTTCGAGCTTGCCATTCGCCATACTCCCCCCATGAGCTCTTGATCCGAACCTTAGCCGGCAAAACTCCGGGTCCGATTTTCGTCGCATTTAAATGAAAAATAAACACCAAGCCAGACAGAGAGAAGAGTAGCACGAAGGATCAAAGCCAAACGTACGACGAACAGGGGTCGGGATGGGTCGACCGAGAGTTACAAGATCGAGTGCTCTTTGAGGCATTTCATCGAACAGGTTGTATACAATCTAAAAATGAAACTCCGGGGAGAATACTAACCTATCCGAGAGTCGCCGACGGCCATGGGAGCTTCGAAAAAACTCTGTGGATGAGCTGAAGGTCCGGGCTGTCCACCTCTTCCTCGGGTTCGCCAAAAAAGTTCCCCCGCTCCCCTTCGGCCAAGCTCGGTTCAAGAACCAAAAATCTCCCCTTTTCCATGCGTGGCCGACCGTCTTTCGGTCGGGGAATCTCTACCCCACGACCACCATCCATCCTCTTCCATTTGCGATCGCCTTTTGTAAAAACAAATGCCGCGGCGGGCCTCCCCCTCTTCCCCTGTTTCCTGCTTTCGGCGCAATGGGTCTGCAACTAAGTTGCGGACCCGGTCGGACCGGGTCGGGTCGGGTCTGGCCCGACCGGCCCGGTTCGGTCAATTTAATCAAATTGGCCCCCAAATTGACCTATTTTCATCAAATTAATGGCAAAATCGGGCTCCTTGACATGTTTTCTATCAAATATGGGTGTTTTTGTGACTCAATTGATTGAAATTTAGTGAAAACCCAAATTATCCCTAGGATCCGAAAATGATTATCGCCAAATTGAGGGTCTAAACGATCAAATTGGTCAAAATTGAGGCCACCAATCGATTTATCATGATGAAAAACATAGGGTAGAGGTGTTTAATTTGAATGGGTATGCCCGCATGAAATTTAATTTTGAAAATTGTGAAACCGGGGACTAAATTGAAAGAAATTTGTGCAATTAAGCCATTTTGTTCAAAATTGATCAAATTAGAGGGCAAATTGACCCAATTGCACTTCGAGATTTTAGAATTCAATGTCATAGCTTATGAAAAGTGAGAATTGAAAATTAAAAGACTCGAAAAGGAATTTTTTTGCTCGGTTCGGGTTTATGTTTGTGAAGGAACATAGTGACCCAAGCAGAATTTTCAAGATTTAAAGTGACACACTTGAAGAGGAAATTAAAACAAAATTATTGAATATTTTTTTGTATTTTTCTGACCACGAATGGTATTTTTATGATTTTTTGGGTATTTTTATAATTAAATAAATTCGAAAAATATTATAAAATACCAAAAAATATTTTTTGTTCAAAATTGGTCCCCGAGGCTAGGCCAAGGCTTCCAAAGTTGATTTTGTAATTTTATGACCTTTTTTGATATTTTTAATTAATTTTAAAGAATAAAAATCATAATAATAGATGGTAAAAAATCAGGTGTCAACAGAGCCCAATGTAAAACCCGATGCAGAACTTGGAGAATTGTTACGTGATCCAGGGAAGTATAGAAGATTGGTGGGAAAGTTGAATTATCTTACTGTCACAAGGCCTGACATATCATTTGTTGTTAATGTAGTCAGTCAATTCATGAGTTCTCCCCGTACTACTCATTGGGATGCTGTACTTAGAATTATTAAGTACTTGAAGGGAGCACCAGGTAAAGGACTACTTTTCATGAATTACAGACATTTGGACACTATAGGTTTCTCTGATGTAAATTGGGCTGGATGTCCTACTAATAGAAGATCTACATCGGGGTACTGTGTGTTCCTTGGAGGTAATCTAGTCGCCTGGAAAAGTAAGAAGCAACATGTGGTTTCTTGATCAAGTGCTAAAGCAGAATATAGAACTATGACACATGTAACATGTGAATTGCTCTGGTTGAGGATGTTATTATTAGAAATCGGTTTGCCAACATCAGACCCATCGGTGCTATATTGTGATAATCAATCAGCTATTCACATTGCAAATAATCCTGTCTTTCATGAGCGAACTAAACACATTGAGGTTGACTGTCACTTCGTACGAGTGAAAGTTCAGAAAGGGAAAATCATTCTTCAACATACAAGGACGGAAGATCAATTGACGGATATCTTCACTAAATCACTAAGGGGGAGTCGAGTGAGTTTTCTATGTAACAAGTTGGGATTATTTGATATTTACATCTCAACTTGAGGGGGAGTGTTAGGAAACACTTAAGTGAGGGCAAAGTGGTCTTTTGATGTCTATAGGGTTTGTTTATTATATATATCCTTGTAATCCCTCTTTGATGAATACAATTACCTTTTCTTAGTAAACGTAAACACCGGCATTCAACATAAATCCAAAAGCATGCCCAAATAATCCTTCGCAAGTTGGAGCCAGGAAAAACAACATGCTTGAAAATTGTTTCAGTTGCTAAACAAGTACAGAATCCCAGCAAGAAGTTGGCCACAAAATGACCAAGAGTCTGAACTACTGCAACCCAATCCCAATGTCTGATCACGTACTCACCCTGTCTAAACATATGCACGGGTAAATGCAATAGCATGATTTACTGAAAGCTACAAATTAACCAATCAATGGAACCATCAAAATTTAGCCAAAAAGAACAATGAATTAGCTAGACAGGACAGCCTCGGTTAGATGCAGGCATCTGATCCTGAATCCTTCCATTCCCATCAACAGTTGACTACATAAACCATCTCACGACGCGCCTGACTTCACATACAAAGAGACAAACTTTCAACCTGGGTCTGTCCAGAAACACATCAAGTAAAAAGATCCGGAACAGAGATAAATAGATAAATAAAAATCAAACAGTTAAAGCTCCCAAAGATTCAAAAAGAAAATTGTCGACTGATAAAGTTGCGATTTTTTTTTCAAGGGCAACTCGCATTTCCATCTAAACGAATTTATACCTGGACGAAATGGGGATGGAGGTCGTTCAGCATTGCGTTCATCTTGAAGTACTTGGAGTTCTTAACGGAGGAGGCATTGGCATCCCGCGGTCGTTTCTTGCTCTGCGGTGGAAGAGGTGGTTGACGGGAAGGAGTTTGGGCTGTTGGGTCCGAAGCCGGATTTGGGTCTTCCTTGCTTTTTGACCGGGAGGAGTTTGGATCTAGCGTCTGGCTTGCCCAACGCCGGAGTCGAGAGAGGCACGCGTGAGGTCGGGCGGCTTCGTCATCACTTGCCTGAGGTCGCGTGACCTCGGCGTCGCCTCGCCCGAGGTTGGGTCGCTAGATTGAGGAAGGGTCGTCATGGCTGGTCGCTAGGCTGCGTTTGGTAACGTTTCTGGGAACATATTTGGAATAGAAACATTTTTTTGTGTTTCTGTTCCCGGCTACGATTTTTGGGAACAGAAACGCGTTTGGTAACATTAAAAAAAAAACACTTTTCTCCCCAAAAGAAAGGATCGGCGGCGACCGGCGGACGGTGGCGGCGGCGACTGGCGGACGACAGCAGCAGCGACCGGCGGCCGGCGACTGGCGGCGATGGCCGGGGCCGGCGACCGTCGGCGGGAAACCGGCGGCGGCTATGACCGGCGACGACCGGCGGCGGCTGTGACCTACGACGACCGGCGGCGGCTGTGACCGGCGGTGGCCATCGGCGGAGGGCGACTGGCGACGGCGACGACAGGCGGCCGGAGGCGACCGGCAGCGCCCGACGGCGACCAGAGAGCGTTGGACCAAAAGTGTTCTAGAAACAAAAAAGCATGTTTTTTTTTTCTTTTTTAAGGACCAAAAGTGTTCTTTTTGTTAAAAGTGTTTTTTGGAACACTTTTGGAACATTTTTTTGCCAAACGCGTTTCTGTTCCAAAAGTGTTCTAACACATTCCCTGGAGCGTTGCCAAACGCAGCCCTGGGAGCTCGAGATCTATAGGGCGACATGTTTTTAGATTTCAGAGAGGGCAAGGACTAAACTTGGAATTATAGCAAGATTGTGAGGATAATAAAGGCAAAATAAAAAAAGCAATGTGCATTCTCGGCAGCATGCCGAGAAAGCTAGGGGTGCGCATGAAATCACTTTTGGCCCGAGAATGACTTTTGGTAGGAAAATTGATTTTTCAGCTTTTGCTTTGAAGTGGAAGTTGAATTTTCAGCTTCTGCTTCAGAAGTTAATTTCTGATAGAGAAATACGTTTGATAATGATTAAAAAAGACGATGTTCGAAACATTATTAAAAAAACGTTCGATGGCGGCGGCGGCGGCCGGCAGTCGGTGATCAGCAGCCGGCCATTGCGAGAATGACTTCTGGACCAGAGAAGTAAAAAAATTTTACTTCTCAAAATTGACCCAAAATCTTGCCATAAGTCAATTTTTTTGCCAAACACCTTTCTACTTCTGGTGAGTATTTACCAAACGCATTTCCTTACCAGATCGACTACTAGCAGGGAAATGGGAAATTTGAAGTGTTATCATACACTGCCTAGAAAGCCAAGGCTGCCTTGCGCGAGAAATTATTCGGTGGTTAGAAATTGCCACGTCATCAGCATAAATGGCATGCGTGCTTCACTAAAAAAGTGACACATGTCCTATGACACGGAAAAGAAGAAAAATGAGAAATTAAAATAAAGAGTTCTCGTTTCTCTCTCCTCTGCAAAAAGCACTGAGCACAAGGCAAGCATTTATTGCTTGCTCTCTTTCTCCCTCCCTTCCCTCTCTCCTCTTTTACGTCCCCACCTCTATCTTCTTCTGCAACGATGCTTTCACCCTCTTATCATCTCCCCTCTTTCACCTCAAGCCCCCGCTCCAAAGATCGGCGAGTGGCCTCTCCCAAAACTCAGCATATTTTAATGTCACTCAAGTAACATACACCATTGATCTATTTTAGTAAGCTTAGTTTGAAAGTTGTATTTGAAGCTTGGGAAAAATCGAGCTCTGATTGATGACTATGATGGCAACGAGGAGGGAGGTGAAGAAGAGAAGGAGAAGGCTTGAGGTGAACGAGGGAGAGGATGAGAGGGTGAAAGAATCGTTGCAGAAGAAGATAGAGGTGGGGACGTAAAAGAGGAGAGAGGGAGGGAGGGAGAAAAGAGAGCAAGGCTTGCTTGTGCTCAGCGCTTTTTGCAGAGGAGAGAGAAACGAGAACTCTTTATTTTAATTTCTCATTTTTTTTTCTTTTCCGTGTCATAGGACATGTGTCACTTTATTAGTGAAGCACGCACGCCACGTATGCTGATGACGTGGTAATTTCTAACAACTGAATAATTTCTCGCCTTACGCTGTCAGCCTTTTGAAACCTTTGAAAGCTCACATTCACTGTATAATTATAACCTCATTTTCAGATTTCTAGGCCTCCCATTTGCTCGCCGACCTCATCAAAAAAACGGTTAGAATTCCCCATGCCACTAGTCACTCCACTGTCCATCGATATCTTTGTTTTCTTTGTTTTCAATCGGCATAGTAGTTTTCGTGCTCTCCTCTTTATCGTGAAAACAACACTACAAATGTCATAATTTTTGTATATCACTCGTTTGCTAAAAAAAAAAATTACAGATCAAACTCAAAAATTTGCTTCATAATCATTGCAAATACCAGTGGGAAAATGACAGCGTTCCCCTAAATTTTGATACAATGCAATGCCATCCTTTAACTTTTAATAGAAATATAACGTATCTCTTTGTTGAATTTGAAATAAATTGAGATAAAAAGATATTGTATAATACGAGTAATAATGAAATTAAGAAAACTTGTGAATAGTATCGAATGGTTGATTTGTCTTTGTTGTGAAAAGTTGAGGCCAAAATGGAACAAATCGAAAGCTTAGGGATTATATTTAACAGTTAGGAATAGTTGGAGGATCACATTGAACCTCGAGATCATTGCTCCTTATAGAAATTGATTTCAATCACCACGGGAGCAAGCTCCACGCCTTTCAACAAACTTCTAGTCGTACCTTATTCATTCAACCAAGCTCTTCCAACGGGTCTTCCAACAAGCCTCATGACTTACGCAGAGTTTTAGGCTGCGTTTGGCAACACTCCCTGTAAAGTGTTTATGTTCCAAAAGTGTTATCGGAACACTTTCGGAACAGAAACATGTATGATAAAAAATATTCCAAAAGTGTTCCTCGTAGCAAAAAAAAAAAACTTATTTTTGGATTTTGGAACACTTTTTAGAACACAACTTGAGGGCGAGCTCGTGCAAGCTGTCGCAGGCCGCTGGATGCCGCCACCGCCACTGGTCGTCGCCGATTTTTCCTTTTGATGAAAAAAGTAATTTTTTAAATTTACCAAACGTGTTTTTGTTTCCAGAAATCGTAGCCGGGTACATAAACATAAAAAAAAATATTTCTGTTCCAAATATATTCTCAGGAACATAAACTTTACCAAACGCAACCTTAGGAACTCTTGAATAGTTGCATCCGGCAGTTCCTTTTCGAAGGGCGGAATCGAAGCATAGATATCTCTCCATTTCTCCCGGTGGTTTGACACTTGTTGCTCATTTTCGCTTATTTGAAAATGGGCCGTTGATCCTTGGGCCAATGCTAAATGGACCTCCGCTACGCCACACATCATGGGCCCGTCCTCTCAGGCGCAAACAATTTTTTTTTTTTTTAAGAACAACGAAAAAGAAAAGGGGAGTCATTCCTCGCTGTCTTGAGATTCAAGTAAGAGCCTCACAAACAGCTTGAGCTGCTGCTTCTGCTACTTCTTCTTCTTCTTCTTCATCTTCATCCTCCACTCCGCGAAGCGAACACGGACCGAAACGAAAAGATCGCAGAGCTTGAAATCCAGCGGGAAGAACCATGAGCAGCATCGGCACAGGCTACGACCTCTCGGTCACCACTTTCTCTCCCGATGGCCGCGTTTTCCAGATCGAATACGCCGCCAAGGCCGTCGACAACAGCGGGTCTCCTCTCTCTCTCTCTCTCTCTCTCTCTCTCTCTCTCTCTCTCTCTCTCTCTCTCTCTCTCTCTCTCTCTCTAGACTGTTCATCGTGCGGTTCTGTTTCTCTTCGGTTTGGATTTGTCACATTTAGTTTTTTTTGTCGGCTGTTCGCAGTACTGTGATTGGCATCAGGTGCAAGGACGGGATTGTCATGGTAGGTTTTCTTTGCTGAATCATCTTCTTTTGATGGTTTTGTTGCCAATACCGTGCGATTTATGGAAGTTGATGGCGCTGGTTAAATGCTTTGGGCCTTCGATTAGGGCGTCGAGAAGCTCATAACGTCGAAAATGATGTTGCCTGGTTCCAATCGGCGAATCCACGCCGTCCATCGTCATTCCGGCATGGTAATTGTGCTTTACGTCCTCTTGGCCACACTTCAATCTTCTTCATTATCTGACTTAGAAGATGTCAACACGGCAGATTTACTACACTTTCTCGTCGTAGACTTAGTTACATACGGCCCCTACGTTCTTTTCATCGTTTCTGTTTCTTTGTTCCTCGGTTTGAATATCTGTAGCTTGAGCATTTGATACTTCAAACTGTTGCTCATCGTTGCTTCTTAATATCTATTTTGATGGGTTTGAGATGAGACTATTATTGCGTGAATCGAAGATAGGAAGATACTTTTAAGACTTATGACATGCTAATTAAGGTGCCTATAAGAATGCTTTTTCATGTAGGAGTCGATGCATATTTTAGGGGTGGACTTGTTCACCTTTTTAGATGAATTATTACTATTTTTCCTGCGTTCGTATGTACATTCCACCCATATGATTAGAGGGACTTTGCAAGTTCAGGAGAATCTTTTACCAATGATACCATGACACGACCAAGGCTACCGTATTAATCCAGACTGCAAAACTATGATTGTTAGAGCACATTTTGAAAGCATTAAAATGCACCTTTGGGATTGGTTAGTTAGTTTGTGTAACACCTCATACTTTGTGAGATGTAAGGATTTTTTTGTAAGTTTTCTTCTCCATATGGTAAATTTAAGAAGCTGCTGCACAAGTGATCGACCATTCTTTTTACTTCCAAAAAGAGTGCTTTCATTTTTCTAAATACACTTATGGTTTTAATGAATGTTGTAAAGGTGTCCTCATGCTTTTGTAGTCTCTATTACTTACCAAGTGTCAAGCATAAGCCCGTATATCCCTTTGGGACAATCGTTTCTTAGAAGCACTTGCCTGCATCTTGTGAATAATCCACTGGTAAGGTGTTTTCAGGGTAACTTGTTAATTCTCTCTCTCTCTCTCTCTCTGTGAATCAGGCTGTTGCCGGATTAGCAGCAGATGGGAGACAAATTGTTGCCCGAGCAAAGTCTGAGGCAACTAATTATGATAGGTTTGTACTGGATTCACCCCCACCTGAAACCTTAAGTGCTGTGGAGCTGCTTATATTAATCGGAAAACAGCTTTATGAGTTACTTAGGTTTTTGTTGGTCCCTTGGTGTGATTTGTCTCCATATAGAAGAGGGTTTCAATTTTTAGAGCACGTGCATCATTGAGGCTTTAAAATGTGTGCTGCAACAATTATTATTAGTAAATATCGCGAGGATGATAGTGATGCATAAGTCGTGCAGTAAATTAAAATATTCTGGCTCCTTTTTTCAGCTTTCAGACATTTTCCCAATGTCAAATTGAAGTTATGATAGCTTCCTAGAACTATATGTAGTTAGCTGTAAAGAGCATCTCTTCACTTTAAGGAAGATGAAAGTTCAAGTATCGGTGCCAATTTCTTAATTATGAAATCTGAGCTGCATACTGGTCTTATGGTACTCTTTCACGTTCTTTTTGTGTAATATTGTAGAATTTTATTAGAGCAAGCGACTTTCAGATTGTTCACGAGCATGGACAATTTCGGGTGATGATGTAATCAAGCTGAAGACATATGAATTATTATGCCTTGATTCTAACTTCTAATCATTATTTAGTGCTCGCCTTTGGATTTTTGAAATAAATAAAGGTTTTTCTTGCACTTGTGATTCAATGTCTAGCTATGTTAAATTCTGGTGAATGTGTTGCTTTAAGCTGTAGACAAGGAATTGATCGCTGATTAGCTTTCCTTGTGGATTGGATGGTTTGCTAACTCATCATCGTCATGTCCTCAAGTGCAGTGTTTATGGGGAAGCCATTCCTGTAAAGGAGCTCGCTGAACGTGTTGCTAATTATGTACATTTGTGCACCCTCTATTGGTGGCTCAGGTTGAGATTAATGTCACCCTTGTGGTTGCTCATGCTCTTTTCTACCTCTTTCTTGTGCATTACCCCTTTTCTTATGAGTACAGGATATTTAGATTTTTGCTGTTGTTTCGGCAGGCCTTTTGGTTGTGGAGTTATTCTCGGAGGTTATGACAGAGATGGACCTCAATTATACATGATTGAACCGTCTGGTATTTCCTATGTGAGTGGTCCCATTCCAATCTCTCACATTTTTGCTTCACGTGGTTTCCTCTAAGTTGTTCATCAGAATTTAGCGGCTACCCTGCCCATTTGGTTTTTGGTTACTTGTTCGATATTAGTTGAAAACTGGTCATTTTGTTATTCACCCTGTTCTGAACATTCTTGCTCTTGAATTTTGTTGTAGAGATACTTTGGGGCTGCAATCGGCAAGGGAAAACAAGCTGCGAAGACGTAAGTCTCTTGCTCGTTTGTGCAGGAGAAGTATTTCCAACTAAATGAAAAAGCACATGAAAGCGAGATTTCTGTGGCTTTACTTTATGTGACTTACTTCTGCAATGATATCTATGGCATCTGATATTAATGTGTCAATTCAATCTCTACTTCTGTTTGGAATAAATAGCATTTCAAAGTTTTGCTAGGGTTGGCATCACAGGTGTGCTTGGTTCCCTTTTGACTGTAGGGTTTGTTAATGGGTTTGAGATTTAGATGGCGGGTATCTTATACTTGACTAATCATTAGATTGAATTTTCTTTTCATATACAGAAAGTTGTTTACTTTCCAGAAATGTACACTAGCTGTTTGTGTAATTTTATTTCATTTGCATTTGATATATATTTTTTTTCAAAATAGTCAAATTAGACACAATTATGCTGGTTTCGGTTTCCCTTGTACTCAATTATACAAGTTTCAAACTCCATTTAAATCCTATCTCTGGTTTGTGGTGGCTGTAGCTTATGTTTGGGTTCAAGTTTGGGCTAGGGTCAACTGTCCCAAACCTGCTTGCTGCTATCCCTCACTTTCTTTTAACTGATTGGGGTGATTTTATGGCTAATGGGTATCGGGCTCGGGCCAGAGTCAACTGTCCCAAACTTGCCTGCTGCTATCCCTATATT
The DNA here is from genome assembly GCA_021437785.1 of Rhodomyrtus psidioides. Taxonomy (NCBI): domain Eukaryota; kingdom Viridiplantae; phylum Streptophyta; class Magnoliopsida; order Myrtales; family Myrtaceae; genus Rhodomyrtus; species Rhodomyrtus psidioides. Next base: position 1,473,291 of record JAILYB010000039.1, read on the forward strand.
TTGATTGATTTGTTCCTTCTGTTATGAAAACCTCCACGTTGCACACTTCACGTAATAATTTGGAGTGGATTTGTGACCTATTAGCACGCATCGAGCTATTTTATTTTGCCATTCTTATTAACCTATCATGGCCTATTAGGTAACGAGACTTTAAACTTTTGCTGTCTATTGAAAGATGTCATAGTGGAGCGGCACATATCTGGGATCAAAGTTAATTTCGTACGCTTTCTTTTAATGATTTTGCTTTTATGCCAAGTAGAACTTTGGAGGCAGCATATGATTCCGTTGGATCTAATTGTGTTAATATAAGCGGTTAACTGTCATTACATCTCGATTGTGCAAATGTAAAGAGTTCATTTTTGTATCGGGTCAACAGTATAGCACGTGTTTCTGATTAAAAAAAAAAGTGCTACTTGGGTTCGGCTATGCTAGTCTGTTTTTATAATCTTGGTGAAACAACTCGTTTAAGGTTTTGTTGTCTAATGTGACTTAATTGGTGTTAACAGAGAAATTGAAAAGTTAAAGCTCTCAGAGATGACGTGCAGGGAAGGAGTTATTGAAGTAGCGAAGATGTAAGTTTTCCTCTTAGTTTTATGTCTTATCGTGTACATACCGTGAAATTTTTCTCATATAGTGCATAATTTCTTGTTTCTCTTGATTCATCCTTTGTAGTTTGTAGCCTGCTCCTTGTTGGTTTATGTTGTCAGAAGCTGTTGATTAATATGTTGAATTGTATCCCTCTTTTGTACTGTTTCTGTTTCTGTTTTGACACACACTGAACCTCACTGCACCATCCTTGACTCTTGCTCCATGGCATGATTATTTAGTGTTTTTGTCCCCTGGGGCTGGGCTTAGTGAGTTGCTTGAGTTAAGAGTACAATTGCTTGGATATAGCCAAATTGAACTTGCTGCTTAACTGCAACTGAAGTATTAGAAACCCATACAACTACCCATTTTGAGTGAAGCAGCAGGATCAATTCGCTGGAACTGCCCGATTACTAAATATAATGGAGAGGTAGGTATTAGAAATTGGCTAACCCGGGATTGGCAATTGTGTGTGGTGAGAGGGTTTATATAGTAAGCCCTTTCCTTTTAAGTAGCCTGAGATTTTATCCCTTTCCTTTTACACTTTATGGAAAGAGAGCATGTGAAGTTTGTTTTATGGGAAATTAAGAATGGTAAATGCCTTGCATATCTGGTTTGCCACTGAGCAGCATCTACAAGGTGCACGATGAGGCAAAGGACAAGGCATTTGAACTAGAAATGAGCTGGGTCTGCGACGAGTCAAAGAGGCAGCAGGAGAAGGTATTATCATCTCTCTCCATGCTTCTTTTCATACGCGGAAGGACATCGCCTTCTACTCATGCGATGCTTTCAGAGCCGTCCTTACTTTAAACTCGCATGTTGCCTGGCTGAGTCGTTCGCCATTGCCAACCCAATCACAGGTTCCTGACAACCTCCTAGAGGAAGCGAAGGCTGCAGCTCGATTGGCATTGGAAGAGATGGATGCTGATTAAATATTCGATAGGATGAACAGCGCAGTTTTAATGCATGATTTTACTGTTGCGATATCGGCTGTACGCTTTTAAGGAATTCTTTGGGTGGTTTCTTGCAAGGAACAGTCAGAGATTGATCTACATCTAAGTGAATTTCTCATCTAAGAGGCATATGGTTTTTTCTTGTTCTTCGATTTGCATTGGCAGTGTCTCCTCGCTGTTTTTTTCTTCGTCGGGCCCTAAGCTTTCTAAAGTCTTTAGTTGCTGCAAACGGTCAGCTAAACATCGAAAGCCTAACTATCAGATAAAAATGTCTCCAACCGGTATCGTAGTCTTATTCCTGTGTTTCTTATTCTCTCTAGGGGCGTGTGCGTGTCGACAACTATTAGTTTTCGCAAATAATCTGAAATTTGCAAAACTGCTAATAGGTTTCAATTTTTTTTTTCTTAATTTCATGTTGCCCGGTGAAATTTAAAGAATTTCTTTTTTTTTATACTGTGCAAATTCTGTATTAAAATAGAATCGAATTTGTGAAGAAGCAGGGGTCTTATTTTGTAAATTTTCAACTATACTTCTATTTTTTTGAGGGAAAAAAAAAACCTATACTTCTGTTCTAGTTAATTTCGAGATTAAACATTTAGGTCGTCTGCATGCCTGATTTGGCTGATGTTTTTACTTGGGTTTTTTCTATTCTTCATGCATGACAAACCCTAATAATCTACATGCAAAAGTCATTGATGTAGGGGTGAGCGGTTTTAGATTCGTGCAGGTTTCATTCGAAACCTATTCATTTATATAGGTTCTTCATTTTTTGGAACTTTGAACCTATCTTGCATTTCTTGGAACCTAGAGTCTACCCTTTCATGGGTTCCAGGGTCGGTTTCAAGTTTTACTCAGATTTCACATGTATTCTAAGTTGGATGATTACAGTGAATAATCACATTTAATGACCAACATTTGCTCTTAAAATTCATTGACTATAATTCATATCTAGACACACGAAAAATGTGAAATATTAACAAAGTAAATGTTTTAATGATAAAGTGATTTCGGATTACACACTCAAGATAACGCGAATACATATATCAAGAAAAAATATAAAGACTCATCTCCTGGAACCTGCCCGTCATAACATGTTTCATAATTTTTGAAACCTGGAACCTATCATCTATATCCTCGAACCTAGAACTGATCGGTTCCCACCAATCTGGTTCTTCAAGTTTCGGGTTCTACCCCGAAATCATGTTCATCCCTACATTGTCGATATTAAGAGAAAGGAGAATAAAAAGTATTCATGAATATTTTTACTTTGTGCGCGGCAAGTAACTAATTAATTATAATTTAAGCCGGAGCTAAAAGAGTGAAAGGCTCGAGTGTTTCTCATGTAGCCCTTTACTTTGCCTCTATGAGTGCCAAATGGCTCATACTTGACCATTGAATTTTCATCCTCACATTTCTGTTATTTATATGAGTTTTTTTTTTTTTGGTAAGGGTTATTTATATGAGTTTAAATTTCAGAGAAAAATGTATTATGATTATCTTTCCAATTTATCTATCTCCAATGTATATAAACCGTACACCGGAATACGATTAAATTTGACTTTAGAGAGAGAAGCGCATCTTATTAGGTGAATTGCATTAACATTTGAAGTATGATTTATATCAACATGTGAATAAATACTCAATTCACCTATTTAATATAACATGCATGCCGACATTGCATTTAGTTTTACGTCTTCTTTGAAATCTACTTACTTTAAATGCATCTTATATGCTTCAAAGTAGATTCATTCAGTTGAGATCTAAAAATGAACATAATTTTATCGGAAGCTCGAGCAATTTTGAATTGGTTTGAAAAAAAAAATGAAAAGAGAATATTGTAACCCGTAATGTAATAGCCGATTGCTGGACATGTTAGTCTTTGATATTATCACTCAAATAAAATTTAAGTACTAGATATAAAAGTAATGGTTTCAAAAGTTTTTAGTTAAACGGCTATCAAACGAAGAAGACCTTTGAAGAATACGACAATAAAGAATGAAATCCGCATACTCTAACAAAAAATTGAATTTGTTAAGAAACCATTCATGTTGAAACTGGGGATGCATGAAAACACTCCAGAAATTGTTTCTAGAACAAAAATCTATTTCTGAAATAGGTTTGAAACAGAAACTCGTTTGGTAACGCAATTTTAAAAAACTATTTCTAGAACAAAAAGTTATTCCAGAAATAGATTTGAAGCAAAAATGAAAAATAAAAAAAAAAATTATTTCTCCGAGAAATAGAAATCTTCGTCGAAAACCAACCCCACCGGTCGCACCCCAACCTCCGGCCGCCGCCACTCGGCCCCCGACCTCCGATCGCCGGTCACCGCCGGTCCCCGGTCGCCACCGCCGAACAATTTTATATTCTAGAATTAGAAATTTTATGCCGTTATCAAATGTATTTTTTTGCTCAAAAACTCATCCAGAAACATAAATAGAAAAAACTATTTCTGTTCCAGAAAATCATTCTAGAACAGAAATTTCTGGAACAAAAATGTTGTCATGCGTAGTACGTGTCCAACTTTAAAAAAATAAATTTATTTGGTATTTGGTATTCTTAATAGATAATTGTTGGGTTTCCTTGTTGTTAAAAACGCAGCGGAATTACTTAACTTACAAAAAAAAAAACGCAACGGAATATCAAACCCTAGACATGACCCATGCGTATATCGAAATCGTAATAGGAGTTCAATACATACCTTTATCATATCGGAAATAAATTGTCAAACGGCTGTGTCTGGGTAGAAGTTCCCAATGAATTCATTAAATGGATGTTTCCAATAAAAAGAGTTTGTTCTTGCATATCCCTACTAGTTTTCCAAATTAATCCCGCGGATACATATAATTCAGGAGAATATGTGAGTGATTCATATACAACATCTCTTTCTTTTATCAAAGGTTCCACTAATTGATATGTTTCCATAAATAATTGAAATTCAATTTCTTGATATGTATCTTCAACTTTTGAAAACTTATAAAGTTCTTATGTTAAGCCATGATCAAGAAATCTACAAAATTCCTCAAATTGTATCTGATTAAAACCAGGTATTGTAGATATTCCCTCATTTCCATCCCCGAGCATTTTGAATTTCCCTTTTCTCAAAAAATTCCATTATGGACCCATTCTTCATCAAATCATATGAATTTATTTAGCAATGATGGAATTTCTATTTTGTTTACTGAATCACATGAAATTTTAATTGGCGCGCCCAAGCGTTGCCCCTCTACCGGTATCCACACACACGAACTGAGATCTCCAGCGATCCAAGTGCTAGCTTACATATATTGGAGTTCCTCTTGCCATAGTGCCTTTTATCTTTGAAACTCTCTCGAAGACCTATGAACAGAGAACAATTCTTTGTATTTTCTCCGTCGAAATTAGACTCTCCTGTAGTCTGAGGCGCCTCTAGGTTTTTTTACTCGTAACCCCATGTTTCGCGATCTGGGCCCACGACGTAATGGCCTAGGCCCACGACGTCCGCCAAACCGTCCATCTCTAATCATGCGTTTAATCATTATCTCATAATGTGCACAATCGTGTAGATATTTAGAACATGAGAATAAAATAAACTTTACTTCTTAAGTAAATTAAGGCGCAGAGAAAATATGAACTCAGTTCGCTATTATGTGCGGTCCTATAAGTTCACTATACATTAACAGTTGGCTCAAAACTATTTTGGCCCACAAGTCATAAGTGGTCTCTAGCAAAACATTATGACTACTAAGTATAATGAAGATCGGTTTTCGACACAACCTAAGCCACGACTAATGTTGGAGTATCAATCTTGATTGGTTCCTGGGGCAGACCACTAACAATAATAACCTAGAATATACATAGACATAAATGTCATAGAGAGACTTGTAGAGAGCAGCCAGTTATACTCATGGGTCATCCAAATGAAAATAGTAATAAAAAAACCCATTTTTATACAAAACCCCTCTAATTACAAGTGTAAATCTACATAGAGATTGGTCTTTAAATACAAGTGGATATTTCATATATAGCCCTCGGAATACTCTAGAATATTCTGGTACACTATTATCTCGGCACTTCTCCGGCCTGTTGGGCTTGAAAATATATGGGCTGGGCCAAGAGAATTCTAAATAAATGGGCCAAGATGCCAATTCATGGGCTATCTATCTCAGCCTACTTCTTCGGCCCTTTGGGCTTGAAATCTCTGGACCGCAACACTAGCCTCCGGCATCTTCTTCTAATTCCATCACCGTCCCGAGCAAAACGAAGATCAAACCATCGCACCGTTCGACTTGCCGTCGCCGGTTCATCGCTGGGAGGTTTTCTCTCTACCTCCGCAAGCACCAATGGCTTCAGGTCTCTTCTCTCTTTCAACATCTTGCTGTTAGTTGCTAGCTCGCTGCCGTTCGTCGGCCTCCCTACGCCTAGGGTTCTTTGATCATCGGTTTTTACTGTCTTGGTCTGATCGATGACGTTTAAGGGAAGGACGGATGTTCTCTACGGTGTTATGATTTTTTTTTTTGCTGTTCTGGAGTAAACTGAGGGGAGTCCTGTTGGGGTTGTTCTTCTGGCTTTATCTACTGTTTTAAGATCATTGTTGGTTACTTTACTGGTTCGTGGATTCCCAGATGCAGATATGGAGGATTATGGTTTTGAATATTCGGATGAGGAGCCTGAGGAGCAGGACGTTGACATTGAGAATCAATATTACAATTCTAAAGGTATTTTCGACCTTTCTTAAGCAACCTGTCTGTTGGGCTCTCTTTTGTTGTGTTCTGATTGGCTTGTGCTTTGCATCATTTTTATGCTGCTGGGGAGTTCTTTCCGGTTAGGTGAATCTTTGTTGTTAAAAGAGGAATATTTGATTTCTGACCATTTGACTGGATTAGCGGATTCCGTGGTACATAGCTACTATTCTGGGAGATGAATCATTTGCAATGCGGTCTGCAATGGAACTCGGATAAGACCCTACAGTATTTTCTGGGAGAGTTGGGGAGTCGTGTCCCTTTACTGGCGACGTCCTTTAGATTAATGTTTGAGCATAATCGTGTCACCGAAAGTGATGGGCTGAGATAATTTTAGTTTTCCGCTCTTTCATTTGACTATTCGTTCATTGTCTTTGTTAAAGTTTCCTGTTTGTTCTTGTATCAACAGCAGCATACTTCCGTTTCAGGGAAGTTTTTGGTATTAAGGAAACTTAAAAAAATCTAGATTTATTCAGTTACCAGAACATAGTTATAAATCGATCTAATTCGCTTACGTGGTGCACTTCATGATTAGCTCACACAATTTTCTTTAATATTTTTCAACTGTTTGTTCTTAATGTGATTTTGATTTTGCAATGTAGGCCTCATAGAAACTGATCCAGAAGGAGCACTTGCAGGCTTTGCTGAGGTTGTCAGCATGGAACCTGAGAAGGCTGAATGGTGAGTACTATAGGGTTTTTATACTTGTGGCATCATCAATTCCTTGGAAGAAATATTTTAGTTAAATTCAAATTGCAAGGTGAAGTTACACGTGTTTTCTTCCATAAAACAAAGATGAACTTTTTTTAGCCGGTGTTGAGCCTGCAAACCGCAAATAACAGCTGAAACATTCAGAAGAAAGAATTTCTTTTACGTACACCGAGTCAGTTCTCTTGAAATAATACTTGACAGGAGAAAAACTACTCTCTGGTGAATTGGATGGTCACTAGTTTTGTATCAATGAGTGAAAAAAGGGCAGCTTGAGCAAAGATCTAAGAAATTGAATGGAAGCTCTAATATAAGATTCGTTCCATCTCTCCCCTTCATTTTGTTTGAAGAGGTTTGTCTCGGGTAAAGGGAAGGGCATTGGACTGTGACCACTGTCCTTTATGCAAAGTACATGTTTCTAGGTGTTCTGTAGTCATGTTTCCATATTTTCTATGCAATGTTTGTGCAGTGATGAACTGATAATAGGAGGTGTCTGCACAAATTTAGTAGTTTCCACTTTGCAGTTAAGAGCTTACCTTTTATGCTTCTAAATTACCATGAGTACTACTGTGTTTTTGATCTTTTGATCATCTTTCTCTTAACTTGTTTTATAGGGGATTTAAAGCTCTTAAGCAAACCGTAAAGCTATATTATCGGTTGGGGAAGTATAAAGAAATGATGGATTCTTACAGAGTGATGCTTACATACATCAAATCAGCAGTGACAAGAAATTACAGTGAAAAATGTATAAACAATGTAATGGATTTTGTTTCGGGATCAGCCAGTCAGAATTTTAGTCTTCTACAGGAGTTTTATCAGACCACTCTGAAGGCTCTCGAAGAAGCAAAGAATGAGGTCATCAATCTTGCCTAATCACTCTCTGTTTGCTACAATGCCATTTTTGTTGTGAAATTTAGGCTTTGTATAATTCGCAGAGACTTTGGTTCAAGACAAATCTCAAGCTTTGCAAGATTTGGTTTGATATGGGCGAATATGGAAGAATGAATAAGGTGCCATTTTATTGGATAGTATTAGCACAGTATGGCTGATGTAATTTGTCAATGGCAAGCTATGCTTATAATCTTCTGTAAATAACTAGATTTTGAAGGAGCTCCACAAATCTTGCCAAAGAGAGGATGGTACAGATGACCACAAGAAAGGAAGCCAGCTTCTTGAAGTGTATGCTATTGAGATCCAAATGTACACTGAGACTAAGAATAATAAGAAGCTTAAGGTAAATTCTAATTTCTTGAAGTGGTTTATCAAAGTTTTTCTGAAATATTTCATCCATCCATGGTTCGAACTTCCAATGCTGAAGATTTTCTATCTTTGTTAATATCAGTGTTCTTATCAAGCCGATAAAAGTAACTCTTTCAACAATCAAGCAATACCAGAAAAATTAATATCTGTTTTGATTTATGATCTGTGCTGGTCGGCATTATTTCTACCACTTCTAAATCTTGTGCAGCAATTATCCTGTAAGCTTTTCTGTAAATTGTCCATTTTAAATTACTTTTGGACATTAAGTAACTGAAATTATTGATGGTTGCAGCAATTGTATCACAAAGCACTTGCAATCAAGTCAGCTATACCACATCCAAGAATTATGGGTATAATTCGGGAATGTGGCGGTAAGATGCATATGGCCGAGCGCACGTGGGCTGAGGCGGCGACCGATTTCTTTGAAGCCTTCAAGAATTATGATGAAGCTGGGAACCAAAGGCGAATCCAATGTCTAAAGTATGGTTACATATCCTTCCATCTTTTCTTGATTAAATTGCTGATGATTATTCCTACTGAATTATTTTCAGTTATCCCATTGAAGGATGGGGGTCATGTTGAAGCAAGCATGGCTGGCTTTTTTAAGAAAAAATTGGTTTCCCTTCACAATTTGTATGGGTTGGTCTGTTGTTATCTAGGCGAAGTGCACTTTGGCTATCCTTCCACTGCTAGTTGATGGATTGAATTTTGACTTTGGGGTGAGGAGAAAGAACATTTTTCACAAGACAAATTAGTAGGAAGATAACAATGTCTTTGATGTTTCTAAAAGAAGTATTAGATGGGGGACCTTAACCAAGATTATCAACTGAACCTCACATTGTTATCGCAACATTGTCTTTGATGTTTCCAAAAAGAAGTATTAGACGAGGGATCTTAACCAAGATTATCAACTGAACCTAACCCTCTTATATGTTTGAAAGTCTTCCATTAAGATAGTGGAAGAAATTTAAAAATATAGGATATAAATATCTTTTTTGTTTTGTTTCGCAAGTTTCTATAGTTTGAACTGTGATCCTTGGCTTGCCACTGTTTGTGGGCTATGAAAATTTTCCTTGTATAAGCGAGGAGAAACCACTAAATGCTCAGATATTTGCCATTTTTGTGGAGTGTGGAGTTTGTACTTTTGTGTAACTTGAGGCCACTATAGTGTCTATTTGCATTATGTGGCAGATATTTGGTTCTGGCTAATATGCTGATGGAGTCTGAAGTTAATCCATTTGATGGCCAAGAAGCAAAGCCGTAAGCACTCTTTCTTCTCTCTACCTCCTCGTTCCCCAAAATAATGCCTGTATTCCTCTTTCATTTTTTTTATTGGTCCGACACTCTGTAGGTATAAGAATGACCCTGAAATTTTAGCCATGACAAATCTTATAGCTGCATATCAACGAAATGAGATTCTAGAATTTGAGAAAATCCTTAAGGTATGTTAACCTTTTTCGTCTGTTTTTATTAACGATTTGTGCCTGTGTTTCACCGGTTCTGTTCTCCCTAAATTAAGTTACCATTGGCACATTTTTCCAGAGCAACAGAAGAACTATAATGGATGACCCATTCATCCGGAATTATATTGAAGATCTTTTGAAGAACATCAGGACACAAGTATTGCTTAAACTTATCAAGCCTTATACCAGAATCCGCATCCCTTTCATCTCGAAGGTAAAGGCTCTGGTATTGGTTTCACTAATTATTGTATTCTTCAGAATAGGTGTTAGATCTTCATTGCTAATATGATTTAGCTGCAGATTCACTTACATAGATACAAACTTGTAAGCAAGTCCTTTTTTTGCTGATAAGCATAGTGATATTTATTTGGTCAATCAATATGTTAAAGATTATCGTTGCTTGCATCTGCCTCTTCTATTCTCGCTGCCTTCCTACTTGCTGGCTTACTGAAACATGTTACTTCCAGGAACTTAACGTGCCAGAAAAGGATGTCGAGCAGTTGTTGGTTTCTCTTATTTTGGACAACCGTATTGATGGGCACATTGATCAAGTAAATCGGTTGTTAGAGCGTGGTGACAGGTACCATATCATCTTTCTGGTGCACCGCGCAATGTTAGAAGTTGTTCGTCTTTTATGCCATTCTCCTGTGTACATGAATCTGAAACTCCAGGATGTCTGTTTTCAAAATCCAAACCAGGTCAAAGGGAATGAAGAAGTACGCTGCCATTGATAAGTGGAACACGCAGCTGAAGTCTCTCTATCAAACTATAAACAACAGAGTGTATTGAGTTTTGCTGCTTAGACTATTGGCCGGCATTTTGAGCGATATTCTTTGCTGGAGTCGGGGTTGAATTTGTCTGCTTTTCTAGTTGGGGAGTTGTAATATCGGGTGATCTGTCCAATAGCGCCAAGGGGACATTCTTGTTTTGATATTGCCCTTGACATGGCTCTTCTTGTAATTGCATCCACATGATGTATACAAAATGACTAATTGCAAGAGATTGATGGTGAGAAAATCGAAAGTTTGCATAACTATGAACCGCCCGTTGTGGTGAAGCTTTTGGGAATATTTTTTTTTTCGCCACTGTATCTTTTTTTGTCCTGTTCCTCAGATGACTATTCTGCGTCAAACCATACTTATCATTACTCTAAGCTGGCTAAGGTCAGGTGTCTTCGAACAAAAAATGTTTCAGGTGGTCATTTTGATCCTTTCTCTAGTCTCTCCCCAGTTTCGGTGCCACAACTTTATAACGTGAATTGCATTTTTTTTTAATAGAGAATGGAGAGCTACAATTATTGGAGATGGATTGGATAGTATTGGCGGGCCTACAGACAGATTGGTCTCTAGTGAAGACAGTCAAGTCTCTTTGAACAACCACCGTCAAATATCGTGAGCTGTAGAGACGAATTTACATATTCTGAAAAATTCAAGTTTGATAGATTCTAATTGAATTTGAATTCTCTTTCGCTACTTGAATAACTCGTCCGAATGTGATGAGATGATTAGCGCTAGCTGGGCCTCAATCATAACAATCACACATCCCGGAATGCTGGGGTCGAGCCATATCAACTCCGCCCCGCCTTCGGATCGAAGGCGGTGAGTCGAAAGCCTTTTCTCCCGACTACCTGTCCTCCATCCTAGTAATTTGCGGTGATGGATTCCATGACTCCTGGAAAAATAGAAGTACCGGTCCATTGGGTCATTATCGAACGTAATCGGGAGAAAATTCTTTCGAGAAATTAATGAAGATGGGAGTCGCCTAGACGAAACACACGCCAAATGCAAATTATGGAGAAAGAGACAGATCCGTGGGAGAAACGGAATCCGACTGGTCTTCGGTCATTATCGAACGTAAGTTTCTGTCGTCTGTAAGAAAAGAACCAACGGACAGAGACCAAAAAAAAAAAAAAACCACGGTCCCGCCAGCACCATCACATGGATCACGGACCACGCGCATAATCGTCGTGTACATCCACGTGTTGTCTTTCTCTCTTTTCGGCTGCAAATTTACCACCTTTAATACACAAATTCGCGTTTCTACGGCATACTCAACTAAATCCCATTTCAGCTCGAGCCTTGTCGGGATTCCAAACATGATTGTTCGACACATGTTTGCTTGCCAAAGACGGCAGTTTCTGTGTGTCCGATATGGATAACTACCGATGAGATGGTCAACTGGGTAGCCAAAATTCGACTTTGCTTTTTCAAGAACCATGAATTCTAATCGGGTGGTCCGTGTCGTTCCCCTATGAATGATCATCTGGTCCTGACCGAACTGCAATGAAATGTGGGGTGACGCTGATGGGTGAGCATTTGTCCTGTGGGTTCAGCTTCATACGATCCAGCTCAGCGACAATGATTCATGGTTATCAAAACCTTGACTCCCTTTCTATGCCAGCTTGATTGGCCGTGCTTTTTAGGCTTCCTCCTCCTCCTCATCAAGAATATCTCTCCGCGAAGCTCAGGTACATCTTCGTCTTCTTCTCGCTCTCATGCATCGCCCCATGTTGGAGAAAAGGAGAAAGTATCCCGTGGTTGTGATTTCTTCAAAAGCAGTAGTAGTTTTGGCTGATGTGAGTTGTGGATAACCTAGTGAGACGAGTAGATTTCCATACAGATCAAATCATGCTAATGGCACTATGAAAATACGGATCGCTTCACGGTTGTATTGCTACTACGAAAAAACGTGTTGCTGTAGTTACTTGAGTGTTGAATTATGAAGTTGAATTGTTGTTCAGATTTTCGTCTTCTGTATCTCTTTTCTCAGAGTCCTCATTGATTTGCTCTTCCAATTTCGGGGTTTACTATCTGGTGAGACTTGGCATATTGCCACAATTGGTGATTGTACATCGCACCCTGATTACCGATTTATGATCATCGTCATCAAGTGGGATTTGAGTGTCGTGTCATCTGATTTTTAGGGTCATCAAGTCGTATTTTACCTCCATTCTGCTTGTTCAGATAAGGTTAGTCTTACAATCAGCAATTCTACTGATGAAACATTCACTTGCACAGTGAATAGAGTGACTAAGAGTAGTGGGACTACCACTCTCTGTAAGAAAAATAAATGATGAATGCATCTAAAATCAAGCGTCGGATCGGTAAATACGAAGTGGGAAGGACGATTGGCGAGGGAACATTTGCAAAAGTGAAGTTCGCCCGGAATTCTGAGACTGGGGAAGCCGTGGCTGTCAAGATCCTTGACAAAGAGATGGTCCTCAAACACAAAATGGCAGAACAGGTCATTTCTGATAGTTCTCTTTCTTTTACAGTTCCTTCTTCCGAAGGCATTTGCTCTTCCAAGCTCTTTGATTGATGCCCTTCAGCATCCCTGTAAATCATTATCCATCTCAAAATATTCTTTGGAAGGTTGATGTCGCTGCTATATCTGTAGAATTCGTAGTCCTTACTTTCACACTATGACATAGTTCTAGAGGAAGTGACTCAGTTGTTTCACCTGGCTTTTTCAGCAGAAGTGCTTATTTATATTCATCTATGGGGCAGTTTTTCTCTGATTCTTTACCCTTACGTTTTCAGATTAAAAGGGAGATAGCAACAATGAAGCTAATAAAGCATCCAAATGTTGTCCGCTTGTATGAGGTCTCTCTCTCCCTCTCTCTCTCTCTGCACACCTGTGTGTTCATACGGCGATCCGGGAAGCGATGGGATGGTTTGTCATTTAAGTTGGAATATGGCTTGAGATTTACCTAAAACCCCTAGGTCGAGGTCGAAAGGTAATAGAGAAGAAGTTAGGAATGACTGTAGATGGGCATTCACCGGAGGCCTATGGCATTTGATTGCTTCATAATTGAAACTAGAAAATGATCGGAAAGCAAATGATTTGTTTGATACGAACCAATTTGATCTTCAGAGACTCCTCTTTTAATTACTAATGCAGGTAATGGGTAGCAGGACAAAGATATACATCGTTTTAGAATTCGCGACTGGGGGAGAGCTTTTTGACAAAATTGTGAGTTGTCCTGCTTTCCATTTGTGATTTTGTTATTTTCAAGATCTATTTTGCTTGAAATTAATTGGTTATTCGTTCGTGACTCTGTCAAAATCCACAAACCTCCGTGCTAACTATACTAATCTCTTATGCTTGACATTGTGGCTATGCGGGAGCATTCTGCTATGGATAGGATGTTAATAGAACGAGGCACACAAAATTAGGGCATGTTCATTTGATTATTTTTTTGCCCTGCATTGCTGTTTTGTTTACTTTCTTCTGTTCTTTTAATAAAGGTAAACCATGGAAGAATGACTGAGGATGAAGCACGAAAGTACTTCCAGCAACTAATTAATGCTGTTGATTATTGTCATAGCCGTGGTGTTTATCACCGAGACTTAAAGGTGCCTCTTCTGGTCTTTTCAGGAATTTGTTATGAAGGACCTTCATGATGTTACTTGTGTTTATTTTTCTCATTGCAGCCAGAAAATTTGCTGCTGGATGGTTATGGAAATCTTAAAGTTTCTGATTTCGGATTGAGTGCTTTGTCACGACAAGTCAGGGTAATATTGACCTCTTCAAAATTATAAAATTCCATTCTTGTATGATCTATGTCAAGTCTTATCAATGTTACCTGAGGCCTTGCACTTGAAGACACTGGTATAGTTATATAGGTCCTTTCTTTATGCACAATAAAGCAATTCCAAGAGTGCTCTAGCTTTCCTGAAGGGCTTTGTTTGTTTTTCTCTCCCCTTCCTGAACATATCCAATGTTAGGGACATCACTTTATGTCTCGTAGAAGAGCTTTTGATCTGATATTCATTTGCCTTGACAGGATGATGGCCTTTTTCACACGGCTTGTGGAACTCCAAACTATGTTGCTCCCGAGGTCTTCACCTTCACTTGTTCTTTTCCATGGTGTATTTTATTATCGATGAACTTTGACTAATAGGCTTGTAGTCATCTACCATCTTGCTGTTTAGGTCCTAAATGATAGAGGCTATGATGGGGCAACTGCAGACTTGTGGTCATGTGGAGTAATACTCTTTGTATTGCTTGCAGGTTACTTGCCCTTTGATGATGCTAATATTCTGAACCTGTACAAAAAAGTTAGCATCGTGCTCTATTTACAATAAACAGTTTTGCTCTCCACAAATCCGGGTTTCTTTGCTGTCTCACTATTGCTACCCTTTTCTGCAGATTTTGGCTGCAGAATTTACTTGTCCCCCCTGGCTCTCTTTTGGTGCCATGAAGATGATAACTCGTCTATTGGACCCGAATCCCGCAACGGTGAGTAGAGATGCTTTTGGACTTTCCATTGTTTGATCCGTCCATCAGGGGATTAGGCAGTTGTATGCATCTTATGAAGCATATAGGAATATCTGAAATGGTGCTCAAAGCATGGGCTTTGTTTGAGTTTTCAGATGAGTGATGACAATCTCATGGTAGATATTAAAGCACCACCGTGTCATACTTGCCAGTTGCCACCATTGTATTGTCGATTTATAGAACTAAGGCAGGTTAATTACTTGATGAAAATGGAGACATAAAGATCACATCTCTTTAACTGTGCTCAGCTAACAGAACATTTACAAGGAACTTTATAAGGCAGGTTAGGTTGACCATACCTCCCTCTATTACATTTGACAAGCAACCCTTTGGACTGGTTCGACATAGCACTAGTTGACAACTTAGAACTTTGACTCTGTTGAAACTGGCTAATGCCCTCCGGCTTCATTGATCATCAAGGCATTGCAAAAGTATCAAAACTCATATTCCGCTCCACATGCTTAGCTTCCTTTGCTTAGTCTACCTCTATCGACAATTCTACAGAATCTGCTCTAGCTTCAGCTCCACTTCAAGTTACTGGATTGGTTACCATCTCCAAAGAAGTTTTTTCTGACTGCAGCGTATTATCGTTCCTGAAATTCTGGAGGATGAATGGTTCAAGAAGGATTACAAGCCCGCCGTTTTTGATGAGAAAGAAGACACAAGCTTGGATGACGTTGAAGCTGTTTTCATGGATTCGGAGGTGAGTGGACCTCCAGGGAAAGTGTTATGAGTTGGGCGCATTATAATCTAGACAAAAGTGCTTGTGGCATTTTGGGTTAGTGGCCTGATGAGGAGTGCATTGCTGTCGATACAGGCGCACCATGTGAGCGAGAAGAACGAAGAACCGCCAACCCCCATGAATGCATTTGATTTGATTTCGATGTCTAAAGGGCTAAACCTTGGGAATTTATTTGATGGGGAACAGGTGTGTGAGACGAGGTTTGTTTCTTTGCTACCTTTCCAATCTGTGTCAACTAGATGAAAGTGGTCCGCCGGATAAACATTTTCCATGACGTGATTGGTTATGCTTCTCCACCACGTTCTGTGAAGAAAATGGTGGAAGACACAGTGCATAATGTACGTAAAAATGATGAAATCATCAGTCTGATTCAAATACACATTTGTTAAATTGAAAATGAAGTTGCACAAAGTCCGGTTCTATCTGAGACTTGAGTTCCTTCTGCCATCGATAACTCTGTAGTTGAGAGGAAGAATTACACTGTATCGGCACTCGATGCCCCACGATGGCAAAGGTATACAGTAAGGATTTCAAGAAATAGCAGACTGAATTGTTGTTCATGATTGAGCTGGATCAGACGTATTGTTCTCCACAGTAACTTAGCTCAACATGGAATTTCTAGTCTTTTTTTTTAACCTTCTTTCATTTTCTAATTCAAAGGATGTCTATGATCTGAATGGCTGTAGGGATTTACAAGAGAAACAAGGTTCACATCCAAATGTGCTGCGAACGAGATCATAAACAAGATTGAAGAAGCTGCAAAGCCCCTTGGTTACGGTGTTCACAAGAAAAATTACAAGGTTCACGATGCTACAGCCTACCGATAAATTTGATACTGCAGTATACCCAACAATAGAGTGCTTCAAGTAAATACTAGGAGTTCTTGGGTGAATTTTGATATACTTTCTGCTTGTGTTCCTTCAGATGCGGCTCGAAAACATGAAAGCTGGGAGAAAGGGGAACTTAAACATTGCGACGGAGGTATTATCGTCTGAACTACAATTTTGGTACACATGGAACTGATATCTTATCATAACTTCCGATATCTTCTTCGCTTTCAGATCTTCCAAGTCGCACCATCGCTTCATATGGTTGAAGTGCGAAAGGCAAAAGGAGACACCTTGGAGTTCCATAAGGTTCTCCAACCATATTTTTCTTGGTCTCGCTTATTGTTATTCCAATGCTTGTTGTGTACATGGCTTCTGCAAATAGCTTGCTATTATATTAATAGCTGAAGAGAGATGCTGAAAATATGGTCTCATTTGAGATTTTGCTTCCACCCTAATGAATTTTCCTTTGCTTCCCGCAGTTCTATAAGAACCTCACGAACCGCCTCGAGGGCGTCGTTTGGAAAACTGAGGAAGATATGCAAGACACGAAGTAGAGAAGCTCGTGCGACTCAGACAATTTTTGAGAATAACCTTATCTTGTCATCTTGTCATCTTGTCAACCGTCATGCTTTTGCTTTGTATCTTCATTCTTGGAATGCATCATCAGACAAAACTAAACTTCGGCAGCATCATTTCAATCGTGTTGCATGATTAAGAAAGTGTGTCGCAATTTCTTCAGCGTCCTCTGTCTTATTATTGTTTGAATAGTCCAGAAAGGCGAGTTAGCGAAAGAATGAATAGTCTCCTTCCCCTCGTCACGCTCCCTCAGGTGAGGGCTTCTATTGAAAATTTTCTTTTAGCTTAAGCATGCTTTAACTTTTTTCCAAAAAAATTGACAGAAATTCTCCGGTAATTCTGGTAATTATACTGCCGCATTGTCCAGGCATTTGTTCGATTCCACTTAAAGCAGTTTTTGGACTTGTCATAACCAAATAACCGATCAATTTACTATTGACAAATCGATCGGGTGATGAGGGACGACTATAACAATCCAGGATTAACCAACTCATTTAGAAATTTACTAAAGGAATGATGAAAATCACCAACACAATTGAAAAGTTACCAATCATATGTAACAAATTTGTGATTTCAGCTCAAAACCTTCCATATTTTCACGCTAACGTACCAATTATAAACGAAAAAACAATTGAAAACCTTCAACGACAGTTATTATAAAAGGCTACGTTGGGTAACGTTTCTGTTCTTGAGAACATATTTGGAACAAAAATATTATTTTATGTTTCTATTCCCGGCTACGATTTTTGGGAATAAACACGCGTTTGGTAAGTTAAAAAAAAAAACACTTCTCTCGCCAAAAAGAGGGATCGACGGCGAGCGATCAGTGGCGGCCCGTGACCGGCGGCGGCGATCAGGGAGCGTTAGGACCAAAAGTGTTCCAAAAACAAAAAAACATCTTTTTTATGTTTCTCTTTTTAGGACCAAAAGTGTTTTTTTTAAGTGTTCTTCGGAACACTTTTGGAACATTTTTTTGCCAAACGCTTTTCTGTTCCAAAAGTGTTTTGAGAACACTTTTGGAATAGAAACACATTCTAAGGAGCGTTACCAAACGCAGCCTAAGTTCTTTTTTGTATACCAAACAAGAATGTCCGGTCTCCCCCCCACTCAATAATATCAATCATAAATTGGAGTGCCTATGGTCTTCTCAGAGATAGGATGGAACTCCTCATTCTTGTCTAGCAACTGAGAGAATTCAAATTCACTCTCCTTAACGGAAAGATTCTATTAAATTGAAAAACATGAAAACTTCAGAGACGATTTTGCTGTTTTGAAGCATATCAGGCGTGCAGAGTTCTCTGTAGATAAATTTTCAGCAAAATAGTATTCTGTTCCTAACAATGTGATGCTCAACTCCAAGATGTTTGACACGCCAGCCATGAGTCTGGATGTGAAACCTTCTTCATCCACCCATTGTCAGACCAATAACCGCCAATACAAATAATTGCATTGTAGATAATTCATGCTGGAATTTGAAAATTTTATAGTACATTGGCTTACATGGCAAATGATGGATCATACCAAATATTGCAGTCAAAACATTGATTTAAAAAAACCACGAAGAAAGACAGTTGCGCCAATCACAAAGAGGACGTGCTATTCAATGATGGAAGTCATCCAGGAGGTACTTAGAAATCACACCTCTAGATGAAGCACTCGGCACAGCGCAGACATCAATTACATCAATTTCTGGGCTTGGATGCCTTAAATATATTTTCCTTGTAGTATTTCAGCTCCGAGATGCTTTCCCTGATGTCATCCATTGCTCTGTGTTTGTTTTCTTTCGAAGGGGCTTTCTTTGAATCTGTATGAAGGGTTACAATCACTAACAAGCACTTAATTCCAAACACCATTAGTCAAATAAACAGAAGGAATTTTACCAGCCAAAAATGAACCTTATCTGATAGAAACCACACGCATCTACAAGCAGCACACGCATTTACAAGCACATATGCACACAGTCTACAAATGGGACAAGGAGGTTCACTGCAAGAAGTTATAGACTATTTCCAGCAAAACCTATGAAAAAATCATTCTCTCTCTCTTCTCCTTCTTTTTTTTTTTTTTTTTTTTTTGGGGGGGGGGGGGGGGGGGGGTGTCAAAAGTTCAGGTCTTGGCCAATGTTTCATGACCCCTCATGATTCTACTTTTCACTGACAATAACTACGCGGAAACTTGAGGCATCGATATGCCATGCAGAAGAAGCCATAGGATGCACTAAAAAAATGCAGAGGCACCACACAAAATTACCTTTAGGATACCATCGGATACACAGGGCCTTGACGCTACTCACGTCAACGAGTACATGGGAAAAAAGACTAGCCAAATTGGGCATGTACTTCTGCAGACAAAACGACGAGATGTTTCAGAGAATAGAAAAGGAGCTTATGACGACGATATTCATCAGGACCAACAAGAAAACAAGCCCACCAGCAAGATTAAACATTTTTCCAATTTGCAAGATTGGCGGACACCTAAAAAGACAATATTTAAATTTCCAAATCGTTCTGGATTAGTATCAAACTGGTGGAAGGAGACCTTGACTACGTATTGATGGAATACAACAAAAGAGATGAGGGTTCTAGAGGTCATTCATGATCATGGTCTACTACACATCCTTTGAGAAGTTAATGCAGTAAATTAGAGGGGAACCCACTCAAACAAGTTTCTTATGTAAATAACAATTTTTCTGTACCCAAAAATGCCACTCAGATGCACTTTTTGGTTTGTCCTATGGATATGGGTAGAAACATCTCCTCCAATTTAGGAGTGATTCAGAATTTCAAACTGACATAATTTCACCAGACAAGTCTTCTTTTCACCTACTACAGTAAGCTTTAAAATGAGCCCACAGACCATATATCAAAGTTCAACAACTAAAAGGTTAACATGCATCTTGCAAAAACTTGGTAAAAGCCTTGAGCGTGTGCATGCCATTCAGATTTCTAAATACTGGCATCCATTAAAATTTGATGATCAGTTGATCAACAGAATTATCACGCAGAAACTTAAAAAGTAATACAAAAATCACCTGATATTTCTTATACAGTAATTTGTATAATGGAAGAAATCAACAGCAACTGGAGTTACTATTCAAGCCGATACTCGTATCATAACTATACCTTTAAAAAGAGAAGATCAACATAAACAGAATTGCCAGCTAAAAGGGGTGTATAACTTCCCACATTTTTCTTCACAAATTCTTTAACCTGCATCATCAGAAATCATGACGTTAATATGTACCTATCCATATAACAAAGAAGAGGGAAAAAAAAAAAACTTAGTTCTTCCATCAATCACATATTACTCACAATTCAAAATTAAAGAATAAAAATCAGGAAGCCATAATCTTGATTGTTATGGATGGACAGACCAAATTTATGTCCTCACACTTGCAAAGTTATCCACCCATAAGCCATTTCTATCAAAAGTGCTCAAGACTAACAAAGTTATATACGAAAAAAAAATTGTTGGCAACTGTTGGAATATATAAATATTAAACCACGCCTTCTTCTATCAGCTTAAGCTTTTAGAGCAGTTGGCAAGTGGTCCCACCAAATCTTTCATGATATCAGAGCAGGAGGTCCTGAGTTCAAATCTTTCCAGGCCCCTATTTGCCTCCCCAATGAATATGTCCACGCTTAGTACTAGGCAAAAGACCAGACTAAGCGTGAGGGGGAGTGTTGGAATATATAAATATTAAACCACGCCTTCTTCTATCAGCTTAAGCTTTTAGAGCAGTTGGCAAGTGGTCCCACCAAATCTTTCAGCAACAAAAGAATTCATGTTTTCTGTATGACTTCAATATTTACAGTGTGACACTTTCATGTTGGTTGGATGATTTTCTTTTGACATCTGCCCTCCACCTTTCTTCCTCATTGCAAAGTCAAATATAAAAAGAGCAAAAACCTCAATAATCCGCTACATTTCACAATAATAACACCTGATAATGCCTACAACTTTGAAGTTAAGCTCCAATTTTTGAAAATGACAGGAAGCTTCATAAGGTGAAGAATTGATGTTTTTGCAGGTATTTGTAATGAATGCACCAGTTTAAACGGAACATACAGAAACAAACAGTCCAAGAATGAATGATACTCTCAGAATTTTGAGTGGATCTTCCTAACCTGCATTTCAGCTTCACTCTCTGTTAACGTACTATGAAGGACCCTTTTTGTCAATCCTGCATAAAGTTTAATTTTTGTCAGTCTGGTTTAACCCAACACTTTCTAAAAAAAGGCAGCTCCCTTCAGAACCTCTAAAAAAAAAATGAAAGAAGCAGGTCTTTTAAGTGCTCACCACTAGCCGCGTGATGATCTTGACACCATTCTCCCATTCTATCCAGGCATTCTTTACTTTGATGGATGACTAAATCAGGACCCTAACAAGAGAGAAATCTTTAGAATAAAAGAATCGCCTAAGAGACATAGATATCGCACTAATGCAAGCAGTCAAAAAGAAGGATTTGAGAATAATATCCTGTCTGGAAGGTCATGATTCAAAAGCATATCGTAAACATCATTTGTTCTTTGGCTCTAATATAAGCATGGATGACAAACGTGATGCTAATAATGATAAGCAACTCGGTGAGGAAGTAAAACTGGACTGTGAGTAGTATCTTTGAAAGCCACACCAGCCTTAAAAACCCACTTGAGGGAGACAAAGTACCTCAATAGATTTGGTCAAACTTCCATCTGTTATTATACAAGCAATTTCTAGAATCCTATCAACTTCCACATTTAAACCTGCATAACAGAAGAAGTAAAAGGGTGAGAGGGAGGAAGAAACAAATGTCTAGTAGCTTCGGCATCCTCTTCAATAGCCAATGTGTTGGGTCAATATATACAGTTAGCACCATATAATCACCACAAATGTCCAAAGCTAGTGAAGAACTAGAGCAACTCTGGTTACATGTGTCTTGACTTAAGCAAATGGTAATGCAGAAGAGGCAGAACCGCTTTTGCCTATTAATACTATTGACTACACCATAACTTACCAGTCATTTCCAAGTCAATCCACACAAGAGGCATCTTGTATCCAGGAGGAATCACTGAACTTCCCTCATCTGGTTTGTCGTTCTTCATCGGCACACCATTAGCAGAACCGTTAGCCTTTTTATTCTTCTTAGCTGAATATACGAGTTACACATCAGCCGAAAAACCACTTCAAATTAGTATCTTCAATTTCAATTCAGATAATAGTGGGAACTGATATAGACATAGTGTAATAAAGTATAAGCAAGTGCTAAGTTTCTGAAACTGCCTCATCTACATATCATGACAATAAAACATAGCGCTCTCTGCAATCTCTTGTTCGACTATAATAGTCGTCACACTCCTCTTACGGCCTCCGAGACAATCCTTTCAGCTGCTGCACGTGCATCCGAAACCCCAGCCTCGCACGCAAACCCTCCGCAGTCGACATTGTGAGTACACCAATCGCCAACAATCATGTAGTTAAAATTACAACTTAGCCAACATCTAGTGATGATTAACACATCATCCTAGAACTGTCTCATGTGTCTCGTGCCGGTAGTAGGAACCTCTTGCCAGTTTTACAGCAGACAAAGTTATAAAGGGGAAAAAATTCATAATGCATTGTGGGGCAAGAATCAACTTAAGTTCACGCCACTTCCGAAACCTTACTAAGAAAACGGATGTTCTGCTGAGGTTCGATTATGGCTAAATACTAGTGATCATCAAAACCCACCAGACTGCTTCAAGTACAGTGAAGGCAGGGGGCAAAAGAGCTTCAGTGCAGAAAGAAGTTCTGTTTCCCTATGAGTATGCAAAGTCCTTGCCACGAAAAAAAAAAAAAAGGTCCTTTAGAGCCTTGCAGATTTTGACATCGACTAAGGAGTCTATCGAATTTGTTTGTACATACCAGTGTTAACACATTTGCCAATTGCACAGCGACTTTTCAGTATCTACACACGCGTAAAGTATAAGCTCAAAGTTTTGATTTTGTATCCGAATTCTCACTTGTCGCCATCAAAAAATAACTATTGCTCTTTAAACTGAATCTGCTTAACAAGCAGTCCTCATCGTATCTATCTAAAGCAGCTAATCGACGACAACCACCGACGGTAGTCGCCAAGCCCCTAGCGCCAACACCCAGCGACTTCTTCAAGTTCGAAATACCAAGGAACCCTACGCGATTCCACTGTAGCAGACAGTAGAAGGCAGTAGCGAGTGTGAGCTCTTTTTCTGCGATCAGGTAAGAAAGGAACGTGACGTCACCTGAACCGCTGTTCTTCTTGTGCGCGGCGCTTGGAGCTGCGGAGGGACCGCCGTCGAGGCTGTCGTCGACGGCGTCCAGCTCCAGCACAGCGAAGGCGTTCGAGAGTCGCTCCATTTTGTGCATAGGGAGGACTCTCTCTGTGATCGGCGCAATTTCGAAACCGGCGTGCCGTTTTGCGGAACCGGGTCCGGGTTAATGGCGATTTTCTGTGTGGGCCCGCGTTTTGCCCCTCCTTGTTTTTTTTTTTTTTTGGTCGAACCCCTCCCCTTTGAAGGTGCCGTATTTACTTTTCCTTTTGTCGATTCAATTGTTGTGGGTTTTGCCGTGCTTAGGAAGGTATTCTTGGAAAATTTCAAGACTTGCGAAGATTGGAAGGCAACATCAGATTTCCAAAAAAAAAAAAAATGCAAAACTAATTTTTTTATTGGAAAAAAATAGTTTACTCAGTGATATGTATTGTTATTGATTCTTCGATACGGTCCATTTATTTATAAGATACGCAAGAGGAGCACGGGCGGCTTCGCACATTCTCAAGCGCTACGCCAAGCCCGTGACGAGTGACAGATTGGCTAAATGGCAGATGATTCTGTTCGGTAAGAATATAACATATTTTGTATCACTCAAAAGGCGAGGTTTTAGTGATTGAATTAAAGCAGATAGGCTCGCTGATCTCCCCTCTTTCTATCTTTCCTGTATGATCTCAATGGTACTAACTACGAAAACGAAGCCATAGTTCTTCCTAAAACATGCATAATTGAGAGACTCGGAATATCAGTGCTCTGGGTAAATGTCTTCGCCTGGTCAAATGAAGATATGCCCAGATTAGACACCATGACCAGTGAGTAGGTCTGTATTTTCTCTAGATCCAACTGAGCGCCGCAACTCGTTTTTGCTTCTCGAGGGAGTGCTTCCTTGATTGCCGTGGACTTCTTCTTGTCAATTTCAACCCCTCTGTTGTGCACTAAGAACTTTATCCAGAGGTGTGGCCCTTGAGTTCATTTATTTTTGGTTTAATATGGTGTCGATAGCAATAACTATTTTTATAGTTTGTCAGTGGATTAGTGTGTAATTTATAAATCGACATTAGCTATCTTTGTTGCATAAAAGCAACGAAATTTTTATATTATTAAATCGCCCTAATATTACCATTGGATCACGTATGGATTATAGGAATGTACATCATGGACTTGATCCAACATTCGATAGAAGGGACTAAATGTCATATCACAAATTATGATTCTTTCATATACATATCGTGAATCCATAATTTTCGCGCATTTAGGCTGCGTTTGGTCTTCCGAATTTCTAGTTAGAATATGACAAGATAAGAAATTAAAGGATTTTTTCATATTCTATCTACCATTTGGTAAACTACGGATATAAAGTCGAGTAAGGAGAGACAAGGCGCAACTGAGATCGACTTTATTTTGCTACGGCATCAAAATGCTTTAGCGATTACTAAGTGATGAGTTCCATGAGTCAGTCATTGTTGAGCAGATGATTCTACCATCTAAATTTGAGCAAAGCATCAAACAAGCAAACCTATTAGAACCAAGAGTTTTGATTTGAAGGCGAATCCTTTGAGAATGATCGCTAGCCTTGCTCGTTATCTTGTCAAGCAAGTAAACAAGTGTTGAACATCTTTTTACAAGTTGAAGACGCACTCATGCATGTCTCCAAAGGAGCTACCTTGAAAGTCAATGATCAATCTCGATTTCTTCATAACATGTCGAGACCCATTTCGAATATTGAAAAGATTCAAGCGATTAAGAACGACTATCGATAAGAGAATGAGGTCATGGAGATACTCAGCTTTGTTGTCAAAAACCTCAGCCTACCGTCGCCTGAGAGGCGGCCCCCTGCGGGAGAGATGGCCCGGCACGGTGACAAGGGGGTGATTGTGGAAAAAAAATTGATTCTCCATGTGTCTGCTCTTTTGCTCCTTTAAGAAATCCTATCCGTTTCTATCTTATCCCTCTCTTATGATATTTTTATTCGGGCTATATCCCATTTATCCTATCCTAGACATCTATCAAACACATAATAGAATAAAACATATATTATCTTGATTTTTATCCTGAAGACTAAATGCAGCCCTAATGTTTTAGGATTTTTGTTTTTGTTAACTTCCCATTTTTTTTTGTACATTTTGCGCCTATAACAATTCATAATCAGGAGCATTCATTTTGGAAAAACTTCTAAACCCTTTAAAATGCACAATTATGAATGTAGCGTTCAATTTCTCGCAAATATCAAAACATAAATTTCTCATTTTATGTTATTATATATAATACGTCTAAATGAAGTTTTCCCATGCTTTCCTAATTACATTGCTGCTTTGGTGTCAGAAATGTAATTGTTGTGTCGTGATGTGGTATGATTATTCTCAATCATGTCGCTCATGCAATATTTAATATTTATCTCATCCAACTTGAAGTTCAATTTGATTTGGCTCGTTGCACCATGTATGTCACTATTACATGCTGTGACCGTTCCATGAACACCTTACTATTACGTGTGCTTGTACCTGAAGGCTGAAGGAACTTCTATCGTCACTTTAAGACATTTAAAGTGGAGTTTCAATCATCTAAGTTCTAGTTATGTGTGATTTGGTCCTCTCACTTTTATTTTATGCAATTAAGTCCTCTTATCATTCTTGATCGGTGTGAAATTCGTCCTCTAAATTTTATTCTGTTCATTCAAGTCCCCGATGTATTGAATTGTGTGACCAAATGCTTCATTTACCTGTTATAACTAGGGATAAGTGTACTGAAAGTGTAATCGAATTCTCAAATTTTTAAAAAGTGCAATCAAGTCCTAAAACTTGATAAATTGGTGCAATCGAGTCATTCTATTAACTTCGTTCAAGTTGACAAATGAAAAATGCTAGCAAGTTTTATGCCTTGGTTGTACCAATTTGAAAAGTTTTAGAACTCAATTGCACTTTAGTAACAAGTTTTTTGTCTTAATTATACTTTTTGAAATTTTTAGGACTCAACTGTAGAGTCTCCTGTGGACTTTGGGAACAAAGTGATAAAAAATACTATTTCTCTCCAAGATTGTGGTCAGTTTCAAAAATTAGTTGGTTGGCTGATTTATTTGACTATCACCTGACGGAACATCTCATATTCCGTTAGTTTTGTGAGTCAATTTATGCATGCTCCTATTGAAGGTCACATGGAGCTTGTCAATCGTATATTGGGGTATTTGAAGTCATGTCCAAGACGTGGCATTCTTATGAAGAAACATAGTCACACATAGATTGTAGGTTATGCTGATCTTGATTGGGTTTGTAGTCCCACTGATAAGAGGTCCACCAACTTTTTTTTTTTGGAATGTCGTTACTTGGAAAATCAAAAAGCAAGAGTGTGGTTGCTTGTTTGAGCGCTGAAGCAGGATACAGAGCTATGGCATCCGCCGCAGGTGACTTCACTTGCTATTAAGCTATGTAGCACGGACTCGCATTTTAGGGAGATTTTCGCGTGTCGGACACCGACACGTGTCCGACACGCCCGGACACGCGTTGACCGCGTGTCCGAGTTCCGACACTTGGTCAACTAAATGGACACGCGAGGGACTCGCGTGTCCTGGGTAAGGTGAGTCAAAATCGAAATTTTTCTGACCTATTCTCTCTCGCGTTCTCTACCTCTTGCTCTCTCGGTTCTATCGCGGCTCTCCTCTCTCTCGCGGGCTGCTCTCTGCTCGGTCAAGACTTGTCTCCCCCGGATGCCTCGCGGGAAAGTGAAGGAAAACAGAGATGGGTCTTTGACGGAGGCCTTCTTAGGGTTCATGCGAGGCTTTCGTCCTGGGAGGAAGGCGCTCCCTTTTGTGTTCGATCATGGAAATGGACACTGCACATAGAAAAAGAGAGAGAAAGAACGGTGTAGTACTGTTGCTTGATAGAGGGAAAGAGAGGGGGAGGGGAGAAGAAGCTACGAAGATTGAGGATAGAGAAGGTTGGGGAAGAGAGAGAAAATACTTTTTAAATAAGCATAAGTTACCATTGTAAGTGAGAAAAAAAGGGGAAAGCTTAAACTTTTATTTTGGGAAGAAGGAATAACTATTGGAGATTTTCTCTTATAAAATGTGGAACTTTAACATCAAAATAATCATTTTGGATAACATATTAGGATGTAAAAAAAATATTTTTATTGTCGAATCATAAAAATGATAAATTATTATGTATGTATAAAAATATTTATTTAATATACAACGTGTCCTAACGTGTCAAAATTTTTTATTTTTTAAGAAAGCGCGTGTCGACGTTAGGGGTGAGCGGTTCCAGGTTCTGGGTAGGTTCCACCTGGAACCTGGAACCTACCCGCTGGTACAGGTTCCTCATTTTTTGGAACCTGGAACCTACCCGTCACACTATGGAACCTGGAACCTATCCTGTCACCGGTTCTGGTTCCGGTTCCAGGGTACCCGAGAACCTACACTTAATCATCCAAACTCCAAAGTACAAAAAAAAAAAAAAAAACTTGCGAAAACTGCTGTGTAATTCACATCAACCAGCAAATAAAAAATCCAGAACCGGAACCATGGGGGGATTGGGAGTGCTGCGGCGTCGAGGTGAGGAAAGAAAACTTAAAGGAAAAACACTGATACCGATAGGAAATTATGATTTTTGTTTAATAACATACGGTTCCGGTTCCGGTTCCGGGTAGGTTCCATAGTGGAACTGGGAACCGGAACCGGAACCGCCGGTTCCTCAAAATAAGGAACCGGGAACCGGGAACCGGAACCGGGCACATCGGAACCGGGAACCGGACCGGAACCGGCGGTTCGGTTCTCCGGTTCCCGGTTCTACCCGGGAACCATGCTCACCCCTAGTCGACGTATCGTATCGTGTCGTGTCCCGTGTCGTGTCGATGCTACATAGCTATTTAGTGACTTGGGTCTTGTAAGACCTCATGCTCCCATGAAGCTGTTTTGCGATGACCAAGTAGCAATTCATATTGCATTAAATCATGTCTTCCAAGAAAAAACAAAACACATAAAAGTCAATTGTCATTTTATTCGAGAGAAAGTTCAAGATAAAACTATCGAGACTCCTTATGTTCGAAGTAAATAACAACTTGCCGATGTGTTTACCAGGCCCCTTTCTAAAGGAGTATTTCAACAAACGTCGGCCAAGTTGACCTCTGAAGACATCTTCGTCCCCAACTTGGAGGGAGAGTGTTGGCGAGATACACTTACCAAGTTGTGTTAAAGATTGAGGATCAACGTCCATATGTAATAATTGTATTTACCATAAAAGTCATAGGCATTTTTTTTTGGGGGGGGGGGGGGGGGGGGGGGGGGGGGGTTCTAGCACGGTAGCACCTATGATGTACATTTCTTTATTTAAGGAGAATAAATCTTCCTCAAGAAGCTAAGACAAGAAATATGAGGATTTCTAGCCGTGGATGTAGGGCTTCCGAGAAAAAACTTCCTTGGTCGACCGAACCGTGTAAAACCTTTGTTTATCTTCTCTTTTCTTTTGTCTCATCCGTCGTTGCATTGACTCGCTACGACTGACGAGTTATTCTCCTTCTTTGTCGTAGTTCTATTCTGTTAGTGTGTTCTGATGACGTATACGTATGGTGGAAGAATAAGAATTAATCGAGGTGACGGTTCTGAGAGGGAAGGTGGCGGGAAATGGCGAAGGGTGAGACATGACAAGAGGTCGCGAGAGAGGACAGGATAGAGCTGGTTTAACAGAAATCCTAGGCCGTGTCGCCGATGAGAGGAGCTTGACGCTTCTAGAGTCGGACAAAACACAAGGCCGGCCGCCCGGGAGAGCTTAGAGAGAGAGAGAGAGAGAGAGAGAGAAGTTAGCACCCGAACTCCGCAACCACGTAGTACTTTACTGCTGCTGTTATATATTATGTCCATTCCCCTCTCGCCTGAAAAACAACATGCGAGTTGCGGGATCGTGTGGTCTCTCTCTCTCTCTCTCCGACTTTGGTTGCTTATCGTCCACTTCAAAACAGAAAACATGGCGGGTCGGTTCACCGACGATCAGATCTCCGAGTTCCGGGGGGCTTTCGGCCTTCTCGACCAGGACGGCGACGGTCTCTCCCTCTCATGTCCTCGTTTTTCCTTTCTTTTTATGGGGCTGTCTCTCGTATCGATTCAGGAATCTTCGTATATAAGTCATCCCGGCATGTTTCGTTGTCATCTTTACGAGCACCAATCCTACTACTTCTTATCTCGGAGTTTCCAAGGTAAAAAAAAAAAACACTCGGCACGAATAGCTTGTCCTGGGATAAGACACCTAATGCCTAAGGAACTGTCAGTAAGCGAAGGCCAAGATATCGATATTACTGCGAGTCTGCGACTTGGGCCAACATCAATCATCAGGAAATTTCTTGATTACGCAATAAAAGCCCGTAATTTCTTCCCCGTTTTACAGGTTACATCACTCCCGAGGACCTTGGGACTCTAATGAGGACGTTTGGACAGGTGCCTACCGAGTCTGAGCTCCGGGATATGTTTGACAAGGTCGACGCCGGTCACAACGGTGCCGTCGACTTCCAGGACTTCCTCAACCTCATGGCTCGAAGGATGGAGGAGCTCAAGGAAGCTCTCCAGCGCTTCGACCTGAACCGGGACGGCTTCATATCCGCGGATGAGCTCCGCCAGGTCCTGACAACTCTTTGGGGGCAGCTGACTGACGAGGACGCTGATGAACTAATCCGCGCGGCCGACGTCGCTGGCCACGACAAGATCAGCTACGAGGAATTCCTCAGGTTCATGACGACCGACTTGCCGGACAGCAGCGACGGCCCGCCTGGTGGCCTATGAGTTAAGCAAAAATGGAGCAGAGTCCTCACTTTCATGAATCGGTGTTTTTGCCTTTCTGCTTGCTTGTTTCCAACCTGGAGGCGCGATTTTTCCTTCGTCATCGTACATCGTTAATTTCTAAGCACGCGAGACATTAGACTTGTACGTGATTCATAATTTACGAACGTCTAGATCGAGCTGAAAAACACCACCACGGTAATAGCCCCTCGGATTCGTTAGCTTCCTCCTTCCATTCTATAGCTCCGATTCCTCTGTACTTTCGAATGCTCGCGTGACGTGGCTTTTCCTGTCGGGCAAAGGGAGAACTCCTCGTTCAAAGCTCGTTGGTCATATCGACGGCATCTGTAACTGACCAGTGCGCAGCTTCTCTGCACTCGCTGTAGCCTTTGATAACGACCATGGAATGGAATATGACTCTGATTTTGGCGCTATTTTGTCAGGCGGCAATGTCGTTCTTGCGGGTTTTGGGTATGGGGCTTTCGGAGGCGGGCCGGGTTAGGCCCTTTCGAGAGGGGCCGGATTTTCTTCTTTGTTTTCTTATTTATTTTGTGATTTTCTCCGGGGGAGGATATTATTATTGCCCGAAGGAAGTACGTCGAATCTACCCAGGAAATAACATTGAATCGACAGCTATCGGCTTTCTTATTATTGAAATATTTGTTTTTCCCTTTTTATTGTCGCAGGTAAAAAAAGACACGTGTCTTAATGTCAGGAGAGGGAAAAAAAGGGAAAAATAGAGATTGCGAAAGCATGATAGGGCGAGGGAGAGAGAGAGTAGTACAAAGATTGAATCACCAAAAAAATTTATCTATTAATATCTACATTTTTTTTGGTCTAAATATTATTTCGTTTCATTCATTTTCTCGAGACACAAGAGAGAAACATTGCAGTTCAACTGCAAACCACAAATGCCAGACAACTTCAAAACAAAATAAGTTCCAAATAAGAAGATAAATAGTCAGAACGGGGGTTATGGACCACACGCTCAAACAGCGCTT
The DNA here is from genome assembly GCA_021437785.1 of Rhodomyrtus psidioides. Taxonomy (NCBI): domain Eukaryota; kingdom Viridiplantae; phylum Streptophyta; class Magnoliopsida; order Myrtales; family Myrtaceae; genus Rhodomyrtus; species Rhodomyrtus psidioides. Next base: position 1,504,436 of record JAILYB010000039.1, read on the forward strand.
ATATGAGGTCTTCAAATCATAATCGGAAACCGACCATCGAATCCTTCTCCAGTAATGAACGCACATCGAGAATTTCATCTGTCGACGTGGCTTTGCCTTTCGGCTACGTGTGCCTGAGTTTGGCATCCCCAGCACCATTACCAAACGGAGTAAAAAAGTTAAACGAGTACAGATTTGACAACTGTGAGAGCGAAAGCTTCACGAAACTCCAATCAAGAGATCTAGCTCAGATCGATGCGAAGGATCGTGACCATGACTAATCGTTGAAATTCACAGCCGAAAATCAAGATGGAATTTTTTGTAAAGGGACCGATTGCAATGGCTGTCAAACTAATAAAATATTTTCCTTGTAGATGGAAACATATGCACCCTTTTTTTTTTTTTTTGTGCTTCGGAAGTCTGGGTTAGTCGATTATTGGAGCACGATCCACCAACCATATCAACCATGCACAACAAATCGTGGGTCCCACAAATGAGGGGGGAAAGTACCCAAAAAAAAAATTATAGACCTATTGCGTCATCGGTATCAATTCAATCTAGTCATGAACCTTTGGTTTAATACCACCAAAAACCCCAAATTGGTACACCTATAATAATTTTACCCCAAATTATTTTTTTAACCATTAAAAATCATAAACTGGTACATTTGTGACAAATTTACCCCAAACTGGTACAGCTGTGATAAATTTATCCTCAGTTAGTTTTCGTTAGATTTTACCTTCAAATTGCTAAGTTAGATAACACGTAGCTATTGTTACCCTATGTTTGCTATAGGTGTATCAATTTGAAATTTTTTGTGGTATTAACTCAATTTAACGGAAATGAACAAATGGTAAATTTGTCATATGTGTATAAGTTTTCGATTTTTTTATGGTAAAAAAAGTAATTTGGGGGTAAATTTGTCACAGTTATACCAGTTTAGGGCTTTTGGTAGTTAAAAAAATAGTTCGGGGTAAATTTATCACGAGTGTACCAGTTTAGAGTTTTTGGTGGTCAAAAAAATAATCTGGGATAAATTTGTCACAAGTGTACCAGTCTGGGGTTTTTCGCGGTATTAACCCTAAACCTTTTGGCATTGATACCAATTCAGTCAATCAGGCCAATTTTGGTCGAATATCGTTGATCTGGACACCGGTCGTCCTACGTGGTACGACTGGCGTTAACATGGATATTTGTAATACTTTTTCTATAAAAAATAAACTCTTAATTTTCTTAGAAAATATTTTTAAATTATTTTTGTCCTTTTTTCGTTCTTTTTTATTTCTGTCACTTTGGCCAGCGAGGCTCGTCATCCACTAGGCGAGCGCCAGCCAGCCCTCGCCGGTTGCTGCGAGGCCTGCCTCGCCTAAGATCGCCAAGGACACAATTTTTTTTTAAAAAATGAGAAAAATAATTAAAAATATAAAATTATTTTAAATGAAAACTTATTAAAAAAATATCAACTTCAATGCCATCCGCACTATGTGGGATGACTGGCATCAATGTCAACGATTTTCTGACTTTAATTGGTACCAATGCAAAGAATTTTAAGATTAAACTAGTCCAATTGAAAAGAAGGTTTATGACTTTTTTGGTAATTTTCCCCATATAAGGTGTGAGTGAAATGGTCAATCTGACGTGAGATAAAAGAAAAAGGAGATGAATATGTGTATTTGGATTCGATAAAATAAGACGACAAAATGGATAATAGGCTTATTTCTTAACCCATGTTTGAATGGTCGAGTTATTACATAAATTGATTATATTCACTGAATATCGTAAATGGATTTGAACCAAAATTATTTCGAGTTAAATGGATTCACATTTGACTTGTATCCAACCAATCCATATGGCTCTTTCTCTTCACGCACCGTCTCTCTGTCCAGACTTGATTTCGTGCTCGTCCACTCCGTGCTCACCTTTCACCTCAATTTGGTCATGAGTTTTCCTATAATGTTTTAGCAATATGGAGTTAGATATGAGTCGCCGGGTTGCATTACATGAAAACGAGTCGAGTCAATTTGGGTCGGATCATTTCCGAGCCAACTGACCACGTTTGACAGGTCTAGGTTTGAGTAGGTTTCGGTTTACTCGAGCTGCGTTCGTGCTCCCCATTTACAATTTCCATTTGCGGTATTTTAACCATGGATTTATTGTTAATTATTTAGGAGAACACATTTGAATTTGAATTTAAATTTCTCGTAGGAAATCAAAGGAGCGAGGAGGAGAAAAGTGAGAATTATTTTTACTTTTTTTTTTTGGCAATCCGATTTTGAGGAGAATAGGAAAGGAGAAAAAAAAAAAAAAGGGGCGGGGGGGGGGGGGGGGGGGGGGGGGAAGCGAGGAATCTGCGCCCATCTGTCATGCGAAAAAGAAAGGAAAATTAGAGGAAATGAGAAAAAGATTTGGAATGAGATGCCTTTCCTCGAAGAGCAGTCCTGGTGGGGGCGGGCAACTTTTTCTTTTCTTTTTCTTTTATTTGATTTATTCAGGAATAACTTTGCACGCACTCTGAGTCTGCTGCTGCGACTAGTATTAATTCAACTCTCGGGTCGTGCCCGACGAGCCGGACAGACGCGGACGCGACTTTCGCTTTCCCTCCTTTTGAATTTCCTCCCGTCTTCTTCGGCCAGCAGGTGACGACGCTCCGGGGAAGAATCTCGCAGCCGGGAGAGACAGAGGGACATGGCGGATCAGCTCACCAGCGATCAGATCTCCGAGTTCAAGGAGGCCTTCAGCCTCTTCGACAAGGACGGCGACGGTCTCTCTCTCTCTCTCTCCCTCTCTCTCTCTCTCTCTCGCGCTCGCGCGCCATTAGATTCTCGTGCGATTCGCCGGTTTCTCGAATTGAGTTTTTCGCGTTCGGATTTTGGACTTCCAGTTGGATTACTTCGTCGTTCCGTGCTGTTGCTTCGCTCTCGACCGCTCTGATTCAGTTCCCGGAGCTGCACAGTCGGTCGAGAGATCCTTTTCGGTGTTAAGTCTTTGTGTTTGTGTGTTTGTTTTTTTTTTTAAGCGGGGTCCGTCTCCGCTAGTCCCACCGTGCCGTGTGTACGGCGGCATCTTTTTTTTTTTTTTTTTTTGGTTCTTGGTTGAATCTTTTCACTGTTTGAGCTCTCGTTTGATCTCCTTTTAGGAGGGGACGGGAGGTCCTGCTCCGTTTGATGTGTCAGCGCTTTCATGATCTCTGGCGATTTCCGGTGAATCCGGGAGGTTGTTCACGTTGTGTACCGATTGTGCGGTCAATACGTAATTCGATTCGTCTCCTGTTAGATGTTCTGCTGTGGAGTTTGACTTTCTTCTTTTTGTCCCACAAGCCCATCTGTATGGAGTAAAAAGTCCAGGGCTTTGAACTCCGTGTCATCAATTATTGGCAGAAACATGAGCTGGAAAGTCAGGCACTCCATTACGTGCATAGATGGACTTTCAGTGTGCGTGAGGTTCTCTGGTAGCAATTTTTTTTTTTAATTGACAAAGCTGTACGAACTACGTTTACATTTCCAGCTCTGTCTCCCTGTTTGCGTTAGCTCTCGAAGATCGAGATCTCTTCATACCGTTTAAGAAAAACATTATCTACTCTAAATCGACGCTAGTAGGCCCTTCTCGTGCTTCGACTAGGAATTGATAAAAAAAAAACATAGTAGGATGTAGGATCTTAAACTATTAAGCGATGATTAGCAGTTAAAACTAATTTGTTTGAAGGTCGCCTTTCTAGGTTTATTGCCCACCATACTTGAGTTCATTATGTTCTCTTACTGAAAGACCATCAGCGTCTGTCATGTTCGAGGTTCTTTTCTTTTTTTTGGCCAACATGTTGCAGGTTGTTGATGTTAAAAAGTGAAGCTGGGTGCTTGATCATGTTTTTCATCACTCCCATGTACTTTAGTGCTAGCTGTTACGAACCTGGTTGCTTAGGAAGGGAACTTTCATTTCATTCTTGTCATTCAATGACATTTCTTTGCCAGAATGTCGGTAGTCTGGAATGTCCAGAGCTGGAAGTACGTGAACGCACCGGAAGATTATGGGAGCAACAATAGGAAATAGTTCTAGTGATAATGAATGTCACCTTTGTTACATGGTGAACCTTCCACCGATGTCCCGCCTGATGTTCAGCTTCATTACAGGTTGCATAACCACCAAGGAGCTTGGGACTGTAATGAGGTCACTTGGACAGAACCCAACTGAGGCAGAGCTCCAGGACATGATTAATGAGGTTGATGCTGATGGCAATGGTACAATTGATTTTCCAGAGTTCCTCAACTTGATGGCTCGAAAGATGAAGGATACCGACTCCGAAGAGGAGCTCAAGGAAGCCTTCCGAGTTTTTGACAAGGACCAGAATGGCTTCATCTCGGCAGCTGAGCTCCGCCATGTCATGACAAATCTCGGTGAGAAGCTGACTGATGAGGAAGTTGATGAAATGATCCGTGAGGCTGATGTGGATGGTGATGGCCAAATCAATTATGAGGAGTTTGTCAGAGTCATGATGGCCAAGTGAGAACACACCTAAACCAGTCTTCTAATTGCGTATGATTGAATGAAAAGGGAACAGGACAGATAAGTTGATGACACTTTATTTCCTAGGGACTCATGGATTGTGTCAGTAGCTTTTGTTGGTGGTCTCTTCCTTATTTTGCATCCTTGAGTGGCACTTTTTGTCTGTATGTTTACTTGTCTGGTCTGCTTTCTATGTTAGTTTAGTCGGCCTTTAGTTTCCTTCTCTTTTTTTAATATGCCTCTTACTTTGCTACATGAATTTAGAACAATTGGAGAACCGCATGTTTTCCCCCTTGTTTATGGCAATTCTGGTTGCTAGTTTAGATCTTTGCAGTTTTTGTGTGAATACTTCTTGTCCTATGGGAAATTGGAGTTTCGTATTCTCCATCAGTGGCTTGAATGATTGCTTGCATATCCATAGTGGTATGCATGGCATCTAATTGGTTTCACAGTCGACCCCTTGTTGGTGGATTTCCTTTGGAAATGTGCCGAACAATAGCATCCAGAAAGCTGGATTTGATTCCTTTCTATTTGATGATTTATCCCTTTTTGGTGATACCTGATGTACGCATTGCTTGTTCTTTGTCGGCTTAATGTGACTTAAATCAACTTTGGGTTGCTACCTTTTGCCTCTTCATGTCTTGCCACTTCTTTTGCATGACAATGGAGAATTGATTCCATTCGCAATTCCCCCATAGCTCGCTTGCTCGCATTATTTGCTAAAAGGAAATTCATTTCAGTTTCAATATCCTCTGAACCTCCATAGAGTGCTGGAGAGATAGTAAAATCATCCTCTTCCTGGTTATACTTGTCCAATTCTGTACCCAAATAGCGAGTTCCTTATCCGAGAACTGTCACGAGTTCTGTTGAGTAGATGCTAGCTTAATTGGTCTGTTTGAGTAATGGGGGTGCATGTAAGTTTTGTTCGGGCTGAGTAGGGACTTTTCATGTTTGTTGGGTTATGATGGTTGAATTTGTTTGTGAGACGTAATTCGTCTCCTTCAAAGTAACCCACATGAAGGTGAAAACGAAAACCAAAGTGGGATACCAATCTAAGAGCAGGAGGTCGATATTATCGTGCTTCAAGTGGTTCCAATGAGGTCAAGCATTCCAGTTAATTGCATAAATCTGCCGCTGGGATGACATTATCTTGCTTGTAAGGAAAAAGGCAAGACAAAGGAGGTAGGCACGCGCAGGAAATTTGGGTACTCGAGTAGTTGCAATTCCGAACTTCTTGTGCGCAATTCGGTAAGTTGTCATTCCGTAAGTTTCTCGTCTTCCTGCTTGTTAAGCTGGGATTATCTGCGCATATTATGTGACCCTGGCTCGTGGATTCCAACTTTTCGAAAAAGATTGCCACATCGTTCGAGATGATTCATTAAATCAGTAACACACCTTGTCTTATATCTCCATTCCCTTGCTTTTGAACACATTTGTGGTGTGACCTTTGTTCGCAGCCAAAGCCACGATGGGTGGTTGTCCTAAAAAATCCCGTTGGGGAATATGTTCGTAATCCCTTCTTGCGTTCAAAGGTCAGTGAATCTTGGCCACCCCTTGAGATTCTAATTCGCCTTGGACTTTCTTTTGAAGGTTAGTTCAACTTTTGTAGACGCAATTACAGCGACCGCACAAATAAACAAAAAGTCGGTGAAACAAGTAGAAGTGCAATCTCGTTTGATCCAAAAAGTGAAAGCGGTGATAGAGGATCTCGTGATAGCCTTTGTTCTCTAGGACGCTTAGTGCGAATTTTCCGGAGAAATATACGGCGAGGATCGACGACGTGTTTCGCCTTCCTAGAAAGCTTGTGCATTTACGCTTGTGTTGTCCTTGGCGGGTCTATGTGAGTCGCATAGTTGCGTGTGCTCGGGTAGAAGTTTTGTATAAATTGATTGCTTGTGGATTTAGTGGGGTGACACTGACGTTGATTTGTTTTGTTTAGATAAATGAGTTTTGTGATATGTGAAGTGGGAGAATGCGGTGTCGTTAACTAGAAGGGGGGTCTCAAAAAAAAAAAAAAAAACTAGAAGGGCCCAACTTTGGTTACAAAGGGCTTGATTGGCCCAGTGGAGGACGCACTTCAAAAGAAAACCTTGAAAGAGGAAAATGGAGAATAACATATAAGCCGTTTTGGGATTTTGTTATGTCCTTTGTTAGTGTTTAGAAAAATTTCGATATGTCATGCGTCCAAAACTGTTGAAGTGAGTTTTTCTTTTTTTGCATGAATGCTGGGGATATTTTCCTAATGAAACCCTTGGTCGAGAGGTCTAACGATCTAATATATCATTTAAATATAATATCTCATATCTCTTTTTATATTTTAATTGAATATCTCATCTCTCTTTCCTTCTATCATACTTTTAGTTTCAAAACTTAGATGCGGAATCACTCTTCTTCTTCTTCTTTTTTTCAGAAAGGGGCATGTGGAACCATTGCACGACATGCCCCTTTCGACGGCCGGGCTAGCTCTGGTCCTAGAGAATATTTGTGTTTTGCCTCCTCTCTCGCCATGTGGACCTCCAGATGAGGAGATTCGCTGGACGTGACACCGAGAGAATTTCACAAAGCAGAGCACAAAAGAGAGATTTGACTTGGATAGCTAAGTCCATGTCCGAATAGAATTTTTCCAGAGGGAGTCCTATCCTTCGCAATCAACCTTCCATGCTCTTCGCGTTCCCCACCATTATGGTTTGGCGGGAATGGCGCTTGAAGCTACTTGACGCATCATTATTCATTTCGCATCTGCTCTCTCTCTCTCGTGCGTCCTAATGCCTCATGAAATCTACCAAGGACAGGAGAATGAATCAGGACAATCTTTGTCCTCGTTGCAAGAACAATTAAAAAAAATAGTAAAGAAATAAAGCAGGAAAAGAGATGGCCAAAAAATAGTAAAGAAATAAAGCAGGAAAAGAGATGGCCTTGGGTTTTTGTTCTTTTGTCCCACCATAACGATCTCCATGACTTTTAATGGCAGGAGAAAGCAAAGGAGGGAAGATATTAAGTTGATCAGCCCAAGCAATGGCATACCCTCAAAGGGAGGTGGATCCAACCGACCCAAGCCAAGCCGCCTCAAGTGCTTCTTCCTCTAAAAGCCAAAACGTCTACAGCCTTATTCACGCTGTTTTGATGGCGGCTTCCTATCAACCAACACTACAAATGTGAGGCAGTCTTAACAAACTCGCCAAGTCGCACTTCTTCTATAAGCATAATGATGTGCACCAAATGGACAAGCGGACATGTCCAGTATGAATACATTTGTGTAAGCGTAAATCTTATTTATCTAGACATTTTCCAGCGCATGACACATTTGGATCTGTATGCAATGCTATACCTGTATGCCGATATAACGCCCACTGCTAGACTAAAGTCAAAGGCCTAGAAGAGTAGGCTTATATACATTTGTGAGAACCTCCTGTTGCCTTAAGTAAGGGAAGCTGCTCTTCGCTCACGGGGTTGGGCCAAGAAAGGCTTGAACGTGAGAATCAATCCAATCATCTGAAGCAAGTTCAATACGAAGAAGACCATTTGATCACCTGCATTCCAAAAAAATATAAGGCATATGGTGGAAGAATTAATTCGGTCATATAGAATGCAGAGGAGCATGGAAGGGATGCGGATATAACTCGTGATACAGTCACAACCATCTTAAAGCTCAAAGGGCTGAATAGTAACGTTACATTAACCTGTGCCACCGTTTTGCAGATGTCGTCACAATTCAATGACATTAATGTATGAATTAGCAAAGTTGATGGTAGTATGATGGAAATGACATTAATGCAAAACAAGACGCAGCACTTGTTCTGGCATTTTGCTTAATCAAAGTCCGCTCAGGAAACCAGAGAAGAGATCCTTGAAGTCATGCAAATCTTGTAACATACAAAGAGAAGTTGAATAATTATAGATGAGCTTTGGTGAAATCAAAACTACAAAAGACAAATAGCATCCATAAACCTAGAATTTAAGTCTACATTCACATAATCCAAAATTCCAAAATATATTATTAATCTAGTGATTAATAATATTCAAAGTGATCACTGGATTTTAAATAATCCTAACTTCATATGAAAACTGAGCTCAATACATTCTAAAAGCTGCACAGGATCGAGATTTTTAATTGCAATCCTGTATGGTCCTAGCAGCTTCAGATCCTTGCTAAGATAGACACTTTCTTATGCTCTAACTCTTGGGATAGTAACATCCTCAGATGCAAACGGGATTGTTAATCACTGTAAAATGTCATGCACAGACAGCCAACTTAAAAAAACAATAGTTTTCTCGTCTCATTGTCTGAAAGCAGAGTCAAGAAATAACCATACTGGCTATAGTACTAGGTAATGTGGTGCAAGTAGATAATTTTCAAGAACGGGGACATAAATATCCGCAATCCATCAATAGTAAAGGTGCATGCTGAGTTTACACCAAACCCTCCACTCAAACAGGAGCCGGAAGAATTTAGTTTTAAACAGACTATCGACAATGTGAGCATAAGTGTGTACCAGGGAGGAAGGCCGCTACTTGCCGCTTCTGGGCCAAAGAAAACCTGCAGAATAGAGAAGAGATAAAGGAAAAGAAGTTACTGGAGCAGTGATGTTCACATACTGCCAGATAAACTACCTTAATATCCATCACTTTTTAGCATTGACCAAGTGAACTTACAGTTCAAGCACTAATGTGCGACTCTAATTAGAGAAGCTGGTTCATTCAGATGAGATATGTACTCAGAGGAGAGCAAGCTAAGAAAGGCTAAATGAGATATTAGGAATATCCCGAATTCCCTACAAATCATATTATCATAATATGAATGAGATCTATGGAACCTCCTTATAATGAGAACATGGGGGAACTAGTACACTCTTACCTGAAAAGGAAAGCTATCCCAGTCCCAGATCCACAGTGGCCTTTTACCGAATAGACACTAAGAGTAGAGACAATCAAGAACCATACACCTGGATCCCAGACCCATCGTGACTCAGTTGTCCATGTTCAGACGCTACCACAAGCAACTCTACCCATTGCTTTTGAATACTGCAGCTTTGATCTCGCAATTGCAAGACTCCTAAAAACTAAGAAGTCTTATCCAAGTATTTCTATCAATCAACTGAACGAAGTGCCACATCTAGATTTAGTCTAAGTTAGCAAATTACGTACATTAATGCCACTTTTAAGGAGTGTCTTAGCTTTGACAGGGCAATTTTCAATTGGTTTTGGCTGCGTATGGATGGTGGCTGGGGAAACTGTTTCTGTTCCAAAAGTGTTCCGGGAACACTTTTGGAGCAGAAACGCGTATGGTTAAAAAATGTTCCGAAAGTGTTCCGCGGAACACTTTTGTGCCAAAGAACACTTTTGAAGGAACAAAAAAAACTTGCTTCTGGGATTTGGGAACACTTTTTGGAACACTTTTGAAACCACCATCCATCGTCGCCGACGCGATTACCACTCGCCGCCTCGCTAAAAGCCGACCGTTGACGGTCGCCGGCCGCCGGTCTCCGGCCGCCGGTCGCCGATCTCCGGCCGCCGTCGCCGGCCGCGGTCTCCGGCCGCCGTACGCCGTCGCGGTCGCCGGCCGCCGTACGCCGTCGCGGTCGCCGGCCGCCGCCGCCGTCGGTCGCCGGCCGCCGCCGCCGGTCGCCGGCCGCCGCCGCCGGCCGCCACCACCGGTTGCCGCCTCCGGTCGCCGATCGCCGCCGGCCGTCGCCCACCTCCGGTCGGCGACTGAAAAAAGTGTTTTTTTTTTTAAAATTACCAAACGCGTTTTTTTCCTAAAAATCGTAATTTTGAACAGAAACACAAAAAAATGTTTCTGTTCAAAAAATGCTCCCTGGAACAGAAACGCTACCATACGCAGCCTTTGAGTCTGATAATCAATTTTTCTGGGACAGAGACATACCAAAAACCAATTGGTAAGCCAAAAGGAGGAGTCAGATGCCTATGTTTAAGAAGAGCTAAGAAAGAAAAAAATGTGGCTGTGCAAGTCTGTCCCTGCTACTCACCCCTCTGTGAGGACATGCACAAATTTCTATGAAGAGTGAAAAAAATTTCAGCCAATACCTAATTACTAAAGTAATGGAGAAGAGTAATACAGAAGCACTGCATAAGAAGGAATGCAAAGAAAATGATTCTTTGACCTCTCTGGCAACTTTTTGGCTGATACGGAGGGCAACACTAAGATAATTGACATTCCAAGAGCTGGTTTGGGAATTTAGAGACATTTGGCTTTGTACTTTAATTTTTGGTATTACATAGCACTACTCTTTCAGTGAGTTGGCTACTGCCTCTACTGCAAGCTCCATACATACTTTTTACAATTAGCAGATATCAACTAGATCTTAATTACATTAATTTGACTTACAGGGCACCTCCGCATGCAGGGCCAAATGCCTTTGAGATAGACATTGCAGTCATGGAAATACCATTGGCAGCTCCTCTTTGGTGCTGGGGCTGCAAAGCAGTAGAAGGTGAAAAGAGAATGTCCTAAACACAACAATCGTTCTAAGCTAGGTTCTCTTACTAAAAAACAGATGAAATTGAATGCCTATACAAATTATTCTGTAACGCGGACAGTAAACTTACAACAGCATTGTTGAGCAAAATGAATATTCCTGTGACCCCAGATACCTGCATCGGTTTCATAAATCATATTGCATGATATATGCAATGGAAAGGTTTCCACTCAAGAAAAAGACATCCAATTACAATGACAACATGCAAAATATGTCATCGCAAGAAATTGCTCAAAGGAGGCCTTATCAATATCAGATTATTTCTAGTCTGCAAACTGCTCAGCCAAATACACCCTCAGGATTCAGATGAAGCTAAGGACACTCAGAGGCTGATAGAACAATTAAAATGAAAAAGGATAAGTAATTGTGAAAATGTTAGTGCTATTCGGATCCATCTTCATCAAAAATGGCTCAAATCATCAAGGAAAAAAGAAATCGATCAAACATGTTCTGTGAATTCCCAGGAAACGAATCACTATGACAACCATATCACAATTTTGACAACAAATGGTAATAATAAAAGAGAGAAGACTTGAGGCAGAAAATGATTATCCCCTGTACTTGTAAGAGCAGCAAATACTCACAGAAAGAGCATTCCTTAATATGGATGCGAAATTTATTGCTATGTGAAGCGTCAATCCAGAAAGCGTGGCTATATAAGGGTAACTTGACAGCAATGGGATAGATATGCCCTGGAAAAAGTAACCAAACATTAATTTTCAATTCTATTGCAAAAACTACATTTTAAAAAATGAAATGAAGAAAATAGGTGAAAGATCAAACTTTACAGCTGATAGTCGAGTGATCATTATTGGTCCAAGAATTTTCTCAGCCCGCGGATATAGAAGAAGTTGGAATAGTAAAAGACCAAACCCTGATGACATTGCCATCCCCACAGGTTAGCCAAACTGTTGAACCATATAATCAGATGATGCAATGCAAATCAACCTAAGCTTACAGTATTGAGTACTGAACTCGATGAGACATTAGACATTAGAATCCACACTTAATTATAAACTTTCTAATGATATCGCAGTTGTTGCCTCTCTCAACAACATCTCTCCCCCCCCCCCCCCCCCCCCCCCAAAAAAAAAAAATAAAACAAAATAAATAATAAATAGAAAGAATAAAAAAACACATGCACCCTCTATCACTCTTGCTACCCAATATTCCAGCCTTCTTGGTAAGTCCAGTTGTTCTCACTTCTCAAATGATATGAAGACAAACTAAGATAACACAGATGACAAAGCAACCCATTTACTCAAGAAAAAGAAGCTTTCCTTCGTCATTGCATAAGGAACTTTTCCTGATATTCCAAGTTGGCGAGCAAATGTTGCAAATAGACCAAACACCTACTTTACTGGCAAACCAGTTTTCTATATCATGAGCCTGGTGGGTATGTACCTGAAATAGCTAGAACTTCACCAACATTTTGAGATGAAAAGTTCAGCCCTCCATACTTTCTTTCACTGACAGCCCACAGTGAGAATATCTGTGAATGAATAGAAGGGCAGTTGATTTTATAGCATGTTTTAAGACCTTCCAAAATTTCTCAAAAAACGCAACTGATTTGAATCTTGCTCAGTGTCATGGACCACAAGAATGAAAAATAACGAGAATTCTTGAGACTGAGGATGCACCTAATGTTTGGATTTGGAACGATGATTTACCATCAAACAAAATGAACTAACTTAAGGAAATAAAGACACCTTTGAAACAACCAAAGCAGTAGAAAGCATATGCCCTAAACACGAGTTAGACCCTGAATCATGAACTTATACCGGACCTTATATAAGCTTAGGCAGATAAAAGGATCAGCCGCAGATACAGATGACCTCAATCTGAGTTGCAGATCATTGACCTCGCCAATCCTAAACTTAAGTAGATTCTATCACTTAAGTTATAGAAATATGTGCCATGTTTGTGAGTACTATCAGAGAGAGATAACGGATAAGAACAAAATTTACCTCTGAGTAAGCAATTTCTTGAAGCGAGAAAACACAATAAACAATGATAGTGGACATCAGAGGCCAATTCTTGAGGAGATTTTCTTCATAAGTTTTCTGTTCCTCAACTTCTGTATCACGTTTTGTAGCATCAGATGAATCATGAGAAATTTTCACCCCATCACATGAGTCCCTACCAACTGTGCTTTTATGCATGTGCAGTGTTTCCTGCATTGTCATGAATATTTTATGACAACTTTGCTTAGGCAATTACCTCTAAGTTATAACCGAGTCATGCTAGAGGAATGGTAATTGTAGCAAAACAACATAGTTCAGTATTATCATGAAGAATTATGGCCATTTCAAACAAGTAAATTTATAGCTTCATTTCCCCTACTTTCAGCTTTTCCCACTCGTGAAGTTATTGATGACTCTACATCAACGGATTGGCTGATCTAGGCTTCCAATGATTCAATAAAAGAAAATCAAGTCCATGTGCACATAGAGCATATGCATGTGCGCAACAGTTGCGATTTTACTGCAGTCTATGATCCTCTTGGTTCCAAATCAAATAAAATCTTCTATGTCGTTTTCGCTCAAATTTCAAAGGGACAAAAACGTGCTGGACTTTTGAATGTGACTTTGAATCGATGAATTCAGCTTTACAAGACCCAAAACTGCCATTCCTGACTGAATAAGAATATTATAATGTCATTTGAAACTTACGGGTAGCCACCAGCAAGAAATAAATACTCCTGCCGCGTAAATCGATATTAGGAGGCACGGCAAGAAGTAGGGATATCTGCAAAGATGCATATATTCATGAGAGGTTAAATTACCAGCATGTAAAGATGGATAGAAAGGTTTTCCATGGAATCCTTATCAAAATGATAGTCATATACCTTCCAAAGATAGAGCTTTGAGAGAACAAACCCGGATATTTTTCTGCAGGCTGATGCATCCAAAGATAAACTGTAAGAAATAAGTCCAAAAAGATTTCCAGCCAGCTAAAGGGATAAGAATGAGATTAAGAAAATTTATAATTTCCGCCCACAAAATTGAATCTCAAGCCCTGGCACAATTGAAGGACAATGATTCATCAATTTTAGTTTGTTGAATAATATTCCTTGTTGTAATGACTTCTATGGATAGAAACCACCTGAGAATGAAAATCTTTACCGTGCAAAACCAATAGAGAAAGGAGAGTGACAGAAAATCATACGTGAATGTGAAATTAGCAATAAGAAAAAAAGTATGAAAATTTCCAGAATATTTTACAGGTTGAAAGATTTGGTGGGACCACTTGCCAACTGCTCTAAAAGCTTAAGCTGTTAGAAGAAGACGTGGTCTAATATTTATATATTTCAACACTCCCCCTCACGCTTAGTCTGGTCTTTTGCCTAGAACTAAGCGTCGACAAATTCATTGGGGAGGCAAATAGGGGCCTGGAAAGGTTTGAACTCAGGACCTCCTGCTCTGATACCATGAAAGATTTGGTGGGACCACTTGTCAATTGCTCTAAAAGCTTAAGCTGTTAGAAGAAGACGTGGTTTAATATTTATAAATTCCAACACAGGTCACCAACTTCCACCTTTTGAGCTCTATCTTACTGGTAAAGTACTCCCGGAACATTGGTTTCAGATATATTGAGTCGGTAGATTGAGAATTATCCAACAAAGTGTTTCTCCCAGAATATGTTAAAGGTAATTCGATGTCACAACAGTGTTTATTGATGAATTCAAGAATATAAGGTAAAAAGTAACGGGCTTGTAAACCCATCATGCATGACAACCAGGGAAATTGAGCAGCAGCAAAGCCCACACCTGTGCAAAGAAACCTCCAATAGCAGGGCCTATGATGAGCCCTATGCCTCTCGATGTACTGACCTGAAATGAAAAGCACTCGATTGAATTGCTACCGCATCAGAAGCTGTTTTGGGCCAGAGAACAGAGGCTACATTTCTTACAACTGATAGAGTGAGAGCACGGTGTTCTTCTCTAGAAACCTCTGCGGCATAAGCCTAAATCAGAACAAACCAAAGGAACAGCTGCAGTTAGCATGTCCGGAAAAGGAACCAAATAACCTGCTGTACAGTGTTTATAATGCAACTAAAAGCTAATCATACAGAAAGAAACCATACCCTTATAGTACCCAGTAGACTGTTGAAGCATCCTAGAAGAAAACGTGTACAAAGGGCCATCCAGAAACTGGTGCTCAGGCCAAAGAGAGCATTGAGGATAACCCTGATGACAAATGACTGTTAACACACTTTCAAAGGAGCTTCTTAGTTTCATTGCCATTGCAGTTGCCAAAGGAGGAAAAAGGCTAACACTGAGAATGTGCCGATCAAAATAACTGGTTTTCGACCATATCTATCTGCTACAACTCCCCAGAAAACAGATGTCAGAGCTCTTCCCACCATGAATGAAGACCCTAAAAAGAAGATCCTCATCAATATGTAATTAAAGATTGGGATAATGACACAAATGGTCTCTGAACTTTGGCCAAATGTTCAATGTGGTCCATGAACTTTAGCCCAAAGTGCAATATAATCCACGAACTTTTAATTTGTTCAATATGGTCTTAGACTTATGGTATATGTTAAATTTAGTCCATGTAGGAATATATTCAATGTCGTCCTTCCATAATTCAAGTTCAAGGACAATATTGAACATTTTCATACAGTCTAAGATTAAATTGAACATGTACCAAAATTCCAGAGACCACATTGAACAAATTTAAAGTTCAAGGACCACATTACATACTACGCCAAAATTCAGGAACCATTTGTCTCATTTACGCTTAAAATGAAAACAAATTAATTTATCAACATTACCTACAAATCCAGCATAGAAACCAATGTCTTCCTCTCTCTTTGCAATATGGAAGTCTCTGATCTGAGAGTAGAAGTCATGATTAATTGTCCTGGCAAGATACAGAATGGGAAGTACAAGGACATAATTGAAAAAAATTACGCTCCTGAGGAGCTTTGACATCTAGCTTGAAATGGGAAAAGGCAAATCAGTCTCGACATGTAACTCATTCTACATGGTGGAGTACTATGAGAGTGACCATATGGGCTGAAATTAAAGCTTCCATCTACCTTTGTCAAAATTTGAACTGGAGTGGAGACAACCCTAACCAACGCCTAAAAAAAAAAAGAATCTAATACCGACAGAACGACAAATGAGAGTTCAAGAATGATGCACAGAAAACTTTACGGTAGGAATTGTAATGGAGTCAATTAAGGAAGTGCTTCACTGTGACAACCACTTACTATATGTTTTAGTGCATGCTTACAGAATTAAGAAACCAGCAGAAGGAAAGTATTCGCACTTCATCTAGCAATGATTAAAGTGAATTCTTATTAGGAAGGGAGATGCGTACCATGAAGTACACAAATGGAAAAAGCGACGAGATCGGCAGAGCTGAAACAAAGCGGGAAGATGAATTATAAGAACACGATAATACCATCTAACACTACAGGAGAAAGTATGATCCCCCCAAAATCTAAACGTGAAGTTATGTCATAATAAATCCAAAATTAAATAAAACAGGTGCTTTTACATAAATTCGGGAAAAGAAACAAACGTGACAACATCAGAACAAACAAGTTAGAGGTAAAGAAAACAACATAGCACTCAAATACTCGTCAAACAGTAAAATGCCTCATTAAACCTTTTTTTTATTGTCCATCCTTTAACATGAACACTACGACCAAATCCGTTGATTGACTACTTAAAAACAACAAACTTGTCCACCGTGATAGAGAGGATTAAAGCAAGAAGATTTAAAACTTAGTGCAGCTGCTACGTATTCCAGTCATGTTAGACTGAAATTCATCAGAGGACATACATGAAATAGAATAGTAGAACGTACTCCATTTCATTGTGCAGTACTTAACCAAAACAGCAACACGCACCACGTAGCAAACTAGCTTAACTAGATAGCTAAATTTGCGTCGAACGTCCCTTTAAGTTACTATCCTTCGACACAAGACGGGAGCACGCATAACCGTTTCATGCACCACAACAGTCACTACCAATCGATTGCGGAAACACAAGTTCCATGAACTCCGCGGAAACTCGAAAGACGAGGTTCGCGAACGCGAAGGACAGAGCCAGACGGGCTAACCGGTGCATAAAGAGACGATCCAAATGAAAGACAGGTCCCTGTAAGGGATCCCTCTTCGCTCCTGCTTGAGGCGGTCTACCTCGCACCCGGGACAGTTGGCGTGATAAGCCTTCTCGAACAGAGGGACGGCGTCGCTGGTGTCGGGGCTCTCGGCCATGGCTGAATCAACAAGAGCTTGATTCGAGAGCAGAGACGCTCTCTTTCTCTCTCTCTTCTATCGAAACGAAGTCGAAGACGACGAGCTGAACATCAATGGCGGAGAGCGAGGTCGAGTGACTACAAGAATGGAGCTTTCACTGGTCGTCGTTCGTCAAACTTTGGGTGCGAGCGCCACATTACCAGCTCGAATCCTCCTTGGCGTTTCGTGCGCGGGCCGCCTTCCTCGCATTTCTCGTGCTTATTTTTTCCGCCCTTTTTGTTCCTAGACAACACGAGTCACGAGATAAGACTCCGACCAAAAAAAAAAAAAAACACGAGATAAGACAAAAATTATAAGATCAATTGGTTGAGTATTAGCATACGCCGTGTCGTTTTAGTCATTCATATTTGTTCACCTTGACTGTGATGGGCATGATAGACAAATGCACCACATTTTGATGTGGCAAATGACAGTCATTCCAAAATTTTAAAATATATGTGATGCTATGATCTGAATAATACAAAAACCCGATTCATCTGCCGAAGGAAAATCACTCAATTAATTCTAAATCTGTTGTGGGTACGCCAATTCAATCCTAGACTTTTTAATCTCCCGATCAATTTTCGTCCGAAATCCTTACGTCGGTATACTGATGGTGTACCGTAAATAACATCGACTGATAATGATTCGAGGTCAAAACAGATGTTTTTACATGTTTCTTTTTTCACTCCAAAAACGAAGTATAACCCAACGATTCGGAGAACTTCCACCTGATGGTTGGCTAAAAAGATAGAAGTGAGAAGCCAATCAGATGGCGAAGAGAGACGCAACACAATACGCATTCATGAAGAGCTCTCAAATGTGCTGCCGTACTCGGGATACTTGTTAGGCTCTCTGACATTGGCGGTGCTGATCCTGGTGAAACTGCGCTGCAAAAGCCGAGAGCTCGACGGTCAACAACGCCATCACGTACCCAGCCGAGAGCTCAACAGTCAACAACACCATTCCGACCCCCACCAAAAAACAACACCATTATTATGTACCCAGCCGAGCTTTCCAATGGTTCGCAACACTGCGCCCAGTTCGACGCCATATGGCACGGCCATCAGAACACACACCACTTGCACAAAAGTTTACATGTCAATCGAGATCCACCTCCTCTTCCGAGAGTGTGTGTCCCAACGGGTACTAATGAGAATCAAGTAGGTTCCTGACAATGAACAGCTCACCGATTGTTGGTCTACACTTAGAATTCAACAAGTTAAATAAGTCGCAATCTTCACCTCAAGACTAGAATCAGCATCATAGCATCAATGTACAGAAGGATTTTGTGAGCATAATGAGACGATTCCTCCTTAGTTGGTTTTTGAGACAGCATTGCAGTTGCAAAGGTCCATTGACTGACAAATCCTTTCGACCACTGCAATCACAAAGGCGTAGTTGTTTGAGTTGAAGTGAATTAGGAAAGTACTATAGGGTTACTAAAACTCCAGAATAAAGCCAGAAAAGGGAGAACAGACTTTGAACAAGCTGCTCACTAGTTGTTATTTACATGCCTTAGCATCCAAATTGAATCACAACATTCATCGCAATTATGCAATCTAGCGTCTTGTTCGAAAGATGTCAGACATCATTTATTCTAACCATTAGAGCTAAAAGAATCTAAATAGCACCTAATGGACTTCCCTGGTCTAAAATTAAGACTCATAACCACCCATGAAAGAAGTATCATGTTACTCGCCATGCACAAAACCTAGATTTGTAATCAACATAAAGGCAATTATATACATGATTGCTCTCCTGATGCAGGAGGACAAACTCACTTAAATTTCTGATACAGCTCTGAGGATATTGCTTGAAGCTACTCTGTAAACTCAATATAACTTTCTACGCTCGGGTAACTTCCGCATTTAGGCTATTATATGACTATCATCAATTCAATTACAGTTCCCAACCAGATATTTGGCGGTGTGCACAAGGGCCTAGACCTATCATGCCTTAACATTTCTAGCCCTTATGAAACTTGCAGTACTAAAAGTCTCCAACGCCACTTAATACAACAAAATGAAAAAAAGAAAAGAAAAAATCTCCATCGCCATTTTTGCCATAGACAGCCACTTGGAAACAGGAAAACAGTGTTACTCTAATACTTCCATCTCATTAGCAATATCAGTCACTTAGAGAATTGGTGATTGATCTCTCTACCGAGCTTCTTGTTCAAAAGGAAACACTTGAAATCTAGAACTTGCTAATAGTAAATTAAGTCCTCCGTATGGGAAGATTTCTTACAGGAATATGACGTCCACGGCCAAGATGATGAGTTTTCTCAAATTACTGGATCTCAAACCATCATTTCTAATTTCAACCCTCATTTCATGACTTCTACAAATGGCCAGAAACTCCCTTCTATAAAATTGTGACAAAGGCTTTCTTCAACGAGAATTGATCAGAAGTTTAAAATCACATGCAATCCTTTCATGATTACTTTGAAAAAGGCCATTGAAAATTTTTTACCAGGTTATGTGCATAACTTGGATTCTTGATCCATTAACCACCCGTCAAACATTTGACGGAAGGCCAACGTGTGTTACATTAACTTTTCATTTGTTGAAGAGTCATTTGATAGCAAATTCTGAAAGGTCCGTGAGATTATTAGAAGTAGCTCCAGCATTGCATAGCTACTTGTGTAATGCTCTCAAGACTTCATAACGAGTCACAATACTACTGTTCGCATTCCACCATCGATTCTAAAATACGAATCGCCACTTTAAGTTAGATATGCTACCCAAGTCAAGTCTAACCGCATTCTAATTTCTTGCACACTGAGCAGCGAGCACTGCCTGCCCACAAGGACAAATGGTAGATAAATATCTCAACTTCTCAAGCGCCTATGACAAACAAATTACAAATATCCACTGTTCCAACGCATCCAAGGAACAAAGATTACAAAGCAAAACATAGGCAAAGAATCACAATAAAACAACGTTCAAAACCAAATTATGAAATTAATCACCTACCTAGCGCCCTAAATTTGACCCACCAGATCCGGCACCAGGTTGTCCTCTCCCTACTGATGATGCCCCTGAAGCAGATGTCTGACCCAACAGGGAGTTTTGATAAGCACCATACCCGGGCAAAGCAGCCTGAGAATTATAAGCATTGATCACACTTGGGCTTATGCTATTAATGTCCTGTTGCACGCCAAAACCAGTATTCAATCCCATTGAAGCGCCCGAGTTTCTGTTCATAGGCGCCGAAATGGCACCAGGGAATGACGGGTTCATGACCACCTGGTTTAAGGAGCCCCCACCAAATCCCAACAAAGGATTCAACAAACCCAAACCTGCATTCTGCCCCAAAAGAACCGCCGCCGGGTGATAATTCTGACCGGCTAATCCCTGATTTAATCCAGCCGGAAAATTCTGAAATCCGACATTGTTCGGGGCAGTTGAAGCACCCACACCACCAACTGCACCGCCCCCCATGGCTGCTGCTGCCGGTGCAGCCTTCTTGACGGTTTTGGAATTTCGCCCTTCCACAAAAGGAGAACACTCTAATTTCATGCCTTCAAAATCCTTGACAGGCTCTTGCAACGCCTTATTGATAGCTTCTAGGCTCTTGTACACAATTATAGCAAAACCCCTAAACTTACCCGTCACTCTATCCATGCCCAAAGGTCCATCATCGATCTCCCCGAACTTCGCGAAGAAGGCCCGCAGCTTCTCCGGGCTGACCTGTGGCGCGACGTTTGCAATGTACATCTTCCGCGAGCTCGCGTTCACCTGATGTGGGGCTGCCGATGGGGGACCGGCGGCCGCGAGCTGGCAAGAGGCCATGCGGTTGCCGATCTTCTTCTGCGGCTCCTTGAGGGCCTTTCGCGTTGCAGCGCGCGTTTTGAAGAGGACGAAGCCGTAACCCTTGCACCGGTCGGTGGCCTTATCGGTGACGGCCTTGCATTCTTCGATTGGGCCGAACGGCTTGAACGCGGAGGTCAGGGTCTCGTCCGTGGCGTCCCAGGCAAGGCCGTGGACGAAGATTTTGCGGTGAACGGGGTCCGATTCAGTCGATTTCACGAGCTGAGAGAGCAGAGAAGGGCTGTTAGCGGAGGCTTCTAAGAGGATGGTGATGAGCTGGTCTTTGGTGAATGGTTCGAGGAGTTGCTTAATGGTTTCTCTCTTCGACGCCTCGTCTTCGTCTGCTGAGGATTCTGATTCCGGCTCTTCTTCGTCTTCTTGTTCTTCGGAGGCTGACTCGCCCTGTTCTTCGTCGTCGCCTTCGTCTTCATCTTCATCCTCGTCCTCTTCTTCTTCTTCTTCTTCGGACACTTCCTTCGGAGGAGGTGGCTGGGGCTCGGGTTCTATGGTTTTCCTCTTCTTCGCCATTGGATGTTCCGTATCAGCTTTAATGGGTCTTAGGGTTTTTGCTTCGGCCGAGGAGAACTCCGGACTGAGTTCGCGTACTTCCGGACAGCGAGAACGGGAAGCGAACTGTTGAAACGAGCAAAGAGAAGTCGAGCGTCAGGCGAAGTTGGCGTGACGATGCTCGAATCGTGTGTCGTTTTGGGCCTGCACGTGTAGATTTCTGGTCCTAAGTACATGGCCACCTGGCCGTAATAGATTCGTCTTTCTATTCTTTTTCTTTTTCAGAATCTTCCTTTCCTTCTTGACGAGCGTTTGTTTCACGAGAAAAATAAGTGCTTTTAGAAATTATTTTTGAAAATTAACATTACTTAAAGTAATTAATTAATAAAAAAATTCATCGGAAAATAATTTTTATCTAAATATCTTAGTAGGAACGAAAATATTTTTATTTTTTTCTGCTTAGAATGGCTTTATCGGCCGAGGTGCTTTGGGCCTTTGGGCCCATCTTGTAAACCCAACTGTAACTCGTCCTAGGGTTTATGCATCGTACACCGACCAATAGAAGGTTTCGCGTTACTATTTTCTCACGAGCACACTGCTTTTGGCTACTTCCACTCTGGTCTCCTCGCTCGCCACTCGCCACTCGCCACTCGCCACTCGCCAGCAGTGTCCAAACGCAAACGGGAATCGGACGATCCCTTCACTATCTGGAGACAGTAAAAAAAAAAAAAAAATGAGGGACAACGACAGCCCCCGAGACGAACACACGAACAAAAACTCACGAGAGCGGAAGTGCTTCTGAATCCATCCACAGTTTCCACACACTGTCCGCTGCTGTCAATCTTGTCTCAGAAACCCTCGCACTCTCTCTCTCTCTCTCTCTCTCTCTCCGTCTTCAACCTAGTCTCCACCACGAGCGCGCATCGCACGCACTTCCTCTCTCTCTCTCTCTCGCTGCTTCAAGCTAGGCCTCGCGAAGCTCGGTCCTCTCGTGCTAGTGATCATCAGCTGAAGCAAGCGCGCGGTATGATCGTCGGAGGAGGATTCGCTTACAGAGACTCGTAAGGGCCCTCCGGCCGCTCGCTGTCTTGCTGCTGATAGAGCGACGCTGATCCCGCATTATCAGGTTTGGTTGGGTGATTGAGGGGCTTGCGCGGCTTCTGGCGAGATCGGAGGCGATGGTGACGGCCGAGAACGAGAGCCTCGACGAGCAGAAGGAGTTCGGCGGGCCGAAGTCGCCGTGGAAGACTCCGGCGGCGGCGGCGGCGGCGGCGGCGGACGGGAGCGCTGGGGACGCTCCGGTGATGGGCGCGGAATCCTGGCCTGCTCTCGGCGATGCTCCGACGCGGACGAAGAGTGTAGAACCGAAGCGGGAAGCTGAACCTCCTTCTGGCAAAGGAGCTCCCACACAAGCTGCTCAGGTTTAGTTTCTGTCTGATCGTGTAGATTAAGCTCGCTGTCTATACTTGATCGGGGTTTCGGTTTCGGGCTGTGATGATCGGTATTGATAGCAGTGTCTTTTTGACGTGGTGTTTTAGGAGTTGCTCGTTGCATTGGAATTTTATTCAGGAGCATATTCGCTCTTGATTTGCACACGCGTCTAAAACGTATCTGACAAGTGAAGCACTTATAGGAGCAGATTAGCCTTGAAAAGCGAAGACATGGAACCACACTCAATCTGAAGTTCTTAACGAGCGATGGCTTGAAATATGTTCTCAATGATGATTTTGATTGGATGTTCTAGACTATGTCTTTCTGTGTTAGCTAATTTTGTTCTCACAAAGCCTAATTTTTATCATTGTTTTCTATATTTGCATGGGTTTATCAAGGAAGCTTTGCCGGTGGAATGTCCAATTAGTAAAGGCATTGTAATTTTAATAACTAATACAAGTTTTAGTGTGCTGCTTAGGAGTTGGGGCATAGGAGTGAGTTTGGCAAAGCAGAATTGTTCGTGACTTCCTATTTTCCTTTTATGCTTATCTGATTTCTCTTAAGTAAATAGACAGGATCAAAATCTGCTGCTTGCAGTTTTGGAGTACTGTGTTATAGAATAGTTGTTTGTGTTTGCCTCCTCTCTTGTGACATGCTGAGGCATCTATCATAATATCAACGTGAGATCCAGTATTTGAGTAACCTCGATAGGTGAAGAAACTTTGGATGGAAAGAGTCAAAGAATTGCAACTGGCGCTGTTCTTATCTGGCACGTAACAGAGTGGATATAAGCAGACAAGTGTAAAGCGTTAATGAACAGATAAGCTCATGTATACCATGCCATTCATATGCACGGATCATACATTGCCTTATTTGGAATAATTATGAGAAAATTACCTTGTTTAATGGGTATCATTTTATCAAGATTGCTGAACCAAAATGATCGACAAATAAGGTGTTTATTTCTTTTGGTTTGCAGATTGTTATTAACCTTTTGATAAATTGCTAGTTCTCAGTGGTTTCAGTAATAATGGCCTACGACGTCTTTCTTGGTACTTAAAGCATTGACAGTACAGGCCTTTGTTGGTTTTGCATTAAGAATACTTCTTCTGTGGTTTCTGTCCTTTTGGGTTTGAACATTTGAATT
This sequence comes from Rhodomyrtus psidioides, assembly GCA_021437785.1. Classification (NCBI taxonomy): domain Eukaryota; kingdom Viridiplantae; phylum Streptophyta; class Magnoliopsida; order Myrtales; family Myrtaceae; genus Rhodomyrtus; species Rhodomyrtus psidioides. The sequence continues at coordinate 1,528,567 of JAILYB010000039.1, forward strand.
TGATCTGATGCTAAAGTGTGAATGCTTTATCACTAATGGCTTGAGAAGTCCAAAGTCTTTAAACTATTATTCAAAGAAGTACATGCATCTGGTATATGCTGGAAAACTGATGGATGTAGTGATTTTGATGCTTGAATGTACTTTGTTGTTGTGTGTAATTGCTAAATGTTGCCTTTTCCTTTGTTTTGGTGGAGCTTCATTTCATAACACGCTGCATTTTTTGTTCCTTTTACATTCACCATTCATGCAGCCTAAGTCTCAAGGGTCTGGAAACTCTAACTCTCAGAAGCATTCATCAACACGTTATCAAAAATCAGGTTCTAAGCGCAACCCAAATGGGGGGCCTCCTTTCCCTGTACAGTTACAGTGTGGTCAATCTCCTACTCCCCCCTTTTATCATACTTTGGTTCCTGTCCCCCATATGGGCATGCCGGGATATGTTTGCCATCCGCGTCCTGGACCTTTTCCAAGCGTTGAGACTCCTTTGGTGAAGTCGGGAGGTGAAACGGCTGGACAGCCTTTAATTCCCGCTGCAAGTGGCGTTAATCCCAGTAGAAGTCAACCTTTACCACAAGGAGATCCTAATGCTTGTGCTGTGAATTTTTCGAATAGAAGACCCAATATGCAGCGGCCTGGTGGTACTTCCCAACCATGGAATCATCGAGCATTTGGCCCAGGAGAGACCATTCCAATGCAACAGGTTGTGGGACCAAGAACATATTTTAGGGCTCCATTCTATGGTCCAGCTCCTGGATTTATGGTTGGTCCAGGCTTCCCAGGTGATAATACAACCATGATTTCTTTCTTTTATCCCGATTTCTTTGTCTTTTATTCATAGAAATAAAAACAACTTGTTTTGTCTTCCTAGCAAAAGTTAGGATTTTATTCAAATTGAAAGATATAAGGATAGATCATATCTGAAACTTACGTGTCAAGATTTGGAAGTTCTGGGTTTAAATAAAAGGTCAAACTGCATAAGTGCGAGATATTTATTTATTTATTTTTAAAGAGAGCAAAAAGTAACTCATTCTAGACACTTGCTGTATTTGTTAAGCAATCATTCGGTCTGTCCTCGCATAAGGCAAAGGACTATCAGATGATCTGTTCAGCATTGAGAGAATGAACCCAAAAAGGACGTTTGGCATTTATTCCCATTTCTGTCTTAATTATTTGTCAAGGTGCATGGTTTAGGTATATTGCATGTCTATCCACAATATTCTAGTTATTCCATAGGAAAAGGTATGAATTGAGGCCTGTTCCTTTCCATTGTGGCAATAGATGTTCTTGAATCAGTTCTAATAGTTTATCCTGGACTTTTTGACTGGCCATTGATCTGGCACCTGGAGCTTCTTGTTGTGAGAGGTAATCAGCTACCGTGGCGATGGAAGAAAAGGAGTTTATGAACGATACATCTAATTGAAAGATCGCTAAATTTGAGATGTCGTCTGAAGCCATAGTTGGAAATCTATTTGGGAATAGGTTGCTGCATCTGTTCTTGTTTTCTTTGAGGTGCTTGGAATAGTAAGAACCTTTTAAGATCTGGTTTTTACCCTGTATTTCCAATCTGAATTTTCTTAGTGAATTCACGACAAATTCAGTGGATATGAATAGGTGCGTTATCAATGTATATATGATGTATAATCCCAGAAACATAAGCGAGAAGAAGAGCGAGCTCCAACCTTCATTTTGTTGATACAAGTCATGTATATTAAGTTCCTTAGAAACTTGAAACTAACTCTTGCCCTTTTTCTTCCTCTTTTCTTGAATGTCAAAGCAAATTCGTGCACTTGATCTGTTGCGTTGTTATTATTTTTTCCTTATATGCCACCAGATTAAAGCACATAGTTCACTTTGATGATTACGTCACTCGTCTTGGAAACATAAGGTCATCTGGTTCAGTTGATAGATTCCATCCTTCCCAAAAGAAAAGTTTCCTCTTCTCGAACAAGGGCTTCTAATTTGTTCAAGTGTGTTCATACTCAGTGAGGTTCACGGAAAACTCGACATTATCAAAAGATTTATATGTTTAGACTTCTCGATTATGCTGGATGATATTTACTGTAGGATATGAGAGATGAAGGTAAGAAAAATCCTACTAGGGAATGATGTCCTTCTTATCTCCTTGCTATTTGTGATCTGCCTTGTATTGTTCATTCAGCTCTCTTAGATTGCTTGGTCATTCGGATATTATATTTTTGCCAGGTGTTTTATTAACTTTGAATCAAATAATTTGTCTCTGTCACAGGACCTTCATCCATATGCTATGTTCCTTTTGCTCCTCGAGGACCTTATCCTCCACACTTTGTTTCACATCCTGTAAATCCGGGGACTAGCACATTACCCCCAGAAACACTGGCATTGAAGTCGAGCATTATTAAACAAATTGAGTATTACTTCAGGTATTGCTCCTTTATTACTTTTGCAAATTAAGGTACTGTCCGTGGACCATTGATTTCCTCCCCTTATGACAAAGAATCTGAGCAATATTCATTCCATTACCATCAGGTGCACAAAAAATTAACAGTGCGCATGCTGCTAGTAGTGCTCTCCTATAAACTAAAATGTCTATCACATGTCAGAGCATGCGTACATAAAAATCATTAGTACTTAATCAGCAATTTGCTCTCATTTTCTTAATGCTCCTTTGACATTGCTTCTTTGTGTGTTTGCGTTAGTAATTTACTTGAGGGTGCGCTCCATGTGCTGTGCAAGATAGGACAGACTTGATCCAGAAAATGCTATTAAAATATCTTATGGTCATTGCAGTTGCGTGATCATTTCTTGCTTGCAGAACATGTTTCTGCTGTGTGATTGTTGACTTTTACTTGTTGCAGTGATGAGAATTTGCAGAATGACAATTATCTAATTGAGTTGCTGGATGAACAAGGATGGGTTTCAATATCTGAAATTGCTAAATTCAGAAGGGTATGTTTTGATGCAACAATGCTATTTTATTTTGCTTGGAAGGTACATTAATGCTGTATCACACGCGTGTGCAATGTGCATCAGCTAAGTCCATATTACGAAATAATTCACATTAGTTTTTGCTTAATATTTTCGGATGAAACGCCTTTAATAGTCAAAAGGCTATTCCTTGTTTGATTTGTGGTTGCAGGTACAGAAAATGTGCACCGACATACAATTTATCCTCTATGCTTTGCAAAGTTCGAGCATTATTGAAGTAAAGGTCTGATTTTGGTGTTCAATATTTGATGAAAAATGTATGCTGACAGTATTATGCAATGTTTCTTTTTCTAGATAACCATTTCTTTTGGTTCGACTTTGACAAAAAATTTCAAATGCTTACAAATTGGCTTTCCGACAGTTATGCGTGATTTGATCTTTCTTCTTCAGTTGTTCTAAAAGACATGTCATCCCAGCTTTATGCCCTTTCATTTTTTCAGAGTTCATGGGCCTATTTCCATTAATGAATATGCAGGGTGACAATATAAGAAAGCGAGATGAGTGGTCAAAGTGGGTTCGCAGGAGAAATGAATCTACATCAAAAGCTGAGACTCCGAAAAGTCAACTTGGTGTTGATTTTTTTGTGGATAGCGATGCTACTGAGGATAAAGCAGAGAGTCTCTTACAGGGAAGCTGTGCCACACATCCATCTTGTAATGCAGAGTGTAATGTGAATGGAAAAACTTCTCAATCAGCCATCAAGTGCATAAACCATGCTACCGGCACTACTTCTTTTCCTGACAATATGCAGGAGACAGAATCAACAGCATTGGGTGATTATGTGAAACAGAGAAACCAGGCGCCATCAGTTTCATCTAGAAAAATTAATGTTTCTGACTTCTCTGATGACTTCTCTAGTACATTTATGCTTGATGAAGAGCTGGAGCTAGAGCAAAGTACTGTGAAAAGAGACGACCTTTTTCTCATTAGAAGGTGCCACCTTTATTCTTCTTGCTCCTATTATATGCAATTCTAAATAGTATTTACCCCAAAAAGTGTGTTTTCTGCTGATGGGATTGTTGGCAGTCTTCTGAAATGGTTTTAGGCATCAATGTCATCATGTAAATTCCGCTTTTGGAAATGTTAATGGAACTAAAATGGATCTCGAGCATTGATAAACTATGTGATACATATCCATGAAAAGAGCACTGATGCCTTAATTATGAGGACACAACTATGTGGGGAGATGTTTGTTTATTTTATTATATTTTTGAAAGATGTGAGAAGGAACTAATGATAAGTGACATCAGTTTTAAATGGCTAATATAAGATGCAGCACCAAGGGTTGCTGATTATTTCTAGTGATCTTCTCAGTATCCTTGACGACCAAAAACAATGTTTCTACAGTCATATTTGTTTATTTATTTATTTTGGTCATATTCTACAGTCTTATTAACTGTGGTGATTCTTTTGAGGACTGTGTAGTGAGTAAAACATCCATAGTTACAAGTGACAAGGAATTACAAAGGGAAAGCTGGAACCTTCAAATGGTAGCTAATATCTTTTGATGATGTTTTGCTAGTCAATGAATTTATTTCACTCCCTCTTATCTTTATTCTCTTATTGGACTCATGGCTGAGTTTTTCTTAATTTTCCCTTGGGAAAGAAAAACTCGGGAAACTTATTAAGGACTTACTTTAGAAACTCCATTTGGTTTTTGGAAACTGCGGAAATAAGCTTGTTATAGTGTTTTCTTAGGTTTTTTTTATCTGGAATTCTCACTTGTGGATCTGCTAATTAAGAACAGAAATAAAAGTTTATGTTTTTTTAATTAAAAAAAAAACATTGATTCTCTAGTCCTTGAGCATGGTTGACTTTCAATGTCGTCACCATCTGAAAATTGCAGTTTTCAAGCTCATTTCTATGCGAAACAAGAAATAACTGTGTTGGATCCAGCACTTGTTAACCATATCATGGTAATGTTTCCTAAATCAGTTGACTACTGATATTTCCTCTTTGTTTAATCTTATATTTCTGAAAGATTTCTGTTAGATAAATATTATGTATGGCATTTTGTTTGGCATTTTTGGACTGCTTCTGCTTGTCACCATGTTTTTGGGTGATGGGTTCTTGCTCTAATTTTCTCTCTCTGGTTTGGGCTTATGTTTTCGCAGAGTTGATGATGACGATGACGACATGGGCTATGATCATGATGTTCAGAGACTAGTGATAGTAACACAGGTATTGCTGCTTTTTTGGCAAAAAGAAATGTTTAAGTGAAAAAAGAACACATGCATTGCTGTTTAATCTGTGAGTCGAGGTGTCCTCAGTCACTTATCTATGTTTCCTGTGGTTTTGGATGATTGCGTTATTTTCCAGTTGTACTCTGCTTAAAGCATGCTTTTTCTGGAAGTGTGGAGTACTGGACTTAAAGTGCTCTTCATTGCCTTTGCTAGTAATTTTGCATGCAGAAACGTGCCTTTAAGTTCACAAACAGATGTTTTCTGCTGGACACGATTTTGCCATGCTTGTGCCAGGAGTGTATACATTTGTAAAGAAACCGTTTTACTGACTTTTAGCATCCCTCTCCGTAGTTAGCTTATGGTTGGGAAGCTGCTTTAGTCATCTTCCATTTGTTTCTTTTAGCACCTAGCTGAGGTCTGATTCAGGAAAACTTGAGAGAGATTAGCTTGTATTTATAGAGTCTCTAACTGTATCTAAACTAATGGTATTCTTATATTCAGATAATAAAAAATATAGCTATTGTTTTCATTACAGGTCCATATGCTCTCTCTCTTATGGTTTCAGCTGATAACAGGGAAAATGGCATTAGATAGTTTGCAGTTCATAGGTGTTTGAGATCGTGTTTGGTGCTTGAAAGCATTATCCATTTTGTCTGGAGTCACTTTTCAGGAAATAGTGGTGATAGGAAGCAGTAAGTATCCAAAGAAAAAAGGTCACCTTTTTCTTCATTGTCTCTCTTTCCTCGTATATGGAGAAATGTTCATCAACTTCACTAGAAACAACTGTCTTTCAAAGGAAACTCTCTTTGTTTTTCTCTCTCAGTTTTCATCATCTGATAATGATTCACTCAAGAACTTTGTCCAGTGCTCTGGATTTGGAAGTTGCTGAACTTTTCTGTGTACAATGCAGAATGGCAGGATTGGCAAATGTTATGAAACTGAAGGCAATGAATCGAAGTCAATCCCTAGTGAGCTTGCTTCTGCAATTGATGAGGGTCTTTACTTCTATGAGCAGGTTAGAGAGTAATTCTTGTATTTTAGTCTTTCATCGCTCACTTGAAGTTTGCATTGTGGATAATGTTTTTTTTTTCGCTGCTAACAGGAACTGAAAAAAAGCCAATCCAATCGTCGAAAGAACAACTGTTTGGAAAATGGTTCTGGAAAATGTGGCCCTGGAGTATCAAACTTCAAGCCGGGGGAACATTTTGCTGCGTCCAGCAGTCCTGGTGAATCTGGCCTTAGTAATGCCCGCAGAAAGCAAAATAAGAGTTCCTCTAAGCAACATGCATCCTTGAAGCAGCGATTTTTCTCTAGCAACTTCAGAAATCATGGTACCGCTCCAAGCACTGCAGGAGTGATATCGGAGAGTCCACCAAGCAATTCCTTTGGTTATTTCTTTGGGTCTACTCCTCCTGAAAACCATGGGTTAGTTTAAAATTGTTGCTACCATTTTTGTGGTCTCTTCTTACTTTCTCCATCAGCATATTGTAGAAGGAATTTTATCCCTGCCATCGTGACATCTGACTCTAGGTTTAGGTGATCTCGCTGGTTGTGTTGTTTTTGCAAGTGTAACACAAACTTAATTGTGACATGTACAGGTCCAGGTCTTCAAAATTGAGTAATTCACCTCATGGAAATCTCTCTGGCTGTAGTCCACCTGTTGGTTCAATGCCAAAGTCATTTCCACCATTTCAACATCCAAGTCACCGTCTTTTGGAGGAAAATGGTTTTAAACAGCAAATGTAAGGGCTCCCTGTTAAATATGCTTGTTTAATTTGAGGTTTCACTCACATGGTTGCTCTACCCTGAAGGTACCTGAAGTATCGCAAACGGTGCTTGAATGACAGAAAGAAGTCGGGAATCGGTTGCAGTGAGGTGTGTCCGTATGCTTTTTTGCTCTCTGTTTCTTGAGAGGTGAATGTGAGCTCTATATGTTGATTGCAGAAGTCATTGTCATTTGAGACTAGGATTGTGAAGGCTAGGGAACTGCATGGTCATCCTTCTTTCTTATGATATACCTACTTTCATGATTTTGTTGGAAGAGTGTTTCACCAGTCCTGTTTAACAGTGAGATTCGAATGGTGCGATATTTCCTCTATGACCCTTTCTTTGTAGGTCTTTTCCACATTAGTTGGTAGAGAAGCCACCATTTTCTTGCTGATTCTGAAGGCTAATTTTGAGAACTCATTAAGAAACACACAATAACATTGGATCAATGTAGGAAGATAAGACAAAGGCTAGCTAGTCATTCTTTTTCTTTCCCTTTCTATCTGTTATTATTTGAATGCCTTTGGTTTCCTAGGACCTTAATGCTTATGGCTTCCAAAATTTCGATGCTTTATCATGCTTCCAGTGCAGAACCCTTTTGCTGCAGTGTGATGGCCAATCTGCATGAGCTTAATTCCTCTAAGAACAAATCATTTGGCTTTCTTAGTGCCAGCTCGTGCAGTTGATTAATTTTGGTTTGGTATCTGTGGCATTTTCAACCACTATTCCTTGGAGACAATTGACTTTTATGTGCAGGAAATGAACACACTGTACCGGTTTTGGTCATACTTTCTTAGAGACATGTTTGTCCCTTCTATGTATGAAGAGTTCCGCAAAGTTGCACTCGAAGATGCTATGGCTAACTACAGTTATGGACTGGAGTGCCTTTTCAGGTTCTATAGGTATTACTGCCAGATATCTTTTTGTTCTATTCTTTAATTGTTTTAAGCATCTTGGTTATATTTTGCTTCAACCTGTCTTTTTTTAATTGATTAGACACTCATTGGCAGTGGTATCAATTCACTTACACTAGAAATCTATGGTAGCTGCCTTTTTTAATGTTGTAGTCACTTAGCTTAAAGTACGATGGTACTGAAATTTATTAAGTTGATAAAATTACGATCCGGCAGGCCTAACCAGCTGATTGGTGTACTGGAGACTGCTATGGCTGTTAGCACGTCCTTGTAACATCTGTCTTGCCGATCTTTATTGGCCATTGTAAATCACGTTGTACCTTGATCTTGTCTTATGAAACTTCGCCCATTGTAGTTATGGCTTGGAGAAGGAATTCAGGGAGGATCTGTATAAGGATTTTGAAAAGCTCACCCTCGACTTCTACCATAAAGGCAACCTTTATGGCCTTGAGAAATACTGGTAATTCCAACCACTCCAACCCCTCCCCCCCCACCCCTCTTTTTGTTCTTTTCCTTTTTCCTTTTCCCCGGGGCAGTCTTTAACTTCAGATTGATTGAACTTTCTTTGTGCCTTTATATTTTGCACATTTGTGCAATCTTTGCATTGACCAATAAAGCCATCTAATATTTATCTTACTTATTGCATTAAATTGGTTTATTAACAGGCATTATTTTCTTCTTAGTTGATACATGAATTAGAAGTTCTCTGCCTTTCATACCCTCTGTTGTGTATCAGCATTGTCAAGAATTTGCGTAGGCAAACAGGTGTTCTTCCTTTATTTTGCTTAGTTATTAACTCCGAAACAGCCACTTGTTTTTTTTCTTTGGCCAATGTGTTCACAATTCCACTTTCTTCACTCTCCTACACCAATTTTTTAGAAGTGGCTCTGCTCCTCTTTAGAAGACGTGGAAATGACAATTCCTTGGATTCTATTGATACACTTACGACTTATATCGAAGTTAATCTGACCTGTTGAAATTTCTTAATGAGATGTGAAACTCTTTACGTGGGAAGCTGTGATCTGTTCACTTCTAACATGCAAGGATGTTATGGAATAGCTTGACCTAGCCTGTTGACGGAGTTGTTGAACTAATTACGTCAGGTGTCCCGGGGGGCGGGAGGGAGGGGAGGGGCAATGATCTTTTCTGGTCTGTAACATTGAATTAATAACAACAGGGGGGATTAAGAGATTTGAATATGGCAAGATAGATCTCTAAGTTCTTCAAGCATGTAGATAGCACTCGCCCAATGGCATAGACTGTATTTTAGAACATTCTCAGCACCTTTTCTTTTTAAGTAGACATTAGCCTTGGCAAAGAGAATCTGCATTTGATTTCCAAAGTTCTCATTGATTAGTTGTGGAGGGGCTATTTGTAGAGCTGCTTAAGACGAAACTTGAGTCTGAGGCCTTTTATCCCGCCTCTTATTATTGTAAGGCCATTTTTCTATACCTGTTTTCTTACGTCGTTAGTTGGAAAATTGTTGCCAGATTATCCTCATCTGAACATGAGAAGGTCACGTGCTTTCTGATTGTTTTGGAAGAACAAACTTTAATACTCTTCACAGTCTCCCCCTTGCTATAATGATATTGATTTGGTGTGCAATTCAAGTAGAGTTGCTTTTTGTTTTAATCTCCCGTTAAAACACGGACTTATGCCTTGATGAGACTTCATGCTTCTGAATTCAGGAGGTTGTGTTTCGTATGTGCATATAATTAGTAGGTGCAGAAATCCCTTTCTTCCTGAATTATATGTGGAGGTAACTTGGTGTGACAGGGCATTTCACCACTATCGCAACCAGAAAGATCCAATTAAGAAGCAACCGGACTTGGAGAGGTTGCTCTTAGAGGAATACCGCACCTTGGATGATTTCCGCGCTAAAGAGAAAGCTAACACTGTGAAGGAGGTGGGCCCTTAAGGGAGCAGTTTACTAGTTGTTCCGGCGTGGCACATCCAATTTTGGAAGAGCATTTCTAAAGAAGTGGTTGTCTTTGTTACTTTTTGGGTTCTTGGGGCACCCTTTGCTCCCGCTAAAGAGCATTCACCTTGTGGCCGAGGTTTTTTTTTCTCCTTGGACAGTTCTTTCAGCTCTCACGTTGTCTTTATTCTTGTCCACAGGAGGGAGGTGCTTTTGTGCATATCCTCAGTTGTAACTTGTATATAGAGGGGGAAAAACCGAAAACCGAGAACTAAAAAAAAAAAATCAAAATAAGGTGGTTAGTTTTGAATCTCGTCCACAATGGAACAATAAGAGATTGCGATGCCAGTGTATTTGGTACCCTCCTTATAATTTACGTTTGTTTTATCCTTGTCTATGCATGTTACTCTGAAAATGAGTGGTACTATTGTTTAACCCGATAATTTCTACTAAGGTGGTTAATTTACGACTGATCTCACAAACTGCAATTCACCTGTTAATGAAACAAACCTCGGTCAAGAAAGAAAGTAATCTCTACTAGATCCACGGCTTATTTCTAGTCCCCCAAAATTGCAACTTTTACGTAATCAATGATGAAACTCAACGTCAGTCAATTTTCTAAGCCAAAAAAAGAAAACACACTGAAAACCGTCACCGACACGAGATCAGAAAAAAATTGTCAATTCTCCTATATGGTCAAGACCTAGCGACGGGCCGAGAAAGTTAAGGGAGTACCAATTAATCTTAACGTGCCCGTTCTCATGGTCGGGCGGGCATACCAAAAGACTTTCCCCACTCTGTCGCTAAAAAAAGCTCCAGAATGCCAAATGTTGCCAAACAAAAGACAGCAGAATCACAACTTCAAAAATCCAAGCGAAAACTAGGTGATAGAAACAAGTTAGATAAATAAGAAAGCAGGCGTTCATGCCAGTCTTCACCGCCAAATATATATAGCTCTTCCCTAGTGGAAGGCCACATCCAAAGTGTACCAACCATATTATTTACAGCAAAAGAAACCTCCATCTATGGCCAAAGTCGCGAAAATATCAAGATGGATAAACCCAGAGCTCAGCCACCAAAAAACGTGATAATAGGAGTCTTCATGACCCAAAGTCATTCAAACAAAAGCCTGTACTGGTGAAAAAACCGCCTTTCCCGAGAGTAGTGTCCGAAGGAAGTGCAAGTAAAGCCTTCAACAGAAAAACATGGAGTTGCACACTTTCTCCTGCAATCTGGGCAGCTGAGGAACGGCAACTGGACCTGCAGAAGTCAGCCCGCCTTGGCTAGATGAAGTCTCGGAAGCGTCCTCGAATTTCATGAACTGGCCCATTTGAGAAGCCGCCAAGTGAGCATAGCAAACTGGTGCAACTGGATTTAGGGGGAAAAACAGAGTTAAGATCGTGATCCATTTGACTGTTGAGCAATCAGAATTCCATTAAACACTGTCAAAATCCTTAAGATATATGGCACAACTACCACCATAAACAACAATTTTTTTTTCCTTGGCAGGTATGGAATTCTCATATCATGAAGACTTCCTAAAATAACATTCGCAAAGAGGTTTTATTTACCAACGGATATAGCAGTGGTACTTCTTTGATACCTGCAACATGATAAGCAAAGTTTTATCAATATATGACCATAGCAAAGTGGAAGCTAAAAATCAATCGTCTAAGCAGATTTTCAAAGTTACTTACACATATGACAGAGAATGCACAAGCTCCTGCAGATCGTCCGTGGAAAAACCAACCTCATCCATTAATACATGATAGTGAGTGGGTCTGGTTGTTCCCTGCAATGTAATTAATTAAGCAATTAAAAGTAGGCAAAAAAAATATAACACGAACAGATATTGGCATTTTGAGGTTGGTACTATTACATGAACATTCTTTCCAATTCAGAGCTCAACCAGATGAGATGAAATTTACAAGGATTAAACCGCAATCAGTTCTTAGGAGAAGATCACAAGGAATACGTTCAGGTTTTACTCACAATCATCCCAGCATGTGCACAGAGATAAAAGTCATTGTTCCGTGGATGACACACTTTGTTGTCTATGATCGTCCCTGCAGGAAAACAAAAGTCAGGCAGATGTGTCTTATAATCCCTTTAATCTTATTGATAGAGGCAGGAAGGCTTTTACCAGGAGGGACATTATCTGGCGATCCATTCTGGAAGAACTTGGTATGATGGTTTTTTTGAGCAACAATCACAACAAACTTGGGGGACCATTTCTCATCAAGAAACTTGCAGGCCTGAAAAGTACTTAAGCATAAACTAAACCAATTTCTCCAGATGAACTTTCTGCATTAAAGTCATTCAGAAGCTAACCTCAATAATCTGATCCAGCTCAATGTTTAAAACCTGATTAAATTGAGACTCGCTGACTCCATCCCTGGAGCAAGCACAAAAGAGAGAAGTGAGCTGCATAGCAAGAAACCAAGAGCGCACTCCCACCAGATAGACAGTGTGCACTACGATGTACAAATTCCACCAACAAAAATTTCACAGAATCATTCTTCAGGTCAATCAAATACTTCAAAAAAAAAAATAATAATAATAAGCATGAATCCCTGCACCTGATCACCAAGAAGACCACCTAGAAGTCTCAACATCAACATCACATTTATCCTAGCCTAGTTGGGGTCGACGGTCGATGAACCCAAAAATAAGTAAAATAAAACAAGACTGATTGGGGAGGGAAAAGAAATAATTATAAAATATATATATATAGGGAGAAAGGACTAAAAAGAACAGTCATGAATATAGGAATTTGCCCCTCCATAGTGCTAATAACTTTCCTCCACTCCATCCTAAGACCACCTAGAAGTCGACTTGCATAAAAGATGCGATACACGATGTCCATCATATGTATATCCAACTCCATACCTGAATATGATGATTTGCTCTGGTTTCCTCTTACCCGAACTCAAGTAAAAATCGAGAAGAAGTTCCCTGCAGTAAACAATAGAGATGAAACCATACATCGCTCGTGGACAAATGAAATAACAAGCATGGTGAAGAATGCATACCTACTACATTTGATGAATCTATTTAAAAGTAACTAAAAGCTATAAAAAGGCACTATTGAGTTGAAGTAACTAAGAACAAACCTGATTATCCCCTCATCCACAGTGTCAGATACCTTCTTGAATAAGTTGTCAATCATTTCGACTTTCGGAGACTGTGTCCGCACTGAAGCCCGATAGCGAGAAATCAAAGGCCATTGGCGGGAGCTAACAACCTGAAGCAGGAAACATCAAGTCACCTTGAGAACAATCCAAGATATTACAATGTGAAATGAGCCAGCATATTACCGCAGCAATTGATGGAATATCAGATTGTCCAGGAGAGCCATGTGATACATCCATCCCAAGGATTATAGTGGGTACTTTCGACACCAAGGGTATAGAAGGAGAATGCTCAACAGCCAGAATTGAATTCAAACCCCCAAGCTGCAATGACATTTAACAATAGCTAGGGTGAAAATGACAAGAAGGGCACGCATTTGTGTGCATGTGGGCGCGTGAGAGAGAGCGCATGCGCGATAGAGAGAGAGAGAGAGATGGACTCTCACCTTTGCATTGATTTTTAGTAGAACATTAGTGAGATACTGATCATTAACCTTCATAGGAGCAATGCACTGAGTAACAATCCCATGTTCAGCAAGATTCTTTTTCTTCCACGGACCTAAATATTAGGTTAAACTCCACATCAAAGAATCAGGGCAGATATATAGAACTAGCAAGATTAACGAAAGAGAACACCCAACCGTAGAGATCGGAATTCTTTCTCTCAGGAAGCAAGCAAAGAAGAAATTGTGGTGCGCCAGGAAGCTTTGACTGTATCTCCTCAAACATCTTCTCTACTCTAACAACAGGAGGAGCTCGCCTATACTGGTGACTCTCTTCAATTACTTCAAACGGCTGGTCAATATGCTACACGAGGAGGAAAAAATCCATCTAGCACTATCAGACTGAATGTATTTTGCAACACAATACAAAGTGTCAAGACGAACTATAAAACTGCATCTGCTGCAGGAACAAAAATAGATACAACCTTTTCCTAGAAAGGCTCGTCCATCCGTATCAAAAAGGAAATATTTGCAATCATATTATTAAGGTGCGCAAATAGGATTTGAAAACAATCGAAAGAATTTGCATCTGCTATATGCACAAAAGTAGAGCAGAGACTTTCAACAGAAACACAAATGCCAATAGGGAAATATTTAATGGAACATAAGACATACGATTCCTTTCATGCTGCCACATTTTATGAGATCTTGGACGAGGCCACGAACATTGCAGCGAGCGGAGAAGTTCACAACAGCCCATCTCTCTATCTTAGATGGCTCAACCAACCTCTGAAAAAGCATTTCATACATAAGCAAAGGGAAGTCTGCAAAAGTGGAAATCAGCCCACAAGAACCAAATGCACCTTGTGGTTAAAGTTCCACCGCCCATTGCGAGGAGATAAATCTTCGCCATTGCCTACTTTCAGCTGCACAAATATGACGGAACACGGATTCAGAGGAAGTGTTCCAACAGATATTAACATTTAAACTACAGAAAATTAATACCCGTGGTGGAAGCAAAACACGTCCTTCGACTTGAGTAAACTGGGGGCTGATTGATACCCCACATGAGCGCAGCATCGGTTCAGCATCATACTTGTTCAATTTCAGAGCCTGCAAAGAGAACCTTGATTGAACTTAATACATAGAATTATAAGAAAACACTACCACCCGCTACACATGTACAGATATAGAACAATAATCAAATCAGAGTGCACTTACATCTGACAGAACTCTCATCCTTTCTTGTGGCTTTTGCCGTGATTTTTCAACAAGAGAAGCCCTTTGAAGATTTGTCAAAGCTTTTGTATAGCGTTGCAAGGAGACCAACTCGCATAGCTGAGAAGATCCACATTAGGGTTATAAAGTCACTCTTTGTAGTGTCCACTAGTATATTATATAAGCCTATCCTATACCTCAACAGGAATATAAGTAGGTCGCTTTGGCTTGCCAACATTTATGCATGGGAAATCTCCAGAAAATCCTAAGTGTATGTGGCGGTGGTTGACAAAATAGTCATAAACCGTCACTTCAATGGTCTCTGCCTCGCCATCAGCATCCTTTCTGCTTTTCTGCTTCAAAGAGAACCTGCAAAACGATAGCATAAAGCCCATGTAAAGGCCTAATTACCGAAATATCAGAGAACAGAAAGCGAGAAGGGGCGCATGAAGGAACGAGTAGCATACAGTTGCTCTCTGCAGGGCTTCTCACTAAGGCCAGTTATCTTGTATTCCATGTTGGTCGGACTTGCCCTGATCCTCAAATTTTTTAGGGTCCGCTTAGCCTGCAGGAAAATGTTCAGATCCAGAATATAGAAACAGGTATTGCATTCTGATCTATTGTAGAAACGCTATTTACCTTAGCCCAATCAACAGAATAGGGATCTTGCACCTTTTGGTTATCCATCAAAAATTTCATCATTGGTCCAGGCTGAATTATCATAGTGGTTGATACATCTGACAAAACCAGCGTCATTAATGACAATCTCATCAACAAAAGGAAAATAAAAAGGGTAATACAGAAAACCCACCAATGTTAAGAGACAATCCTCCCTGGCTCGTTCTAAAACTTGAATGAAATCCTCTGCAGCCAAGGACGCCTCCGCCCACATCTGTGAAGTTTCTCGAGTCATTGTGAAAGAAAGATTGACGAACAAGCAAGCAGCCCCTGAAACAGCAAATTTAGTTTAGATATTGATACGACAACAAGCTCATCGCAACAGAGTCCATGCCAAAGACATTCTTACTGCTTTGACGCATGCTGTCTTAATACAATATCCAGCACTCTGAGAGCTTCCTGAGAATTCTCAGACTCCTGACCGCGCAAGGCATTTGCAATTGCCTGCATGGGGATCTTTGCAGCAAAGCTAATCTCTACTTTGAACGATTTTGACTGATATGGGCGTCGTAATCTCTTTCGATCACCGTCATTGGGACTCCCATGACCATCGGGACTAGAATTTCCGTTATTTCTATGAATAAAGATAGTAGTTTAGTACTCAAGGACATATAGGGAAAGAGCACAGTAATCGCATATCTACCTGCTAGAGGTAACATCCTCAAGCACAACAGTGAATTCGAGTTTGTTCCGAGGGAGGGCACCGATAGTGAACAAACTCTTCTCACCGTCATATGCAAAGTCCTTTCCAGCTAACTCACTACTGTAGGTACCTTGTACTTTATCAATAACTTTTCTACCAATTCCCTTGGCATCAACAGGGCGGCCATCCTCATAAAAAAGAGCTACCTAATGCAGTGGAACAAACAAGAAGTGAAACCGCCATATAACTCAGTTACCGAAGCAAATCAACAGAGACATAATCAACAGGAGAGACAATAGAAAGTACATACCGAATAATGAAAGAATTGACCGTCAAGATTGGTAACATTTACTTTGAAGTGATTGGTTAGCACAGGTATCTTCTGGCCTTTAGAACCAAGGCCCCGTCTAGCAATTGGGACCCGAGAAACTTTCTTCTTTACAGGTTGTGGAGGAATCTCGGGTTCAACTCGCTCAGGAACAATATCTGGTGGAATAACAGGAGGAGGTGGCGGCAAATCACTTTTCGCCCCATTTCCATTTGGTTCAGGCGAGTCCATATCTGGACAGTGGACACAGGTCATGTAATTTGCGTAAAACACTATACAAGCAATAAATGCAACCAAATGTTTTTACTGGACATATTTCCCAGAGCAGACAGTACCTTCACAGTTCAGAATAATCAACTGACTACTATAACGGCACTGACTGTCTGTCTAATCATCTTTCTCTATCAAATAGATCGCAGAGAAAATCTACACAGATGAGGCACGTGTGGCTCAAGAGGACTACTTAATGTCACGTAATCAATGTGAAACACCAAGTTGCCAGATTTTTCTACTCAACTGTTAACTCCAAACTCAGAACGAAAAGGCCAAACCATCACAAAGCAAAAACAATGGTGTCAGAAATGTGACGCAATCAGAACACTACAAGGAACCAATTGAACAAAGATGTAGCATACCACAGGCAATGAAAAAATATAACCACGCCCAATGGAACCCAAGAACAAGGAAAACCCACAAACACAGCAATCTGTACAGGTATTTACTCGGCCAGCCAACATGCAGGCGAATATAGCGGACACTGAATCACAATATTTCGTTACCCACGTCGCACAGGAACCGTTTCTTTCGGACGAGTCTCGGAAAACATAACCAATGCTAGCAGAAATAATCTCAAAAGCACAGGACAAGCCTCAGAACAACGACATGAGCATTGGGAAATAACAAGGAAGAAAGCGCTAATCCGACGTAAGAGCGACAGTCACTGCATGTGCGTGTAAGTGGAACGAAGCCCACAAGAACAGCATGCCCTAAAACAAGCCAAAAACAAAGACACCAGAAAACATGGGTATCAGAGGGAACAAAAAGGAGGAAGCACCTTCGGAGTGGCGAAAACAGACAGACGACTCGGACAGGGAAAATCACAATGCTCCCACAGTCAAACCACTGCTCTCACGCGACAGATGTGACATGAAAACCGTAAATAAAAAAATAAAAGAGTATCCTTAAAAATCGTTTCAAAATAAGTCAAAAAAAGGCACAAAGAAAAACAAAAAGAAAGCCACCGAACAGAGCAAATACTTTCACAGAGCCTGAGACGACAACGCAAATCGCTCAAAACAAAAACTGACGAACAGGAAACGCAATCGTCGTCCCCGATCAAGCACGGAGAGAAGCGGCATTGCAGACTTCAGGCCTCGGAAGCACCAAAAAAACCATCGACAGTACTCAACCAAGAACAACAGCGGAAAATTCCTCAAAATCAGCAAAATTCGGGACACGCGAGAGTTCTGCAGCAAGGCCATGGAAGAAGAGCACTACCTGAAGCGAAGGATGAGAAAAACCCTAGCGGAAGAGATTCTCCGGAGCTCTCTCGCTGTTTCAACGCGAATTCTTCCAAGCTCTCGCTCGCTCTCGATAACTGCAGTTTGCTAGCAAAAGCGACTCTTTGGAGGGCAAACCGAGTGCTCAGCTTTTATACGGGCCCACGTCGCTCTGTCTCTGTTATAACCTAGGGTCGCTCCGTCAGAGCTACGTTACGGTGAGGTGTGGCGTACAGGCACTCCCGTGCGCTCTCGATCTAGAAGCTTCCACGTGGCGACGAGATCTTAACTCGGTATTGATTTCAGGACCGCGATATACTTCCGTTTTGCTCGCGATGCTTTCAGGGACGGGGTGCGATTATGTCGACTGCGTTGTTGATGTGATCCGCTGAACTGATGTTCAAATTTAATCATGCGATCGGACTCTTCCGCTAATAATTCAATGGACGATGAGGTACATGTTTTGAATTTTAATAAACGGTCGCACCTGACTAAATTAAGGAAAATCGTATCTAAGCTTGTTATTTTTTTTTTTGGCTTTGATGTTTTCCTTTTTCTTAGTACTTGCCTAATTGTTTTGTAAAATAATAGATATTCTTGATCGATATACTTTAGATTCTTAGAATTGTTATTATATCATGCACCCGCTATGATTTCACATTGCCTCGATGAGAAATTCAGTGAGCCTATGTTCATATCTTCGATAGTTTGATAGATCCTTGAATATAAAGATATCCCGACTTAATATTTCGAGTTGTTCGTGACGTGTTGATTGTGTCTTAACAATTCGCCTAAGCCAACATATCTTTGATAACTTCAATTGAATCAATTTCTTTGAATAAACCATTGTGTCAAAAATCCATTTCTTTTGAGTTTTGTCTTTTGCCTTTGTTGTTTTCTCTCGTTGTACTTTTAATTTTCAATACAAAATTATATATAAATTTGATGCATTCCTTGAACTTTGAGCTAGATTATGGAGCTACATTATGTTATTGCAATCTAATACGTTTAGAACTATATCGAGGAGAACAATTTTGTGACGGCCCAAAATTTCAACGTTTGTAAATTAACTGAATTCGATGGATTTTAACCATGAATTCCAGCCTGGTAACCGCCGATTACCGGCCACCCGCCTTTGCCTGTCGCAGCCCGTCGTCGCCGCCACAGCCGTCGCCAGCCGACGGAGGCAGAAAAAGTTTTTTTTTTTTTACTTACCAAAAGCGTTTTGTTCCGAAAAATCGTAACCGGGAACAGAAACACAAAAATGTATTTTTGTTCAAAAAATGCTCTCAGGAACAGAAACGCTACCATACGCAATCTAATTTATCCTTAATGAGCCACATTACCAGAACACCCCTAAATATTATACATATATGACGAAATAGTAAATAGTGATTTGACTAGTGAGCCACACCCCCATTATTTTCCCCTCACCTCACCCATGCCATATCTCTTTTCTCCCTCTTCTCACCCCCAGCGGCCGAACTTCATTTCCCGCCCTTTGTTTTTTTGTTTTTTTTTTTTTTGTGCGGTGACCCCTCAACACCACAACCACCGCCGGCTACCCAAAAAAAAAAAAAAGATAAGCCATAACAACCACCGCCGTCCCCTTCATCCCCCCCCCCCCTTCAATTAAGTACCGCTTGTCATTATAAAAAAAAAAAGTACCACTTGTCGAAATAGTTTGGACTTATGGTGTGATTCTAAAATCTTTTAGTGCGATTCTATAATCATCGAATAACATCTTTCGGTCGATGTTAGTAATCTGAAGGTTTGGCAGGAAGAACACAGAAACACAGGAGATGGAGATGGAGAGATAAATTCAAGATGCTCTTTGGGTACGCTTTGCACGGAGAACATATAAGCTGAGCTGTTAAGAAAAGACTTCATGAAATATTTATAGGGTAATTCCACCGCCTCTTAAAAGTTGCCCACTTAAATTACATAAAGAAAAAAAGGGTAAGTTGCTTTTCCGTTATCTTTTTTTAAGTGAAATATTAAAGCCGACCTTATCTCTTTTACGTAGATATAAGATGTCGTATTTTGATCAAAATAAAGAAATTCTTCATTAGCGGCGAAAGAAGCCAACTTAGATTGTTTTTTTTTTTTTTCCTTCTCTCGGACAAAGTCGCGAGCTGATGTCGTCTCGTGGCCAATCCGTCCTTTTCCTTTCCCTTTCCCGCTCGTCTGGCTTTATCTCCATTTTCTCGGCGTGATTTCAATTCCTATTATGGAAATCCTCTCCTATTGAAATTCTCACCCTCCATGTGAGTGGGGCCCCCACATGAAAGGTGGAGATCTCAATGATCCTCTACTATTAAAGGTAGAGGATCCGAATCACTTTGTCCCACCTCTGGCTCCCACGAAGACGCTCAACTTCTGACGACCCAATGGACAATCGGGTAGCGCGGTTGCATCAGCCTTTAACCTGGACGCGCGCGCAGGCGATAACAGGCGGCCCCTCGTCACCTCCCCGCGAATCAAAGCGCACGCTCAAAAGCGCACTGACGGCGTCACATTGTGCGACTCGGTCGCCCGTCTCCTCCGTAGCCCGTCCCCGATTTTTCCCCGATGGCCGGTTTGGTCCCCGATGAATCTCCATAATGCCCGTTTTGTCCCCCCCCCCCTTACGTGTCATCCGTTTTGTCTCCTCGTTTATAACACGATCGCTCCCGTAATTCCGTCGCTACAGAAAGAGTTTCGACCTTTGCAAAATTGCTTTCCTATTGAAAAACCTGAAACGTGCCGTTTCTGTGAGAGTGCGCAATCTTGCTAGATATATCACTCTCAGATATGCGGAAGCTTTGTGGTGATAATACGAGAAAAATGTAATAGACAACTCAAGATAAACTCGTTATACTAAACTGAAAGTATAACAATCAGAGATTATCTCATACAACTATTACAACCTATTCTCTCATACCACACACCACACTTGAAGTCTTTCTCTAGGTTGAGAAAGCTTAGAAAACAACATATAAGACTAGCCTATTTATAGGAGAAACTAAACACTCAAGACAACAATACATAATCAAACAAAAGGGAGTAATCACTCCTCCAAGCTAACCACCCCTAGTAATAACTCCTCCATGGACAACACCTAATTAAATATTCCTCCAAGCCCCAAGCATTTACTCCTCCATGGACAACACCTAAACAACATTTAAATGATTCAATACACTTATGGAGACAAGCCCTAAACTTGCATTTACTTATCCTTGGTGCAAGTGTAATTAATTAATAATATTAGGTGTTGAACTTCAACAGTTTCACGATGATTTCGAGTACTCGTATGTCGGGTTAGATCGAGTCGCGTTTGAGAATGAAAATAATTATTGAAGAATATGGGCAATGAAAATTCTATAAAAAAAAAACTAGAAATCTTCATCTGCTTCTCTTATGTATCTTTGGTTCGTGTTAAACTTTCACCGCTCCTTTATAATTTTTTAGTTCACGTCAAAACTCAATGAAAATGGCGAGAGAGTCGAAATTTCTTCTCTTTCATAAGTTTTTTTGTTCATGTCAAAAGCCTATGAAAGCAAAAAGATAGTCAAAACTCGTTTTCCTTCGCAGCTTTTTGGTTCGTGTTGAAGTTCAACGATAGTAGCGAGAGAGATAAAACTTTTTATAGTTGCAAATATGAATTCATATTTTATCTCTTACTAGAGTTGACAGCAAATTGTGAAAGATTCCTATAGTCTACATTTGTGCATTTTAAAGTTAAATTACAGCGATATGTGTAAATACCAAACAACGAACATATGAATATACCCGACTTTATTACCGTAATTCACCAAATAGTAGATAAGATATGGAAAAATCCATAGATTTTATATCTTATCCTATCCAATCTTATCTTACATCGATGTGTGTAAATACGAAACAATGAACATGAAGGTTTTCGACCAAAAAGATGGAGGCTTGCAATAAGATTATCGTATACTAAATAATTTAATTCAAATAGAAATAAATTTATATGCTTTTATTTTACAAGCTAAAATATAATGTTATTTCAAGGGTGTGTTTGTTTCGCGAAAAATAAATATCTTCATCGTTCGGGAAAATATTAAGATATAAATAGTTATTGAAAATAAAATATTTCTTATTGATGAATTTATTTTAAGTAAAATAAGAGATTTTTTTTAAAAGTATTTTTAAAATTATTTATTTTATATTTTTTTGTAAGTTTTAGGATTTAATTGTATTTTGATGACAAGTTTTAGGACTTCTAGTGAATATATCTAAAAAAAAAAAAAAAAGGCACCGCACCCGACTTTAGTGGGAGGAAGCGGGCGAAGGGGCAAAATGGCAAATTGACGCGACGCCCCATGCATTTTTGCCTAAAGGTAATAAATAGGAATAATGGAATAATGAAGTGAGTGGCAGTGGGGGGAAAAAAAAGAAAAAAAAAAGCAAGTATGCGTCATTATCCACAAAGGGGCGTGTGGGGCCCACGACTCAAATGTTGGATTGCCCTTTTTCCTTTTTTTCTTTTTCGTGGGTCGAAAAACGCGATTCGCGAAACGCCGATGTAAGTAAAACTGTGACGGAATCCGAAATTTCTATTGCCGAGGGAGCCCCCTTTTTCCCTTTTTCACGTCCTTTCTTCTTCCTTTTTCCCGCCAAAGTTTCAATTGATGCTGTTGGCGGAATTAATTAAGATAATACTCCATTTGTACCCGAAAACTACATCAACTGGTGAAAAGCCCAATCAAACATTCAGAACTATGCCGATTGAGATGCTTTTGCCGTTTTATTATTATTTTTTTTTTTTTGCAACATCAAAAGATCTCAATTTATGCCCTCGATTTTTTCCTCATAACGTAAAAAAAAAAAAAAAAATCTCAAATTCGTACATATGCGACACATTGACCCTCCATCGAGGTTCCGGCAGATATTTTTTTTTAGTCAGAGTAGCGTTGTTTTCATTTCTCTTAATCTACCGAGCGCCACGTCAACGCGATTTGCTTTCCGGCTTTTATATTGGCAGATTTTTAAGGGTGATAATTAATGGAATATTGATGGATGGTAAATATGTTACACTTGTACGTGTCTGTGATTTTTATTGAACGTACCAAAATGGGCACAGTTTGAGATTTTTTTTTTTTTTTTTTTTTGTAACGAAAGCAAACATTTATGAGATGATTTGCTAGTTTTTCAATAGCTAAAATTCTTCGACCCAACAGAAAAAGAAGAAGAAGAAGAAGCTAAAAGTGAACATTTTATTTCCAGTTCATGAAAAAGACATGAAGAGACATTCTTCATACTAGACCTCGAGCAAGCGTTGCATGTCCGCGTGGTCACTGGTCACTTTCGTGAAAATTTCGGTTGGTAGACGTCTGAAAAAAATGTGAACACGAACAATTAAATGAGTACTGCGTGAGTCACGGAACTTTTTCATGCGTTTGTTTCAACAAAAAAAAAAAATTAATGATTTATGCCTAGTTATTTTCACGGGCGATAAAAATATTTTGCATTCATTATTTTTTATAGCGATATAAATGATAATTTTTCGAAAATATGTTTCATAAATTTTTGAATTTTCCGCGAAACAAACGCACTTTACAAGAATTCGTGCGTGTTTATCTTATTTGAATTAGTGGATATGTGGTGTCCAGTGCTATACTGGCATATCATTATAGATGCGCAGAATGGAAATCCATCTTTTTTTAGGCTCCATCCGTTTCACGAAAATAAATGATGCTTAAACATGACCCGTTTATTTATGTCGATTACAGAAATGGGCGAACGAGAAATAATATCTAGAAATAAACTGTTATCAACGATAAAACGTGTTCTGTTAACTGGCGATTCTAAACACACAAGCTATCTTTTTTACGAAGGACATTTTTATAGTCAAACGGGGACATGAACGAGAGAACCTACTACACTGTCGCCCTTCGGGTGTGAAAACGAACGGAACGCAAATAAGAACACAAGAGAGTGAGAGAGATCCATGGAAGAAGATCCTATTCCTTCCCACTTTCGCAAGGAAACGAGGAATCTGGATTCGGAAACATCACGAGTTTCTCGACGAATCCCGCCCTCGTCTTGTGGATTTGGAGGGAGACAGAAGAGCACGACGGGGTCTCCTCCTTTGGGCCTGTCAAATCCAGCACTTGGATAACACGCTGTGACGTCGGGAAGGAATGCTGAGACGAGCCCAGTCCGAATCAGACGCAAAACGTTCCGATGGGCCGAGCCCAGTCCGGATTGGAAGCACAACGTTCCGGTGGACCGGCCCATTAGTGGATCCCCACCGTGTCGTGTTCCGATCCGAAGGTCTAAGCGTCACTCGCTCACCGTGCTTTATAGTCCACGCCTCGCTCCGAGGTCACCGATCGGGACTCGTGACTTTCTCAGAAGATCCGATTGCCGGAGAACTTAAACCGAAGAATCAATGTCCGGCACGTCGATGGGCGCATGCCTGGCACATGAGCGGGAACGAACACGGGAACAGCGCGCGCGAGTATGGACGATCACGTGCGCGGCACGTGAATTGCGACACGCATGTGTCCGCTCAATCTACAAGCGTGGGGATTAACATATATGTTTACCGACATCGATATACAGTGGCATCACATGTTCAGTCGTCGAAATACGACGACGGATGATTGGTCGCAGCTGATACGAGCACCGATAACAATTCATGCCGTTTCGAAGCTTAAAATCGGCAAGAATATTGAGGCCAAATGCGCAAGTTTTGAAAGGAACAATTACCGCTTAGTACATGTGTCAAATGGGTGGGTCAGGTCAAACATGGTCCGACCCATATTTGACCCATTTAACCTGTTTTGACCAATTTTCATATCGTATAGCTTCGTTTGGTGGTCCGGATTTGGGCCCTTATCCGATGTTTGGTGATGTCGTCTGAACAGATTAAACCCGGATATATCCGGATAAAACACCGTATAAGAAATCCAAGGGAGGGGGGTTGGATACACCCGGATTGGATAAAAAATAACGAACCCTCGACAACCACACCTCGTCCTTTCCTCCCTCGTCTATCTCCACCGACACCAGGACGGCGACCTGACCTCCAACGATGACCTCGACGACGATTCCAATGAGGAGGAAGACGACTCCGACGACGACTCCGACGAGAAGGAGGACGACTCCGATGAAGACTCCAACGAGAAATGCATCAAGGCCAAATTTTTTGGCTCTTTGTTTCTCATACCGTTCTGTGTCTCGCGGTCGAAACCCACCCAGAACAGAGTAAAGCTCAGATCGGTTTCGGAAACTACATTTTGCGCATCTTCATGCACTACGGTTCGCGAACCAATCCTAGGTTCGTGATCGTGGGTCGGTCAGCTGGCGAAGGAAGCGATGTGCAGTGCTAAGATATGTAAACTAGTAAACCTCCCTCCCTCCCTCCCTCTCTCTCCTCTGCCAGAAAATTGGAAAAAATAATGAGTAAGTAGTGACATTGCCTACGTATGTTGTCTAGATCTGGAGATTGGAATATCTCGCAAATGGAGCCACTTCCGATAGAAGATTCGTAGCCCAATACAGCGCCGAATTCGGAGAAGGACTCTGCGATTTTCAGCGTCCAGATTGTGTTGATCGACTACTACATGGCACCTCCGACCCGGATTTCAATGTTTGTTACCGCAGCTTTCAAGATACGGCAATTCTCGATTGGTGGATTGGTCTTGTTGAACGCTGCCCTCCTCGTCCTCAGATTCCACGGCCCCAGCTCCTCCGCTGCCACTGCTGCAGCAGCCCCGGACTCAACCTCAGCCTCATAACAGTGTGAATATCATATCATATCCGTACATCTACCAAACATATGATGGGATTTTACAAAATCCAAAAGACAATCCAGAGGATTTCTAATCCAAACTTATCCTATCCTATCCAGGCCCAAATCCGGACCACCAAACGCAGCCTACGAATTTTTATGATCCATATTTGATTGGACCCGTGTTATTTAAATACTTATGTATTTAACTAAATCATGAAATTTTGTTTCATAAAATTAAAAATGTAAAAACTGTTTTGCCCGCCGCCTCCGTGGCCCGTCCACCGCCGTTGCTTACCTACCGCCACTGCCGTCACTACCTGCCTGCCCGCCCGCCCGCCCGCCCGCCTGCCGCCAATGCCTGCCAGCCACATCTAATAAACCGAAAGTGTCTTCGCGGTGGGCTGCAACATGAACTACCTATCGGTTTTGGCCCTGCAATTTGGATTACAGCTTAGATCCCCCCAGGCTTGCAACCTTTTCTTATATTACGGCTGATCAGGGGTTCAATGGCTCGCCTAGCTACTGTTGCTATTGCTATGAGCAAATCCAAATTGGCTTTGTCCCTGGCAACGCAGCGGCGAGACTTGGCATGTCGTCCGGTGCTCGGGGCCGCCCTTCCCTCTCAGTCTCGTTCGTCGCCTGCTCTGCTCATGCTGTTTCTCCACCAGAGGTCATTCTTTTGCTTCTCCCGAATCGCCTTTTGTTGGAAATATCGAAGATTGATCGAAGATATTGAAGATCTGATTGAATTGAAGATCTTGATTGAAGATTAAATGAATCAATTTGATTTGATTGAATCTTGTTTATACACTTTCCTTTTCTTTTCTATTTCTAGGATTATAAGTAGACGCAAGTGTACATTCCTCAAGATTAATACAATACAATCTTTTTCTCATATTTTCTCTCGTATTCTGACATGGTATCAGAGCGCTCCACCATCCTGGCTTAAGCTTCCGCACGTCTCTTTCCTTTTTTTCTCTTTCGGTTTCTTTTTTGCTTTTGTTGTTGCAGAAAAAGGGTTATCAACCTGCAAAACACTTAGCATTCCGTGAAGAAATCTCTCTCACAAATACCATGTCAAATGACAACCACCTTCCTGAGGAGAACCCAATTCATTCGCCCTTACCTCAGCTCTTGGAGCCTACAGCAGAACCAAATATCCAGGCTCAGCCCAATCAAACACAATTTTTTCAGGTTCAACCCAACCAGGGGCAGCCCATTCCGGGCCAGCCCATCTAGTGGGTACCTGCTCCAGCATCATCAGGCCCGTGGTACTATGGGCCCATTCAGCCAAGTTTTTTTGGGTCATCATTGCCTGTTGCACCGGATATGGGCCTGACACATGTCCAGCCTAGGGAGAGCTCGCCAGCAGTAATCGGGGCAAGCCCAGTCCCGGTGCCCAATGTCACATATGCGGGGTATGCAGGACAAACATCCGAATCGGATCAACCAAGGATCGTGTCAAATCCCTACCCGGTTCCCCCACCCGGTTTCCAAGCCGCCTATCCATACTAGATTGGAGTCGGCGGCGGCAGACCGGAGATAGGGGATCCGCTGTATACCTCACCGGCCGACGGACCGGAGTTACGCCTTATCACCATTCAACTCGCCGGATCCGAAGGCTATTCCACATGGGCAAGAGATTTACGGCGAGCATTGGTCACCAAAGACAAGGACGGGTGTCGCGACCCGTCAGGAAGCGGACGCGGCTAATGGATTACCGATCGCGGATCTTGGATCGGCGCGAGCCCTCCCAGGCCCATACCAAATCGCGGCGGGAGTATTTTTTAAAGGATTCGACGATAAGAGTCGATCACTTTCGACCTTCAGTGTGGTCGTGATGGCATGTGCAAATTGTGCATGCATTTGGAGTCGCCACCCGGTCTTTCTTGGAGGGTAGACCGGAAACCTTACTGATCGATTGTGAGAGATCGATCAGTTCTGCAGAAACAGAGATTTTGGGTTCGGGGACTTGGTTACGTCGGTGTCATTACCAACGCCCTTTCGGTACCTAACGCGAGTGATTTTCCTAGCTAAGAGTTCGCGCGGGTGCAATTTTAGGTGAGGTAGGCTTGATTCAGGGTTCATGCAGATGAGTGGGGTACGAGTCCTAAATCTAGGAGTTCATGCAGATAGGAATGACTATCCTAGCAATCACAATCAATGATAAAGTGCACAAATCAATGAATTCAAATGTACAAATAAATCACATGGCATTCCTAATAAGGCCATATTGACCTAGAGAAGCATCAATCAGGCTTAGGAATGATTTAGACATGATTTTGCCCATCGGGGGCAAAATCGTAATTTTGAGACAAAGGGGACAATTTGCCCAAAAAGGACAAAATCATCATTTCGGAATGAATCCGGAGTCAAAAACAGGTTTGGTCACTCAATTGACCCAAATCAATTTTTTTGTCATTTTCAGCCTTGGAAAATTTTTAGATTTTTTTTTATATTTTCGAAAAATATTTTAATAAAAAAGCATGTCTTTGACAATAGATAACACTCAACCAGATAAATAAGCTAACCACTAGACTGAAACAAATACATACAAATCAAGTCTATAATGGCAATATTTTAGAAAAATAATTCTGATATACGGATCGGGTACGTAAAACATACCGGATTGGACACCGGCCTTCAATCGCCCAGCCCCAGCCTACGACCATCTCCATGCCCATTACCTGTCGATCACCACATCAGAAAGTCAACAATCAGTTTTATAAGTTTTAAAACCAGCAATAAATAATAATAATAATTTGAAAAAAATAAAATAAAATAATAAATAAATAAATAAACTTTGGGCCAGGGACTCGGCCATGGCCTAGTCTCACGGTACTCGGCACAAACTTTGGGCTCGATTGGATCACGAGCTCAATTTTCGGGCAATTGGCCCAATTCTATCGGCCATTCGGCCCACGGGACCGGCACACGGCCCATGCATACCAAGCACTGCCCGGGACAAAAACAGGCCATGGCCCGTGCACTTGGCCCACGAAACAGGGCTCGATCCAGACGAAGACAGGGCAGAGCAGGGCGTCGAAGGCGGCTTCTCTTGACTCCTTAGGCGACAAACGAACGGCAAAGGAGCTAGGAAGGTCGACGGAGGCTCGAGGGCTGTTGGGCGGGTGATTGGAGGCTCACGGTGGCCGGAGGGAGCCGGAACAGGCACCGCAGGTTGCTGGACAGAAGCGAAACAAGGCGTCGACGAGGCAGAGCAGGCTTGCTTGAGGTTCTCAAGCTGCTGTTCTGCGTCGGGGCTGAGGTGCGGTTGCCGGGGGTGGTTGGACGACAGTCAGGGAGGTCTGAGGAAGGCGGGGCAGGTCGAGGGAGGCGACGGAGCAGCGAGCAATAGCTCGAGCAGACCGGATCAACACAGAACCGAGTAAAACATGGGTTATGGGCTTCGGATCTGCTCTGGGGCTGTTCAGTAGTAGACGGCGGCTGCGGTCCGTCCGAAGTGGTGGCTGGAGGTAGCCGGTGATGTGCGGTGGCTGAGGAGGCACGGAGCAGCTGAACAGAAGCAGTTTCAGTCCCGGCCCAAAACAGAGCAGGGACGCCCGAGCAGCTTTCAACTGCTTTTTCGGTGGCTCCGGACGGCGGCGACGGTGGTGGTGACCTTCGACGGACAGAAGAGGATGTGGTGAAGGTCTGATGATGAGCTGGTGGCGATCGGAAGCGACCTCGAAGGCTGTCGGAGACCAAGCAACTCCCGGTGCCAAAACAGAGCAGACAGCATCTTCGGGCTGATTCTAGGTCCTCTGGCGACGCGCGACGGCCGAAACGGTGGTGACGAGGTGGTAGAAAAATGGAGAAGGTCTGGTGGTGATGAGAGATGAGGTTCTGGAGCTTGTGGGAAAGGGTGCTGACGAAGAACTTCTTGTCGTGGTGCAACAGGGAGAAGATGATGAGGCGGGTCCGGAGGGCATCCGTCTTCCTCCTGAGGGCCAGCGACTTCGACTTGGCCATCCCCGACAAGGCCGCGAGCATCTGCTTCAGCATTGCAGGTACCTTGTTCTTCATCCTCTCCGAACCGTCTACCACCGGTGCGAAATGAGAGAGGCGCTTGTCAATGTGTGCTCAAGAATAGCTCGAGAGATAAAGGAGTAGGTTAGGCATGGAGGAGAGCGTTCGGCAGAGGAGGAGATTTCCCGTCGTGGGAGAGAGAGAGAGAGAGAGAGCCCAAAAAAAAAAGAGCGTGTGAGTGGGGAAATGAATATAATAAAATAAAAATGAAATAAAATAGTATAAATAAAATAAAATAAAAATAAAAGCCAAGACAACATCATTGGTCAAATATCCCTCTTTTCTTTTGCTTTTTCTTTTAAATGATTATGTTTTTCCTTAAAAATAAAATAACAATAATGATAAAAGAAATAATAAAATAAAATAAAATAAAATGATCAAAATTTAGATGTCAACAAAAAGAACATAGTAACCCAAGCCGAATTTTCAAAGATTTAAAATGACACACTTGAAGAGGAAATTAAAACAAAATTATTGAATATTTTTGTGTATTTTTCTGACCACTAATGGTATTTTTCTGATTTTTTTTTTTTGTATTTTTAATAATTAAATAAATTCAAAAAATTATTAAAAATTACGAAAAATATTTTTTGTTCAAAATTGGTTCCTAAGGCTAAGCCAAGGCTTCTAAAGTTGATTTTGTGATTTTATGACCTTTGTTGGTATTTTAATTTAATTTTGAAGAATAAAAATCACAATAATAAATGGTCAAAAATCAGGTGTCAACAGCTGCCCCTCTTTGAGAGGAATCTCGTTAGAGGTTTCTCTCGAAGATAAGGTGGCGCCTGATTCCTAACCGACTCAATTGGGAAAATGAAAGAAGAAATGCTACGACATCGAATCCTTAAGGCTCATGATAAAAACTCAAATTAATCCCTGGTTTGCTCTAGCAATTTGGACATGGGCCGGAGTGAGAGAGGCTCACTTGAAGCTCACCTGTCGGATGCTGCCGGTTGCGACAACTTTCAAGAAGATACCTAGGACTCGTCCTTCAGAAAATCCTATGGAGATTAAGCTCTGACCTGCATGGTAGGTCATACCATTATGGGATTCCTAACTGATAGGAATCTAAGGAAGACGCGTCCCATTTGGGATTTGCCAAGGATTTTGATCCGTATGGTGGATCGGACCATTGAGTTGACCAGTTAAGTGACTTTTACTATTGGGTTGACCCTTCAGGCGGTTTCTACCGTTGGTTTGACCCTTCAGGCGGTTTCTACCTTGTGTTGACCCTTCAGGCAGTTTCTACTTTTGGTTTGACCCTTCAGGCGGTATCTACCTTGTGTTGACCCTTCAGGCGGTTTCTACCTTGGTTTGACCCTTCAGGCGGTTTCTACCGTGAGTTGACCCTTCAGGCGGTTTCTACCTTTAGTTGACCCTTCAGGCGGTTTCTACCGTGAGTTGACCTTTCAGGCGGTTTCTACCTTTAGTTGACCCTTCAGGCGGTTTCTACCTTTGGTTTGCTTTGAAAAGGGGTCTCATGACGAGGGTTCTCCACGTCCGATGAGACTGCTTGAGTCTGTTGAGGCAACATTCTGGGAGCTGGGTTCTCCAGGCATCTTGCGGAAGTTTGAGCCTGAAAGAATTTTCTTCACCAAGAAAATGTTAGTAATCTTTGGAAAGACCACGGCTGTCCATTTGACAAAACCGTATGACTTAAGTTTTAATTATGAAATGTGCATTTTGATGCCGAAGGCTATCCAAAACATTCTTGCAACATGCAAATGTGATCACAAATCTCTTGCACGGAAAATCAGGATCAAACAATTTGAAATTTTCAAAAAGAGTTTATTCAAAACATATATTGGAGAATTTCTCATCCAAGAGGGCTCCTCACCGCTCTGTGATAATGGTCTTTTGTAAGGAATGCGCTCAACCTCCTACTAACCTGTGCCTAGGTTTTAGGATCATTCGCAGCGCATACATTTTGATCGGTCGGGAGGTCTTCCACGGGACCGTAATGTTGGGCTTGGATATTGGTTTTCAAGGGGACCCGCTTTGGAGTCGAGGCCGCTGAATGAAATCCTTCACCATTTGCTCCGGGTTTACAAGTCAAGAACCCTGCAAAATGAGAAAGAAATAGTCTTGCTCGTACTTCTTCGAGCTAAGCAATATGTTAACCCAAGTGTCTTAGTCAGAGAAGACTGTTTCAGGGTTATGATGTTGGTAGGATTGGGGACCGAAAAAGGCTTGTTTTTTGGCCCAGGATTTATGAGGGGATTGACATTGGTGATCATTGCAAACTTGTCACATGTCTTTTCCATTTTGCATCTTCAATTTTTGAGGCATGCAACCGCTTTTGACAACTCTGTCTGCGTCATCCACGCCTGACATCATTTGGGGAGTAGTCTTTTTGACCCGACTCCTTTAGGGGTCTTTCTCTTTTCCCATCCGGCCTCATTGCAGATCGATCAAACAACTTACACGAGTATCGGCCTTGCTTTTACCAGGCACTTTGCTTTTTCTCGATGCCGTGGATTCATTTTTGAAATCCCACTTTTTCTCATCTTCATGGGATCGTGTTAGACCTATGATCAAAGGTCTAACAAGGTTAAGCATTAACTTAGGGATTTTTTGCAAACCCTAAGTCTTGAACTCCTTCGTTTCTGAAGTGATGCTGCATCCGTCTTGGAATGTGCCATGATCACCAACGGGTTTATGAAATGATTTTGCAGGCTCAATTTGGCTATGCAAAGGATTCAGTGTGTGGGATAGAGAAATGAATGCTTCTCATCATCCTATGGTACTTGGATTACCATATAAACAACACACGAAGATTAATGTTAGTCTGAGCAACAAAATTTCTAACCATTTCTCCTGATGCTGTTGGACTTACTTCTATTCTGCCCCAATGTGGGGTGGTTCTCGACAGGGCTGATGATGAAAACCTCCGTTCAAAGGGGTTATTAATGGTCACCTGTAGTATTTGGGAATATGAAACGAATGCCTCCGTCGTCCCAATCCATGTAATCGCTGCGAATGGTCCCTACCTCCGTAGGTACAGATTTTGCTATCCGATTCACTTCCTTCGTCTCTCAAGTGTATGTAGGATGTGTTTGGACTGGGCTCGCCTCTCTTTTGAGTAAATTTCCTTTTGAATGATTTGACAAATAATCATATTTGGAAAAATTCGTTTCTTTCTTTCCCAAAATTTATCCATCGAGGGGATTTTGTGATGTATCGTGCATGTTTTATTCATGCTTTGGGCGACCTCCCGATTTAAATCATGAACAGCGATGCATTGGATAATTTTCATGGCGGCTGAAAGGATTTTAACATTTTTTATCTCCCGCTAACTGGGAAAAGGGATACTTACCTGTCCGTCGCAGCTGCGGATCCCTGCAAATGTAAAAGAAGCATATCATTGTAGGTTCACGAATTTTTCAAAAATCGAAACGATACATCCTACCCTTGGTCATGTACTCTAACGAGTAGTACATGGGATGTAAAAACCTGTTCGTCCGTAAGGCGATTCCCCTGTCAAGGATAAATAACGAGTATCAATTCACATTCTCAAATTCAAGACAAATTGGAACGATACAACTTTACTCTTGGTTCTCATCCCGTTCTGATGTTGCGTATTGATATGAACAACATCTATCAAATCCGCCTATCCATTCTTGGAGTGTTTGCAACATCAATGGTTCATCTGCCCCCAGTTGGGCAACGTCTGTTCTGTTATTCGAACAAATGGCTCCTTGAGTGATTTATCCACGTTTATCATCTGAGAAGGGAAAGAAAGGAGACATTACTTCGGTATTCGATTGAAAATTGTTTAGGAACGATACATCGTTTTACCAAATAGGTGGCTTCGCGGCCAAACGTATTTCGTATTGAAGGGGTAGATCCCATTATGCTCCGCGGGTGATAGTCATTGTTCATGGAACTTGCTCCACGGATTAAGTGATTAATCCACGGCCCTCGGCTTGAAGATGCTCAAAGGGTGATGTTGACACTCACGCGCAATTAGTTCTAGATATTAATGAAAGATGTTCCCGTGGGAACCTTACAGTACGATTAACAACATATTCAATAGGAGTATTCAACCCCTTTCCTCTAAGCATTTTTCATCGAGTAGCCATGGCTTGCATCAGACGTTTGATCACCGGCCTTGCGTCACCACTGCGGTGGTCCTTCGGCTCCAAATTGATCGAGCCAAAGATTGAACTCATCGCCAAGGAAATTGTTCGGGTCTTCGAGCCATTGATGTTCAAGTTGGGTATCAACGATTGTTGGGGGCAGATTTCTTTCATTGCCTTCGTTGTGAGGGATTGGAGTCTTTGAGCTGGAACCTTCATCATTGCCCTGTTGGGGTTGAGACATACATTCCCGAAGAGTATTGATCCAAGTGTCCAGCTCCTCATCAAGGAAATCACCTGTTTTTTCTAGCCCTTGGTGCCCAGATTGGGTGTCGTCGACTGCAGGCGAGGGATTCCTCTCTTTGCTCTCGCCGTGAGCAATTTGACCCCTCGAATTGGAACTTCCTCCGATGACCGGCAGGTTCATATGTGCACTCTCTACCAATGCCAGATCCGCTTCAGGGACAGCATTAATGACTGGTTCGCGCTCAAACTGAGGAATTTCTATGTGCTGGAACTGTGGCATATACTCCTGAGGAGTATTGAGATAGCTCGGCGGAGCATTCTGATTTGGGTTAGAGGAGTCGCTGACACGACTGCTAGTCCCGTCATTGCTGAAACACGGTTGGGTGCTCTTGGCTCTCCAATCATCATGGTTGTAACTCTGCCCAGCACTTGAGCTCCAACTGGCTTTATGATGGTTTAACGCTATCCTTCCATCCCTTAGCAATCTCCTATAGTACTTGAGGTGAGACTCAACGTTAATTCTAGAGAGCCCCGACATATTCATAATCTCGAGTATGCGCAGTGGGCTAGCCGAATCAACTCCCAGTTCTCGAATTGCATCAACAAATTTGGTGTGAAGCTCATAGGTCCAGTAAAACCTTGTTCTCTTATCACCCAAAATATCGTCAATACTTCGGTAGCTATTCTCTACGGGATCTAGTCGTTTCAAAAGTTGTCCAGGGAGGGACTCACCGACTTTGGATTGGCTGGCTGCGACAGCGAGTTCGTCATTGAGAAAATTCCCCCTGTGATGATTCATATCCCATTTCTCAGAGGATGTTGGTGTTGATCCTATGGTGTTGACTTGCTCATGCAGATCTCCGGCGGTATCTGGCTGTGTCGGAAAATGTTGTGGAGAATACGGTAACAGCTGAGCGTTATTCGTCAACGGGGATGGCTCATCGAGGAACACCTCTCCGAGGGCAACAGGGTTACCACAATTAAGGCAGGCGGCCTTGGTCAGAGCTTCCTTATATCTCGCGCTTTCATCTCGAAGCTTCTCATTCTCCTCCTTCAGGGCCAGTAACTCATGGTCTGCGTGTTGCTGTTTCACACGGGTTCGTTTGTTGGCGAACCAAAACTTGACCTTCGAAAGCTCCAATCCTAACTTTCGGCTCAACTCCATTTTCTGTTGTCTGCTTGGAGCGGAGCATTCTTTGAAGAAAGCTTCGAGTTCTCGGATTTGGCCTGGAGTGTGGCGTTGCAGTTGCTTCCTTTTTCGACTCCGGTCATCATTGTATACTCCTTCTTCGTAGCTGAAGCCTAGAATTTCATCACTGGAGGAGTCAGCCTCAATGGCCTTCGGGCATGATTCAGCTCCAGGATCTTCAAAGTCTTCCAGCAGTTCGTGCTCAGAAATGTCTAGGTCGGGCGTTTCTAGCAGATGGGAATAGCTTTTAAACATGATGGATCGGAGTATCTCGGGCTGATCTAGTTCCCTTAGCTTTCTCTATTCGCTCTTACGTATTTGCTCACTCTAGAAATTTTCTCAAGTGATTGTGCGTGTCCTAGAACCATCCTTCAGGCTGCATATGAAGGCCAGCAAGCAAGCGCTCCTCCCGAGACCCTGTAATTACTCATCGTCTGTATTCCCCTTTCTTTTTCCTCGTGATAGGATCACAAACTCTTTTGCATTGATTCGGTTTCATCGAGTATTGCGCTCGTCCCCTAGTTCAGTCTTCAAAGTGGTGGGTCTACAATCTTTCGGCGCCTTTTATGATCTGCTAGGCCCGAGAACGTGGGGAGCAGCGGCGGACCCGCAATTAATGACTCCGTTTAATTCATTTAGCTCCATGGGAATTAACGCTATGATCTTCTCTCAACCCCTTTTCATCGTTCAAACGAAAGTGGCATTTTCCCTGTGCATGCTGTTACTCTTCATTTCAGCATCCCGGGCGCTTGGTGAGGAATGAGTTCGTGGCCACTCCAAATTTTAAAGACCGTCTCTGGTTTCAGACTTAGTCTAACAAGGGATCATCACAACTGAGCATGACGATGTTCGTCGATAGCGTTGGTTTTAATATAGAATTAACTATAGTCATTAAAGAAAAATGTTCCCGTAGGAACTTTACAACGGATAAAATAAGTGATCTACTCATGAACATGTTCTTCTTTCTATGGGTGTTCGTGGTGACCGACCCATCGTGCCCCGAGTCAAGTGCTAGATCATGGCTGTCCAAGCATGCCAGCTTCCCACTGATTGAACAAGGCATCGAGCCCCTCATCGAAGAAATCGTCTGTCGTGGGTTGACCAGCGGCAGGCAGAGCACCAGCCGACTGCTGCTCGAATGGAGGAGTGCACACTCGCTGTACTTGTGGCATGCGCTCTTGAGAAGTGTTGAAATGGCCTGGGAGGACATTCTGATCAGCTTTCAGTTTGCCGGTGGTCGGGTTGCTAGCTTGATTGATGCCTAGATTTGGCCGGGTATCTCTTGATGCCTGAGCATTACAATGGCGGTCGCCCCTAGCTTTTGAGCTCGAGACGGATTCCTCCCGGTTTAGCTCCGCTCGACGTTGTCTTAATAGCTTTCTGTAGGCAGCAAGGTGATTCCTGACCAGCTCCTTACTAAGCCCCGGTACATTCATGGCCTTAAATATGCGCGTCGGAGTTGCTGAGTCGATCCCCATTTGGTGAACCACATCTAGGAATCTGGAATGCAGTTCAGGGGGCCAAGCGAACCTCCTCTTATCGTGGCCCAAAATTGCATCGATGGCTTGACGACTGATTAACTCATCTCCAGCAGGACCCGACCCTATCGAAAATTGTTGTGCATGAGGCTGATAAGCTTTGAGCTGGTCGGCGGTAACATCCAGCTCCTTGAAACTGTAACTCCAATCAAAGCGATGCAAATCCCATCCCCCAGGAGGCATTTGTATCATCTTCGTAGGATCATCCTGCTCATGCGTGACTCTGGCAAAATCTGGTTGAGCAGGAGATGCCCCGAGGGAGTAGGGTGGTAAATGAACGTCTTCAATCATCGCGTGAGGCTTATCGGGGAATATCTTACCGAGGGCGACGAGGTTATCGCAATGAGGGCAAGCAGTAATATTGAGAGCTTTTTCATACCTCATGTTTTCTGTTCGCAGCTTTTGGTTTTCTTCCTTTAAAATCTCGACCACCTGACGTTTGCGTTGAGCCCTCGATTTGGATCTCCTATTTTGAAACCAAAACTGGATCCTCGACTGATTAATCCCCAACTCCCGGCTCAATTCAATTCTCCACTTCTTTTTCATGTAATGGCTTTTACTGAAAAGGGTTTCCAGCATTTGGGTTTCCTCCTGAGAGTATTGGTGAGGACGTCTTCTTTTCCCGAGTTGAGCATTGTGGATGTCGTTGTCGTCGTCGCCGTGATCTTGATTTCCGTTGCCAGAAGTGTTGGGCTCCATGGTTTTGGCGTTAGACTTGATCTTGGAATCTTCGAGATCCCTTTGTGGTTCAATTTCTGAGATTTTTGAGTCAGTTGCCTCTAGCAGCTGACAGTAACCTCTTAAATGTGTTGGATTGAGAAATGTTTGATTGGTTCTTGCCCACTCAGAGTTCTCCACTCTCTCCTGTATGCTCACTCCCTATAAAGTTTTCTTCGAGTGACTTTGCATGTTCAGGAGACGCTCTTCAAGCATCATTAGGCAAACGTTCCCCCTCAAGACCTTGAATTTCTTGCTTAGCTTTTCAACGTGATGGGACTGCCAAACCCTGTTAGGGCTCTCTTCGATAGTTGCGCTTTCCTCCCACCTAACTCTAATAATGGTGATCCCGACAAATCTTTTACATCTTTTAATTGATGAGCCGGAAATCGCGGACCGAAACGAATCCAATGGT
Source organism: Rhodomyrtus psidioides (assembly GCA_021437785.1). Classification (NCBI taxonomy): domain Eukaryota; kingdom Viridiplantae; phylum Streptophyta; class Magnoliopsida; order Myrtales; family Myrtaceae; genus Rhodomyrtus; species Rhodomyrtus psidioides. The sequence continues at coordinate 1,566,213 of JAILYB010000039.1, forward strand.
TCTCGTGAGGGGACCTCCTACTTTACCCCCTAACTGGGCTCCACCAGCATTATTACTGAGACCCTTCATCATCCTCGAGTTGCTATAAAATGAGGAATTAATGTATGGAAGGTTAACGTTCTCGCATAATCAGCTTCTTCCTTCTAATCTCTCTGTTAAACTCGTCTTATTCTCAAGCCAACCCAACGCAAATGGCCTCCTCTCCCGTACGCACTTTTTCAACTGATGTCTTGGCCCAGTGGGAAAAGCTTTATAACCTACTGGGTCGCGGTTACGCGCACATAACCGATCATTCTGCAACCGAGGATGCAATCTGTGTCCTGCTCGAGGACCTTGATATCACTTCTCTCGAAGGTACTACACTGGGGAGGGAATATAGAACTTTCCCGACTCTCTTTGCACACTCCTTAGAGGCCTATCGTGTTGCTAATCGGGAGGTTCTGGTGGCTCGCGTCTTGCGGGCTCGTTATGAGGATCGATCTGATCATTTGGTGCTGACCAACTATCTGGTTGATAGTTACAAAAAGGCCGTCGAGTTTGCTAATGAGCGGGTCGCGACGTTGCTTCGCGAGAGGAGAAATCTGGTGGATCAATTGGCCATATCCCTGACCACCGGCGAGCATGACCGCCGCAACGTCCTGTTGAGGCTTCAGAGCGACTGGCAGGAAGAACGGCTCGACAAGATAACCGAGGACATAGCTCGCGGGAATGGACTGGTTCGGGACCTGGAAGTAGTCACCGAAGAACACGAGGCCAAGGTCGCCGAAGTTAAGGGAGAATGCAGAAGTCTTCTCCTCAGGCTTGCCGACCACAACATGCGGAGCTGGGAGTATGAGCAGAGCATTAATAACATGGAGGGTCAGTTGGGATCCTTTGTGTCGTTAATTAGGGCTCACTTTGGCTTTACTTTTCCACCCCGACTTGTATGACCTGCTTCTGAAAACCCTCATCTGAGCAAAATAAGTGAAAGTTCTTGTGTGTGTGTTTTAACTTCTGTATGGTTCATTTCTTTGAGCATCCAAACATCTTCAACTTGAGTGAGCCGAACCATAATAGCAATAAGCCGAGCAAATACGTCCTAATTTTATAACTCGCTCATGATCAGATGGAAGAATAGTTGCAGATTTGTCCAAGAAAAGATTTCTCTATACTACTTGTTTTTCACCTGCAAATAAAAAGATAGAATCATAAGGAATAATTTGAAAAAGAAATCAAAAACCCATTTCAATCCTATGCTTGCCCATGATTAATAAGGACAAGAACTTTTACAAGGGTTTTAATCTTGCGCGAAAAGTTTTTATCAATATTCCTCGAAAGAAAGCATACTATTGAAAGGAATGTAATTCACAATAATCGCTTTTGATCAATTTCGAGAGGAACGAATTACTCAAAAGTGCGAGGCATAATAACGTGTTTTAAATTTAATTGAAGATACGGCATCCAAATCAAGGCCGTTTTGTTAAGAACGAGAGTAATTTGGACATCTATCTCGTCATTAAATTCAAAACAACGCCGATATTCTCGATCAATTATCGTGGATTACCAGCGACGTAAAACATGCATGGACCAATTCAAGTGTATAATTCTTTCTAGCGAAATTGGGGTTGGATTACCCTATACGACCAAAAATGTCGTGCAAGATTTCCAATTTTAATTTCCTCTAAAGGAATTATAAACTTGACTTGGGAGTATTCGGATGATTAGAGAAAATGCCACTATCACATTCCCATGACATGTCAAAAGAAATACAACCAAGTTCCATCTAAATGTATACACCAATAGATCCCTAATACAATCACTCTAAGGGGTGAGATAGAGAAAGCCTCGATAAAAATAAACCCTATACAAGAGGACTAGTAATGGAAAATGAAATAAAGGAATGTGATCCTAACGTTTAAGGATGCCCCAAGTTCGATCTGTGACTTCCGGATCACTTGCCCCAACTCTTCATCTTCATTGGACGATATCTCAATGATGTCCATAGTAGGCTCCTTTGTTGCTCACTCGGTGCTTGTCATGGGATATCATCATCTTCGTCTTCTATCAAGGACGTTTGGGAAAAACACACACATCTATCCTTGAAATGTCATTTAATCTAATCACCAAAATGCAATGAATGAAATGCCTATATTTATATGAACTGTAATAGATTCGAGGTATAGAGAGTCTTACCAACCAAACTCGTCGACTTATGTGCGGTTTTAGGTGTACCAACTGCCCAAAGACATGCGCATGAAACAAGTGATGGTAAACTTCTAGAAATCAGAGGGTTTGGCACCTAAGGTTAAGGTTCCCACCTCGAGTTCTGGAAAGAGCCGATTCCATTGCACAGCTATCGTTGCATTGGGACTCGATCCATAGTTCGAAGTGAGCGGAATTGAAAAGTGGATTACCCCGTGTTTTTCCTCACGGAGATTCCATTTTCAATTCCTTCTATTGTGTTCCTAAAGGCGGCGCCCGGGGTTTTAGGCGCGGTTGTGTGTGTCCATGTGTCGTGATCATCACAATGCAAGTCACGCACAACAGTTTATCAATCAGCACTTCAAATCATCCACACAACATACATTCCTACGCCCAACCTGCATAAGACAATGTTAATCACAGACTACACCCCTTATTTCTCCAGTCTGCAAAAACATATAACACATACCATAAGCGGACTTACCTCACCTTCAAGAGCGCCTGCAGGGTTAGAAAAATCACTCAGCGTTTTAATTACGGCCTAAGTCCACTTGAGGTCTAGAACCATGGGTTCTAGAACAAACGTCCCCAGCGGAGTCGCCAGCTGTCGCGACCCGTCAGGAAGCGGACGCGGCTAATGGATTACCGATCGCGGATCTTGGATCGGCGCTAACCCTCCCAGGCCCATACCAAATCGCGGCGGGAGTATTTTTTAAAGGATTCGACGATAAGAGTCGATCACTTTCGACCTTCAGTGTGGTCGTGATGGCATGTGCAAATTGTGCATGTATTTGGAGTCGCCACCGGTCTTTCTTGGAGGGTAGACCGGAAACCTTACTGATCGATTGGGAGAGATCGATCAGTTCTGCAGAAACAGAGATTTTGGGTTCGGGGACTTGGTTACGTCGGTGTCATTACCAACGCCCTTTCGGTACCTAACGCGAGTGATTTTCCTAGCTAAGAGTTCGCGCGGGTGCAATTTTAGGTGAGGTAGGCTTGATTCAGGGTTCATGCAGATGAGTGGGGTACGAGTCCTAAATCTAGGAGTTCATGCAGATAGGAATGACTATCCTAGCAATCACAATCAATGATAAAGTGCACAAATCAATGAATTCAAATGTACAAATAAATCACATGGCATTCCTAATAAGGCCATATTGACCTAGAGAAGCATCAATCAGGCTTAGGAATGATTTAGACATGATTTTGCCCATCGGGGGCAAAATCGTAATTTTGAGACAAAGGGGACAATTTGCCCAAAAAGGACAAAATCATCATTTCGGAATGAATCCGGAGTCAAAAACAGGTTTGGTCACTCAATTGACCCAAATCAATTTTTTTGTCATTTTCAGCCTTGGAAAATTTTTAGATTTTTTTTATATTTTCGAAAAATATTTTAATAAAAAAGCATGTCTTTGACAATAGATAACACTCAACCAGATAAATAAGCTAACCACTAGACTGAAACAAATACATACAAATCAAGTCTATAATGGCAATATTTTAGAAAAATAATTCTGATATACGGATCGGGTACGTAAAACATACCGGATTGGACACCGGCCTTCAATTGCCCAGCCCCAGCCTACGACCATCTCCATGCCCATTACCTGTCGATCACCACATCAGAAAGTCAACAATCAGTTTTATAAGTTTTAAAACCAGCAATAAATAATAATAATAATTTGAAAAAAATAAAATAAAATAATAAATAAATAAATAAACTTTGGGCCAGGGACTCGGCCATGGCCTAGTCTCACGGTACTCGGCACAAACTTTGGGCTCGATTGGATCACGAGCTCAATTTTCGGGCAATTGGCCCAATTCTATCGGCCATTCGGCCCACGGGACCGGCACACGGCCCATGCATACCAAGCACTGCCCGGGACCAAAACAGGCCATGGCCCGTGCACTTGGCCCACGAAACAGGGCTCGATCCAGACGAAGACAGGGCAGAGCAGGGCGTCGGAGGCGGCTTCTCTTGACTCCTTAGGCGACAAACGAACGGCAAAGGAGCTAGGAAGGTCGACGGAGGCTCGAGGGCTGTTGGGCGGGTGATTGGAGGCTCACGGTGGCCGGAGGGAGCCGGAACAGGCACCGCAGGTTGCTGGACAGAAGCGAAACAAGGCGTCGACGAGGCAGATCAGGCTTGCTTGAGGTTCTCAAGCTGCTGTTCTGCGTCGGGGCTGAGGTGCGGTTGTCGGGGGTGGTTGGACGACAGTCAGGGAGGTCTGAGGAAGGCGGAGCAGGTCGAGGGAGGCGACGGAGCAGCGAGCAATAGCTCGAGCAGACTGGATCAACACAGAACCGAGTAAAACAGGGGTTATGGGCTTCGGATCTGCTCTGGGGCTGTTCAGTAGTAGACGGCGGCTGCGGTCCGTCCGAAGTGGTGGCTGGAGGTAGCCGGTGATGTGCGGTGGCTGAGGAGGCACGGAGCAGCTGAACAGAAGCAGTTTCAGTCCCGGCCCAAAACAGAGCAGGGATGCCCGAGTAGCTTTCAACTGCTTTTTCGGTGGCTCCGGACGGCGGCGACGGTGGTGGTGACCTTCGACGGACAGAAGAGGATGTGGTGAAGGTCTGATGATGAGCTGGTGGCGATCGGAAGCGACCTCGAAGGCTGTCGGAGACCAAGCAACTCCCGGTGCCAAAACAGAGCAGACAGCATCTTCGGGCTGATTCTAGGTCCTCTGGCGACGCGCGACGGCCGAAACGGTGGTGACGAGGTGGTAGAAAAATGGAGAAGGTCTGGTGGTGATGAGAGATGAGGTTCTGGAGCTTGTGGGAAAGGGTGCTGACGAAGAACTTCTTGTCGTGGTGCAACAAGGAGAAGATGATGAGGCGGGTCCGGAGGGCATCCGTCTTCCTCCTGAGGGCCAGCGACTTCGACTTGGCCATCCCCGACAAGGCCGCGAGCATCTGCTTCAGCATTGCAGGTACCTTGTTCTTCATCCTCTCCGAACCGTCTACCACCGGTGCGAAATGAGAGAGGCGCTTGTCAATGTGTGCTCAAGAATAGCTCGAGAGATAAAGGAGTAGGTTAGGCATGGAGGAGAGCGTTCGGCAGAGGAGGAGATTTCCCGTCGTGGGAGAGAGAGAGAGAGAGAGAGAGAGCCCAAAAAAAAAGAGCGTGTGAGTGGGGAAATGAATATAATAAAATAAAAATGAAATAAAATAGTATAAATAAAATAAAATAAAAATAAAAGCCAAGACAACATCATTGGTCAAATATCCCTCTTTTCTTTTGCTTTTTCTTTTAAATGATTATGTTTTTCCTTAAAAATAAAATAACAATAATGATAAAAGAAATAATAAAATAAAATAAAATAAAATGATCAAAATTTAGATGTCAACAAAAAGAACATAGTAACCCAAGCCGAATTTTCAAAGATTTAAAATGACACACTTGAAGAGGAAATTAAAACAAAATTATTGAATATTTTTGTGTATTTTTCTGACCACTAATGGTATTTTTCTGATTTTTTTTTTGTATTTTTAATAATTAAATAAATTCAAAAAATTATTAAAAATTATGAAAAATATTTTTTGTTCAAAATTGGTTCCTAAGGCTAAGACAAGGCTTCCAAAGTTGATTTTGTGATTTTATGACCTTTTTTGGTATTTTAATTTAATTTTGAAGAATAAAAATCACAATAATAAATGGTCAAAAATCAGGTGTCAACAACGGGTTCTTAGATGGGACCGTCCCAATTCCATCCGACGAACGACTGCGTCGACATTGGCGACGGTGCAATCAGCTCGTGAGACAATGGATCGAGAACTGCCTCACAGCCGAGGTAGCCGCCGGATTACCTCCCACAGAAGACGCCCAAATCATGTGGAACCACATACGAGAAATGTATGGTAAATTAGATAGGGCAAAATTATTTTACCTCACACAAACTCTTTCAGAATTGAAGCAGGGAAGCCAATCCGTGACATCCGTGTTCAATCGCCTCTCGGCGTTGTGGAACGAAATTGAGGCCGCTGAAGAACGACTTGAAGGCTCGGAGGAAACGCTTCGCTAGTAGCAAGCTATTCAAGATCGAGAGAAGGCTACTCGTTTCCTGCTCGTGCTCAACGACGACTTCCTTGCCTTTTGAACACAGATTCTGGCAATGGAACCCGCGCCCTCTCTTGGGCGAATTTTCCAACTGGCGGTGTAAGAAGAGAGCCATCGATTGGCAGTGACGGCACCCACCTGAGCCGGTGAGGGAGTTTCCCTATCGGCCTTCTCACCTCACAACACCCTCGGAGGAACTCAGGCCATCGGGGGCCCAAACGCCTTCTCTGTGTCGCGCGAGCAAGGAAGCGGAGCCTTCCATAATGTGGGCGAAAGGTGGAGAGGCAACCCTAATGGGTTACTGATCGACGGACAGGATAATAAGTGCAGATCTAATGGCTCTGTTTTGTCCACTCCACCGACTGGATTGAGTGGCCATGATTGTGCCACGTCAGCTGTATCTTTTAAAGGATCAAACGGCCCTCGTCCTTCCATGTCTTCCGGCAAGGTTAGTAGCAATTATTCCAAAACAAAAAATACATATTGTGAATATTGCAAACGACCGCATCACACTATAGAGACATGTTGGAAATTACATGGGCGGCCCAGTGATCGTGAAAAAAGGGACATAGAAGCCTCTGCATTTCAAGTCTCCAAGCAAAATATTGATGGAGAGCACTCCACAATTACTCAGGAACAATATCAGCATATTGTGAAAATGCTGAGCCAATTAAAGCCTACTAATGACAACGCAGGCTTCTCAGGTACCCTTCTATCACAAGAAAAATCTATTTCGGCTAATGCATGGATAATTGATTCAGGTGCTAGTGACCATATAGTTTGCACTGAGACCTTGTTTTCTCATATTCATGATCACTCAAAATTTCCTTACTCAGTACGCCTCCCAAATGGAAATACTACTCAGGTTACTAAAATCGGCACTGTTCCTCTGAGCCCAACTTTTGTGCTTCACAATGTTCTATATATTCCTGAATTTGAGTTCAATCTCCTTTCCGTTTCAAGGGTATGCAAAGATAATTTCTGCACTGTCATTTTCAATTCAGACAATTGCCTCTTTCAGGACCATACGACTGGCAAACCGATGGGCTTGGGTAGAGTCGCGGACGGGTTATTTTTTTGGATTGATTTCCTTGGCGATTTAGATTCTTCCAATAAAAGCATTTCTTGTAATGCAATTTCTAGAAATAAGAATCTTCTTTTACATCAACGATTGGGCCATAGTGCACGTTATCCTCATCCAAAATGTTCCATATTTCCATTGGCTAAACAATCCAGACCATCTTTTCCTATGAGCACATCTCGCGTAAATCGCTCCTTCTTGTTATTACATGTGGACATTTGGGGGCCTTATCACACTCCTCATCGTGACGGTTCCCGGTTTTTCCTCACAATCGTTGATGATTTTACTCGTGCTACCTGGATTTTTCTCATGCGTTCCAAAAATCAGACTTACTCTCACTTAGTGAATTTTCTCTCTACAGTCCAAACTCAATTTGACACATCTGTCAAAAAAATTCGGACAGATAATAGACGTGAATTTCTTTCTAATGATTGTCAGTCTCTCTTTGTCTCGCATGGCATTATCCATGAAACCTCTTGCACCTATACCCCACAACAGAATGGTATTGTGGAACGAAAACATAGACATCTCTTAGAGGTCGCAAGAGCACTAAAATATCAAGCCTTCATTCCTGAGAAATTCTGGGGCGATTGTGTGGTCACTGCCATCTATTTGATTAATCGCATGCCGAGTAGAATTCTTGCAGGTAGAACTCCGTATGAACTACTTCATGGTACTACACCATCTATTGATCATCTGAGGGTATTTGGATGTTTATGTTATGCAACCACTGTTGGACCTCGGGACAAAATGGCTTCCCATGCTACTCCATGTGTTTTCATGGGGTACCCTACTCTGCAAAAAGGATATAGAGTTATGGATATTGCCACTGGAGATTTTTTTATAAGCATGGATGTCATTTTTCATGAAGATTTATTTTCCTTTCGGGATGCGATGTCTTCACCGGCTACATCTGTGTCCTCTTTAGACTCTCCAGCTTTCTTGGAAGAAGATCACTCAGCATCGTATGTACTTGTTCCGCCAATATCCATTCCGGCAGATACTCTACATCCAGCGCCTATATTGTTTGAGACATCGACGTCTTCACCAGCATCTACTTCATCATTTATGTCTGATATACCCCAGTCACCGATAGCTGATCCTTCGCCATCAGCAACTACCCAATTGGCATCTTCACCGGAACCTGCTCCAACACCCCTTGTGCCTCTTCGACGTTCTGGACGTATCATCAGACCACCCACGTGGACGCAGGACTATATTTGCTCCACTTCTCGATCTTCAGGTATCCATTACCCTGTGTCTTCTTATGTTTCCTTTAGTCGGCTATCTCCCACATACATGTGTAGCATCAGCCGAATTTCTGAGGAAACAGAACCATCATCATATCAAATGGCATCTCGCGATCCTCGTTGGCAACAGGCCATGGCGGCCGAACTGGATGCTCTCGTTGCCAACCATACATGGGACATTGTTCTGTTACCGCCACATTAGAAACCCATTGGTTGCAAATGGGTTTACAAGATTAAGTTCAAAACCGATGGAACTGTGGAACGATATAAGGGCCCCCTAGTAGCAAAAGGATTTACTCAACGCGAAGGTTTTGATTATCACGAGACCTTCTCCCCGGTGGCAAAGGAGGTTACCGTTCGCTCTTTCTTCTCTATAGCGGCAATTCGTAATTGGTCCCTACATCAGATGGATGTTCATAATGCATTCCTCCATGGAGATCTCAATGAAGAAATTTATATAGATCTTCCATAAGGATTACGCAGACAGGGGGAGTCGCGGGTGTGTCGTCTTCGCAAATCCCTGTATGGACTCAAGCAGGCTTCCCGACAATGGTACGCCAAATTTACTGATGCCTTGACAAATGCAGGATTTCGGCACTCCAAATATGATTATGCACTTTTTACATGGACTTCAGGTACTTCATCAATATATTTGCTCATATATGTTGATGATATTCTTATCATGGGAAATGACGAACATTGCATTGCGAAATTCAAAGAATATTTGAATTCTGCCTTTCATATCAAGGACTTAGGAGCTCCTAAACTTTTTCTTGGAATTGAAATCGCGCGTTCTGACAAAGGAATTAATCTTAGTCAACGAAAATTTGCCATGGAAATTGTATCTGAAGCAGGATTATCGGGATGTAAACCAGCTGTCATTCCAATAGAGCAGAATGTCCAGATGACAACTCATGAATATGACATGGGAATATCATCATCCATCGAGGATCCTTTACTTGAAGATCCATTAGGATATCAAAGACTTGTTGGGAAACTGATATATCTTACTATGACAAGGCCTGACATATGTTATGCAGTTCAGATACTTAGCCAGTTCATGCACAAGCCAAAGCAATCTCATATGAACGCGGCGTTAAAAGTAGTTCGATACTTAAAAGGATGTCCGGGACTTGGGATTTTCTTGTCTAGTGACTGCGATATGAAGATGACTGCTTATTGTGACACGGACTACGCCACATGTCCCATGACTAGGCGATCTATCACTGGTTTCTGCATAAAATTAGGAAGATATTTGATTTCATGGAAAACAAAGAAATAGTCAACTGTATCCTTATCATCAGCAGAAGCATAATATCGTGCAATGGCCAAAACTGTTTGTGAAGTAATCTGGATACGAGGACTGCTCTTAGATCTTGGAATACAAATTGAAGTATTCTGTGATAATGATGCCGCACTCAAGTTAGCTGTGAATCCGGTTTTCCATGAAAGAACGAAGCATATTGAAGTGGATTGTCATTTCACTCGAGACAAAATTCGAGAAGGAATTATTATGACCAAAGGAATTGGAACTGCGGAACAGCGTGCTGACATTTTTACCAAACCTTTGTGTCAAGCACAACATACATATCTCCTAAGTAAGCTCGGCGTCCTCGACATTTATAGGCCGCCAGCTTGAGGGGGAGTGTTGGAAATATCGAAGATTGATTGAAGATATTGAAGATCTGATTGAATTGAAGATCTTGATTGAAGATTAAATGAATCAATTTTATTTGATTCAATCTTGTTTATACACTTTCCTTTTCTTTTCTATTTTTAGGATTATAAGTAGACGCAAGTGTACATTCCTCAAGATTAATACAATACAATCTTTTTCTCCTATTTTCTCTCGTCTTCTGACACCTTTCTTCGCCAACCAGCGAGCCTCCATGTCATGGAAACTTCAGACATCGCTTGTTCGAGTCAAAGAAGCAACCATACGGTTATAGACAAAAGAAGCGCGCACCCTCCCTCCGATAGGTGGTTGATGTTTCACTTTCAGCCCCCCACCGAGAATTTTTGGTTTGTTAGTGTGGTAAATTATCAAAGAAAAACATGCTGTTATTGCGTGATATGGTGCTAGATTTTTGCGATCGGTCATGACTCATTACACGGAGAACATTTTAGTTCTCGGGCCACGGTGGCGACCGTGGCGGATGGGCGGACAGGCGGCGACAAGCGGGCTTGTGGCGGTGGCGGGCGACGACGGCTCGCAGGCAGCAATTTACAAGCCAATAAAAGTGGTATTGCGAAAGTTATATGTTACGTGTCAAAAATGGGTTGAGTTAAAATGCATATTTGAAAAGGCTTTAGCCTAAACTCATATTTGACCCATATTTTAAATTTTGAGGAACCGTATTTGACCCAAATGAATAAAAGTGGGTCAAAGACCCATATCGACACATCAACCACGTAGAAGCGAGGTCGAGAGGTAACCATGGGAACAAAGAATAAAAGTTGAGGAGCAGTTAACACGTAGAAATGGGGGACGTTCGAGAACATGGATGCAAAGATTTGCGAAAATACTTGTCTTGAGAATATGGCACGGGGTTACTATGGGTGCGTATGGTAACGTATCTGTTTCTGGGCACAGTTTTTGAACATAATTTTTTTTTTGTGTTTCTGTTTCCGGCTACGATTTCTGAGAATAGAAATGCATATGGTAAGTAAAAAAAAAAATACCTTTTTCCACGGCCGGCAACTGGTGACCGGGGGCGGCAGCCAGCAGCCGGCGACCCACGGCAACGGTGGCCGGCGGGTGGTGGCCGCATCGGCGGAGAGAAACACTTCTCCTGAAGCGTTACCATACACCCCATAAAGAGCACTCGTAAGGCCACCATTGCTACGAGAGATGAGATCATGGGGCAGCTCAAGTCTCACGCTACAGGAGTAACTGTTCGAGAATATGGGCATGTGACGCAGCGTTCAGCGATAGAACAAACAAGCAAATCTTGCTTGAGAGAGAAATCTCAAATTTTCAATATCAAAAGTATATTCTATCCGCTCAAACGTCACAAAACACCTTATATAGGGTGTTAACCCTAATGACACCAAAACTAAAAAAATTACAAAATTGCCACTAAAAATAAAATTAAATCAGAAAGATGCTAAAATTAAATCCGAAAATTCTCGAAGCATCTTCTCGACTTCCGTTGGGACTTTTGCCTATCCAATCGATCCAGAAACGCATTACTAATATGCTCCGCATCATTCTCCTCCACTTGGGAAAAACTCGTCCTCGAGTTAGAATCAGAATCTGGATACAACGGCTCTGTGGACTCATGAAATAGAGATAAATCAGCAATATTGAAGGTATTGGATATGCCCATGCTTTGTGGAAGGTCGATAACATAGGCATTATCGTTGATCTTCCTACTGACGGTGTAAGGGCCGTATTTCTTCTGCTGCAATTTGCTGTAAGTTCCAACCGGTAACCGCTCTTTACGAAGGAAGACCATGACTTGATCGCCGACTGCAAACACCTGCTTGCGCCTGTGTTTATCTGCCGCAGCCTTGTACTTCTGATTAGCCGCTTCCAACTTCTGCTTCACTTCATGATGTATCTCGACAATCTGCTTAGCCATATGATCCGCTGCAACACTCTTGTCTGCTTGCTTGGGCAAGTGAATCAAATCCATAGTATGTTGAGGCGCCTTTGTATAGATAACAGAAAAAGGCGACCTGCCAATAGAACTATGAACCGCATTATTATAAGCAAACTCCGCCTGCGATAAAGCAACATCCCACTGCTTCGGTTTATCCCCACAAAGACTTCGAATTAAGTTGCCCAAAGTTCTATTGACCACTTCCGTCTGCCCATCAGTCTGAGGGTGAGCTGTGCTTCTGAAATTCAGTGATGAGTCAAACAATTTCCATAAGGTTCGCCAAAAATGCCTCAGAAATTTGCTATCTCTATCTGAAGTAATAGACTTAGGCACTCCATGCAGACGGACTACTTCTTTGAAAAATAACCTAGCCACACTTACAGCATCAGAAGTTTTCCTATAAGGAATGAAGTGTGCCATCTTGGAAAATCTGTCAACTACAACAAAAATAGAATCCACTCCTCTTTGAGTTCTTGGTAAACCCAACACAAAATCCATTGACAGATCCTCCCATATATTGTCAGGGACAGGTAAGGGCATATACAAACCTGTATTCTTAGATTGCCCCTTAGCAATTTGGCAAACATAACATTTATGCACATACCTGCTGATATCTTTACGCAATTGGGGCCAGTAAAATCGCTCCATAACTGCAGCAATAGTTTTGTCTCGACCCAGATGTGCAGCCAATCCACCATCATGCAAATCACGAATTACCTTCTCTCGTAATGATGTCCGAGGAAGACAAAGTTGATTGCCATGCATTAGATAACCATCCAGAATATAGAACTCCTGCACAGGTTGATCAGCAGCACACGTATCCCAAATTTACCCAAAATCTTCATCGCCTGCATAACACTCTTTCAACTGCTCGAACCCCAGAATGTCCTGGCGCAATGTAATCAGCAAGCCAGCTCTCCTACTCAACACATCTGCCACAACATTATGCACACCGGATTTGTGCTGCAACCTGAAAGGGAATTTTTGTAAAAACTGACACCAACGCGCATGCATATCTTTACTGATCATCTTCTGACTATTTAAGTACTTCAAAGCTTCATGGTCAGAATAAAGTACAAATTCTTTCCCAATCAGATAGTGCTCCCATGTCTTCAAAGCTCTTACGACAGAGTAGAATTCTTTGTCATAAGTGCTCCATTTCTGTCGCGCATCGCTGAGCTTCTCACTGAAAAAACAAATTGGCCTGCGCTCTTGAGACAAAACAGCTCCTATACCCACTCCACTAGCATCGCAATCTACCTCAAACATCTTATCAAAATTAGGTAGAGCTAGAACATGTGCAGTACACAACTTCTCTTTCAGAATAGCAAAACTATTATCGGCTTCCTCTCCCTACAGAAATCTACCTTTCTTCATACACTCTGTAATCGGGGCTGCGATAGTGCTAAAATTCCTAATAAATCGCCTATAAAAAGTAGTCAACCGATGAAAACTCCTTACTTCAGAAACTATTTTTGGAGTATGCCACTCTCTGATGGTTTTCACCTTCGTCTCATCCACCTCTATTCCCTCAGTAGTGATAATAAACCCCAAGAATAGCAGCTTATGAGTCAGAAAGCTGCATTTCTTAAGATTCACATATAACTTACTAGTCTGCAAAGCGGTCAACACTTCCCTCAAGTGCATCGAATGATCCTCCTCAGTCTTACTATAAATCAAGATATCATCAAAATAAACTACGACGAATTTGCCAATAAAAGATTTCAAAACCTGATTCATAAGCCTCATGAAAGTGCTCGGAGCATTAGAAAGCCCAAATGGCATCACCAACCACTTGTACAGTCCCTCCTTTGTCTTGAAAGCTGTCTTCCACTCATCTTCAGGCCGAATACGAATCTGATGGTAGCCATTCTTCAAATCCAGCTTCGTAAACCACTTAGCTCCGTGTAGTCTATCCAGCATGTCATCTAGCCTAGGTATTGAAAACTTGTAACCCACAGTTATCTTATTAACGGCTCTGCTGTCTACACACATCCTCCAGCTCCCATCTTTCTTAGGAGTTAGTAAGGCAGGAACAACACATGGGCTCATGCTATCCTGAATGTGCTCCTTTCGCAGCAACTCTTCCACCTTCTCCTTTAGAATCTCACTCTCTTTAGGACCAGAAATTAAGTCTATATGATGCTGAATATCACGCATAGGAGGTAACCCTTCTGGAATCTCTTCAGGCATCAGCTCACTGAATTCTTGTAATAAAGGTCTAACTGCTTCAGACTGCTCCTCCACTTGTAATTCAGCCTCTGTCTCAATCGCTTGTTTCATCACCAGCACATGAACTTCCCTGGTCTCCTTAATTTCATATTCAAATTTCCTTGTAAGAGTAAGGAAATTATTACCTGCAGCCTGTTTTCCTTTGTTCTTCAAGGGCAGCAACGTATACTTCACCCCATCTTTCACCAGATTATATTGGTTACTCCTTCCAGAATGCTGAGCATCAACATCAAATAGCCACGGTCTCCCGAACAACACGTGACATACATCCATATCTACCACATCACAATACAACTCATCGTGATATTTACCAATGGAGAATGGAATTTTGCATCGTTCAGTTACCTGTATACTTTCTGCTCCAGACTTAATCCATCCTAACGTATAGGGGTTAAGATGTTTCTCCACAGGTATCCCTAGCTTCTTCACTGTATCCTTCCCAATGATATTTTTCATGCTCCCACTATCGATAACCACAGCAAATATCTTCCCCAGAATAGTGCATCTGGTTCGGAATAGCTGATGGCGTTGTGTATCATCCTCCTGTTTTAGGGCTAGCATCATCCTGCGCACCACACAACTTATCTCCTCCTCTTCCTCATCTTCAAAACCGTCTTCCTCACCATCTGGTTCGCAGCAATACCTGTCTTCTTCCTCCTCTTCTCTTGCTGCCACGTTTACTGTTTTTCTCTGAGGGCATTCATTACAGCGGTGCCCAGGTTGATTACACCTGTAACACTTAATCGCCGCTGGTCTAGCATAAGGATTCGGGTTCACATTTTTCTGTGATTGCGACTCCTTGTCCCTTGCCTCGTTCAGAGGGCGCTTTTCTATTGCCTTATCCCCCTGATTTCGCTCTGCGCTAAAGTGATTGTTGAAGCCGCCTTTCTCCATGGAACTTCCTGAGCTACTACCCCTATAATTTTCAAAGCCTCTTTTACTCCGTTCTTGCTGCATCAATTCTGCCTTTCTAGCCATGTTCTTAGCTTCAGTCAGATTCCGCAAAAATAATACTCCAATTTTATCCCGAATAAAGGGTTTCAACCCATCGAGATATCTGATACCACCTGACGCAGCGTTCAGCGATAGAACAAACAAACAAATCTTGCTTGAGAGAGAAATCTCAAATTTTCAATATCAAAAGTATATTATGTCCGCTCAAACGTCACAAAACACCTTATATAGGGTGTTAACCCTAATGACACCAAAACTAAAAAAATTACAAAATTGCCACTAAAAATAAAATTAAATCAGAAAGATGCTAAAATTAAATCCGAAAATTCTAGATGCATCTTCTCGACTTCCGTTGGGACTTTTGCCTATTCAATCGATCCAGAAACGCATTAATATGTTCCGCATCAGCATGAAACCTGCAGCAACATAGGAATATGAAGACAATAGATGGAAGTCGCACAAATTAAAAAGAGATGAAACCGCTGAAAACCGTCACAAGGCACTTAGACCATTATAAATCAAGCAAATCTATCTAAATCTTTACCTTCGTGTCCCGCACTTTATCGTTCTCAGTTATTACTTTCGGGTTCGTGTCATCAATTAAGTTCCGGAGTGTTCCGGTGCATATCTCTATCTTGGGTGTTGCGTCGTCGATTAAATTTCGACACAGTGCTATCGTGTTCCAAAACCGTGTCGTCGATTAAATCCCAGCAGAGTTCGTTTACATCTTGTTACTTTACCTAGTCTGTATTACCAAATATTGCTGCCGATCAAATCCCGGCACAAGCTGCGTCTGTATGTTCCTGTTCGACTTGAATTGGTTGTTGCTCATTTTCCAGTGACACTTCTTGTTCGGAGTTGGCCCTTGGACCGTGTCCTCTTTAATTAAAAGTCGAAGAATCACTTTTGACAAAAGATACTTCGTCGTCGCGGGAGACATTTCCGGCAAAAACGAAATGTTATTATTTTATCTTACGTACGGCTACTCCTTTTTCCTCATCCATCTGGGCAATTCATAGGGTCCCCACGAGTGTGCGCGCTTTGTGTAAAATGTAAGGTATTATCGATGGCCGGGTCGCATCGGAAATCGACGGTAGCGCTTGTTTCTGCAGCACGTTGACTTCAGCATCATTCGCGATACGCGCTTGGTTCGAACTTCGAATCGATGCGATTGACCCATGCACCGTGAACGGCTACGATCATTCATAATCTCATCACACCAACTACATCCGCATGGGTGGGAGTTTTGTTCTCTAAGCAACCGATCAGCCAACGCGGAAAGCCCGACTCGACTTGACTCGATTCGTTCTCGAATGATTAAAGGGTCCATGTGAAAACTGCAGGACCAGGTGGTGATGCGAAAGGCCACGACTCACGACCACTCCGACTGTGCTCCAAATCCAGCCGCGACTCGTGTCTTTTAAGCAAAACACCCCCCCCCCCCCCCCCCGCCAAACCCCCCCCCCCCCCCCCCCCCCCCCCCCCTCGCAAAGCACGAGAGGACAGCGCAACGATCATGAATGAAATGACTCCTCCTTAATTAGCAAACGTTTGAACAAATCGGTGGTACCAGGTCTTTGTGTTTGTGGCAAGGGCCCGACAAAACCACTACCGATACCATAAAAGGCTACGTACCAGGGAGCGCGTTGACTTTTGTTCGTGGATACACGCGAGGGCAACTCTTCCGGGCCACATTTCGAAGACTTCTGGTTTGGGTATGGTCCACGGGTGGGGATTTCCTTACATGTATGTCACGTGACATACACCCATCCCCACCCTCCATTATGGAGGGTGGGGATGCTATGGGTCCCCTGATATTATGTCAGGGGATCCGGACCCATGGTCTACTCCATTGCAATGAGTGAAGGTGGACCCCTGGAATTCGGCACGTGTCCACCAGCGGCCCGATGGTATTAGCCTCTTACCAATCGGGAAGGCTCCAGTTAGTACACCTTATTGGAGGGGAGGACGACTTATCCACTATACAAAAAACGGAGTAGCTATTGGTTCTTTATGATAGAAATCCAAGCTAAGCTAAGCTAAGCTCTCCCCAGTTTGAAATTTGAATCATTACGTCACTTTTCGACCACCGAATTCTTTTGCCAGGTATAAAACGTTCGAACGCGCGACAGCAATTTGCTGTCCCATTATCTTCACAAATCGCTTTTTCGTCTCCCCAACGGATTTGGATCGTGTGACCTTCCTCTGGAAGGTCAAGCGTAACCTTCATTCAATCCCAGCCGTCCGTTCGCTTCGGACGGCTGGGATTAGGCCACGTCATCTGAAATTGGGAAGCCAAATTTTGAGCGGGAATAGTGACAATAGGGCCAACTTGCCAAAATTTTTTGAAGACCCGCGCAGGATTCTCTCTCCCTTATCTCGTCCCTCTCTCTCCTATCTCAAGCCAAGACCTTCTCTCTCCAGTCTCTCTCTCTCTGCCGTAGCCTCCCCCAAAACGCCGTGAGATCACCCACCTCCACATCCGCTTCTTCCTCTTCCACTCCCTCTCTCTCCTCCTCCTCCTCCTCTTCACCATCCCTAGGGACACGGCGGCGGCCTCGTCCCGCCGGTCGTGGATGCCCTCGCTGTGCTCGCTCGGCATCGCCTGGGCTGTGAGGTACAAGACCGATGTGGAGGTCCACTTGGAGAAGTTGCTGGAGAGGGAGGAGGATGCCAAGTTGCTGGGGAAGTGCGTGGTGGAGTTGAAGAAGGGTGTCGAGTTCGATCTGTTGAAGGAGGTCGACGCGCTGAGGAGGGCGAAAAGCTTGCGCGTGGAGGCTAAGCCGGTGAGGAAGTGGTTGGCGAGGGGACTTTGTGACTCTGTTCTTCTTCTCCGTGTCTTGCCTTGTGCTGGGGTTGATGAAGGTCATACTTTGCGATTAGGAAATTTATACAGGGTCGTTAAGTTGGATAATTTTTTTTTGGACGGGACATTTGTAAATGGCTTTGTTGAGGAAGAGCTTATTTGTCTGTGTTGCCAAATTTCGTTAGAATTGGATGTTGGGCATATGCAGAATATGCTATTCTGCTTTTGTAATATGGATTCTATTGAGAAGTTGAATAAGCATTCACCCAGATCCTTTCTTCTTCAACGAAAAGAGGTTTTTAGACCTCATTTGTAGCAGACACATGGTTCTGCAGCTTAGGGGACGTAATATATTGCAACCTTCTTGCCTTGGTGTTTCAAAGCATATGTAGCGCAACAAGAACAATGCTCTCAGCAAAATGATTACGACTAACAAATTGAACAAGCCCTTTAAATGCAAGTACGATGGCCGATGGACTTAGAAAAACAGGAGAGCAAGAAATGCGTCCTACTAAAAGCCATTCTCTTTCGCCTGATGAGTGCGATATGTACTGGAGTGAGACCATCTGTGTGACAATCGCAATACACTATGATAGATGTAAGTCCAAAACCATTTGTTCCTTCAGTGAGTGTGGTTAAGAACAGGTTGATTGATCACTCAAGGTTAAGAATAAGCACAACAATGTACCCCTCAATTTCCCTCAGAAAGTGCGGTTCATTTGTTGGATTCCTCGTTACAACTTGACTCGAAAAAATAAAATAGAGAAAAAAAAATAGGGGACCATTCACAACGAACACCCTTTACAAAATTATCATTTCCGAAACCAAAATAACTCAAGAAAGGAAATAAAAAAAATTGTGAGACAGTATTTGGTACACCACGCCCCAAGGCAAGCATCTAAAATTCCTCGTCCATCTTGAACATGGGTTCCCCGCGCTGTACATCTTCTCGTACTCGGGCCGCTCGGCGAAGAACTCATCAGGTCCCGATTGATCCCCACCAGTTTGCAAGGGAGCTCATCGCAGATGAACTTCCGTCTCAATGTCCACGGCCTCCCGCACGATCCCCCTCGCCTGCTCCTCGCTCGGCTTCTTCCTCAGCAGCGAGCAGAGCAGGTAGGCGAAGTCACAGTGGAGGCCCTCGTCCCGCAAGATTAGCTCGTTCGAGGTCAGCCCGGCATGAGGCCGCGCTTCTTGAGCTAGAAGATGGAGCAGAAGCTGCCGGAGAAGAAGATTCCCTCGACGCAGGCGAAGGCAAGGAGACGCTCAGCGAAGGACTCGGCGCCGTTGATCCAGCGAAGGGCCCAGCCCACCTTGCGGCCGACGGCGGAGACGGTGTCGACGGCGCGGAAGAGGCGGTCCTTCTCGGCAGAGTCCTTGATGTAGATCTCGAGGAGGTTGTACATCTTCCCGTACCCGAGCGGCCCGAGGAGCCGATCGGCGATGAACTCATCAGGTCCTGGTTCATCCCCACCAGTGCCGTCGAGAGGGCGAGCGAGCACAGCGAGGGCATCCAGGACCGGCGGGACGCGGCCGGGATGGTGAAGAGGAGGAGGAGAGAGAGAGAGAGAGAGGGGTAGTGGAAGAGGAAGAAGCAGATGTGGAGGTGGGTGATCTCGCTGCGGACGGCGTTTTGGGGGAGGCTACGCGAGAGAGAGAGAGAGAGAGAGACTGGAGAGAGAAGGTCTTGGCTTGAGATAGGAGAGAGAGGGACGAGATAAGGGAGAGAGAATCCTGCGCGGGTCTTCAAAAAATTTTGGCAAGTGGGCCCTATTGTCACTGTTCCCGCTCAAAATTTGGTTTCCCAATTTCAGATGACGTGGCTTAATCCCAACCGTCCGAAGCGAACGGACGGCTGTGATTGAATGAAGGTTACGCTTGACCTTCCGGAGGAAGGTCACACGATCCAAATCCCTCGCCAACGATGTTTGACGTAAACAACACACCATACTTTTTGAACTTAACATACGATTTTATTTTATGATCAATATCTTGAATCCGGTTCAATTGTAAACGCGGTTCGGGAAAGGTGAACCGGATTAGTGGCCCTCTTCCTTTTCCAAGGTGTAAAGAGGGTCCGTGTTCCTCCCACTTACCGATAAAAAATAAAAAATAAAAAATAAAAATCACTGTATTTCTAATAAAATTCGGGGGGCGGATTCCCAGAAACAAATGAATAAATAAATAAAAACTTCAAAGCACGCATATCCGAAGGAGTTACAGTTGATCGAAAGCACGAAATTCCTATCGATGTTTGAATTTTTCGTGCACCATGCGGAGTTTCATCACACTTTTCACGTGCGTTAATTTGCAGAATTTTATGTTTGTGGAATGATGTGCATGCTTATTAAACATACGACGGGTCCCGCATTGAGTAATTTGTGGGGATTGAACAAGTTAATTAATTCAACCGATTCGCCGTTCAACAGTTTGGATGATCGAGAACTATATCGGTCGGGGGCCCATTCCCCGAGTTTTTACCCACAAGCCTACACGGTCCTCTGGTGAACCTATCTGAAACCGGTCGGATAATTTCAATTTTTGGTCCTAGTTCCCAGATTGAATCATCTGAAACCGCTTGGATAATGTTGATTTTGGTCTAGTTAATTACTCGCTTTTAAATGAAATAAACTTTCTTGCGACTGAAAATCTCTGTACTCGTGCTTCTTTGTCGTCACTAGCTGTAACTATTCACCGGATCATGGTTTCATTTCCCCCAATCCGTTATACTTAACCTTAAGTTGGATATAATCAAACAAAACATCTCTTAGCTAGCACAAGAAATTTGGCAAGTTCCAATATTTCACTCGATGATACATCCCATCCACTCTCAATATTTACACTAAATATATACAATAAATTCTCCTCACGAGTGACGTGTGTGTATATATATATATATCGTTATCCATGATACCTAACTTGAATTTAATCAGACAATAAGCAGGTCAAGAGTAAAGTTTCTATTTTCATCCTCCTTGGCTACCGCTAGCCAGACCTACACGGTACAATGAGCCGCCTCTGCCCTTGTCCATGATACCTTAACTTGATTTTGGTCACAAAAATGTCTATTACATGAAATTGTACACTGAATCATGTTTTCCCCCTTATATACCCACGATGCTTAACGTACGAGAAAACTTGCCCTTTTTTGGTACAGATTGATGGAAAGAAAGGTTGGCATGGCTGTGCTCTTCCGCCCCTCTTCGCCAAGTTTGTCTCTTGAAGCGTTAATGATTTCAAAATCGAAAAAGCGGCGTCGAGATAGCGACATGGTCACTGAGTTTGGGTTGAGCTCCCTTCTGAGACTCTGGCTCTGGATTTTCCGGCATTTGGTTCACATAAAATAAACTAGTCAAGGAAGGCATCAAAACCACCTTCAAAAGTGGGATGGCCGGGTCTAGGTCGGCAATTTTTGACCAAACAACGACGCAAGAAATCAAATGAGATTTTTCCTACCAAACGAAGGAAAATGTTTTCCAGTTCATTTTCAGGTCTAAGCAAAATACCGAAAAATATTACCACTTTCTTGGAAAATGACTTTCCGAAAAAGTATTTTTCAAAAAACGCCATATTTTTCGCTAAACAAACGATGCCTAACACATAGAATGTATGGGACAAAACAATGCGTAAGGTTAGTGTATCATTGTCGCTAATCCCTTGCTCCAACGGCCAGAATCTTAGTATAATGTTATGTTCTCACATGGCTTTGGAGCTCCAACCCAGATTTGTTCGTACGAGGACATCATAGCTAGCAGAGATTAATAAATCATTGACCGAGGAAAACAAATGCATTTCATTTGACGTAATCGGCTCTGGTTAAACTCCCTGGGACTACTCAGCAAGAAACTAAGATCTTAACTAAGGAAATTTATCCAAAGAGAAAAGGAAAATCTTCTAATCCTCGTTGATTAGCGACGCCTCCATCATGCGTGCTTAGTCTAAATGTTCCATTCTCACATGGGCCATCCAAAAAAGTGTCATAATATGAAGAGGTGATAACATATTTAAATTTGGCACGAAGAATAGTTGTCCAAGCAAATTTAAAAAGCTCGGCACCATGTCTGTATATATATATATTTGCTCGCTCGCCCACCCACCCACCCACAGCGAATAGCGCCCATCGTCCTGTTCAGCTCCCAACTCACTCTTGCTTTCGTGCAAGTTATTACATTGCTATCCGATGGTGGGCCCGGGAAGCGAATCGAGGCCGCCGAGATCGGATCTAGCGGCCAGATGGTGCCTCGCGGTGTTGATCTCGGCGGTTTTGGTTGGGCCGAGCACTTGTGCCGCGAAAACCAGGCACTTGAGATGGGAAGTGGATTACAGGTACTGGTCTCCGGACTGCGTCGAAGGGGTGGTGATGAGCATCAACAGGCAGTTCCCAGGGCCGACCATACGGGCCGTGGTCGGCGACACCATCTCCGTCGAGCTCACCAACAGGCTCAGCACCGAGGGGGTCGTTATCCACTGGCATGGGATCAGACAGGTAGGTAGTTAAATCTTTTCAGTCAACATGTTTGTCTATCCTCTCTCTCTCTCTCTCTCAAGTTTGTGAAGGATTGATGAATGATTGGAGTTGAAGTTTGAGAAAGAAAGGACAGAGTTCCATATGATGATCCGCTCTTCTATTTTACTATGTTGGTCAGCTGGGGACTCCATGGGCAGATGGTACAGCCTCCATCTCGCAGTGCCCCATCAACCCTGGAGAAACTTTCACTTACAGATTCAAAGTTGACAAGGTTATCTCTCTCTCTCTCTCTCTCAACCAGCTCATTGCAAAACTTGACTACTGAGAAAGAAGTTACTGTCACGAGTTTGCGAAAGAAGAAGTCTATTTTGCTTCCTAAACTAGGTCAACTTTTAAAAGATACACGTCATTTATCAAGACGAGTCTGTATAAACAGAGCTCTACACAAAAAAAAGTACTTTCGTACAGAAAAAACTCACGTGGCTACATGGTTTGCTGATTTGTTTCAATTATGCAAGTCGGGACATGGGCTCATGTCACGACAGCTCACTCGGTTTGTCGAGTAACAAGCAGCTTTTGTGCGCCGTCGTTTTCGAAATATGCTTGCGCTGACACCCATAATGAAAGAGTGCGAACGAAGCATCCGGAGGATTAAGGGAGGATCGATGGACAATGAGTAAGATCCATCTGAAAGTGCCTGGTCTCGAGTGCTCGGCCCCAACCAAAGCCGCTGAGATCAGCACAGCGATGCGCCATTTGGGGCCACCACTGGATGGATCTGGTCTTCAGTGTCCTCACTTGTCCTCACTGTGCTTGAGTCAACTCGTGGGTCGACCATTGGATATTTGATGATGTAATAAGCTTATATGCGAAACAAAGAGGAAGTTAGGAACTGAACGAGACAACCCAACGCTGTTCGACCGTTGGACAATATGAGGTATCCAATCCAAGCATTTTTAATTTGCTTGGACCCATTGTTCCTTGTGGGAATATTGATGTGACCATCCACCGGCGAAACCACTAAACGAAGTTTGGAAGTCGGAACCCCGGCGAAAACAGCGCTTAATCGCAATCATAATGCCTGGTGAAGGCGACCTATGTTTTGAGAAAGCCGCTTCTAGTGAATCTCCTTCAACCCTATCTATAGAAGAGGAAAGGTTCGGAAATGATCGGATCGGGATGCGTCTTTCGACTCCGGCATAGCCCGAGATTGAACGACGGATAACTTTCAAAAACACTGAGGAGCCGTCGTGACGTTGGTTTGCAGGCGGGGACGTACTTCTACCACGGGCATTACGGGATGCAGAGATCGGCGGGGCTGTACGGGTCTCTGATAGTGCAGGCGGGAGGAGGAGAGAAAGAGCCCTTCCGCTACGACGGCGAGTTCAACCTCTTGCTCAGCGATTGGTGGCACAAGACCGCGCACGAGCAGGAGCTCGGCCTCTCTTCCGTTCCCTTCCGTTGGATCGGAGAACCACAGGTAACCCTAAAAGCGTAAATCTCGTAATCATAATGCTAAGGTACATTCTTTTATTATTATTATTATATAAAGCGAAGGTTACAGTGGTATGTGATTTAAAGAACCAAGGGCCAGCTACTTAGAAACGTGCAAGTTAAATACTATACAGCTGTTTTGCGCGTGCGGCGGATAGTGTCCGGTTAACGGGCAAATTGCCAACTATCGTAGAATAAAAATACTCAATCCGACAGCCATACCCCCACGACGACTTGTGTCATTCAAGGATTCATTTGGGAGAGTGAGCCGAGATACACTTCCTTCCATTTCCACTACACACAAAAGTAATCCTATCCTATCCAATCTATTCGATGCACAAACCAAGGAGACGAGACGACCGTTGCTTTTGTCTCTTGGTTGTTGAGAGTTGTCGGAGATGATGATTAAAGAAAGAAAATCATGATTATGGGGAACTCATGGCCTTTTGTGTATCGCCACGTGATTCATTCATCGGAGGGCAAAACAGCGTATGTCGGATTGTTTTCAATTGAGCCATGGAGATGGAGACCTTTTATCTTCCGAATTTCCAGTTTAGAAGGGGACAGACCAAATTTCTTTTTTAACTACTCTTTTCAGGCAGGTAAAAAAAAAAAATTCACATAATAAAAAAAAAAGACTTTTTGGACAAAGGAGATGGCCTCTGCCCTAAGGGCCTCTATAGGCTCGTCTTCGATGTGAGATCGTATCTCTTAGCGACGTTGTGTATAAGCAACGTTCAAGTCCGCGTAATCACATGCGCGTGCAAAAATATCTTCGAGACTATAGTAATTTGTTGAGATCAAGCCATGGATCCGGTCACGTTTAGAGATTAAAATAGACAAAATCACTTTTGCTATCGAAGTTACTTACCTAACAAATAATGGGTTTTTGGATTCAGGCTCTGCTGATCAATGGAAGAGGGCAGTTCGGCTGCTCTTTGGCTGCGAGCTACGGCAACTCCACGTCCACAGCTCAGTGCAAATTCGGAGGGGGTGAACAGTGTGCTCCTTTCATTCTTCCCGTTCTCCCCAACAAGACTTACAGGCTCAGGCTCGCCAGCACCACCGCCCTTGCTTCTCTCAACTTGGCCATTGGGGTATCCATCTCTCTCTCTCTCTCTCTCTCAATCATCATATGATGGTAATTCCGTTAATTTCGACGAAACGATTAGGATCATCTAATCAAGTGTAGATTTTTAGGATTGAATTCGTGACTGTAGCAACAATAGTCGCGCACAGCTTGTGTTCTTCGCACTGCGAGAAGGAGTCATCGGGAATCACAACAAACGATAAAAAAAAACAGTCTTAGAAACCTCTTGCGCTTCTACCGGTTCAGTCTATAATCAATTTGTCCCCGCTTGTGTTGTCCTCGATTGCATGATTCATGAGAATGGCATCGATGGCTTTCCACCTAGAGATGTCTCTCTTTTAGAGATATGCTAGGTTTATAACGATTAATCTAGAAAATCAGTTCATTGAGCGATGTGTTCGACCGCGTGAGAGCTTTCGAACAAATTAGTCGTATTTAGAAAGTATAAATAGCTCACACTTCACTTAGTAAGTAAAAACAACATTATAGAATTGCTTTAGTATATAGAAACATGGGGTTTATAATTTAAAAGGGAAAATAAGGAATTCATTTAGGATTTATTGAGAAAATGGATCCTTTTTCCTCAAAGAAATGCTTGAAAATGGAAATTGCACTTGGGAGAACCGTAAAAATGTTAGTCGTAAAGTAATTTCACGAGGATTATTCTTAATTTTTTATTTTCACAAGTCGAAACACATCGTAATCGATAAATTATTTTCTTTCGTACTTGTCAGGGTCACAAGATGGTGGTGGTGGAAGCGGACGGCAACTACGTTCAGCCTTTCACCGTCGACGACCTTGATATTTATTCCGGCGAGACCTACTCCGTCCTGATAACCACCGACCAAGACCCACGCCAAAATTACTGGATTGCCGTTGGCGTCAGAGGAAGGCAGCCCAACACCTCCCAAGCCCTCACCGTCCTCAACTACCGCCCCAACTCCGCCTCCAAACTCCCCGCCTCCCCGCCCCCGACCACCCCTCTCTGGAACGACTACAACCACAGCAAGTCCTTCTCCTCTAAAATCCTCGCCCTGGCCGGCTCCCCCCGGCCGCCGGCGACCCACGACCGCCGGATCTTTCTCCTCAACACACAGAGCAAGTTCAACGGCCAGACCAAGTGGTCGATCAACAACGTCTCCCTCTCGCTCCCGCCGACGCCATACCTCGGCTCGATCAAGTACAACATCCACGGCGCCTTCGACGCAAGAAGCCCGCCGGAGAGCTTCCCGGCGGACTACGACGTGATGCGCCCGCCGGCGAACCCCAACTCCACCGTGGGGAGCGGAATCTACACGCTGGGGCTCAACACGACGGTCGATATCATCCTCCAGAACGCGAACGCCTTGTCGGCGAACACGAGCGAGATCCACCCGTGGCACCTGCACGGGCACGACTTCTGGGTGCTGGGCTACGGAGAGGGGAAGTTCGCGGCGGAGGACGGCGACAAGAGGCTGAATCTGAAGAATCCGCCACTGAGGAACACGGCGGTGATATTCCCGTACGGGTGGACCGCCTTGAGGTTCGTGGCGGACAACCCGGGGGCTTGGGCTTTCCACTGCCACATCGAGCCGCATCTGCACATGGGGATGGGGGTCGTGCTCGCAGAAGGATTGGACGCGGTGGGGAAGATGAAGATACCGGGCGGGGCTTTCGCCTGTGGTTTGACGGCGAAGATGGTGGCGAACAACGACGGCCATAGCTGAGACATGCCAAGAGGCCGCCACAGAAGATAATATTACCGAGTTGAAGAATAGAGGACACTATTAAGTCCTAAGTTGAAGAATTACATTATTTGGAAAAATTAATTTAAAAACTGGTCTTTAGATTGAATTTAATTGGCGAGATAAGTGTAGGGGATTATTATCTCGGTGGCTCGAGATTTTCCATCACGCTTTTTTTAAATTAGGTTTGAGGTTTTTTGTTTTTTTTTCCCCGTAATGTTAGTAGTAAAAAGAAAATGAGTGCGGAAAGTCTTTTATGGGGAATTCTTGCGAATATAATCGCACTGTCGTTGCAATTTGTAGTTTATTTGGAATTTGGGCAATTGAAAGTTGTAAAATTTTCTTACCGCACTATGAAAAATATTCATACGAGGCCTTTTTTTTTTCTTTTTAGACATAATATGATACACAGAGATAAATCTAATTACGGGTTAGATACAGATTTAATTTTTTTTTGCTCAGGCCCGTCCATCATTTTAAAGATTCATGGAAAACTTCCAAAAAATAGTCTCAAAGAAAGGCCTGAAGTGGTTATGTTCGTTTCAAATAAGGGTCTGACCTCGCCGGTCAAATTTTTCGATCGACCAAGAGCATTTCGGTTAAAATGTAAATTTAATCTATTTTTTGTAAAATTTAATTAAAACAAAACCAAAAGTTAAAAAAAAAAATCATGCGAAAGGTCTTGTGGCCACTGCCCCATAGCCGGCAGGGCGACGGTTCTGGCCGTCTGGGTCGTCAGCGCCTCCGCGAGGGCCGATGACTCCGCAGACCAAAGGCGAGGGCCTAGCAATAGGGAGAGGACCGCAAACCTCTCCCAAATCTAGGGGAGGGTCGGCGGTCCTCGCCCAAGTCCGGTCGAGGGCGGCTGTCGTTGACCGGGATAGGGGTGGGATGGCGCCCTCCAACCTACCCCGATCCCAGCTTAGGGTGGCGGCCCTCGGCCGAACCTAGAAAAGGGCCGCCGACCTTCGCCCAAATCTAGGAGAGGGTTGCAGTCCTCTCTCGGCTTTGGCCCTCGCTGAAGCGTTGGCGACGAACACAGACCTCCCGCCTTTGTTTCTTTATTTTTTTTTTCAAAACATCTTTAAAAATAGAAAATGGAAAAAATAAAATAGTAAAAATGACTAAAATGCCCTTAACTAAAGTGACTCATGCCCTTTTTTGAGACTAATATAGTCACTTCAGACTCTTATTTGAAATAAAGTGAACGGGCCATTTTTTGACACGATGAGGGCCTAATTAAAAAAAAAAACCTCAAACTTTGACGTTTGTCCCAAAAATATCCATAACTTTTTTTTGTCTCCTAAAAAACCTTCAACTTTTGATTTTGTCCCAAAAAAACCTCAAACTTTGGTCTTTGTCCCAAAAATATCCACAACTTTTTTGTCTCATAAAAAACCTCCAACTTTTGATTTTGTCCCAAATTTACCACAGCTATTAAAAAAAAAAAGTGTGTTTCGCGCCCAATTGAACAGAACCCATGATTGTTTGACAAAGATCAAAATGTACTTCCAATTATTTCAAGGAAAAATGTTTGACACATTGCAGCCGCATTAATTCATTTTGAGACATAATTGAGTTACCCGAGATTCACATAAAAATTTAAGTGGGAACAAGATATTAACAAATCTTTTTCTTATACTTCAAATCTTTACCGAAATGATGATCACAAGAAAGCATTGGGGGCAGCATCTTTTCGTCACAGAGGCAGGGTCGACAACAGCTTGTTATCACAGATGCAAGGTCGGCACGATTGTCCTCGGTGGAAGGCTCGATTGGAATCGAGGACTATCAACGGGTAAGGAGCCGATGACGAGGGTTGCTATTGTCTCGGGATAAGGCTACACCATCGAGCGACGGTTGAGAATCACTTGGAGTTTCGACAGAAGCTAAACGGCCAATGTCGGGTCGTCGGGAATTCTACGAAATGGGTTTTGAGGGTTTTTTTGTGATCGGACTAGTAGATTTGGAACAAATTCAAAAGTTGAAGGTTTTTTAGGAAACAAAAAAAAAGTTGTGGATATTTTTGGGACAAATGCCAAAGTTTGAGGTATTTTTGGGATTGGATTGGCAGATTTGGGACAAAATCAAAAGTTGAAGGTTTTTTATGAGACAAAAAAAAGTTGTGGATATTTTTGGGACAAAAGCTAAAGTTTGAGGTTTTTTTTTGGGATTGGGCCCACAATGAGGGCACTTTATGCCTTTATTTGAAACAATGTCCACTTTAAGCTCTTATTTGAGAAAATGATGGCATTTTGGTCCTCTTTTTTGGGAATTTTTCCAAGATTCATAATATTCTCTCTTTGCAAGACGGGCCCAATTGGATCGGGCCAGGAATCATCACCCGGTATCATTCCTGGCCCAATATTGTCCGAATTGAAATTCGAGCATCCCATGTTAGAAAATGATGGCGACAGCCAAGACTTACATATATGGTTAGGCATGAAATTAATTCCCCAGATTCTAAGTTTGTAATCAAGTCCGACCGTAATTTAACTTATTCGAAGCAAATCAAGTCCCCTTCGCCTGCTGGGGATTTTCCTTCAATAACTATTTAATCCTCTGAAAAATGACCAAATCATTTTTGCGACGTCTCATATTCGGTATCAAAAACGTAAAGAACTTCTTGGTTTCTTTTACCGCGTTAGTAGGATGATCTAAGAGCACTTCAATTAATTCTGTTCAAGCAGGATTATGTGTCGAATACATGTAAAGACATGATTCGGTGCAACTTGTGGGATTTATAGAATATTTCACGAACCTTTAGACAATCGAGTTTTCACGTTCCCATACAGAGAAAAAATTATCTAAAATGTCGTGAGCCTTCAACGATTTTCGATCAAAATCTCTCGAAGAGACAACCATAAGAAGGACTCTCAAGGAAAATGGAATATTGGTCTATCAACCCTAACTTAACTCAACAAATGATTTTTTTTTATATATATCTTCATTATTTAGGGATGATTTACCTTTCCATGATCTCATAGTCAATCATTCATAATTCACCAGATCCTTAATAGAAGTAAATATTCAAATACTACATTGGCAAATCGTTAAAAAGGTCTTTCTTGTTTCTTTGCAGAGTGCGAGAGTCGAATTCCGTACCTGTGATAGTAACCTCCTCACCCCCCCTAATCCTATTAATAGTAGGACCGCATGCCTATTGACAAATCGTTAAGAGATTTAGGATTGAAATAGGGTGGTGCGGTCAATAGATTAGGACATTTTGGGCAATTAACCCCCGCAAAAGCCCGTAGTTAACATCGAAGGAACTCCAGAGTAAAAGAGAATTGCCCCGTTGGATACGACGAATCTATTGTCTACCGCCGTCGGGCGTGCGGCTGTCGGAAAAAGGTTTTGTTTTTTTAAATTTAAATTTAAATTTAATTAAAAAAATTAAAGAAGAAAAAGTAGTTTCTCTTGCAAAGAAAGAAATTCCAAATGGCAAGCCAGCAACGGCTTTGTTTGTCCACTTGTTATTGCAATCCAACCCTGATACAGCCAAACACGCGGCGACGAAGCTGTCCCCACGCAAAAAAACACGGACTTTGGTGACGCGCTTCTTTCTTTTATTTTATTTTTTTTCCCCTCGATTGGCCTATAATAGATGTCGCACTTTTTTTTTTTGCTCGGAAGATGTCGCCAATTAAAAGGTATTGTTTTTTTTTTTCATAATGCCCCAAGTAATTCTTTTTTTTTTGGTTTTTTCTTTTTGTTTCCACGTTTCATCTTGATGAATACAGATCAAATCGCATCCGTTAGCTGGCACAAACATTAATTCGAGTGGAAGATGCATCCCTAATTTGGGAAAAATGACATAAATGGTCCATAAATTTTGGCTCAATGTGCAATGTGGACGTCCCTCGACTTTAGCCCAATATGCAATGTGATCCATGAACTTTCAATTCGTTCAATATGATCTCTGAACTTTTAGAATATGTTTAACCTTGTTCCTGAACTATAAGAAAATGTTCAATGCCGTCCGTGAACTTGAATTAATGAAAGGACTACATTGAATTTCTTCTTATAGTTCAGGGATCTAGTTGAATATGTTCCAAAAGTTCGGAGGCCATATTGGTTAAATTAAAAATTTAGCGAACACATTGCACATTATGTCAAAATCCAGATATTATACTGGTCAAATTAAAAGTTCAGGAATCACATTGTACTTTGGGTCAAAGTTTAGAAACCATTTGTGTATAAACAATCGGCAACATCTGAACTAAACATTTAATCACTCAGCTAGCACTTATAGATCATTCTTTAATCCTTGCTAATTAAAATTAACATTGAATACACAACCCATGCAATTATTTTGGAGATGATGTATAGAAAAATGTCACACAAATAGTCCATGAACTATAAAAAAAAAATGTTCAATATTGTCTCTGAACTTGAATTAGTAGAAGAACATCATTCTACATTTTCATGTAACCAGGGACTAAATTTAACGTGTTTCAAAAGTTCGGAAATCATATTGAACAAATTGAAAGTTCGGGGAGTATAATACATATTAGGCTAAAGTTTAGGGACCGCATTAAATAAAATAAAAATTCAAGAATTACATTACACATTAGGCCAAAATTCATGGATCATTCGTGTCATTACCACTTGCTCGTATCAACGGTGCTAGACCCAGAATATGTGAAAAAAAAAAAAAAAAGACCACACCATCTTTGTATCTAATATCCATCCAGTTACTTACATTGTTCAATTTCCGAAGTTCTTGTCACGGGTTTATAAAAAAAAATTGGTAATAGCCCAAGGTATTGGCTAATTGATTAACAGTACGTTGGTTTAATTGAAAACTTTGTGATAAAGAAATATCATTCATCATGAAAATCAATTTATTTGCTTAATTATTTAGATAAAAGTAATTTCTCCTTTTGCCAAAATGAAAAGCCGTTTTCCTATGATCTCAATTTGTTGCTTTCAGTCAATGGTAGATAATCACTTTTTCCGAGGCTTCATCGGGCCGAAATATTTAGACGATAGACGCCGACGCCGACGCCGCCGCGTTTCATCGTTTGGTTTCCCGAGCATTGATTCACAAGATTTTGCACAATAAACATCGGAAAATAAATAAATAAATAAGGACCGCGTGCGGAATTATTTTAATGTATTCTCGCGAGGACGCGCAAGGAGGAGGCAGACCACTTCCGATGGTTTCTCTTCTGGGGTTCAGACATGTATGGTGTGGTGTGGACATCGAGGGATTGACAGCTGTGTCGCCATTCGTTAAGACTTAAGAGCTCAGTTGTTTCCTCTCGTCGACATTGACCCGACCCGAGCAATCCTCCTTCTTCGCATGCGCACATTCCTTTCCCTGATCCAGCTCCATCGTCATTCCTCCACCATTGACTAGACTCGACAGTAGAGAGATTGAGAGGAGCTGCTTCTTCAGGATCTCGATCTGGATCTCGCGTCTCAGACTGTTCTAACGCATCAGGTATCGCATTTAGCCGTCTTCTTGTTTCGTGCCAGATAAGATAAGATCTTGTCGGTCGGGCTTCTGGTCCGTCGTTCGACTTCGAATTCGTCCGGTTCGATCTCGCGCCACATTTGAGTCAACTCCGTGCTCTGTTGGAGTTCTACCGATCGGGATTTGCTTACCGCGAGATTTTTCGTGGAGTGATTGGCGCCATGCTCTCTTTTTGCTCCGCGCGGGACGATGCCATGCCGGTACCATATGCTGTTGAGTTTCGGAACTCTTTGAGTTGTGTGAAAGGCCAATTTAAGCTTTGTTCACGATGAAGTTCTTCACCATCATCTTTGGCTCCTCAGATACCCTTCTTTTGAATCTCAGGCTCCGAATTCGAACCATCATCTTTACGAATTGAGAAAATTGTCCAAAAATTTCGAAATACATTATTGCACTTTTGTCGTTTCGATCTCAAAGCTTTTAATTTTGCTAATTGAGTCATAAGCATTTTTCACGTTTTGCCAATTAAGTCCATCTTGCCAATTTCAGCCAAAAATGACGTAGATGTCGGCTTTCCTACGTGACACGATTGACACTATTTTTTTCCTTTTTTTTCTTTTATTTTGTTGTTTTTTTTTTCATTTTTTCCATCACCGACCTTAGGAGAGGTTCGCCCTCACCTAGTCGGGTGAGGGCGGCCCTTCGTCGGATCGAGCGAGGGTAACCCTCGCCTAAGGTTGGCGGCCTTCATCAGCCATCGACAATGCCCAGCGAAGGAGAAAAAAAGAAAGGAAAGGAAATGAAAAAGAAAAAAAAGTAAAGAAGGAAAACAAAACAAAAAATAAATAAATAAAAATCTAAAAAATATCATTAAAAGGTGTTTAGGTGAGCAATTTTCGACCTAACTTCGACAAATGGACTTCATTGGCGAAACATGAAAATGGTTAGAACTCAATTGACAAAATTAAAAGATTTAGGATTAAATTAGCAGAAGTGTAATATGTTTAGGACTTTTTTTAAACCATTTTTTTGCTTCTACATCCATTCATAAAATTAGGCCCCCTCTATTAAGTGAAAAAGTTGTGAACACCCGATTTTAAAAGCACTTTCAATCTTTCGAATCATCGTTAATACCGATATTTGTTTTTAATACTCATTATTTCATTTCAATCCTATCTTCATTACGTGCATTATGACACTTCATTTTGAAATCAGCTTAACTTTATTCAGACCTTAATCGGTAGGGTCATGATTTTACGAATTCGTCGCCTTATTAATTGTCATATTTTCGTTTGAGACTTAAATTGTTAATTGTGTAGTTCCTACAATATAAGCAAAAAAAAAAAAAACAAATCAAATCAAATCAAGAAGTTAAAGAAAAAGTATA
The DNA here is from genome assembly GCA_021437785.1 of Rhodomyrtus psidioides. Taxonomy (NCBI): domain Eukaryota; kingdom Viridiplantae; phylum Streptophyta; class Magnoliopsida; order Myrtales; family Myrtaceae; genus Rhodomyrtus; species Rhodomyrtus psidioides. The sequence goes on from JAILYB010000039.1 coordinate 1,599,967, forward strand.
CAAAATCATAGAGCTAAGCACATTTCCCTTTTCTTTTTCTCTTTTTTGGTCGGAAATGCTTGGCCAAAAAAAAGAATTTCTGGGAAGCTAGCTTTCAGTCTCGGACAAGATGAAAGCCAAGCCGAAATGAATCCAATTGCCGGAGCGACTCAAATTTGAGCCGCAACAGACGAAATACATTCCCCCCACCCCCCCCCCCCCCCCCCCCCCCCTTTTTTTTTTTAATCGAGTGCTTACGTGGCCTCGTATCATTGGGTCACTATGATGGTACGGACAATATGGCCAAGTCCCCTTTTCGTAATTTCACGCACACACTGCTGTAACGCGTTGATAATATATCCTCACGCGCTCGACTCGTTTCGCCGCTCTATATATACAAACACAGTCGCACACGCCATGAACAGTCTCAATCTCTTCTTCTTCTTCTTCTTCATCATTGTAACTCCATATACTCACGCACTTCTGCTCTCTCTGTTCGCTCACAGCCGTATAGACTCGAGAGGTTTCACTTCTCAACGTCGACACCATAGCCAGCTCAGCTGACTCAGCAATGGCCGACCGAGTCCACCCTCGCGGCTCGCCGGAGCCCGATTCGCCGAGGAAGCCCCTCCCCCCGCTCGAGGACACGCCGGTCCCTCCCCTGGTCCCAGGCACCTACGTGATCCAAATCCCCAAGGACCAAATCTACCGAGTCCCTCCGCCGGAGAACGATGGCCGCTACAAGCGGTACTCCGGCCGGGAGACCCGCCCCCTCCGGCGCTGCTGCTGCTGCTCCGTGGTCGCGGCCGCCGCGCTGATCGTCCTCCTCGCCGCCGCCGCCGGCATCTTCTACCTCGTCGTGAGGCCGCAGTCGCCGGACTACGCGGTCAGCGGTATCTCGATCGAAGGGCTCAACCTGACGTCCTCCTCGCCGGTGTCGCCGGCGATGGACGTCGCCGTCCGAGCGAACAACCCGAACGACAAGATCGGGATCTACTACCTCGAGGGAAGCTCCGCGGAAGTCTACTACACCGGCATCAAGCTCTGCGACGGTGCTCTGCCGGTGTTCTACCAGCCGGCGAACAACGCGACGGTGTTCGACGCGGCGTTGAAGGGAGGGGCCATGGTTTTGACGAGCGAATTGCGGCAGGCGCTGGTGAGCGATCAGACCCAAGGGAGAGTGCCGCTGACGGTGAAGGTAACGGCCCCGGTGAAGCTCAAGGTGGGGGCGCTGAAGACGTGGAAGATTACCGTTAAGGTGAAGTGTGACGTAACGGTCGATAAGCTGACGGCGACGGCCAAGATCGGATCGAGGGAATGTCACTATGGGGTCGATATGTTCTGAGGAAGATGGTTTATTTGTCGCATTAGAATAATAACGACGGTTTAATTATTCTTTTGTGCGAACCCTGTGACCTTTGTAGCTCGTCGTGTAAATTTGGTGGTACAAAAATCGACTTACGGTTAGAAAAAAAAAAAACGGATTTAATCAGTCGTTGATTGGTATAATTAGTTGCTTAATCGTTATGCATCTTGGGTTATGACTTTGGATGTGTATAGTCATCCATTCAAAGGCGAGATTGACGGGAGATGTGACGATTTGTTTTGTTTTGTTTTGTTTTTGGGGGGAGGGGGGAAGAACACTTGACGAACAGCCTTGGACGAAAGGAAGAACGAGGAAGTATCGGCTGTTCCTAGAACAAATTTTATGCCACGGCGAAAAGGGATCGTGATCGTCGGTTTTGGGAGCCGACCCGAAAAAGGGTTCGGGTTTGCCGTGATTGTTCCTCCTTCGAGCACTGGATAGACCTGATAAGAAGCGATTATGATAGATGGGCAAGATCGTCGAAAGGCGAACCTCATTCTCCAAAATCTCACATCAGAGGACATGAAAAAAGGTGCAGCAAATCAACTTCGAGCGTAGAACTTTAAGTACAAATCTCCCTGCTTATCCAATATTCTCTCCCGATGCTCAGCTCTACATGGTTTTTCCTTCAACTTCAAGGATTCCACGGTTTCATGGCCCCGACGAATGTGATTGGCGAGGCGACAACGATTCAGGAAGACGGACGGCATGCTTTCTCAAGTCATTGAAGACGTAGCCAAATGTAAAGATTTTATTATCCCTTTATCGAGTTCACAAAAATAATATACAGGAAGCTTCTGCTGGTGAATCTCTCTTTCAGTCGATAGCGTCCTACTAGCTAGAGCCGTGATGTAAACCTACCACCCTGTCTATAAACATCTTAACATTCCAATTTCTGTCGACCCTTTTTATTTCCTGCCACGACATGGCAAATAATTATGTAAACCTCATGCTTGGGACTTCGACTTGTCATAATTACTCTTGGAATCTTGGATGGCCCTTTCAAGGGACGTGTACGCATCAACAGATGACTCCGCGAACTTGTTCAACTTACCAAGAAATCCAACCAAGCTCGACCGGAAGCGGTCAACACCTGTAGTCCAGTCCTCCGAGGTGTAATCTCTCAATGTGTTAACCTCTGAATCAGCCCCATTTCCACCTTCCCAGGATGTTGGTGGTGTTTGAGGATGTTTCGTGTTCTTTCCTTGGTTCCTTTCTTGACGTGGTAAAAACTGGTGAATTTCTGCGGCTACACCTTTAACCGACTCTGCCACATCCTTGGAAGGTAAAGCCTCCAGCTTCTGCAACCACAGTCCACAAGTGGCGTAGATTGGCGGCCCAAATTTCCAGAGAGGCGTTGATTGGGCCCTCCTCCTTTTCCTCTTGGTAGTTTCTTGGGGAAGCAAGATGCACTTTCCAAGCCAATTGTTTATGGCCCCCAAGTAGGTCTTCTGGGCTCCAATCCACTTTGTAAAACTCGAAGATAGTGAACTCAGTTCATTTTCGAGATGGAGGGTTATCTGCCGGTGTCCTTCAGAGTACACTGGGATTTTAGTGTCGCTGCTTCTGTGAGCTACTGAGATTATGTCGAATTGAAGCTTGTGACACTCAAACATGACTTCCCACATCCGACCTAACCTGCATCATGAGAGGCAGCACCTGTCAATCAAGCATGTGATGGCGCCTGCAACATATGACTGGTAGAGTACATTGCATCATAGTTCCACAACTGATGTGCACACAGGAAAACGAACGCAGCTACTATAGACATCAGAAAAGGAAGCCACCCGGCACATACCCTTCAATCAACTCTTCCAGCTGAGGTTGAAGCTCTTTGTCGCGGAGTTCTTCTATTCTCTTTGAGATGGAGTCAATTCTATGAATGGCAACTATGACCCTCGAGTGTAGATCCTTGATGGAAGCACGAGTTTTACCAATTCTTTCAGTTCTTTCCTTTGAATCCAGATGTCCTTTTGATTCCAATTGCCTTAAAAGTTTACATTTGACGTCATAATCCCTCCTGATCTCATCACAAGCCTGAAATATCAAAAATTTGCAATCGACCATACTTTAAGAACAGCATAAAAAATTGAAGACAGGAAAGCAAACTTATTCTCTACTAGAAGAATCCTCAAATAGCACAAGAAAAGATAAGTTAGGGGACCCTTCACAGCATGTTCAAATGCAGTAATAGAAAATAAAGTCAGTTCAAACGGTATGCAGCAAAATATTTAAACGAGCAACTTGGTAAGAATCTAGAGGAGTCACTTATGGGTGCTTCCACAGATAAAAGAAGAAGGCGGTAAAAAAAGGACCATCGTTTAAAACGCCGCCAGGGGAAGTAAAGCTTCTCCACAAGTGGCATTCATCACCGTCAACATGTGAGTCAGTGAAATTGTGGATAGTTGCAAGTTGCAACCAACTCAACAGTGGTGATGACGCCATTTGCGGAGAACTCTTTCTCCACTGGGCAATATAGACTTTTAAGAAATTAGAGAGGGAGAGCGAGAAAATCAGAAACGTATCCCTTCACCTTCAAATCAGGCAGTTCAAACTTCTAAACCATATTTTGAGCATTTACTAAACTTTTAATTAGATATCACAACCTGTGGCAAGATTTGGATCTGTGCAATCACAAGAGACATACATAGTAAAGCTGCGGAGATGAAGATTACCAGCAACCTGTCTGTTGTCAGAACAATAGCCACAGACACAACAACCAAATAAACTGTTTGACTCCCAGCACAAACATGGAAATCCAATTCAACTTGATTCAGATATATATCTGACTAGAGTCAGCCAGATCAACTACGAGAGAGAGAGCTCTCTGTAATTCAGTACTCATCTGTTAACCATTACACGCCAATCAAGCCACCTTTAAGCATCATAATGATTATAGGAAAAAGGTATCCAAGAATCCAATCATACACAAATAAGATTTCTTCAAATGAGTCCACAGGCATTTACTTTCTTCTTGCAGACCACAAGAGTAAACATGCCAATGATAGATATATATATAGGACAAAGATGTAACTATCATAGCCTAGTCACGGCAAGCAAGTTCATAATAGTACCTTGACTTCATCATAGAGCTTCCTCTCCCAGGCATATAGCCTATCCAAGGTCGAGGCATGGCTTCCAGATATCATACAGAAACTGCCGATGTAATTGGCATTAAGCTCCTCCGTATCATCCTTTAAATTTAACCCTAAAGGATTCCTTGGTGAAGAAGAGCGAGATGATCCCGTCCTATGCCATGTTAAGTACTTCATTGCCGCTTGAGCAGGCTCTAGGTAACAAAGTTATGGCAACAGATCAGTGACACATACATAGCAGAGACAAGAATAACTGTCAAAGAAGCAAACCATCATTCAACCAGACATTATAAGCTATGAATAGTTGCTTTTGCTTTCTAGAACAGATCAAAAAATCATCTCTACTCCATTTTTCCCCACATGTGCAGCAGTATCATGCCGAGATGGCCTACTTTTGACATACTCAACTTATGAAAAAAGACGAAAAAACAATGAACCAATACCATGTCTTCATTTATCATAGTGAGCGATCACAACCTTATTCAAGGGTTACATAATTCTGAAAAGAGCATACCTTTTTGAACTTGCCGACGATCCTCCCCGCAAGAAAAGCATGCCCTAAGGTAGACAGAAATGACTGATGCACCTGCCACATCAAAGAGTTACGATGTTAGAAATATAAAAGTGCAACTCAGAAGAAATCCAGACCATTAACCCCATTTTTTAGCTGAATAAGCATGGAACATCGATCAAGGTCTGTTCTCACGCTTCACATATGTTATGCTTGACATTTTTCAATCGGTCCAATCAAAAAGTAAGTGGAAGAGAGAAGAGTTCTATACGTTTTTTCCCTGGAAAAATCGGGCGAAAATGCAACTTATTGGCTTCTAGCTTTCTTGGAACTTCTCTCCCAGACTCTGATGCTTTTATGAAAAGACATCCGATGTCTTTGATGCTTGAAGAGAAGTCCTTTGCTGTAACCCTCTGTTCGTCACAGTTGTCTTTCACAGGAGTTCTCTTTGTCTCGGATGATGGAGCAACGGCAGCTGATTTGCCCCTTTGTGATGACAGATCTGGAGACTCACCTTTGTCTCCATTCACAAATTCACCTTCTGAAGCTGTACTTGTCACTGGAGGCAAAGTGGGAGAGGGACTAGACATGGATTCATCATTTACCCGATTGACATTTTCAAATCTGCGAACCAGGGTCTCTGTGGAAGGCTCATCAAACTCATCATCTGAATCCTGAAATTCTTCAGTTCTGTCTATAGAACCCTTCTCTTCATCATCTTCCAACTCGGGTATGCCCTCCTCCTCCCTAAGCCGTTTAATGTCATCAGCATCTTCAAACCCCTGGTTCATACGCTTCCCCTCTTGAGAAGAAAATTGATGGTCGATTGGATGGAATAAACCAAAGAAATCCCATTGGGGTGTTCCAGGAAGAATGGGAGAATCTTCAAATGCTGACGCTTCTGGTTTTTTAGTGGAATCAGGTGTAGCATTCCGAGGGGTACTAGAAAAAGTCACTGTCCCTGCAGTAGGTGATAACAGCTTTTCTTGAACCTCTCTAGAGTAGCTACCCGTGAATTTCATATGATTCGCATGATAAATGGTAGAGGTAGGAGGAGGAGGAGATGGAGAAAGAGTATAAGCTGCATCAACACGATGCGAAAATGATGGAGAGGAGAATGAAAAATGCGAAAGGGACTTCTCCGTCAATGGGAGTGGATCCGGTGTTGCACTCATTGATGAATACAAAAATGATTCCACATGGGCATCAGGCTCGACAAACTTCCCAAGAGCAGATCCTGTGTTCCTTAGTGCCTGAATGTACATGACATGAGCCGCTGCAAGAGAACACCTACCGTCAAGGGCTTGCCTAACAAACTTCCTCCTTTCCCGGCATAGCTGCAAGGCCTTATCTTCTTCAACCTTAGAATTCGTGGCCCCCATACTGCAACAAAGCAACGTAGATATGCTACTCAGCAAAATTGAATAAGCTCAAGACAACTTCCTAGAAATCCGCCCAAAAAAAAAAAAAAGCCTTACCGTAAAAACAAAAGTACAACTTGCCAATAACACGGCATTCTTAATTAAGTTTTACTCCCTAACTGAAAAATAAATCACGCCTAACTAAATAATATCTAGAGCCTAACTAAATAAATCATGTCATCAGGGGAAGGTGTTCTAGTGATCGGGTAGTGTCATCCCCATTTCCCTTTAGCAGAATTGATGGTAAATGATGTTGAAACTCGGCCGCCATGAGCTGTGGAGCGTCGCCTGTATACTTTTGTTGATCTTGAACATAGCAGTTTTCACTTGGACAAAGCCAAAAGAAAAAAAAAAAACTGGAAATTTGCAGAATTCGTCTCCTGAAAGAAGGTAAAGCAAGGAAATAGGGGAAATGTCCATAGAAATACACAAATTGCACCAATCCTAGGTGCAGGGAAAAATCGATAAATTGGTACAAGAAGCTACGAAACACCGTAAATGAGCAATCCGTCAGACCAAGAAATTTTTTCCACACTTGAGCAACCATTTGCCGAATGGAAAGAATATTCCTGCCCGCGTGCGTGCGAGAGGGGGAGGGGAAGAGAGGGAGGGAGAGATCACAATCAACCGCAGCGCCGACGTAACTAATCTAAATCTGCGGAATTAGATACGCAAAGGCTACATTACATTGCCAAAATCCAGAGAACGGCACCCAGCGGGCCAAGAGCGATTCGCCACTCGCTATACCAAATCACCAACAGAGATCCTATTTCGGGTATAGAAGGGGAAAAAAAAAATCAGGAGGCAAAGCACCGGAAATTGAGGCTCCCGCAAGCCCACCGACCACCGCAATCGACCACGGCAAGCACCGAAACGCGGTGAAGACACTCGAAGTCGAAACGACCTCGCGAGAGATCGAGAGCGAGAGCACGGTGAGACCCCGCGCGCGGGGGGTGGGTGGGTGTGGGTTTGTGCGCTCAAGTACCTGAGAGAGGACTGAAGTCTGTCGGAGTCCGGCGGCGAGAGCTTGGAATTCAGCGGAAGATAGACAGCAGGAGAGAATCAACGAACCATGTGCACCGCCGTGAGTGAGTAAGAGAGAGAAACGGAAGAAGAATGGGCGGTTCCCGATTTCATGCAGACGAAGGGGAGTTAAGCGAGTGAGTGAGTGGGCTTTAGAAGAACGATGAGTGGGAGTTGAAGTCGCGGTGGAGTGTGGGACCCGCATGCTCGTCCCCGCTTTTTCGCCTCGGCTCAGCCGGGGGGGGGGGGGGGGGGGGGCGTGGATCTGATCTGACGGAGATGGACCCGTCCATTATTCTATTTTTCCTTTCTATTTTATTTTATTATCAATTCAGCATTCGTTGCGTTGCATGTCACGTGGCACTTCCTCATTGGTTGTTTGTTATTTCGTTTTCGGGCCAGCGTCACCGCCAACTCGTCTGCTTCCTCGTCGTCCTTTTGGGACTATTTCTCATGTGATGCGACCCTTTCGCTTCCCTTCCGTCCCACATCCCATATGTTTATTATAAAGTCCGATCGTGCATTTTAGTTCCATACCTATGCAAAAATTAATCGGATTTACCGAGATAACACATCATCCAATCTCTACGTTCCTCGCCGAAAAAAAAAAATCGAATTTCGTTCTGAACGGCCAAGACTCGTAGAGGAAGGAAGTCGGCCGCATAGGGAGACGAGGGGCCAAGATTCCATCCCCCTCCAACGAGCCCGAAAAATTACGGCTAAGGACGTGTGATTATTATTATTATTATTTTTGTAAAACTCTAAAGAGGTAAATTATTTCATGCTTAGGGACCATAAGGGGGGGGGGGGGGGGGGGTAATCTTCTCGTGATTTTTAATCTCAAGAGTCTTTAAATAGGGAATCCGATCCCAATGCCGCACCAACTTCATCATTGGGGGGGTCCACATGATTTGTGCCCCCTCTTGCCTGCCTCGCAATTCGAATCTTTGAGTTTGAGCTATCTTAAAACTATAGTTTTGAGGATTTCTATGCAAAAAGAAAAAGAAAAAGAAAAAGAAAAAAGAGCTTAGGGAATTAATAGCAACGGTTGTTCGCACTAACTAACCTAGATTATCATTAATTTATATATATTAAACTGCTCCGATCGAAATAGACATTGCTTAGTCGAATGGCTATAGATTTTCTTAATGATTCGTATGAGATCACGAGCCTCGAATGCACGTTCGAGGGAGGACGATACTGCTGCTCGTTGGAATTTAAAAAAAAATATCAAATCACTCATTTATCATATCATTTTTTTTTTAACTTTCAAAGCGGTTCCGTAAAATTAGGAACGCCAGCGATGTCGAGGATTTCTTTCGGATTGGTTTACCCCGATGATGCCGCGGCGTTACGTAGAATATTTAAACAAAGCACGAAGCAAATTAGCCGTGCTTGTCGACAAAGAATGCTTGTTTGCTTCATTTGTTTCGCGGGAGAGGAAAAAGATTTGTTTTTTTTTTTCTCTAAAGAACGACACGCTCGTATCGCTTGGAATTTTTTTGCAGTTACCAAACGCGTTTCCGTTCTCAAAAATCGTAGCCGGGAACAGAAACACAAAAAAAATGTTTCTGTTCCAAAAGCTGTTATGGGAACAGAAACGTTACCATATGCATCCTTAAACGCTCGAGGGGACGTGTTTTGAAGGAATTCGTTCTTTTGCGAAACAAACGCACCCATTAAAGAGGTTTAATTATCTTGTTGCATCTCCTCTTCATCTCACACTGATTTTGCAACGAGTAACCCCATAAAGTCCAAACCTTTATTTTCTGGCAAAAGGGGCAGCAAGAAAGTCGAGCAAAAACATACGTAATTTTTTTTTTTTTTTTTTGAAGGTACACCGACCTTTTGCTTTGGTGGACAGATCAAAAGAGGGAGAACGAAGGAGACAAGTCGGAAAAGTCCCAAATCAAGCCAACAAGGCGAGCGAATCTTTTTCATTATTCTGACCAAAAGAGAAAAATCTTTTTCATTACACATTTCATTCGTTGATTAAGGTTTCTTTTTTTTTCTTTTTTCTTTTTTTTACTCCACGTCTTTATGACGTCGGACGACCTATCTTTCGACGACCCTTTTTCATCTCCCTCTCTCTCTCGATCTCTCTTTATCGAAGCTTTTGAAGAAGCCAGATTTGGATCTTGGGGAATTCACGAGATGAACGCAGCTTTCTGCCGGAATTGGTGAGCTTTTTGTGGGGGGGAGAAATCAAAGCGATTGGTGGGAAATTCTCTGGTCCACCGTACGAAATCACTAAGCATAAGAAAACGAAACTTTTGCAGTTCACACGACAGACTTAGCATATTCTATCCGCTTCTTTACACGTCATCGGAGAATATGGCAATTTTTTTTTTTGTATTTTTTAAATTTGGGCGATGGAGGACGTGGCAAATTGAAAAGTACGTACCATGTCACGACGTCGTGGGAAAGATTCTCGTGCGTTTTGGTCACGCCCTACGTACGCAGTCCTAAAAAAGTGCCTACGCATCGAAGAGGCGAGCGGCGGCGAGGGTTCGACGGGGCCGGCGAAAGGTCGCCAGCCCTTATGTTCGCTTGGCGCTCGCTGCTCGGTCTGCGTAAACCTTTTTATATCGCGCCCTAGGAGAGCTTGGTGATTTCAAAATCGGATCGGTCTCCTTTCATCCGAAGCCAAACCGACTGGAAAGATGACCAGTCGATTTGATTTCTAATGGTTTTTGACAGTAATATCACGACAATGACGTTGACAAAAGCATGATCGCTGGTTGCTAACCACGCTTAGTTTTTTCTATATCGGAAAAGAAGATTCTCCCACTGTCCCACATGGGTTTGGCATTTCTAGTCTATTTTTTTTTTTTTCACGTAGGTGTGAACTCCTACGCAGGACGGGTTGTAGACGACCGGCGTCGAATGAACCGGTAGTTTGGGCAACTTTTTACCCACTTCAAATGAAATCGGGGTAATTGTTTAAAAAAAAAATTAAAAAAAATCTCGAACCCAGTAGCTAATTCAGTCATGAACTTTTCGATTTCGTTAATTCAGTCTTAAATCTTTCGACGATTTGGCCACTTTATATCCTAAACCTTTTGAGGTTTTGTCAATGTAACCATTTCAGCTAATTTTGATCGGAAACCTCTAATGTGACGGTCACGTTACATCAGGCGCCGTCCGACATCCACGCCGGCCAGCTGCCAAAAGTGGCCGGACGGACTGCATTCGAAAAATCGCCAAAAAGCGTAGAACCGAAATTGGCCGCCGTACTAAAAAGATTTAGTGCTTGTTGGACAATTTTGTCAAGCGAAATATTCGATGACATTCGACGGTGTGGCGTTGGTCGGAATGCCTAGGGAAATTCGATCACATCGCCGGCGAATCCTTGTGAAGTTTTTAGCTTCTGACGTTGTATGCCTCTTGCAATTTAATAATAATAATTTGGTGGGGGTTGGAAATGTAAGTGTAAAGGGCGTAGGAAGCCCACAAGATGAATCTAAAAGTGGTCAGAGATGGAAAGCCGCATCCGATTAAAAGAATTTTGAGGATGCATGTGATCTGAGTTGGATCAAAGGGGAAAAGCAGAGAGAGAGAGAGAGTATCACCGTGTCAGTAAAAGCGTCGCTTGTCCGGTTGTAACCTCCTTAATTTATGTTACGAGCGTTGAGTGGAATCTTGTAGGCGTACAGAACAGAACGACGGGCATCATCAGTCCGAAACGCAACGGCTAATTTTAGCAAGACTCCAACGTTAAATTATAGGTCTGACCGATAGATGCATCAGGCAAAGTATTTTGTTTTCTTTTTTCTTTTTCTCGCTAATGTCGTGACTAAGTTTTTCTTGTTCTTTTGTTATACAATCGTATAAAATTTCGAGTCGTCCTCGTCGTCTTCTTCTCCTCCTCACTCTCTAGCACTGGAGGTTACCCACCTGCGTTGCATTCTTTAAAGACTGCATTTGTCCATGCATTGTCTTTCGGACCGGCTACTATAAAGTCTCGCCCCATGTCCTCGACTTGCTCTTCAATTATAAGAGAAGCAACCACTCGCCGAGCGACACGAGATTCGAAACATGCTCGACCGACTCCCATACTCGTGGGTTTCTCGATGTAATTTCTCCGCGAATTATTCTGTACGGACGAATCCATACAAGAATTCTTATCTCATGCATATGGGATTAGCGACTCGAAATGTACGTTCATGCGACCAAGATCAGCTTACTTTTGCCTTTTGTCCTTCAGCTAGAGAATCCAAGCTACAGGCTGACTTGCAAGCAGACTGGCCAAAGGAAGAAAATCATATGTATTGTCATGAGTTTTCCGTTCACGAGGATGTTTTGAGTTTGTACATTTCCACAAGAGCTCTCCTTTCGAATGAGACTCGTGTGTCGACTCTGCAAGATCACTCAAACAAGCAGAGAATTTAAGTACTTCCTTGCTTCTTCATGCAGTAGAGGAGAGGCGTGGGAGAAACCAATCGGAAATGATCATTCTATCAAGACAAGCAGCTGTATTTGTGAAAATTGGATGCGCTTCTGCCCTTTAGCATTTTAAGTTTTGTAAGCGTGTAATAGTCATGCCAAGTAGGGGCGTCAACAGGCCAGCCCGAAACTGAGCAGTACCAAGTTCGGGCCGGCCCAGGCCCGGTCGGGCCGAATTCTTTTTTTTTTTTCCTTTTTAAATTTTTTTGAAATCAAAATCAATTAACAACCCATCAAATAAAAGAATATAAAAAAGAAACATAAAAATAAATTAAATTAAAAAGAAAAAATGGGTGTTTAAAAAAAGGAGGCGGGCCGGCCCGGCCCAAGTATCAAACCCAGTCCGAAGAAAGAAGGCACAAGAAGAAAACTCAGCTTCACTCAGCCTTGTACTGAAGGTATTCCCTTCGAAAATTCAAGAAAAATTTCGGGCCGGACTGGGCCGGCCCGCCCGCCCACCCGGCGCGGGTATGTTTGACACCCCTAGTAATACCTATCTGACAATTTCTTTCTTCCCCTAAATCACAACCATAAGCAAGAAATCATTTGGTTTACCTAACGGACTAAGTGGGACATGTACATGCAACCCATTGTTCAAACACAATCCAGTCGAACCGACATAGCAATAGGAAAAGGCAATTGAAGTTACACTTGGCTTCACTAGTATTATCTCATCAAAGAACATGACACATGGACGTAACTAGTATTTCCCCTCCTCCCGAAAAGGAGGCGCTTGAATGATTCCGGAAGGCGAGGGGAAATCAGTCTCTTAACTAGCTTGTGACAGAACAAGCAGCAGCAAAGGAGCAGGGCCACCTAATCCAGATAACAGACATTTTCTACACATTGCCAAATTGCAACGACATTCGCCGAGGGGAAAAAAAAAAATCAGAAACCAATGACTTTCCTATGCACATGCTGTCCTCCAGAACCCACATCGGCATCATGATCATGATGATGAAAAATGAGAGTTAAAATTCCAACCAAGCACAGAACTGAGCCTACAAGAAGCTTGTCATACCGCTCCACCCAGTGGAATTTCAGCTGGCTAGCTCCATAAAACGAGAGAGCCACCAATGAGGTCATCACCGTTATGGTGCTGCAAATCCAAATACATTACCAACAACCAGCAGTTAATCTTCACTCTCCCAGATGGAGGAATAAGAAAAAAACGAGAAAAAAGAGAGATTTCTACCCCAAGTAACCTTATGATATAAAATGTCGTCAATCATCAGAATGCCGGATGATTGGATAAGCTACCGACAGTATTCACACACATACACTGAAAAAAAGCAAACTGACAACAATTTAAGGCAACAACAAACATTGTGTCGCATAATTTTCAGGTTGTAAGTCTCAAACACCAAACATATATAAATTATTCGTTTTTACTACAAAACTATTGCAAAGATCAGTTAGATACTCTACTATCGGCTCACCATTGTCAAAGGATTTAGATAAAAAAAAAAAAATGCGAGAATTCTATGTCCAGTAATACCTGAAGAGCAGCACTATGATGGCAAGTACCATCATGGAGGATGAGTTTCCTACAGCAAGAAACACAGGAAGTGTGGTCGCACATGGAGATAGTGCCGGTACAAGAACCAGACCCGCAACAGCCATTTTCTCCATAGGTTGGTTGTGTGAATGACTGTGACCACCCTTTCCGGAAAGAAACAACAAGACGTAGCTACCACCAAGAATTACAAGCAAAAGAGAAGCGAGTTTATGAACTGTTTCTTCACCAGCAATCGTATTTGCCATTGTAATAGCAGTGATGCCAAGAAGTGAAGTAGAAATTACATGCAAAACTGCCCCAAATGCAGCTGCAAGAGAAAAAAGATCCGTTATAAGAATTACTGGCACCAAAGCAGCCTAAGCAACTATCATGTCAATAGCAAACCAGACTAGACTGAACCATGTTACAACATTTTTCAAACACCTGACATTTGTTGCTATGAAGAATCCTCGATTCACATCATAAGAACCTTCCTAGGGGCAATTACCTCTTGTGAGACTTTCCACTAACTACTGAGCAGCCACCTACCAACTGGGCTGTTCCACTACGCAAGAACATTATTCACAGCTTTGGTATTAGTACCCTTACACAGCATTCTTAATCACAAAGCAAATCACCACAAATTCTGCAAGAAAGAGTGTCATAGCATTCTACATTTTTCTGCTTATCTTCGCCATCAAGATTCCCTTTTCCGGATTTCCTTTCCTATGCGAAGTCCAAATATTAAGTTCTTGAACAGCCTTAAAGCCTGAGCTTTTCCTATCCAAGTGGAAAATCTGAACCAAATTCTCTCTCCTTTTTTTCTTTCTTATCTCCAACAGAAACAATTCAACCACTCACATCAAAAGAAGAACCAAGAGCCCATTAACTGTCTTCTTTTGCAGCCTAAAAATGCAGCGCATTTCTTTTCCTCTACGTATGTTCAGAAATTTACATCTTCCTTAAAAGCAAAGCAGCTGAAGAGAAAATCCCCCAAAGAGATCACAATGAATATATCCACATCCTTCACTGTGCATCTGGCACGTTCTCAAGAACGATTGATTTGGACAAAACAATAGATCTGCGATAAACCCCGCCGCCATGCACAAGCATTCAAAATGAAACCACAACCGAAACACGTAAGAGTAGACAAGCCTCAAGCAAGTGCCATCGGAACACCAATAGTGACAGAAGCTGGAAACAGTGAACTGGTGTAAGAGCTAACAAGACTCTCAAAAGGTTTTTGTCCTCCTAACGCGTCTGCATCTACCAGCAACGAACTAAAAAATAACCGCACGCGACATGCATCGGAATCAGGAACAGAGATCCGGGAGCAACGCGCGAGCAAAAGACTCGCGAACGAAAATGGGGACGCTGAGCGAGGAGATAAAGACATACTGACGAGGAGAGTGCGGGAGAGGGTCCACTTCTGGGCGCGGCCGACGATGGAGAAAGGGAGCCAGTGCGTGGGAATGAAGGAATGCAGGAGCGACACCGTCGCGATCCCGCCGATCGTCGACAGATCCTCGGCGCTGAAGCCTTCCATCTGATGCCCCTTTCCCCCCGATCCTCCGAGATCGCTAAACGCGGAGAGCGTGGAATCGCGATTCGGTCGCCGAATCGGAATGGAGTTGTTGCATCCGAGATGGTACGGGACCACAGTTCGAGCGCATGTGAGAGACGAGAGCGAGGCGGAGATCTAGCGGAGGGAGCCGAAAGCCGTCGCCTGCTCGTTTCGCACTCCAACACGAGAGGAACGAGAGTTTGTGTGGAGAGAGAGGTTCGCGACCCCTTTTTTTTTTTTTTTGGAACTTCCAAATCCACGAGAACAAAGCAAAGTGGGTTTCGAAGAAGAAAGAGAACAGCGAAAGAGAATGAAACTGGACAAGTTCCGCCCATATGGGCCTCCGTCCTCGTTCGTGGCCCGTATAGGGAAACGGTGCACATCACGAGCGAGTGCTAAGTGATAACAAGTCCGGGTTGGGCAGCAACCGCGTTGATTGCGTTCCGTGCTCGAGACCGGAACTCCAACATCGGCGAGGGCGAGCTAAACTGCCAGCACTTATAGCTTGCCCTCGCTGATGATGGTTGCCTCGCCTTTGGCACTGCCGGTGACGGCCGACGTTATGACCCGACCCACGGTTTGACGGGTACCGTATTCCATGCTGGAGACCCGGCCTCCAACATCAGCGAGGGCAAGCTATTACTGCCGGCAATAAGTGACTGATCAACAGAGGAACTGTCCGTGCCAAAGGCAAAGAAATTGCGCCGATAAAGCAGGCCAGTGCTTACGTCCCGATTTCTGCTCCGTTCATATTGCATTGGTGAAGTAGAGCTAATATTCGACCAAAAAGCAATAAAAGTAGAGCTAATAAAAGAAAAATTAGCCCTCGACAAATATACATCAACTCTCCTACCTCGAACGCGAATGCCCACATTCGAAGAACCAGCACAAAATCTCGGGGATTACTGATTGTAACATCGCGAATTGACCTCCCAGAGATGGAAAATGGCATTCAACACCCTCAGCGAATTAAAGATTATTTGATACAAGAATACACCTTAACTTGACGAGGTCCAGAACGGGCCAATTACTAGGTGACAGTAGCTTCCGTGTATGAAAAGGACATGGCATATACAGAACTCTTAGATGAACATAATAAAGATCAATTTGTTCGTCTGTAAAACTCGTTTAGACGCAATCCAACATCGACACATAAAAGAGCTACAAAAAGCTTATCGGGTTTCACAATCAAACTTCTCTGATCAATAACATAAGAGCTCATCTGAATAAATGGAAAGACAATGCCCAGCTGAGCGAGTAAAGAAATGAAAAATCTAAAGTGACATCTAAGCATTCCAAAAATTCTTAATGCTCGCCGGGCATGCTCTTGATGATGTCAGAGTCACCTGAAAATCACAGTTTGTTCTCCGTCAAACCAAGTTATGTAGATCATAGAACCACAGTAGCACTATTAACCAACAAGAGGCAACCATCAACTTACCCGGGTCAATAATGCTAAGGCAGCATACCCTAAAGTATTTTCCGCAGGCAGTGCCCAGGTCTACATTGTCTGATACAGCAAAGCAGGGCTTGTTCAGAAAAGATTATCAGAAGGCATGTTGAGCACATTAAACAGCAGCAGAAATGTGATGATAGTCATTGCTCCTAAATAACTTGTCCATCTCTTAAGAGAACTTGACTGTCATCGAATTGTCTTGTTCTTGCTTTTAATTGCTAAAAATTCCATAGGAAACAGAACACCTCCGTTCAGGTATAAAGCCTTTGCAGGAAGACCGACCTTAGCCTATTGAGGCCAGATAACAGACATGAAATAAGCAACCAATATCCACTAACATGTCAAACATAGAAAATAAATCTAGACAAATCAGTTCTCAAGGCGAAATTGCAATCAAACTTATAAATCATAGCCATAAGTAATCACGAGCAAGATGCAAAAGGATATAACACACTCTCATCCATTATTTCAGGTGACTTTTTAAAGTGACAAAGTGTCTCAACATGAGTACGAAAACAAGATAAAAGAAGCCTCCGAGGAAAAGCCTTACTTCCATTGTAGTGATGCACTCCAACCTTGGCCAACATAGCATAGTACTCTATCTCGGACTTCCGAAGAGGAGGGCAGTTGTTAGCAATGATGACCAGCTTACCTGACAATCAACCTAGCTTTACATCACCAGCTCTAAATCCATATAAAAGGCAAATGTAAAAGTTGCCAAATTTAAGGGTCCTTTTGTGTCGGGGAAAAGGAATGATTTGGAAATTATTTCCAAAAACTGACCGCTTGTATCGCTTGAAATGATTAATTAATTAATAAAGTTGTTCCCATTATCGACGACAGATTAGGTCTAAACATTTTCGTAGACCCTGCAATAGTTTGCATTAATCATTTTCGTATGGTAAGCAACAAGTGATTGTTATTCGGAAAATATTATCCAAATCATTCATTTTCCGCAAAACAAGTGGAGCCTAAATGTCATCATCTACCACTGAAATTAGCCTAAGCTAGTCAATTCACCCGGGTAATTTCACTGTGAAATCTAGATCACCATGCTGTGCACGCAGAATTCAAACTCAAAAAACATTATAAATCATCAAATGAGGCAACAATCAGTATAGATGCACATATTGGGCTGTTACTAATGATTTCGTAGCTCAAACTGGTTATGTAGGTCCAGAAATTTTGCTTCTTGCCACATACCAAAAGTCATTCACACACTAATCATCCACCGTCCACAAAAAAGTCCCTCCTGAGCACCACGGAGTCTCTCTTCATTGACTTAGGCAATCGCCATTAACATCCAAAACTCATTGATACCCACGATGGAAACGTACCTTTGGAGTTTCTCAGAGTCTTGAGGACGGTCTTGTACCCCAACGTGTACTTCCCGCTCTTCATGACGAGAGCAAGCCTGTTGTTGATGCTCTCATGAGTCTTCTTCTGCGGATTCACAGATCAAACATCGCAGCAGAAGAATCAACTTCCACCTCAAGCTCAAATACAGCGGGCATTACTCCGGTGAACAAAAAACCAAGCAAAACTAACGGAAATGGTTCTCTTTCTCTCCAATACGAATCGGCGGCATAGAGAGAGGAGATATGAAGTTTAACGGACAAAAAGAGAAAGATAGAGTTATTACGGTCTTCTTCGCGGCCACCATGGTTGACTGCTTAGGGCTTCGATCGGAGATTGAGGCAGAAGCACCGAGTCCCAGTCCACCGCAAGCAAAAGCTTCGAGTGTGGAGGAGAAGATGGTGTTTATAAGGCGAAGGAATTAGGGTTTGAATGGCGTTTTCCCTCTGTTTGTTTACGCAGATAGTGTGTGTTTGGAAATAGGTTTACATTGACCTGACCAAGGCTCTGCTGATTGTGGGCCGGTTTAGTGGACTCGGTATGACAGATCCATAATCGGATGGCCCAGACTCAATACCTTGTTTTTTTAATGGTTATCTCAGATTTAGTCCTCTTAACTTTTCAGTGCGTGTAATCTAGTTCTCTAACTTTTATTTTATGCAATCAAGTCCTCGAACTTTTCAGATTTGTGCAATTAAGCTTCATTTCATGCAATCAAATCATCTTTCTTGATCTTTGCAGTCAAGTGATTTGTTTACTCATTATAACCAATACTATGAAATTGAGATCTTTATTTCTTATTTTTCCTGTTTATTTTTTGCTCATTTGGTGCCGAGTTAGCATCCCGCGTTGTTTTCTATCATATAAGCAGTGTGATGTCATTAATTGACTAGATGGTTTAGATAGAGTGGTCGATCGAAGGATTTGTTTCACAAATTGAGGAAATTGGAGGACTTGGTTGTACACAATAAATCTAGGATCAAATCGAACGAATCCCGAAAATTAGCGGACAAGTAAATAAAAATTAGACAACCAAATGACACCGATTGTTCTTTTAAGTGCTTCAAATCATCTTTATTTGACAGGGACAAAATCAGGGAAAACTCGTTCTTAAAATTATTCCAACATTAGACCTTGGACAAAACATAGTTTTAAATCGAATCTCTTTATAAAGAAAATCTCGTCTCATGGTAATTTGGCTCCACTCCAGCCCCCTAATGAAACTTTCATTATTGAGTTAGCCATACACGTATCTGTATCATCGCTTTTTTATGACCTCTGTGCTGACTGTAGCGATCATTTTGAGACACATTTCTATCCAGCTTCTAATATTTGGAGTCATAAATTTTAAGACTTGTCGCTTCAAGGCTCCTTGATTTTGTACCGCCGGATAAGTGATGGCATTTCCGAGATTCGCGCTTCATGAGATTTCGGTATCATCGTTTTGTATGTTGTGATTATGGAAGAGAACGGGGTGCCATTTGCAAGAAACTAAACCCTGATAATGAATTTGAAACCACAAAGACAGCCTCAAGAACAACAGAGAAGTTTTTTTTTTTCTAACAATGGACCAGAAGGGAGATGGGAAAAGTGAATCCTTGGGGCATCAGAACTTGCTTTACAGGTTCCACTCTATTCTATGCACAGTCCGAGCTCTCTCCCTGGCATGAAGATGGGTATAACAAGAAAAAGCCATTGCCGTCTCATTGCGCAGCACTCAATTCTGCCCACTCCAAATTAAATCGAGAAACATGTGACAATCCCAACATGCAAACAACTAACTCCAACCCTCGGATCATAAACGTTACAGGCCCAGGGTCCCTGAGGAATGCCCAAATTGTGCACTCCTCAAAGCTTTGGTAGTAGGAAAACAAAACAAAACAAAATCAAAATCAAAGAAGAAGAAGAAAACTAGCTACATTTACAAAAAATGCATAATTTACAAAGTTTCAACCGCAGCCGAATTAGAAGAGAGAAGGCCATAGCCAACTTGATGGGAGTGACTGAGCGCTGGATGAACAAACTTTGCCACTGCTGAATCACGACAGTGAGACGCCTAGCTAAGTAGAAGAAAATTCACAACTTCAACTATTCACTTCCGCTGCTTTTTCACCGGGGTATCAGACTGGGGCTCGACCTAACATAATCCATACTGAAGTTAAGATTACAGATGAAGAGATCAATAATACACATATATCATGAGATATCTGGTTGCACACTCATTGAAATCGTCCCGGATAAATGTTTCAATATCCATATTCATTTGCTTGCAAAGAGCAACCGCGTGATGATATGCTTAAGGAATAATTGTAGCGTCTTATCTACTTTAAACATTAAGCGTTAACTGCATTAAGAAGTTTGTGGTCCTGCAATTCTGGTAATTCAAACAGTGATCCTTCCAGAAAAGAAAGTCAAAAGCTTACATCGCTTGAGAGTTGTTCGCGTATATAAGCCATAGATCTTAACATGGCACCCAATGTATCACGAGACACTTGAAATTTAACCTCCGACTCTCCCGATGCTGTCTCTGTATCTTGGAGCTAAAAACAACAAAAACAAGTTTGTTAATCAATTGATCTATCTGTTGAGCAATAGACCTAAGTGTGATTGACATATACAAGTTTGTCATACACAGATAATAACCGTAGATATAAACAGTACAGTGAGCAATAAGATGTGCCAACAGAAGAAAATGAAATTTCTGCAACTCTTTTTTCCCCTCAGATAAGTACCAGACTGCTTAGTTCCACTCTACATTTGAAGACTATATTATCAACGATGAGAAAACTCTCCGCCAAGTTACCAGTAGCTGGTTCCTTGACCTCAATAATGGGACTTATGCGAATTTATGACATCAGCAATGATGGTTATATGACTGGAGATCCAAGTCACTTGTTGACACTGTAACACCAATGATCTAAAGTCCCTCCTATGTGCACGTGATTGGTGCTAAACTGCATATTAAAGTAATAAATTTCATCTCCCTTATGGGTGGTGTATTTATCTAGAGAGTGCACTTGATGGAGTCACTCGCGTGTGTGTGAAGTGAGGCTGCTCCCATGAGATTCATAGCTGAATCGTAGAGCACTCATGATTACTAAGCGCACAGGCAGCCAATTATCACAAATTTGCATTGAAAAGCAGAATTTGTGGAGGTGTAATATGATTATTGAGAACTCTAACTGACAAAATGAATAATTGGTTTATAGAAGCTATAAGTTTTCCATTGGTTCAATAGGTTATGTCTTACTTTTCCTATCTGGTTCACAGTCCAAAAGACACTGGACTCAAAACATAAAACTCCAGTGTGAGACCAGCAAACTTTCATTTCTCTCTACTCATTACCCTTTTGAAATATCTGTAGGATTGTTGTATAGAGCTCGCCATTTCAAAAGGCTCTTTTATTTCTTTTACCTGAAATTTTTTGGTGGCACATTTCTTGGCAGCGGAAAATTGAAATCAAGCAAATGGACCATGAACAAAGACAAAAAAAATTCTTCGTAAGAAGCAAATTTGAGGCGGTGGTAAAGTGTGAACAAGCTGAGAATTTCTACATGAGAGGTAGCCAAATCCGAGAAGGATGTTGGCTTGAGAAGCCAGCTAGCACCAAATGCAATGAGCATGGTCATTGGCGGCATCTTGAACCATAAGAAGCAACATTTTGGTCATGAAGTCCTATAATATACATGGGTGTGCTTTCGCTATATAGTTCTCTTCAGAAATCACACAAGCACATTTAGTTTCAAAAATAAGCTCAAGTGCTTAAAGAGAGAGATTTGTTGTACGAAAATGCGGAGTGCACATTATTTAGGCCGCCTGTTGTATCCTAGAGAATAGCCATAACAGAGTGAATTTGTGAAGGGTGAAATCTATCCTTGAGAACAGTGTTTGCACACCTCAGTCGCACCTGTTTTCTACATTTTCTAGTTGGAAATTCTCGAAATTTTTCCTATGGATGTCAACGATAAGACCACCCTCAAAGAACAAAGTATTCTTCAATCATCTTAACAGCTAAATTGGAAGATCTATTGACTAAATCGTTCCACGCAGGAGGAAAAAAGTAAATACCTTCAAATTGATCACAGCAACCCTGTTATCCGGCGTTGAGAGCCGCTCACTTATGCAGGCCATCGATCTCAACATGGGCTCCAGTGTTACTCTTGAAAGTTGAAACTTAACCTCAGCTTCTGCTGATGGACTTCTGCTGTAATCTTGCAACTGCATTGCTTAAGAGAACATACTTAAGTAAGATGACATCTGAAAGAAAACAAAGTGGGCTAGACAAATAAATCAAACATAATCATACATAACACAGCAATAACAAAATATATGTGCCAGTTGTCGAAATTTTACCGCGGGGTAAGAATATCCATACATTTTGACTGATAAAACAATATTTTCCCCTGGTTTTTAGAGTTTTAAGCTAAATTAAATGCATACCTTTAAGTTTATGACGGCCACCCTATTCTCTGGCGTCGAATTCTTGTTCTCCATCACCCAAGTCATTGACTTGAGACAAGGAAGAACCGCCTATCAAGACAAGGCAGGCAAAAGAAAATCGAGATCAAGGATTCATTAGTTGGTTCTATTATCATAGAGAAAATGAATCAATAAAACGACGTAGTTTTTTGTCTAACCATATTTTCTGCATGAATGTCGTCCCGATGAAGAGACACGGGGCCCACGCGCGGTAGATTCAAATCAGAAACATTCTGAGCTGGAGCACTAGCATCGTTAAGGTTAAACCTTCTCGTCACCTCATCTTGCCTTGGCCATAGCAAAGGGGTCATGTCCGAGGATGATGAGCTCTTGCGGTCATCATAACCACCTCCGCCAATCTGAGAGACTGGGGGAGGAACTCTAGCAACATTCTTCTTCACTGCAGAAATTTTTCTCCCGCCTTCTTTAAGGGCATTCATTGCTGCATTATACGTCTCTAAAGCTACTGCACCTTCTTCTGCATATTTCAAGGCTTCCCGACATAAGTTATTATACTTTACGGTTAAAGATTCGTGTCCCTGAAGTTCACTGACACGATCATCTAATCCTAGACAAGTCTTGGCATTCCGGGTCCACCGTTTCATTATGTAATGGGATGGCAGTGTAAGAACATTTGACACCGTGAAGACAGTCAAAACATGCCTACACAGAATGCCTGAATACTCAAACATTCGACAACTACAATTTGCCCTAATTTCAGAATGGTTCAATGTGACAATATATGCCTTGCTGTCATCTTCAAACTTTGCGACTCTAAAAGTGCTGGTTATCCCGTCGCCCTCCATTCTATTTGCAGTATAAACAAAAGTTTCGACCAACTCTTCTTGAAATTTAGCAAACACTTTCCTTGTGTACAGATTTGCAGCCTGTTTCTCCATGGGTGATGGTGTTCTTAGTACTGGGGAGGTGCATATAGTATCAAAATCTGCCTCTATTTCCTTTTCAAACCAGTTGTCAAAAGCTCTTTCATACTGCCTGAAGAACATGGGTAATGTTGTCTGTTGATTAACATAACCATCAAAGAAGGCGCTATCAATTCCTTGATTTGGAGAAATAGCACCAAAAAAGGAATCGCGGAAGTACACAGGAACCCACTGTGCACGAGCATTATGTATTGACTGAAGCCAGTCATTTCTCCTAAGGTCATATTTGTCAAGAATTGAGTTCCATGAAGATTCAAATTCATCGATGGTTTCGGTCATGTTAATACAATTATACAGTTCCACCTGGAAATTTGGATGTGCATGACACACGTGAGCCAACTTCTCCTGGCCTTCTCTTAAAACATGCCACTTACTAATACAGTGGCGGGCTCTGGGAAAGACTTTAGAAACTGCAGTCTGTATAACCCTGTCTTGGTCGGTGATTATGGAGACTGGAGGATGATCACCCATTGCAGTAAGAAAAGTCTTGAAAAGCCATATAAAAGAAGCCTCAGAATCATCTAGCAGCAGTGCACAGCCAAATAAGATGGTTTGGCCATGATGATTCACGCCTGTGAATGGAGCAAATGGCACTCGATACTGATATACTCGATACATCGTGTCCAGTGAAACTACATCTCCAAAATGACTATAAGCGGACCTTGACCTTGCATCAGCCCAGAAAACATTGCCCATGCGATTCTCTTCATCAAGTTGAATTGCATAGAAAAAACCCGGATTTTCAGCCTGCGTCTTCTTAAAATAATCCAACAGGTTCTGAGCATCCCTCCCTAAGGTTCTCTTTTGACTAGATCGTTTGACAACATGATTAACAGTCCCAGCATTCTTAACGGGGCGATTTGATTCGACACTTGGTGAACTTGTAGATCCATGATTAACCTCGCGATTGCCATCCATGGACACATACATAACACCACTAGGAACTACTGTTGCCCCTCGGAAATTGTCGGCCATGTTTTTTGTTGCGCCAGCAAAATGCCGACGAGGTCGAAGATGGTGCACTTTGCTAGGACTAACCATAGCATGGTCATGCTCCTTTACAAATTTTGTCAAGACCCATTTGAATTGACCTTTCAACTCGATTCTAATCATAGCACTGCAACTATCCATAGATTTTCTTTTCAAGCCATCTCTGGCACATACAAACTCTCGCGCAACAATTACACCTCCAAGCTTAGACTGGCTGGATGGACCAACCTTGGAGCTAAATCCTTCTCGTCTAGCATATTCATCATAAAAGGACTTGGCAGCATCTTCAGAGTCGAATTCCATACCCACGTGGGGCTCGCCCAACCCATTCTCATCATGAACTGTTGAGTTTTCGACATTACTATGATCGGCTTCATTTGTTTCAACATCAGCCTCCTCTATCCCTGCAGCATGCCCCACACCATCTTGAACTTCAATCACACCAACCTCCATTTCAATTCACATATGTTACCAAGGTAACCGATCCATCAATTAGCAGCCAAACTTTATAGCAGTGTCCTGCATGGTATCCAGGAGTTTGTACAATCTGTATATACAAAGGAATGCTACATCACAAAGTAGCATATCCAAAACCAACAGTCTAATTGCTAAGAAATCGGAAGGCAATTCCTAATTGCATATCCCCTAAGATCTTATTATGCTATAAAACAGAAGGAAAAGAACACATAATGTTTGTTAAAGTTTTAAGTGGCAACCAAACCATAGCTTGTCAAAATATCTCATATACAACCTTCAAAAGAAGTTATTATTGTCACTATCAATTTCTTACATCATAGAAGAACCTAAAAGAGGCTGTTCCATGGAAGAAATTACAAGGCTAGCACCAATTAATCAGCTATATATGATCAGAAAATGCAATCAAGAAGAGCCAGCAGGACAGAACCATGATCCCACTATAATCCACGGAATCACAAACTCCAATATGGCTAACAAACAAAAGGCACTGCCTCAAGGTCTAAGCACACATGTCCTTAGTCAAATGGTTCCAATTCAAAACACGCTCAGAAGTCTGATATTCAGTGTACAAATGACCAGGACACGCTAAATAAGCAACGACGTACGAGGATGCGCGACGCTTTCTCAGCTCGGAGAACCGCACGGCCACCGAAACAGCCAACTAAAGCTCAAGGCTTCATCCAAACCACGCCATGATGTCCCCTCGGGATCCACAAGTGATCAAGCACTAACTACGGTACGTGAACGAAGAAAGCGCGATCGAGTATTGAGTACGCAATAGCAAAGTACCTGAATATTACGTTTTCGATTCGCGCTTTTCCTTGGAAATTCTTTTTTTTTTCCCCCTAGGGTTCCTGGTCCAGCACCGGCCGATTTGCAGAGCTCGACGGGGAAGGAGGCGAGCGAGAGAGAGCACAAGTCCGATGGATAGATTCCAGATGAAATTAAGTGGACTCGCGTGTTCTCTGCCGCTAGATTTGGATCAGATGGCTCGTGTTCGTTCGCAACTGAAAAGCACTTCGACTCCATCGGGAAGGACCCGTGGGCCCCGCGAGTTGCAAGTGTGGTGCGATACATGTCAATTGTCAGCTTGAACCTCGTAGCCTCAATCATTTGCGATTTTCCTTGCTCTCAATGTTCAGTGAAAAAAAAACAAAAAAACAACTTTATTTAAAATGATTAATTCAAAGAAAAAAACTATCTTCTTATATTTGATTTTTGATACGGATCGCATAGTCTATGACTCAAATTTGAAATTTGACATTGAAAATCAAGTCAAGACACTTTAATCAATTTGAGTTTGGAAGATGACGTTTGTGCATTTCAATCCACTAGATTAACGGATCATGGCAAACGTCATAAAAAGCGCAATAATATGAAATTGAGTTCATGAGATACATCGAAAATTTATGAGTGATTGGATCACCATTCAATAAGTATATGAAATGAGTAGAAGATGGTGCCGATGTGGCAAGTTAAATGGGGACATTTTTATTAAAAAAAAATAAATTTATTACAATCGTGATAATCTAATCATAGACCCATTTTTTGTCAATTTAGTCTTAAATATTTTGCAATTGTGATAATTCAATCATAGACCTATTTTTGTCATTTTTTTAACCAATTGTTAAGATACACGCTTGAGTTGTATTAGAGAAGTTCCGCATAAAATAATTGACGTGGTTTGGAACAATTAATATATCAAAATTAGCTCATAACTCATGAGTTTTTGAGTGAATGTAGGTCTAATTGGGTGTGTTAACGGATTCGGACTCGGACTCTCTCTTGGCGATCATCCCGAGCAAAGTTTTTGAGTGAATGTAGGTCTAATTGGGTGTGTTAACGGATTCGGACTCGGACTCTCTCTTGGCGATCATCCCGAGCAAAGGTATTGGATTTCTGCTGAGCACTCGCAATACCAATTAAAAGTCGAGGCTAAAACTATCTTTTCGATTGAAATTTTGTGCCCTCTTACGAATGACACTTGAATGTCTATGCCAGAATTCTTGAGTGCTTCTTTGTCTTTTTTTTTTTTTGGATCGACGATTGAAAGTCAAGGCCGAAATTATCCTCTTTTTGGTCGAAATCCTCCAATTGAAAGTTCGCGTCTTCTTCATATGACGCTCCAAGGTTCGGGCCAAAGCTGTTCGTCAAACGAACGGTGGTGCCCCATTTTTGTCTTTTCTCAAATCCATTCGATGAGCAACATAATATAAGAATCGAGCAGAGATCATCCATTCAAATGATGGCCTCCCATAAAAAGCACCTACTTCCCTTAGTGGTCGTAGTCCAAATCCCACATCGACGATTAGTGGGACTAGAACCGAACGATGGCCGACGAGTGATGACGCGCGAGTGACGTCGCTTTGTGTTTTTTTTTTCCTGCCTAACGTATTGTTTTTTTTTTTGTTGCTAAATTACACAAACTGTTCATGAACTTAAACTCAATGTGCAAACTAATCCCTGATCCTTAAACTTTTAATTTTTAATGTGATCTCAAAACCTTATTCTAATGTTCAATGCTATCGCTGAACTTTTAATTCATTCAATTTGATCCAATTTTTTTTGGATAAATGTTCGATTTAGTCACTGGATCATTATATCCGCGTATTCAATGTAGCCCCTGGGTTATCTAGTTCGAAGACATAATCAAACGTATATAATAATTCAGAGATCGTATTGAATAAATTAAAAATTCAATGATGATATTGCATATTGGACTGAATCTCATGGACTGCAATGTAAGAATTAAGAGTTCGGATACCATATTACATATCGAACATGAGTTTATGGATTACTTATGTTATTTTTCCTACATTTTTTTGGGACCACGCTTGTGAAGTCACTTTGCTATTATTTTGTGTACTTTCCTCTCTCTTTTTTTTCCTTTTTGGCCTTTTTCGAATGGGCCAAAAGCACGAGCCACGTTCGAGGATGCTTCACGGCACCAGAGATGGAAAAAAAAAAAAATCGGCAAGTGGGGCCCATCGACATTGCGCATGTTAAGTTGTCGATCCTACCCCCACATACTTTGGCACTTCGAAAACGCACGAAAAAAAATCGAAAAATGGGAAACCCATATGTTTTCCGCCCTCTCTCCTCGATTTTTCATTCATGTATTTATCGGGTGAAATACAAATATCGACATCGCTCGAATTAATTCGATAACGGCACCGTTTTGGTTAATCTACCCCTTCGGCCATTTTACCTACCAAGCGATTTGGTAAAAACATTAGACAGCCTTTGACGTTATAAGCAATTTGGCAAAACCATTAGACGGCTTTTGAGATTATCTCGCTAGGATGCGTAAGGGGGGAAAGCCTCTGAGGAAATGCAAAGTCCTTTTAGCCTTGAGGGCTTTGGGGAAAGGCAATAATTTCTGGACAACTCTTTTTGGTGTGTATTTCTGTAAAAGAATTTTGAAGTGATAAATAAATAAATAGAAACAGAGGGCAAACATGGGCGAGCATTGGCAGAGAGATCACGGATTGTGCGAGCTTCGGCAGCAGCGACCACAAACGAGCATCGACAGCAGTCGATGAAGCTCAGTGAAGCTCGTCGCCAAGGTTTTGACCCCAGGCGAGGGACCCCGGGGTTGAGCGACCTCAACAAACATACATCGAGGTCGCGCAACCTCAAGCTTCCTAGATCCGTTCTTTAGTGGCCAAGCTTCCCAGATCTGGCCTTCGACGATCAGAACGAGCCTAAGCGGACCTCGCCTTTCATATACAAGGGGATTTCACTTGGAAAAGAAAATGTTCAATACTAATAGATTTTAGGGTCACGCGGGCCTTGCGAAGATCGTGCGACATAGCCGATAACTGTCTAGCTCCTTTATCTCCATGAACTCCAACTTTGCAGAGGAGATGAACAGTCGCGAGGATAAAATTGAAATATGAAATTATTTGTGGCTAATTTGTGGAGAAAAAAAATCATTTATCTTTGGGACAATCTAAATAAGGGCTCGAAATGCTATCATTTTTTTAAATAAGTGCTCCAAGTGAACATTGATTCAAATAATGGTCTAAAGTGCCCTCATTTTTTTTTTAAATGGACCTTATTTCAAATAAGTAGGGGTGAGCATGGTTCCCGGGTAGAATCGGGAACCGAAGAACCGAACCGCCGGTTCCGGTCCGGTTCCCGGTTCTGATGTGCCCGGGTCCGGTTCTCGGTTCCTTATTTTGAGGAACCGGCGATTCCGGTTCCGTTCCTTGTTCCCCTATGGAACCTATCCGGAACCGGAACCGTACGTTATTAAACAAAAACCTTAATTTCCTATCAGTGTTTGCCCTTTCGCTTTCAGTTTCCTCACCTCTCCTCGACGCCGCAACACTCCGAGTCCCCCCCCCCCCCCCCCCTCCCCAAAGTGGTTGCTGAGGATCCATGCGGTCCTTTTCGGTCTCCAATGTCTGGATGTCAGACTTATTCCGATTTACTTCTGTAGCATCCATCTGTGTATCTAGTTGTTCTTCCTTTGCACGATGCCTCATGCCCATTGGCCCTGATGGTAGGGATGCTGCCGCTACCTCTGGATTCAGGACCCCTTCAAGTGCCTGCTGGGGGAACTTCTGCATACTTGCATTACCAAATTGAATTCCTCTAGACATTACTTGCTGATGCAAAAGAGTGTTCTTCAAATTTAAGTCTGATGCATGGAAGTTCTCCATCTGAAGGCCTAATGGCTGCTACTGAGTGCCATCAGGAACTCCATGTGCAAGTCTTGGCCTCTTATTAAAGCTAGACCTGGGCGATGTTTGCCCTTCTTGATTCTCTCTCTTTGCATGAAGGGAAATCGTAGAGTTATTATCTGAGTATGAAATCATCATGTCCTGTCCACCAGGGGAAGCTCCACGATCCTGCATGCCTCTAGCATTGCCAACTAACATTTGATACCTTTGTTGCTGGGACATCATTGGCAGTGTTGAAAAAGATGCATCTGGTATATAGCCTTTTGGCCTTAGAGCTAGTGTGTTGCCAGCCCCAGCACATTGGGCACTCTAATTCTCATGGACATGTGATAATACATTCCCTTGGATAATTCCCGAATCAGACCTTTCCAGTGCTGCACATTTCTGTAAAGCAATATAGGACCAGTATCTCCCGCTTTGAAATTATGTTGGTTCCTCATATCCCCATTTTTGTCTATATGAATGTAATTTTGATGCAATTAGAGTTATATTAGCAGGTTCCTGGGTACCCTGGAACCTGTGACAAGGTAGGTTCCAAGTTCCACAGTGTGGAGGGTAGGTTCCAGGTTCCAAAAAATAAGGAACCTGTACTAGCGGGTAGGTTCCAGGTTCCACCTGGAACCTACCCGGAACCTGGAACCGCTCATCCCTACAAATAAGGCCTAAAGTGGCGATGAAGTCACAAAAAAATAGCTTGATTTCAAGGGCATTTTCGTCAATTTAATTTTTTTTCTTTTTTATTAGCCCTTTCCTTTTTTTCTTAAAATTAATAAAAAAAAATACACACTCGAGCGTGAGGTCGGCGAAGGTCGATGGGGAAAGGGTCAGTGGGGTCGGCGACACCTCCCGCTTGTATGGTTGTTCTTTCATTTTTTTTTTTCATTTTCTTTTAATTTAAAAAAATGAAAAATGAAAAAATAAATAAATAATAAATCAAAATGGAGAAACCCTTTAGGCCAAGCTTCTGCCTCTTTTTTTTTTTTTTTTAACTCTATGGCAACTTCATGCTTTTATTTGAAATATGCTATGTTACTTCAGGTCCTTATTTGAAACAATATTTACTTAGGGTCCTTATTTGAAAAAAATGAGAGCACTTCAAGCCTTATCTGTTTTTTTTTTTTTTTATCATTAGGACCTATATTCTAAAAATGCTGAAAACCTAAGGCGGGACCTGCCTTGAACTTTCAGATTTGTTAATGAGAACACTCAATTTTTTTTTTTTTCAAATGGACTTTAGAGGCCTAAAGCTTGTTGGGAAAGCTAAACCAAACACAATAAATAAGCTCCTTCTTTGAACTTGGTGCTAGCGTCATGCTTATTGCTTGATGTGCGTCGACCTCTATCTCACCCTGCGAAGGCATCGCCCCTAAATCGAGGGATGGAGTCTATGCAAAACGGTGACAGAGACAGAGAGGGGCTGATGAAGGGGGCCTGGGATGGGATATCGTCGGCCACCGCTAGCTGTGACAAATAGAGTGATGACCGAGATTAGAAGCTGATGTGGCAGCTGAAGCTAGGCTGGATGGCTAGGATTGTGATTTTTTCGAGGAAAAATTTTAAATAAGTGCTTAAATATTTCAAAGAAGGGCATGATTAAGAGTTTTTCCATCATTTGTCTTTTTTCCTTTATTTTTTTACTTCACTTTCGTCGAGCAAGGCGAGGCCATCCCAGGTAGCTGTCGAGGACGACCTCGCTTGGACGAACCCGGATCCCCTGCCTGTATGGCAGGGGATCATTATCATGTGAACCCTTAGATCTTCCCCCCATTTTTAGGGGGGGAAGATCTAAGGGTGTTGGTTGTTATGATTATGGCAGAGGATCCAAAGGCCGCTTGGACAGCCCTAGGCGAAAATGAAGGGAAAAAGACAAAGGAAAAAAGGAAAAAATAAAAAAGTAAATAACAAAAATGAGTTCCACTTGAAACCTTATTTAAAGAAAATGATGGCATTTTATGCATTTATTTGAAATTTCCCAGCAATTTAGGAAGAAGATATAGCTACCAGAAACGTATTTTAGATTTATTTTTCGTTAATCCATATTTGTAAAAAATGCAAGCCTCGATCTTTGAAAAAGAAACGCACCTTATATAACGACCCTACCGGACAAGCATTGTGTGAAGCACAAGCCGACAACGTAGGAGTCGAAACTCCGATGTTTCGGCCTAGGCGCGAGATGCAACTATACGACCCTACCGGACAGTAGCTAGCTGAAATTGATGTGGAGTGTACCTTTTCCATCGCCACCTTTAAGTTGCCAATCATATCGTTTTCTTTCCTGATGACTGGGAATACTTCACATCCAAGGGATCTCGAGATCCATATGGACCTTAGATGCAGTAGTTTAAGGACTTATTAAGGTAAAAAAAAATTGATAAACTTGAGGATAAAATGAAGCTGGGGGGTTGGGCAGGGAAACCCAGCCGAATGCGGTTACGGCGTGAAGTCCCCCCCCACAAATCAAACGCAGACCGCACAATTGTAGGCAGACAAGAGAAGCTAAAGAAGAGCAAGAGCATGTGAACTTTGTAGGGGACGACGTGTTACAGGCGCGATCTCCGAACTCCGCACCAGCTGGTCCATTACTCATCTCCTCAACCTTCAACGCGTCAACACCCAACCCACCATTAAGACAGAGACATTCTCGGAGGGGCCCACTCCCACCCGCATCATGGAAGCATTATAGCGTCGCCACCTCTCTTGCGATGCTGCCGCGTGGCGCTGCGGCATTAGATCTGGTTTGACGTGGTAATTACAAGGATCACCTCACTTTGAATCAGATTAAAGTTTAAGAGATCACACAGAGCATTTGGGAGGGATACCAAAAAAATCTTTGCCCGATTCAGTCATAAATATTTTTTTTCCCTTTAAATTCAGTTGCAAATCTTTTGTATTCGTGCAAATTTAATTCATTCGGCCAATTTTAATCTGCAAATTTGCTCATCTAACGTAAGCGCTGTCTGTCGTGAATAATTATTAATAATACTCTAATATTTTCTTGATTTCTTTGTTATTTATTTATTTTTTGTTTTTGCTTTTCTTTCTCTTTCTTCTTCCTCGAGCTAGTCGCCGGCATTCGACGATCGGCCAGAGGCGAGGGTCGGCGAGGCCGACCTCACCGGCCTCTGACGGAGCTCGCCCTTCCTCACCCTCATGTCCTACCTGAGGAGAGGGCTCGCCCTCGCCCTCGCCCTCCATCCACAATGATAAAAACTGAAAGCCGACCAGCCGAACTTTCTTCTCTCGATGATTCACTTCCACACGCTTCGTCTTTCTCGCAACGTAGCTGAGCTGCGAATTCCATCCCCCATGGAGTGCGGTCGCAGAATTTTAAGGTTCCATACAGAAAAGATTCTCCACGGCTCGAACTCGAAGCATTCCCACTCGTGAGGAAAATGAAGGCTCTCCCAGATGGAAAAGAAAACATCATCGGTAATGGGAAGGCTCGCTTTCCTCAATCTCGTCCGCAACGAACGCGCGTAACGTAATTCGACACGACAAATCTCCACCGAATCCATCGACCCCACGCCCTCCGATCCGATCCCTTTTTGTACCCGGCACGACACGTTTTTAAACTTTTGATGAACATGCTGTGTATCGACCCGAGCGAATCGCTCGTCCCTATAATTTTTCCCTCTTTACGCGAGCAAATACCGTGTTTTGTCACTATAGGCATTGGCACATGCAAAATCAGAAAGGGACAGTAGCACGAGCGATTCCTCAATTTTAGTTCAATGTGTAATGTCGTATTTGAACTTTTAATTTGCTTAACACAGTTTTTGAATTTAGATCCAACGTGCAGTGTCGTCCCTAAACTATTAATTTATTTAAGAGAGGCGCCATAGGCACCATTAGATAGAATTGCTTTCCAAAATGAAAATGACCTTACTGCAGTAGCAAGTTTTCAGGATTTTTTTTTCCTGGGAAATTATGTGGCCGGGAGAGGGCTGTTATTGTGACCGTAGGGTATATGCGATCACTTCATCATTTCTTTTTGTTTAATGTGGTTCTTAAACTATTGATGGATTTTGAGTGTGATCTCTAGACTGCCTAAAGATATTTAAAAGTTTATGAATAATTCATAGATCATACCGAACGAATTAATTATTGAAAAATGACACTACACATCAAATCAAAATCGAAAAATCGCGTTGCACAAATTAAAAGTTGAGATTTCATGTCGAATCAGAAATTCAGAAACTTCACTCTTGTCATTTTCTCTAGGGCAAGAAAAGAGCAGAACGTGCATTTACACGAGGACGCTGGTTCGGGCACCAGCTGGAGGTGGCGGTGGTTGAGTCCCATTTATTATTTTTCCGTCATGAGAGGGAAAATGGAATTATAGTTCTGCCTTTTACCATTTCATTTGCCACTCGACGCTTATAACTCCATTCCCGCACCCAATCCATCCGCACCTCTCCATTTTTCTCCACAGACTCTCTCTCTCTCTCTCTCTCTCTCTCTCTCCCAGCACTCTCCAAACGCCCTTCTCTTCCCATCGCAGGGATGGCCAAGACGCAGCACGCCGCCGCCGTTCTAGCGGCCGTCCTCCTGGCGGCGTTATGCGGCGCTTCGGCGCAGATGCCGGCGGCGGCTCCTGGGCCGGCGGTGGACGAATGCCTCAACAACCTGCTGAACGTGTCGGACTGCCTGAGCTACGTGCAGGAAGGGAGCAAGCTGACGGCGCCGGAGAAGCCCTGCTGCGGGGAGCTCGCCAGCCTTGTAGATAACCACCCCATCTGCCTCTGCGAGCTGCTCAGCAAGGCCGCCAGCTTCGGCGTCAGTATCGACATCAACCGGGCTGTCAAGCTACCCTCAGTCTGCAATGTGGCCACCCCGCCGCTCAGCACGTGCGCAGGTGAGTCGCCGGAGCCGGGAGATCGGCTCCGGCTTCCCTTCTCATGTCCCGTTGCATCTGGAAATCGGGCGAAGTTTTAAATCCTCTGTTTTCAAACGCGAGACAGAACAAAACAGGGTGATAAAAAAAACGATCAGAACACAGACACCGACATCTCAGAACGAAGAATGCTTCCGCACGATCCTCGCATCAGTCGAGGAAAATGATTTTCCCGCAGCGACTGTCTCTAATTATTTGTCATAACATAGCGTTTCTTCCCATTTTCTGCATAACCGCCCAAGATAGAATGTTAAATCCATCGAGGAAGATAAGATTTTTAGAGACTTGCTCTGTTCTGGGAGATGAATTCGATCTAGTTGTTAATTATGGAAAGAGTTAACTCACGAAAGATTGAAAAAACATAAACTTTAAATATTTTCTCCTCATGTGTTTGTGGTCACGGTTGGATTGGATTGGATACGGACAACAACGCCGCATCACTTTACTTTCCACCGAGCCCGAGAGCACGCGAAAGCGAGGCGGCCGAATTTTCCCCCTTTGGCCTCACCCACATGATGCTGTCTGCATTTATTTCCTCACCGGCCTTTGCCTTCGCCCCACCTAAACCACGCCTCTGTACGGACCCGTGAAGACGGTTTGATCTGTTCCTAACGGGGCCGTCGCAAATCATGGTTCTTCGAGGACCCATTTGAGTGCTGATTTGGTCCGGACAACCGGGCGCGATCGCTCTAAACGACCGGTTGAGGTTGCAATTCGAAAGAGTTTTGACGTGATTTTTCGGCATTTTTGTGTTCCGCAGCAGTGGGAATTCCGGTCGGGGCTCCGATGGCGAGCGAAGGGCCTTCGGGTATGACACCAGGTACTTGCTATTTCCTTTCGGATTTCGCATTTGGGAGCGAGAGATTGATCGCCGTAACACACACCATTCGAGGACGATTGTTGTTACTAAAGTTCAGTGCTTGCTCCTTGAGGAAGACAGGAGTTAGATTTCGTGTAATCGGACGTTTTATTAGACGACCTTCAATATGCTGGAACCATTTTTTTTGGCCTTTCATCAGGAATTTTTTGTCCAACCTTAATTTGGTTTCGGACAAGGTTTCGCCTTTTTCTTTTCCGTTTCTAAGTTTATCTTCGCGCTCTTTCTAATGGAGAAATCGCAACACAGGTTCTCTTTCGCCTTCTGCCGTTGCCTCTCCTCCGACGCCCGGGAACACAGGCGACCGCGCTTCACGGAGCACGCTGCTTTTAGTTGCCGGCGTAGGCGCCGCGATCCTCCCGGCGTTCTTCTGATTCTAGCTGGAAGGCTTTTTCATTACAAATTCTTACTCGCGATTTCATGATTGTATCGGACACTTTGGACATGTATTAACGTTGGATTCGTGGTGACTTGCTAATAATAATTTCCGTGGTGTGATTTCATTGGAGGCTCGATCATGATGATTGAGTTGCATCTCTCCTGCTACTACTACTGCTACTGCCAATCCCTGCCTATTCCAGAGAAAAACGTCTGGCTATCTAAATAAAAAGAAGCTTAGGAGATAAATTACATTTGCAAATAAAAAAATATTAAATTGTATTTGCAAATAAAAATATTTTTGTTAATTAAATTTGAGTTATTAATGTTAGATCTTTTCAAGAACTCCCATTAGTTTTATGTTCTCTCTGCTAACCGCAAGCATAAAAAAAAAAAAATATCAAAAAAGGGTCCCAAGCCCCTTAGTTTTTTCAAAAGAGGGCCCACAGTGAGCTTTGTTTAAAAAAAAAAGACTCGAAGTGTCCAAATTATTTCAAAAAAGGACCTATCGAAAGGGCAATTTTGTCTTTTGGCCTTTTAATCTTTTCTTTTCAGTTTTTCCTTTTTTCCCTCCCTCCCCACCCCTGTTCATCTTCTTCGCAGGCTTCATGGGTCGTCGCCGCCATTGCCACCACCTCCACCTCCACCTCCACCTCCGCAAATCTCCTCTTTTCCCATCGAAGAATCTAACCCCGCCGAACCCGGAGCTCCCCCACGCCGCCTCATGCGGTGGTCGTCACCGGAACGCCGCCTTTCATCTCGGCCCCTTTCTTCGACCAACACCACTCTTGCGAAGCCCGCAAAAATAGCTAAGATCAGAAGTTTCTCGAGATCACAAATAGCTCGAGTTACCCCCATCACCCGCATGCGCAAAGTCGCTCTCGCTGTTCGGATCATCGTCTCTGGGCTTGTCGTGCTCTTCTACGGCAATCCCTTTCCGAACTACAGCCATTGCATCCTGTTCTTCACTGGTTCCAATGAAACCAATCAATTTTTGTTTTATCGTGACATTTTATTTTGTTTTATTATGATTAATTTGCGAGAAAAAGAAGAAGAAACCACAGTTACTTTAGCAAAGTCTCTCATCTTCTCCTCCTTCTCCCTCGTTCATCTTATCTCCTCCATGTTCCTTGTGGACGATGGCGGAGACGCTACACTTGCAACTCGCAATTCTCTGACGAATAAGTAAGTAGAGCTTGAAATCCGCAACTAAAGTCTTAAAGAGTTACGGTTGATAGCCGGTGGAAATGACAGGGCAAAGTCTTGAGCCTCGGACTCGTCCTGCCCGGGCTCATTTATGCATTTTCAAGGCGAATAGCAGAGACGTTTGGACGGCAGTGGCGGCAACGACCCATGAAGCCTACGAAGAAGATGAACAGGAGGGGTGGGGAGGTCGGAAAAAAAGGAAAAACTGAAAAGAAAAGATTAAAAGACCAAAAGACAAAATTGCCCCTTCGATAAGCCTTTTTTTGTAATAATTTGGGCACTTCGAGCCCTCTTTAAACAAAGCTCACTATAAGCCCTCTTTTGAAAAAAAACTAAGCGCCCTCTCTTTTGGATCCGGATTCCCTGCCTTAAAAGCAAAGAACCTTAATTTTTGGGTCATTGGATCTTCTCCCCCTTCTACAGGGGCAGGGAATCCTGACCCATTTTTTTTTTATTTTCCCAAAAAAAAGAGTCCGACAAGAGTAACGTTGTGAAAGACCGCCTCGGTCGGCAACATTTTCTTGTCTGTCCCTGCGTCCCGTCCCTTTCAGGTTTCTCACAAAAAAAAAAGTATTTTCTTCTGACAAAAAAAAAAACCCCCATTATTTCCGATTTTGCCGTCGCTCCTTTTCACTAATCCAGTCGTCGCTCACTCTCTAATCTAAACCCTAGTCAAACCTCCCTCATCCCCATCGATGGCGTCCCAATCTCTTCACCACCATTTCAGCTCCCTCCACCTCCACAACCAACAACCGCGTAATACACCGACGAACCCTTCCCCACGCCCCCTCACCGTCGCCGCCTCGAAGAACCCGCCCCTCCCCTGCCGCAAGCTCCGCGCCGCGGTCATCGGCGGCGGACCCGCCGGATCCTCCGCCGCTGAGTCCCTGGCCACTGGCGGCGTGGAGACCTTCCTCTTCGAGCGCAGCCCCTCCACCGCCAAGCCCTGCGGCGGGGCCATCCCCCTCTGCATGCTCGAAGAGTTCGACCTCCCGTCCAGCCTCGTCGACCGCCGCGTCACCGAGATGAAGATCATCTCGCCGTCGAACCTCACCGTCGACTTCGGCAAGACCCTGAGGCCGCACGAGTTCATTGCCATGCTCCGCCGCGAGGTCCTCGACTCCTTTCTCCGGGCGCGCGCGGAGTCCCGCGGGGCGGAGCTCATCACCGGCCTCGTGACGGATCTGGAACTCCCTGGCTCCTCCTCCTCGCCGTACGTCGTCCACTACACGAGCGGGGGCTCGAAACGGAGCCTAGCCGTCGACGTCGTGGTCGGGGCCGACGGCGCCAACAGCCGCGTCGCGAAGTCCATTGGCGCCGGAGACTACTCGTACGCCATCGCGTTCCAGGAGAGGATCAGACTCCCGGACGAGAAAATGAAATACTACGAGAACCTGGCCGAGATGTATTTGGGAGACGACGTGTCGCCGGACTTCTACGCGTGGGTCTTCCCGAAGTGCGACCACGTGGCGGTCGGGACCGGCACAGTCCGGTCCAAGCGCGAGATTAGGGCCTACCAGAGGGGGATCAGGGAGCGAGTGAGGCCGAAGATCGAGGGCGGAGAGGTCATCAAGGTGGAGGCCCACCCGATCCCGGAGCACCCGCGGCCTGTACGGGTCAGGGGACGGGTGGCGCTCGTCGGCGACGCGGCGGGCTACGTGACGAAGTGCTCCGGCGAGGGGATCTACTTCGCGGCGAAGTCGGGGAGGATGTGCGGGGAAGGCATCGTGAGGGCGTCGGAAGGAGGGGCGAGAATGGTGGGCGAGGAGGACTTGAGGAGAGAGTACTTGAGAGAGTGGGACGACAGGTACGTGACCACTTATCGGGTGCTGGATCTGCTGGAGAAGGTGTTCTACGGGAGCAACTGGGGGAGGGAGGCGATGGTGGAGCTGTGCGGGGGCGAGTACGTGCAGAGAGTGTCGCTGGAGAGCTACATGTACAAGAGGTTGGTGGAGGGCGACCGGTGGGAGGACGTGAAGATGGCGGCGAGCACGGCGGCGGCCTTGGTCAGGTGCAAGATCATGGGCAGCGAAATGCGGCGTCTGCAGGCGGCCGCATAGTTGGAAGGAGGAGGAGCAGGAGGAGATGGTGTGTTTCATCTGTTCTTTTAGTTCACTGGCTCCTCCGATTTCCCCCCTCGATCATCTCTCATAAAGACTTTCATAAGAAAACAACTTCAGAAATTAGTTTGGAGTTTGGACCGAAAACGTGCGGAAGTCGAGAGGATTGATGAAGTGACCACCTTGTTAAAGTGACATGCCGCTAAAAACATGTTCATTTATGGTCTTATCCCTTCGATTATCCATTGATTTTTCTTGTGTTGGATATATAGGAAGGTGATAAAAGTCAGATTAACTGTACTTTTTCGAAATCTGTTTGCTAAAATAAATGCAAATATGGGGCGTCTCATCGGGAAAGAAAAAGGAAAAGGGCATGCCGGCGGGAATGCTAATCAAGAAATCTATATATGTCGGAATCACAAATCCCATCCAACTCCGATTTCGCATGCCGAAGTATCACGGTCCGTTGAATTCTGATAAAAATTCGACCGCGATGCATCCCCGGGATCGATCAGCCAATCGACCCATGGATCATGAGGGATCGTGTCCAAGTGTAGCCGAGCGAACGGATGATCGACCGGGTGATCGATCAAGGCACGATCCGGGACGACCAGCAAATCAACCCATGATCGAGGATGCACGACCGGGTGATCGTGCAGGACGGCCGGGCGGCCGATCCATGATCGACCCTACACGAGCGGGCAGGCAACTCGCGGATCGTGCAGGGCGAACGGGTGAACGATCAAGGACGAATGCTGCACGACCGGGTGATCGACCCGCGGATCGTGCAGAGCGGCCGAGCGGCCGAGCGGTGGACGACCATGCACGATCGGGGGATCGACCCACGGATCGTGCAAGGCGAACGAGCGATCGAGGAACGATGCACGAGCGGGACGGCCGAGCGGCCGATCCATGCACGATACAAGCTCGATCAGCGCATGAGCGGCGATCGACCACCAACACGCCCAGCGCTCGAACGGGCGACCGAGCGAGGAACACACGGACGGCCAACACATATAACCGAACGAACGGCCGACACGACCGTTGGCACGACCGACCGTTGTCATTATGCCCGTTGAACGGGTGGGCAAGATAGCCGTTGGAACGGCCAAGTAGCCGTTGGAACAAGCGGGCGACATAGCCGTTGGAGTGGCCGACATGAACAGTGCCATGAACAGTGCTCGGTCGAGAAAGAGCCGTTGGGGGCTTTTGTGACCGTTTGCCCGGGCTTGTTGTATATATAGGGGCCGAATTCCCCATTGTAAAGACACTCTGAACATTCTTATTTCCGCATTGAATACAAAGCAAAGCTTCCTTGCATTCTCTCTTTCTTGTGTGATCGGTTGAGCGTGTGAGCGAGCTTTGAGCTTCAGAGTCGTGAGAAGGCTTACTTGGGATCAATTCCTAAAGTGCCGCACGGTGTTTCGGTAGACGAAAACAACCGACCCGTGACAGAAGCATCCGACCCGTCTAATCGTCGGGCCTGTGGGTAGATCCACAACCGCAACATGGCCCACCCGAAACGTTTCGGGCTTTTCCTCCGCATGGCATGGGATCTCAGGGTCCGGCTCATTTAGCCTCCATCTCGCCAATCTAGCGCCATTGCCGAAACTCTTTTTAACTCCACTCGCTCATCTCTCCACTGTCCGGAGATCGCACTCTGCCACTCTGCATTTCCACCGCCGATCTGCAACTCCTCAATCCGTGCGACGAGACCTCCGTTGAAATGTGAGAGATCGCTCTACAGACGCTGGTTCAATGGATTCCTCCAATCTGCAGTCCAGGGCTTCTTCTTCAGCTTCGCACATCCCTCCTCACCGCACTCAGCTCCACCCTCGCATGCACTCCTTCCCTCCCCAGCCTCAACCCAAGTCTCGCCCCAGGTTCCTCGTCCTCGCGGCCTCCCTGTGCGTCGCCCCCTTCCTCTACTACATTTTCACCACCGCCCTCAGCATCCACAACTCCTCCAAGTTCGCCGATCCGAACCCCAGGTTCCGCGGCCTCGTCATCGACGCCGCCCCCTCCGGCTCCCGAATCCGCGTCTTTGAGTTCTTCAACGAGGGGGCGTTCCCGTCCGTGGCGGCCGTCGACGGATCGGGGAACGAGTCCGTGAAGGTCCGGCCCGGGTTGTCGGGTTTCGCGGATGACCCGGAGGGCGCGGGCCGGTCGATGTCGGAGCTGATCGAGTTTGCCAAGCGGCGGGTGCGGAAGAAGGACAGGGCGAAGACGAAGGTTGTCTTGGCGGTGAGCGGGGGGTTGGAGGGGTTGAGTTCGGGGGTCAGAGGGCGGATAGTGGAGTCGTGTAGGCGAGTTCTGAGGAAGTCTGGATTTATGTTTAGAGATGAGTGGGCGCGAGTGATCACAGGTTGGTGATTTAAGTTTTCCTATGTTCCGGAACGTTTTGATTGATATTCGCTGCTGGAAATTGGGAATGTGTGAACTTATGGTTTCCTGTTACGAAGTTCTTTTGCTGAAGTTTGGGAAGCAAAGAGCAGTAGCGATTTCTATTCTAGCTCTCCAATTCGTTACGCTTAGTAAAATCCTAAACTCCGATTAGCTGTAGCGAGACCTGTTTGGAATTGCTTTGAGTTTCTCATATTGTTGTCTGGAATTGCGAATGTCCTTAGAGTTGTAATGATCTTAAGCCAAGCTAAATCTTCTTGTGCTTATGTGATTTCCTTTGGCTCTTCTTCGTTAGATATCGGTTTGCACGAAAGGGGTTCTCCCAATCCTTTCTGTTATACATTTTTGTATACACTGTCCCAAGCAATGCAGATTGTTGATTTACGTAGTAATCCATCGACTTCTTTTCTTCTGAATGACCAATTAGTATCGGTGCCTTTTCTCTTGGAATTTTAACATTGGTCATGGAAAATGATGTGGATGTAGGGGAAGATGAAGGGATTTTTGCTTGGGTTGCCGTAAATTACATTCTTGGAACCTTGGGAAGTGAATCTGAAGATACCACCGGGACAGTCGAACTCGGTGGCCGTTCTTTGGAGGTTGTGCCTATTAACTTTTTCTGATTTCATTATCTCTTTGAGTGAAAGTTGGCATTTGCATTCCACTATGCAAGGTTGGTATATGGAGATGTGTCTTATTGATTCTCGATAGCATCTTTCTGATAAGGACCTTTTTCATAGGAAGGTGCTGCACAATGCGGCAGAAATACTACAGTAGACCAGTTTCTTGTAGGTGACTCCCTAAGTTGTTGAATTCTTTGGTTAGTTTCTTAAAAAACTCCGTTTATGGCTCGGATGGAGAAGCAGCAAAGAAAAGCTGCCTCCACAATGCAGCTCTATGCAATCTAAAATTAGGGTCCTGTACTAACTCACAAACACATCTCGAGTTATACTTCAGAAACTCCATATGCTTTTCAAACTCGCTTTTTAAGTTTTGGCCTTTCAGCATATTCCCCCAATTGATCGAACAAAGATGAGTCAATAATGCAAGTCCTTTAACCATGGACTACGAATGAAAACATTTGAATCTCATTGAAACAATATTTCCTATAGAATGAATTTTCTTTTTACCTGTTTTGCCTGTTGCAGTGTGCATTGTAAGAGGTTTCCCCCTTTGAAAGGTTATTCGGCAGTTCATTTGAAATTGAACTGCCTTTTTGAAAATGGGCTACTCATTCTTGCTACTCTGCCCTCTGGAGATGTTTATATGTAAGCTAACATAATGTATTTTGGACC
This sequence comes from Rhodomyrtus psidioides, assembly GCA_021437785.1. Classification (NCBI taxonomy): domain Eukaryota; kingdom Viridiplantae; phylum Streptophyta; class Magnoliopsida; order Myrtales; family Myrtaceae; genus Rhodomyrtus; species Rhodomyrtus psidioides. The sequence continues at coordinate 1,642,373 of JAILYB010000039.1, forward strand.
ATCCATGGCTTCTTTCTGCCAATCTAGTGATTATTTGACCTTTGGCATTTATGAGCCATATAATGAGGGATCATAATTCTGGCAAAGAGCACGCATACATGTGTTGTCTGCTGGATATCTGAATATGGATGACTTTTGTTTTAAGTAGTTCACTGGTACTTACAGGTTACATTTGCTCCTAGAGAAGCAACTCAAATGCAGACCTCCCGAGTTGTCAAATTGGGTGGAACTACCTACAACCTCTACACACTAAGCTTGCAACAATTTGGTCAGGTGTTTCCATGTAACGTCCAATATTTTGCTGTTCTTTGCCTACATTTTCTTTAGATATTTGTCCTTGTATCTCGATTCTGTGTATGCTTTATGCTTCGGGAAGTAATCGATCAGAATTCAGGACTACTCTTCTACACTGCCCTCATTGCTTTTTCTAATTTTAAGCAACCAAAATCATGATTAGGTTAGGGTACTCAATGACAACACTGTGGAGATGCATAAATAGGCATTGCTAGCGATCTGACCCCATTTGATTCAGCTTTTACAACATACATACAAGAGTACAGGGTAAACAGGGTGAAGAAAAGATATAAATGTGAAGTTAAAGATGAGATAGACAATGCGGGAGCAGTGTTGTCATTGAGTATTGATAGTTCATAGTCATGTTTAAAGGGACCTGCTATTACTTAGGAACGTTGAGGTGAACAATTTGCGTTGGTGACAGTTATGGCAGGATATTATATGTCGAGCCAAAACCTTTTATAGTTTCCAGTCCACTGTGAAAACTTTGGTTTTAAAGGTGATCCTCAGAGCTAAATAACTTTGGCTTTCTGTTTCTTGTTGTGCCGAAGCTTCTTACTGATGTAGATGGAAGTGGACATTAGTGTTATGTCTCTCTCTGTAACTTTTAACTTGATTGGTTACTACTGTATGTCATTCTTTGATCTGAAGATGCAGTTGAAGTTGCCTTGACTGCAAATGATTATTTTTATGCAGGATGATGCTTGGCAATCTTATAATGAACTTCACAGTCCTAGGGAGCTGAGAACTGGTGAGTTGATGAAACATATATTCCTAACACCTGGCTTCATACTGTTTTGAATTAGTTTGAAAATTGAAGAATCCATTTGAAGATGGCTACTGTGTCTGGTGGTTAGTTGATGACGATGCAGACTGGGATGAGATATTTCACAATTTCCCATAAATTTTTCTTGTTTCCCGGAAAGATGACTGCTCGTCAAAACAAATACCACTGCCTTATCGAAAATGCTCAATTTTTCTTGCATTAGTGTACATCTTACAATTATTTTCTGCATTCCTGATTTAAAGAATAGTTTTAATAATATGCAACCAGTATGTTTTGGCTTTTCTGCTACGAGGATGAACATCTAGGTATGTATACTCTTGGGATATCAATGCTTCTGTGTGACCTAAGATTCTCACTGATTTAATAATGCCATTTTGTACTTTGCTGTTGCTTGATTTGTGTTAGCGAAAATGAATACGTTTTATTTGCCATGCAGCTTCAAGGTCAAATGATTTACATGTTATGAACCCGTGCTTTCCCAAAGGATATGGGCTGACATCAAAAGTGAGAGATGCAAAGTCTCTTACATCATATCCTGCTGGAAACTATTCCGCCTGCAAAAATGATGCCTTGGCACTTTTGAGAACAAGAAAAGGTGCGATGCCCTCTTATTCCTAACCTAAAGGTCTAAACTTTTGTGTTTTTTAACTTCTCTAGAGGAATGTGGTTGTCTTATAATTATTTAATTACACTATTTGAGATGACTTAAATAAAAAGATGGAACAATAAATTGTATAGTTACACACATTCCATTGACTTTTTTTTTGGTGCTGGTATATTTTTCTTCCTGCAAATGATTTTGTAAACAATACGATCTTCAAGTGTCCATTTCATTTTCTGGATGCAGATAAATGCTCTCACGCGCCCTGCAAATTTCTCCTTTCTTCTGTTGGGAATCTACAGGGCAGTACTATTCCTCTGGAAAGATTCTATTATACATCTGAGGTATGTAAAAAAGTGTCGTGTTTAGCAAACGAGTCTCGAATGACTCAATTCAACTTGAGTTTCTTCATTGCTAAGTGCAACTCATATGAAGCACACAGAAAGCCGTAATACAGTAAGTGCTTGGGTATGTTTGAACAAAAAGGTGTATATTTGAATGGGATTTCCTCAGAGCTTGTGGTTTCGGAACCACTTTTTGAATGTGGAGCATTTTTATTGTATTCGATTGGAGCAATTGCCTGAGTGGAACAAATAGGTTAGGGTAAAACCGCCATGCGAGAAAGCTATGATGTTGACAGTGCAGGAAAAGGTAACACCATGATTGGGCATTTGGCTGTCACAATTAAGAGTAAAGTTTGTGTTTGCCAAGTCATGGTCAAACCTCTCCTGTTGTTCATAGATGCATTTTAAATGACAAGTCGAAGAAAGCTCGTAGTCTCTTAAAATTTCATGCAAAAATTTATCCCAATAATATCTATAGAGAGAAGGAAAAGCGAGTATTTTGCAAATCCTGTGCAAGAAATCTGAATCCTTTTGAAGATGAAGTGAGCCGCAAGGCAAGTGTGCAGCACTTGCTAAGTTTAATATTGTTGCCTGAACTCCAGTCTTGAGCAGTACACATTGCAAAGATACCATCATTTTCTGCGGAATAGCAGAGTAAAGAAGCAACTACTTGCCCTCTGCTTCTTGTTTTAATGATTGGTGTATGAAATTTCATGTCACACTCCGAATGCAAGTATATTTAGTTTTAATTATGTAGTAAGCACACATAAGCAAATCAGAAAGAAATGGGATGACGTCATGTAGGTATGTTAACCTACCGAGTTCAAGTTCATTGAGAAGCGATCAAGTGATGGATCAGTATCATGGTTACTCTCATGCTCTCTTACTTTTCGCTTGTGTACCCCAGCAAAATAATATATTAATACAGATGTGTGCGTTTGATAACTTTCCTTAATATCACATCTTAATTGATAGATTTCGCCTGATTATTCCTCTTGAGTTATAAGTTAGCCTTCCATCTCAATATTGAACCTTCTACAGTTTTTTGGGATGTTCTCCAGGGAGGGTTTGCTTGACTTGAGGCTAGCTGGTGAACGTTATTGTGATGATGACGACTGGGACAAATTGAGCCACAAGCAAACTAGCATGGAAGACCTGGATTTGTCCAGATACTGTTTCTCTTCAGCTTATGTGGTGGCTCTACTGCATGACAGTCTCGGAATTCCTTTTGATAAAAAAAGGTATGGTTGCTCTATTCCTCCAAACTGGACTGCTCCATATTTCTGTTCTACCACGAATGTAGGATAACCTTTCATTTCGAAACTGGAAACTAGATCTTGAGGGTCAACAACTAAGATGTAAAGTGCTTAGGATGTACCATCTTTTGCAGATTGTGTGTTGTTAGCCTGCGCTCTCATTGTGAATCTAAGTTCAACAAGTGTTTCCCATCTTTGCGATAGTTTTTCCGTGTTGGCCTTTACTTGGGATTCATGTTCCTTGCTAAAGAGCATATCTCTGATAAGATGTTTTCTGTCAGTTCCTCTTATGAGGTCAACAGTACATGTGTACATGTGCAATTTATGAGTTCCTCGTGTAAATTGTTTGATATTCCAACTTGAATTAATTAATCACAGGGTTCATTCTGCAAATAGAACGGGAAGCATTCCATTTGACTGGACTCTTGGAGCTTACGTTGTCCTGACGATGCAGGAAGCTGGTGCACATGAATATGATAACTTTGGGGAAATTGTTGGAAATGAGTCAGTCACGTATTTTTCATTATTTGCTGTACTTTTGATAGTTGTACTTGCCGCGTTTCTCATGTCGCAATGGCAAAAACCACAGTTAAAGACAGTATATGATTTGGAGAAGGGGCGCTATATAGTAACACGCGTGCCTAGGTAACTAGTTAGTCTATTTTTTTTTTCTCCTTAAGTCTTCATTCTTATGGAGGGATTGATCAAGAGAGGACATAAGCAGAGCAGGGCGCAGCAGCATCAATGAATAGAAATTGCTACCGGGGACAAAACAGAAAGCTCGTCCAAATTCCTAACAGAGCAAAGAAATGTCAGGATCTGCACTTGTTTATTGGTGTAGCCCGAGTTGGTGATTATGAACGAGTACATATAAAAGTTTTTGCTTGGTTCCTTGCTGGCACTTCTCTCTCCCCCTTTCAATATTAGAGTTTTCTAATCTCCTATTGGAATTTCATCAGGTTTTGGCTCATGTCAGTTGGCAGGTGGCTACGACTACGACCAATGACTAGAGGGCGATCTATCAGTAACATTTAGCTTTTTAAGTGGTATTTACTTTTATTGGTGATAAACCCTTCCAATCCGACTATTCTAACAAATCAATATTGATCAAATCATTCTCTCTTTTTTATTACGACTTCAAAAGCCATGGATTGCCGTATCTAATCCAACTCCAAAGTTGGGAAATGCTAAATTTTGGCAATGATATAGTAGATTGTATAGGGTAGTTTCCTTTTGTCCAAGCCACATAAGCTGTAAAACATGATGGCCTCCCACTCGTAAAGTCCATCTTTTTGGGAAAGTACTCGACATACATCATTGTCTCCATCACTTTCGTGCCTCATGGAACATGGTAGGAAATAACGTTCATGTTCACGTTACGTTTCTGAACGTGGAGAAGCCAGGGCAAGGTTGAGGAAGCAGTGTCTAGGGTTCGATGTGCTTTGCATGTGAGATATGTGCTTAGTAGTTGGTAAATATGCACTTGCATTAACTGTAAGATAAGGATCTCTTTATTCCATATTCCAAAAGTTTCCCAAAATAAGCATAAAGAGGATTTCCCACAAGGGTGCCCGAGTTGCCACGGGTTAAGGAAACATTGGTTTAAGAACAATGAAAGTTAATCACTGGAAGACTGCATCAAGAAGTCCATAAACTAATCAATGATCGACCCGAGATGAATCTTGTAATAGGCTTTGATGCTACAAACAGATGGAGTGGTGGAGTGCCGTGTACCTAAAACTTGAACAGCATCTCGGATGTGTATCCAAGCTGATCGAGGTGAGCAACCATCGCTTTGTTCATTGGTGGTGGTCCACACCTCAACACCTAAAAATTCCACGCGCCGTTACTTTATCAATCAGAGATAAAGAAAGTGGGAAATTATAGATCATACGCAGACCTGAATGTCACTGGCTGGTGGAGGGCAGTGAGTTTGAATCATCTCTTTAGATACGAAACCAACGCCACCGTCCCATATTTCTGGCGGCTGCAACAGCACATGCGAAGTGAGCGATTTCATGACTCAACAAAGCACAAATCTGAATTTGCTTATTATAGGCACCAGTAATATGCAGAAGCCATGGTAGCAGAGCGAAGATACATCTTTTGTAAAATACTTCTGCTATTCTTTTATTCTTTTTTTAGTCAAAAGAATCGTACAGTGTTATTCATGGCTTAAGGAGACGAGAAAATCCCAAACATCAACTGGAAAGATAGTTCTGATTCATGTCAGATGGGACAACGAATTAGAGGTTTAGGCACCAAGTTGTCATATCTATTAGAGAGAATGCACTCTTAGGCTAGATGCATGCCAAGAAAGGATGAAAGGAAAACCAGAAGATTAACCAAATAAATAGAGAGGCACAAAACCTGATTCAAGACATAATAGAGATGGAACTGATCAGGAAAACTCTGGGCAAAATTATCCAGCTCTTCCTGCAAAACGTGTTGCTAATGTTATTAACCCACCTTAATATACTAAGATTAGATGATCTCAGGCAATTTGATATTTAGTGAGGTACTCTTTAGATACATACCAATTGGCATATCATGCAAGCAAAAGAGAGATCAGCAAAGAAAGATTATTTCCTGAAATAAATAATGTGCTAGGCCCTTGCTGATACAAGCCACTGTATAACCCACCTGTCTTGTGGCTGTCTGAGCTCTTTGTTTGCACAAAGGCTAGGTTCCATAACATCAATTCAAATCGAAAGCAAATTAAACAACAAAAGGGTTGCTCAAAATGGTTCTGACATTACAGCCATCAGTCATGACCTAGCTTGCTAAAACTTGAAAGAAGTGATTTCCGAAATGATATCCTAAAACTTTACTACTGTATGAAGCAGAATCACCCATTGGAAAAGATGTCTCCAACAGAAAATTAATGCCTATTACTACTATTCAACTCTATGACCATTGCCTCCGATTCCAATTCAAGAAGAAGACCAGATATTGTTCACGTCATGCCATAGAACGAAAAATATTCAACTTAATAAATCCAGAGAGAGAGAGAGAGAGAGAGACTCCGACCTTCAAAAGGATGTCCTCGTATGTGACATTCCCATAAATGAGGTGAATCTTGGTCTTGTCATGAGGATTTTCTAATATGGCTCTCGCGACCTAAGTGCATCCAAGGAAATAGTGGCAATCATAAAAACCAAATCTTTTGGCATTCAGTATCATACCAACAGATAGGAAAACTATCTGCGCACTGCCCAAATTTGTCATCCTACATACACACCTGGAACATTGGAGTAATGCCAGTACCTCCAGCGAGCATCCCAAAAGCCCTCACTTGGCCAGGTTGATACTTGAAGCGACCCTAAGAAAATAATAAAAGTACACCGAAAATAAGTCTATTATGACCATCACCGGCAGATAAAAACTTCTGTTACACTTCGATTTTCGAACATCAGATTTGGTAAAAAGAATCAGCAGTGGGCTCGTCATATTCGAAAGGAATAGTAACTAGGACTCTTTATGAGCTCAATTAATTTAGTTATGCTGCATTGTGTAGAATCATCAATATGAAATCGTGTCTTAACATGTGGTGTGCAGCTAAAAAGACGAGCATTCAGATATATCCGATCCGATAGGCCATAGGCATACTACAACTGCTTAAGAAATGTAAAACATTTACCATGCGTTATCTATGACGAGAGCAGTGAACGACACATCCAAAATCATATTTCTTTTGATAAAGCGTTCATGTAATTCGAGAGGCTTGACACAAACAGCTTTCATGAAGGAGCAAGCTAGCCATCTAAGGAAGCACAGCTATTAGGAATGCAATCTTGAAGCAAAACATTATGTACGGTCTAAAATCTATAATCTCGTCTTCGGTGCTTTTTCTGTTAGCCCAAAATATATGCTTTGCTAGGACATAAATTCTAAGTCTTAGTGAATAGTCTTCTGCTAAAGGCCCATAGTATTTAGCGCCTGACCTCAAAAGGCAATTGAAAGAAACTCCTCTTAACTCCCTGAAGAGAAATAGGTAAAGCGAGTATGACATTCAAATTTTTTATGGCTAATAGGAAAATTATCTCTAGTAACCAAACTAGTACACCAACTCCCATCCTGCTTTACATTAACGCATTAGAGAATTGAAAAAAAAAATTCAGAAGATTCTTCACTTGCCTACAGCCTGATACCATCAGCAACTGGAAACAAACTATATTCTGAAATAGATTCGGCGAATGGAAACAAAATATATTATGAACTAAATTCGCTTAAAAATTTACCTTAGGCCCCTTCACAGCCAAGTAATCACCTTCACACATTTCCCGGAAATGGTGGGACATCCTTCCTTGGGGATACATCTAATCACAAGGAAAAGAACAAAAAACAGACGATGTTATGAATGTGTGGAAAAGGAGGGAAAGAAAGGAACTATATCTGGCTCCGAGCTAATTGATTCAGCCCAAACCTTGATAACTAGCTCAAAGTATCCAACATCAGAATCCAAGGTGGTCGGAGTGTAAGCCTTTATAACTTCTTCACCGACACCATCCTTCCCTCTGTTATGCAAAAACATAAAAATAAAATAAAATTGCATAATCCATGCCTTATAACATCCTTGCGCGAAACTCCACAAACACATGCAGAAACCAAACATAAGCCACACATCACGAACTTATCATACTCAACCAACCGAAAAGGTCAACGAGCTGAAACCTGCAACTCAAATGCTGTCCAATCGGAAGCCCCAAGACTGAACTCGGAGTAGGAAGAGCGAATCTAAACTTAGCGACGTTGTGGTTAAGCTGCGTCCTCTTGACGAGCTGAAACTCCTTGAAGTTCTCGGGATCAAGACAGCCTGACACATTCCAAATGCCTAAGTCAGTCGAATCGAAGGACGCCGGATGAATCTTAATCTCCGCAGAAGCCGGAAAACTAGGGGAAAAAAAAACAAACGGCCGACAAGCACGGGAACAGCTCGTGAACCAGAGATGTGGATCAGGTCCCGGCGGACGCACCTTTAGGTTTCTTCTGGAGGTAGAAATAGTAGGCGGTACCAGCTCCAACGGCGACGACAGCGACGGCGATGCTCAGCATTTCGACACGGTGAGATTGGAGAGGCTCCATTTTTGGAGTTTCGAGAAGCTGTAACCAGTGACTTGAGGAAGACGAAACGGGGGGAGAGAGGGAGAGGGAGAGAGAGGGTCGAAGCAGAAAGCGTGCTCTCTATTGGCTTCGCTCCGTCTCTTCCGTTCGAGTTTGGTCTATTGATGCGGGCGGCTCCTGGTGGTATTTATAAGGTGGACGCGACGCCGGTTGCAGGATAATCGGAAAAGGCGCGGTTTCAGGTGATTCCGCTCGCATTCCCCCGTTAAACTTAATTTTTAGGCTTTTCTTTTCTTTTTGATTTCCTTGAAAATAAGGAGAATCGCAATTGTAAAAAAATTCTGAAAATGCTCCGGTTGAAACGTTGACCGGGAGATTCCTCCTTTTGTCCTTTGCTCCTTGCCCATCTAAATTCTTGATTGAATATATGAATTTTCGCCTAATATAATGTTATTGGTGTTATGAAATACATAAATATTTAAAATACATGAATGAATATTCATTATATTCATCATATCTAATGTACCTTTTATGGTACATTTCTAAGTTCATCTCCCTATCCAATGAATGTATTAATTCAATACATTAGTATTAATGATAAGTGCATTCTTATTCTCCTATAAATAGGAGCTTAGTTTTTTGGTCATTGATGATATAAGTTGAAATAAAGAGATTTCTCCTCTGGCTTTCTCTACTTGCTATCTGTTCTCTCTGTTATATACTTGCAGCGAGATATTTTACAACACGTTATCAGCACGAAGATCTACCAATTGAGAAAGTATGTTAGTGTTCTCTTTGTTTTCTTTAATCAACTTATACTTCATCTTCTTCTATCAATTCTTCATCTTTTATTATCTTTTTGGTCTGAAACCAACTTCAAATCTAAAAGTGTCCTTCTGTTCCTGAAGTGGCAGTGGATATTTGGAAATCCTTCTAATTATTTTAAGGATTCATTTTGGTACAGAATTATGACAAATATTGAAAAGCCCAAATTCCACATCCTGGAAGTGAGTGGAAATAATTATCTGTCCTGGTGCCTTGACATGGAAATGCACCTCCAAGGGTAATGTCTCGCTAATGCAATCACAGAAGATGGAACCTCAAATGATAAAGATAGAGCAAATGCACTGATTTTTATTTGTCGTCATGTGCATGAGAGCCTGCAGACTCAATATTTATCCGTTCGAGACCCTCAGACCCTGTGGAGGAGGTTGAAGGATAGCTATGATCATACCAAGACTGTTATCCTCCCTAAAGCGCAGTATGACTGGCAGCATCTCAGGCTGCAAGATTTTAAATCAGTGTCTGACTATAACTCCGCTTTATTTGATATTATTTCTCGACTTGAGTTATGCGGTGTCAAGCTCACTGATGTGGAGCTATTAGAGAAAACTTTCTCCACCTTCCATGCTTCGAACATTGTATTGCAACAGCAATATCGGCAGCGTCATTTTGCCACATACTCTGAATTAATTTCTGTGCTCCTGGCTGCTGAGCAAACAAATGAACTGCTGCTCAAAAACCATGATGTTAGACATGTTGGCTCAAAAGTATTGCCTGAAGCACATGCCAACTATGAGAAAAATACTGGCCATTTTATGAGCTATAAGCGCAGGCAAGGACATAATCCTCGAAGGGGTTGGGGTGGCAGGAATTTTAACCGCCCTAGGAAATCTAACATTGGCCCGTATCATGATAAAGAAAAGAAGCCAATGAAGGTAACTAATGAAAGTATTTGCCATCGATGTGGCATGGGTGGGCACTGGTCACGTACTTGTCGTACGCCAAAGCACTTTGCTGATCTATACCAGGCATTTTTAAAAAATACGGGCAAGCGTAGTGAATCTCACGCCATTAAAATTAATCCTACTGCAATAACCACTATTGAAGCCAACAATATCTCTGTTGGTGGGACTCCTCTTGCTCCTGAAGCAGCAAATGCATCCTTGGATGTCTCCGATTTCTTTGAGGACCTCTGATTGCTTTGATCGGGCATCAGACTGGTGGATGACAACTTAGACTTCGAGTTTTATGATAATTTCTTTCTAGTTGTTTTTCTTTAAATGTATTACTCTTTTATTATTCTCTAATATGGTTATGTAATGAAATGCTTATGAACCTTATATTTGTTATTTTTGAAATTTTATTTGATCCTATAATTTATATACAAATTTTATGATACTTGACACCTGAAGTTGTCAACATAAATGCAAATGGAAAATACCGAGAAAAATGAAGATGTTTGTTTGCTTGATAGTGCAACAACACATTCCATATTTCATAGTAGACACTTTTTCTCGAGTGTGACATTGCGTAAAGCACATGTCCATACGATATCAGGTCCTGTTAAGATTATTAATGGTTTCGAGAATGCCACAATTGTTTTGCCAAATGGCACCATCCTGCATATTGAGAATGCATTTCTAAGCAGTAGATAAAAAAGGAATCTACTTAGCTTCAAAGATGTACGCCGAAATGGGTACCATATTGAGACTATTTATGAGCAAAATAAGGAATTTCTCGACATTACCTTTTATAAGATGGGCCTGAAGACCATCCATGAGAAGTTAGAAGCTTCTCCTACGGGTTTGTATTGTGTCATGATTAAGGCCATTGAAACCTATGCCACCATGTCCTGGAGATTGGTAAATTCTGATAAGTTTGGATTGTGGCATGATCGCCTTGATCACCCTGGTGCTACAATGATGCGTAGAATAATTTAGAACACAAGATGACACCCTTTAAAGGATACAAAGGTTTTGTTGTCCAATGATTATAATTGTGAAGCTTGTTCACAAGGAAAACTCATTATCAAACATTCTCTAACAAAAGTTAATCTTGAATCCCCTTTATTTTTGCAAAGAATTCAGGGTGATATTTGTGGACCAATATAACCACCAAGTGGACCGTTTCGATATTTTATGGTACTAGTGGACGCATCCTGTAGATGGTCCCATGTTTGCCTATTATCTACGTGCAATGTCGCATTTGCACGTTTACTTGCGCAAATTATAAAGCTCTGGGCACATTTCCCTGATTATCCAATTAAGAGCATAAGGATGGATAATGCTGGTGAATTTACATCAAAGAGTTTTGATACATATTGTGCTTCACTCGAAATCGAGGTTGAGCACCCAGTCGCATATGTTCATACTCAAAATAGATTGGCAGAATCATTGATTAAACGCATCCAAATCATTGCCCGCACTCTATTATTGAGAACAAATCTAAACGATACAGCATGGGGTCATGCAGTTTTGCATGCGGCGGCCTTAATTAGATTGCGCCCCATTGCTAGTCTCTTACAATCTCACCTTCAGATGGTTCTTGGTTATGAACCTGATATTTCACATTTACGTACTTTTGGTTGTGCAGTACAGGTGCCTGTAGCACCACCAAAAAGAACTAAAATGGGTCCCCAACGCCGTTTGAGCATTTATGTTGGGTTTGATTCGCCATCCATTATTAGGTTCTTGGAACCAACTACTGGTGATCTTTTTACTGCTAGATTCGCGGATTGTCATATCGATGAGACAGTGTTTCCATCAATTGAGACATCTACGACTTCTATGACTGCAAAGCAGAAACCAGTTGAGGTTATCTCCTGGAATAAGAAAGATTTATCTCATTTAGACCCAAGAACTCCTGAATGTGAAAATGAGGTGTATCGTATAATCCATTTACAGGCTATGGCCAATAGACTTCCTGACGCATTTAATGATGCTGCTAAGGTAACGAAGTCCCATATTCCAGCTGCAAATGCTCCAGCTAGTATAGTTGTTCCCGAAGGACAGGATAAAATGGATCAAAATTCACCACATTTGAAGCGTGGTAGACCGATAGGATCAAAAGACACTATTCCTCGAAAACGAAGGGGAAAGAATCAGGAATCCGCTCCAGAAGAGCCCGGTATTGTGCTTGCTCCCAAAGCGCTTATTGCCCCTGAAGAGGCACAAACCCATGAAATGATCACCAACCCCGGGAATACTGAGAATTCCATTACATATTGTAATGAGATTTGAGATCGGAATGAAATCATCATGGATGATGTTTTTGCATTCTCAGTTGCTCATAAAATTATGGATGATGATTGTGAGCCACAATCTAGTATTGAATGCCGTCAAAGGCATGACTGGATTAAATGGGAAGAAGCAATTAAGGCCGAATTAGCTTCTCTAGCTAAACGATAGGTTTTTGAACCTGTAACTCGAATCCCGACAATGTAAAGCCTGTTGGATATAAATGGGTATTTATCCGAAAACGAAATGAGAAAAACGAGGTTGTGAGATATAAAGCCCGACTCGTTGCTCAAGGATTCTCCCAGCGACCTGGGATTGATTATGATGAGACATATTCACCTGTGATTGATATGATTACATTTCGTTTTCTAATTAGCCTTGCAGTCTCTGAAAGATTGGAAATGCGTCTTATGGACGTTGCGACGGCTTATCTATATGGCTCATTAGACTCTGATATTTATATGAAAATTCCCGAGGGATTTAAAATGCCTGAAGCACGCACTCCCCGCAACTTATTCTCAATAAAGTTGCAAAGATCTTTGTATGGGTTAAAGCAATCCGGTCGCATGTGGTACCAACGCCTAAGTGAGTACCTAATTAAGGAAGGGTACAAGAATGATCCTATCTGCCAATACGTGTTTATTAAGAAATCAGAAACCGGATTTGCTATTGCAGCAGTTTATGTCGACGATATGAATTTAATTGGAACTCCAGAAGAGTTAGCTAAAACTGCTGAGTATTTGAAAAGGGATTTTGAAGTTAAAGACTTGGGTAAAACCAAACTTTATCTTGGTCTAGAGCTTGTCATAAAGCAAATGGAATAATTGTCCATCAATCAGCATACATTGAAAGATTACTTAAACGCTTCAACGTGGACAAGTCTCACCCATTGAGCACCCCTATGGTTGTAAGGTCTCTAGATCCCTAAAAGGATCCATTTCGTCCTATAGAATCTGATGAAGAGATACTTGGTCCTGAAGTACCATATCTCAATGTAATTGGGGCGTTAATGTACTTGGCACAATGTACGAGACCAGATATCGCTTTCGTAGTAAATTTATTGGCACGTTTTAGTTCTAAGCCAACTCGGAGACACTTGAATGGAGTTAAACATATTTTTCGTTATCTCCGAGGAACCATAGATTTGGGATTATATTATTCCAAGGATTCCACTACATCTGGTTTAGTTGGATATGCTGATGCTGGATATAAATCTGATCCACATAAGGCTCGCTCCCAAATCGGTTATTTGTTTTGTTATAACGGCACTGCCATTTCTTGGCGTTTTACTAAGCAATCGCTAGTAGCTACATCTTCTAACCACTCTGAGATTATTGCTTTATATGAAGTTGGAAGAGAGTGTGTTTGGTTAAGATCCGTTATAATGCATATTCATAATTTTTGTTGTTTAACACCGGTTGCAAATTTTCCCACTATAATTTATGAAGATAATGCTGCTTGTATTGCACAAGTTAGGGGATGATATATCAAAGGTGATAGGACCAAGCATATCTCGCCGAAATTTTTCTATACTCACGAACTCCAAGAAAGTCGACAAGTTGATGTTAAACAGATTCAATCCATAAATAATCTTGCAGATCTTTTTACCAAATCATTACCAACGTCAATTTTTGAAAAATTAGTATGTGGCATTGGTATGCGGCGAGTTCACAAGATGCAAGATTGACTAGCTTCAGCAGTGGCTATATGGTTTAATTGAGGGGGAGATATTATGAACTATGCACTGCACTCTTTTTTCCTTTTGTCCGGTTTTTGTCCCACTGGGTTTTTCCGACTTAAGATTTTCAACGAGGCAGTATCATTCTATGCACATTCATAATATGATGAGCACAATGAATATTCAAGGGGGAGTGTTATGAAATACATGAATGTTTGAAATACATGAATGAATATTCATTATATTCATCCTATCTAATGTACCTTTTATGGTACATTTCTAAGTTCATCTCCCTATCCAATGAATGTTCATCTCCCTATCAAATGAATGTATTAATTCAATACATTAGTATTAATGATAAGTGCATCATTATTCTCCTATAAATAGGAGCTTAGTTTTTTGGTCATTGATGATATAAGTTGAAATAAAGAGATTTCTCCGAACACAATGAATATTCAAGGGGGAGTGTTACGAAATACATGAATGTTTGAAATACATGAATGAATATTCATTATATTCATCCTATCTAATATACCTTTTATGGTACATTTCTAAGTTCATCTCCCTATCCAATGAATGCTCATCTCCTTATCAAATGAATATATTAATTCAATACATTAGTATTAATGATAAGTGCATCCTTATTCTCCTATAAATAGGAGCTTAGTTTTTTGGTCATAGATGATATAAGTTGAAATAAAGAGATTTCTCCTCTGGCTTTCTCTACTTGCTCTCTGTTATATACTTGCAGCGCGATATTTTACAACAAATGATGATTTTTTAATTTATTTTATATGAAATCTGAACTTTAGTTCAATGTACGATTGTGTTCCTGAACTTTTAATTTTCCCAACATGATCAATGAATTTTTGTACATGTTCAATCTAGTTCATGAGAACTATATTCAATGCTGTCTTTTCATTAATTCAAGTTCATGGGTAATTTTGAACGTTTTCGTATAGTTCAATGATTAAATTGAATATTTAGAAAAAGCTCGGAGGTTATATCGGACAAATTAAAAGTTCAGGAATGACAATGTAAATCAGGATAAAGTTCAGGAACCACATTAAATAAAATTCAATGAAAATATTCCACGTTGAGTCAAAGTTTATGGAGAATTAAGGCAACCATCCCTTCTTGAATCAAGAAGAATACACAATCAAGCCCTTTGACTTATTGATTCCGTCTGTATTCAATTCGGACGAGTTTAGGTGATGTGATGCTGGAAGTTGGTCCAAAGAATAAGGTCGAATTGTGAATAATCAATACGACTGATCAGCTATGTTTCACCTTGTAGACTCGTTGGCTTCTAACCAATGATCATTTTGAACCTTATGCTTTGACAGAATCGGGATGGAGGGATGAAATTGAAACAGTTGATTAACTCGGAGGCCTCCCCTGTAATATTTTGAAATTCGAGACGTGGTCCGAAATTCTTCCCAATTTTCTAGTGATTCAGCAGCGACACTGGATGGAGCTGACAGCGATAGCGACGGCGAGCGGCGACCTCGTTCGTCTGTACGCCGTGTGGGTGGCCAGTTCCTAACCTCTCGCGCTCGGTGCGTTCCCAGCGGGGTTGCTACACCCGACCCGAGTCTCTCCGGAGCTTCCGATTCCGCCCCTATTTCACCGAAGTCTTCGCCTACCGTGGCTTCTCTGTTTCGAAGAATCACTTGCCCATAGGCGCGTCGAACGAAGGAAGAGAAAGATGGTGTGGGGACTTTTCCCCGCGGATTCACTCTCAGGTAAGACGTCTCTAGTTCGTGCGTGGAGGCACTCGCAGTGTGCGAACCTCGGAGACGAGTCACTCTCTGTTAAAACGGGCTTTGTACTTCGAGTATGATGATATAGACAATCACTCGAGCTATCAGCGATGTGTTCGAGCTTTGATTTTGAATTTTCATGGCCGAATTGTTTCTGACGAGCGTTGTGTGTGTATCTGATCGCGAGGCAGGTGAAGAGAAGTACTATATCTTCAGTAAGGGGACTTATAAAGTGGGCCGAAAGGGTATGTGCTGTGAATCTAATTCTTGAAAATGCCTCCAAGTACGTTGGTTTGGTTTCGAATCTTTTTGTGTGCGATCTGCATATGCACCGGTTTCTCGAGGGGACCATTCTGTTTGTCGAGAAACACGAACTAACATTCGGCTAAGCTGTGTAACATTCGCAATCATGCATAAATAAAAGCATCGCATCTGAATGTCGGCACTAAAAATCCCATCTTCATGGAAGAATGAGGGGCCATAACTCTGAAAATGTTTGTTGGCTGGTTCTGAGTTATGTGATTGTGATTTTTTCCCCTTGCTGTAATTACAGGTTGCGACATAATTATCAACAAGGACAAAGGAGTTTCGAGGATTCATGCAGAGATAACTGTCGCTGCAATGACTAACACGAGTCCCTTGGCAATCGAGTCTTCCGCCTCTTCTGCAAAGGTCCTGATAAGAGATTGCTCGAAATATGGTACTTTTATCAACAAACATCTTGGCTCCCCAGAAAAGGTTCATGAGTTTCCTAACAAGGAAGCGACTTTAAAAGATTGCGATATGGTTTCTTTTGGAACTGGCAACGCAATCTACAGGTAACTTTTGTTTGCTGGTAAAAAAATTTGGTCTGTTAACATTTCAATTTGAATAGCATTTGCTTTTGTGTATTCTTTTACGTTAAGGTTATGTATTAGTATTTGGAAGCTCAAGATTGACACTGTTGAGAGCGATGATTTCTTCAGCAACATTTAGTTGATTATGTCTTTTGAAATCTGGCAGGTTTTGTTTTGTCCCGCTTGTATTTTATGTCGTCTGCTCGGAGTCTCCCTCATCATTTCGTTTTCTGGAAGAAAAAGTATCATCAATTGGTCAGTTCTTCTTTTCTCTTTTTGAATTCCATAAGCTAGTTGGCTTGTGTGTCATACTGATTTGCTTTTTTTATAATTTCTGGCTGCTCTTATTAATTTCTTTTGAAGTGGCAAAGGTTGAGGAGTGATAAAAAGCATCCACTGTGCATTTAGAATTGTAGTCCATTGCTTTTGTTTGTGGACACAACCCATGCATAATTTTAGCGAGGGAATGCAATGCAGCAATGAAGTCATGAATAATGAGATGTCACTTGGTGAACATGGTAACTTCCACAAGTTGAAATGCTAGGTCTTTCTATGTTTTTTTTGTATCCTCATAGAGAAATAATGGTGATTCCAGCACTCTTGGATGGTCCCTTGCTGTATACTGTGTTTCTGTTGGTGCATATCTGCACTGAACAAATAGCACTGAAGCTAGCCAGTAATTCCTGAAGTATCTAGCCAACTGGTGAATCCGTAACCGAGAAAACTCATAGGATTTTGTTTGAGTCTGAAGATATGTGAGTCTCACTGTTCCTTCTGATACTGTGGTTCCTGTTGAATTATCATGTTTTTTAGTAGGAATATGTTTGAATTCTGTATTTTAATACCTAAAGTAGGTTTACCTAACTTAGGTGAGTCTATACCTAAATTAGGCCTCTTGCCTAACTTAGGTAAAGTCAATACCTAAAGTAGGCTTCTTGCCTAACTCGTGAGTCTATACCTAAATTAGGCCTCTTGCCTAACTTAGGTAAAGTCAATACCTAAATTAGGCTTCTTGCCTAATTCGGGTCTTCTTTTCTTGTATATATATCCACCTTGTAATTACTCAAGTTATGTAAGGAAATACAGATTTTTTCCTTCATGGTATCAGAGCTTTAGGCTCATTTTTCTGGGATAGTGTTGCAGTGCAACCTTCATCGCTGCAATAATCTTCCAATCACAGCCTTCATTGCTGGATTATTTTCACAGCCGTGCCTTCATTGCTGGTTCTGTTTTTCGCAGCCTTCATTGCTGCATTCTCAGCTATACTGCTGACTTATCCAGCCTCCATTGCTGGTTCTGTTTTTGCAGCCTTCATTGCTGCAATAATCCTTCAATCACAGCCTTCATTGCTGGATTATTTTCACAGCCGTGCCTTCATTGCTGGTTCTGTTTTTCGCAGCCTTCATTGCTGCATTTTCAAGTCACTTGAAGCCTTCGTT
This sequence comes from Rhodomyrtus psidioides, assembly GCA_021437785.1. Lineage (NCBI taxonomy): Eukaryota > Viridiplantae > Streptophyta > Magnoliopsida > Myrtales > Myrtaceae > Rhodomyrtus > Rhodomyrtus psidioides. Next base: position 1,660,454 of record JAILYB010000039.1, read on the forward strand.
GCTTCTGTTTTGTTGTTCCTTTAAAGTGAAGAGGAAGAATGGATGCTTCAAAGCCTACATGGAGGGATAACCGAGATAGTATGTGGTGTACCCACTGTAAGAAGCCAAGGCATACAAAAGAGCGTTGCTGGAAACTGAATGGCAAACCAACGAGCTCAAGACGAGAGTGGGGAAATAGAGGAGGACGGTCAAGGCCCAAAGCTCGTCTAATTGAACAAACCAGCCAGCAGATCAGTAATAATGAATGGCAGGACAATGAATCCTTCAACAGTGAGGAGATAGAAAGAATTAGAGACCTTTTAGCGTCTCTTGAAAAGCCCTCTGGTGCATGTTCTTTAGGACTCTCAGGTAATCCTCTATTTTCCGTTGGTAAAAATGCCTCAGAAACTCTTTCTAGTGAAGCTTGGATAATAGACTCAGGTGCTACTGATCACATGACTCACACTTCACATTTCTTTAGTACCTATACTCCATGTCCAAGCAATAGAAAGGTAGTGGTGGCAAATGGTTCCCTAGCCACTGTTGCAGGAGTTGGTGATATCCATATTACGCCCAATCTCACTCTCAAAGGTGTTCTCCATGTGCCGAAACTATCAGCCAATCTTGTCTCCATACAAAAGCTCACCAAAGATCTCAATTGTTATGCAATCTTTTACCCTACATACTGTGTTTTCCTTGAGCAGGATTTGGAGAGGAAGATTGGACTTGCTAAGGAAAGGAATGGGTTGTACTATCTTGAGACGCCGAGGGCTTTGAAGAAAGTCATGAATAATTCATCTTTGTCATTTCTTAGTGCTTCAAACAAAGATGTCATTTGGCTTCATCATTTTCGTTTTGGTCATCCATCTTTTCGAGTCTTAAAAATCATGTTTCCTTCTTTGTTTAAAGGATTAGATATGACTGAATTTCAGTGTGATACATGTGAATTTGCTAAGCACACTCGTGTATCTTTTCCTATTAACAACAAAAGAAGTTCTCTTCCTTTTGATTTGATTCACAGTGACATTTGGGGACCTTCCTCAATTCCAAATATCTCAGGGGCTCGTTGGTTTGTTTCTCTAATCGATGATTGCACTAGGGTCACATGGATATTCTTACTCAAAAACAAATCCGATGTAAGTAGTGTTATTCCTAACTTCCATTCCATGGTTCAAAACCAATTTGGAGTCAAAATTAAATGCTTTAGGTCAGATAATGCTCGAGACTACTTTAATCAGATCTTGTCAACCTATTTCCAAAAGGAAGGGATCATTCATGAGTCATCTTGTGTAAGCACACCACAACAAAATGGGGTTGCTGAAAGGAAAAATGGTCATTTGCTTAACACTACTAGAGCATTGTTGTTTCATGAGAATGTCCCTAAGTCATATTGGGGGGAGGCTGTCCTTACATCTGCATACATGATTAATAGACTACCATCAAGAGTATTAGATTTCAAAACTCCCATGTCTATTCTTTCTAGCTTTTATCCCCATTTCAGGACAACAAATAATCTCATACCTAGAGTCTTCGGTTGCACCTCGTTCGTACATGTTCATAATCAACACAGGGGAAAACTAGATCCCAGAGCAATCAAATGTGTCTTTCTTGGTTATTCATCTACACAAAAGGGATACAAATGTTATCATCCTCCCTCTAGGAAGACCTATATATCAGTCGATGTTACATTTGTGGAAAACAAACCATACTTTCCGGAGTCTTATCTTCAGGGGGAGAAATCATTAGTGGAAGATAAAGACTTTGAAGACCTTAATCTTGATTTACCTCCAGATAATCTTCCAACTCAAACTTCCACTTCTAATCACCTTGTTCCTGATCAATCAGCTCCTTTTGATGAATCAGTTCCTACTACTTCAAATTCGAACTCACTCCCTACATCCGAATCTATTCCAGAACAACTCTCCACTCCTGCATCTACCCGTATTTATGACTCTATGAGATTTCCTCAGGTGTACTCAAGACAGGAAGCTGTTCCAAACCAAACACAAGTTCAAGATTCTCATCTGAATTCTGCAAATGAATTCCCGGTAAGTTCCGACTTTCCTTTGCATGCAGAATCAATAGATATGCTAGAAAATATGCCAGAAGATGACTCCTACCTTCCCATTGCTGTTAGAAAAGGTACAAGAGAGTGCACAAGGCGACCTTTATATCCACTATCTCACTATGTGTCACTTGAACGCCTATCACCATCTCATAGAAATTTCATTATGAGTTTAAATACCATTGCTATTCCAAATACTTTATCTGAGGCATTTTCTAAAGAAGAATGGAGGAATGCAATGAGAGAAGAAATGGATGCACTGGAAAAAAACAAGACCTGGGAGATTGTCGAAAAACCAAAGGAAAAAAATCTTGTGGGCTGCAAATGGGTTTTTTCCTTGAAATATAAAGCTGATGGTTCTCTTGAGAGATATAAAGCAAGATTGGTGGCAAAGGGATATACTCAGGCTTATGGAGTAGATTATCACGAGACATTTGCTCCTGTGGCAAAGATGAACACTGTGAGAATTTTACTTTCTATAGCTGCCCACTTCAATTGGCAACTTCAACAGTATGATGTGAAAAATGCATTCTTACATGGAGACCTAGAAGAGGAGATCTACATGAGTATTCCACCGGGTTTTGAAGGGAAGATGACAACAAACAAAGCATGTAGATTACAGAAAGCACTATATGGGCTCAAGCAATCGCCTAGAGCTTGGTTTGGGAGATTTTCCAGAGTTATGAAAGGTTCGGGGTACAAACAGAGCCAAGGCGATCATACTCTCTTCATTAAGCACTCGACAACAGGGAGAGTGACGGCACTTCTAGTGTACGTTGATGATATTATTGTCACAGGTGATGATGATGAGGAGAAACAAGAGCTAAAACGTTGTTTGATTAAAGAATTTGAAATAAAAGAGCTAGGAAGACTCAAATACTTCCTTGGGATTGAAGTTGCTCACTCTAGACAAGGGATTTTTCTTTCTCAACAAAAGTACGTGACCGATCTCTTAAAGGAAACAGGAAAGCTTGGGTGTAAACCAGTAGCCACACCTATTGAGCCTAATAAAAACCTTGGGGAGGCAAAGGAAGAACCTGCTGTAGATCGAGAAATGTACCAAAGATTGGTTGGGAAACTCATCTATTTGGCTCATACTAGGCCCGATATTGCCTACTCAGTAAGCGTGATTAGTCAGTTTATGCATGACCCAAGAGAATCACACTTACAAGCCGTCAATCGAGTGCTACAATACTTGAAAGGAAGTCCTGGAAGAGGAGTTATGTTCAGAAGAAATCAAAAACTTGTGCTAGAAGCTTATACCGATGCTGACTATGCAGGATCGTTGGTGGATAGAAGGTCAACATCTGGTTATTGTATATTTCTTGGTGGAAATTTAGTGTCTTGGAGAAGTAAAAAACAAAACGTAGTTGCAAGATCAAGTGCTGAATCAGAATTTCGGGCAATGGCCCAAGGAGTATGCGAGCTATTATGGCTCAAAATCATCCTAACAGATCTGAAAATCAAGTGGGAGGGTCCTATGAAGCTGTACTGTGACAATAAATCAGCAATCAACATTGCTCATAATCCTGTACAGCACGATAGGACAAAGCATGTTGAAATTGACAGACACTTCATCAAAGAAAAGCTAGAAGAGGGGTCGATCTGCATGTCCTACATACCTTCTGGAAATCAACTTGCAGATGTGCTGACCAAGGGACTTAATGGTGGAATCTTTTACGAAATAACTTCCAAGCTGGGAATGGAAGACATCTATTCCTCAGCTTGAGGGGGAGTGTTGAATTATCATGTTTTTTAGTAGGAATATGTTTGAATTCTGTATTTTAATACCTAAAGTAGGTTTACCTAACTTAGGTGAGTCTATACCTAAATTAGGCCTCTTGCCTAACTTAGGTAAAGTCAATACCTAAAGTAGGCTTCTTGCCTAACTCGTGAGTCTATACCTAAATTAGGCCTCTTGCCTAACTTAGGTAAAGTCAATACCTAAATTAGGCTTCTTGCCTAATTCGGGTCTTCTTTTCTTGTATATATATCCACCTTGTAATTACTCAAGTTATGTAAGGAAATACAGATTTTTTCCTTCAGTTCCTCTTTTCATTCAGATTATTAAGTGAGAGTGGCCCTTTTCAGATTATATCCATGTACAGGTATCTTAGTTGTCTCTGCATCATAGATCATTTACTGGCTGCGCTTCTCTTTATGTAGATTTGATCATGTCCATAAGAAATGACCTTTTGTTCATCCTGCATATGGTTTGGACTTCAGAGATTGCTTATATAGATGGCTTTTTCGCCTCCTACTACGTTAAAGATATTCAATTGGTTACCGAGATATTTTCATTTGGAGTTACAGTCTCATGGTTAACTATCTGAAGCAGGTGGTTTGGTAACTGAGAACTGTAGAGATTGCACACATGTCCTTGTTGATCAATTCATGCGCGTTGAGGAAAGCCTGCTTGATGCAGTCGTGGCTAAGAAACATTTTGTGCTAAGTAGCTGGCTTGAGGTATAATTATATTAAACATCTCCTAGGACTTCTTTCTGCTTGTCACTTGGCAGTCTTGTTATTGATGATTTTCCATTTTCTTTGTGGATTTAATTTGACAAACCTACTTGGCATTCAGCTAAGGTCTTCACAATAGTAACAAATCTCTAGTTCTTTGGTTTATGTAACTAGCTGTTTGGTGGATCCATCTCTGGTTTTCTGTTAACTTTTAAGTAAAGGTTTTTGCCCTCCATCTCCTATATTTTATTTGCTTTCTGGATTGACCCCAGACTGCCCCAAGCCACCAAAAATCCCAGAGAGAGTCCTGTGATATATTAATATTGTTACTTAATTACAGACAATTTTCTTTTGGGAAATTGAAGGCTTTAATCTTCTTCCGACTTTTCTTGCTTAAGTGCATTTTCTTGCTTTTGGCATGTAGCATCACTCTATTTGAATAATACAAACTGTTTTTGTTGAAATGTCAACTGTCAGATGTCAACCGGAGTTGAAAACTGGGTCTGCACTTGTTCAATCATGCAAGCGCCATAGGAATAGGATATAGGCCTGATGGTGGATTATCTTTAACAAGAATCTACATGTCCTTGATATTTCACCTGTCAAAATTGTTTCTGCAAGTCTCTGATCGATGCTTCATTTTAGTATCTTGCAGAAAAAGAGGTCCTGAATGAGATCCCTAGCTACACTTCGTGAGTTTATTCCACTCTAGCTTGATTGCACCTGGTCTTTCTCAATATAATTCCTATGTACATGCATCTCATTTGAATAACCACAATGTTCATTTCCAATCAGCCACCTTCCAACAATAGTAGTTGAAGGAGCATCAGTCAACGTCGCCGAACCTAAAACTCGTGAGACTTGTTTGGGGGGATATACTTTCTTATTGGAACCAACGCAAATGGTACTTCACTATCCTTTAATCACTTATAAATACTTTCAGGTCTTGATCACAATTTATTTGTCCGCTCAACTTTGTTGCTTGTAATTGTTCCTGTTAGGATGTACGTGTGAGTTGTGTTAGAGAAGTCCCACATTGGAGAATTAATGTGGTGTTGAGCAGTTAATATATCGAAGTTGGCCCATAACTCATTGGCTTAAGCTTTTGAGTGAAAGTGAGTCCAACCGGATATATTGACAGGCTCGGACTTGGGCTCCCTCTTGGCTATCTCCCTAGGTGAAAGTATCGGACTTTTGCTGCGTGCACCCAACAAATGGTATCAGAGTCGATGGTTGATTGGTGGGCCTCCAATCTGTTTCGGTGAATATCTCAAGAAGGAATCCGGTGATTGCGGAATCTGGTGATTGCGTCTCAAGAAGGAATCTGGTGCAGCCAACGCAGTTTCCGGGCTGGTGGACGTTGTGGTATAGCAACGGGCCCGATGTGCGTTGACGGATATTCAAGTTGAGATATGTTGGTGCGGAAGGATACTTGGATTAAGAGGGAGCAAACCTAACACTGGAGCTCACATGTGAGGGGGAGATTGTTAGGATGCACGTGCGAGTTGTGCTAGAGAAGTTCCACATTGGAGAATTAATGTGGTGCTGTGCAGTTAATATATCGAAGTTGGCCCATAACTCATTGGCTTAAGCTTTTGAGTAAAGGTGGGTCCAACTGGATATATTGACAGGCTCGGACTTGGGCTCCCTCTTGGCGATCTCCTCGATTAAAAGTATCGGACTTCCGCTGCGCACTCCCAACAGTTCCATTGAAAAATATGGCGTATACTTCCATTTCTAGTTTGGACTTAGAAACAGGGACGGCCCCTCAATATTATCATTTGGGCACTTGCCCCCATTGAGTTTATTCTTCTTTACGGATTTTGTGTATTTTTACAAAAGAAAAAAAGGTCGTCCCCTTGTTTTTTTACCTTTGGCCCCACTAGATATAATACTTGTTAGCTTTGACCTCTGTAACTCGTACTATGCTTCACATGTGTCTTCTTTGTTAATTTTGCTAGAATTTGACATAGTTCAATACTTTCATGCTTTTCCAATATATGAAAATGGTACATTTAATCCAGCTAAGATAAATTATCATCCTTATATCACTGTCAACACGGTCCAGCTTCATCTGTGCTTAGAAATGCTAAAATAGTTCCATCAACTCATTCTTATTGGCACTGATTCCAAGGCTTGAAATAGAGGTGACTACCTTGACCCAGGAATACAACATCAAATCGACTTCAAATTAGGGTTTCAGTTTCTTAATAATTTTTATCGTATGTGATCGTTATGTCTTTAACATGATCGGCGAAGAAGGCAGGTCTAATGTTTTGCAATATGTAAGCTGAGATATTTGAGCCACTATTTCAACTGTTGATGCCATGTCATTTTGCACCTTGTGGATATTCTACCAATTGGATTGTTTCATGTCAATTAATTTTTTTAACTCGGAACAAGGAGTTATCTTTATTGCGTTTCCTGTTTATCCAAATGGGTCGTGTGATATGGTTGGAGTTCATATATTTAGTTAACGCTTGCGTATCTGATTGATGTATCTAGGCATTTACCTACTCGGACTAGTAAAAAGCATGACCGTGAATGTGTTAAGGAATGCAGATGACCGTTGTACCATATTAAACTATCGAGAACTTGATGACCTCAATGTGATATTTAAGTCATCTTTTATTTCTCAATGTGCAGTATAAGTTTGAAGATAGACTGCAGATGCTGTTGGGCGTGGCTGGTGCAAAGATTCTTTCGGTGAATGAATATCATTTTTCTAGCCAAGTATGTATTTCATTCGCTAGATATTATCCCCTCGTTAGTAAACCGAAAGCTTCTAATCATCTGCTTGTGGGTGGTGAGAACTACATAGGTAGCATGCCATCTCTAATGCTATTCATTGTGTTTGCATAACTATCACATTTAGATGCTGTCACTATCTGGGTCCCGGTATTGTTAAGTTGAATGGAACTTATCTAGCCATTTACAAGCAAATACATCTCATAGTAATAATTACTTTTGGAAGTTCAAGCTGTCTGAAGATATTGCTTCTGACATCCACCATCTACCAATATTTAACTTTTCCATTAAAAGATCTACAAAGCATTCAATTGTCAATTCCAGCAAGGATGGAGCTAGGACATCCAGCCTTAGTATGCACTAAATTGATGTGGATATTTTTTTACTCTTGTTTCCACTAGAGAAGTTTAGGACTGAAAAATTTCATATTTGAGATCATAGAAGAAGTTGCAACATAATAAGTATGCTAGAGAGTTGAAGTTTAAAACCTTATTATTATTATATCACTTTTGACTTCTCAAACTTTGCTGTGCATGGAATCATCATAGTTTAATGTGATCAAAGCCTCCAAGTAATGAATCATTAGTTCCGTGTGAGGAAAATAATTTCTGTAATTAGGGGGAGTGCAGCTCCAGTGAGGGCAACTGCCCCAACTGAATTCCACTGCACATGTTCTGAAAGTCCACCTGAGCAAATATACCTAGCAAGAGAAAACTTTTCCTGTTAAATAGCATGATTGATGTAGCAGGAATAAGATCTAGTTATCTGTGATTATAGCACTTGCTGTTTTCTGTATTATCCATGCCTGAGTTCCTGCTGACATGTTTCATACACGCTCTTTTGCTTGTATTGTAGGCATCGGAGTTTGAGAATAAGCGAGTTGTGTATGTTATGCCTAGAAGAACTGTTGATAGTCGCTCCAGCAAAGTCAGTTTATTGTTTCGAGTTAATGAACTGGATTTGGTCTTCGCTGTTTTGTCTGGGCATCTGGACACTTCCTCACTTATATCACCAGCTGGTAAGGCCCTTGAATAATAATTTGACCATACAATGTCAAAAGAAATGCACTATCACGCACTCATCCATCTATATTGGTATATATTTATACAATTTGTTGACATCGGCTGACACCTTTATCAATTAGCATTACTTTGGCGTATATTATTTTTCCTTGGAAAATTGCCATAAAAGCTGAACCTGGCAACGCTGGTGGGCCAACTTTAATGTAGCCAATGGCTCTGAATACAAATTTGTGATTTTAACAGGACAGAATTCAGTGGGCTCTACCAGGCTCTGATACGAGCCGAGAAGAAAGAGAAAGCGGTTGAACAGATTTTAGAAGTCCTTTCAATATCCTTTGGCTGAAACTGCTCGTTGACCTCTGATGCAGAGTATAGACTTTTTTATTTTTGGTCAAAAGAGTTTAGACTTTTGGAAAGTACCACATTGATGTTTCCTACAAAATTCAGGGTTTCCTGGGCCGTCTGATCTACTATGTCAAGCCATCCCAAGTAGTTGAAAAGATGCTCGATAAGATTGGCCAACAATAGCCCGAAGAAGTAAATCTAAAATACGCTATGAACTTAGGAGAACCATTGTCTTCCATATGAAAGAAATTCTAATTCTTAATTTCCTATGTCATTTAGTGGATAAAGTTTTATCGCTGCTTGGAGAGGTGGCTTGCTAATTCCACAAAACTTCCAATTTGAAAAGCATCCAATCTTCTTCCTCTTTGAACACGGTGAAGAAAAGATAACTATGGAATATCTATAATTGTGGGGAACACGTTCTACCCTTTTGTTGATAAGCTACTTAAACAATAAAGATCTTCTGTTGAACTCGGTATATTGATGCATTCAATTTTATGCTATCCGTGGCACTCCAATTATGTAAGTCCATTATACTGTTTGTTGTACCTACTATTTAATATTTTATCAAGATAAGTGTACTGGAAATCCTAAAACTTGTCACGATGGTGTAATTGAGTCCTAAAACTTTCAAAAAGTGTAATCAAGTCCTAAAACTTGTCAAGTTTGTGAAATGAAGTCCTTCCATTAACTCTGTCCCACTTGACAAACGGAAAATGCTAAGAAGTTGTGTGATTCGATTGCACCATCCTGACGAGTTTTAGATTTGATTGCACCAAATTGACAAGTTTTAGGATTTGGTTGCACTTTTTGAAAATTTTAGGACTCAGTCGCACTTTCATGACAAGTTTTAGGACATCAAGTTTTAGGACATCCAGTGCACTCATCCCTATTTTGTCAAAACAATAGTAAGAGGCGCAGGACTATGTTTCCGGGTACCCTGACCATGTTTCGTGAGATTTGAGGTAGGAGACCGACAGCCATGGATATCTGTGTAGTTGCACTTGGTCTTGCAGTAACATTGTTGTATCCAAAGTCTGAGGAGGGTTTGTATGCTGCGATATGGAATATCAAACAATGAATAATTTTGTTTTAGTGTGAAATTCTTTGCCACTTCTGAGTCAGAGTATGCATTAATGATCAATTCTGTCCTTTTTCCAGTGATTGTTTCGTCTTCCTGCTCTACGGACGAGACAGTGGTAGCTGACTCAGAGGCGGACAATGAAACTGCTACATCGATGCATGTTGCTTCCCCTGTTCATCTAGAGAAACATGCTGTGCCTAACCATTCAGGAAAAGCTTCCCCAAATGATGTTGTATCTGACTCAGAAAATGACGGTGCTATGAGAAATAAGAACAGCTGCGATGACATTGTGGTTAAATGTGACAGAACTTCCACATCAATAAATGCAACTTCCCCTGTTCATCTAGAAAAACTAACCATGCCTAAAGATTCAGAAAAAGCTTCCACAGATTGTGTTGCAGCTGTATCTGAAGATGACCATGCTATGCGCGATAAGTACATCAACGACAACATTGTGATCAAAAGTGATAGAGCTGATGAGTCTGCTGAAGGATCTTCAGATATTATCTATAGCCAGGATTTAATAGTCAGGCGCACTACTTTACCTGCAATAAGCTCTGTGGATGGCTCTGGCGTGAACTTTAAACGCTTTAGAAAGGTATTCATACTCCGATTAATTATGCCTCTGCTACTTAATTTTCAAGTTAGGTATGGTTTCCAGTCTATGCAGCAAGCGGAGATTCTAAGTTGTGTATTTTATTCTGTTTGTGATCTTAATTACAACCTAGTGGTTTGTTCATAGTTGGGCACCTTATGTTGCTTTGCACATTCCTGAACGGAATAAAAGTTTGTCGGCCCTGTCTTGGCTTATAAAAGTGACAATATTTGTAGTTGCCAGTACTATCTTTTCCTTCCACAGCAAATTGCAAGTTAGGCATGTGTTGGCATTTTGTGGCAGATTTGGTTTGCTGGATTTTCGGTAAGCATGTGCCTAATTTTGTGCTGCAAATTTGATTCTAGAAAAATACTCCATCAGGGAATAGTTTCAACAATCTTGTTCCATTTTCAAAGTTTCCCTACAAGTAAGTTCCGTGCCGTTAATAAATTTTGGCCGCTTGCCTTGTTAAGACCTATATCACATTAATGCTCACATAATTCATATGGTGTAGGGAATCAGACTGTGGAAATGAACAACTGGAGGAATCAGTCAGGGAAGAAAAGAAGAGGAAACAGATGGAAGCCATGGCAGAAGACCTATTTAATAATGATAAGGTGAATCCACTTATATTGAAGATGAATGAGGGAGATGGCTGAGAACTGACCATTTCTAATTGTGCAGGGAAGAAAGCGTGGGCTTGCGGGTTCCCTTCGCGGGCTTCTTACGCGCGGTTGACCTGGGTAAGATTGCTTATGCTATTTCCAATGACATTGTGAAAGTTAAAGGAAAAAAAAAACTTGAGAAATATTAAGCACTAGGATCATGTCGGTGGTCGTGGCTTGTAATTTTGAGTCATGTTTGAGACGCGGATGTTTTACGCGTTTCAAACACCTACATGGGCATGGATCTGCAGTTGTGGACACAAACAATTAACTTGGATGTTTGACTTTGCATTTGGGTACAGGTCACATCCAGGGATTATGTCAGGCTGGGCTGCTCTCGCAACTTTCATACGGCTTGAAGTCGGAGCTTCCTCTCTGCATACGAGCGATTTGGGTTAACAATGGAAAAGTGGGCTCTGAATCGACATTGGAGATCTGGAAACAATTCTTGCCACACCATTTGATCCTTCAAGCTTGGAAACCACCTCCAGTTAAAGAACTTTTCAGTCATGGATGAACGGACTAGCTCTCAGTTTTGTATGGCTTGGATACATCCCGTCCATTGTTCACACCTCCGTCACATTAGCCGTCGCGTTCTTTGCTGCGTTATGCATTTTCTTGATGTAAAGTCCGGTGAATATATATCTATCTATACGGATCTGTTGCCTCAGGAGCTGGCGACTGAGCTCTTGTTGCTGCTTTGTCACATTGGCCACTCCTTTGTCCTCATAAATTATCTTCGGAGGCAAAAGTCAAATGTAGCCCTTTGCCCGGTTGACTAGCACGATTCTCTCCCTTTCTTTTTTGTTTTTTTAGAAAACATGAGGGTTAATACCATAAAAAAGGCTAAATTGATATACTTATCATAAATTTATCTCAAATTATTTTTTTGACTACAAAAAATTTAAACTGGTACACTTGTGATAAATTTGCCTCAAATTGGTACGTTGCGATAAATTTACTCTCAGTTAGTTTTCGTTAAATTTAATCCTCAAATTGCTGAGTTGGATGACAAGTGGTAGTTCATGGATGTACCATTTTAAGTTTTTACTTTGTTTATTTTTTGTGGTATTAATCTAATTTAACGAAAGGCAAAATTGTCACAGGTGTACTAATTTGGGATTTTTCATGATAAAAAATTAATTTATGGTAAATTTATCACATGTATATCAATTTAGAATTTTTTATAGTAAAAAAGTAATTTGGAGTAAATTTATTACAAGTGTATTAATTTGAAATTTTTCATGGTCAAAAAAATAATTTTTGGGGTAAATTTATCGCAGATGTACTAATTTGGAGTTTTTCGTCATATTAACTCAAAATATCCACACATTTGACTCTATGACCACTTTCACAACTCTAGTTTTCGAAGCTCCAAATTCATAACCGAGTTTTACTTTTGGAGATCCCATTGCACTTTCACATCAATTTAAAAAAAAAATGGAAATTTAAATTATATATAGGTCAAGTAGGACAGTCGGAGTTGATCAGATCGTCATGCCAGCGATTTTTGGCCAAAATTTACTTGCAGCCTTGAAGGATTAACTTGAGAAATCGCCAAAAAGTCTAGGATTAAATAGGAGGACCGTTTAAAAAAGTTTAAAATTAAATTGACGTTATTGAAATTGGCAAATCGTCTGAATGTTTAAAATTAAATTTGCACGATCGAGATATTTAAAGTTGAATTAATCTATAATAGATTTGAGATCTTTCGAATGATTTTTCCCTATCTTTTCAAGTTTGAACGACCGGTGGCTTTTCGCCGGTCACGTATGTAATTTCTTTTCAAACGCGGTTGAGACCTGCGCCGATGATGGAGCGAGCGCCGTCAGGACTCAATTCTAAGAACAAGCCCCACCATTCAGTCTCCCTGTCATACCTTTTCTGGTTAATATTTTCTGCACTTCGCATTACTTGAAGAGTTTCAGAATCAAGTAAACAGACAGCCTTTATTTACATAAGAGTACTCGGAAGGCCGAAATTTTTGTCGAAACATACGTAATTCACTCACGAAGATCCCTCGACGGGATCAAGAATGGATTTTTGGTACCCTCCCCCCCTTCCTTCGGGGCTAAGATTCCCCGCCGGCATCATCAGTCTTGCGAAGTTTCGGCTTCCGGGTTCGCCTGCTCTTCTCCCCGATCGTCATGGATCTCCTCTTGCTCATGCTGGGAACTTTGATCTCGCAATCGGGTAGAATCTTCCCGCACTGCGGGCATTGCCTGCAACAGTAATGCAACTCCCTTAGCAAGAGGGGTAAATAAAAAAGGATCGCTCGGTCGGACGTATGATGTTTCGATCGAAGACAGAGGAGGGAAGCGATGGACGAAAACGTCATCTATATCGATGTTGAGTGAAGGATTGGACGAAAAAACGTGGAGATGTTCGTACTTAAAAGATACGAGCGTGAAGATTGAGACTCACCGGAGTACATGCTTCATGCTTTTGGTAACGGTGAGACCCGGGTCGACATAGCTCGAGCAGTGGCTGCACCATTCCATGGCGTCCAAAGTGTAGAAGAAAGTGTAGAAGAAAGAGGGGGGATCAACACGTATATAAACAAGTCGGCGTATCTCTTGAATTTACTTTCAGATTACCAATTTAGGTTCTGCGGATATTTCCTGTTGCGATATTATTTCTTGGGGCCCAAGTTACCGAACTCTGGCCGTTACTACTGCTACTACTACTTTGTTTGACTTTAGTTATACTTACCTATATGAGAGGAAGCTTTCTTGATTGGTTCGTGCTTGGTTATCAAGTTTCGCCAGAAGAATATGAACATAGTTTTGCCAATTGGGGCATCTTCTGCCATCCAATAAAACCGAAATCAAGCCGAGGCTTCGTTTGTTTCACAGAGAATGGATGGTTTGAAAATTATTTTTCTGAAAATAATCACTTGTATTTTTTTGAAATAACTAAACATTTTCATGGACGATGAATTTTTTTTTCTTCGTAAGCAATATAAATAATTATTTTTAGAAAAAATGATTTCCAACAAAATCTCTGAAATTTTCTTATGCGGATGAAATCCAATATTTGGATGCAATATTAATGAAAACTACCATATAATAAGTTTTGTAATTGCTTTATAATCCAATATTTGGATGCAAGATCGGTAATCCAATATTTCCGAAGCCCACTTTTCGCCATTCCACGCCAAAAACACGTACAGCAAGTGATCACAAACACTTCCTATCTGCTTCCAAATCAAGACTCGTAACAGTATCTGCTCAGTTATAAACTGCAAACACTTGGATGCATGTGGCTAGGGTTTGGTGCGGTTTCACTTAATCTGGAGGCGGATCTCGCGGGTGCTTTGGCTCTTGGTATTGACACACTTGCCGCAAACCTTAATATCGCGCGAGCCCTGAGCCTTAATACGCATGCCTGACCTGGAAATGCCTGGAATAATCCACTTGCGTTAGAACTCATCATGTGTAACCGCATGATTTTCCCTTGATTGAAACAACCCAAACAAAAAAAGAAGGTTAAACAGGTTTTTCGACATGTCATATAGAGCACTATAATGCTAGCACTATTTGGTTGTTGCCACTCATATACTCGATGTACATACTTGTCTCGTGCGTGTATATGATGATGTATTATCTTGCAAAAGATTTTTTTTTTCCGACGAAGATGAGAAGGGGTAGGCTTACCTATTTTAGCTGTAACCGGAGCGGACCCCTCCTTGGAAGATGGTTTCGGAGCCGGACGGGATGGTGGTTCTGGAGTCGGACGGGACGGTGGTTCTGGAGCCAAATTTGGACGGGATGGCGGTTTCGGAGCCGGACGGGATGGTGGTTCTAGACTCGAATTTGGACGGGATGGTGGTTTTGGAGCTGGACGGAGATGGTGGTTCTGAACCCGAATTTGGATGGGAAGCTGGTTTTGGACCCGAATTTGGTGGCGGCGGCGGCGGCGGAGGAGCTGGTATTGAATGAGAACCACCCATCTTTTTCACTACGAACACCAACATGTGAAAATAAGCAAGGAGTTTTCGATAACAAAGATGAATTGGGGATGCATATCTCCTCTTTTTATAAAGCAATTGCAAAACTTATTATATGGTAGTTTTCATTAATATTGCATCCAAATATTGGATTTCATCCGCATAAGAAAATTTCAGAAATTTTGTTCTCGAGAAAGAAGAGCAATCCATTTTTCATTTGCAAAATATTCTCTTGCCATGCATAATATATATGTTTTACCAAAATGTAATTGTCTTAAATCAATAAATAAAAATAAGCACGTTTATTGACAATAATTAGTTTTGACTTGAGGGGTTCAATTAAGCAAAAGAATCATTTAACTTCTCAAAAAAGATTGGGTTAAATCATATAAAATCTTATAGTTGTTCTTCCTATTATTCCTTCCGTTTCCCATGAATATGCAATTGATGTACATATGAGTGAATTTCTCTGCTGGTGACAGAATCTGACATTTGCTACATAATCCTTAGTCATGAACCTTCATCCTTGTTTTTACCTGTATTTGTTGTCCATTCCATCTTATCCAGTTTTAAAATTGTAAAATGATTGTAAGATCATCTCCTTGTAGGAATGTAGTTTCTATTGGCTGATCCCTATTGGCTGTAAGCTCTCTCATCCTTGCTGGAATTACCTGTTCTCTTACTGATGCTCTGTCGATCTTCTTAGCATTGCTTTCTTTTTGCTGCTTCACTTCCCTTAGGTTTATTGATTACCAGGCAATGCAATCATATGGAATAAGTCATATAGGAGGAATACCTGCTCCAATGCCCTCGAAATATGTTTATTTTTATTTTTTTGAATTTCCAGTCTCTCTTTGATATTGTACTTTTGAGCATATCTAAGAGACTAGTTCTCCTTTGTAGGTTACTGATCCGGCTCATTATATGTTACTTAAGTTTCTATTTGTACGTTCTTGTGCTCCGTTCCTTGGGTTTGTCAGATCATGGATTTACCAAGCAGAAATTAACGACCCTTAGAAGGAGTTTGTTGTGGAATATGTATCTGATCCTGCGTTTCATCCACCATGTAAAGCTGCTAATACTCATGTGGCATGTATTCACGTAAACCTTTGGCATCTATAAGGCTCCGAATTCGAACATTGATTTGTACACCTTTGTGGTTAGTGCGCCCTGGCTATTGATAGTGATTACAGCTGTGCTCTACAGGTGCAAGAAAAAGTTGCTGTTCCTTATTTTTTGAGGAAATCAGTGGTTCCACTTGTTCGAGCTGGGCAACAGTTTCAAGTTGTAATGAAACCATTTGAATTGTGTAACTATGTTTCTCCTGGAAGCTACACCATTGAGGAATTTTTTTCCCAATTGGAAAGATTTTACGAGCAACCATTCATCCCATGCATCTGCTCTGACCTTTGACAAAGAAAACATAGAGGATCTTGTGAATGCGAGGAACAGGTATTACATTGAGATGCATGAAAAACTTGAGAAATTCTTGACAAGGTTAGAAGTCAGATATAAGCAGGTAAAGCCGTGCAACTGACTTATGTATGGTCTATCTGAGCATTTTCGTATAACTGCTGATTCATTGTTGTTTTCTAATGATAGCTCAGTTAGGCTACGAGCAAAGTACACCCATGTTCAGGCTTGTATATTAAGTTCATGAAAACAGGAATTATGAGACCTGAACTTTGAAACTTGTCTAGCATATCCTTTTGCTTTTTGCATAGTGTAAATAAGCATATTAATGTTTGGGTGCTTTGTTTCATTGGAGCGAGTGTCATATCATTTCCTTTAAATGTTTAAGATGTTGGAAACGAGCCCAATCTATCTCAAGCATATTGGCTTGGCCTTTTCAGGTTGCTGCATTCAACACTGTATCTTTTGCCTCTTTAAGCAGTTGGGCAAGTTCAAATGCTGCTGTTTCATTGTTGCTGAACAAAAGCTTTGGTCCTCCTGCCATACCAGTCAAAGAGGGATCGGCTCTGTAATCTCTCTCTCTCTCTCTCTCTATATATATATATATATATATATATATATATATATATATATATATATATATCTGCATATGATCTCTATGGGTGCTTTATGTCATATGCATGTGCTTCTGTGCCTTTCTTTGGAAGAGGAAGGGAGGGAGGCCAGCGTACACATATAAGCCTATTAATTTCAGCTTTTTCCTTGTCGCCCAACTTTTCACTTATAAATTTGAAATTAATTCTTGAAGAAAGGCTTTGGCTTATAAACATTGGTGAAGAGAAGCTTTTGGCTTATAAACATTGATGGTGTACCATAATAATTCTTAAAGCGTGTACAATTGGTATACAATTTGCTTTGTACCTTAGAGTGACAATTAGAGTCCAACGTTACAGCAGCTTTACCTGTCGGCTTGAGCTCCAGCTTAGTAAAAATTAAATTTTTATGAAAGCAAATAAGCTTCTTTGGATGTTAAGGTCTCTCAAGCAAGGTGAGATTGTGTTTTAGGGGTGTGTATCCATCTGAATGCTGGCGCTAAAAAGTTTTCATGGTTCTATGGGCTAAATAGCTGGATAATTCTTCAAGAGCCAGGCTTTGAGATTTCATGGCATGTTGAGAATCTTACTTGGCTCTGGAGTTTACATTTTACTGCCACTTATGATTTATTACATGGATATCTCATAACGCGTGTAAATATTCTAGAATCTCCAAGAGTGAGGAAGAGAGAAAATACCCAAAAGCTATAGTTTACTCGATAACTTAATCAAAGAGGACATAAGATGACTCTATATATGAAGCATGAGAGACACCAACAAAGTCCTAATTTCGTTATTTATTACGACTTACTAACTACTGACTAATGTCTATAACGATACTTTAAGAACACACTTTCCCGTTTGGTGCGCTGGAATCTGCTCTTCCTTTTTTGGTTTTTCGGCTTCTAGGTATTCCCTATCTGTTTTTCATTCAAATGTTATATTTACTTTATTGTGGTTATCTCTCCTTGCAGAGTTACTCACCATAACAATTGTGATGAGGAGGTATGTGAGTCACCTTATTGCTTATCTTCAGATAGCTCGGAAGAGATGTCTGAGAGTGAGGAGCTGATTGAACAGCCAAATAATGCATCTCATTCCGAACAAAAGTACTTTTCTGCTCTAAGATTCCTGTCAAGTACTCTTACTGCTAGTTCGTTGCTGGAAAACAAAGATCCTAAAGATAAGAAGATTGATTTGAAAGGAGATTTTCAAGAAGCAGATCTGCCATTGGGTGTTGTCTCTTCAAATAGTAAATCATATCGTCTTGAGTCTGGGGACTGTGATCTGTCAAAATTATCTACAGATCAAATCACAAATTCTCCACCTGAGGGTGAATTTTCAGTTTGTGGCCTTTTAGAGAATCCTAGTGTTATTCATCAAGGATATCCCGAGGAACATCGATTAAATGCACCAGGCTGTTTTGTAGGTTTAAGCAAAAGAAGGTTGGAATTTGCGGAAGTTATGCCGTTTTTTAGAGGAAATGCTACCACCAGCACTGTTTTAACCGACCGAACCTTATGCACGGAAGAGAATGGCATTGGGATTCATTTTTCTTCCATACAAAACATGTTGGAGCCTTTGGACGTTATGGATCATCGTAATTTTCTCAGCATGAATCCTGTGCTGACCAACATCACCCATACTCCCTTGAAAAATAAGTGTGGAGCGAAGGACAGCATATACAGTGTACAACCATTGCCTTGCTTTGACTTCACTTCAGTAGAAGACCCTTTTAAAGTATGTCTTGAGAAGTTAGACACCATTTCTAGATATAAACGTGGTTCTGAGCCACCATTCTTCGGGAATTCTAGTGCTTCGACAATTGGTATTAAGAAGCATCGCCGTGGTGAAGAAGAGCACGGTCTTGATAGCTTAGTCGGTGCTAATAAGAAAGGGTCATGCATATCGTCACCTCTGGGTTCAAAAGACCAATATCATCATGCAGTTTTGACAAATGTTTCGGGTGGAAGCAGTTGGGAGACTATGCTGGGCAGTTGCAGAAACAACAGCACTACTGGTGTCAGAGACCAAGGAGAACATTTGTCTGCCAATTTCAAAATACCACTTGATATAGTCATTGAAAAATGCATACTGCAAGAAATCTTGCTCCAGTATCCTTTTTCTAGGCTTGCTGAGGGATGTTGATTTCTCCTTGTTTTGAGTTTCCAACTATCCAGAGTTTTCATTTCATGGTAAATGTGCTCCGCTATTCACCTTCTTTCTCACCTGTTGAGCATGCCTCTATTTGTACAGTTGTGTCATGTTTTAAGTTCCCTGGAATTTGATGTATTTTCCAAGAAACTTTAAATTTGCCTGGATATTTGATGTAAATTGATAATCTGTTTTATAGATATTAGATGCCTGATCCGTCGTCGGAACTCTTTGTGCAATCAAATTTTGAAGCACTGCAAAATGGAACAATAAATGACATTAATGTTGATGCATCCTGATTTAGTGATTCTAGATAATTTTTATTAGTAGAATCCAGCAAGTGACCAGAAAGTGAGTTTGACGTGATCCTGTGGAAAGTAGTTGGAGTCATCGGTCTGAAGAAATTTGAGGCGGTAGTGTGGCATATTTTCACCACATTTTGAGTTTATATTTTGTAGTAACATAATACAGTTCTTGTCAATCTTAATCCTGGGCATACAGTTTTTTTCCCTGGTATATGGAAGTGAAAGCCTGGAAAATTCCATATTTTCTCGATTGTTCTTGTTTGCATGTAGATTCTGCTTTCCTCAATGATTTTAGATACAGGTATGTCAGCAGATTAACAATCAAGTTGCTTGAAGAAGGTTTTGACTTGCATGAACATTTGCTTTCTTTACGGCGCTATCATTTCATGGAAAGAGCAGATTGGGCAGATCTTTTCGTCATGTCACTGTGGCAACATGTACTCTTTTCTGAAAAATTGAACGATAATATGGTTTTTGTCTACCGCTGAAATTTTGTGACATTCTCTTATTCAATTTCTTCATTTTGTTTTGACTGCAGAAGCAGTTCTCTACAGGCATAGATCAAAGTGTTTCAGATGTTAAACAGCTTCTTGAGATGTCAATTCAGAGGTCTTCATGTGAAGGAGACAGCAATAAAGATAGTTTATTCGTTTATACTAAAGAAAATGACAGATTGCCTCAGTCAACTGCAATTGGTATCTTTTTGCTGTATCTTATTAGCAATTCATTCATTTTCCATCAACAATGTACTTTTCTGTGCTTTCATCTGGATGCAGTGAAGTACCTTTGTGAAACTTGATTAACGTTGGATTGTCAACTATCGCAGGAGTCCATTCTTTTAACTTTTTGGGATTAGGATATCGTGTGGATTGGCCAATCGGCATTATTTTGACTCCTGATGCACTGAACATATATGCTCAGATATTCAACTTTCTGATAAAAGTGAAGCTTGCTGCATTCTCAGTAACTAATGTATGGTGCTTGTTGAAGGTATTTGTTCTTGGCTCTGGCTCTTCTGTGTTTGAGTCTTTTTTTCCACGTGTAACAATTGTACTGAGTGCTTCTTCTTCTGTATTCATGGAAATGCAACTGGAACTTTGGTACATGTTCAATAATTCACAAACTGAACTGTTGATTGGTTGAGCTTTAGGCAGAAAAAACTGTTCTAGAGGATCGCTTTTTTGGCCATGTAGTTCTAGGAGAATTGTCCTGCCTCTCATACAACTGATAATATTATTGTTTTGGTCTAGATTTTAGCCTTTTGCACTCTTCTTTTTGCCGTGCTTCCAATTGTAAGTAGAATTTTTGAAATTGCTGGAAGATTATAAAAGTGCCTTGTTGATGGACTTTGTAATAGGCAATACAGCTATATATTTTGGTGATATGCAATTCATTTCTTGTCTAACCTTTACTTCTTCAAATTTACTTTCTATTTTTTGTTCAAACTCTTAAATTTTCTTCCCTACTCCAAAATAAACATGCAATGATATTGAAAAAGGAGCTAACTATCCATTAGTTTTAATGGAGGTAAATGAAGCAGTTTGAGTTTTTGTGATGTTAATTCTTGTTGCTAAAATTGGGATATGATTGTTAAAGGTTCTAGGAATTAAATATTATGTGAAGATCACTGTGTGTGATTTTTTTTTTGAAATTTTAACAGGGTACAAAGCATACTAGTCAAATTGGTAAATGTGAACTGCAAGCTGGGGAAATTAATCGTTTCAGTATCTTGATGAATATGAGGTAACCTGTGCTATTTTTATAAGCATCTTCTATTACGATCTGTTTGCCAAGTTGTTGTGTTTAGCCAGCTGGAGCAAAAGGTTTCCCTCTATGCCCTCTGGCATATATCCTCCTCTACTTTCATTTTTCTTAAAATTTAGAGCAAATGAAACACTTAGGGCTCTTGGAAATTAATTTATTGTAAGAAAACTGATGCACTGACTGGCTGTTCCTGTTGATGAGTTTCTTTTATGTTAATCAAATCAAATTAAGCTACTCGGCTTCACTGATTTCATATGTTTCTTTCAGATTTCCAAAAGATTTAAGTTGAAAATAATCTTTTGTTAGTTTCAGAAGCCCATGGAAAAGATACTACCCCATTAATTGTGTCGTTTAACAAGCATAGGCCTATCTGAGGATTGTAGAAAGTTGGTTTGTCTTTTAAGGTTCATTTATACAAGATTGATTTCGGATCTCCTACTTGAAGGGGGGTTTTAATAGGCATGGAAAAGATTCCACGGTCTTTTACCTCTGGGAATGGTCAGATTTGGCATTCTGGTACAAATTAAGCACCATCGGTTTTCTAACTCTGCATCCTCCTGTCACGTGGTTGATTAATGCTTAAGGTAGCTCCACTCACCTTGTAGATGTTGGAAAGATATTTGACCACTGGTCATTTCTTTGTTTTACATCGTCGGAAAAAAAACAAGTGCTGTTTTACAGCGTTTCCTCCTGAGCTTATGCAAGACCTCGCTTTTGATCTTTAGGTAATCATATTTAACCGTTATGGAGACTGACAATTGAGGAATTCATTTCATGATTGCAGATGATGCATGATGATATATCTGTCCATGTATTGAGAGTTTAGGACCTTGGACTTTCTAATTGCAATGATTGCAATTTTAGATCTGTCGCTTGTTAATTTTTGTTGATTGGTCTATTAGTGGCGTCATTTTCTATTCTGATAGTATCTCTCTCATGTTGTGGAAGTTATGTTTGAAACTCATAAAGGAAGTTTTCTTCTCTCTGTGATATCAGGCACCAGTTGAATCATTTCTTATCCATGTTACAACAATATGTGCAGTCCCAGTTATCTCATGTTTCATGGTCTGGTTTTCTCTCCATTCCCTTCAACATAAGGTTCTCGCAAACATTCCGAGAAGTGCATTTCTTGCTGTAAATTTCTTAGAAATAAGTTTTAGTTCTTCATATCTCTGTCCAGTTGGTGGATGAGGATCCTATGCTGAAGTCTGCTTTGTGCGGCCCAACTTATATTACGACTTTATTTTTTGACATGTTTCTTTCCAATCTTTTTCTAGATGATTCCCCTACATGTTCAATTCATGGCTGAGTTGCGGAATTGAATTTGTCTTTTATAATAGATATCAGATAATGGAAACTGAGAGTACCGGGAAAACTCTTGATATGAGGCATGGGAAAGTGGTCTTGTATGTTGCAGTCGTCTTTCTCCTCTTTGAGTGAGAAAGACTAGCAGTGATGTTTTGTAGCCTGAACCCGCAGCTGCTGTCTTACTTCAGTCTACCCGTGTTTGCATTTAAATTGCTCGCTGTATGTTAGGCTGTTGACTTTAATTTTCACTAAGCTTTTGTGAGAGATTTACAAAGGCATCTATCCTTTTAGTGGATGTGTTATCTTTTTTCGCTTTTGCCATCAATCCTCTTGTTTTTTTATGCCTTGCAGAAACTGAGTTGTCCATGGAAAAGTTGCAGGGCATGGATCTTTGTCATGTAGATTACCCATGCCAAAATCAATGAACATGCATTTCTGCTTTATCCGCCTCTTTCTCTTAAATTACGTCCTATCTATTTTCTTTTCGTTAGCTTGAAAATTCCCATGGTCGATGTAGGTCAAAGATATGATGGATCTTGAGTCAGTGCATATGGAATGTCTTGCCGAATCACTTGACATGTGAGTTTGCATTTCACTTTGGTTCGAAGTTGTTAGACTTTCACTTCTGAAAGATTGTCCTAATCGGTCATTGTTGATCTCATTCCTTGCATGATAGTTGAGCCTCGCTGGGTTTAGGAAGGGAATGGAGTAAAAAAACTTTTAACTGATTTCTTTTTGCTTTGCTTACAAGCAGTAACCAGACTGCCCAACATTTGCAGCAATTTCACTAGGTTCAAAGTGATGTTTTATCCACCTGGGATGGTGGTTTCGGAGCCGGACGGGATGGTGGTTCTGGACCCGAATTTGGATGGGATGGTGGTTTTGGACCCGAATTTGGTGGCGGCGGTGGAGGAGGAGTTGGTATTGAATGACAACCACCCATCTTTTTCACTACGATCACCTACATGTGAAAATAAGCAAGGAGTTTTCGATAACAAAGATGAATTGGGGGTGCATATCTCCTCTTTTTATAAAGCAATTACAAAACTTATTATGTGGTAGTTTTCATTAATATTGCATCCAAATATTGGATTTCATCCGCATAAGAAAATTTCAGAGATTTTGTTCTCGAGAAAGGAGCAATCCATTTTTCATTTGCAAAATATTCTCTTGCCATGCATAATATATATGTTTTACCAAAATGTAATTGTCTCAAATCAATAAATAAAAATAAGCACGTTTAATGACAATAATTAGTTTTGACTTGAGGGGTTCAATTAAGCAAAAGAATCATTTAACTTCTCAAAAAAGATTGGGTTAAATCATATAAAATCTTGTGTATTTGCATCTCTAAAGGCCTAAAGCTACCAAATTACCAATAGAACCTAATATTCCAGATTTGGTGAGAAATTATTCTTATTCTATACTCCATATTCAGCTATTATGAAAAATCATTTTAACTCTTCAGATCATCACTTGAATTTCAATATTTATTTTTCAGTTTTATCAAATAGTTTGGGGGAGATAAAAGCCCACTCAACGCTTTTTTTTCATCTTTTTTTTTTTGTCTTCTGTTCTTAGAAAGTGATTTTATTTTGCTGAATCACTTTAGAATGCATATGTAATGAAGAATATATATTATTGTTATATTACACCCAAATGAATAGAGTGAAGACTGTTTGCTCCGTTCATTTGGGGAGAGAATTGGATACGATGGAAATAAATTGAATTGATTGTTTGATATTTCTTTATATAATAAAGAAAATTCAAAGAAAATAATCAAGTGTTGCAAGCCACGCGGCATTCAACGGGCAGCGCAAATTGAAATGTTTTAGATTGAATTGATAATATGATTAAAACATTTTTGATAATTTTTGCCTAATTGATAATGTTAGTTACTACGAATAAAAGAAACATTGGATTGCACAATTGAACAACGTCAAAGGACAAGTTACTGTCGAGTGCGAGGATAAGGCACGTGCCTTCGTGCTGCCGCAGAGTTAGAGAAGTAGAATGAGGATAACCAGACGAAGATTGAACACAAGATTGTCGCCATATCGAATGCTCTCTCCGATGCAGAAGGGTACCGGACCATGTACTAGAGTACTGCTAGCAGCTCCCATCTATTTTAAGGAAAATGCTTTCCTGAAAGTACTGTCATGGACGGTACAATCTCAATCGAACATTCATACATCATCAGCACGTGTTTTGCATAAAATATTCATTAATTGGAAGAATTGCAACTCCGTTCTTTTTATATGCTATCATGTTGATCTTTTATCAGCGGAAGAACACCTTCATCCAAGGCGATAATGTATAGAACTTTAAATGAAAAGAAGTCTAAGAACTCGTGCCCTTGAACTCACGAAAAAAAAAAACCAAAGTTGCGAAGACCACGTATACAAGCTAGATTCTTTTCTAGCCATTCCACGCTATGATCACAAACACTTCCTACCTGCTTAGATCAAGACTCGTAACAACAGTATCTGCTCAGTTATAAAATTCAAAAAGCGACGACCTATAGTTTGTGCGCATATGCAGATATACAGAGGAATGCATGTGGCTAGGGTTTGCGTCATTTCACTTAATATGGCAGCGGAACTCGCGGGTGCTTTTGCTTGCAGTTTTGACACGCCTGCCGCAAAACTTAATCCCATTCGCGCCGTGAGCCTTAATCTGCATGTCTGACCTAGAAATGCCTGGAATAATGCACTTGCGTTATAACTCACATGATAGTTGCATGATTTTCCCTTTTAAAACAAGGAAAGAAGATTGACAGAGTTTCGAAATGTCGTATAGAACACTATAATGCTGGCACTTTTTTGCTATTGTCACTCATATACATGTACGATGTGTATGCGTGTCTCGTGCACGTATACGAATTTCGCTCTTTTTTTTTCCGATGAAGATGAGAAGGGGAAGACTTACCTATTTTAGCTGCAACTGGAGTAGATTTCCCCTTTGAAGATGGAAGCTTTTCCGAGGATGGCATGGGAGATGGTGTCGAAGCCGGACGGGAAGGTGGTTTTGGCCCCGAATTTGAACGTGAAGGTGGTTTTGGACCCGAATTTGGCGGCGGAGTCGGTTGAGCCAAATTCCCCTTTGAAGATGGAAGCTTTTCTGAGGATGTCACGGGAGATGGTGTCGAAGCCGGACGGGAAGGTGGTTTTGGCCCCGAATTTGAACGGGAAGGTGGTTTTGGACCCGAATTTGGCGGCGGAGTCGGAGGAGCCGACTTCCTCTTTGAAGAAGGAGGCGATTCTTCTTCTAAAGATGCCATGGTAGGTGACCGAGGGGGAGTCGGATAATATAATGGGTGATGAGATGGATGCGGAGGCGGAGGATCTAGTATTGACTGAAAACCACCCATCTTTTTCACTACAACCACCTATGGTGGAAAATAAGCAAAGGACTTCTTTTTTTTTTATAACAAAGGATGAGTTGTGGATGCATAATCTTCTTGATATCTCCTCTCTTTACAAAGCAACTAGAAAACTTGTTATATGGTAGTTTCCAATTAATATTGCATCTGCATAAGAAAATTCTGGAGATTTTGTTCTCATGAAAGAAGAGCATCCATTATTCATTTGCAAAATATTCTCTTGCCATGCATAATATAGATTTTTTTTTACCAAAATGTAATTGTATTAAATCAATAAAGAAAAAATAAGCACGTTTAATGACAATAATTAGCTTTGGCTTGATGGTTCAATTAAATAAAAGAATCATTTATCTTCTCCAAAAAGATTGGGTTAAATCATATAAAATCTTGCGTATTTGCATCTCTAAAGGTCTAAAACCTACCAATAGAAACTAACATTCCAGATTTGGGGAGAAATTAATATTATTCTATACTCCATATTCAGCTATTATGGAAAAAACATTATGTTTTCATTTTCATTTTGGAAATACTGGAAAGAAAGGGGAAAAGTGGGCTTCGGAAATAGAGATTTTTTTTTAATGACAAGAAGATGGAGAGTGACTTTGATGGGTCAACGCATAAATATATGGAATACGTTGCATAATATTTTTAAAGATCAAAGGCTGAGATGATTAATTGAGAAGTGATTCAAAGAATTAAAGTTTAGAGTAAGGAATTAAATAATAATAATAATAATAATAATAATAATTATTATTATTATTATCAACTATCGATTATCATGCTGGATGATAATTTTCCTCACACGTTTAATAGTTACTTAGCTATTTTGCCGGGATAATCTTTTTATTTGAGGAAGATACAAATTCTCGAGTTACTAATGCTAGAGTCCACCATCCTAACGTGAGCATCAAATTCACTTCAATTAGGGATTCGATTCGGTTCTTGGGTCTGGAAATTGAGAACCGGTTTAAGTAGGATATGGTCTTGATGGTCAATTTTGAATCAGAGAATTTATCCGAGACAAGTTCAAGCCCGATTCATCGATATAACTATAGGTGACTAAAAGGAACTGTCAAGACCGAAAATTGAACGAACTGGACCAAGCCAACCGGTTCTAGGTCAAACAACCCTTCAACCAGCCAAATGGTGCTTTAGAATATATTCTAAAAGTAAAGGAAAGCGAATCTACTACTTTGGAGACTTAGCTCTTAGTTTCGAATATAATATGTGCAATGTTGCTTAATTGAGATAGCTTCATCGAAATACATTGAATCTTGTTATATATAAACTGTTAACAAACTGAAACCATTCGATTCAGGATAGAATCGGGAACCAACCGGTTAGGTTACAAATATAGCCGATTCAGTTACCGGTTCCCACTTTTTTGAATTGAGACTTGCAAGGTTGGTTCCATATTTTAGTTCTATTTGATCACCTCCGACCCAATCGTACCATTAGGACCAATCAGTAATCTCCTACACGAATTTGACTCGTCTTGCCAATTAAATGAATGCATGGTGTAGGAACAAATCTATCACTTTGAGAAATCTTGTTTCCAACTTGGTCCAACGTACATAACCAAGTATCAATTGTGATATTGATGTTAGTCGTAATATAGATCTTTTATGCTGAAATTTCGAATTAAAGGATCTTAAATCCCATTGATTTATTCACTACAAAAGAGATTA
Source organism: Rhodomyrtus psidioides (assembly GCA_021437785.1). Lineage (NCBI taxonomy): Eukaryota > Viridiplantae > Streptophyta > Magnoliopsida > Myrtales > Myrtaceae > Rhodomyrtus > Rhodomyrtus psidioides. Next base: position 1,687,976 of record JAILYB010000039.1, read on the forward strand.
AGGCATACCTTTATCCATAGCAACAACCTTCAAACTTGAGAAAGTAATAGCTAGAACTTCTCGATTGCCGTAGAATTAAGAGAAAAATGAAGAAATCTGATTTCTCTTCCGTATCCAATTTACTCTTAAACGTATTTCATAGGATAGAATACCACTTTCCTTGTGTTGGCTGGAGAGAAGATTGAACTCTTTTTATACGCTATTAATAAGTTTATTCAATACGTGCCTTCCATCAAAGCACATTACATTTTTATAAGAGATGCAATATTTGTTAACCAAAGCTTAAACCATTAATCATGATAAGAGTTGCAATTTTAATAGCTGAACGGCCTTAGCATTAAATCGTTATGTAACTTTATTTTTACAAACGAATGCGGTCGAACAACTAATGAATTTGATCCAGCGGATGAGATGGAGACGAGAATTTTCATACGACTCACGCTTTTCCACATGGTCGGTCAATTTTTTTTTTTTTTGGTGGGGTCAAGTGGTCTGTCCATTTGAGCAAGTGCAGGAATGAAAAGTTATCAGGCGCACCTAATCCAGTAAGCCAAATTCATCCTAACCGTTAAACTGTGTTCGGATCCACGTGGAGCTCGTAGCATCCAGCGATGGATGCACTTAATAATTTCTTTTTTTTTTCGACAAAAAAAAAGTACTCTACAGTCTACACCACCCTGATAAGAATAAATAAATTAATACCAAGAAAAACTTCAAACTGATACACATATTTTAAATTTACATAATTATTTTTTAATCACAAAATATCTCAAATTGATACACTTATAATAAAAATCTGAGATAAATTTATCCTTTGCCCATATTAGAAAGCTTCCGTTCTCGATCTGATATAATAAGAGTAACCGATATAACTGTCAAATTGCTAATTACACGTGACATTCCAGTTTGGGTGTTTCTCCTCTATTTGTCATAACTGTATCGATTTGAGATTTTTCGTGGTATTAACTCAATTTAGCGAAGGGTAAATTTGTCACAACTGTATCAGTTTAAGGTTTTTCGTAGCAAAAAAAAAGTAGTTTAGGGTAAATTTATCACATATATATCAGTTTATGATTTTTGGAGGTTAAAAAATATTTTTATTGATTTGAAGTTTTTCGTGATAAAAAAATAATTTAGGATAATTTCGAAATTTTTCGTGAAAAAAAAAAAAACAAAAAGGGTATTCCACCACGCGAAACGCATCGTCTTCGCGCCAACAAAGCACGCTCCACGGTGAACCTCCCTTCGTCTTCTTATTCTGGTTTGGGTTGAGAGAGAGAGAGAGAGAGAGAGAGAGAGAATGTACAAGTGCAAGTTGCAGGAGGAGTGCCAGGCAAGGAAATGGGGATTGCCGGGGTACTCCACGATCAGAGACGGACCAGAACACAGGCCTCGCTTCCGCTCCTCCGTCTCCGTCAACGGCCAGTCCTTCGACTCTCCCACCGCCTGCGACACTTCCAGGCGCGCCCAGGACGAAGCTGCTAAGCTCGCTTTCCTTGCCCTCTCTCCTTCGCCTTCCCCTCCAGGTAGGCACCTGAGTAAAGCGCGCGCTCTCTCTCTCTCTCCAACTCTCAAGTTCTAGTTCCTGTGCTCGGTTTTGTTCCAGGGGGAAAGAGTTTTCTCCCGACCCCTTTACCTGTGTTAGCTTTCGAGTGTGCTTTGCAGTCGTGAACAGTAGTGTCGAATTACTTATGTCCTGTCCAACGTTCATCGCTTCTGAATTCCCGCAGGCGGAAAGCCGAGCGCTGGTGATTCTTCCACCGCTGCAAAACAGCACATCGGACGACTATCCGACGGCAATCATGACGACGAAGAAGACGACAACTGTGGCGATTTCCCTGAAACCAAGCTGAAGGGACTCGGTTTCTTTGGCAGCGGTGAGGGTAGTTTTTCTCCACAACTTTCATTTCTTCAGAATAGACTCTTTGCACCAAGAACAGAAAAAGGGACTCTGCCAGTTCCGTGTCTTGACTCTGTCTTAGTCCGCTCTTAATGTAATCCTCGGACCGTCGACCGAATCACAAGAAAGGAGAAGTGCTGATGCAATTGCTAGGAAAACTCCGAACCAAGATTGTTGCTATGAAGAAGTTAAAGAGGGCTGAAGCGCTTCTACCGCATCTCATTTCTTGATCTGAACATTTAGCTCTGTTGATCAATCTCGCTGCATGATCATCAATCAATTAGTCCATTTATTCTTCATCGAGGATAGAGCTTGCTATCTCGTATTACTAGCCCTGCTTTCGCTGACCCACCTTACGTTTGTAGATTTGAAAAACCAGATCAAGTGCCAACTGCAGAATTATACTCGGCGGAGAAATCTCTGTTTGCCTGTATATTCCTGCACAAGTGATGGACCCCCTCATGCCCGTCGATTTCAGGCCACAGCAGTAGTTAATGGATGTACATTTGAAAGCCCTCGATACTTCAACACTTTGAAGGAAGCGGAGCACGCCGCTGCTAAGGTTGCTCTGACGTCGTTATCGGCCGATATATTTCAAGAGGTAAAGTTCTCCATGCGATACTCCCGTGTTCCCGTGCTTGTCTGGTCGTCGCAAAATCTATCCACGTCATAATCTCAGTGGATTCTTGATAAATTATGTATGCCCTTTGATCTTTGCCTTCAGGATGTCTTGGATTGTCACAAGAATCTCTTACAGGAGCTAGCACAAAGAGAAGGTTCACCCATGCCAGTTTATAGGACTACAAGAACCGGTCCACCTCACGGTCCAATGTTTGTGTCGTCTGTCATTGTAGGAGGAGAGTCATTCCTTGGGAAAGAAGGCTACTCCAAGAAGCAAGCGGAGATGAAAGCTGCGCGAGTTGCTTATTCCGTTCTGACACAGAGAATCGGCGATTTTTCAGCCGAAGTAGGAGACTCCGAGCCTGAGACCAAAACCGTCACCACAGGGATCAACTCATCTAGTGGAGGAACTTGCGTAGAGAAAATGGCTGAAGGTGGAAATACTTCCTTCTCGTCTAAACCGCAAGTTTCTTCGGCCAAGGACATCTCAACTTCTCCTAAACCGGCAGAGTTCGACGGGTCGGCAACCCCATTTGAAGGGTCGAGCCGAGGGATAAGGAGCTACTTGCTATGTGACCGGGTAAGGGTTTACTCAGGCTTCCCGGATATCGCATTTCCTGAAGGCATTACAGTGATACCTATAGCCAATGACAAATGGGTCGCTGCGAGCTTGGAATTCCCAAATGAGTAAAGGCTGTCGGTTTTACGGAGTTTCTCGATGATTTTCTTCTATGACATCGGACCCACATAAATATCGGTTCAGCCTCTGTATCACTGACTAGTTATACTTAAAAGGATCATCTCTGGACTCTAGAACTATGTCACAGACTCACAGGCATTGATTGGATTTCTCTGTATAAGCTTTTTTTATATGCAAACTACCCTACAGTCATCTGACGTTATTGTTCATTGCTCGCCGGAGATTTTTTTGATGCAAACCATAATCTAGAATTGCCAGCTCGATCGGAGAATTGCCGGAAGCGACTGATGAGTGATCGGCACTCAACCGACCATGGCCAGTCATCGGAAACTCAGAAACGTCAGACGGCTTAAGGCAACATGGAGCCACTCTTGAGACAGCAACAAGCCCCGAAGCAATTTGGTTTTAGAAGAACTATTATGAATTTTATACACTTTTGCTTAGTGTTTTCAATTAGTGTTTTAATTTTTGTACTCACTTAAATATTAAAACATGAGAAAATAAAGTTTCCCCGTAAAAGATGTAAATTGTTAACTACAAGTCTACAATAGCATGATGGGTATTAAATTTCAATAAGGGATGTGATGATTTCTCGCATTTTCCCTCAATTTTCTAGATGTGCGTGAAACATGCTATATTTTTTGTCCTCTTTTATTATAGAGACAGAAGAAGGATTGCAATCTCGATGCTTCAACTCAAGCTTCCGTCTAAGAAATTCGAAGAAAAAAAAAGGCGCGTAACATGATTCATGGATTGTGACATTTTACAGATTAGAGCTGGGCGACCTTGAAGCAAATTTGCCACAATTAGGAGGAACATGAGAAACAGGCGACGTTTTAGAGAAACCCGTGTTTCGTCCGGCTATTGCCGATGCGTCCGGAGCATCTATCGCCTCTTGCGGACGTGTCTTTTCACATACGTCGGCGCCTTTAGGCCTTTAGAGATGCAAATACACAAGATTTTATATGATTTAACCCAATCTTTTTTGAGAAGTTAAATGATTCTTTTGCTTAATTGAACCCCTCAAGTCAAAACTAATTATTGTCATTAAACGTGCTTATTTTTATTTATTTATTTAAGACAATTACATTTTGGTAAAACATATATATTATGCATGGCAAGAGAATATTTTGCAAATGAAAAATGGATTGCTCTTCTTTCTCGAGAACAAAATCTCTGAAATTTTCTTATGCGGATGAAATCCAATATTTGGATGCAATATTAATGAAAACTACCATATAATAAGTTTTGTAATTGCTTTATAAAAAGAGGAGATATGCATCCCCAATTCATATTTGTTATCGAAAACTCCTTGCTTATTTTCATATGTAGGTGATTGTAGTGAAAACATGGGTGGTCGTCATTCAATACGAGCTCCGCCGCCGCCGCCGCCAAATTCAGGTCCAAAACCAGCTTCCCATCCAAATTCGGGTCCAGAACCACCATCCCGTCCAGCTCCAAAACCACCATCCCGTCCAAATTCGAGTCCAGAACCACCATCCCGTCCGGCTCCGAAATCACCATCCCGTCCAAATTCGGCTCCAGAACCACCATCCCGTCCGGCTCCAGAACCACCATCCCGTCCGGCTCCAGAACCACCATCCCGTCCGACTCCGAAACCATCTTCCAAGGAGGGGTCCGCTCCGGTTAAAGCTAAAATAGGTAAGCCTACCCCTTCTCATCTTCGTCGGAAAAAAAAAAATCTTTTGCAAGATAATACATCATCATATACGCGCACGAGACAAGTATGTACATCGAGTATATGAGTGGCAACAGCCAAACAGTGCTAGCATTATAGTGTTCTATATGACATGTCGAAAAACCTGTTTAACCTTTTTCTTTTTTTGTTTGGGTTGTTTCAATCAAGGGAAAATCATGCGGTTGCACATGATGAGTTCTAACGCAAGTGGATTATTTCAGGCATTTCCAGGTCAGGCATGCGGATTAAGGCTGAGGGCTCGCGCGATATTAAGGTTTGCGGCAAGCGTGTCAATACCACGAGCCAAAGCACCCGCGAGATCCTCCTCCAGATTAAGTGAAACTGCGCCAAACCCTAGCCACATGCATCCCTCTATATATATATAGAGGTAGGAAGTGTTTGCAGTTTATAACTGAACAGATACTGTTACGAGTCTTGATTTGGAAGCAGATAGGAAATGTTTGTGATCACTGTTTGTGATCACTTGTTGTACGTGTTTTTGGCGTGGAATGGCTAGAAAAGTTCTCGTCTATCTTCATAACTTTGGTTTTTTTTTTTTTTTTAACGTGAGTTCAAGGGCACGAGTTCTTAGTGTTCTACACAATATCGCCTTCGATGAATGTGTCTTTGCACCGATAAAAAGGTCAACACGATAGCTATAAAAAGATGGAAGTTCCGCAACTTTCGGTCCTTCTAGATGCAGGAATCTGCAGAAGCTCCAGAGCCGAATCGGCTAATGCGATAATTTGTTAGAAATAAGTGGTAATTATTCTCGCCAAATTTGATTGAAAATCACCCTGTATGGATGCTGACCGTATTATGAGCCACTGTTGAGACGGCAACAAGCCCCGAAGCAATTTGGTCTCAGAAGAACTATTATGAATTTTGTACACTCTTGCTTAGTGTTTTCAATTAGTGTTTTAATTTTTGTACTCACTTAAATATTAAAACATGAGAAAATAAAGTTTCCCCGTAAAAGATGAAAATTGTTAACTACAAGTCTACAATAGCATGATGGGTATTAATTTTCAATGAGGGATGTGATGATTTCTCGCAATTTCCCTCAATTTCCTGGATGTGCGTGGAACGTGCTATATTTTTAGTCCTCTTTTATTATAGAGACAGTAGTCCGAAAACTTGTCACAAAGTGTAATGGAGTCCTAAAATTTTCAAAAAGTGCTATCAAGTATCAAGTCCTAAAACTGGTCACAAAGTGTAATCGAGTCCTAAAACTTTCAAAAAGTGCTATCAAGTCCTAAAAATTATCATAAAAATGCAAGCGAGTCCTACAAATTTTCAACAGATACAATCAAGTTCTAAAATTTATCGCAAAAGTGTAATCGAGTCCTAAAATTTTCGAAAAGTGCAGAAGGACTTGATTTTACCAATTTGATAGGTTTTAGGACTTGATTGCACTTTTTGCAAGTAATAAGACTTAATGCACTTTCTGACACGTTTTAAAACTCAATTATATATATATATATATGTAATTATAATTTTAGGATCGCATGTTCTTGATAATTTTTAGAGTTTTCAACGCACTTATCCCTTTATTATATATTCAGTTAAGGAAAATTTACCAATTAGTGTTTCATTTTCATTTGGCGCGTGAAATTTTATATTTTCCAGAATTATGAGATATCGTTTTGCTTTTACCCGAATTTCTCATGCTAATTCAACTTATTATTTTTCCCGGTTAATTCCGCAGCTCTAAAAGTAAAAAATGCGATTTTTTTTTTTCTTAACTGCGAAGTCAATCTCCCCAAAACCTCTCCTTTTCAAAAGACTTTGCCTCCATCTTCCTCAATTTTTTCGTCTCTATCGACCTTAATTTTTCCTGCATTCTCGTTCAATCCAAACATGACCTCGGAGAAGTGTAGAAGTGTCCTCGCAGCCGTATTGGACGCGTTTTGAGGGAAGAAATCCGATCCACAGGCATCGGAGCATTGCAGTTGGCGGCGAGCTTTTTGAAATGGCGGTGGACGCGAGCTTGGCTTCGCTGTACGAGAAGCTCAAAGTGGAAGATCCGTGGCTTCCTCCGAGGACTTGGGAATCCATCCCGTCGCAAAGTGGGCACAGTCTTCATTCTTGCGCCGGCGATCCCTTTCTTCGCCAGAGCCTCTTCGATGTCAAAGCTGTCTCAGTGAGTTACACCTGTCCCGATCTTTCTCTCTTTTTCAATTGAAGTGTATTCTTCGGAACGTTTCGTTGAGACCCTTTTCGACAGGAGGCAAATTTGGTGAGGCTGGCGATGAATGCACTTCAAGGAGTGGAATCAGCAGTTACCAGTATTGAGATAGTGTCCGCTTCCTTTTGTTCTGATCCAGCAGACCGGTCCTTCCACCGGATTACCAGTCTCTGGAAACGGACTTCGAGCACTCATTCTCTGGGGATGATTCTAAAATCCATTGGTCATTCGGGCTGCCTAGTTTTGCTTCTCAGGAAGTTCGTGGAGTATTTTGCAAATTTGCATCCGCATATTGGGCCGACAAGAATTAGGCATGGAATTGAAGGTGAACCAGAGGGCCAAGATAAATGCCATGTCGACATTGAGAACGACGAGCATCTTCAGGGCAGTCTTGTTAATCAGGCGTTTGCCATAGCCTTAGGAAAAATCTTAGAGGGATGCACGTGCTCTTTGGATACTTTATGTTCCTCGATACACTTGAGGCGGTCAACTGAGGATGCTCAGTTTCCTGCTGATGCGTCTTCTGGAGTTGGATGTCTGACAAATGTGGCGCTGTCGGATATATCACTATTGGAGGTGCATTCTCACACAAAGGAACTGAGGACTAGGATAGAAGCTCTTGGAAATATATGTACGCTGCACAATGTTGCTCCTTGCTTCTCAGTATTGCCCCTTGAAGATCTACTTACTAAAACAACAGCAGAATTTCACAACTTCCCCAGAGGCGGTGATCTTCTTTCTTACTTGTATGAACAGTTGCAGGTATGATTATCCCGATGTTTGACTGCTCTTGCATCATCTTCTCATACCACTCATACTGAGGGTCTTTTGAACGACTCAAGCAATAAGCAAGGATAAGTATTTCTAGTGCTGCGGGGGTCCATACTAAAGCAGAAACCCAGGATAGATAGGAAGATGTAGCCAAGAAGAAAACATATGTTCTTCCTACTATTCCTTCCGTTTCCCATGAATATGCAATTGATGTACATATTAGTGAATTTCTCTCTAGCTCATGGTGACAGAATCTGACATTTGCTACATAATCCTTAGTCATGAACCTTCATCCTTGTTTTTTCCTGTATTTGTTGTCCATTCCATCTTATCCAGTTTTAAAATTGTTAAATGATTGTAAGATCATCTCCTTGTAGGAATGTAGTTTCTATTGGCTGATCTCTATTGGCTGTAAGCTCTCTCATCCTTGCTGGAATTACCTGTTCTCTTACTGATGCTTTGTCGATCTTCTTAGCATTGCTTTCTTTTTGCTGCTTCACTTCCCTTAGGTTTATTGATTACCAGGCAATGCAATCATATGGAATAAGTCATATAGGAGGAATACCTGCTCCAATGCCCTCGAAATATGTTTATTTTTATTTTTTTTTGGAATTTCCAGTCTCTCTTTGATATTGTACTTTTGAGCATATCTAAGAGACTACTTCTCCTTTGTAGGTTGCTGGTCCGGCTCATTATATGTTACTTAAGTTTCTATTTGTACGTTCTTGTGCTCCGTTCCTTGGGTTTGTCAGATCATGGATTTACCAAGCAGAAATTAACGACCCTTACAAGGAGTTTGTTGTGGAATATGTATCTGATCCTGCGTTTCATCCACCATGTAAAGCTGCTAATACTCATGTGGCATGTATTCAGGTAAACCTTTGGCATCTATAAGGCTCTGAATTCGAACATTGATTTGTACACCTTTGTGGTTAGTGCGCCCTGGCTATTGATAGTGATTACAGCTGTGCTCTACAGGTGCAAGAAAAAGTTGCTGTTCCTTATTTTTTGAGGAAATCAGTGGTTCCACTTGTTCGAGCTGGGCAACAGCTTCAAGTTGTAATGAAACTATTTGAATTGTGTAACTATGTTTCTCCTGGAAGCTACACCATTGAGGAATTTTTGCCCAATTGGAAAGATTTTTCGAGCAACCATTCATCCCATCCATCTGCTCTGACCTTTGACAAAGAAAACATAGAGGATCTTGTGAATGCGAGGAACAGTTATTACATTGAGATGCATGAAAAACTTGAGAAATTCTTGACAAAGTTAGAAGTCAGATATAAGCAGGTAAAGCCGTGCAACTGACTTTTGTATGGTCTATCTGAGCATTTCGTATAACTGCTGATTCATTGTTGTTTTCTAATGATAGCTCAGTTAGGCTACGAGCAAAGTACACCCATGTTCAGGCTTGTATATTAAGTTCATGAAAACAGGAATTATGAGACCTGAACTTTGAAACTTGTCTAGCATATCCTTTTGCTTGTTGCATAGTGTAAATAAGCATATTGATGTTTGGGTGCTTTGTTTCATTGGAGCGAGTGTCATATCATTTATATATATATATATATATCTGCATATGTTCTCTATGGGTGCTTTATGTCATATGCATGTGCTTCTGTGCCTTTCTTTGGAAGAGGAAGCGAGGGAAGGCCAGCGTACACATATAAGCCTATTAATTTCAGCTTTTTCCTTGTCGCCCAACTTTTCACTTATAAATTTGAAATTAATTCTTGAAGAAAGGCTTTGCCTTATAAACATTGGCGAAGAGAAGCTTTTGGCTTATAAACATTGATGGAGTACCATAATAATTCTTAAAGCGTGTACAATTGGTATACAATTTGCTTTGTACCTTAGAGTGACAATTAGAGTCCAACGTCACAGCAGCTTTACCTGTCGGCTTGAGCTCCAGCTTAGTAAAAATTAAATTTTTATGAAAGCAAATAAGCTTCTTTGGATGTTAAGGTCTCTCAAGCAAGGTGAGATTGTGTTTTAGGGGTGTGTATCCATCTGAATGCTGGCACTAAAAAGTTCTGATGGTTCTGTGGGCTAAATAGCTGGATAATTCTTCAAGAGCCAGGCTTTGAGATTTCATGGCATGTTGAGAACCTTACTTGGCTCTGGAGTTTACATTTTACTGCCACTTATGATTTATTACATGGATATCTCATAACGCATGTAAATATTCTAGAATCTCCAAGAGTGAGGAAGAGAGAAAATTCCCAAAAGCTATAGTTTACTCGATAACTTAATCAAAGAGGACATAAGATGACTCTATATATGAAGCATGAGAGACACCAACAAAGTCCTAATTTCCTTATTTATTACGACTTACTAACTACTGACTAATGTCTATAACGATACTTTAAGAACACACTTTCCCGTTTGGTGCGCTGGAATCTGCTCTTCCTTTTTTGGTTCTTCGGCTTCTAGGTATTCCCTATCTGTTTTTCATTCAAATGTTATATTTACTTTATTGTGGTTATCTCTCCTTGCAGAGTTACTCACCATAACAATTGTGATGAGGAGGTATGTGAGTCACCTTATTGCTTATCTTCAGATAGCTCGGAAGAGATGTCTGAGAGTGAGGAGCTGATTGAACAGCCAAATAATGCATCTCATTCCGAACAAAAGTACTTTTCTGCTCTAAGATTCCTGTCAAGTACTCTTACTGCTAGTTCGTTGCTGGAAAACAAAGATCCTAAAGATAAGAAGATTGATTTGAAAGGAGATTTTCAAGAAGCAGATCTGCCATTGGGTGTTGTCTCTTCAAATAGTAAATCATATCGTCTTGAGTTTGGGGACCGTGATCTGTCAAAATTATCTACAGATCAAATCACAAATTCTCCACCTGAGGGTGAATTTTCAGTTAGTGGCCTTTTAGAGAATCCTAGTGTTATTCATCAAGGATATCCCGAGGAACATCAATTAAATGCACCAGGCTGTTTTGTAGGTTTAAGCAAAAGAAGGTTGGAATTTGCGGAAGTTATGCCGTTTTTTAGAGGAAACGCTACCACCAGCACTGTTTTAACCGACCGAACCTTATGCACAAAAGAGAATGGCATTGGGATTCATTTTTCTTCCATACAAAACATGTTGGAGCCTTTGGACGTTATGGATCATTGTAATTTTCTCAGCATGAATCCTGTGCTGACCAACATCACCCATACTCCCTTGAAAAATAAGTGTGGAGCGAAGGACAGCATATACAGTGTACAACCATTGCCTTGCTTTGACTTCACTTCAGTAGAAGACCCTTTTAAAGTATGTCTTGAGAAGTTAGACACCATTTCTAGATATAAACGTGGTTCTGAGCCACCATCCTTCGGGAATTCTAGTGCTTCGACAATTGGTATTAAGAAGCATCGCCGTGGTGAAGAAGAGCACGGTCTTGATAGCTTAGTCGGTGCTAATAAGAAAGGGTCATGCATCTCCTCACCTCTGGGTTCAAAAGACCAATATCATCATGCAGTTTTGACAAATGTTTCGGGTGGAAGCAGTTGGGAGACTATGCTGGGCAGTTGCAGAAACAACAGCACTACTGGTGTCAGAGACCAAGGAGAACATTTGTCTGCCAATTTCAAAATACCACTTGATATAGTCATTGAAAAATGCATACTACAAGAAATCTTGCTCCAGTATCCTTTAGCTAGGCTTGCTGAGGGATGTTGATTTCTCCTTGTTTTGAGTTTCCAACTATCCAGAGTTTTCATTTCATGGTAAATGTGCTCCACTATTCACCTTCTTTCTCTCCTGTTGAGCATGTCTCTATTTGTACAGTTGTGTCATGTTTTAAGTTCCCTGGAATTTGATGTATTTTCCAAGAAACTTTAAATTTGCCTGGATATTTGATGTAAATTGATAATCTGTTTAATAGATATTAGATGCCTGATCCGTTGTCGGAACTCTTTGTGTGGTCAAATTTTGAAGCACTGCAAAATGGAACAATAAATGACGTTAATGTTGATGCATCCTGATTTAGTGATTCTAGATAATTTTTATTAGTAGAATCCAGCAAGTGACCAGAAAGTGAGTTTGACGCGATCCTGTGGAAAGTAGTTGGAGTCATCGGTCTGAAGAAATTTGAGGCGGTAGTGTGGCATGTTTTCACCACATTTTGAGTTTATATTTTGTAGTAACATAATACGGTTCTTGTCAATCTTAATCCTGGGCATACAGATTTTTTCCCTGGTATATGGAAGTGAAAGCCTGGAAAATTCCATATTTTGTCGATTGTTCTGGTTTGCATGTAGATTCTGCTTTCCTCAATGATTTTAGATACAGGTATGTCAGCGGATTAACAATCAAGTTGCTTGAAGAAGGTTTTGACTTGCATGAACATTTGCTTTCTTTATGAAGCCATCATTTCATGGAAAGAGCAGATTGGGCAGATCTTTTCATCATGTCACTGTGGCAACATGTACTCTTTTCTGAAAAATTGAACGATAATATGGTTTTTGTCTACCGCTGAAATTTTGTGATATTCTCTTATTCGATTTCTTCATTTTGTTTTGACTGCAGAAGCAGTTCTCTACAGGCATAGATCAAAGTGTTTCAGATGTTCAAGAGCTTCTTGAGATGTCAATTCAGAGGTCTTCATGTGAAGGAGACAGCAATAAAGATAGGTTATTCGTTTATACTAAAGAAAATGACAGATTGCCTCAGTCAACTGCAATTGGTATCTTTTTGTTGTATCTTATTAGCAATTCATTCCTTTTCCATCAACAGTGTACTTTTCTGTGCTTTCATCTGGATGCAGTAAAGTACCTTTGTGAAACTTGATTAACGTTGGATTGTCAACTATCGCAGGATTTCATTCTTTTGACTTTTTGGGATTAGGATATCGTGTGGATTGGCCAATCAGCATTATTTTGACTCCTGCTGCACTGAACATATATGCTCAGATATTCAACTTTCTGATAAAAGTGAAGCTTGCTGCATTCTCATTAACTAATGTATGGTGCTTGTTGAAGGTATTTGTTCTTGGCTCTGGCTCTCCTGTGTTTGAGTTTTTTTTTCCACGTGTAACAATTGTACTGAGTGCTTCTTCTGTATTCATGGAAATGCAGCTGGAACTTTGGAACATGTTCAATAATTCACAAACTGAACTGTTGATTGGTTGAGCTTTAGGCAGAAAAAACTGTTCTAGAGGATCACTTTTTTGGCCATGTAGTTCTAGGAGAATTGTCCTGCCTCTCGTACAACTGATAATATTATTGTTTGGGTCTAGATTTTAGCCTTTTGCACTCTTCTTTTTGCCGTGCTTCCAATTGTAAGTAGAATTTTTGAAATTGCTGGAAGATTATAAAAGTGCCTTGTTGATGAACTTTGTAATAGGCAATACAGCTATATATTTTGGTGATATGCAATTCATTTCTTGTCTAACCTTTACTTCTTCAAATTTACTTTCTATTTTTTGTTCAAACTCTTAAATTTTCTTCCCTACTCCAAAATAAACATGCAATGATATTGAAAAAGGAGCTAACTATCCATTAGTTTTAATGGAGGTAACAGAAGCAGTTTGAGTTTTTGTGATGTTAATTCTTGTTGCTAAAATTGGGCTATGATTGTTAAAGTTTCTAGGAATTAAATATTATGTGAAGATCACTGTGTGTGATTTTTTTTTGAAATTTTAACAGGGTGCAAAGCATATTAGTCAAAGTGGTAAATGTGAACATCAAGCTGGGGAAGTTAATCGTTTTAGTATCTTGATGAATATGAGGTAACCTGTGCTATTTTTATAAGCATCTTCTACTACGATCTGTTGGCCAAGTTGTTGTGTTTAGCCAGCTGAGCAAAAGATTTCCCTCTATGCCCTCTGGCATATATCCTCCGCTAATTTCATTTTTCTTAAAATTTAGAGCAAATGAAACACTTAGGGCTCTTGGAAATTTCTTGTAAGAAAACTGATGCACTGACTGGCTGTTCCTGTTGATGAGTTTCTTTTATGTTAATCAAATCACGAAAAAAACCAAAGTTGCGAAGACCACGTATACAAGCTAGATTTTTTTCTAGCCATTCCATGCTATGATCACAAACATTTCATACTTGCTTAGATCAAGACTCGTAACAACAGTATCTGCTCAGTTATAAAATTCAAAAAGCGACGACCTATAGTTTGTGCGCATATGCAGATATACAGAGGAATGCATGTGGCTAGGGTTTGCGTCATTTCACTTAATATGGCAGCGGAACTCGCGGGTGCTTTTGCTTGCAGTTTTGACACGCCTGCCGCAAAACTTAATCTCATTCGCGCCGTGAGCTTTAATCTGCATGTCTGACCTAGAAATGCCTGGAATAATGCACTTGCGTTAGAATTCACACATCATGTGTAGTTGCATGATTTTCCCTTGATTAAAACACGGAAAGAAGATTAACAGAGTTTCGAAATGTCGTATAGAACACTATAATGCTAGCATTTTTTTGCTATTGCCACTCATATACATGTACGATGTGTATGCGTGTCTCGTGCACGTATACGATATATTATCTTGCAAAAAATTTCGTTCTTTTTTTTTTCCGATGAAGATGAGAAGGGGAAGACTTACCTATTTTAGCTGTAACTGGAGCCGATTTGCCCTTTGAAGATGGAAGCTTTTCCGAGAATGGCATGGGAGATGGTGTCGAAGCCGGACGGAAAGGTGGTTTTGGCCTCGAATTTGAACGGGAAGATGGTTTTGGACCCGAATTTGGCGGCGGAGTCGGTTGAGCCGAATTCCCCTTTGAGGATGGAAGCTTTCCTGAGGATGTCATGGGAGATGGTGTCGAAGTCGGACGGGAAGGTGGTTTTGGCCCCGTATTTGAACGGGAAGGTGGTTTTGGACCCGAATTTGGTGGCGGAGTCGGAGGAGCCGACTTCCCCTTTGAAGATGGAGGCGATTCTTCTTCTAAAGATGCCATGGTAGGTGACCGAGGGGGAGTCGGATAATATAATGGGTGCTGATATGGATGCGGAGGCGGAGGATCTAGTATTGACTGAAAACCACCCATCTTTTTCACTACAATCACCTACAGTGGAAAATAAGCAAAGAGTTTTTTTTTTTTTTTTTTTTTAACAAATGATGAGTTGTGGATGCATAATCTTCTTGATATCTCCTCTCTTTACAAAGCAACTAGAAAACTTGTTATATGGTAGTTTCCAATTAATATTGCATCCGCCTAAGAAAATTTTGGAGATTTTGTTCTCGTGAAAAAAGAGCATCCGTTATTCATTTGCAAAATATTCTCTTGCCATGCATAATATAGATTTTTTTTTACCAAAATGTAATTGTATTAAATCAATAAAGAAAAAATAAACACGTTTAATGACAATAATTAGCTTTGGCTTGATGGTTAAATTAAATAAAAGAATCATTTATCTTCTCCAAAAAGATTGGGTTAAATCATATAAAATCTTGCATATTTGCATCTCTAAAGGCCTAAAACCTACCAATAGAAACTAACATTCCAGATTTGGGGAGAAATTAATATTATTCTATACTCCATATTCAGCTATTATGGAAAAAACATTATGTTTTCATTTTCATTTTGGAAATACTGAAAAGAAAGGCGAAAAGTGGGCTTTGGAAAGAGAGATTTTTTTTTTTAATGACAAGAAGATGGAGAGTGACTTTGATGGGTCAACGTATAAATATATGGAATACGTTGCATAATATTTTTAAAGATCAAAGGATGAGATGATTAATTGAGAAGTGATTCAAAGAATTAAAGTTTAGAGTAAGGAATTAAATAATCATATGTATAATAATAATAATAATAATTATTATTATTATCAACTATAGATTATCATGCTGGATGATAATTTCCTCACACGTTTAATAGTTACTTAGCTATTTTGCGGGATAATCTTTTTTATTTGAGGAAGATACAAATTCTCGAGTTACTAATGCTAGAGTCCACCATCCTAGCGTGAGCATCAAATTCACTTCAATTAGGGATTCGATTCGGTTCTTGGGTCTAGAAATTGAGAACCGATTTAAGTAGGATATGGTCTTGATGGTCAATTTTGAATTAGAGAATTTTCCCGAGACAGGTTCAAAGCCGATTCATCGATATAACTAAAGGTGAGTAAAAGGAACTGTCAGGATCGGAAATTGCATGAACTGGACCAAGCCAACCGGTTCTAGGTAAAACAACTCTTCAACCAGCCAAATGGCGCTTTAGAATATATTCTAAAAGTATAGGAAAGCGAATCTACTACTTTGGAGACTTAGCTCTTAGTTTCGAATATAATATGTGCACTGTTGCTTAATTGAGATAGCTTCATCAAAATACATTGAATCTTGTTATATATAAATTGTTAACAAACTGAAACCATTCGATTCAGGATAGAATCGGGAACCAACCGGTTAGGTTCCAAATATAGCCGATTCAGTTACCGGTTCCCAATTTTTTGAATTGAGACTTGCAAGGTTGGTTCCAAATTTTAGTTCTATTTGACCACCTCAATTTGATCCGACCCAATCGTACCATTAGGGCCAATCAGTAATCTCCTACACGAATTTGACTCGTCTTGCCAATTAAATGAATGCATGGTGTAGGAACAAATCTATCACTTTGAGAAATCTTGTTTCCAACTTGGTCCAATATACATAACCAAGTATCAATTGTGATAACGATGTTAGTCGCAATATAGATCTTTTTATGCGGAAATTTCGAATTAAAGGATCTTAAATCTCATTGATTTATTCATGACAAAAGAGATTAATTCATATCTCTATCCATATCAACAACCTTCACACTTGAGAAAGTAATAGCTAGAACTTCTCGATTGCGGTAGAATTAAGAGAAAATGAAGAAATCTGATTTCTCTTCCGTATCCAATTTACTCTTAAACGTATTTCATAGGATAGAATACGACTTTCCTTGTGTTGGCTGGAGAGAAGATCGAACTCTTTTTATATGCTATTAATAAGTTTATTCAATACGTGCCTTCCATCAAAGCACATTACATCTTTATAAGAGATACGATATTTGTTAACCAAACCATAAACTGTTAATCTTGATAAGAGTTGTAATTTTAATAGCTGAACGGCCTTAGCATTAAATCGTTATGTAACTTTATTTCTACAAACGAATGCGGTCGAACAACTAATGAATTTGATCCAGCGGATGAGGATGGAGACGAGAATTTTCATACGACTCACGCTTTTCCACATGGTCGGTCAATTTTATTTATTTTTGGTGGGGTCAAGTGGTCTGTCCATTTGAGCAAGTGCAGGAATGAAAAGTTAACAGGCGCACCTAATCCAGTAAGCCAAATTCATCCTAACCGTTAAACTGTGTTCGGATCCACGTGGAGCTCGTAGCATCCAGCGATGGATGCACTTAATGATTTCTTTTTTTTTTTCCGAAGGAATCGTCTGCCCTTCTATCCCTTAGAAGGGCGGGCCCTGCCCTTTTAATCCGGATCATTCGTGTTATGCATGGATAGCCCAGATTATTACTAAAAAAATAAAAAAAAACAAAAAATCCAAAAAGTTGCTGGGTCGTCTGTTTGAAAACGGATGGCCTATATCGCAAGTGCATGTGCCTGCTCTTTTAAGAGAAGGGCAGACGATCCGGATTCTAAATAAATTAATACCAAGAAAAACTTCAAACTGATACACATGTGATAAATTTACATAATTATTTTTAAACACAAAATATCTCAAACTTATACATTTATAATAAAAATCTGAGATAAATTTATCATTTGCCCATATTAGAAAGCTTCCGTTCTCGATATGATATAATAAGAGTAATCGATATAACTGTCAAATTGCTAATTACACGTGACATTCCAGTTTGGGTGTTTATCCTCTATTTGTCATAACTGTATTGATTTGAGATTTTTCGTGGTATTAATTCAATTTAGCGAAGGGTAAATTTGTTACAATTGTATCAGTTTAAGATTTTTTGTAGCAAAAAAAATAGTTTGGGGTAAATTTATCACAGATATATCAGTTTATGATTTTTGGTGCTTAAAAAATATTTTGATTTTTTTTATTGATTTGAAGTTTTTCGTGATAAAAAATAATTTAGGATAATTTCGAAATTTTTCGTGAAAAAAAAAACAAAACAAAAAGGGTACTCCACCACGCGAAACGCATCGTCTTCGCGCCAACAAAGCACGCTCCACGGTAAACCTCTAGAGAGAGAGAGAGAGAGAGAGAGAGAATGTACAAGTGCAAGTTGCAGGAGGAGTGCCAGGCAAGGAAATGGGGATTGCCGAGGTACTCCACGATCAGAGACGGACCAGAGCACAGGCCTCGCTTCCGCTCCTCCGTCTCCGTCAACGGCCAGTCCTTCGACTCTCCCACCGCCTGCGACACTTCCAGGCGCGCCCAGGACGAAGCTGCTAAGCTCGCTTTCCTTGCCCTCTCTCCTTCGCCTTCCCCTCCAGGTAGGCACCTGAGTAAGGCGCGCTCTCTCTCTCTCCAACTCTCAAGTTCTAGTCCCTGTGCTCGGTTTTGTTCCAGGGGGAAAGAGTTTTCTCCCGACCCCTTTACCTGTGTTAGCTTTCGAGTGTGCTTTGCAGTCGTGAACAGTAGTGTCGAATTACTTATGTCCTGTCCAACGTTCATCGCTTCTGAATTCCCGCAGGCGGAAAGCCGAGCGCTGGTGATTCTTCCACCGCTGCAAAACAGCACATCGGACGACTATCCGACGGCAATCATGACGACGAAGAAGACGACAACTGTGGCGATTTCCCTGAAACCAAGCTGAAGGGACTCGGTTTCTTTGGCAGCGGTGAGGGTAGTTTTTCTCCACAACTTTCATTTCTTCAGAATAGACTCTTTGCACCAAGAACAGAAAAAGGGACTCTGCCAGTTCCGTGTCTTGACTCTGTCTTAGTCCGCTCTTAATGTAATCCTCGGACCGTCGACCGAATCACAAGAAAGGAGAAGTGCTGATGCAATTGCTAGGAAAACTCCGAACCAAGATTGTTGCTATGAAGAAGTTAAAGAGGGCTGAAGCGCTTCTACCGCATCTCATTTCTTGATCTGAACATTTAGCTCTGTTGATCAATCTCGCTGCATGATCATCAATCAATTAGTCCATTTATTCTTCATCGAGGATAGAGCTTGCTATCTCGTATTACTAGCCCTGCTTTCGCTGACCCACCTTACGTTTGTAGATTTGAAAAACCAGATCAAGAGCCAGCTGCAGAATTATACTCGGCGGAGAAATCTCGGTTTGCCTGTATATTCCTGCACAAGTGATGGACCCCCTCATGCCCGTCGATTTCAGGCCACAGCAGTAGTTAATGGATGTACATTTGAAAGCCCTCTCGATACTTCAACACTTCGAAGGAAGCGGAGCACGCCGCTGCTGAGGTTGCTCTGACGTCGTTATCGGCCGATATATTTCAAGAGGTAAAGTTCTCCATGCGACACTCCCGTGTTCCCGTGCTTGTCTGGTCGTCGCAAAATCTATCCACGTCATAATCTCAGTGGATTCTTGATAAATTATGTATGCCCTTTGATCTTTGCCTTCAGGATGTCCTGGATTGTCACAAGAACCTCTTACAGGATCTAGCACAAAGAGAAGGTTCACCCATGCCAGTTTATAGGACTACAAGAACCGGTCCACCTCACGGTCCAATGTTTGTGTCGTCTGTCGTTGTAGGAGGAGAGTCATTCCTTGGGAAAGAAGGCAACTCCAAGAAGCAAGCGGAGATGAAAGCTGCGCGAGTTGCTTATTCCGTTCTGACACAGAGAATCGACGATTTTTCAGCCGAAGTAGGAGACTCCGAGCCTGAGACCAAAACCGTCACCACAGGGATCAACTCATCTAGTGGAGGAACTTGCATAGAGAAAATGGCTGAAGGTGGAAATACTTCCTTCTCGTCTAAAGCGCAAGTTTCTTCGGCCAAGGACATCTCAACTTCTCCTAAACCGGCAGAGTTCGACGGGTTGGTGACCCCATTTGAAGGGTCGAGCCGAGGGATAAGGAGCTATTTGCTACGTGACCGGGTAAGGGTTTACTCGGGCTTCTCGGATATCGCATTTCCTGAAGGCATTACCGTGATACCTATAGCCGATGACAAATGGGTCGCTGCGAGCTTGGAATTCCCAAACGAGTAAAGGCTGTCGATTTTGCGGAGTTTCTCGATGATTTTCTTCTATGACATTGGACCGACATAAATAACGATTCAGCCTTTTTATCACTGACTAGTTATACTTAAAAGGATCATCTCTGGACTCTAGAACTCTGTCACAGACTCACAAGCATTGATTGGATTTCTCTGTATAAGTTTTTTTTATATGCAAACTACACTACAGTCATCTGACGTTATTGTTCATTGCTCGCCGGAGAATTTTTTGATGCAAACCATAATCTAGAATTGCCAGCTCGATCGGAGAATTGCCGGAAGCGACTGATGAGTGATGGGCACTCAACCGACCATGGCCAGTCATCGGAAACTCAGAAACGTCAGACGGCTTAAGGCAACATAGAGCCACTCTTGAGACAGCAACAAGGCCCGAAGCAATTTGGTCTTAGAAGAACTACTATGAATTTTATACACTTTTGCTTAGTGTTTTCAATTAGTGTTTTAATTTTTGTACTCACTTAAATATTAAAACATGAGAAAATAAAGTGTCCCCGTAAAAGATGAAAATTGTTAACTACAAGTCTACAATAGCATGATAGGTATTAAATTTCAATAAGGGATGTGATGATTTCTCGCATTTTCCCATAATTTTCTGGATGTGCGTGGAATATGCTATATTTTTAGTCCTTTTTTATTATAGAGACAGAAGAAGGATTGCAATCTCGATGCCTCAACTCAAGTTTATGTCTAAGAAATTCGGAAAAAAAAAGGCGTGTAACATGATTGATGGATTGTGACATTTTACAGATTAGAGCTGGGCGACCTTGAAGCAAATTTGCCGCAATTAGGAGGAACATGAGAAACAGACGACGTTTTAGAGAAGCCCGCGTTTCGTCCGGCTATTGCCGATGCGTCCGGAGCATCTATCGCCTCTTGCGGACTTGTCTTTTCACATACGTCGACGCCTTTAGCCACGTCTTCATATGCCACATTGGTTGCGCGGACATTATATTAAACGCTGGTCAATAATGTTCAAAATTTCGATAATAAAATCGAAAACCCACTAATTTCCGCGTATAATTACTAGGGGTGAGCGGTTCCCGGTCCGGTCCGGTTCCCCCCAAAAACCGCGAACCAGACAAATAGTCCCGGTTCCCATTTTTCGGAACCGGGAACCAGACCGGCCACTCGAGAACTGGGAACCGGACCGGACTGTCGGTCCGGTCCGGTTCCGGTCCGGTTCCAAGGAACCAATTGATGTACATTGAGAACAAGGTTAAGAAGATGACATTTGAGGAGATGGATACATCCTGTATCGATAAAGCAATGGTGCGAGACAATCATATGTACACTCTATCAAGTGAATCAATGACCTACCGTGGATGACCTTGATATGGAAATTGGTTGACTCCGGGGACGTCCTCTAGGTACAACATTGGCTGGCAGTGTCTCGTCATCCAAAGATGGAAAGAACGGGGTATCAAGAGGAGTTAACAACCTTCGCAAATGATAGTGTCAATTAGAAGAACCATGAAAGCAAGGAGAGATTATAATCCCTAATTAGCATGACGAAACGAGCATTATACATTTAAGTGGAAGCAAATCTTCCAGCATTTAGTTCATTAATTGAACTCAAATAACTCTGTCGCGACCCTCTTGAGGTTGTCGGGCTCTCGAGGGCTAATGGGCCGTCCTGTCTGGTCGGACGCGGGCCTCTCCCAAGGCCCATTACCCAAATCGCAACGGAGGTATGCGTGATCGACTTTCAGTGTGGTCTAGTGACATGTGCTAAGTGTGCATGCCATGGAGTCGCCACCAATCATTTTTTTAGGGTATGATTGGACCACCCAATCGAACAGTTGGGAGTTTCTATTCAATTCTGCGAGAACCAGAGAAATGATTTCGGGGACTTAGTTACGCCAACCGTCAGAGTTGACGCCCTTTCGGTACCTAAGTTGACTGAATTTTCTAGCCTGAGATTCATGCGGATGAGTAAGGTATGAACCATAAATCTAGAAATTCATGCAGATAGGAGTGATTATCGTAGCAATCACAATAAGTAATAAAATGCGCAACTCAAGGAATCTAGATATGCAAATAAATCACATGGCATTTCTAGTAATGCCCTATTTATCAATTACAGCTCAAGAATGATTTAGCTGTCCTAGCCGTTCTACACTCGATCTAACCTAAGAAAAGCATTAGGAAGCATCGCAGGAATTCGAGAGTACTCACATGGGGTTCGCCGTGCCCTGGTTTGGTCTTGGACGAGCTATCGAACTCATGCCGACCCGATTATATTTGGGGATCCACTCGGCGTTTTACACCATGAAATCATGTGAAACAAAAACGAAAATATTCAGCAAGGGGAATTTATTGTAGATGGTGGTCGATCTAATTGGACGTCAAGACTAAAAAATATGTAGAAATTTACAAATTAAAATACTCGAATGACATTTTTTTGCCAAATTCAACTCTATGCGTCGTGAAGAAACACATGCAATTGAACTTGAATTTTGACTATTTATGAGTTCAAAATGAAAAGGAAATTAAAATAAAAATATTGACTATTTTTCTATATTTTTACGACATCGAACGCTATTTTTCTTCATTTTTCATGTATTTTTCTATTTTTGGAAAATATTAAAAAATATTAAAAAATATGACAAATTATTTTTTTTTTATCAAAAATGGTTCCTTTAGCTTGGTCAAGGCTACCAAAGATGATTTTTTTTAATTTTTTTAACTTTTTATAGATTTTTTATGAATTTTTTAAAAATAAACTATGAAAGACTGATCAAAAATCAGGTGTCAACAGCTGCCCCTCTTTGAGAGGAATTTCGTCAGAGGTTTCTCTCAAAGACAAGGTGACACCTGTGTTCCGATCGACTCGACTGGGAAAATAAAAGAAATCATGACATCCAATTTTCATGCCCATCAATGTGTGCTTTTCCTTAAAAAGAGATGTGATCATTCAATTCCCTGATATGATGTAAGAAAGTTAAGGAGTAGATAGACTTCCCTGCCCCTTACCTGTCGAATGCTTGCGGCATTTGCTTTGTCTGATGGGTTCAAGTAGATTCCTAAGGACTTGTCATCGGAGTGTCCTGGGGATGTTAAGCTCTGACCTGTATGGTAGGTCAAACCATAATGGGATTCCTAACTGATAGGAACCTAAGGAAGACGCATCCCACATTTGGGAATTTGCCAAGGGTTTTGATCCGTGTGGTGGACTAAACTAGAAATGGCTTGCCTAATGTAAGGCTTATTAGGGAAAACGAATCCTCCCGCGTTCGGGATTCATCAAGGTTTTGATCCGTATGGTGGATCGGACCATTGGGTTGATCCTTCAGGCGGTCTCTACCAGTCCTTTGACCCTTCAGGCGGTTTCTACCATTCATTGACCTTTCATGCGGTTTCTACCATTGAGTTGACCCTTCAGGCGGTTTCTACCATTGGTTGACCCTTCATGCGGTTTCTACCATACATTGACCCTTCAGGCGGGTTCTACCATTGTTTTGACCCTTCAGGCGGTTTCTTCCATTGGTTGACCCTTCAGGCGGTTTCTACCATACATTGACCCTTCAGGCTGTTTCTACCATTGTGTTGACCCTTCAGGCGGTTTCTACCATTGATTGACCCTTCATGCGGTTTCTACCATTGAGTTGACCCTTCAGGCGGTTTCTACCATTTATGAGATTCCAAACTGATATGAATCAAAGGATGACGTACCCGCTCTTCGGGGCTAGTCGAAGACTCGATCATTCTATGGATCGGTCTTAGAAAAGATTTGCCTACTAAAAGGCTTCACCTAAGGATGACGCACCCAGTCTTTGGGGCGGCCAAAAGTCCTGCAGAAAGCTTAGACCTGAAAAAATTTTCCTCGCCAAGAAGATATTAGTAATCTTTGGGAAGACAATAATTGTCTAACTGACAAAATTCTACGACTTAAGTTTTAGTCATGAAATGTGCATTTTGATTGCTGGAGGTTATCCAAAACATTCCTGCCATATACAGATGTGATCATAAATTCCTTGCACAGAAACTCTAGATCAAACAATTTGAAAATTTCAAAAAGAGTTTGCTCAAAACATCCATTGGAGTATTTCTCATCCAAGAAGGCTCCTCACTACTCTATGATAATGATCTTTAATAGGGAAAGTGCTCAATTTCCTACCGACCTGTGCCTGGGTTTCAGGATCATTCGCAACGCATACATTTCGACCGATCAGGAGGTCTTTCACGGGACCGTAGTGTTAGGCTTGGATATCGGTTTCCAAGGGGGACTCACTTTTGAGTCAAGGCCGTTGAACAAAAATTTTCACTATCTGCTCCGGGTTTACAAGTCAAGAACCCTGTAAAATGAGAAAGAAATAGTCTTGCTCGTACTTCTTTGAGCTAAGTTATACATTAACCCAAGTGTCTTAGTCAGATGAGACTGCTTCAGGGTTGTAACATTGGAAGGATTGGGGACCGAAAAAGGCTTATTTTTTGCCCAGAAATTGTGAAGGGTTTGGCATTGGTGATCATTGCAAATTTGCCACATGTCCTTCGAAGAACATCTCCATTTCTTGAAGTGTACACTCCTCTTTTAGAGCGCACAAGGATGTTTAAAAGCGTCTCTTGTTACATTAAGAGACCGTCTGTTTGTGTGTTTGCAATTTGAGCACGACATCATTTGGAGAGTAGTCATCTTGATTTGACTCCTTTGCAGGGTCTTTTCATCGTATATCTAGACTTTACTGGGGATATTTTGAATAGACATCAGCCTTGCTTTTTACCAGGCACTTTGCTTTTTCTTGATGTCTAGGGATTTTTCTTTTCCCCCTTTTTTTAATCCCGTGTTTTTCTTTTCTTTTGGAGCTAGGATTTTCGGCAATCATGCTAGATATGCAACTTAAACTTTGGCACGCTTCCATTCCTAGAGTGATGTTGCCTTTGCTTTGGAATATGCAATGATCACCAATAGGTTGATGAAATGAATTTGCTGGCTCAACTTGGTCGTGCAAAGGATAACAGTGTGTAGGATAGAGAAATGAATTATTCTCGTCATCCTATGACACTTGGATTATCATATAAACAACACACAAAGATTTATGTTAGTCCGAGCAAGAAAATTTCAAACCGTTTACTTTCTGATACTGTTGGACTAACCTTCATTTGCCCCAATGTGGGGTGGTTCTTGACAGGGTTGAGAATGAAAATAGCCGTTCAATGGGGTTCTCAATGGGCATCTGTAGTGTTTGGAATGAAGAAATAAATGCCTCTATCATCTCGATCCATGTAATCGTTGCGAATGACCCTTATATCCATAGGTTAAGGTTTCGCTATCATTTCCAATCTCCTCATCTCTCAAGTGTGTATGGGACGTGTTTGGATTAGGCTCGCTTCTCTTATGAGAAAATACCCTTTTGAACAGTTCAAACGACTCTTGTTGGAAAAATTCATTTCATTTCATCAAGATTTATCCTTCAAAGGGATTTTGTGATGCACCATACATGTGTAATTCATGTTCAGACAATCTCATGTTTTAAAACATGAATGTCAATGAAGTAAGAATTCTATGTCTTTTTAGATGTGAGAATCGAATTAATTCTGAAAGTTTTTAATCTCCAATGAATTGGGAAAGGGGATACTTACCTGCCCATCGAGGCTGGAGATCCTGGAGATATAAAAGGGATATGTCATCGTATATTCTAAAACTTTACAAAAATTGGAACGATACATCTTACCCTTGGTCATATGCTCCAACGAGTGTACAAGGGTTGTGAAAATATGTCTGCCCTGATGGCGAGCTCCTGCCAAGGATAAATATTAAGCATTATTTTGGGTTTCCAAATTCAAAACAAATTGGGACGATACTACTTTACTCTTGATTTGAATTCCATTCTGCATGCCAATGTGCAGATTGTAGAAGCCGGCCCTCAAGCTTGTGGCCATGATTTCTTCGTCTGGTTGGGCAACGAATCCACCTCGAGGATTTACGTCGGAGGAGATTCATTCATCTTTTTGGGCGTGTTTCATGCACTGTTTTGTTATTTGAATGCATGGCTTCTTGGGTGCCTCGTCTCTGTTCATCACCTGAGAGGAAAATGAGAGAACATTATCCCCGCATCTGATTGAAAATCATTTAGGAACGATACGTTTTTTTTACCAAATGGGTGGCTCCGCGGCCAAATGCGTTTTACATTGAAAGGATGGATTCCATTACGCTCTGCAGATTATAACTATCGCTTCAGGGACTTGCCCCACGGATTAAACGATGAATTTGATGTCTTCGGCTTCGACATGCTTTCCGGATGTAGGAATGGTTTGCCCCCATTTTCAGTGGAGATGGGTTTTGTCGAGTGGGCAAGATCAAAAACTCATCCTAGATTTGGCTTTAGTCGAAGGTTGAAATCCCGACCTTGGATAAGCGAATCATGATTCATCTCCTTCTGCTTCGGATTTGTCATTTGCATGCTTCACATTTTACAATACCAACTTCGCCGCTTGATGAAAATGAATCGATGATTTTCGAATTGCCCCAAGTTCTATAGTCATCTGCGTCGAATCTCTTTGAACTTCATCGGGTGATAGACCAACTGATAAAATGATTTTTCAATCCCGAGATCGAACTCCTGACGTTTCGTACCACTTCCATTTCACTGACTACCAAGACACAGCACTATTGACGTCCCTAACTGGTTCGTTTTTTGTTATAAAATTCTTGAAGCAGTTAGCGACCCCCATCGAGAATGAAACAAGCTCAATTTAGAGTTCATAACGACTAAAGGTCCCTTAGAACAATACAGAGCTAACCGTCTTTGAGCTCGCTCGGGCTTTTGCTCGCATTTTCCTATGTGAAGCCTTTAAATGTTTTTCTTCGTGGCGTTCAATTGATTCGCCTCGACTCTAATCTAACAAGGGATTGTCGCACTCAAGCATGATGATGCTCGCAGGTAGTACTGATCGCTGCCCCAGATTAACTCTAGGCATTAAGGAAGATTATCTTGCATGGAAGACTTTATGACAGAAAGATTAATGATACATCCAGCCACATGTGCCTAGTTCCCTTGAGGATTCTCGGTGATCAGCCAGTTACACCATGAATCAGACATATAATCGTCATTTTGGATCATAACTTCATAAGTCCATCAGTTTTAAACTGATCGATCCAGATATGGAGCTCCTCATCAAGGAAATCTTTTGATTCTTCGAGCAACTGATATTCGGGTTGACCATCATCGCTTGGCGTTGAAGGATTCCTGTTTCTGTTGTGAGCGATCTGATTCTTCGAGCTAGAACCTTCGTCGTTGCTCGAGATTATAAGAGGATGATTGATCGGTTCACTATCAAAAGCACCTTCCATTTGGGAATGGAAGAAACAAAAATCCTCAGAGCATCCGCCCGCTTGATCTTCCGAAATCATATGCCAAAGCCGGGCAGATCTTTGAACACTAGGCGCAATATGTTGATCGGAGATAGGAAGAGCACTAGCGAAAAGTTGATGCTCAAACCAAGGAGTTCGTACCTGCTGCACTTGTGGCATATACTCTTGAGGGGTGCTGAGATGATTCGGGGGAATATTCTGATTAGCGCCCAAGTAGTCGATGGTGCTGCTACCAGCTTGGTCGGTGCCTAGATTCGGCAGGGTATTTCTTACTTCAGGGGCATTGTAGTTATAGCCATGCCTAGTATTTAGGCACAAGTTGAGTTCTTTCAGGTTCAGTGCTGTGTGGCGCTGTCTTAGCGCCCTTCTGTAGCTCTTGAGGTGACTCGCGACTCCATCTTTAGTGAGTCCTGGTATGTTCATGATCTCAAGTATGCGCGTTGGATATGCTGAGTTGATCCCTAGTTGCTGAACCGCACTAAGGAACTTGAGATGAAGCTCGGGGGACCAATTGACCCTCGTCTTCTTGCGAACCGGAACAGTGTTGACAACTTGGCTATTGCTCTCTGGCCTATTTCCAGTAGGATTTGATCGAGCCGAAAATTGTTGTGGAGGGAATTCATCAGCTTTGGATTGGTCGGTCGTGATAGTAAGCTCATCGTTAAGGAAACTCCAATCATGGTGATGCATATCACATCCTTTAGAAGGCATCGGTATTGACTTCGTAGAATTGATTTGTTCATGCATATCTCCAACAAAATCCGATTGTATCGAAGATGGTTCGAGGGAGTGGGGTGGTGAATGAGCATTTTCAATCCTCATATAAGGCTTATCAAGGAACATTTCGCCGAGAGTGATAGGGCCACCGCAATTAAGGCAAGCGATAGTGCTGGGAGCTTTCTTATACCTCATGTTCTCCGCTCGAAGCTTTTCGTTTTCCTCCTTTAGAATCGCAAGTTCTTGACGTCTGTGTTGAGCCCTCAATTTGGCTCGCTTATTTTGAAACCAAAACTTGACCCTCAAAGGTTTCATCCCTAGCTTCTGGCCCAATTCATTTCTTTGTTTCATGTTCGGGAGAGGGCATTCACTAAAGAAAGCTTCAAGCTCTTGGATTTCATTCTGAGTGTGGCACTGGCGACGTTTCCTTTTCCGGGATTGACCATCGCTGCTGCTGTTGTCGTCGCTGCTGAGATCCTGAACTTCGTTGCCGAAAGGGTTGGGTTCTGTGGTTCTGGTACCAGACGCCATCCTAGAATCTTCGAGATCTCTCAGTAGTTCATTTTCTGAGATTTTTGGATCAGTCGCCTCTAGCAACTGATGGTAACTCTCAAACATGTTGGATCGAAAAATGTTCGATCAATTTTTGCTCACTCAGGGTTCTCTACTCTCTCATGTATGCTCACTCTCTCTAAATTTTCTTTTGAGTGGTTCTGTATGCCCATGAAACGTTCTTTAAACATGGATGAAGATCATCAGGCAAGCGTTGCTCCCAAGATTTCGTATTTCCCGCTTTGTCGTCTTCTTTCTTCTTTTCAACGTGGAGGGACACCAAATCGATTTCCTTTTCTCGATATCCATGTCTGTCTCCCACTTATTTTCAAAAAGGTGGAACTACGCTCGCCTCCCGCTCAGTTTTTTAATATGATGAGACCGCCAAATCCTTTCGCAACTTTTTTCGATAGTTGCGCTTAACTCCCGTTCAATTTTAATATGGTAACACCGACATATCTTTTTACAACTTTTTTAGGTTTATCAAGCCTGAAATCGCGGACTGGGACAAATCTGATGGTTCACCGAAAGAGCCACCATTGCTTTACCCAATTAACTTGGCTCCACGAGCATTATTGTTGTGCCTTTCTTTATTCTCGAGTTGCTATAAAAGGAGGAGTTAATGCAGAGAAGATTAACACTCTTACATAATTGCCTTTTCGTATTTTAATCACTCTACCACACTCATCTTCTTCTCCCTCACTCCAACGAAAATGACCTCCTCTCCTATTCGCGCTTTCTCGTCCGAAATTTTGGCCCAGTGGGAAAAACTCTATAACCTCCTCGGTCGAGGCTATGCTCATATAGCCGATCACCCAGAAACTGAAGATGAAATCCGTATTTTGCTCGTGGAAATAGACACCACCTCCATCGAGGGCACTAATTTAGAGAGGGAATATAGAATTTTCCCAACCCTCTTTATAAACTTTTTAGAGACTTACCGTGTCGCTCATCGAAAAGCTACCGTGGCTCACGTTTTGCGAGCTCGCTATGAGGATCGGTTCAACTGCTTGGTGTTGGCCAACCTTGTGGCCGATAGTCACAGAAAGGCTGTTGAGTTCGCCAACAAGCGAGTCTCGATGTTGCTTCGCGAGAGGGGAAATTTGGTGGAGCGCTTGGCCTTATCTCTGACCACCTATGAGCACGACCGTCGTAATGTCGTGTTGAAGTTTCAATGTGAGTGGCAGGAAGAAAGGCTTGACAGCATTACCGCGGATATAGCCCATGGGAGAGGACTAGTTCGGGACCTGGAAATAGCCGCCGAAGATCACGGGACCAAGGTTGCCGATCTTAAAGGGGAATGTAAACGCCTTCTTCTTAAGCTTGCAGATCTCGAGTCTCGAGGTGGTGAGTATAAGCAAAGCATCAATAATATGGAGGGCCAACTAGGTTCCTTTGTGATGCTAATTAGGGCTCATTGCGGTTTTATGTTTCCACCCCGATGATTTGTATGATCTGCTTTTAAGGTCCCTCGATTGAGCGAAATGAATGAAAGCTCTAATGTGTGTGTCTCAACTTCTGTATGGATGACTTTCTCGAACACCTGACCACTCTCAACCTAGGCAAGCTGCGCTTTGACATTGATGATTCGAGCGTGTACATCTTGATTTTTTAATCTTGCTTATGATCGGATAAAGGAACCTCCCACCGCGATTATCCACAAAAAGACTTCTCTTCTCTACTTGTTTTTAACCTGTTTCAAATGAAAAGGCAGAATCAGAAGAAAGAATTTGAAAAATAAAGCATAAATCCTTTCAATTATATGCTTACTTGTGATTAATAGGGATAAGAGCTTTTACAAGGGTTTTGGCCTTGTGCAAAAGCTTTTATCAATATTCCTCAAAGGAAAGCATATCATTGAAAGTAATGTAATTCACGATAATCGTCTTTGATCAATTCCAAGAAAATCAATGGAATGTTCAAAAGTACACAATTACGATGTGTTTTAAATTCAATTGAAGATACGGTATCCAAATTAAAGCTGTTTGCTAAGAACGAGAGTAATTTGGATATCTATCTTTTCATTAAATTTGAAAAACACGAGTACTCTTGATCAATTATTGTGGATTACCAATGATGCAAAACATGCATGAACCAATTCAAGTTTATAGTTCCTTCTGGCGAAATTGGGATTGTATTGCCCTATACGGCCAAAAGGTTGTATAAGACTTCCAATTTCAATTTCATCCAAAGGAATTATAAAATTGATTTTGGAGTATTCGAGTGATTAGAAGAAATGCCACTATCACATTCCAATGACAAGTCAATAGAAATACAACAAATTTCAATCTGAATGTATATAAACACAAAAAGATCCCTAATACAATCAATCTAAGGGATCAGATAGAGAGGATCTCAGCAAAATAAATCATATACAAGAAGGCTAGAAATGAAAAATAAAACAAAGGAATGTGATCTTAATACTTAGAGATGCCCCAGTTTCGATCTTTGAGACGTGACTTCAGAATCACCTATTCCAAATTGTCATCTTCATTAGATGATACCTCAATGATGTCCATAGTAGGCTCTTCTTGTCCACTTGGCGCTCGTAATGGGATGACACCATCTTCATCTTCCATCAAGAACATTGGGAGGAAAACACACATATCTATCCTCAAAATGGCATTTAATCCAATCACCGGAATTATGCAATGAATATAATGATTAAGAGCTGTAACAAGTTCGAGGGATAGAAAAGTCTTACCAACCAAACTTAAGAGAAAATCAAGCTTCTCTGTATTTTTTGCAGTGTTAGGTATACTAACCTTCCATAGACAAACGCATGAGACAAGTGAGGGAAAACTCCTAAAAATCAAAAGATAGGGCTTGGTACCTAAAGCCAAGGTTCTCACCTCGAATTCTGGGAAGAGCCGATTCCATTGCACAACTATCGTTGCATTGGGACTCAATCCATAGTTCGAAGTGAGCGGAATTGAAAAGTGGATTACCCCATGTTTTTCCTCACAGAGATTCCATTTTCAATTCATTCTATTGTGTTCCTAAAGAGGGCGCCTGGGGTTTTAGGCGCAATTGTGTGTATTCATTGTGTCGTGCTAAAGCAATAAACATGCATTTTATTTAACAATCACCGCTTCAATATAAACATCCACACAATCATACATCCAAAACTCCTGCCTGCATAAAACAAAGTTAACAAGCACTTCACCCCTTATTTCTCCCGTCTACAAAAACATCTAACACATTCGTTAGCATATATACCTCACTTTCGAGAGCATCTGCATAAAATTAGGTTAGAAGAATCAATCAACTTTTTAATCGGCTCAAGTCCACTAAATAGTTAAGAACCAGTCCCCAGTGGAGTCGCCAGTCTGTCGCGACCCTCTTGAGGTTGTCGGGCTCTCGAGGGCTAATGGGCCGTCCTGTCTGGTCGGACGCGGGCCTCTCCCAAGGCCCATTACCCAAATCGCAACGGAGGTATGCGTGATCGACTTTCAGTGTGGTCTAGTGACATGTGCTAAGTGTGCATGCCATGGAGTCGCCACCAATCATTTTTTTAGGGTATGATTGGACCACCCAATCGAACAGTTGGGAGTTTCTATTCAATTCTGCGAGAACCAGAGAAATGATTTCGGGGACTTAGTTACGCCAACCGTCAGAGTTGACGCCCTTTCGGTACCTAAGTTGACTGAATTTTCTAGCCTGAGATTCATGCGGATGAGTAAGGTATGAACCATAAATCTAGAAATTCATGCAGATAGGAGTGATTATCGTAGCAATCACAATAAGTAATAAAATGCGCAACTCAAGGAATCTAGATATGCAAATAAATCACATGGCATTTCTAGGAATGCCCTATTTATCAATTACAGCTCAAGAATGATTTAGCTGTCCTAGCCGTTCTACACTCGATCTAACCTAAGAAAAGCATTAGGAAGCATCGCAGGAATTCGAGAGTACTCACATGGGGTTCGCCGTGCCCTGGTTTGGTCTTGGACGAGCTATCGAACTCATGCCGACCCGATTATATTTGGGGATCCACTCGGCGTTTTACACCATGAAATCATGTGAAACAAAAACGAAAATATTCAGCAAGGGGAATTTATTGTAGATGGTGGTCGATCTAATTGGACGTCAAGACTAAAAAATATGTAGAAATTTACAAATTAAAATACTCGAATGACATTTTTTTGCCAAATTCAACTCTATGCGTCGTGAAGAAACACATGCAATTGAACTTGAATTTTGACTATTTATGAGTTCAAAATGAAAAGGAAATTAAAATAAAAATATTGACTATTTTTCTATATTTTTACGACATCGAACGCTATTTTTCTTCATTTTTCATGTATTTTTCTATTTTTGGAAAATATTAAAAAATATTAAAAAATATGACAAATTATTTTTTTATCAAAAATGGTTCCTTTAGCTTGGTCAAGGCTACCAAAGATGATTTTTTAATTTTTTTAACTTTTTATAGATTTTTTATGAATTTTTTAAAAATAAACTATGAAAGACTGATAAAACATCAGGTGTCAACAAACTCCAGATGCAAGTCTAAACTGGAAAGCACAAAATATTAACGATTGCATTAGCCAACAATTATGTATTTTGAAAGTGCTGTGTGTCGCGACCCTCTCGCGGCGCGGAGGCGGGGAGCGGGCTAATGGGCCGCCTGATCGCTGGCTTGATCGGACGCGGGCCTCTCCCAAGGTCCATTACCCAAGTCGCAACTGCTGGATATACGTGATTGACCTTCAGTGTGGTCTAGTGACATGTGATGAGTGTACATGCCAAGGAGTCGCCACCAATCGTTTTGTGGAGGGTACGATCGGAAACCCTATCGAATAGTTGGGAGTGGTCTATTCGATTCTGCGGAAACCAGAGAAGTGGGTTCGGGGACTTAGTTACGCCAACTGTCAGAGTTGACGCCCTTTCGGTACCTAAACTGAATGGTTTATCTGATCCTAGGATTTCATACAGATGAGTGGGGTACGGATCCTAAATCTAGGAATTCATGCAGATAGGAATTGCTATCATATCAATCACAATCAATAGGAATAAATGCGCAAATCAAGGATCCAATGCATGCGGATAAAACACATGAAATCAGCATGGTATCCCTAATGAGGCCCTATTAGCCTAGAGAAATGTCAATCAAGGCTTAGGAGTGATTTGGACATAATTCGCCCATGAGGGGCAGAATCGTAATTTTGAACAATTTGGGGACAATTCACCTTAAAAAGGGGAAATTCATCATTTTGAGTGAATTGGGGAGTCAGAGGATGGAGGAAATAGGATTGGCCATCAATCCAATCCATTTCCTATTTTTCGGGATTTCCTAGAATTTTTCTGGAATTTAAAAGTGATTTTTCCCTCAGAAGGGTAAAATCGTCATTTTGGACAAAGATGAGAACTAAAAATCTCAAATGTTAGGGTTGGTCGTCCACCTGACCCAAACTCTGACTTCAAGCAATTTTCAGAACTCGATTGAGACAAGAAAGACAATTTTCCCATTGAAGGGCAAAATTGTCATTTTGAGAAAAGAGGCGGGACTCGAAAACCCAAACCTAAGAATTGGTCGCCTGCCCGACCCTAATTCTTACTTTGGCATTATCGGCCTTATCTCCTATACACAGTAGAGGCGACTTACCCCTAAAAGGTAATGTCGTCGGGTCTTGGAAGAACGGATAAGAAATCCCAAAAATAGGGTTGACCAGTTGTCTGTGGTCAACCCTCGATTTTTGGGGATTTCTGGAATGTCTAGGATTTTCCCACAATTTTTCCATATTTTTTTGGATTTTCTGGCATTTTCTAACATTTTCTTTTGATTTTCTAGGATTTTTCTGATTTTTTTTATCTTTTAAAATCATTTGATGATTTTTTTTATATATAAAAAAAAAATGATTTGGACCGGGTCGACTCGACCCACTCGGGTCGGAACCCGGCCCAAACCCGGACCCGAGCGACCCGCAGTCAAAACGACGCCGTTTCTAACGTTTTTGATTTTCAGATTACTCGGAATTAATCCGACGGCCCACACTGAACCGCGTGGCTAATCCGCGCCCATTGGATTTGATTACTAGAACCTACGGTCTAGATTAAGCGAAGACTCGAGCTGAACCGTTTGATTGACTTACTAAAACTAACGGACACGATTCGAACATGAGACTTGATCTGAGCCGTCCAATCTTACTAACCTAAACGACGTCGCCCTCCCACTTAGCCAAACGACACCGTTTCTGATCAACTCGAATTTCCGATTTAAAAATTATTTTCGGATATTTTTACTTGCTAATCGGACGGTCACCATTTATTAGACTCGATTATTCTCGGCCGTTGGATTCTTTTTATTTGAATAACAGACCCTAACGGCCATGCTGACTCGACACTACGTGGACCAATCACGGGATGACATCTGGACATTTGACCAGTTGACCACGCCATGTCAGCTTCGTCTTTAACCTCGCGACTCCGACAGAATGGACGGCTATGGCTCTCCGGCGATGATCGTGCGGTGAAATCTTAATGGAATCACTCGAGACCAACGGCAAGTGATTTGCGATTAGCTCTAGTTCGACATATCTAAGAATCGAAACATCTTATTCGCAGAATCAAGAACATCGTGCAAATCACCGAGTACGGCCATGGAAGCTCAATCATGCGATTCACTCAAAATCAAAGAAGTTCAGTCACAGAATAGCATCAATGGAGGTCCAGAAGACTTACCTCGAGCTCCGATTGAGCTCGCTCGGCCCAGATTTGGCTGGGCAAGAATAGGCTTATAGAGGCTAAATCGGAAGACTCGATTCGGGGCATGTGAGAAAAATCAATGCAAAATGAAGACGCGGACATGGTCAGTAATGTCTAAAGGATGAAAAGCGCACGGGAATTGCAAAGATTGAAGCCATAATCAAAGTCCGCCATTGAAGACCTGAGCTTGAGCTCGAAGTTCGGGATTACCTGTTCTGGCAGTTTTGGGCTGCGCGGTTGATGGCGATCGCTTCCTGGCACTCAAAGCGAACTTCTGACGGTCTTCTTCAGCTTCGGTTTGGCCGGAGACGGCCTAACCAGCGCTTTGCAGTCGAACTCAAGTTCTCGACGACGGAGGGTCGGAGAACGAGCTCTCTCTCGCGTTTTCTTTCTCTCTCTCGATTCAGTTTCGCCCCTCTGCAACTGAATCAACCTCTTCCCTTCGCGAAGGCCTGTTTAGCTTATATAGCTTTCTCAAATTTTTGTCGCCGAACGGGTCTCCAACTGATTCTGTTCGGCACGTGTAATCACGTGCAATTTGGTCAAAATGAAGTCGGGGCTGATGGGCACTTCGCTCAACCCTATTTGGTTCCGTGGCGAGCTTCATTTCGCATGAATTTGGCATGGGTTAGTGCTGTGTTTGTCATTTGTTGACTTTCGTAGGTACCACGGTTTTGACCGTCCTTGCCGGAGCTCTTCCGGCGGCCATTCGTCTCGGGGTTGGTCTCGATCGGTAGGTCTTGAGGTAAAGAACAAGACGCCCACCATTCCTCTTTCAATTAGTCGCGAATTGCCCTTCAATTTGGCCTTCGAAACTCAGTCCGTCACTGTTCATCTGCTCGAGCTCTTTGGGGAAGACGACACTGTAGCAAACCGGTCTGACCAGTCCGACCGGCGGTCCGACCGGTCTGAACCGGGTCCCGAATAGGACTTTTCAAATTAAGCCCAAATTAATGGAAAAATTTTGCAATTGAACTTCATAATCGAATCTAGGGCATGAATTCTATCTAGAAATGTGATTTTGCCCAAAAGTTTTCATCAATTTCTATAAAACCCCCAAATTTTCATGTAATTGCAAATTGGGGATTTGTGCAATTGAGGGTGCAAATGATCAAATTGGGCCAAACCACCTATGCCAATCGATTTAAAATGGTGAAATCCATTGGGTAGCATGTTTAATTTGCAATGATAGCCCTTGAATTGAAAGTAATTTCAATTATGCTTAATTTCAAGGACTAAAATGCAATTTTAGTATGTAATTTTGTCAAATCCGCGCAATTGAGCAAATTGCGCAAACAATTGGGCTAAATTGAAATAGGGAATAGTTAGATTGAATGTCAAGATCTAAAAAAATGCCAAAATTGCAAATTAAAAGACTCAATTGGTATTTTTTTCTCAAATTCAATGGTGCGGGCTACAAAGGAACACCTAAGATTGAATCTGATTTTAGATTTTTTGTGAGGTCAAAAATACAAGGGATTAAAAAGAAAAATATTGGCCATTTTTCCATATTTTTGTGACCTCAAATTCTATTTTTCTTTATTTTTTAAGTATTTTTTCTATTTTCTAAAAAATATTAAAAAATATGAAAAATATGAAAAATTATTTTTTGGTCAAGAATGGTTCCTTGGGCTTGGCCAAGGACACCAAAGTTGATTTTTTTTTTTGACTTTTTATGAATTTTTTTATGATTTTTCAAAAAATAAAAAATGAAAAAGGCTATGTCAAAAATCAGGTGTCAACAGCTGCCCCTCTTTGAGAGGAATCTCGTGAGAGGTTTCTCTCAAAGACAGGTGACGCCTGAGTCTAGACCGACTCGACTGGGGAAAAGAAAAATAAATCTTGACACTCAATCTTTCTTGTCCCGCTGGTGAACGTTCTGTTCTTCATTCTTTAGCTGAAGTGAGAGAGAAAGTAGAGAGACCCACATGTTACTTACCTGTTGATCACCTGCCTGATGCTCGTACGGCATGCGCGGTGTATAGCGGGTTCAAGTGAATACCTAGGGACTCGTCTTTTGAGTATCCTAGGGCGATTAAACTCTAGCCTGTATGGTAGGCCGTACCAGTATGGGATTCCTACACTTGACAGGAACCTGTGAATGACGCACCCTGTCTCTTAGGGATTGTCGGGGTTTTGATCCGTATGGTGGATCAGACCATGAATAGGATTCCTTTCTGCTAGGAACCTATGAACGACGCACTCAGTTTCTTAGGGATTGTCAGAAGTTTTGATCCGTATGGTGGATCAGACCATGAATAGGACTCCTTTCTGCTAGGAACCTATGAACGACGCACCTAGTCTCTTAGGGATTGTCAGAAGTTTTGATCCGTATGGTGGATCAGACCATGAATAGGACTCCTTTCTGCTAGGAACCTATGGATGACGCACCCAGTCTCTTAGGGATTGTCAGAAGTTTTGATCCGTATGGTGGATCAGACCATGAATAGGACTCCTTTCTGCTAGGAACCTATGGATGACGCACCCAGTCTCTTAGGGATTGTCAGAAGTTTTGATCCGTATGGTGGATCAGACCATGAATAGGACTCCTTTCTGCTAGGAACCTATGGATGACGCACCTAGTCTCTTAGGGATTGTCGAACACTTTGATCCTATATTCTAAGGAATTAACTAGGATTTATACAAATGAGGTATGCCTAACCCTTAGGCTCCACCCAATGGGCTATTCTGGGTTTAGTGGTTACCTAAAACTTCACAGAAAGCTGATCTTGAAAATTGTCCTTTCGACATGCAAGACGTTATTCTGGGATTTGGGGATTCCAAGTATCCTGCAGAAAACTTAAACCTGCAAAAACTTTGATAAGATTCTTCTGGGATCTAGGGGCTGTTGACACCTGATTTTTGACCTAGCCTTTTTCATTTTTTTTTCGAAAAATAATAAAAAATTCATAAAAAGTCAAAAAATTACAAAATCAACTTTGGTGGCCTTGGCCAAGCCCAAGGAACCATTCTTGACCAAAAAATAATTTTTCATATTTTTCATATTTTTTAATATTTTTTAGAAAATAGAAAAATACTTAAAAAATCAAGAAAAATAGCATTTGAGGTCACAAAAATATGGAAAAACATCCAATATTTTTATTTTTAATCCCTTGTATTTTCGACCTCACAAAAAATCCAAAATCAGATTCAATTTTAGGTGTTCCTTTGTAACCCGTATTATTGAATTTGAAGAAAAAATAACAATTGAGTCTTTTAATTTGCAATTTTGGCATTTTTTAAGATCTTGACATTCAATCTAACTATCCCCTATTTCAATTTAGCCCAATTGTTTGCGCAATTTGCTCAATTGCACGGATTTGACAAAATTATATACTGAAATTGCATTTTAGTCCTTGAAATTAAGCATAATTGAAATTACTTTCAATTCAAGGGCTATCATTGCAAATTAAACATGCTACCCAATGTATTTCACCGTTTTAAATCGATTGGCATAGGTGGTTTGACCCAATTTGATCATTTGCACCCTCAATTACACAATCCCCAATTTCCAATTAAATGGGAATTTGGGGGTTTTGTAGAAATTGATGAAAACTTTTGGGCAAAACCACATTTCTAGATAGAATTCATGCTCTAGATTCGATTTTGAGGTTTAATTGCAAAAT
This sequence comes from Rhodomyrtus psidioides, assembly GCA_021437785.1. Lineage (NCBI taxonomy): Eukaryota > Viridiplantae > Streptophyta > Magnoliopsida > Myrtales > Myrtaceae > Rhodomyrtus > Rhodomyrtus psidioides. The sequence goes on from JAILYB010000039.1 coordinate 1,726,870, forward strand.
TTTCCCATTAATTTGGGATTAATTTGAAAAATCCTGTTCGGAACCGGTTCAGACCGGTCGAACCGGTCCGCTACAGTGTCGTCTTCCCCAAAGAGCTCGAGCAGATGAATAGTGATCGACTGAGTTTTGAAGACAAAATTGAAGGTCAATTCGCGACTAATTGAAAGAAGAAGGGTGGGCATTTTGTTCCTCCCATCTTCCCCCGTCGATCGACACCAACAGCACCATCTAACGCCGCCGGAACAGGGAGCAATCGGCCAGTCAAACCTTCGGACCTGCAAAAGTCAAAAAAAGCAAACACAGCTCAAATTCGTGACAAATTCGCGTGAAATGAAGCCCGCCGGAGAGCCAAATGAAGTTGGACGATTCACCCATCGTCCCCGACGCCGTTTTGACCTAAAATCACGTGATGACACGTGCTATTTGAACCAATCGATCGTCCCCGATTCGGCGCCAAAAACGCTAAAGGCTATATAAGCCTGTGGAGACTTTCAGTTGAGGAGGTGGGAGGATTCAGTTAGTAAAAGACGAACTAAAACGTGTGAGAGAGAGAGAAGGCGAGAAAAAGCTCGTTCTCCGGCTCTTTGCCGTCGAGAACTCGAGCTCAACTGCAAGGCGCCGGTTGGGCCGTCCCCGGCCAGACCACAGCCAGAAAAGACAGTTAGAAGTTCGCCCAGACTGCCAGAAAGCGATCGCCGCCGGCCGCGCCCCGCGAAATCGCGAAAACAGGTAAGGCTTAGCTTTGATTCTTGAACTGAGCTTCAATGGCGTTTCTAGCATTTCTCGCCTATTCTTTCGATTTGTGTGTGCGTTTCGTTCCCTGAACATCACTGACCATCTTCGCGTACCTTGTTTGCATTGATTTTGTCCTAACGTGCCCAATCGAGTCTCCCAATCCAACCTCCATTGTTGAGATACTGTTCATCTTTCCCCAGCCAAATCTGGGCCGAGCGAGCTCAATCGGAGCTCGAGGTGAGTCTTCTGAACCTCTACCGGTGCTGTTCTGTGATTGAATTGCTGCGATTTTACATAAATTACGCGATCGAACTCCCATGGCCGTACTCGGCACTTTGCATGATTCTTGCGATTCTGTGAATAAAATGCTGCGATTCCTAGATATGTTAAAATAGAGATCATCGCGAGTCGATTGCCGCCGGTCTCGCTCTAATCCGTTAAGATTCTACCGTCGGATCATCGCCGGGGAGTCGTGGCCGTTCGTTCAGCAATGGTCGCGAGGTTGAAGACGATGCCAACCTGGCAGGTCAACGAGTCAAGGCCTTAGGTGGCGTCCGGCCATTGGTCCACGTCAGTGCCGAGTCAGCTCGACCGTTAGTTTGTTAGGACCAGTCAGCGTTAGATCGGACGGTCTAGGATTATCGAGTCTGATAAATGGTGACCGTCCGATTAGAAATTAGGATTATCCGAAAATGATTTTAATCGTAAAATCAATCAGAATGGAAACGGTGCCGTTTAAATGAAGGATTATGCGACGTCGTTTTGGGTTAATGAAAATAGACGGTTCAGATCAAGTCCCACGTTCTAATCATGGCCGTAGATTCAAGTAGTTAGATCAGACGGTCCGGATCGAGTCTCCGTTCAATCTAGACCATAGGATCTAGTAATCAAATCTAAGGGACACGGACAAGCCACGTTGTTCAATAGGGACCGTTAGATCAGATTAGTATAATCTGAAAAACGAAAACGCGATGCGGCGTCGTTTTGGAGCCAAGGAGTTCGCGGGTCCGGGCCTGGGCCGGGTTCCGACCCGAGTGGGTCGGGTCGACCCGGTCCGAATAATTTTTTTTTAATAAAAATAATCGGAAATAAAAAAAAATAATAAATAAAAATCTGAAAAATCTTAGAAAATCCAAAAAAATGTTAGAAAATGCCAGAAAATTCAAAAAAAAAATGTGGAAAAATTGTGGGAAAATCCTAGACACTCCAGAAATCCCCAAAAATCGAGGGTTGACCACAGACAACTGGTCAACCCTATTTTTGGGGTTTCTTATCCGTTCTCCCAAGACTCGACGACATTACCCTTTAGGGATAAGTCGCCTCTACTGTGTATGGGAGATAAGGCCGATAATGCCAAGGTAAGAATTAGGGTCGATTAGACGACCAATCCTTAAGTTTGGGTTTCGAGTCCTGCCCCTTTTCTCAAAATGACGATTTTGCCCTTCAATGGGAAAATTGCCTTTCTTGTCTCAATCGAGTTCTGAAAATTGCTTGAAGTTAGGGTTCGGGTCAGGTGGACGACCAACCCTAATATTTGAGATTTTCAGTTCTCATCCTTGTCCAAAATGACGACTTTACCCCTCCAAGGGTAAAATCACTTTTAAAATTCCAGAAAAATTCTGGAAAATCCCGAAAAATAGGAAATGGATTGGATTGATGGTCAATCCTATTTCCTCCGTCTTTTGACTTCCTAATTCATCAAAAATTACGAATTTTCCCTTTTTAAGGTGAATTGTCCCCAAATTGTTCAAAATTACGATTCTGCCTCTCATGAGCAAATCATGCCAAAATCACTCCTAAGCCTTGATTGATATTTCTCTAGGCTAATAGGGCCTCACTAGGGATGCCATGCTGATTTCATGTGTTTTATCCGCATGTACTGATTCCTTGATTTGCGCCATTACTTTTAATGATTGTGAGTGATAGGGTAGCTATTCCCTTCTGCATGAACTCCTAGATTTAGGATCAGTACCTCACTCATCTGTATGAAACCCTAGGATCAGATAAACCATTCAGCTTAGGTACCGAAAGGGCGTTAACTTTGACAGTTGACGTAATTAAGTCCCCGAACCCACTTCTCTGGTTTCCGCAGAATCGAATGGACCACTCCCAACTATTCGATAGGGTTTCCGATCGTACCCTCCGTAAAACGATTGGTGGCGACTCCTTGACATGCACACTCATCACATGTCACTAGACCACACTGAAGGTCGACCACGTATATCCAGCAGTTGCGATTTGGGCAATGGACCTTGGGAGAGGCCCGCGTCCGATCAAGCCAGCGATCGGGCGGCCCATTAGCCCGCTCCCCGCCTCCTCCTCGCGGGAGAGGGTCGCGACAGACTGGCGACTCCGCTGGGGACTTATTCTAACCCAGAATCTCTGGTTACGAATTCCAGAGGATTTGAGCCGATTAAAAAGTTGTTTGGTTTATCTGACCTTGTTTTCTGCAGATGCTCTCGAAGGTGAGGTACGTACACTAACCATTGTGTTAGATGTTTTTGCAGATTGGAGAAATAAGGGGTGGAGTGATTGTTGACATCTTTCCTGCAGGTTGGAGTTGGGAATGTATGTTTATCTTACGCACATACTGAAGCGCTGTTTTGATACAAACTGCTGTGCATGACTTTGCATTGTGATGATCACAACACATTGCACACACTGGCGGTCAAACCCCGACTGCAAACCACCTCTAGGTTACCTTAGATAGGGAAAGGATGCGGAAAGGATCTTGTGTTTGATGGCACTTGAGACTTTTGTATTCGTTCCCGCCTACCATCTGCATTGGCGATATCTAGCCCTCTTGGGTAGGTACCCTTGGGGAGGAATCTGCCTCATGTGGATCGTGGGAGCTTGAACCGTAGGTTCCTCACCTGACTTTCGATTTTTTTAGAGTATACCCACTTGTCGCATGCGCATGTCTGTGGATGGTTGGTATACCTAAAACCGCCCATTGGTACATGGGACATTCCACATCCCCCAAAGTGTGGTTGGTAAGATATTTATTTCTAAATGTTCTTTATTTCTTGCTCCATGATATTACTCATACATTGCATACATCCATATGCATTCACATTATGAAGATTACTCAAGTGACTAATGGAAACAACAATGATTGTGGGGTAGGATGTCGCTGTTTCCTAAGAGTTCAACAGAGTTGGTAACTTTCGAGTACTTGAGAAAAGTTACTCGCCCCGGACCAAACACAAGGCTACACTTTACTAGATTCGTGTATGGTCGGGAACTGACTGGACGTAAGCTGGGGTATGCTGAGGACTGTCAAACCCGCTACTACGCTGATAACCTCAGATTTAAGCGACAAGCAGACAAAATGATGAAGGATTATCTGGAGATGAAGAGACAACGTCGCAACCAGCTGGCTAGGGAAGCGTACGCCCATCGGAAGGCTGAATTGCTAGCCAGAGAGAACCTACCCATGATCACTTTTTGGAGTAGGAAGAGACGCCCTGCGATCAAGACCAAGCCAAGGCGTATCACACTCAAGAAAGTGAAACCCGAGAAAACTCCCGAAGTCATCGTGCCCTGAACTAGAGAGTGGCCTGAGGAACTACAACCTCTCGACCAAACCACTGAAGATAACTCCCCTACCCTAGATTAAGGGAGAGTTCCTGACCGACTGTCATTTGGGTAGACTTCTGAAAAAAGAGTGATCTAGATCCTCACGTTCCATTGGCTTTTATGGCTTTCTTGTTTGAAAAACCGCTCTTTACCCTTCTTCCATTAGGCATCTTGATTGTAATAAAAGTTCATTCCACTTTGTTCTTTTGATGTATTGACCAATGGAATGTGACATTGCTGTTCCCTTTAGTCACTGAGTAAACATGACTAAATTGCATAATTCACTTCCCTGAAATGCAAATTAGGCTTTGAGTCAGGCTTTCAAGACCTGAAAAAGGGTCCTAATCTCCATTTCTTCAAATTGAACTATGCAATCAAGTTAGCTCATGCATGCTTCATGACATCTGCATATTCATACATTTAAAAGTAATTTCTGGCGATTGACCTTTCAAAAATCATTTGCATATTTTAGACTTGATGGGAAAGAATGATATTCAAGTGTTCAAGATCCCCCGAGCTGAACTCCAATCATGGTGGGATGGCATGGGCAAAGCCAGCCAGAAGTATGCGGAGTCACGACTAGGATACCTACTGGACCTACTGAAGATTGAGTGCCCACCTGCCTTTATTCAAGCCATGACGCTCTACTGGGATCCTACCACCGCTACATTTTGCATGGAAGGATTAGAGATCACTCCCACTATCGAGGAATACAGCGCTGTCATCGGAGTTGAATTCACCCCTACGCTCGTCCGACCCCCTATAGGACTTGAACCCCTAAGTCAGGTGGCTGAATTCCTTGACACAAACCTAAATGAAGTCAAAGTATATGCGAAAAGCAATTCTAGAAGAGTTTCCCTGTCTTTCCTTATAGACCGATTTTCCCGCCTTCCTGCTTCTAAAGGAACCAAATCTGGTAGAGCCTTTATCTTGGCATTCTTTAGCTTTGTGCTATTCCCAATCTCAACTGTCACCTTCGACCCTATCATGGCTATAGTAGCTAGGCAAGTCTGTTGTGGGTGGGATTACTCAAACATCCTCCTTGCCGAAACCTTCCTCTCCCTAAATCGTTTCAAGAAAAGCAAAAAGGGAATCTTTAGAGCTTCTAGTGATCTGCTGTATCTGTGGTTCACATCCCATATCAGACAATTCCACATCCGCATGGGTTTCACTGAAATCAGCCCCAATGCACACCCTCTTAAAATGTTTGCTAGAACCCGTACACGTGTTCCTAAGTTTAACTTTGTAGAATGGAAGAACTTCCTCAAAGTCCTAAAACCTGAGCAACTCCGATGGCGGCTAAGGTTGCCGACGCTGAGCAAGGTCAGATTGACCTGCGATGACGGGAGTCCAGTCCCCCTGCTAGGATTCACAGGTGCTATTGCATACTACCCAAGGAGGGTGATTCGGCAGTTTGGAGTACTACAAGAGATCCCTTCTCCACCGCAACCTGATACCTTCTCCTTTGATATACCGAGCAAGACCCTCACAGAAGAGGAGAAGAGACAGTTTGAAGCCAAGGTGGCATCCATCACACGCTCTTTGAAGAATTCCCAGGCTGAAAAAATAAGTTGGCCAGAAGACATGACTCGTGAAGAGAACATTCATAGAGCTACCACTGAATACGTTCAACACTTCAAAGTGATCCGACGAAGCCTTGTCGAGCCCTACATACCCGAATACATCGTGCCGTACGTACCGGGAATAGAGCCTTACATACCCGAAGACATGGGACCACTGTCATGTTCAGAAGATGAGGAGCCCCAGGCTAAAGAGGGGAATCCATGCTGGGATGATGAGGATACCTTAGACCTCAAACGTCCTAGACTTGAATAGGCTATTCCGTCAAGTGTAGAATAGGCAAACATTATGATGCCTTCTCATACATTCTCATTTCTGTGGAATACTATCTTGGACACATAAGCATGAATGTGAACATGTTTTGCAAATGCATAAAAACTATCGTCAGAAATTACGCTTCTTTCAATTCCATAAATTCTTGTCGAGAAATGATTAAAAGAACTACTTACATGAGGCTAAGGCTCACAAGGTAGCCCTTTTTCTCATCTACCGACAAGAAGCATGCAACTGAAAGAATTAGCTGTTCTTTTTTTTTTTAAAAAAAAAAGAAGTACTCACTGGAGATTTTTTCAAAACAGGTACGCTCTCATCACGGAACTACCAACACATCGTTTCCGTACCCGCCTTAAGACGAGAATGGAGCAACAAGAATTGACTCCGCTCGTGGGAATGTTAGAATCCCAAATGACGGCCCTGGCTACTATGATGGCCGACATCAAGGCGATGTTGGAAGTCAACCAAGCTAGACAGACAACCGCCCACAATCAGAACAACTCAGGCCCTTCCATAGTACCTGATGTAACAGATAAAGAAGCAACTAGGGATACCCAACATACAGAGGAAGATGTTCATGAACCAAATAGTCGGGCGCAACAAAAAGCCTCACCTGTTGTCATCAACCTTGAAAAGGAGGAGAAGGGAAAACAAACTGTGAAGACAGAGGCAGAGGCTAAGAGATTGGCCAAGATCGAAGAATTCCTGAGCAGCCAAGGCTATGAGCTAGCCCGCTTCGACAAAATATCTCCTTTTGCTAAAATAGAGACTCCTCCAGACTACAGGGAGCCAGAGTTCGTGAGAAAATACAATGGGACAGGCTGTCCCCGTGCCCATCTCAAGTACTACCTGCGCAAGATGGCGCACTATTCAGATTACATTCCACTGTTAATGAACACATTCCAAGAGAGCTTGGCTGGCGCCGCTCTGGCCTGGTTCATTGAACTAGACTTGGAAGATTACGACGGATGGGAGGATCTTGCAGAAGATTTCCTCAGGCAATACAAGTTCAACACGGCTACAGCCCCAACAAGGGAAGACCTTCTGCGGACTTCGAAAGCAAGGGGCGAATTAATCAGGACATATGCCCAGAGGTGGCGAGCCTTGGCTACTCAAGTGAAGCCGTCAATCCCGGAAGAGGAACTAATCGATTTATTCCTGAAAGCACTCCCTTACGAGTACTTTGACAGACTGAACACTTCTGGATGTCAGACATTCGCACACCTGATTAAGGTGGCTGAGAGGCTGGAGTGGGCCTTGAGAGAAAGAAGGCCTCACGAAGCACCTGCTAGGAAACAATATCCTCTGAGAAAGGAGAGAGAAGCCAGACTGGACATAGCATTTATACCAGATCCCCACAAGTTAAAGCCATTTGGCAATTCTAATCAGGCCAAAGGCGGATCATCCTGGTCAGCGCCGAAGGTACAAGAGCCTAGAAGAAAGCAACCCCAGAGGCAATTCTCTCAGCTCCCGAGACCTTTATCCAAGCTGCTCCCGATACTGCTGGAGCAACACCTAGTGGCGAAAGAACCACCTAGGGCAAACCCTGCAAGATATCCTGGCTTTGATGAGAGCCAGACCTGTGCCTACCATATGGGCGAAAGAGGGCATAATGTGGATAACTGCTATGTTCTGAAGCTGAAAGTGCAAGCCCTAATCGATAATCAGATTTTGAAATTTGATAATGCAGCCCCGAATGTACAAGAAAACCCACTTCCAGATCATCAAGCAGTAGGGGCAATATTCACCGAAGAAGAGGAGAATTACCTTAAACTGAAGGTAGATATGCTTAAGCTGGACGCCCTGCTAACAACCGCTTCATCATATCCGAAAGCAGGGAAGATCTCAACTGACCAAAAGAAGTTATGTATCGCTAAGATGATGAGCTTGGGGATAGTGTCCGACATTACTAATGAAGAATTCGAAGGGATTGAAGCATCTCTATCTTTGAAAGGAAACCACTTCTTGATCACAGCTGAGCAGAGTAGCACCTGTGGTACCTCACGTGAGAAATTGGCAAACGATCTGGGACCGGCCACTCAATCAGGAGAAGAATTTGAAGAAGACGAAGTAGAAGCCAGGAGGAGAAGTCTAACAGACCTCAAGTTTATGACTCACACACTTGAGAAGGGCGAAATTATAGACAACCTGGGTCAAGATTCCGGAGGATACAATTTCAAGGTGAAATATTCGGCCCCTCCCAGCTTTTATCAGAAGATTGAAGATATCATACCGGACGGATGGGGAGGTATGGATGATCTCTCTCAACCAGGAACCTCAAACGGTATGGAAGAACTCGACAACGCCATATTGATGATCGAAGTAGCCACGGCCATGGTGATTAGATTGGATGAGCTGGATAGCCTAAGCGAGGTGGAAGATTGCCCAGTCAGGCCTATCGTGATTCAATTGCCTCAAGAGGAAGGAGGCGACACGGCGGGACCAGAGACATCTCATCAGACAACCGTAACGATAAGAGTCCCCTCAGTAGAAGAGTATGATCCTAAAGCAGTCCATTGGGACTATGGGACCACACAAGTAGATGCAGTAATGAGGTCTGGAAGATTTTATGCCCCCAGAGAGGGTGAACCTGAAAAAAGGGAGGTCTCTAAGGAAGATGCCGAAAAGCTCATATCGATCATCAAAACCAGCGAGTTTGAAGTAATAGAGCAGCTAAGGAAGATGCCCGCTCAGATATCCCTATTAAACCTATTCATCAATTCAGAGAAGCACAAGAGCGCGCTGTTGAAGGTACTCAACGAAGTACATGTCCCTGAAACAATTAATGAGGTACAACTAGGGGACTTTGTAGGAGCAATTCTTTTAAAAGACCAATTAAGCTTCTCTGACGAGGACTTCCCCATGGAAGGAAGAGGGCACAATAAGGCTTTATACATCTCCGCCCAATGTAACGGCAAAAGAGTGGCGCACGTATTGATCGATAATGGATCAGCCTTTAACATTTGCCCTTTGGCTACCATAAGGAGGTTGGGAATCAAGGAAGAAATGATCAAGGCATCCAAGACAGCTGTAAGGGCATTCGACGGCATGAGGAAGACTGTAGAGGGAGAGATCGAGCTTGACGTATTCATCGGCCCGACAAAGTTCTCTATAAACTTTCAAGTAATGGATCTGCCCAGTGCATTTGGATTCCTGCTAGGAAGACCTTGGATTCATACAGCAGGAGCTGTCCCTTCGAGCCTGCACAAAAAAGTACGTTTCGTTGTAGATGGGAAGGTGATTACCGTACATGAGGAAGTCGACCTCTAGGCATACCAGAACAGTGCCATTCCCTATATTGAGCCTGAAGAGAAAACTGAAGCGAGCTATCACTCCATAGAGTTGGTAGCAACAGTTCATACCCCAGTAGGGTCGAAGTTGAGAACTCCTTACATCTCAGAAGCCAGTCTTCTACCAGCTAAGATGCTCCTGGCATACGGGTTCAATCCTGAAAAAGGCCTAGGCAAACATAATCAGGGTATAAATGCCCCGCTACAGTTGAAGGCTAATCCACATAAAATGGGCTTGGGGTACCAGAAGTATCCCATGAATGATTCTGTCCCGAAAGCAACAGGCCGAGGCAAAAGCCTGGGACGCCGTGGAGGCGAAAACAGCCCGAATAGCTCATTCATCGGTTCTCCAACCTGGAAGGGAAGGTCTCGAATGTTCAAGAATCCCTTAAATACCTACTTCGACCAGAACTCCAAATGGCTATCTGAAGAGGGTATCACTTCGCCGATGGAACCAGATCTGACAAATCCTTTTCTTGAAGATGACTCTGTGAATGTCATCGTGGAGTGGTTGGACAGTGAAGCCACTTCTTCTGAGTAAATAGACTCTTCCTTCATCTTTAAATACTGCATTTAGAACTTTCTGCATTTCATTGTATTTTCTTTCCTTATTGTACGCATAGGGAAATGCCTTTGGATCTCCGGCCGTTGGTCCAAATAGCACATCTTGTAACGCGGCCCATTTCACATTCAATAAAACCACGCATGTTTTTGTTAAGGACATATGGAACCACAAATCAGCCCGATGATGATAATGGTCTTCCATACAGAAGCTTGAGGCCTGATTTGCCATATGATTCCTAATCTTCAAAAGATTTTCAAGGGGCCGGGATATCCAATGACATGAGGATTAGTCCCATTTGTACCTACATTTACTTCGAAAAACTTTTTCGAAAAGACTTTACATAATCATGCATGTCATTTTTACTGAGCACAAACTAACCATACTCATGACATTTCAGGCATATCATCTCTAACATGCATACCAGGTTGTTACAAAATTCGGATCCCTCCATTAACCACTCCTATAACATTGAGGAAGATGAAGACAAGGATTACGCGTCTATCCGTAGGGATTGGAACACCTTTGAAGAGTCAAAGCCTCCTACCTCAGAAGAACCAATTGTCATTAATTTGGGAGACACCGTGAACGTCAAAGAGGTTAAGATCGGTGGACACCTATCCCGTGATGAAAGGCTCGAGTTCACCAAGCTACTAAAAGAATATCAAGACATCTTCGCATGGTCTTACGCGGATATGCCAGGCCTTGATCCTAAGATTGTGGAACATGCATTGCCCACGGATCCTGGCATCAAACCTGTCAAGCAAGGCAGTAGGCGGATGAAAGCCGAGTTAGAAGACAAGATTAAGGAAGAAGTCATGAAACTCCTTAGGGTAGGCTTCATTGAAGCTATCCCATATTCAGACTGGGTTGCAAATATAGTCCCCGTCATGAAGAAAGACGGAAAAGTTCGGATCTGCGTAGATTACCGAGATCTGAATAGAGCAAGCCCAAAAGATGATTTTCCACTCCCCCACATTGATGTATTGGTGGATAGTACGGCGGGTTATGAATTATTCTCATTCATGGATGGATTCTCGGGATACAACCAAATCTCCATGAAACAAGAAGACAAACCCAAGACTGTATTTACCACACCATGGGGAAATTTTTGCTACAAAGTCATGCCTTTTGGATTGAAAAACGCCGGGGCTACCTACCAGAAGGCTATGGTCACGTTATTCCATGATATGATCTACAAAGAGATTGAAGTATATGTTGATGACATGATCGCTAAATCCAAGAAAGGACAAGATCACATACAGGTATTAAGAAAATTATTTGAGCGCCTGCGCAAATACAAGTTAAAGCTGAACCCTAACAAATGCGTGTTTGGGGCAAGATCCGGGAAACTCCTTGGGTTCATAGTCAGCAACAGAGGCATTGAAATTGATCCCTCAAAAATCCAGACCATCCACGATTTATCAACTCCATCCACAGTAAAAGAAGTGAGAAGCCTTCTAGGGAGATTGAACTATATTGCCAGGTTCATCAATCAGCTGTCTGATGTGGCTAAGCCAATCTTCAAATTGCTTAAGAAAGGCGCGAAAATAACATGGGACGCCGAGTGCAGCAAGGCATTCCAAATGATCAAAAACTATTTGATCACACCACCGGTGCTTGTACCACCAATTCCTGGTCACCCATTGACCTTATACCTGACCATACGACAAGAGTCCTTGGGAGCCTTACTTGCCCAGACAAGCCCGATAGATGGAAAAGAGAGGGCCATTTATTACCTGAGTACGAAATTCACGCCATCTGAAGCAAAATATATACCAGTTGAAAGGGCCTGCGTAGCAGCAGTATGGGTACTACGAAGACTAAGGCAGTATACCCTACATCATCACATTCAGCTCATAACAGAGAACGACCCCGTCAAATACCTCCTGGAGAAACCCTCTTTAATTGGGAAACTGGCAAAATGGCAAGTAATGTTGTCTGAATTTGACATTAAATGTTCTCCGCAGAAGTCGGTAAAAGGAAGAGCTATAGCTGACATGCTGGCAGAAAACCCATCGAGCACTGAGTCCCCTGAAGTAACGAACACAGAAGGCCGAATTCTGAACTTAGCAGAGGATAAGTGGATCATGTATTTCGATGGTGCTGTTAATCTATCAGGGGCAGGCACTGGGGCAGTACTAATATCCCCAGATGGTCAACATTACCCTGTCGCGGCAAAGATAACTTTCCCTTGTACCAACAACATTTCAGAATATGAGGCATGCATTCTGGGTCTACGACTGGCCCTTTCTATGGAGATACCTAGGTTACAAGTCTTTGGAGACTCCATGCTCATTATTCTACAAACACAGGGGGAGTGGAAGACGAAAGATGCAAAGCTCATCCCTTATCACGAATACCTTGAAGAATTGATACTCAAGTTCGAAGAGGTGTCATTCGAATACCTGTCAAGATCTCACAATCAATTTGCCGATGCGTTAGCCACCCTAGCCTCGATGTTACAAATGACTGAATGGTTGGATGTAGAACCTCTGAGGATCGGCATTGTTGAAAAGCCGGCTTATTGTATGCTAATCAAAGAAGAATCTGATGGAGAGCCATGGTACTGTGACATCAGGAATTACCTCTTGAAAGGGGAATTCCCTGAAGGATGCCAGTCAGGAGACCGAAAATACATAACCAAGATGGCCAGCAAGTTCTTCCTCAATGGACAAATCCTGTATAAGAGATCGTTTGATTCTACTCTGTTAAGATGTGTAGATGCCAAAGAAGCAAATGTCCTCATAAAAGAGATCCATGAAGGTGTGTGTGGGCCTCACATGAACGGCCACCTCCTCGCCCGGAAGATCATGCGGCTTGGCTATTATTGGATGACCATCGAATCAGACTACTGTCAGCACGTCCGGTCATGCCACCAATGCCAAATATACGGGGATAAGATCAATGCACCCCCAAGCGAACTGCACCAAATGTCCGAAGTGTGGCCTTTCTCTATGTGGGGCATAGACATGATAGGGCCTATTAATCCGGTGGCTTCAAATGGTCATCGCTTCATCTTAGTAGCGATTGATTACTTCACAAAATGGGTAGAAGCCAGCTCTTATAAGAATGTCACTGCAAGAAATGTGACAAGATTCATCAAAAGAGATATCATATCCCGGTATGGTACCCCTCAAGCGATCATCACGGATAATGGGTCCAACCTAAACAACAAGATCGTCGATGACCTACTGGATCACTTTAGCATTCGACATCTGAATTCGTCTCCTTACCGCCCACAGATGAATGGGGCAGTGGAAGCAGCCAACAAGAATATCAAGAGAATCTTGGCTAAGACAGCAGAAAACTATAGGGATTGGCATGAAAGGCTACCCTTCGCCTTAATGGCTTACCGAACGTCGATCAGGACTTCTACAGGGGCAACTCCCTACAGTCTGGTGTATGGAATGGAAGCAGTTCTGCCCGTGGAAGTTAAGATTCCCTCTTTGAGAGTCTTATCAGAGGGTAGATTCTCCGAGTCAGAATATTTCAAACACAGATATGAACAGCTGAATTTAATAGACGAGAAACGTCTCAAAGCCATTTGCCATGGACAAACTTACCAGAAGAGGGTAGCCAGGGCGTTCAATCGAAAAGTCAAGACCAGAAACTTCGAAGTAGATGACTTGGTAATTAGAAAAGTTTTGCCGAATACTACCCATCCAGGAGGAAAATTCACTCCGAATTACGAAGGCCCTTATATTGTCAAGAAAATTCTCACAGGAGGAGCATTGATTCTTGTAAACTCCGAAGGAGAAGAACTGGGGCACCCTGTAAATTCAGATGCTGTGAAGAGATATTACCCGTGAAATAAAATCAGATTCCAGTCATACGATTTATCCCGAATTGAGCATACCCTTCATAATAGTCATTGCATAAACACATCATGCATCCATGCATACACTAGCATGTGTTCAATATTGCAGGACCCGAGGAAACAAGGTCACAATAAATTGGAATGCATGATCGAGAGGAATTACTGCCGCAGTGGTCAGATTTTCATGAGTCTATCTATTCCCAGTGGAACGCATGGTCAAGGGTAAGGTGTATCGTTCTAATTTTCTGAAAATTCGAGAACATACACTGACATATTCCTTTTATGTTTTTTTTTAGGGATCCCTAGCCGCGCGGGGTAGGTAAGTATTCCTCTCCCAATCTTTCAGGTTTTCGAGACTGTCAGGATCGTCATCACCAGAACCTAAAAGCTCCTTGAAAAATAGCATGCATCCAATTATCATGTCTATAAAGATGCAGAATTCCCACAGTTATGACATTAGCATTCATGCTCAGACTTGGAGGTTATCTAAACATGGTCGAAATATACGTTGTGCATCATAAATCTCCTTTAAGGGTAAGTTTTGGAGAAAGCAAAATGAACTTTTCCGACAAGAGTGGTTTAAAACTGTTTAAAAGGATGTTTCCTCGGACAAGAGGCAAGCCTGGTCCGAACACGTCCCATACACACTTAAGAGATGAGTGGAGTGGTAAGGACAGCGAAACCTTGACCTACTGAAGTAGGGGTTATTCGCAGTGACTACATGGATTGAGACGACGGAGGCATTCGTTTCTCTATCATAAACACTACAGGTGACCATTGATAACCCTTTGAACGGCAGTTTCATTCTTTACCCCTGTCAAGAACCACCCCACAGTGGGGCAAACTGGAGATACGTCCAGCGGTATCAGGAGGTAAATGGTTAGAAGTTCTCTTGCTCAGACTTGCATCAATCTTCGTGTGTTGCTTGGCATTTTAACTTCTATGGTAATTCAAGTGCTTTAGGATGACGAAAAGCATTCGTTTCTCTATCCTATACACTTTTACCCTTTGCACTGCCCAATTGAGCCTATACGTTCACTTCACAAACCCGTTGGTGATCATTGCATATTCCAAGACGGAAGCAACGTCCCTTCAAAAGCGGAAGAGTTCAAAACACGGGATTTGTGAAAAATTCATAGATCAATGTTTGAGTGCTGAGATTCAAGCTATACATCTAGCACATTCATTTGAAAATTCTGATCCCCAAAAGAAAAGAAAAGATGGGATCTCGAAAAAAAAAAGAGAGAAAAAAAAATCCGATCCTAGGCATCAAGAAAAAGCAAAGTGCCTGGTAAAAGCAAGGCCAAATGCCCATCCAAATATTTGTACACTTGCGAATCATGTGTTTTGATCTTGTAAATGCCAAAAGATGGCATGATACCTTTGTATAGGTCACTAGTAAGATCTGATTGCAAAAGAAAATACCAAGGGAGCTAGACTGCGAAAGATGCTCCCAAATCATGTCACACTCAGATGATGAAAGTGTAAACAAGATGTTGACGCCGTCTTGACATGAGAGAGATGTTCTCTAAAGACAAATATGCACTTCAAAGACTGAAGACGCTCTTTGAACGAGAAGGGACAAGATCGGCGGCAAACCTGCAGTGATCACCAATGCTAGACCCTTCGCATATTCTGAGCCAAAAACAAGCCTTTTTTGGTCCCCAATCCTACCTACGTTACAACCCTGAAAAGTCTTTTCTGATTAAGGCACTTGGATTGACATAGGGTTTAATGTCTAAGCTTAGCTCGAAGAAGTTCGAGCAAGATTATTTCTTTCTCATTTTGCAGGTTTCTTGACTTGTAAACCTGGAGCAGACATTGAAGACTTCTCTTCGAAAGCCTTGACTTGCACGCAAGTCCCCTTTGAAAACCGTTGACCAAGCCCAACATTACGGTCCCTTGGAAGTCCTCCTGATCGATCGAGGTGTATTCACTGCGAATGATTCTGAACCCTAGGCACAGGTTTGATAGGAAGTTCGAGTGCATTCTTGGTAAAAGACCATTATCTCAAAACGGTGAGAAGTCCTCTTTGATGAGAATACTCCGTTGGACATTTTAACCAAACTCTTTTGGTAATTTCAGATTGTTTGTTTCAAACTTTCCCCACAAGGAATTTTTGATCACTTCCGTATGTTGCAAGGTGTTTTGGATAACCTCCAGCATCGTAATGCATTCATTGAAATTTTTTCATGACTATGATATAAGTCATAAAGTACCGTCAGTTTGACATCAGATACCACTCAAAGACCATTGATGTGCCTTTGGTAAGAAAATTTTCAGATTGGAGCTTCTGCAAGATTCTTGATGACTTCAGCTCCTAAAATGGCTTGTATCACTCTTGGTGAGAAACATTTAACATGTCTAAACTTCTGCAGAATTCCTGGCAATCCCAGATCTCAGAAGAACACAACCTGTCTTGGATACCTGGAGTCCCCAGATCTCAGAATGTCACATTCAATGTCGAAAGGACAATATTCAAGATAGTCTTTCTGCGAGACCTCAGGTAACCCCTAGATCCCAGAAGAATCTTATCAAAGTTTTTGCAGGTATAAGTTTTCTGCAGGATACTTGGAATCCCCAAATCCCAGAATAACGCCTTGCATGTCGAAAGGACAATTTTCAAGATCAGCTTTCTGTGAGGTTCTGGGTAACCCCTAAACCCAGAATAGCCCATTTGGTAAAGCCTGAAGGTTAGACACACCTCACTTGTATAAATCCTAGTTAATTCCTTAGAATATAGGATCAAAATGTCCGACAATCCCTAAAAGACTGGGAGCGTCATCCATAGGTTCTTAACAGAGAAGAATCCTATTTCTCGGCCTGATCCCCCTGAAGGATCAAAACTGCTGACAATCCCTAAGAGACTGTGTGCGTCATCCATAGGTTCCTAGCAGAAAGGAGTCCTATTCATGGTCTAATCCACCATACGGATCAAAACTGCTGACAATCCCTAAGAGACTGGGTGCGTCATTCATAGGTTCCTAGCAGAAAGGAATCCTATTCATGGTCTGATCCACCATACGGATCAAAACCCCGACAATCCCTAAGAGACAGGGTGCGTCATTCACAGGTTCCTGTCAAGTGTAGGAATCCCATACTGGTACGACCTACCATACATGCTAGAGTTTAATCGCCCTAGGATACTCAAAAGACGAGTCCCTAGGTATCCACTTGAACCCGCTGTACACCGCGCATGCCGTACGAGCATCAGGCAGGTAATCAACAGGTAAGTAACATGTGGGTCTCTCTACTTTCTCTCTCACTACAGCTAAAGAATGAAGAACATGACGTTCACCAGCGGGACAAGAAAGATTGGGTGTCAAGATTCGTTTTTCTTTTCCCCAGTCGAGTCGGTCTAGACTCAGGCGTCACCTGTCTTTGAGAGAAACCTCTCACGAGATTCCTATCAAAGAGGGGCAGCTGTTGACACCTGATTTTTGACCTAGCCTTTTTCATTTTTTTTATTTTTTTTATTTTTTCGAAAAATCATAAAAAATTCATAAAAAGTCTAAAAATTACAAAATCAACTTTGGTGGCCTTGGCCAAGCCCAAGGAACCATTCTTGACCAAAAAATAATTTTTCATATTTTTCATATTTTTTAATATTTTTTAGAAAATAGAAAAATACTTAAAAAATCAAGAAAAATAGCATTTGAGGTCACAAAAATATGGAAAAATATCCAATATTTTTATTTTTAATCCCTTGTATTTTCGACCTCACAAAAAATCCAAAATCAGATTCAATTTTAGGTGTTCCTTTGTAACCCGTATTATTGAATTTGAAGAAAAAATAACAATTGAGTCTTTTAATTTGCAATTTTGGCATTTTTTAAGATCTTGACATTCAATCTAACTATCCCCTATTTCAATTTAGCCCAATTGTTTGCGCAATTTGCTCAATTGCACGGATTTGACAAAATTATATACTGAAATTGCATTTTAGTCCTTGAAATTAAGCATAATTGAAATTACTTTCAATTCAAGGGCTATCATTGCAAATTAAACATGCTACCCAATGGATTTCACCATTTTAAATCGATTGGCATAGGTAGTTTGACCCAATTTGATCATTTGCACTCTCAATTACACAATCCCCAATTTCCAATTAAATGGGAATTTGGGGGTTTTGTAGAAATTGATGAAACTTTTGGGCAAAACCACATTTCTAGATAGAATTCATGCTCTAGATTCGATTTTGAGGTTTAATTGCAAAATTTTCCCATTAATTTGGGATTAATTTGAAAAATCCTGTTCGGAACCGGTTCAGACCGGTCAGACCGCCGGTCAGACCGGTCGAACCGGTCCGCTACAGTGTCGTCTTCCCCAAAGAGCTCGAGCAGATGAATGGTGATCGACTGAGTTTTGAAGACAAAATTGAAGGTCAATTCGCGACTAATTGAAAGAAGAAGGGTGGGCATTTTGTTCCTCCCATCTTCCCCCGTCGATCGACACCAACAGCACCATCTAACGCCGCCGGAACAGGGAGCAATCGGCCAGTCAAACCTTCGGACCTGCAAAAGTCAACAAAAGCAAACACAGCTCAAATTCGTGACAAATTCGCGTGAAATGAAGCCCGCCGGAGAGCCAAATGAAGTTGGACGATTCACCCATCGTCCCCGACGCCGTTTTGACCTAAAATCACGTGATGACACGTGCTATTTGAACCAATCGATCGTCCCCGATTCGGCGCCAAAAACGCTAAAGGCTATATAAGCCTGTGGAGACTTTCAGTTGAGGAGGTGGGAGGATTCAGTTAGTAAAAGACGAACTAAAACGTGTGAGAGAGAGAGAAGGCGAGAAAAAGCTCGTTCTCCGGCCCTTTGCCGTCGAGAACTCGAGCTCAACTGCAAGACGCCGGTTGGGCCGTCCCCGGCCAGACCACAGCCAGAAAAGACAGTTAGAAGTTCGCCCAGACTGCCAGAAAGCGATCGCCGCCGGCCGCGCCCCGCGAAATCGCGAAAACAGGTAAGGCTTAGCTTTGATTCTTGAACTGAGCTTCAATGGCGTTTCTAGCATTTCTCGCCTATTCTTTCGATTTGTGTGTGCGTTTCGTTCCCTGAACATCACTGACCATCTTCGCGTACCTTGTTTGCATTGATTTTGTCCTAACGTGCCCAATCGAGTCTTCCAATCCAACCTCCATTGTTGAGATACTGTTCATCTTTCCCCAGCCAAATTGGGCCGAGCGAGCTCAATCGGAGCTCGAGGTGAGTCTTCTGAACCTCTACCGGTGCTGTTCTGTGATTGAATTGCTGCAATTTTACATAAATTACGCGATCGAACTCCCATGGCCGTACTCGGCACTTTGCATGATTCTTGCGATTCTGTGAATAAAATGCTGCGATTCCTAGATATGTTAAAATAGAGATCATCGCGAGTCGATTGCCGCCGGTCTCGCTCTAATCCGTTAAGATTCCACCGTCGGATCATCGCCGGGGAGTCGTGGCCGTTCGTTCAGCAATGGTCGCGAGGTTGAAGACGATGCCAACCTGGCAGGTCAACGAGTCAAGGCCTTAGGTGGCGTCCGGCCATTGGTCCACGTCAGTGCCGAGTCAGCTCGACCGTTAGTTTGTTAGGACCAGTCAGCGTTAGATCGGACGGTCTAGGATTATCGAGTCTGATAAATGGTGACCGTCCGATTAGAAATTAGGATTATCCGAAAATGATTTTAATCGTAAAATCAATCAGAATGGAAACGGTGCCGTTTAAATGAAGGATTATGCGACGTCGTTTTGGGTTAATGAAAATAGACGGTTCAGATCAAGTCCCACGTTCTAATCATGGCCGTAGATTCAAGTAGTTAGATCAGACGGTCCGGATCGAGTCTCCGTTCAATCTAGACCATAGGATCTAGTAATCAAATCTAAGGGACACGGACAAGCCACGTTATTCAATAGGGACCGTTAGATCAGATTAGTATAATCTGAAAAACGAAAACGCGATGCGGCGTCGTTTTGGAACCAAGGAGTTCGCGGGTCCGGGCCTGGGCCGGGTTCCGACCCGAGTGGGTCGGGTCGACCCGGTCCGAATCATTTTTTTTAATAAAAATAATCGGATATAAAAAAAATAATAAATAAAAATCTGAAAAATCTTAGAAAATCCAAAAAAATGTTAGAAAATGCCAGAAAATTCAAAAAAAAATGTGGAAAAATTGTGGGAAAATCCTAGACACTCCAGAAATCCCCAAAAATCGAGGGTTGACCACAGACAACTGGTCAACCCTATTTTTGGGGTTTCTTATCCGTTCTCCCAAGACTCGACGACATTACCCTTTAGGGATAAGTCGCCTCTACTGTGTATGGGAGATAAGGCCGATAATGCCAAGGTAAGAATTAGGGTCGATTAGACGACCAATCCTTAAGTTTGGGTTTCGAGTCCCGCCCCTTTTCTCAAAATGACGATTTTGCCCTTCAATGGGAAAATTGCCTTTCTTGTCTCAATCGAGTTTTGAAAATTGCTTGAAGTTAGGGTTCGTGTCAGGTGGACGACCAACCCTAATATTTGAGATTTTCAGTTCTCATCCTTGTCCAAAATGACGACTTTACCCCTCCAAGGGTAAAATCACTTTTAAAATTCCAGAAAAATTCTGGAAAATCCCGAAAAATAGGAAATGGATTGGATTGATGGTCAATCCTATTTCCTCCGTCTTTTGACTTCCCAATTCATCAAAAATTACGAATTTTCCCTTTTTAAGGTGAATTGTCCCCAAATTGTTCAAAATTACGATTCTGCCCCTCATGAGCAAATCATGCCAAAATCACTCCTAAGCCTTGATTGATATTTCTCTAGGCTAATAGGGCCTCACTAGGGATGCCATGCTGATTTCATGTGTTTTATCCGCATGTACTGATTCCTTGATTTGCGCCATTACTTTTAATGATTGTGAGTGATAGGGTAGCTATTCCCTTCTGAATGAACTCCTAGATTTAGGATCAGTACCTCACTCATCTGTATGAAACCCTAGGATCAGATAAACCATTCAGCTTAGGTACCGAAAGGGCGTTAACTTTGACAGTTGACGTAATTAAGTCCCCGAACCCACTTCTCTGGTTTCCGCAAAATCGAATGGACCACTCCCAACTATTCGATAGGGTTTCCGATCGTACCCTCCGTAAAACGATTGGTGGCGACTCCTTGACATGCACACTCATCACATGTCACTAGACCACACTGAAGGTCGACCACGTATATCCAGCAGTTGCGATTTGGGCAATGGACCTTGGGAGAGGCCCGCGTCCGATCAAGCCAGCGATCGGGCGGCCCATTAGCCCGCTCCCCGCCTCCTCCTCGCGGGAGAGGGTCGCGACAGGGGCTACCTGAGATCTCATAGAAAGACTATCTTGAATATTGTCCTTTCGACATTGAAGGTGACATTCTGGGATTTGGGAGCTCCAGGTATCCTGTAGAAAGATCAAACCTGTAATATTGGAATCTCACATAGGGAGATAATTTCAAACATTGTCCTTTTGACATGGGAGGTGGCATTCTGGGATCTGGGGACTCCAGGTATCCAAGAGTGAAACAAGCCGTTTTAGGAGCCGAAGTCATCAAGAGTCTTGCAGAAGCTCCAATCTGAAAATTTTCTTACCAAAGGCACATTAATGGTCTTTAAGTGATATCTGATGTCAAACTGACAGCACTTTATGACTTATATCATTGTCATGGAAAATTTCAATGAATGCATTACGATGCTGGAGGTTATCCAAAACATCTTGCACTATACGGAAGTGATCAAAAATTCCTTGTGGGGGAAGTTTGAAACAAACAATCTGAAATTACCAAAAGAGTTTGGTTAAAATGTCCAACGGAGTATTCTTATCAAAGAGGACTTCTCACCGCTTTGAGATAATGGTCTTTTATCGAGAATGCACTCGAATTTCCTATCAAACCTGTGCCTAGGGTTCAGGATCATTCGCAGGGAATACACCTCGATCGATCAGGAAGACTTCCAAGGGACTGTAATGTTGGGCTTGGTCAACGGTTTTCAAAGGGGACTTGCGTGCAAGTCAAGGCTTTCGAAGAGAAGTCTTCAATGTCTACTCCAGGTTTACAAGTCAAGAAACCTGCAAAATGAGAAAGAAATAATCTTGCTCGAACTTCTTCGAGCTAAGCTTAGACATTAAACCCTATGTCAATCCAAGTGCCTTAATCAGAAAAGGCTTTTCAGGGTTGTAACGTAGGTGGGATTAGGGACCAAAAAAGGCTTGTTTTTTTGGCTCAGAATACGCGAAGGGTCTAACATTGGTGATCACTGCAGGTTTGCTGCCGATCTTGTCCCTTTCGATTCAAAGAGCGTCTTCAGTCTTTGAAGTGCATATTTTTCTTTAGAGAACATCTCTCTCATGTCAAGACGGCGTCAATACCTTGTCTATGCTTTTGTCATCTGAATGTGACATAATCTGGAAGTATCCTTTGCTGTCCAGCTCCCTTGGGATTTTCTTTTATAATCAGATCTCACTAGTGACCTATACAAAGGTATCATGCCATCTTTTGGCATTTACAAGATCAAACACATGATTCACAAGTGTACAAGTATTTGGATGGGCATCGGCCTTGCTTTTACCAGGCACCTTGCTTTTTCTTGATGCCCAGCTGTTGACACCTAAATTTTGATCAACTTTTTTTCTCCTTTTTCCTTTATTTTTTTGAAAATTCATAGAAAATCCATAAAAAGTTAAAAAATTGAAAAATCAATTTTGGTGACCTTAGCCAAGCTAAATGAACCATTTTGACAAAAAAAAAATAATTTTCAATATATTTTCGAAAAATACAAAAAAAAAGAAAAAAATAAAAAGAAAATCAAGAAAAATAATATTGGAGGTCACAAAAATATATAAAAAAATAGTCAGTATTTTGACTTTTAATTTTCTTTGCTTTTGGACCTCATAAAACAATAAAATTCAGGTTCGATTTTAGGTGTTTTCTGATCACCATAAAATTGAATTTGGCAAAAATATTAGTAATGATTAAAAGGAAAAGGAGTGAAAACATCATCATTTAAAAGAAAAATGGGACTAATCATTTTGTCTTCGCTTTTGATTATTTTATTATTATTTTTACTTTTTAATATTTTATTATATTATTATTATATTACTATTTCATTATTTTATTTTATTTTCATTACTATTTATTCCCCCCCTCATCATCCGTGTGCGCCTCTCTCCTCCTCCTCCTCCTTCTTCTTCTTCTTCTTCTTCTTCCTCTCCCACGCTCATTTTTTTCCCCATATTCTCTCTTCCATTTTTTTTTGTCATCACACTACCACCCTCCACATTTTTTGCGTTTCCGGCCGATTAGACCGTTGGATCGAGCTGATTTTTTGTGTACAAGGTCTTCTTGATCCCTTCTTCATATCCACCGTTCGGATCTTTAAACAAATCTCTCAAAGTGGTCGTACAGCAACCAAATCAGAAGCTGTTCCAGGCGTGGGAACTGTATATCCGCCGACATTTCTTGAGTTTCCGGCTGATTGAACCGTTGGATCGAGCTGATTTTTTGTGTGCAGGGTCTTCTTAACCCCTTCTTCATATCCACCGTTCGGATCTTTAAAAAGATCTCTCCAAGTGGTCGCACAGCAGCCAAATCAGAAGTTGTTCCTGGCGCGGGAACTGTTCATCCGCCGGTATTTCTTCAGTTTTCGATCAATTCGACCATCGGATCGAGGTAAAATTTTGTGTATAATCTCATCTCAATTCTTTCTTCATCTTCACCGTTCGGATTTATGAAAATAGTTCAACGTCCTCCTCATCCGAGTTCGGATTATTGTTTATTTTGTATTTTGTCGTGTTTACTATGTATTTATCTTATATCATAGCATTTCATGCATCATATAATTAATTTTCATTGTATTGCATCTAATAAAAGTGTGCATTTTCTACATTTTACTTATTAGACCCAGAATCGGAAGGCCGAGCCTCCTGTTGGTGTCTAAATATTTGCTGTATATTTACTTTATGTTATTTCGCCTATCAGACCCAGAATCGGAAGGCCAAGCCTCCTATTGGTGTCCAAGGCATTTTATTCATTTATTTTCTGCAAATTATATTGTGCTACCCCAGAATCGAAAGGCCGAGCCTCCTGCTGGTGGTTTATACCCCCACACATTGTTGCACGAGCACCGACGGACTCCGACGTCGTAAAATTCACCGGATCCCATCTCCTTTGCTTATGTTTATGTTGTATAATGACTTAATATCTTCTTTATTTTTTTACATTGTGTTGTGTCCTATAAAAAAAAATAAAAAAAATGCTAGATTGGATGGCTGCAGATGAGCCACGTGTCGTGATTCGGTGATTTTCAGAATAAAAAATATTTTTAACATTAAAAGAAATGAATTTCGAATTTTACAAAAATTAAAATGATTCGATTGTCATCGAGACGCCACGTGGCGCATTCTAGACCGTCCGATTGGGGTTTTTCATAATAAAAAAATCCAAAAAAATAAATTATTAAGGAAAAATTCAAAACAAATTGAGAAAAATTGCAGAAAATTCCTAAAAAAATTCTAAAACTTTTCCAAGGCTGAAAATGACAAAAAATTGATTTGTTTTCATTTTTGGGATTTTCTCCCCTTTAATCCAAAATGACGATTTCACCCCTCAAAGGGTAAATCGTCTTTGATATTTCGATGAATTGTGGAAATTGCTTAGAATTTGGCGATGGGTCAGATAGGTGACTAAACCTTATGTCTAAGATTTCCACATTTCATTCCCATTTTTAGAAAATGACGATTTTACCCTTCGAATGGTAAATCGGTTTCTAAAATTCCAGAAAATCATGAAAATTGCAAAAAAATAGGAAATGGGTTAATTGAGTGACCAAACCTATTTTTGATATTGTTTTACTCCGAATTCATTCCGAAATGATGATTTTTCCCTTTTTGGGCAAATCGTCCCTTTTGTCTCAAAATTACGACTTTACCCCTTATGGGTAAAATCATGTCTAAATCATTCATAAGCTTGATTGATACTTATTTAGGCTAATAGAGCCTTATTAGAAGTGTCATGTTGATTTGATGTGTTTATTTTGCATATTTGGATTCATTGATTTACGCATTTTATTATTGATTGTGATTGCTAGGATAGTCATTCCTATTTGCATGAATTCCTAGATTTAGGATTCGTACTCCACTCACCACTCATCTGCATGAAATCTTAGGTCAGAAAATTCAGTCAACTTAGGTACCGAAAGGGCGTCAACTCTGACAGTTGACGTAACTAAGTCCCCGAACCCATTTCTCTGGTTATCGCAGAATTGAATAGAAACTCCCGACTATTCAATAGGGTGGTCCAATCATACCCTCCAAAAAATGATTGGTGGCGACTCCATGGCATGCACACTTAGCACATATCACTAGACCACACTGAAGGTCGACTACGCATACCTCCGTTGCGATTTGGGTAACGGGCCTTGGGAGAGGCCCGCGTCCGACCAGACTGGACGGCCCATTAGCCCTCGAGAGCCCACGGCGAACCTCGAGAGGGTCGCGAAAGACTGGCGACTCCGCTGGGGACTTTAGAGAACTTGAGCCGATTAAAAAGTTGATTGATTTTTCTAACATGTTATATGCAGATGCTCTTCAAGGTGAGGTACGTACTTTAACCCTTGAGGTGTTAAATATTTTTGCAGATTGGAGAAATAAGGGGTGGAGTACTTGTTAACTCTGTTTTATGCAGGTTGGGCGTAGGAATGAATGATTGTGTGTATGTTTTATATTGAAGCGGTGATTGTTAAATAAGATGCATGTTTATCGCTTTAGCACGACACCGAAAATACACACAACCGCGCCTAAAACCCCGGGCGCCGCCTATAGGAAAACAATAGAAGGGATTGAAAATGGAATCTCCGTGAGGAAAAACACGGGGTAATCCACCTTTCAATTCCGCTCACTTCGAACTATGGATCAAGTCCCAATGCAACGATAGCTGTGCAATGGAATCGGCTCTTTCTAGATCTCGAGGTGGGAACCTTGACCTTAGGTGCCAAATCCTTTGATTTTTAGAAGTTTTATCCTCACTTGTCTCATGTGCATGTCTTTAGATAGTTGGTATATCTAAAACCACCTAAAAAAAATCGGTGATCCTGGAGTCACATCTCGAAGACTGGCGACTCCGCTGGGGATCAATCAAACTACCACCCTCCACATTTCTTGCGTTTCCGGCCGATTGGACCGTTGGATCGAGCTGATTTTTTGTGTACAAGGTCTTCTTGATCCCTTCTTCATATCCACCGTTCGGATCTTTAAACAAATCTCTCAAAGTGGTCGTACAACAACCAAATCAGAAGCTGTTCCAGGCGTGGGAACTGTATATCCGCCGACATTTCTTGAGTTTCCGGCCGATTGAACCGTTGGATCGAGCTGGTCCAATCGACTGGAACTGGGGCATCTCCAAGTGTTCGAACCACATTCCTTTGATTGATTTGACATTTTTAGTTCTCTTGTATAAGATTAATTTTGCTGAGATCCTCTCTATATCGTCCCTTAGATTGATTGTATTAGGGATCTATTTGTATTGTATACATCTTGATAAGGCTCATTTCTATCGAAAATGGGGGCAAATTCCCCAAACCCGTGGAGCATAGTGGAATTCGTCCCTTCAGTGCAAAATACATTTGGCCGCAGAGCCACTCGTTTGGTGAAAGGACGTATCGTTCCTAATTGATTTTTAATCAGATCTGGGGATAAGTTTTTCTCCATTTTTTTTAATCTCAGGTGATAAAAGAGACAATGCACCCAAAAGCTCATGCATTCAAATGACAAAACAGACGTCGCCCAGCTGGGGCAAATGAATCGTAGGCGTTGCAAATACCTTCAAGCACGGATGAAGGAATTTGATAGATGTTGTTCATATCAATATGCAACATCAAAACAGATTGCAAATCGAGAGTAAAGTCGTATCGTCCCAATTTATCTTGGATTTGGGAATGCGAGTTGACACTAGTTATTTATCCTTGATAGGGACTCGCCATCAAGGAGAACAGATTTTCACAACCTGTGTAAACTCGCTGGGGCACACGACCAAGGGTAGGATGTATCATTCCAATTTTTATAAAATTTTGGGACATACACTGACATATTTCTTCTTTATCTCCAGGGATCTCCAGCCACGACGGTCAGGTAAGTATCCCTTTCCCCAATCCATTGAAAATGTTAAATAAAAAAATAGAGAGAAAAAGAAAAGCTATTAGAATATGATGTCTAGAAAAGACATAGAATTCTAATTTTATTGACATTCATATTTTAAAACAGGAGGTTGTCTGAACAGGAATAAAACATGCATGGTGCATCATAAGATCCCCTTGACGGGTAAAATTTTTGAAGAAAAAGAAAGAGATTTTCCCAATTAAAAATTGTTTAAAACTTTCAAAAGGACGTTTTCTCAAAAGACGAGAGGCAGAGCCTAATCCAAACACGTCCTATACACACTTGAGAGAGAAGTGGAGCGGATCAGATAGCAAAATCTGGACCTACGGAAGTAGGGATTATTCGCAGCAATTACATGGATTGGGATGACGGAGGCATTTGTTTCATATTCCCAAATACTACAGGTGACCATTGACAACCCCTTCGAACGGCGGTTTTCATTCTTAACCCTGTCAAGAACGACCCCACATCGGGGCAAAATGGAGGTGAGTCCAGCAGCATCAGGAGAAAATGGTTAGAAATTTTCTTGCTCGGACTAACATCAATCTTTGTGTGTTGTTTATATGGTAATCCAAGTGCCATAGGATGACAAGAAGCGTTCATTTCTCTATCCCACACATGTTTATCATTTGCACAGCCAAGTTGAGCCTGCAAATTCATTTCATAAACCCGTTGGTGATCATTGCAAATTTCAAGACAAAGCAGATCACTTCAGAAACGAGGGAGTTCAAGACCTAGGGTTTACGAAAAAGCTACTAAGTCGATACTCAAGCGTGCTAAGAGCCAAGTCATATATCTAGCACAATTGCCAAGCATCCCACTTGCGACAAGGGATTAAAGAAATACTCAGCATCAGAAAAGAAAAAGCAAAGTGCCTGGTAAAAGCAAGGCCGATGCTCGCATAAACTGTTTGATTGATCCCCAATGAAACCTAGTTGGGAAGAGAAAATTTCTGAAGGAGCCAAATCCAAAAGGGTTGCTCCCCAAATGGTGTCAAGCGTAGAGCAGAGACGCAGACAGAGTCATCAGTCTCTTAATGCGACGAAACACTCTCTGAAGAGCTGGTGCACACCTCAAAATCGGTTGCGCATCCCAAAAACTGAAGGTGCAGAGAGGAAAAGGGCAGGTGGTAAATTTGCAATGATCACCAATGTCAAACCCTTCGTAATTTCTGGGCAAAAAACAAGCCTTTTTCGGTCCCCAATCCTACCAATGTTACAACCCTGAAACAGTCTTCTCTGACTAAGACACTTGGGTTAACATATTGCTTAGCTCGAAGAAGTACGAGCAAGACTATTTCTTTCTCATTTTGCAGGGTTCTTGACTTGTAAACCCGGAGCAGATAGTGAAGACTTTCATACAATGGCCTCGACTCCAAAGCGGGTCCCCCTTGAAAACCAAAATCCAAGCCCAACATTACGATCCCGTGGAAGACCTCCCGACCGATCAAAATGTATGCACTGCGAATGAGCCTAAAACCTAGGCACACGTTAGTAGGGAATTGAGTGCATCCCCTATAAAAAAACCACTATCGTAAAACAGATGAGAAGACCTCCTTGTCGAGAAATATTCCAATTGATGTTTTGAACAAACTCTTTTTGGAATTTTCAAATTGTTGATCCAGATTTTCCGTGCAAGGGATTTGTGATCACATTTGCATGTTGCAAGAATGCTTTGGATAACCTCCAGCATCAAAATGCACATTTCACGATTAAAACTTAAGTCATACGATTTTTGTCAAATGGACAGCCATGGTCTTCCCAAAGATTACTAACGTTTTCTTGGTGAAGAAAAATCTTTCAGGCTCAAACTTCTGCAGGATACCTGGAGAACCCTCGTCATGAGACCCATTTTCAAAAACCAGGCAGTCTCATCGGACGTGGAGAACCCTCGTCATGAGACCCCATTTCAAAATTTAGGCAGTCTCATCGGATGTGGAGAACCCTCGTCATGAGACCCATTTTCAAAATTTAGGCAGTCTCATCGGACGTGGAGAACCCTCGTCATGAGACCCATTTTCAAAAGTCAGGCAGTCTCATCGGACGTAGAGAACCTTAGTCATGAGACCCCTTTTCAAAATTTAGGCAGTCTCATCGGACGTGGAGAACCCTCGTCATGAGACCCATTTTCAAAAACCAGGCAGTCTCATTGGACGTGGAGAACCCTCGTCATGAGACCCCTTTTCAAAGCAAATTCATGGTAGAAACCGCTTGAAGGGTCAAAACAAAGGTAGAAACCGCCTGAAGGGTCAATTCAAGGTAGATACCGCCTGAAGGGTCAAAACAAAGGTAGAAACCGCCTGAAGGGTCAATTCAAGGTAGATACCGCCTGAAGGGTCAAACAAAGGTAGAAACCGCCTAAAGGGTCAAAACAAAGGTAGAAACCGCCTGAAGGGTCAATTCAAAGTAGATACCGCCTGAAGGGTCAACCCAAGGTAGAAACCGCCTGAAGGGTCAAAACAAAGGTAGAAACCGCCTGAAGGGTCAATTCAAGGTAGATACCGCCTGAAGGGTCAACCCAAGGTAGAAACCGCCTGAAGGGTCAAACAACGGTAGAAACCGCCTGTGGTAGATACCACCATAAGGATCAACACATTAGTAAATACCGCCATAAGGATCAACACAAAGGTCTGATCCACCATACGGATTAAAATCTCTGGCGAATCCTCAAGCGTGGGATGTGCCTTCCTTAGGTTCCTACCAATTAGGAATCCCATAATGGTATGACCTACCATACAGGTCAGAGCTTAACCTCCCTAGGACACTCTAGACGAGTCCCTAGAAATTCTCTTGAATCCATCAAACACCGCGAAAATCGCACAAACATCGAACAGGTAAGTGGCAGGTATGTCTCTCTATTATCTCACTCTCTCATGTCAAATGAATGTTTCCCCCTTCAAGAAAGAGCGTACATCGACAAGCATGAAAAACTGGATGTCATGACTCCTTTTCCTTTAGTTTCACGAGTCGAGTCGATCAGGACTCGGGTGTCACCTTGTCTTTGAGAGAAACCTCTGAGGGGATTCCTCCAACGAGATTCCTCTCAAAGAGGGGCAGCTATTGACACCTAAATTTTGATCAACTTTTTTTCTCCTTTTTCCTTTATTTTTTTGAAAATTCATAGAAAATCCATAAAAAGTTAAAAAATTGAAAAATCAATTTTGGTGACCTTAGCCAAGCTAAATGAACCATTTTGACAAAAAAAAATAATTTTCATAATTTTCAATATATTTTCTAAAAATACAAAAAAAAGAAAAAAATAAAAAGAAAATCAAGAAAATCAAGAAAAATAATATTGGAGGTCACAAAAATATATATAAAAATAGTCAGTATTTTGACTTTTAATTTTCTTTGCTTTTGGACCTCATAAAACAATAAAATTCAGGTTCGATTTTAGGTGTTTTCTGATCACCATAAAATTGAATTTGGCAAAAATATTAGTAATGATTAAAAGGAAAAGGAGTGAAAACATCATCATTTAAAAGAAAAAGGGGACTAATCATTTTGTCTTCGCTTTTGATTATTTTATTATTATTTTTACTTTTTAATATTTTATTATATTATTATTATATTACTATTTCATTATTTTATTTTATTTTCATTACTATTTATTCCCCCCCTCATCATCCGTGTGCGCCTCTCTCCTCCTCCTCCTCCTCCTTCTTCTTCTTCTTCTTCTTCCTCTCCCACGCTCATTTTTTTCCCCATATTCTCTCTTCCATTTTTTTTTTGTCATCACACTACCACCCTCCACATTTCTTGCGTTTCCGGCCGATTGGACCATTGGATCGAGCTGATTTTTTGTGTACAAGGTCTTCTTGATCCCTTCTTCATATCCACCGTTCGGATCTTTAAACAAATCTCTCAAAGTGGTCGTACAGCAACCAAATCAGAAGCTGTTCCAGGCGTGGGAACTGTATATCCGCCGACATTTCTTGAGTTTCCGGCTGATTGAACCGTTGGATCGAGCTGATTTTTTGTGTGCAGGGTCTTCTTAACCCCTTCTTCATATCCACCGTTCGGATCTTTAAAAAGATCTCTCCAAGTGGTCGCACAGCAGCCAAATCAGAAGTTGTTCCTGGCGCGGGAACTGTTCATCCGCCGGTATTTCTTCAGTTTTCGATCAATTCGACCATCGGATCGAGGTAAAATTTTGTGTATAATCTCATCTCAATTCTTTCTTCATCTTCACCGTTCGGATTTATGAAAATAGTTCAACGTCCTCCTCATCCGAGTTCGGATTATTGTTTATTTTGTATTTTGTCGTGTTTACTATGTATTTATCTTATATCATAGCATTTCATGCATCATATAATTAATTTTCATTGTATTGCATCTAATAAAAGTGTGCATTTTCTACATTTTACTTATTAGACCCAGAATCGGAAGGCCGAGCCTCCTGTTGGTGTCTAAATATTTGCTGTATATTTACTTTATGTTATTTCGCCTATCAGACCCAGAATCGGAAGGCCAAGCCTCCTATTGGTGTCCAAGGCATTTTATTCATTTATTTTCTGCAAATTATATTGTGCTACCCCAGAATCGGAAGGCCGAGCCTCCTGCTGGTGGTTTATACCCCCACACATTGTTGCACGAGCACCGACGGACTCCGACGTCGTAAAATTCACCGGATCCCATCTCCTTTGCTTATGTTTATGTTGTATAATGACTTAATATCTTCTTTATTTTTTTACATTGTGTTGCGTCCTATAAAAAAAAATAAAAAAAATGCTAGATTGGATGGCTGCAGATGAGCCACGTGTCGTGATTCGGTGATTTTCAGAATAAAAAATATTTTTAACATTAAAAGAAATGAATTTCGAATTTTACAAAAATTAAAATGATTCGATTGTCATCGAGACGCCACGTGGCGCATTCTAGACCGTCCGATTGGGGTTTTTCATAATAAAAAAATCCAAAAAAATAAATTATTAAGGAAAAATTCAAAACAAATTGAGAAAAATTGCAGAAAATTCCTAAAAAAATTCTAAAACTTTTCCAAGGCTGAAAATGACAAAAAATTGATTTGTTTTCATTTTTGGGATTTTCTCCCCTTTAATCCAAAATGACGATTTCACCCCTCAAAGGGTAAATCGTCTTTGATATTTCGATGAATTGTGGAAATTGCTTAGAATTTGGCGATGGGTCAGATAGGTGACTAAACCTTATGTCTAAGATTTCCACATTTCATTCCCATTTTTAGAAAATGACGATTTTACCCTTCGAATGGTAAATCGGTTTCTAAAATTCCAGAAAATCATGAAAATTGCAAAAAAATAGGAAATGGGTTAATTGAGTGACCAAACCTATTTTTGATATTGTTTTACTCCGAATTCATTCCGAAATGATGATTTTTCCCTTTTTGGGCAAATCGTCCCTTTTGTCTCAAAATTACGACTTTACCCCTTATGGGTAAAATCATGTCTAAATCATTCCTAAGCTTGATTGATACTTATTTAGGCTAATAGAGCCTTATTAGAAGTGTCATGTTGATTTGATGTGTTTATTTTGCATATTTGGATTCATTGATTTGCGCATTTTATTATTGATTGTGATTGCTAGGATAGTCATTCCTATTTGCATGAATTCCTAGATTTAGGATTCGTACTCCACTCACCACTCATCTGCATGAAATCTTAGGTCAGAAAATTCAGTCAACTTAGGTACCGAAAGGGCGTCAACTCTGACAGTTGACGTAACTAAGTCCCCGAACCCATTTCTCTGGTTATCGCAGAATTGAATAGAAACTCCCGACTATTCAATAGGGTGGTCCAATCATACCCTCCAAAAAATGATTGGTGGCGACTCCATGGCATGCACACTTAGCACATATCACTAGACCACACTGAAGGTCGACTACGCATACCTCCGTTGCGATTTGGGTAATGGGCCTTGGGAGAGGCCCGCGTCCGACCAGACTGGACGGCCCATTAGCCCTCGAGAGCCCACGGCGAACCTCGAGAGGGTTGCGACACCAGGATCGAATTTTTCTCTCTTTTTTTCTTTTTCTCATCTTTTGTCGAGATCCCACCTTTTCTTTTCTTTTGGGGATCAGAATTTTCAAATGAGTGTGCTAGATGTACAACTTGAATCTCAGCACTCAAATATTAATCTAGGAATTTTTCACAAATCCAATATTTTGAACTCTTCTGCTCTTGAAGTGGCGTCGCTTCCGTCTTGGAATATGCAATGATCACCAACGGGTTTGTGAAACGAACGTGCAGGCTCAACTGGGCTGTGCAAAAGGGTAAAAGTGTATAGGATAGAGAAACGAATGCTTTTCGTCATCCTAGAGCACCTGAATTACCATAGAAGTTAAAATGACAAGCAACACACGAAGATTGATGCAAGTTTGAGCAAGAGAACTTCTAACCATTTACCTCCTGATACTGCTGGGCGTACCTCCAGTTTGCCCCACTATGGGGTGGTTCTTGACAGGGGTATAGAATGAAACCGCCGTTCAAAGGGCTATCAACGGTCATCTGTAGTGTTTATGATAGAGAAACGAATGCTTCCGTCATCTCGATCCATGTAATTACTGCGAATAACCCCTACTTCCGTAGGTCAAGGTCTCGATGTCCTTACCACTCCACTCATCTCTTCAGTGTGTATAGGACGTGTTTAGGTTCAGGTTGCCTCTTATCTGAGGAAATATCCTCTTGAATGGTTTAAACAACTTTTGCTAGAAAAGTTCATTTTGCTTTTTCGAAAACTTGCCTTCAAAAGGGATTTGTGATGCACAATGTATATTCCAACCATGTTTAGATAACCTCCAAATCTAATCATGAATGCTAATGTCACAACTGTGAGAATTCTGCATCCTTCTAGACATGAGATTTGAATGCATGCTAGTATTCCAAGTAGCCTTCAAATTCTAGAAATAAGGATTCTGACAGTCTTAAAAAACCTAAAAGGTTGGGAAAGGAATACTTACCTGCCCCGCGCGGCTAGGGATCCCTGAAAAACATAAAAGGAATATGTCAGTGTATGCTCTCGAATTTCCAGAAAATTAGAACGATACACCTTACCCTTGACCATGCGTTCCACTGGGAATAGATAGACTCATGAAAATCTGACCACTGCGGCAGTAATTCCTCTCGATCATGCATTCCAATTTATTGTGATCTTGTTTCCTCGGGTCCTGCAATATTGAACACATGCTAGTGTATGCATGGATGCATGATGTGTTTATGCAATGACTATTATGAAGGGTATGCTCAATTCGGGATAAGTCGTATGACTGGAATCTGATTTTATTTCAAGGGTAATATCTCTTCACAGCATCTGAATTTACAGGGTGCCCCAGTTCTTCTCCTTCGGAGTTTACAAGAATCAATGCTCCTCCCGTGAGAATTTTCTTGATAATATAAGGGCCTTCGTAATTCGGAGTGAATTTTCCTCCTGGATGGGTAGTACTTGGCAAAACTTTTCTAATTACCAAGTTATCTACTTCGAAGTTTCTAGTCTTGACTTGTCGATTGAACGCCCTGGCTACCCTCTTCTGGTAAGTTTGTCCATGGCAAATGGCTTTGAGACGTTTCTCGTCTATTAAATTCAGCTGTTCATATCTGTGTTTGAAATATTCTGACTTGGAGAATCTACCCTCTGATAAGACTCTTAAAGAGGGAATCTTAACTTCCACGGGCAGAACTGCTTCCATTCCATACACCAGACTGTAGGGAGTTGCCCCTGTAGAAGTCCTGATCGACGTTCGGTAAGCCATTAAGGCGAAGGGTAGCCTTTCATGCCAATCCCTATAGTTTTCTGCTGTCTTAGCCAAGATTCTCTTGATATTCTTGTTGGCTGCTTCCACTGCCCCATTCATCTGTGGGCGGTAAGGAGACGAATTCAGATGTCGAATGCTAAAGTGATCCAGTAGGTCATCGACGATCTTGTTGTTCTGGTTGGACCCATTATCCGTGATGATCGCTTGAGGGGTACCACACCGGGATATGATATCTCTTTTGATGAATCTTGCCACATTTCTTGCAGTGACATTCATATAAGAGCTGGCTTCTACCCATTTTGTGAAGTAATCAATCGCTACCAAGATGAAGCGATGACCATTTGAAGCCACCGGATTAATAGGCCCTATCATGTCTATGTCCCACATAGAGAAAGGCCACACTTCAGACATTTGGTGTAGTTCGTTCGGGGGTGCATTAATCTTATCTCCGTATATTTGGCATTGGTGGCATGACCGGACGTGCTGACAGCAGTCTGATTCGATGGTCATCCAGTAATATCCAAGCCGCATGATCTTCCGGGCGAGGAGGTGGCCGTTCATGTGAGGCCCACACACACCTTCATGAATTTCTTTCATGAGAATATTTGCTTCTTTGGCATCTACACATCTCAGTAGAGTGGAATCGAACGATCTCTTATACAGAATTTGTCCATTGAGGAAGAACTTGCTGGCCATCTTGGTTATATATTTTCGGTCTCCTGATTGGCATCCTTCAGGGAATTCCCCTTTTGAGAGGTAATTCTTGATGTCATAGTACCATGGTTCTCCGTCAAATTCTTCTTCGATTAGCATACAATAAGTTGGATTTTTAACAATGCCGATCCTCAGAGGCTCTACATCCAACCCTTCAGTTGTTTGTAACATCGAAGCTAGGGTGGCTAATGCGTCTGCAAACTGATTGTGAGACCTTGATAGGTACTCGAATGACACTTCTTCGAACTTAAGTATCAATTCTTCAAGGTATTCGTGATAAGGGATGAGCTTTGCATCTTTCGTCTTCCACTCCCCCTGTGTCTGTAGAATGATGAGCATGGAATCTCCAAAAACTTGCAACTTAGGTATCTTCATAGAAATGGCCAGTCGTAGGCCCAGAATGCATGCCTCATATTCAGAAATATTGTTGGTACAAGGAAAAGTTATCTTTGCCGCGACAGGGTAATGTTGACCATCTGGGGATATCAGTACTGCCCCAGTGCCTGCCCCTGATAGATTAACAGCACCATCGAAATACATGATCCACTTATCCTCTGCTAAGTTCAAAATTCGGCCTTCTGTGTTCGTTACTTCAGGGGACTCACCGCTTGATGGGTTTTCTGCCAGCATGTCAGCTATAGCTCCCCCTTTTACCGACTTTTGTGGGGAACACTTGATGTCAAATTCAGACAACATCACCTGCCACTTTGCTAATTTCCCAATTAGAGCGGGTTTCTCCTGGAGGTATTTGACAGGATCGTTCTCTGTTATGAGCTGGATATGGTGGTGTAGGGTATACTGCCTCAGTCTGTGAAGTACCCATACCGTTGCTACGCAGGCCCTTTCAACTGGTATATATTTTGCTTCAGATGGCGTGAATTTCTTACTCAGGTAATAGATGGCCCTTTCTTTTCCATCTATCGGGCTTGTTTGGGCAAGTAAGGCTCCCAAGGACTCTTGTCGTATGGTCAGGTATAAGGTCAATGGGTGACCAGGAATTGGTGGCACAAGCACCGGTGGTGTGATCAAATAGTTTTTGATCATTTGGAATGCCTTGCTGCACTCAGCATCCCATGTTATTTTCGCGCCTTTCTTAAGCAATTTGAAGATTGGCTTAGCCACATCAGACAGCTGATTGATGAACCTGGCAATATAGTTCAATCTCCCTAGAAGGCTTCTCACCTCTTTCACTGTGGATGGAGTTGATAAATCGTGGATGGCTTGAATTTTTGAGGGATCAATCTCAATGCCTCTGTTGCTAACTATGAATCCAAGGAGTTTCCCAGATCTTGCCCCAAACACACATTTGTTGGGGTTCAGCTTTAACTTGTATTTGCGCAGGCGCTCAAACAGCTTCCTTAATACCTGTATGTGATCCTGTTCTTTCTTGGATTTAGCGATCATGTCATCGACATATACTTTAATCTCTTTGTGGATCATATCATGGAATAACGTGATCATAGCCTTCTGGTAGGTGGCCCCGGCATTTTTCAATCCAAATGGCATGACTTTGTAGCAAAAATTTCCCCAGGGTGTGGTAAATGCAGTCTTGGGTTTGTCTTCTTGTTTCATGAAGATTTGGTTGTATCCCGAGAATCCATCCATGAACGAGAATAATTCGTAACCCGCCGTACTGTCCACTAATACATCAATGTGGGGGAGTGAAAAATCATCTTTTGGGCTAGCTCTATTCAGATCTCGATAGTCTACACAGATCCGAACTCTTCCGTCCTTCTTCATGACGGGGACTATATTTGCAATCCAGTCCGAGTATGGGATAGCTTCAATGAAGCCTACCCTAAGAAGTTTCATGACTTCTTCCTTAATCTTGTCTTCTAACTCGGCTTTCATCCGTCTGCTGCCCTGTTTGACAGGTTTGATGCCGGGATTCGTGGGTAATGCATGTTCCACAATTTTAGGATCAAGTCCTGGCATATCCGCGTAAGACCATGCGAAGATGTCTTGGTATTCTTTTAGTAGCTTGGTGAATTCGACCCTTTCATCTCGGGATAGGTGTCCGCCGATCTTGACCTCTTTGACGTTTGCGGCGTCTCCCAAATTAATAACGACTGGTTCTTCTGAGGTAGGAGGCTTTGACTCTTCAAAGGTGTTCCAATCTCTTCGGATAGATGCATAATCACCGTCTTCTTCTTCCTCGATGTTATAGGAGTGGTTAATGGAGGGATCTGAATTTTGTAACAACCTGGTATGTATGTTTGAGATGATATGCCTGGAATGTCATGAGCATGGTTAGTTTGTGCTCCATAAAAATGACATGCATGATCATGAAAAGTCTTTTCGAAAAAGTTTTTGAAACAGGTATAGGTACCAATGGACTAGTCCTCATGTCATTGGACATCACGGCCCCATGGAAATCTTTTGAAAATTAGGAATCATATGGCAAATCAGGCCTCAAGCTTCTATATGGAAGACTATTATCATCATCGGGCTGATTTGTGGTTCCATATGTCCTTAACAAAAACATGCGTGGTTTTATTGAATGTGAAATGGGCCGCGTTACAAGATGTGCTATTTGGACCAACGGCCGGAGATCCAAAGGCATTTTCCTATGCGTACAATAAGGAAAGAAAATACAATGAAATGCAGAAAGTTCTAAATGCAGTATTTAAAGATGAAGGAAGAGTCTCTTTACTCAGAAGAAGTGGCTTCATTGTCCAACCACTCCATGATGACATTCACGGAGTCATCTTCAAGAAAAGGATTTGTCAGATCTGGTTCCATTGGCGAAGTGATACCCTCTTCAGATAGCCATTTGGAGTTCTGGTCGAAGTAGGTATTTAAGGGATTCTTGAACATTCGAGACCTTCCCTTCCAGGTTGGAGAACCGATGAATGAGTTATTTGGGCTGTTTTCGCCTTCACGGCGTCCCAGGCTTTTGCCTCGGCCTCGGCCAGTTGCTTTTGGGACAGAATCATTCATGGGATACTACTGGTATCCCAAGTCCATTCTATGTGGATTAGCCTTCAACTGAAGCGGGGTATTTATACCCTGATTATGTTTGCCTAGGCCTTTTTCGGGATTAAACCCGTATGCCAGCAGCATCTTAGCTGGTAGAAGACTGGCTTCTGGGATGTAGGGAGTTCTCAACTTCGACCCTACTGGGGTATGAACTGTTGCTACCAATTCTAGGGAATGATAGCTTGCTTCTGTTTTCTCTTCATGATCAATATAGGGAATGGCACTGTTCTGGTATGCCTGGAGGTCGACTTCCCCATGTACAGTAATCACCTTCCCATCTACAACGAAACATAGTTTTTGGTGCAGGCTCGAAGGGACAGCTCCTGCTGTATGGATCCAAGGTCTTCCTAGCAGGAATCCAAATGCACTGGGTAGATCCATTACTTGAAAGTTTACAGAGAACTTTGTCGGGCCGATGAATACGTCAAGCTCGATCTCTCCCTCTACAGTCTTCCTCATGCCGTCGAATGCTCTTACAGCTGTCTTAGATGCCTTGATAATTTCTTCATTGATTCCCAGCCTCCTTATGGTAGCCAAAGGGCAAATGTTAAAGGCTGATCCATTATCGATCAGTACGTGTGCCACTCTTTTGCCGTTACATTGGGCGGAGATGTATAAAGCCTTATTGTGCCCTCTTCCTTCCATGGGGAAGTCCTCGTCAGAGAAGTTTAATTGGTCTTTTAAAAGAATTGCTCCTACAAAGTCCCCTAGTTGTATCTCATTAATTGTTTCAGGGACATGTACTTCGTTGAGTACCTTCAACAGCGCGCTCTTGTGCTTCTCTGAATTGATGAATAGGTTTAATAGGGATATCTGAGCGGGCATCTTCCTTAGCTGCTCTATTACTTCAAACTCGCTGGTTTTGATGATCGATATGAGCTTTTCGGCATCTTCCTTGGAGACCTCCCTTTTTTCAGGTTCACTCTCTCTGGGGGCATAAAATCTTCCAGACCTCATTACTGCATCTACTTGTGTGGTCCCATAGTCCCAATGGACTGCTTTAGGATCATACTCTTCTACTGGGGGGACTTTTATCGTTACGGTTGTCTGATGAGATGTCTCTGGTCCCGTCGTGTTGCCTTCTTCCTCTTGAGGCAATTGAATCACGATAGGCCTGACTGGGCAATCTTCCACCTCGCTTAGGCTATCCAGCTCATCCAATCTAATCACCACGGCCGTGGCTACTTCGATCATCAATATGGCGTTGTCGAGTTCTTCCATACCGTTTGAGGTTCCTGGTTGAGAGAGATCATCCATACCTCCCCATCCGTCCGGTATGATGTCTTCAATCTTCTGATAAAAGCTGGGAGGGGCCGAATATTTCACCTTGAAATTGTATCCTCCAGAATCTTGACCCAGGTCGTCTATAATTTCGCCCTTCTCAAGTGCGCCAGCCATAAACTTGAGGTCTGCTAGACTTCTCCTCCTGGCTTCTATTTCGTCTTCTTCAAATTCTTCTTCTGATTGAGTGGCCGGCCCCAGATCGTTTGCCAATTTCTCACGTGAGGTACCACAGGTGCTACTCTGCTCAGCTGTGATCAAGAAGTGGTTTCCTTTCAAAGATAGAGATGCTTCAATCCCTTCGAATTCTTCATTAGTAATGTTGGACATTATCCCCAAGCTCACCATCTTGTCGATACACAACTTCTTTTGGTCAGTTGAGATCTCCCCTGCTTTCGGGTATGATGAAGCGGTTGTTAGCAGGGCGTCTAGCTTAGGCATATCTACCTTCACTTTAAAGTAATCCTCCTCTTCTTCGGTGAATATTGCCCCTACTGCTTGATGATCTGGAAGTGGGTTTTCTTGTACATTTGGGGCTGCATTATCAAATTTCAAAATCTGACTATCGATTAGGGCTTGCACTTTCAGCTTTAGGACATAGCAGTTATCCACGTTATGCCCTCTTTCGCCCATATGGTAGGCACAGGTCTGGCTCTCATCAAAGCCAGGATATCTTGGAGGGTTTGCCCTAGGTGGTTCTTTCGCCACCAAGTGTTGCTCCAGCAGCATCGGGAGCAGCTTGGATAAAGGTCTTGGGAGCTGAGAGAATTGCCTCTGGGGTTGCTTTCTTCTAGGCTCTTGTACTTTCGGTGCTGACCAGGATGACCCTCCTTTGATCTGGTTAGAGTTGCTGAACGACTTGGGCTTATGTGGATCTGGTATGAATGCTATGTCGAGCCCGACTTCCCTCTCTTTTTTAAAGGGATACTGTTTCCTAGCAGGTGCTTCGTGAGGCCTTCTTTCTCTCAAGGCCCACTCCAGCCTCTCAGCAACCTTAATCAGGTGTGCGAATGTCTGACATCCAGAAGTGTTCAGTCTGTCAAAGTACTCGTAAGGGAGTGCTTTCAGGAATAAATCGATTAGTTCCTCTTCCGGGATTGACGGCTTCACTTGAGTAGCCAAGGCTCGCCACCTCTGGGCATATGTCCTGATTAATTCGCCCCTTGCTTTCGAAGTCCGCAGAAGGTCCTCCCTTGTCGGGGCTGTAGCCGTGTTGAACTTGTATTGTCTGAGGAAATCCTCTGCAAGATCCTCCCATCCGTCGTAATCTTCCAAGTCTAGTTCAATGAACCAGGCCAGAGCGGCGCCAGCCAAGCTCTCTTGGAATGTGTTCATTAACAGTGGAATGTAATCTGAATAGTGCGCCATCTTGCGCAGGTAGTACTTGAGATGGGCACGGGGACAGCCTGTCCCATTGTATTTTCTCACGAACTCTGGCTCCCTGTAGTCAGGAGGAGTCTCTATTTTAGCAAAAGGAGATATTTTGTCGAAGCGGGCTAGCTCATAGCCTTGGCTGCTCAGGTATTCTTCGATCTTGGCCAATCTCTTAGCCTCTGCCTCTGTCTTCACAGTTTGTTTTCCCTTCTCCTCCTTTTCAAGGTTGATGACAACTGGCGAGGCCTTTTGTTGTGCCCGACTATTTGGTTCATGAACGTCTTCCTCTATACGCTGTGTATCTCTCGTCAACTCTTTATCTGCCGTATCGGGTACGAAAGAAGTACCAGCGTTGTTCTGGTTGTGAGTCGTCGTTTGTTTAGCTTGGGTGACTTCCAACATCGCCTTGATGTCGGCCATCATAGTAGCCAGGGCCGTCATTTGGGATTCTAACATTCCCACGCGCGGAGTCAGTTCTTGCTGCTCCATTCTTGTCTTAAGGCGAGTACGGAAACGATGTGTCGGTAGTTCCGTGATGAGATCGTACCTGTTTTGAAAAAATTTCCAGTGAGTACTTCTTTTATTTTAGCGAAAGGGAACAGCTAATTCTTTCAGTTGCATGCTTCTTGTCAGTAGATGAGGAAAATGGCTACCGTGTGAACCTTAGCCTCACGTAAGTAGTTATTTTAATCATTTCTTGACAAGAATTTATGGAATTGAAAGAAGCGTAATTTCTGACGATAGTTTTTATGCATTTGTAAAACATGTTCACATTCATGCTTATGTGTCCAAGATAGTATTCCACAGAAATGAGAATGTATGAGAAGGCATCATAATGTTTGCTTATTTTACACTTGACGGAATGGCCTATTCAAGTCTAGGACGTTTGAGGTCTAAGGTATCCTCATCATCCCAGCATGGATTCCCCTCTTCAGCCTGGGGCTCCTCATCTTCTGAACATGACAGTGGTCCCATGTCTTCGGGTATGTAAGGCTCTATTCCCGGTACGTACGGCACGATGTATTCGGGTATGTAGGGCTCGACAAGGCTTCGTCGGATCGCTTTGAAGTGTTGAATGTATTCAGTGGTAGCCCTATGGATGTTCTCTTCACGAGTCATGTCTTCTGGCCAACTTATTCCTTCAGCCTGGGAATTCTTCAAAGAGCGTGTGATGGATGCCACCTTGGCTTCGAACTGTCTCTTCTCCTCTTCCGTGAGAGTCTTGCTTGGTATGTCAAAGGAGAATGTGTCATGTTGCGGTGGAGAAAGGATCTCTTGTAGTGCCCCAAACTGCCGAATCACCCTCCTCGGATAGTATGCAGTTGCGCCCGTGAACCCTAGCAGGGGAACTGGACTCCCGTCATCGCAGGTCAATCTGACCTTGTTCAGCGTCGGCAACCTTAGCCGCCATCGGAGTTGTTCGGGTTTTAGGACTTTGAGGAAGTTCTTCTATTCTATAAAGTTGAACTTAGGAACACGTGTATGGGTTCTAGCAAATGTTTTAAGAGGGTGTGCATTGGGGCTGATTTCAGTGAAACCCATGCAGATGTGGAATTTTCTGATATGGCATGTGAACCACAGATACAGAAGATCACTAGAAGCTCTAAAGATTCCCTTTTTGTTTTTCTTGAAACGATTTAGGGAGAGGAAGGTTTCGGCAAGGAGGATGTTTGAGTAATCCCACCCACAACAGATTTGCCTAGCTACTATAGCCATGATAGGGTCGAAGGTGACCGTTGAGATTGGGAATAACACAAAGCTAAAGAATGCCAAGATAAAGGCTCTACCAGATTTGGTTCCTTTAGAAGTAGGAAGGCGGGAAAATCGGTCTATAAGGAAAGACAGGGAAGTCCGTCCAGAATTGCT
This sequence comes from Rhodomyrtus psidioides, assembly GCA_021437785.1. Lineage (NCBI taxonomy): Eukaryota > Viridiplantae > Streptophyta > Magnoliopsida > Myrtales > Myrtaceae > Rhodomyrtus > Rhodomyrtus psidioides. The sequence goes on from JAILYB010000039.1 coordinate 1,769,797, forward strand.
TTTTGCATCTGCTTTGACTTCATTCAGGTTTGTGTCCAGGAATTCAGCCACTTGACTTAGGGGTTCCAGTCCTATTGGGGGTCGGACGAGTGTAGGGGTGAACTCAACTCCGATGACGGCGCTGTATTCCTCGATAGTGGGAGTGATCTCTAGTCCTTCCATACAAAATGTAGCGGTGGTAGGGTCCCAGTAGAGCGCCATGGCTTGAATAAAGGCAGGTGGGCACTCAATCTTTAATAGGTCCAGTAGGTACCCTAGTCGTGATTCGGCATACTTCTGGCTGGCTTCTCCCATGCCATCCCACCATGATTGGAGTTCAGCTCGGGGGATCTTGAACACTTGAATATCATTCTTTCCCATCAAGTCTAAAATACGCAAATGATTTTTAAAAGGTCAATCGCCAGAAATTACTTTAAATGTATGAATATGCAGATGTCATGAAGCATGCATGAGCTAACTTGATTGCATAGTTCAATTTGAAGAAATGGAGATTAGGACCCTTTTTCAGGTCTTGAAAGCCTGACTCAAAGCCTAATTTGCATTTCAGGGAAGTGAATTATGCAATTAGTCAGGTTTACTCCGTGACTAAAGGGAACAGCAATGTCACATTCCATTGGTCAATACATCAAAAGAACAAAGTGGAATGAACTTTTATTACAATCAAGATACCTAATGGAAGAAGGGTAAAGAGAGGTCTTTCAAACAAGAAAGCCATAAAAGCCAATGGAACGTGAGGACCTAGATCACTCTTTTTTCAGAAGTCTACCCAAATGACAGTCGGTCAGGAGCTCTCCCTTAATCTAGGGTAGGGGGGTTATCTTCAGTGGTTTGGTCGAGAGGTTGTAGTTCCTCTGGCCACTCTCTAGTCCAGGGTATGATGACTTCGGGAGTCTTCTCGGGTTCTACTTTCTTGAGTGTGATACGCCTTGGCTTGGTCTTGATCGCAGGGCGTCTCTTCCTACTCCAAGAAGTGATCATGGGTAGGTTCTCTCTGGCCAGCAATTCAGCCTTTCGACGGGCATACGCTTCCCTAGCCAGCTGGTTGCGACGCTGTTTCTTCATCTCTAGGTAATTCTTCATCCCTTCGTCTGCTTCTCGCTTAAACCTGAGGTTATCGACGTAGTAGCGGGTTTGACAATCCTCAGCATATCCTAGCTTACGTCTAGTCAGTTCCCGTCCATGCACGAATCTAGTGAAGTGTAGCCTTGTGTTCGGTCCAGGGCGAGTGACTTTTCTCAAGTACTCGAAAGTTACCAACTCTGTTGAACTCTTAGGAAACAGCAACATCCTATCCTATAATCATTGTTGTTCCTATTAGTCACTTTGAGTAATCTTCATGATGCTAATGCATATGGGTGTATGCAATGTATGAGTCATGTCATGGAGCAGGAAATAAAGTACATTTAGAAATAAATGTCTTACCAACCACACTTTGGGGGATGTTGAATGCCCCCTGTATCAATGGGTGGTTTTAGGTGTACCAACCATCCATAGACATGCGCATGAGACAAGTGGGTATACTCTAAAGAATCAAAAATCAGGTGAGGAACCTAGGGCTCAGGCTCCCACGATCCACACGAGGCAGATTCCTCCCCAAGGGTACTGTCGCAACCCTCTTGAGGTTGTCGGGCTCTCGAAGGCTAATGGGCCGTCCTGTCTGGTCGGACGCGGGCCTCTCCCAAGGCCCATTACCTAAATCGCAACGGAGGTATGCGTGATCAACTTTCAGTGTGGTCTAGTGACATGTGCTAAGTGTGCATGCCATGGAGTCGCCACCAATCATTTTTTTAGAGTGTGATTGGACCACCCAATCGAATAGTTGGGAGTTTCTATTCAATTCTGCGAGAACCAGAGAAATGGTTTCGGGGACTTAGTTACACCAACTGTCAGAGTTGACGCCCTTTCGGTACCTAAGTTGACTGAATTTTCTAGCCTGAGATTCATGCGGATGAGTAAGGTATGAACCCTAAATCTAGAAATTCATGCAGATAAGAGTGATTATCCTAGCAATCACAATCAGTAATAAAATGCGCAACTCAAGGAATCTAGATATGCAAATAAATCACATGGCATTCCTAGTAAGGCCCTATTTATCAATCACAGCTCAAGAATGATTTAGCTGTCCTAGCCATTCTACACACGATCTAACCTAAGAAAAGCATTAGGAAGCATCGAAGGAGTTCGAGAGTACTCACATGGGGTTCGCCGTGCCCTGGTTTGGTCTTGGACGAGCTATCGAGCTCATGCCGACCCGATTATATTTGGGGATCCACTCGGCGTTTTACATCATGAAATCATGTGAAACAAAAACGAAAATATTCAGCAAGGGGAATTTATTGTAGATGGTGGTCGATCTAATTGGACGTCAAGACTAAAAAATATGTAGAAATTTACAAATTAAAATACTCGAATGACATTTTTTTGCCAAATTCAACTCTATGCGTCGTGAAGAAACACATGCAATTGAACTTGAATTTTGACTATTTATGAGTTCAAAATGAAAAGGAAATTAAAATAAAAATATTGACTATTTTTCTATATTTTTACGGCATCGAACGCTATTTTTCTTCATTTTTCATGTATTTTTCTATTTTTGGAAAATATTAAAAAATATGACAAATTATTTTTTTTTTATCAAAAATGGTTCCTTTAGCTTGGTCAAGGCTACCAAAGATGATTTTTTAATTTTTTTAACTTTTTATAGATTTTTTATGAATTTTTTAAAAATAAACTATGAAAGACTGATCAAAAATCAGGTGTCAACAGCTGCCCCTCTTTGAGAGGAATTTCGTCAGAGGTTTCTCTCAAAGACAAGGTGACACCTGTGTTCCGATCGACTCGACTGGGAAAAGAAAAGAAATCATGACATCCAATTTTCATGTCCATCAATGTGTGCTTTTCCTTAAAAAGAGATGTGCTCGTTCAATTCCCTGATATGATGTAAGAAAGTTAAGGAGTAGATAGACTTCCCTGCCCCTTACTTGTCGAATGCTTGCGGCATTTTCTGTGTCAGATGGGTTCAAGTAGATTCCTAAGGACTTGTCATCGGAGTGTCCTGGGGATGTTAAGCTCTGACCTGTATGGTAGGTCAAACCATAATGAGATTCCTAACTGATAGGAACCTAAGGAAGACGCATCCCACATTTGGGAATTTGCCAAGGGTTTTGATCCGTGTGGTGGACTAAACTAGAAATGGCTTGCCTAATGTAAGGCTTATTAGGGAAAACGAATCCTCCCGCGTTCGGGATTCATCAAGGTTTTGATCCGTATGGTGGATCGGACCATTGGGTTGATCCTTCAGGCGGTCTCTACCAGTCCTTTGACCCTTCAGGCGGTTTCTACCATTCATTGACCCTTCATGCGGTTTCTACCATTGGTTGACCCTTCAGGCGGTTTCTACCATACATTGACCCTTCAGGCGGTTTCTACCATTGTTTTGACCCTTCAGGCGGTTTCTACCATTGGTTGACCCTTTAGGCGGTTTCTACCATACATTGACCCTTCAGGCGGTTTCTACCATTGTGTTGACCCTTCAGGCGGTTTCTACCATTGATTGACCCTTCAGGCGGTTTCTACCATTGAGTTGACCCTTCAGGCGGTTTCTACCATTTATGAGATTCCAAATTGATATGAATCAAAGGATGACGTACCCGCTCTTCGGGGCTAGTCGGAGACTCGATCATTCTGTGGATCGGTCTTAGAAAAGATTTGCCTACTAAAAGGCTTCACCTAAGGATGACGCACCCAGTCTTTGGGGCGGCCAAAAGTCCTGCAGAAAGCTTAGACCTGAAAAAATTTTCCTCGCCAAGAAGATATTAGTAATCTTTGGGAAGACAATAATTGTCTAACTGACAAAATTCTACAACTTAAGTTTTAGTCATGAAATGTGCATTTTGATTGCTGGAAACTCTATCTTGTGGCCTTGATCCCCCCGTTTTGTTGGCGATGAATTATTCTCAAGGATTTTCCCCAGAGGAGATCCATTTGTGTTTTCGGACGCATTCCAGCGCCACTCTTCAGAGTTCCTTTTATTCAAGAAAAATGAAATTTTTATCAGAATGTATGTCAAAGCATGAAGTGTGGAAGCGATACTTTTTACCATCCACTAGGTCTTATAATCAAAGACCATCTCCTGGAATCCTGACTTCCGAGGTTAATGATTCTATTCGCCTCCCTGTTAGCGCGCTCTCTTCTTTTGAGGCTTTCGGCGCCAACAACTTCCTGTTAAATGAGTAAAAACTCGTGTTAGGCATGTGGTCTTCGAAAACCAAATTGGAACGATACAAGGTTACTGTTCACCCAAATTCGTATCTTGGGGTTTGATTCTGATGCGGACGACTCTGTTATTGCGTCCATTGACTTTGCCAAAGGAGAAACGTCATTCTTTGTCTGGCGCACAAATGATTCACTTGCCCCAGTTGGGTGTGATTTGTCGTAGCAATATGCCTTAGCACTTTCCTTGTTTGTTGGCAATTTTCAATTCAATTTTGACAACGTCCATGCACATTTGTCCCCAGCCACTAGATGCTTTGTCTGGGGTTGGCTGATTTAGTCGTAGGCAATTTGATCCTGCCGCATTGACGCATTCAGGCTATTTGACATCCGCGAGAATGGGTTTACTCGTGATTGGGTACTTCAACAACCTGCGCGATGAAAGGAGTGAAAGAGTCAATCACCGCGTAAGGAGCTTTAATTGAAACGATTACGGATTTACTATCCCGGCTCTAGTCACTTCGGGCATCCAGGAGGATGGAAATTCTTCAGTGGTCCCATTCATTTTTGTCATCACCTGTAAGAATGGAAAACCATATCAGCTTGTGAATAAATCAATTTAATTTGGAACGAATATACCATTTTCGACTTCAAGAGAGCCGATCCAAATTAGGTTGCCCCAGCTGGGCGACGTCTGGTTTGTCATTTGAATGCATGAGCTTTTGGGTGCATTGTCTCTTTTATCACCTGAGATAAAAAAAAATGGAGAAACATTTATCCCCAGATCTGATTAAAAATCAATTAGGAACGATACGTCCTTTTACCAAACGAGTGGCTCTGCGGCCAAATGTATTTTACACTGAAGAGACGAATTCCACCATGCTCCACGGGTTTGGGGAATTTGCCCCTATTTTTGATAGAAATGAGCCTTATCGAGATGTATACAATACAAATAGATCCCTAATACAATCAATCTAAGAGACGAGATAGAGAGGACCCAAGCAAAATTAGTCTTATACAAGAGAACTAAAAATGCCAAACCAATCAAAGGAATGTGGTCCGAACACTTGGAGATGCCCCAGTTCCAGTCTTCGAGATGTGACTCCAGGATCACCAATTTTTTTTTTTTTAGGTGGTTTTAGATATATCAACCATCTAAAGACATGCACATGAGACAAGTGAGGATAAAACTTCTAGAAATCAAAGGATTTGGCACCTAAGGTCAAGGTTCCCACCTCGAGTTCTAGAAAGAGAAGATTCCATTGCACAACTATCGTTGCATTGGGGCTCGATCCATAGCTCAAAATGAGTGGAATTGAAAAGTGGATTACCCCGTGTTTTTCCTCACGGAGATTCCATTTTCAATCACTTCTATTGTTTTCCTATAGACGGCGCCCGGGGTTTTAGGCGCGGTTGTGTGTATTTTCGGTGTCGTGCTAAAGCGATAAACATGCATCTTATTTAACAATCACCGCTTCAATATAAAACATACACACAATCATTCATTCCTACGCCAACCTGCATAAGACAATGTTAATCACAGACTACCCCCCTTATCACTTCAATCTGCAAAAACATATAACACCTATCATGAGCGGACTTACCTCACCTTCACGAGCGCCTGCAGGGTTAGAAACATCACTCAGCGTTTTAATTACGGCCTAAGTCCACTTGGGGTCTAGAACCATAGGTTCTAGAACAAAGGTCCCCAGCGGAGTCGCCAGCTGTCGCGACCCGTCCGAAAGCGGACGCGGCTAATGGATTACCGATCACGGGTCTTGGATCGGCGCGAGCCCTCCCAGGCCCATACCAAATCGCGGCGGGAGTATTTTTCAGGAGGATTCGACGATAAGAGTCGATCGATTTCCACCTTAGTGTGGTCGTGGTGGCATGTGCAACTTGTGCATGCATTTGGAGTCGCCACCGGTCTTTCTTGGAGGGTAGACCGGAAACCTTACTGATCGATTGGGAGAGATCGATCAGTTCTACGGAACCAGAGATTTTGGGTTCGGGGACTTGGTTACGCTGGTGTCGTTACCAACGCCCTTTCGGTACCTAACGTGAGTGATTTTCCTAACTAGGATTTCATGCAGGCGCAATTTTGGGTGAGGTAAGTCTGACTTTGCACATTAACCAGTTTAACATGTTCACGTAATCATAATAAATAAATAGACGTCAATCACATAAACATCTATCCTACGTTGTGATCATGGAATTATGATTTAATGGGTCTCGAGCCAATGAGACCACATTTAATCATTTTAATATTTTAATAACGGAGAGCCGCTCTTCGCTTCTTCTTGGTTTCTTGAACTCTTCAAGAATTGGGCCCCAAAGAGCTCGCCGACTTAAAAGGCTCATCCACGTAATCCTCGTAGCATTTACATCAACAATTGACTATGCTAAAAATAAAGATTACATGAAAAATAAAAGGAGTACGCAGCCTCCATTTAATAATTACAACCCCAAATATATAAATAATCATCATACATTCATATATACATCAATCACATTGATTAGGGATTTTTCCATGATCACCACCCTTTCACGTAAGTAATAAATTCACAATTTAAAACTTAGGAATGCACAATAAAAATTCTACGTTGAATCATATTCAGAATTTTTACGTAAAATAAGATAGCCATAAATTTTCGATTCAAAATTGATTTAGTCTTAATTTTTGCTACGTTGATTAATTTATCATATAAAATAATCAATCTCCATTAGCCATGTAAGACGAACAATTCGTTAATACATATTGGCCATAGTATTGCAAAAATTGCAAAAAATCAATTAAATGCACGAAAACACCTAAGGATTGGCTCTGATACCACTGTTGGGATCCACGTAACACGTAGCGGAAATAAATAACAACCCATACATGTATCTCCAGAGGCGTACTTCGTGCATTTCAATCGAAAAAAATCACAAAGTCTCAAAGGGAGTAAATAGATTACCTCTCGTAGTGTGCTTGAACGGAGGTGTCGGTTCGATGTTCTTCGATCTCAGCCTCCACAAGTGTTAGGCATCTAGTTCGGACGCACCACCAATTGACGAACGGGGAGACGACTAATAACTCCACAACAATTGTGCTAGCAATATGCGGAATCAATATTCCGAACTTAGTATATTTTGCTCACTCAAGATTATGAGAATATAGAGAGTGTTTGTGTTCTTCTCTCTAAGCTCTCAAAAATTTGCACACTCTACAAAATGTCTCTCTCCTTCAACCTCAAAACTCTTGCCATCCTTTTATAGCCAAAAATACCTTCCAATAAATTGTATTTAAAAATAGCACTAACAATTATAAATTCTATCTAAAAATAGCACTCACAAATAAATGACATTTAAAAATAGCACTAACAATAGCACTCACAATTTATAATACAAAAATGCTATTTTAAAATAGCACTAACAATAGCACTCACAATTTATAATACAAAAATGCTATTTAAAAATAGCACTAATAATTATAAATTCTATCTAATAATAGCACTCACAATTTATGATAAATAAATGCCATTTAAAAATAGCACTAACAATAGCACTCACAATTTATAATACAAAAATGCTATTTAAAAATAGCACTAGCAATAGCACTCACAATACAAAAATGCTAAAAAAAAGGCACTAACAAAGGTGTTAAAAATAATAACAATTATTATTATTACAAGAGTTAAAGAGGTTACCAAATAATACAAATACGCATAACGTATAAATACATATGACGTATAAATACATAGAGCATACGTATACATCCGTGAAACCGGGGACTAATTGAAAGAAAAATGTGCAATTAAGCCCTTTTGGTAAAAATTGATTAAATTGGAGGGCAAATTGACCTAATTGCACTTTAAGACTTTAGAATCCAATGTCATAGCTTATAAAAAGTGAGAATTGAAAACTAAAAGACTCGAAAAGGATTTTTTTTTTTTTTTTTTTTTAGGCTCGGTTCGGGTTTATGTTTGTGAAGGAACATAGTGACCCGAGCCGAATTTTTGAGATTTAAAGTGACACACTTGAAGAGGAAATTAAAACAAAATTATCGAATATTTTTGGGTATTTTTCTGACCACGAATGGTATTTTTCTGATTTTTTGGGTATTTTTATAATTAAATAAACTCGAAAAATATTAAAAATACCGAAAAATATTTTTTGTTCAAAATTGGTTCTTAAGGCTAAACCAAGGCTTCCAAAGTTGATTTTGTGATTTTATGACTTTTTTTGATATTTTTAATTAATTTTAAAGAATAAAAATCACAATAATAAATGGTAAAAAATCAGGTGTCAACAGCTGCCCCTCTTTGAGAGGAATCTCGTTAGAGGTTTCTCTCAAAGATAAGGTGGCACCTGATTCCTAACCGACTCAACTGCGAAAATGAGAGAAGAAATGTTATGACATCGGATCCTTAAGGCTATTGATAAAAGCTCAAATCAATCCCCGGTTTGCTCTAACAATTTGGACATAGGCCGGAGTGAGAGAGGCTTACCTGAAGCTCACTTGTCGGATGCTGCCGGTTGCGAAGACTTTCAAGAAGATGCCTAGGACTCGTCATTCAGAATATCCTAGGGAGATTAAGCTCTGACCTGTATGGTAGGTCATACCATGATGGGATTCCTAACTGGTAGGAACCAAAGGAAGACGCATCCCCACGCTTTGGGATTTGCCAGAGATTTTAATCCGTATGGTGGATCAGACCTTCGTGTTGATCCTTATGGCGGTTTCTACCATGAGTTGACCCTTCAGGCGGTTTCTACCATGAGTTGACCCTTCAGGCGGTTTCTACCTTGATTTGACCCTTCAGGCGGTTTCTACCTTAAGTTGACCCTTCAGGCGGTTTCTACCTTGGTTTGACCCTTCAGGCAGTTTCTACCTTGATTTGACCCTTCAGGCGGTTTCTACCTTGGTTTGATCCTTCAGGCGGTTTCTACCTTTAGTTGACCCTTCAGGCGGTTTCTACCATTGTTTGACCCTTCAGGCGGTTTCTACCTTGAGTTGACCCTTCAGGCGGTTTCTACCTTTGATTGACCCTTCAAGCGGTTTCTACCATGTGTTGACCCTTCATGCGGTTTCTACCTTAAGTTGACCCTTCAGGCGGTTTCTACCTTGATTTGACCCTTCAGGCGGTTTCTACCTTGAGTTGACCCTTTAGGCGGTATCTACCTTGAGTTGACCCTTCAGGCGGTTTCTACCTCGGTTTTGCTTTGAATAGGGGTCTCATGACGAGGGTTCTCCACGTCCGATGAGACTGCCTAATTTTTGAAAAGGGATCTCATGACAAGGGTTCTCCACGTCCGATGAGACTGCCTGATTTTTGAAAAGGGGTCTCATGACGAGGGTTCTCCACGTCCGATGAGACTGCCTGATTTTTGAAAAGGGGTCTCATGACGGGGGTTCTCCACGTCCGATGAGACTTCCTAATTTTTGAAAAGGGATCTCATGACGAGGGTTCTCCACGTCCGATGAGACTGCCTAAATTATGAAAAGGGGTCTCATGACGAGGGTTCTCCACGTCCGATGAGACTGTTTGATATTTTGAAAATGCATCCTGGGACGAGGGTTTTCCACGTCTGCTGGGACTGTTTGATATTTTGAAAAATGCGTCCTGGGACGAGGGTTTTCCACGCCTGCTGGGACTGTTTGATATTTTGAAAAAGGGGTCCTGGGACGAGGGTTCTCCACGTCTGATAGGACTTTTTCTTTTAAAAGGGTTTTTCTTCCCCTCTCTTTTTGTTTTCAGAGATCCCGAAATTTGTTGGGAATTCAGTTTTTGAAGCAGTGAAAGATTTCATTTCGACAAAGCTTCACTTGAGTCTGTTGAGGCTACATTCTGGGAGCTGGGTTTTCCAGGTATCCTGCAGAAGTTTGAGCCTGAAAGATTTTTCTTCACCAAGCAAACGTTAGTAATCCTTGGGAAGACCGCGGCTGTCCATTTTGACAAAACCGTATGTTTTAAGTTTTAATCATGAAATGTGCATTTTGACGCTGGAGGTTATCCAAAGCATTCTTGCAACAAGCAAATGTGATCACAAATTACTTGCATGGAGAATCTGGATCAACAGTTTGAAAATTCCAAAACGAGTCTGTTCAAAACATCAATTGGAATATTTCTCGACAAGGAGGTCTTCTCACCTGTTTTGCGATAGTGGTTTTTTATAGGGGATGCATTCAATTCCCTACTAACCTGTGCCTAGGTTTTAGGCTCATTCGCAGCGCATACATTTTGATCGGTCGGGAGGTCTTCCACGGGACCGTAATGTTGGGCTTGGTTATTGATCTTCAAGGGGGACCCGCTTTGGAGTCGAGGCCATTGTATGAAAGTCTTCACCATCTGCTCCGGGTTTACAAGTCGAGAACCCTGCAAAATGAGAAAGAAATAGCCTTGCTCGTACCTCTTCGAGCTAAGCTATATGTTAACCCAAGTGTCTTAGTCAGAGAAGACTGTTTCAAGGTTATGATGTTGGTAGGATTGGGGACCGAAAAAAGCTTGTTTTTGGCCCAGAATTCATGAGGGGTTTGACATTGGTGATCATTGCAAATTTACCACCTGCCCTTTCCTCTCTGTATCTTCAATTTTTGAGGCGTGCAACCGCTTTTGAGGTGTGCACAAATTTTTAGAGAGCGTCTCTGGCTGTATTAAGAGATTGACAACTCTGTGTCTTCGCTCCGCGGCTGACATCATTTAGGGGGCAGTCTTTCTGACCTGACTCCTTTAGTGGTTTTTTTTTTCTCTTCCCGACTAGGCTTTATTGGGGATCAATCAAACAGTTTTCACGAGCATCAGCCTTGCTTTTACCAGGCACTTTGCTTTTTCTTTTCTGATGCTGGGGATTTTTCATTTTTTTTTCTTTGAAATCCCGGTTCTTCTTATCCTCGATGGGATCATGTCAGACATATGTTTGAAAGTCTAAACATGCTTTAAATATCAGCCCGGGAATCCTTTTCGCAATCCCTGAGTCTTGAACTCCTCCATTTTTGAAGTGGTATTGCATCCGTATTGGAATGATCACCAATGGGTTCATGAAATGAATTTGCAGGCTCAAGTTGGCTGTGCAAAGGATATGGTGTGTGGGATAGAGAAATGAACGCTTCTCGTCATCCTATGGCACTTGGATTACCATATAAACAACACACAAAGATTGATGTTAGTCCAAGCAAGAAAATTTCTAACCATTTTCTCCTGACGCTGCTGGACTTACTTCCTTTTTGCCCCAATGTGGGGTGGTTCTTGACAGGGCTGAGAATGAAAACCGCCGTTCAAAGGGGTTACCTACGGTCACCTGTAGTGTTTGGGGATATGAAACGAATGCCTCCGTCGTCCTAATCCATGTAATCGCTGCGAATGGTCCTTACCTCCGTGGACCCAGATTTTGTCATCTGTCCACTCCACTCATCTCTCAAGTGTGTGTTGGACGTGTTTGGATTTGGCTTCGCCTCTCGTCTTTTGAGAAAACGTCCTTTTGAATGTTTTGAACAACTTTTGTTTGGAAAAATCTCTTCCATTTCCTCTAAGAATTTTACCCGTCAAGGGGATTTCATGATGCACAATGCATGTTCTTATTCATGTTCAGACAACCTCCCAACTTCAACTGTGGATGTCTATGAGTTTAAAAACCCGATGTCTCTTTTTAGACATAATGATTGAAAGAGTCCCAACACTTTTTATCTTCAACGACTTGGGAAAAGGGATACTTACCTACCCGTCGCGGCTGGAGATCCCTGAAAATGCGGAAGAAACATGTTATTGTTCGTTCATGAATTTTTCAAAAAATTAGAACGATACATCTTACCCTTGGTCATGTATTCCAACGGGTAATACATGGTATGTGAAAACCTGTTTCGCCTTGATGGCGATCCCCTCTATCTTGTGGCCTTGATCCCCCCGTTTTGTTGGCGATGAATCATTCTCAAGGATTTGCCCCAGAGGAGATCCATTTGTGTTTTCGGACGCATTCCAGCGCCACTCTTCAGAGTTCCTTTTATTCAAGAAAAATGAAATTTTTATCAGAATGTATGTCAAAGCATGAAGTGTGGAAGCGATACTTTTTACCATCCACTAGGTCTTATAATCAAAGACCATCTCCTGGAATCCTGACTTCCGAGGTTAATGATTCTATTCGCCTCCCTGTTAGCGCGCTCTCTTCTTTTGAGGCTTTCGGCGCCAACAACTTCCTGTTAAATGAGTAAAAACTCGTGTTAGGCATGTGGTCTTCGAAGACCAAATTGGAACGATACAAGGTTACCGTTCACCCAAATTCGTATCTTGGGGTTTGATTCTGATGCGGACGACTCTGTTATTGCGTCCATTGACTTTGCCAGAGGAGAAACGTCATTCTTTGTCTGGCGCACAAATGATTCACTTGCCCCAGTTGGGTGTGATTTGTCGTAGCAATATGCCTTAGCACTTTCCTTGTTTGTTGGCAATTTTCAATTCAATTTTGACAACGTCCATGCACATTTGTCCCCAGCCACTGGATGCTTTGTCTGGGGTTGGCTGATTTAGTCGTAGGCAATTTGATCCTGCCGCATTGACGCATTCAGGCTATTTGACATCCGCGAGAATGGGTTTACTCGTGATTGGGTACTTCAACAACCTGCGCGATGAAAGGAGTGAAAGAGTCAATCACCGCGTAAGGAGCTTTAATTGAAACGATTACGGATTTACTATCCCGGCTCTAGTCACTTCGGGCATCCAGGAGGATGGAAATTCTTCAGTGGTCCCATTCATTTTTGTCATCACCTGTAAGAATGGAAAACCATATCAGCTTGTGAATAAATCAATTTAATTTGGAACGAATATACCATTTTCGACTTCAAGAGAGCCGATCCAAATTAGGTTGCCCCAGCTGGGCGACGTCTGGTTTGTCATTTGAATGCATGAGCTTTTGGGTGCATTGTCTCTTTTATCACCTGAGATAAAAAAAAATGGAGAAACATTTATCCCCAGATCTGATTAAAAATCAATTAGGAACGATACGTCCTTTTACCAAACGAGTGGCTCTGCGGCCAAATGTATTTTACACTGAAGAGACGAATTCCACCATGCTCCACGGGTTTGGGGAATTTGCCCCTATTTTTGATAGAAATGAGCCTTATCGAGATGTATACAATACAAATAGATCCCTAATACAATCAATCTAAGAGACGAGATAGAGAGGACCCAAGCAAAATTAGTCTTATACAAGAGAACTAAAAATGCCAAACCAATCAAAGGAATGTGGTCCGAACACTTGGAGATGCCCCAGTTCCAGTCTTCGAGATGTGACTCCAGGATCACCAATTTTTTTTTTTTTAGGTGGTTTTAGATATATCAACCATCTAAAGACATGCACATGAGACAAGTGAGGATAAAACTTCTAGAAATCAAAGGATTTGGCACCTAAGGTCAAGGTTCCCACCTCGAGTTCTAGAAAGAGAAGATTCCATTGCACAACTATCGTTGCATTGGGGCTCGATCCATAGCTCAAAATGAGTGGAATTGAAAAGTGGATTACCCCGTGTTTTTCCTCACGGAGATTCCATTTTCAATCACTTCTATTGTTTTCCTATAGACGGCGCCCGGGGTTTTAGGCGCGGTTGTGTGTATTTTCGGTGTCGTGCTAAAGCGATAAACATGCATCTTATTTAACAATCACCGCTTCAATATAAAACATACACACAATCATTCATTCCTACGCCAACCTGCATAAGACAATGTTAATCACAGACTACCCCCCTTATCACTTCAATCTGCAAAAACATATAACACCTATCATGAGCGGACTTACCTCACCTTCACGAGCGCCTGCAGGGTTAGAAACATCACTCAGCGTTTTAATTACGGCCTAAGTCCACTTGGGGTCTAGAACCATAGGTTCTAGAACAAAGGTCCCCAGCGGAGTCGCCAGCTGTCGCGACCCGTCCGAAAGCGGACGCGGCTAATGGATTACCGATCACGGGTCTTGGATCGGCGCGAGCCCTCCCAGGCCCATACCAAATCGCGGCGGGAGTATTTTTCAGGAGGATTCGACGATAAGAGTCGATCGATTTCCACCTTAGTGTGGTCGTGGTGGCATGTGCAACTTGTGCATGCATTTGGAGTCGCCACCGGTCTTTCTTGGAGGGTAGACCGGAAACCTTACTGATCGATTGGGAGAGATCGATCAGTTCTACGGAACCAGAGATTTTGGGTTCGGGGACTTGGTTACGCTGGTGTCGTTACCAACGCCCTTTCGGTACCTAACGTGAGTGATTTTCCTAACTAGGATTTCATGCAGGCGCAATTTTGGGTGAGGTAAGTCTGACTTTGCACATTAACCAGTTTAACATGTTCACGTAATCATAATAAATAAATAGACGTCAATCACATAAACATCTATCCTACGTTGTGATCATGGAATTATGATTTAATGGGTCTCGAGCCAATGAGACCACATTTAATCATTTTAATATTTTAATAACGGAGAGCCGCTCTTCGCTTCTTCTTGGTTTCTTGAACTCTTCAAGAATTGGGCCCCAAAGAGCTCGCCGACTTAAAAGGCTCATCCACGTAATCCTCGTAGCATTTACATCAACAATTGACTATGCTAAAAATAAAGATTACATGAAAAATAAAAGGAGTACGCAGCCTCCATTTAATAATTACAACCCCAAATATATAAATAATCATCATACATTCATATATACATCAATCACATTGATTAGGGATTTTTCCATGATCACCACCCTTTCACGTAAGTAATAAATTCACAATTTAAAACTTAGGAATGCACAATAAAAATTCTACGTTGAATCATATTCAGAATTTTTACGTAAAATAAGATAGCCATAAATTTTCGATTCAAAATTGATTTAGTCTTAATTTTTGCTACGTTGATTAATTTATCATATAAAATAATCAATCTCCATTAGCCATGTAAGACGAACAATTCGTTAATACATATTGGCCATAGTATTGCAAAAATTGCAAAAAATCAATTAAATGCACGAAAACACCTAAGGATTGGCTCTGATACCACTGTTGGGATCCACGTAACACGTAGCGGAAATAAATAACAACCCATACATGTATCTCCAGAGGCGTACTTCGTGCATTTCAATCGAAAAAAATCACAAAGTCTCAAAGGGAGTAAATAGATTACCTCTCGTAGTGTGCTTGAACGGAGGTGTCGGTTCGATGTTCTTCGATCTCAGCCTCCACAAGTGTTAGGCATCTAGTTCGGACGCACCACCAATTGACGAACGGGGAGACGACTAATAACTCCACAACAATTGTGCTAGCAATATGCGGAATCAATATTCCGAACTTAGTATATTTTGCTCACTCAAGATTATGAGAATATAGAGAGTGTTTGTGTTCTTCTCTCTAAGCTCTCAAAAATTTGCACACTCTACAAAATGTCTCTCTCCTTCAACCTCAAAACTCTTGCCATCCTTTTATAGCCAAAAATACCTTCCAATAAATTGTATTTAAAAATAGCACTAACAATTATAAATTCTATCTAAAAATAGCACTCACAAATAAATGACATTTAAAAATAGCACTAACAATAGCACTCACAATTTATAATACAAAAATGCTATTTTAAAATAGCACTAACAATAGCACTCACAATTTATAATACAAAAATGCTATTTAAAAATAGCACTAATAATTATAAATTCTATCTAATAATAGCACTCACAATTTATGATAAATAAATGCCATTTAAAAATAGCACTAACAATAGCACTCACAATTTATAATACAAAAATGCTATTTAAAAATAGCACTAGCAATAGCACTCACAATACAAAAATGCTAAAAAAAGGCACTAACAAAGGTGTTAAAAATAATAACCATTATTATTATTACAAGAGTTAAAGAGGTTACCAAATAATACAAATACGCATAACGTATAAATACATATGACGTATAAATACATAGAGCATACGTATACATCCGTGAAACCGGGGACTAATTGAAAGAAAAATGTGCAATTAAGCCCTTTTGGTAAAAATTGATTAAATTGGAGGGCAAATTGACCTAATTGCACTTTAAGACTTTAGAATCCAATGTCATAGCTTATAAAAAGTGAGAATTGAAAACTAAAAGACTCGAAAAGGATTTTTTTTTTTTTTTAGGCTCGGTTCGGGTTTATGTTTGTGAAGGAACATAGTGACCCGAGCCGAATTTTTGAGATTTAAAGTGACACACTTGAAGAGGAAATTAAAACAAAATTATCGAATATTTTTGGGTATTTTTCTGACCACGAATGGTATTTTTCTGATTTTTTGGGTATTTTTATAATTAAATAAACTCGAAAAATATTAAAAATACCGAAAAATATTTTTTGTTCAAAATTGGTTCTTAAGGCTAAACCAAGGCTTCCAAAGTTGATTTTGTGATTTTATGACTTTTTTTGATATTTTTAATTAATTTTAAAGAATAAAAATCACAATAATAAATGGTAAAAAATCAGGTGTCAACAGCAACGCATACATTTCGACCGATCAGGAGGTCTTTCACGGGACCGTAGTGTTAGGCTTGGATATCGGTTTCCAAGGGGGACTCACTTTTGAGTCAAGGCCGTTGAACGGAATTTTTCACTATCTGCTCCGGGTTTACAAGTCAAGAACCATGTAAAATGAGAAAGAAATAGTCTTGCTCATACTTCTTTGAGCTAAGTTATACATTAACCCAAGTGTCTTAGTCAGATAAGACTGTTTCGGGGTTGTAACATTGGAAGGATTGGGGACCGAAAAAGGCTTATTTTTTGCCCAGAAATTGTGAAGGGTTTGGCATTGGTGATCATTGCAAATTTGCCACATGTCCTTCGAAGAAAATCTCCATTTCTTGAAGTGTACACTCCTCTTTTAGAGCGCACAAGGATGTTTAAAAGCGTCTCTTGTTACATTAAGAGACCGTCTGTTTGTGTGTTTGCAATTTGAGCACGACATCATTTGGAGAGTAGTCATCTTGATCTGACTCCTTTGCAGGGTCTTTTCATCGTATATCTAGACTTTACTGGGGATATTTTGAATAGACATCAGCCTTGCTTTTTACCAGGCACTTTGCTTTTTCTTGATGTCTAGGGATTTTTCTTTTCCCCCTTTTTTTAATCCCGTGTTTTTCTTTTCTTTTGGAACTAGGATTTTCGGCAATCATGCTAGATATGCAACTTAAACTTTGGCACGCTTCCATTCCTAGAGTGATGTTGCCTTTGCTTTGGAATATGCAATGATCACCAATAGGTTGATGAAATGAATTTGCTGGCTCAACTTGGTCGTGCAAAGGATAACAGTGTGTAGGATAGAGAAATGAATTATTCTCGTCATCCTATGACACTTGGATTATCATATAAACAACACACAAAGATTTATGTTAGTCCGAGCAAGAAAATTTCAAACCGTTTACTTTCTGATACTGTTGGACTAACCTTCATTTGCCCCAATGTGGGGTGGTTCTTGACAGGGTTGAGAATGAAAATCGTCGTTCAATGGGGTTCTCAATGGGCATCTGTAGTGTTTGGAATGAAGAAATAAATGCCTCTGTCATCTCGATCCATGTAATCGTTGCGAATGACCCTTATATCCATAGGTTAAGGTTTCGCTATCATTTCCAATCTCCTTATCTCTCAAGTGTGTATGGGACGTGTTTGGATTAGGCTCGCTTCTCTTATGAGAAAATACCCTTTTGAACAGTTCAAACGACTCTTGTTGGAAAAATTCATTTCATTTCATCAAGATTTATCCTTCAAAGGGATTTTGTGATGCACCATACATGTGTAATTCATGTTCAGACAATCTCATGTTTTAAAACATGAATGTCAATGAAGTAAGAATTCTATGTCTTTTTAGATGTGAGAATCGAATTAATTCTGAAAGTTTTTAATCTCCAATGAATTGGGAAAAGGGATACTTACCTGCCCATCGAGGCTGGAGATCCTGGAAATATAAAAGGGATATGTCATCGTATATTCTAAAAATTTACAAAAATTGGAACGATACATCTTACCCTTGGTCATATGCTCCAACGAGTGCACAAGGGTTGTGAAAATATGTCTGCCCTGATGGCGAGCTCCTGCCAAGGATAAATATTAAGCATTATTTTGGGTTTTCAAATTCAAAACAAATTGGGACGATACTACTTTACTCTTGATTTGAATTCCATTCTGCATGCCAATGTGCAGATTGTAGAAGCCGGCCCTCAAGCTTGTGGCCATGATTTCTTCGTCTGGTTGGGCAACGAATCCACCTCGAGGATTTACGTCGGAGGAGATTCATTCATCTTTTTTGGCGTGTTTCATGCACTGTTATGTTATTTGAATGCATGGCTTCTTGGGTGCCTCGTCTCTGTTCATCACCCGAGAGGAAAATGAGAGAACATTATCCCCGTATCTGATTGAAAATCATTTAGGAACGACATGTTCTTTTTACCAAATGGGTGGCTCCGCGGCCAAATGCGTTTTACATTGAAAGGATGGATTCCATTACGCTCTGCGGATGATAACTATCGCTTCAAGGACTTGCCCCATGGATTAAACGATGAATTTGATGTCTTCGGCTTCGACATGCTTTCCGGATGTAGGAATGGTTTGCCCCCATTTTCAGTGGAGATGGGTTTTGTCGAGTGGGCAACATCAAAAACTCATCCTAGATTTGGCTTTAGTCGAAGGTTGAAATCCCGACCTTGGATAAGCGAATCATGATTCATCTCCTTCTGCTTTGGATTTGTCATTTGCATGCTTCACATTTTACAATACCAACTTCGCCGCTTGATGAAAATGAATCGATGATTTTCGAATTGCCCCAAGTTCTATAGTCATCTGCGTCGAATCTCTTTGAACTTCATCGGCTGATAGACCAACTGATAAAATGATTTTTCAATCCCGAGATCGAACTCCTGACGTTTCGTACCACTTCCATTTCACTGACTACCAGGACACAGCACTATTGGCGTCCCTAACTGGTTCGTTTTTTGTTATAAAATTCTTGAAGCAGTTAGCGACCCCCATCGAGAATGAAACAAGCTCAATTTAGAGTTCATAACGACTAAAGGTCCCTTAGAACGATACAGAGCTAACCGTCTTTGAGCTCGCTCGGGCTTTTGCTCGCATTTTCCTATGTGAAGCCTTTAAATGTTTTTCTTCGTGGCGTTCAATTGATTCGCCTCGACTCTAATCTAACAAGGGATTGTCGCACTCAAGCATGATGATGCTCGCAGGTAGTACTGATCGCTGCCCCAGATTAACTCTAGGCATTAAGGAAGATTATCTTGCATGGAAGACTTTATGACAGAAAGATTAATGATACATCCAGTCACATGTGCCTAGTTCCCTTGAGGATTCTCGGTGATCAGCCAGTTACACCATGAATCAGACATATAATCGTCATTTTGGATCATAACTTCATAAGTCCATCAGTTTTAAACTGATCGATCCAGATATGGAGCTCCTCATCAAGGAAATCTTTTGATTCTTCGAGCAACTGATATTCGGGTTGACCATCATCGCTTGGCGTTGAAGGATTCCTGTTTCTGTTGTGAGCGATCTGATTCTTCGAGCTAGAACCTTCGTCGTTGCTCGAGATTATAAGAGGATGATTAATCGGTTCACTATCAAAAGCACCTTCTATTTGGGAATGGAAGAAACAAAAATCCTCAGAGCATCCGCCCGCTTGATCTTCCGAAATCATATGCCCAAGCCGGGCAGATCTTTGAACACTAGGCGCAATATGTTGATCGGGGATAGGAAGAGCACTAGCGAAAAGTTGCTGCTCAAACCAAGGAGTTCGTACCTGCTGCACTTGTGGCATATACTCTTGAGGGGTGCTGAGATGATTCGGGGGAATATTCTGATTAGCGCCCAAGTAGTCAATGGTGCTGCTACCAGCTTGGTCGGTGCCTAGATTCGGTAGGGTATTTCTTACTTCAGGGGCATTGTAGTTATAGCCATGCCTAGTGTTTAGGCACAAGTTGAGTTCTTTCAGGTTCAGTGCTGTGTGGCGCTGTCTTAGCGCCCTTCTGTAGCTCTTGAGGTGACTCGCGACTCCATCTTTAGTGAGTCCTGGTATGTTCATGATCTCAAGTATGCGCGTTGGATATGCTGAGTTGATCCCTAGTTGCTGAACCGCACTAAGGAACTTGAGATGAAGCTCGGGGGACCAATTGACCCTCGTCTTCTTGCGACCCGGAACAGTGTTGACAACTTGGCTATTGCTCTCTGGCCTATTTCCAGTAGGATTTGATCGAGCCGGAAATTGTTGTGGAGGGAATTCATCAGCTTTGGATTGGTCGGTCGTGATAGTAAGCTCATCGTTAAGGAAACTCCAATCATGGTGACGCATATCACATCCTTTAGAAGGCATTGGTATTGACTTCGTAGAATTGATTTGTTCATGCATATCTCCAACAAAATCCGATTGTATCGAAGATGGTTCGAGGGAGTGGGGTGGTGAATGAGCATTTTCAATCCTCATATAAGGCTTATCAAGGAACATTTCGCCGAGAGTGATAGGGCCACCGCAATTAAGGCAAGCGATAGTGCTGGGAGCTTTCTTATACCTCATGTTCTCCGCTCGAAGCTTTTCGTTTTCCTCCTTTAGAATCGCAAGTTCTTGACGTCTGTGTTGAGCCCTCAATTTGGCTCGCTTATTTTGAAACCAAAACTTGACCCTCAAAGGTTTCATCCC
The DNA here is from genome assembly GCA_021437785.1 of Rhodomyrtus psidioides. NCBI lineage: Eukaryota > Viridiplantae > Streptophyta > Magnoliopsida > Myrtales > Myrtaceae > Rhodomyrtus > Rhodomyrtus psidioides. The sequence continues at coordinate 1,790,660 of JAILYB010000039.1, forward strand.
TAGCTTCTGGCCCAATTCATTTCTTTGTTTCATGTTCGGGAGAGGGCATTCACTAAAGAAAGCTTCAAGCTCTTGGATTTCATTCTGAGTGTGGCACTGGCGACGTTTCCTTTTCCGGGATTGACCATCGCTGCTGCTGTTGTCGTCGCTGCTGAGATCCTGAACTTCGTTGCCGAAAGGGTTGGGTTCTGTGGTTCTGGTACCAGACGCCATCCTAGAATCTTCGAGATCTCTCAGTAGTTCATTTTCTGAGATTTTTGGATCAGTCGCCTCTAGCAACTGATGGTAACCCTCAAACATGTTGGATCGAAAAATGTTCGATCAATTTTTGCTCACTCAAGGTTCTCTACTCTCTCATGTATGCTCACTCTCTCTAAATTTTCTTTTGAGTGGTTCTGTATGCCCATGAAACGTTCTTTAAACATGGATGAAGATCATCAGGCAAGCGTTGCTCCCAAGATTTCGTATTTCCCGCTTTGTCGTCTTCTTTCTTCTTTTCAACGTGGAGGGACACCAAATCGATTTTCTTTTCTCGATATCCATGTCTGTCTCCCACTTATTTTCAAAAAGGTGGAACTACGCTCGCCTCCCGCTCAGTTTTTTAATATGATGGGACCGCCAAATCCTTTCGCAACTTTTTTCGATAGTTGCGCTTAACTCCCGTTCAATTTTAATATGGTGACACCGACATATCTTTTTACAACTTTTTTAGGTTTATCAAGCCTGAAATCGCGGACTGGGATAGATCTGATGGTTCACCGAAAGAGCCACCATTGCTTTACCCAATTAACTTGGCTCCACGAGCATTATTGCTATGCCTTTCTTCATTCTCGAGTTGCTATAAAAGGAGGAGTTAATGCAGATAAGATTAACACTCTTACATAATTGCCTTTTCGTATTTTAATCACTCTACCACACTCATCTTCTTCTCCCTCACTCCAACGAAAATGACCTCCTCTCCTATTCGCGCTTTCTCGGCCGAAATTTTGGCCCAGTGGGAAAAACTCTATAACCTCCTCGGTCGAGGCTATGCTCATATAGCCGATCACCCAGAAACTGAAGATGAAATCCGTATTTTGCTCGTGGAAATAGACACCACCTCCATCGAGGGCACTAATTTAGAGAGGGAATATAGAATCTTCCCAACCCTCTTTATAAACTTTTTAGAGACTTACCGTGTCGCTCATCGAAAAGCTACCGTGGCTCACGTTTTGCGAGCTCGCTATGAGGATCGGTCCAACTGCTTGGTGTTGGCCAACCTTGTGGCCGATAGTCACAGAAAGGCTGTTGAGTTCGCCAACAAGCGAGTCTCGATGTTGCTTCGCGAGAGGGGAAATTTGGTGGAGCGCTTGGCCTTATCCCTGACCACCTATGAGCACGACCGTCGTAATGTCGTGTTGAAGTTTCAATGTGAGTGGCAGGAAGAAAGGCTTGACAGCATTACCGTGGATATAGCCCATGGGAGAGGACTAGTTCGGGACCTGGAAATAGCCGCCGAAGATCACGGGACCAAGGTTGCCGATCTTAAAGGGGAATGTAAACGCCTTCTTCTTAAGCTTGCAGATCTCGAGTCTCGAGGTGGTGAGTATAAGCAAAGCATCAATAATATGGAGGGCCAACTAGGTTCCTTTGTGATGCTAATTAGGGCTCATTGCGGTTTTATGTTTCCACCCCGATGATTTGTATGATCTGCTTTTAAGGTCCCTCGATTGAGCGAAATGAATGAAAGCTCTAATGTGTGTGTCTCAACTTCTGTATGGCTGACTTTCTCGAACACCTGACCACTCTCAACCTAGGCAAGCTGCGCTTTGACATTGATGATTCGAGCGTGTACATCTTGATTTTTTAATCTTGCTTATGATCGGATAAAGGAACCTCCAACCGCGATTATCCACAAAAAGACTTCTCTTCTCTACTTGTTTTTAACCTGTTTCAAATGAAAAGGCAGAATCAGAAGAAAGAATTTGAAAAATAAAGCATAAATCCTTTCAATTTTATGCTTACTTGTGATTAATAGGGATAAGAGCTTTTACAAGGGTTTTGGCCTTGTGCAAAAGCTTTTATCAATATTCCTCAAAGGAAAGCATATCATTGAAAGGAATGTAATTCACGATAATCGCCTTTGATCAATTCCAAGAAAATCAATGTAATGTTCAAAAGTACACAATTACGATGTGTTTTAAATTCAATTGAAGATACGGTATCCAAATTAAAGCTGTTTGCTAAGAACGAGAGTAATTTGGATATCTATCTTTTCATTAAATTTGAAAAACACGAATACTCTTGATCAATTATTGTGGATTACCAATGATGCAAAACATGCATGAACCAATTCAAGTTTATAGTTCCTTCTAGCGAAATTGCGAATGTATTGCCCTATACGGCCAAAAGATTGTATAAGACTTCCAATTTCAATTTCATCCAAAGGAATTATAAAATTGATTTTGGAGTATTCGAGTGATTAGAAGAAATGCCACTATCACATTCCAATGACAAGTCAATAGAAATACAACAAATTTCAATCTGAATGTATATAAACACAAATAGATCCCTAATACAATCAATCTAAGGGATCAGATAGAGAGGATCTCAGCAAAATAAATCCTATACAAGAAGGCTAGAAATGGAAAATAAAACAAAGGAATGTGATCTTAATACTTAGGCTCTTCTTGTCCACTTGGCGCTCGTAATGGGATGACACCATCTTCATCTTCCATCAAGAACATTGGGAGGAAAACACACATATCTATCATCAAAATGGCATTTAATCCAATCACCAGAATTATGCAATGAATATAATGATTAAGAGCTGTAACAAGTTCGAGGGATAGAAAAGTCTTTCCAACCAAACTTAAGAGAAAATCAAGCTTCTCTGTATTTTTTGCAGTGTTAGGTATACTAACCTTCCATAGACAAACGCATGAGACAAGTGAGGGAAAACTCCTAAAAATCAAAAGATAGGGCTTGGTACCTAAAGCCAAGGTTCTCACCTCGAATTCTGGGAAGAGCCGATTCCATTGCACAACTATCGTTGCATTGGGACTCAATCCATAGTTCGAAGTGAGCGGAATTGAAAAGTGGATTACCCCATGTTTTTCCTCACGGAGATTCCATTTTCAATTCCTTCTATTGTGTTCCTAAAGAGGGCGCCTGGGGTTTTAGGCGCAATTGTGTGTATTCATTGTGTCGTGCTAAAGCAATAGACATGCATTTTATTTAACAATCACCGCTTCAATATAAACATCCACACAATCATACATCCAAAACTCATGCCTGCATAAAATAAAGTTAACAAGCACTTCACCCCTTATTTCTCCCGTCTACAAAAACATCTAACACATTCGTTAGCATATACACCTCACTTTCGAGAGCATATGCATAAAATTAGGTTAGAAGAATCAATCAACTTTTTAATCGGCTCAAGTCCACTAAATGGTTAAGAACCAGTCCCCAGCGGAGTCGCCAGTCTGTCGCAACCCTCTTGAGGTTGTCGGGCTCTCGAAGGCTAATGGGCCGTCCTGTCTGGTCGGACGCGGGCCTCTCCCAAGGCCCATTACCCAAATCGCAACGGAGGTATGCGTGATCAACTTTCAGTGTGGTCTAGTGACATGTGCTAAGTATGCATGCCATGGAGTCGCCACCAATCATTTTTTTAGAGTGTGATTGGACCACCCAATCGAATAGTTGGGAGTTTCTATTCAATTCTGCGAGAACCAGAGAAATGGTTTCGGGGACTTAGTTACACCAACTGTCAGAGTTGACGCCCTTTCGATACCTAAGTTGACTGAATTTTCTAGCCTGAGATTCATGCGGATGAGTAAGGTATGAACCATAAATCTAGAAATTCATGCAGATAGGAGTGATTATCCTAGCAATCACAATCAGTAATAAAATGCGCAACTCAAGGAATCTAGATATGCAAATAAATCACATGGCATTCCTAGTAAGGCCCTATTTATCAATCACAGCTCAAGAATGATTTAGCTGTCCTAGCCATTCTACACACGATCTAACCTAAGAAAAGCATTAGGAAGCATCGAAGGAGTTCGAGAGTACTCACATGGGGTTCGCCGTGCCCTGGTTTGGTCTTGGACGAGCTATCGAGCTCATGCCGACCCGATTATATTTGGGGATCCACTCGGCGTTTTACGTCATGAAATCATGTGAAACAAAAACGAAAATATTCAGCAAGGGGAATTTATTGTAGATGGTGGTCGATCTAATTGGACGTCAAGACTAAAAAATATGTAGAAATTTACAAATTAAAATACTCGAATGACATTTTTTTGCCAAATTCAACTCTATGCGTCGTGAAGAAACACATGCAATTGAACTTGAATTTTGACTATTTATGAGTTCAAAATGAAAAGGAAATTAAAATAAAAATATTGACTATTTTTCTATATTTTTACGGCATCGAACGCTATTTTTCTTCATTTTTCATGTATTTTTCTATTTTTGGAAAATATTAAAAAAATATGACAAATTATTTTTTTTATCAAAAATGGTTCCTTTAGCTTGGTCAAGGCTACCAAAGATGATTTTTTAATTTTTTAAACTTTTTATAGATTTTTTTATGAATTTTTAAAAAATAAACTATGAAAGACTGATCAAAAATCAGGTGTCAACAGGTACCTACCCAAGAGGGCTAGATATCGCCAATGCAGATGGTAGGCGGGAACGAACACGAAAGTCTCAAGTGCCATCAAACACAAGATCCTTTTCGCACCTTTTCCCTATCTAAGGTAACCTAGAGGTGGTTTGCAGTCGGGGTTTGACCGCCAGTGTGTGCGATGTGTCGTGATCATCACAATGCAAAGTCATGCACAACAGTTTGTATCAAAACACCGCTTCAGTATGTGCATAAAAATAAACATACATTCCCAACTCCAACCTGCAGGAAAAACGTCAACAATCACTCCACCCCTTATTTCTCCAATCTGCAAAAATATCTAACACAATGGTTAGTGTACGTACCTCACCTTCGAGAGCATCTGCAGAAAACAAGGTCAGATAAACCAAACAACTTCTTAATCGGCTCAAGTCCTCTGGAATTCGTAACAAGAGATTCTGGTTTGGAATAGTCCACAGCGGAGTCGCCAGTCTGTCGCGACCCTCTCGCGGCGCGGAGGCGGGGAGCGGGCTAATGGGCCGCCCGATCGCTGGCTTGATCGGACGCGGGCCTCTCCCAAGGTCCATTACCCAAGTCGCAACTGCTGGATATACGTGATTGACCTTTAGTGTGGTCTAGTGACATGTGATGAGTGTACATGCCAAGGAGTCGCCACCAATCGTTTTGTGGAGGGTACGATCGGAAACCCTATCGAATAGTTGGGAGTGGTCTATTCGATTCTGCGGAAACCAGAGAAGTGGGTTCGGGGACTTAGTTACGCCAACTGTCAGAGTTGACGCCCTTTCGGTACCTAAACTGAATGGTTTATCTGATCCTAGGATTTCATACAGATGAGTGGGGTACGGATCCTAAATCTAGGAATTCATGCAGATAGGAATTGCTATCCTATCAATCACAATCAATAGGAATAAATGCGCAAATCAAGGATCCAATGCATGCGGATAAAACACATGAAATCAGCATGGTATCCCTAATGAGGCCCTATTAGCCTAGAGAAATGTCAATCAAGGCTTAGGAGTGATTTGGACATAATTCGCCCATGAGGGGCAGAATCGTAATTTTGAACAATTTGGGGACAATTCACCTTAAAAAGGGAAAATTCGTCATTTTGAGTGAATTGGGGAGTCAGAGGACGGAGGAAATAGGATTGGCCATCAATCCAATCCATTTCCTATTTTTCGGGATTTCCTAGAATTTTTCTGGAATTTAAAAGTGATTTTTCCCTCAGAAGGGTAAAATCGTCATTTTGGACAAAGATGAGAACTAAAAATCTCAAATGTTAGGGTTGGTCGTCCACCTGACCCAAACCCTGACTTCAAGCAATTTTCAGAACTCGATTGAGACAAGAAAGATAATTTTCCCATTGAAGGGCAAAATTGTCATTATGAGAAAAGAGGCGGGACTCGAAAACCCAAACCTAAGAATTGGTCGCCTACCCGACCCTAATTCTTACTTTGGCATTATCGGTCTTATCTCCCATATACAGTAGAGGCGACTTACCACTAAAAGGTAATGTCGTCGGGTCTTGGAAGAACGGATAAGAAACCCCAAAAATAGGGTTGACCAGTTGTCTGTGATCAACCCTCGATTTTTGGGGATTTCTGGAATGTCTAGGATTTTCCCACAATTTTTCCATATTTTTTTGGATTTTCTGGCATTTTCTAACATTTTCTTTTGATTTTCTAGGATTTTTCTGATTTTTTTTATTTTTTAAAATCATTTGATGATTTTTTTTATATATAAAAAAAATGATTCGGACCGAGTCGACCCGACCCACTCGGGTCGGAACCCGGCCCAGACCCGGACCCGCGCGACCCGCAGTCAAAACGACGCCGTTTCTAACGTTTTTGATTTTCAGATTACTCGGAATTAATCCGACGGCCCACACTGAACCGCGTGGCTAATCCGCGCCCATTGGATTTGATTACTAGAACCTACGGTCTAGATTAAGCGAAGACTCGAGCTGAACCGTTTGATTGACTTACTAAAACTAACGGACACGATTCGAACATGAGACTTGATCTGAGCCGTCCAATCTTACTAACCTAAACGACGTCGCCCTCCCACTTAGCCAAACGACACCGTTTCTGATCAACTCGAATTTCCGATTTAAAAATTATTTTCGGATATTTTTACTTGCTAATCGGACGGTCACCATTTATTAGACTCGATTATTCTCGGCCGTTGGATTCTTTTTATTTGAATAACAGACCCTAACGGCCATGCTGACTCGACACTACGTGGACCAATCACGGGATGACATCTGGACATTTGACCAGTTGACCACGCCATGTCAGCTTCGTCTTCAACCTCGCGACTCCGACAGAATGGACGGCTATGGCTCTCCGGCGATGATCGTGCGGTGAAATCTTAATGGAATCACTCGAGACCAACGACAATCGATTTGCAATTAGCTCTAGTTCGACATATCTAAGAATCGAAACATCTTATTCGCAGAATCAAGAACATCGTGCAAATCACCGAGTACGGCCATGGAAGCTCAATCATGCGATTCACTCAAAATCAAAGAAGTTCAGTCACAGAATAGCATCAATGGAGGTCCAGAAGACTTACCTCGAGCTCCGATTGAGCTCGCTCGGCCCAGATTTGGCTGGGCAAGAATCGGCTTATGGAGGCTAAATCGGAAGACTCGATTCGGGGCATGTGAGCAAAATCAATGCAAAATGAAGACGCGGACATGGTCAGTAATGTCTAAAGGATGAAAAGCACACGGGAATTGCAAAGATTGAAGCCATAATCAAAGTCTGCCATTGAAGACCTGAGCTTGAGCTCGAAGTTCGGGATTACCTGTTCTGGCGGTTTTGGGCTGCGCGGTTGATGGCGATCGCTTCCTGGCACTCAAAGCAAACTTCTGACGGTCTTCTTCAGCTTCGGTTTGGCCGGAGACGGCCTAACCAGCGCTTTGCAGTCGAACTCAAGTTCTCGACGACGGAGGGTCGGAGAACGAGCTCTCTCTCGCGTTTTCTTTCTCTCTCTCGATTCAGTTTCGCCCCTCTGCAACTGAATCAACCTCTTCCCTTCGCGAAGGCCTGTTTAGCTTATATAGCTTTCTCAATTTTTTGTCGCCGAACGGGTCTCCAACTGATTCTGTTTGGCACATGTAATCACGTGCAATTTGGTTAAAATGAAGTCGGGGCTGATGGGCACTTCGCTCAACCCTATTTGGTTCCGTGGCGAGCTTCATTTCGCATGAATTTGGCATGGGTTAGTGCTGTGTTTGGCATTTGTTGACTTTCGCAGGTACCACGGTTTTGACCGTCCTTGCCGGAGCTCTTCCGGCGGCCATTCGTCTCGGGGTTGGTCTCGATCGGTAGGTCTTGAGGTAAAGAACAAGACGCCCACCATTCCTCTTTCAATTAGTCGCGAATTGCCCTTCAATTTGGCCTTCGAAACTCAGTCCGTCACTGTTCATCTGCTCGAGCTCTTTGGGGAAGACGACACTGTAGCAAACCGGTCTGACCGGTCCGACCGGCGGTCTGACCGGTCTGAACCGGTCCCGAATAGGACTTTTCAAATTAAGCCCAAATTAATGGAAAACTTTTGCAATTGAACTTCATAATCGAATCTAGGGCATGAATTCTATCTAGAAATGTGGTTTTGCCCAAAAGTTTTCATCAATTTCTATAAAACCCCCAAATTTTCATGTAATTGCAAATTGGGGATTTGTGCAATTGAGGGTGCAAATGATCAAATTGGGTCAAACCACCTATGCCAATCGATTTAAAATGGTGAAATCCATTGGGTAGCATGTTTAATTTGCAATGATAGCCCTTGAATTGAAAGTAATTTCAATTATGCTTAATTTCAAGGACTAAAATGCAATTTTAGTATGTAATTTTGTCAAATCCGTGCAATTGAGCAAATTGCGCAAATAATTGGGCTAAATTGAAATAGGGGATAGTTAGATTGAATGTCAAGATCTAAAAAAATGCCAAAATTGCAAATTAAAAGACTCAATTGGTATTTTTTTCTCAAATTCAATGGTGCGGGCTACAAAGGAACACCTAAGATTGAATCTGATTTTGGATTTTTTGTGAGGTCAAAAATACAAGGGATTAAAAAGAAAAATATTGGCCATTTTTTCATATTTTTGTGACCTCAAATGCTATTTTTCTTTATTTTTTAAGTATTTTTTCTATTTTCTAAAAAATATTAAAAAATATGAAAAATATGAAAAATTATTTTTTGGTCAAGAATGGTTCCTTGGGCTTGGCCAAGGCCACCAAAGTTGATTTTTTTTTTTGACTTTTTATGAATTTTTTAATGATTTTTCAAAAAATAAAAAATGAAAAAGGCTAGGTCAAAAATCAGGTGTCAACACTGTGGACCCTTGGTTAAATTACAGAGTCTTGTTTAACATGGGGAGAATGTAACTCACCATTCATAGTCATTTTTTTCTCCATCGGCATTGAGAAGATCACTACTCTCTCCTTTACCGGGAATGGAGATCCCAAGTTTAAAGTCAGAAGTGTTTGAGTTTCGTAGCTGTCAGGAAGTTCATAACAAGAAATGACATTCAATGGTATTAGATATGGTAAAGGTAAACCAACAGAAACCTGAACTCCACACTGGCAATAAAAGGAAGTTCGATTTAGCAACTCACAAAATACATCTTCAAGATCATCGTCGGACTGGAGCAAAAAATTATCTCTTTCTCGTGTTTGCATTTCCTTGAACAATGCGAGATCGTCGTCCTTCTCTCTGAAGAGAAGCCCACCTTCGACACTCCTACCTCGCTTGTGACTCTCCGCTCTCATCTCTCTCCCTGGAGAGCATCTCAATGCTGGAGAAGGAGGCATTTCCCTCACTAAAAAATCACCTACGGAGAGCAACACAACTCATTTCGCAATTACCGATACGAGTTTACAAACACCCAGATAAAGCTTTCACACGACACGAAGTTAAAAACACACACAACACAAATGTTGACTCAACTCAGCACCAAAAGCTGCAAACTAATCGGCCGCATTATCAAGCACAACCAGTCAGTCATCAACTGAATAATTAACTGCACAACAGGATCCCTAGTGGAAAACCAATTCACGGAGACTGTGCCTTTAAAGAAAACACTCAAGCAGGCCAAATTGACGCCCGGAGATCCGTTCAATTGGCAATGAAATCGAAATCGAAATCTCAAAGAGAAAATCCGCCAAAATCAGCGCGTGCCAAAAGAGCCGCGAACTTACCAAAACTACCCAAGTCAAAGGGGTCTTCGGGCACCGACTCCGAGCTCGCGGGAGCTTAATTGGGACCACAAATCCCACCAATGCGGAATCCACAGCGGGCGGGACGTCGAACGAGACTCTCGGATCTAGCGACGCAATTGGCGAGCAGATCGGAGAGCAGACAGCGATGGATCGGCTGTGGGCAACGACGACGGGAGACCCGAGTCTTCCCGCATTCTCCCTCCCTCCCTCCCTCCTCCGAGAAAATGAGGGCGATTCCGGAGTCCTGAGAAAGCTCAACGGACGTCACTTTCCTCTCTGCTGTATATATAAAAGTAACGGGCGGTCCGGTTCTAGAACCGGATCCCGGAACCGGGAACCGGACCGCCCGGTCACCGGTTCCAATTTTAGGATCCGGGGACCGGATCGAAACCCCTAAAATCGAGAACCGGATCATTGGTTCCGGTCTGATCCAGACGGTCTCGGTCCGGGCGATCTTTTTTGCATACCCCTAATAATCACGCGTCAAGTCGAAAAATAGGCCTACCACAGATGAATTCCCATCAATTGGCAGCTAGCTAAGACTTCATTCCGTGAAGTAACCAAGGGAAGCATAAATGGACCAAACTGAAGTGCAAATGGGTTGACCTATGTAGCCCGTTTCCTCCTTAAGCCTGGTCCTCATAGCTACACATTCTCCGGAAACAAAAAGAAAAGAAAAGAAAATAACTCGAAAAATATATATAAATAAATAGGAATAAATAAATGGTATGAACTTTTACTTTTAAATCAATGAAATACTGACATTTCTACCTATGTTATTTAATTACTCGACCTAAAGAGTTCATCCATGTAGATTGTATACATGCAAAATGATGATAAATAAAAGGAAGAGTAGAATTAACGCGATTCATAAAAATGAATTGGTTAATATGGGTGGGTAAAAATGAAGTATAAGTAATGGAATGTCTAGGATCCAACTCTTGTATATTTCAATTTCATCAAAAATAAAACAAAAGAATTCTAGGATCTGATTGAATCTAAGATACAAACAATTGGTTTACGTTATGGAAGAAACCCACACACTATATCTGATCTAATCTGTATACTCGTGCTCGACCTTTTGGGCCAAAATGTTAGATCGATCCGCCTGTTGATCAGGTCTATAATTAATTCTAAATTCGTATGCGAGATTGTTTTTCCCCCTCTAAAAGAAGAAAATATCTAAGTTTAAAAGCATGAAAGTTGGTCACTCTCTCAAGAACCCAACAATGCCGTTAAATTAGGGGTGAGTGGTTTCAGGTTCCGGGTAGGTTCCACCTATAACCTAGAACTTACTCGTTAGTACATGTTCCTCATTTTTTGGAATCTGGAACCTACCCTCTATATCTTGGAACCTGGAACCTGCCCTTTCACAGGTTCCAAATCCGGTCAATAAAACTCCATTTGCACCAAAATAGAAGATTTCAATTTAAATAGCAACCTGCAAGTGTGATGCAACTTTACACTTCGATGGAGCGGAGCTGATATCTTTCAGTATTGCAGTTGACATTTTCATGTAGTTTCACATCTGTCTTCATGGAAACAACATTTTGTCTCCACCTTCTACTGATCCATTAGAAGCAATCACTTAGACAGAAATCAGCTAATTACAAAACTCGTTATTGGGATTATCCTCCCTGAAATGATCAGGTAAACAACAGCAAAGCTTCACTCATTCAAGCATAGCAATTCGATCCCCTCAAACGTGCAAAGTTTCACATTCATCCATTCATCCATTCGAGAGAGAGAGAGAGAGAGAGAGAGAGAGAGAGAGAGAGAAGGTCTTTGATGAACTTCGCGAGGAGCTTCTCGCTCTGCCCATTCAGCCTACCAGTGGCGTAAGAGTCGGTCGTATCGAAGCGATTGACCCCACTCTCAACAGCCAAATTGAAGACCCTTTGAAGACCAGAGCATCGATTCTTGATAACCACACATGAACTGATTCCCCATGCCCATGTCCCAAACCCCATTGGAGACACGCTCAGTGGGGCCATCTTCACCTACCTCCACACCAATTTCAAATGCTTCAGCGATCCTTACAGAAAAGAAAGAGTTGGGAATCACGTCGCCTTGCGCTTACCTTTTTTCGATTCTGCCATGGCCAAAAAGATGGGAGCTTGAGGGACTTGAGGAGTGAGGAAGGAACATGGGCCTCGCTTTGAGGGGTGAAGCTTGAGGGGCTAAAGTACGCCATGAGTGTTAACAATGTCAGGGTGGAGGACGCCATTAACATTCACTCTTACGGCCTATGAAAAAGGCACTACAACAGAAAGTAGGAATTTGGAAAATAGGGTTTTAAAAAATACAGTTCCGGTTCCGAATAGGTTCCATAAGGAACCAGAATTGGCGGTTCTTCAAAATCCAGAACCGGGAACCAGACTCGGGCACATCAGAATCGGGAACCGGCGGTTCGGTTCTTCGGTTCTTGATTTTACCCTGGAACCATGCTCACCCCTACGTTAGATCACCAATGTTGCTGCACTTTGAAAGTGCTATTGCAAAGGAAAATTCAAATGACTTGGGGCAAGTGAAACTTGGAGAAAACATATGAATGCACTTTCGTGAGTTTTAATCGATTTGCAGTAATATAGAATTATCTAGAATTAATGGAGAATTCCACCTTTACTGGAAAGAATAGAAATATAGCTTATTCCGGTCAAATTTTATGAATGTAAACTTGCACTAGAGGTGTCAAATTGGTGGGTCGATTTGGATCGGTTCGAATATGATCCGACCTACGTCGACTCATTTAATCTATTTTGATCCATTTTTATATAGTACAATTTAACGACCCATACCCGACCAAACCCATATTACTTAAATACTTATATATTTAACCAAATCATTCAATATTTATTTCTTATAATTTGTTAAGAAAAATAATATTGCTAAAATAATTTCATGCAATTGATTTTTTTTAAATTTTTCTAAAAAAATATAAACTTTGTTCTGTTTCTATAAAATAATTTTTTATTATCACTGTTACTCGCCACCTCCGCGCCTCCAACCATCGCCTGTCGTTCAACCGCCGTCCACCTCAAACTGTTTTTCTTTTCACTTAAGAAATAAAAAAAGAAGAAGATTATACTGATGCTTAAAGATGCAGATCACTCGATCTTGCAAGAAAAGATAGCATAAAATAGATAAATTATTACATCCTCCTTGTCAAATGGGCGCGTGGATCCCCTGCCTTGGCTTTTCTAAGGCATGGGGATCCCCACCCTTGATATACCTCTCCCCCCTATATCAAGGGTGGGGATTCCCCTGCCTTGGATCCATCAAATGGATGCAGCAGCTTCATGCGTGAGAATTATTCTGTCGCATGGAGCCTTGAGGTGGGCGGCGGGAGGAGGTGGATGGCTGTGGGCAATGGTGATCAGCCGGTGAGCGATGGCGGGTGGCTGGCGGAGGTGGATGACAGCAGGTGATAGGTGGCGGTGGGCAACAGTGGGGGTGTTCCAAATAGTTTTTACGTTTTTTAATTTTATTTTTTTCTTGTATTTACTTATAAAAAATAAAAATATAGATATAGTTGAGGCCCATTTACAATTGATGCTTCGGAAGCTGCAGGCCACAGGCAAAGAATGAGTCGAGTTAAAACCCATATTTGGATAGACTTTATAAGCCTAAATCTTTGACCTTTTTTTAAATCCATTGAAGCTATATGTGACCCAAGTGAATAAAAGTGGTTGAAAGACCCTTATTGATTAGGGGTGATTGGTTCCCAGTTCGGTCTGGTTCGAAACCAGACTAGTAGTCTCGATTCCTATTTTTTCGGAACCGTGGTCCAGTCCAGTTCCCAGGTAGTTCCAAGGACCGAATATGACAAATTTCTATGAATCTTAGAATTGAAAAATTTCTCCTTATTTCTTGTTCGTTTCAATATTTTTTTGCTCAGGATCTTTTTTACAATAAAATTTACTTGTGTAAGTGTGTACGTGTGGGAGTATTCATCTTTGATAGATGAAGATCGGTCATCTACAATTTGTTATGAAGCAGGTCAATGATTAGAATTATTTTTAAAAAATTTAAAAAATTAACCAGTTCGGTTCGGTCCTATATCCTTGGAACCGGCAACCAGACCACCCGGTCACCGGTTCCAATTTTAGGAACCGAGAACCGGACCGTACGCCTCTAGAACCGGGAACTGGACCATCCGTCTCGGTCCGGTTCAGGCAGTCGCATTTGCTCACCCCTAATATTGATACCTAGCAGGTTTCGTGAAAAATGAACGATTTGGAAAATGTTTTCCTAAAAATGTTGACTTGTCTTACTTGAAAATATATTTATTTTTATGAGAGATACAAGTGATCATTTTTAAGAATATGTTATCCAAATCATTCATTTTTCATTTCACAAGCAAACCTATAAGTTAACAATTAACTTACATGTCAAACAGATTGGTATGTGGGATTAGAAATGTTTGCATATTTGACTTGCATGAAGAGCTTATGCTTCTCATTAACTAAAATGAACCGTCAAATTAGCCTAATTATCCAATTAATAGAGCCACAACATCTTTTTTTTTGTCCGAAAAAGAAAGCATCCATATGAAATATTAAGGGTCCTTACAAACATAGCCTAAAGGCGGAGTATCTAAACAAAGAAGATCCCAGAGGGGTTAAGGGGGTCTAGAGACCCAAAATACGGGAACACTATTTATACAAAGGGCCTTAGCCAGCCAAAGGTCGACAGCCACGACATCATATTTATAAAGTGCAAATCTACTCCTTTTATAGTGCAATGAAAAGTAATAACATACCCTTACTCTATTGTAGGCTCACATCACGCATGAAAACCATTCTATTTTTGGAATCGATTTCTGGCTAGAAATAAATTTGTTATATTTCTAGTTTCTAATGAGTTTCTAAGCAAAAAACGCGTTTAATAATGACATAAAATTTTTGTTATTGGAACAGAAGGTCGTTTGATAACGATTGAAAATTTCTACTTTTGGAATATTATTAACACAAAATCTTCTACAAAAAATTTCTACTTCATTTTTGATTTTTTAAACATCTTTAAAAAATAATTTTTATTATTAGAAAATTATTTACTACTTAAAAATAAAAAAAAATATTAGTTATTTTTTACTTCGGCGGCGACGATGGTTGGGGCGGCCTACAAAGAGTGATGGTAGTCGGGAGGCAGTGTGCGGCGACGAATGATGGGCAACACCTAGGGAAGTGGTTGGTAGCCGGGACAGTGGGCGACGGTGGCCCATGGTATTGGAGATGGCGGTGGTTGCAGGGGTTGGCGGCGGCCGATGTGGTCAGCGGTGGTCGCGGCGGCCGATGTGGTCAGCAACGGCCAGCGGTGTTGGCGATGACGGTAGTTGCGGCGGCCAGCAATGGGCATTGGCGACGGTCGACAATGGGTAGGGCTGTCGGCGGAGGTCGGCTGGGGGTGACGGTTGGTAGCGGTGGGCGATAGAGAGAGTTTGACGAAGACTTGAGAAAAAAAATGAAAGGCTTTGTTTCTGGAACAAAGAAGTTACAATTCTTGGCTTCTCATTTTTGTTTCAAATCTATTTCTTGGACAAAAATTTGTCCTAGAAATGGAAAAGTAGAAATGCATTACCAAATGAATTTATGTTCCAAAAATATGTTTGAAATCGAAACATAGAAATAGAATAGATACCATGCACGTCTTCACTAACATCAAAAGAGGATCATACATTTTCGTGAAACTACTACGTAGGTATGCTATTAACATCTATCTTGGAAGAACATATAACACGTGATATTTAATGTAACATCCCATGGAGGGGGTGATACTATTTGTCCCACATTGCCTAGAGGGGGAGTCTTGGGCTTGTTTATAAGGCGTTGGGGGCTCTAACCTGGCATGAGGCCTTTTCCTGGGCCAAGTGCTTAGAAAAATAAAATCGTGCGAGTTGCAAAGCTCAAAGCGGACAATAACATCAAATCAGATTTCCCATCATTACATCTAAACCTTTCCTTGCCACGAATGCATGCTAATCGCTCAGTAAAACAACCATATGGAATGGCTGTTTTTTTTTTTTTTTGGATCGTAGGACATGACAGAAATAGCAATAGAACACATCACTCAATGTCCTCTAAAGTAATCTCATTGGGAATGTATTGAAGAAACACACGTGAATGTATGGAGAATTTTCTTCATTCACATTTCAATTTACAAGACTTTGTATATATACATAGCCGAAAACCTAAACCCTAGGACTCTTCCTTATCAGGAGATAAAATAAACATGGGACAAAATAAGAAGTAAGTATTACAAATTCCTAAAATTGCTCTAATTTACAGCTCATGTTAACACTCCTCGTCAAGTGGGTGAAAAGATGTCTTTGATACCCAACTTGACAAGTGAGCTGTGAAAGGCCCTACTCGACACTGCCTTAGTAAGCATATCTGCCAGTTGATCTTCAGACCTGACAAAGGAAAACCGAATCACTTTGACATCCAGATTTTGCTTTACAAAATATCTGTCAACTTCTATATGTTTGGTTCGATCATATTGTACCGGATTGTGAGAAATGTCAATTGGTGCCTTATTGTCACAGAACAACCTCATCTCAGATTCTGGCGGAAAGTCAAGTTTCGTCATTAACCTCTTGAGCCATAGTAGCTCACATAACCCTTTAGCCACCCCTCTGAATTCTGCCTTAGCACTGGACAAGGCTACTACCTTCTATTTTTTGCTCCTCCATATAACCAAGTTTCCCCCCACAAATGTGAAATATCCAGACGTAGACCTCCTGTCCGAAATACTGTCTGCCCAGTCGGCATCTGTAAACCCCTCCACCTCAAGATGACCATTCTTTGCAAAGAACAAACATTTTCCAGGAGCTGACTTCAAGTAACGCAGAATTCGAGTCACGACATTCATATGGTCCTCACTTGGAGCATGCATAAATTGACTCACAACACTTACAGCATATGCAATATCAGGATGAGTGTGTGACAAATAAATGAGTATGCCTACTAACCTTTGATATTTGTCTTTATTGGTCGGAACCTAATCCAAATACTCCCCAAGTTTATGATTCTGAACTATAGGGGTATCAGTGGGCTTGCATTCCAACATTCCAACTTCGGCTACCAAGTCCAACACATATTTTCTTTGTGACAAGAAAATACCTCCCTTTGATTTGGCCACTTCAATGTCTAAAAAATATTTCAACCCTCCAAAGTTCTTCATCTCAAACTCTTCTGCTAGCTTTTCTTGGAGTCTCGAAATCTCTTTAATGTCATCTCATGTGATAATCATATCATCTACATATATAATTAAGGCCATTACCTTACCTTCAAATCGCTTCAAGAACAAAGTGTGGTCTGAGTTACTTTGAGAATACCCATATTTTCTCATTGCTGAACTGAAGCGACCAAACCAAGCACGGGGTGATTGCTTTAACCCATATAATGATCGTTTCAATTTGCACACCATATTTGATTGAGTGACACAACTATACCCAGGTGGAACTTCCATATAGATTTCTTTTTCTAAATCCCCATGAAGAAATGCGTTCTTCACATCAAACGGATACAACAACCAGTCCAAGTTTGCTGCTAGAGACAATAATACTCTCACAGTATTAAGCTTCGCAACAGGAGAAAACATTTCTTGATAGTCTATACCATAAACTTGTGTATATCCCTTCGCTAGCAACCGCACCTTGTATCTCTCAACAGAACCATTTGCTTTGTATTTAATAGAAAATACCCATTTACACCCTACTGTTTTTTTTTCCTTTGGCAACTCCACAAGATTCCAAGTCTTGTTTTTCTACAGCGCTTCCATCTCTTCTTTCATTGCCTGAACCCACTTGGGATCCTTCAGAGCTTCTTGCACCCCATTAGGAACTCGAGTTGTAGAGACATTTGATACAAATGACTTCAAAGATTCCGATAATTTTTCTATTGAGACGTAATATGCAATAGGATACCTTGATCTTCGTTCTTCCACGTCTGGTGAATATCGATTAGGGGGCTTGCCACGATTGTGCCTGTCAGGTAATTTATATCTAACAACCACATCAAAATCATCAGAGGAATCGGCTGTAGTAGGAGAACTTACCTCAGGAATATCCTCAAGAGAATGGTCGGGTACTAAAGAGGGGACGTCAGGAGAGAGAGAAGGCTGTTCTTGAGACTATTTAGAAGCATCCTGTATTGATATCAGTTGTCGGTCATCTTCTATTGAGGCTGTATGTTCATCACTTGCAACATTTGTTGGGGCATGCAGCGAGTTGACCCCGCCCTAGCCATAATACCACCACTCTCCCACCAATGTTCCCTTTCTCTATGTATCTCCCCCTAAAAGAGACAATTGGTGTTGTGAAAGAACAATTCAGAGTCAAGAAATGTGACATCCATGGTGACATGAGTATTCTTAGTGGCCGGGTTATAGCAACGATAGCCAGTCTGATGGGTTGCATAACCAAGAAAAACACACCGGATAGCACAAGGATCCAGCTTGGTCCTTTGATTCTTGTGAAGATGAACATAAGCTACACACCCGAATACTTTAGGAGAAAGTGTTAATACAGAAGGAAGAGAAACATATTTTGAAAGGACTTGCAACGGGGTCTTGAAGTTTAGCACGCGAGAGGGCATCCGATTCATCAAGTGGACTGCAGTAACAACAACGGTATCCCAAAATCGAGTGGGAACATGTCCACCTCTCAATAAAGCCCGTGCGGTCTCTAGAATATGGAGGTTCTTCCTTTCCGCAACCCCATTCTACTGGGGAGTCTGAGCACGCGATATGGGATTAGGGCGGTGAAAATCAATTTCTCGCCAGAGTCATTGAAAGTCATTGTAGAACTTTTTGATAGGACCTCTTGCTTGTTTCAGCCGAGCAATTCGGCGCTTCAAATCATACACCTGCGAAGCATCGATGCCGTCAAAAAACGTGGTAGCAACCGAATCCCATACCGTTCTTGCGGTTGAAAATTGGATAAAATTGCCGATCAACGCTGGATCCATGGAATTGATCAACCATCCTTTCACTGTTGAGTCTTTGATTTTCCACTTTCGAAACTGAGGGTCTGTTGGTAAAGGCTCTGGAAGGTCTCCGTTAATGTATCCCAATTTGTCTTTACCAGCGATATACATCTCCACCACTTGGGACCATAAACCATAATTGGTTCCATATAGTTTGATTAAAATTTGTGAAGCAGATTAATCACCGTGCGATGTCGGGTTTGAGTCTGATTTTGGGTGAGGATCTGAGTCAATCTCGATGTCAGATTCTCAAGAAGTGCTTCAGTTTGATTCTGGGGAGCTCCTCCTCCGGTAGAAGTTGGATCTGCCATTGGTCAAAGCAGCGACAACCCTAGCTGCGGCCTTCTGGGCAGCAGCTACACAAGCTGCGGCGAATTAGGTCTGGGTCGGCATTGCGTCGATTAGATTCAACACAATGGATCGGTGCTGCGACGAAATCGACCGCGTGAGACGACGGCGCAATAGAAAAAACGAGCCAAAAAATTTTGGCAGGAACCGCCGTAGTCGTGAATCAGCATACAGTACTCCTAAGGAACAAAACCCTAGGCTCTAATACCATGAAGAAACACACGTGAATGTAGGGAGAATTTTCTTCATTCACATTTCAATTTACAAGACTTTGTATATATACATAGCCGAAAACCTAAACCCTAGGACTCTTCCTTATTATGAGATAAAATAAACATGGGACAAAATAAGAAGTAAATATTACAAATTCCTAAAATTGCTCTAATTTACAGCTCATGTTAACATGTATACCTACAACAAAAATTATCATGTACTTCATCTCGAATGCGGCATACATCGTTATTGGCAGCACGGTAAGCTAAGTCCTTACCTACCATGCAGAAAGTATAGTTTAAAAATGCGGTTAGATCTTTAAAAAAAAAAACTTGGATCCTATATTAAAAACCAGTTCACCATGATTGAATTTAATTAATTTAGATGATTTAAAACTATAAATCTCACGAGGTCATACATTTGAAATCATCTAAGGGGAATAAATTTCAAAACATGGTATTTATATACTTTTTTTTTATCGAATTTGGCGAATCTTTGATTGACCTAACTTTTTCATCTGATGGTCCCATTAACTCGATTTTTGCATCAATGCAAGATCGGTAATCCGATATTTCAAAATGGAAAAAATGAAAGAAAAAAGGAATAAAGAAAAAAAATATTAGGATTTTATTAAAGTTTGCCACCAATAACACCGGTCGTGCCACATGATACGGTCAGCATCCATACAGGGTGATTTTCAATCAAATTTGGCGAGAATAATTACCACTTATTTCTCGCAAGATCCAAGCTTGAAAACGAATTATCGCATTAGCCGATTCGGCTCTGGAGCTTCTGCAGATTCCTGCATCTAGAAGGATCGAAAGTTGCGAAACTTCCATCTTTTTATAGCTATCGTGTTGACCTTTTTATCGGTGCAAAGACACATTCATCGAAGGCGATATTGTGTAGAACACTAAGAACTCGTGCCCTTGAACTCACATTAAAAAAAAACCAAAGTTATGAAGACAGATGAGAACTTTTCTAGCCATTACACGCCAAAAACACGTACAACAAGTGATCACAAACACTTCCTATCTGCTTCCAAATCAAGACTCGTAACAGTATCTGCTCAGTTATAAACTGCAAACAATTCCTACCTCTATATATATAGGGGATGCATGTGGCTAGGGTTTGGCGCGGTTTCACTTAATTTGGAGGCAGTTATAAACTGTAAACACTTCCTACCTCTATATATATAGAGGGATGCATGTGGCTAGGGTTTGGCACGGTTTCACTTAATCTGGAGGGGGATCTCGCGTGTGCTTTGGCTCGTGGTATTGACACGCTTGCCGCAAACCTTAATATCGTGCGAGCCCTAAGCCTTAATCCACATGCCTGACCTGGAAATGCCTGGAATAATCCACTTGCGTTAGAACTCATCATGTGTAACCGCATGATTTTCCCTTGATTGAAACAACCCAAACAAAAAAAGAAGAAGGTTAAACAGGTTTTTCGACATGTCATATAGAACACTATAATGCTAGCACTGTTTGGCTGTTGCCCCTCATATACTCGATGTACATACTTGTCTCGTGCGGGTATATGATGATGTATTATCTTGCAAAAGAATTTTTCTTTTCCGACGAAGATGAGAAGGGTTAGGCTTACCTATTTTAGCTGTAACCGGAGCGGACCCCTCCTTGGAAGATGGTTTCGGAGCCGGACGGGATGGTGGTTCTGGAGACGGACGGGACGGTGGTTCTGGAGCCGAATTTGGACGGGATGGCGGTTTCGAACCCGGACGGGATGGTGGTTCTGGAGCCGAATTTGGACGGGATGGCGGTTTTGGAGCCGGACTGGATGGTGGTTCTGAACTCGAATTTGGACGGGATGGTGGTTTCGGAGCTGGACGAGATGGTGGTTCTGGACCCGAATTTGGATGGGAAGCTAGTTTTGGACCCGAATTTGGTGGCGGCGGCGGCGGAGGAGGAGTTGGTATTGAATGACGACCACCCATCTTTTTCACTACAATCACCTACATGTGAAAATAAGCAAGGAGTTTTCGATAACAAAGATGAATTGGGGATGCATATATCCTCTTTTTAAAACTTATTATATGGTAGTTTTCATTAATATTGCATCCAAATATTGGATTTCATCCGCATAAGAAAATTTCAGAGATTTTGTTCTCGAGAAAGAAGAGCAATCCATTTTTCATTTACAAAATATTCTCTTGCCATGCATAATATATATGTTTTGCCAAAATGTAATTGTCTTAAATCAATAAATAAAAATAAGCACGTTTAATGACGATAATTAGTTTTGAATTGAGGGTTCAATTAAGCAAAAGAATCATTTAACTTCTCAAGAAAGATTGGGTTAAATCATATAAAATCTTGTGTATTTGCATCTCCAAAGGCCTAAAGCCTACTAATAGAACCTAATATTCCAGATTTGGTGAGAAATTATTATTATTCTATACTCCATATTCAGCTATTATGAAAAATCATTTTTAGCTCTTCAGATCATCACTTGAATTTCAATATTTATTTTTCAGTTTTATCAAATAATTTGGGGGAGATAAAAGCCCACTCAACACTTTTTTTCATCTTTTTTTTTGTCTTATGTTCTTAGAAAGTGATTTTATTTTGCTGAATCACTTTAGAATGCATATGTAATGAAGAATATATATTATTGTTATATTACACCCAAATGAATATAGTGAAGACTGTTTGCTCCATTCATTTGGGGAGAGAATTGGATACGATGAAAATAAATTGAATTGATTGTTTGATATTTCTTTATATAATAAAGAATATTCAAAGAAAATAATCAAGTGTTGCAAGCCATGCGGCATTCAATGGGCAACGCAAATTGAAATGTTTTAGACTGAATTGATAATATGATTAAAATATTTTTTATAATTTTTGCCTAATTGATAATGTTAGTTACTATGAATAAATGAAACATTAGATTGCACACTTGAACAACGTCAAAGGACAAGTTATTGTCGAGTTCAAGGATAAGGTGCCTTCGTGCTGCCGCAAAGTTAGAGAAGTGGAATGAGAATAACCAGACGAAGATTGAACACAAGATTGTCATCATACCGAATGCTCTCTCCGATGCAGAAGGGTACCGGACCATGTATGAGAGTATTGCTAGCAGCTCCCATCTATTTTAAGGAAAATGCTTTCCTGAAAGTATTGTCATGGGCGGTACAATCTCAATCGAACATCCATACACCATCACCACGTGTTTTGCATAGAATACTCATTGATTGGAAGAATTGCAGCTCCGTTCTTTTTATAGGCTATCATGTTGATCTTTTATTAGCGGAAGAACACGTTCATCAAAGGCGATAATGTATAGAACTCTAAATGCAAAGAAGTCTAAGAACTCGTACCTTTGAACTCACGCAAAAAATCAAAGTTGCAAAGACCACGTATACAAGCTAGATTTTTTTCTAGCCATTCCATGCTGTGATCACAAACGCTTCTTACCTGCTTAGATCAAGACTTGTAACAACAGTATCTGCTCATTTATAAAATTCAAAAAACGACGACCTATAGTTTGTGCGCATATGCAGATATACAGAGGAATGCATGTGGCTAGGGTTTGCGTAGTTTCACTTAATATGGCAGCGGGACTCGCGGGTGCTTTTGCTTGCAGTTTTGACACGCCTGCCGCAAAACTTAATCCCAATCATGCCGTGAGCCTTAATCTGCATGTCTGACCTAGAAATGCCTGGAATAATGCACTTGCGTTAGAACTCACACATCATGTGCAGTTGCATGATTTTCCCTTGATTAAAACAAGGAAAGAAGATTAATAGAGTTTCGAAATGTCGTATAGAACACTATAATGCTAGCACTTTTTTGCTATTGCCACTCATATACATGTATGATGTGTATGCGTGTCTCGTGCACGTATATGATATATTATCTTGCAAAAAATTTCGTTTTTCTTTTTTTTTCCCCAATGAAGATGAGAAAGGGAAGACTTACCTATTTTAGCTGTAACCGGAGCCGATTTCCCCTTTGAAGATGGAAGCTTTTCCGAGGATGGCATGGGAGATGGTGTCGAAGCCGGACGAGAAGGTGGTTTTGGCCCCGAATTTGAATGGGAAGGTGGTTTTGGACCCGAATTTGGTGGCAGAGTCGGTTGAGCCGAATTCCCCTTTGAAGATGGAAGTTTTTCTGAGGATGTCATGGGAGATGGTGTCGAAGTCGGACGGGAAGGTGGTTTTGGCCCCGAATTTGAACGGGAATGTGGTTTTGGACCCAAATTTGGTGGTGGAGTCGGAGGAGCCGACTTCCCCTTTGAAGATGGAGGCGATTCTTCTTCTAAAGATGCCCTGGTAGGTGGCCGAGGGGGAGTCGGATAATATAATATGGGTGCTGATATGGATGCGGAGGCGGAGGATCTAGTATTGACTGAAAACCACCAATCTTTTTCACTACAACCACCTACAGTGGAAAATAAGCAAGGAGTTTTTTTTTATAACAAAGGATGAGTTGTGGATGCATAATCTTCTTGATATCTCATCTCTTTACAAAGCAACTAGAAAACTTGTTATATGGTAGTTTCCAATTAATATTGCATCCGCATAAGAAAATTTTGAAGATTTTGTTCTCGTGAAAGAAGAGCATCCATTATTCATTTGCAAAATATTCTCTTTCCATGCATAATATAGATTTTTTTTTTACCAAAATGTAATTGTATTAAATCAATAAAGAAAAAATAAGCACGTTTAATGACAATAATTAGCTTTGGCTTGATGGTTCAATTAAATAAAAGAATCATTTATCTTCTCCAAAAAGATTGGGTTAAATCATATAAAATCTTGCGTATTTGCATCTCTAAAGGCCTAAAACCTACCAATAGAAACTAACATTCCAGATTTGGGGAGAAATTGATATTATTCTATACTCCATATTCAGTTATTATGGAAAAAAACATTATGTTTTCATTTTCAGCTCCTCAGATGATCAGCACTTAAATTTCAATCGTTATTTTTCAGTTTATCAAATAGTTTGGGGAGATAAAAGTCCCACTCGGCACTTGTTTTTTCATCCTTTTTTCTTCTGTTCTTAGAAAGTGATTTGATTTTGTTGAATCACTTTAGAATGCATATGTGATGGAGAATATATATTATTGTTATATCACACCCAAACGAATAGAGTGAAGACCATTTGCTCCGTTCATTCGGGGTGAGTATTGGTTATATTGAAAATAAATTGAATTGATTATTTGATATTTTTTTATATAATAAAGAAAATTCAAAGAAAATAATCATATGTTGCATTGAACAGGCGGCGCAAATTGAAATGTTTTAGATTGAATTGGTAATATGATTAAAACATTTTTTTTATATAATTTTCGCCTAATTGACAATGTTAGTTACTACGAATAAATGAAACATTGGATTGCACAATTGAACAACATCAAAGGACAAGTTATTGCCGAGTAGAGGCAAGGGGTCGGTCAAAGTTCACGGTCATGTTTCTCATTTTTTTTTCCTTTAGAGAATAATTTTCGTTATTAGAGGCTTGAGAAGCCAAAAACATTAATAATTATTGATTAATGCTTCTGATTGAAGGAAATTAAAAGGAATACATATACCTTCCACATGCTTTAATGCGTATACTATGAAAGTTTTGAACAATGTTTTATAGCATGATCACGTCCAATTGTGGGGCATGACTATTTAGAAATGGCAAAACAACACATCACTGTCGTGCGAAGTAATCTCATACTTGACTGAACGAGAGAAACAAATAGAAGAGAATTAATACGAAATGTTAGTCGATGGACAAAAGCACCCACTCAAAAAGTTACCGTCTAAGAAATCCAAAAAAAAGGCACATGACATGACTAATCCTATAGTAGAGCTGTAGTGATCTTGGAGCAGCTTTGTCCCAATCAAGTGGAAGTGTCATCGAGTATTTGCCATCTATGTTTTTGGTATTATAGTGTGAGGACAAGGTTGTGCCTTCGTGCTGCCAGAGAGTCAGAGAAGCAGAATGAGGAGGATAACTAGACGAAGATTGAACACAAGATTGTCACCCTACAGAACGCTCTCTCCGATGTAGAAGGGTACCGGACCATGTACGAGACTCGTGGCATAGGATAGTTTGATGCTTTTAAGGTGCAAAAGTATGAGGGCAATTTAAAGGCAAAATGTGAATAGACTGGAATTACCAGGCATATATGTGAAACTCGGCACAAGGTTTCGCAACATGTAGAGCCTCTAGACATAGCCAACTACTATCGACACTTAAAGAACCAGGACCCGGGTCCATCCTTACATGACGAAAGAAAGGCCGAGACGCTACAAGTATAGTCAAAGATGGCAAGAATAGGCCGAGCAATTGTCGGAACGGTCATGTGGTGAATCCTGCTTCTGGGCTGAGGTGGAAGAGCTCAACCTCGCATTTACTAATGAATAACCATCGAATGAGCATATGGCCTCGGAGTTGGTGAACAAACTGAAAGAATGGCACAACAAAGGGGAGGTGAAGAAGGATGCATTTTTGGAGGAGGCCGCACTTGCAAAATGTTGGCAAACACAACGCGGTCTCTCTCTCTCTCTGATAATCACGAAGCTAAGTCCTACTCCTACATCAACGGTCTAACAGTGAGCTAAAAGAGGATTTGTCTGAAAAGTCGAACCCAGCAACTGGCTGGCATTGTTCAAAAGGTGCAAGCAACTGGCTGGCACTTTCGCCACATTCTTCTGGTCACCCTATTTCGATTTGGCAATTAAAGATTCAGACCCGTACAATGGCAGCTTTGACCACACAATGTAAAACAACTAAGGAACTTTGGAATGAGAATTCTGATATTCATTACCACAGAAACGTAACATATATACAAGAAAATACAGCTATCAAACAAACTCCTAATTAAACTAAACTACAAAAAATACAAGGATCGCACAATAAAATGTAATACAAAAAGATATGCACACAAAACTTTCTAAGTAAAACGGCCTACATAAATGTATATGACAGCTTCCTTTCTAATACCCCATTCAAGTTGGAGCATGGGGATCTCGAATGCCCAACTTGCGAAGAAGAAAGTCAAATTGATCCTTTCCTAATGCCTTTGTGAAGATATCAGCAGGCTGCATTGAACTACGTACGTAGTCTGTACGAATGTTACCATTAAGTATCTCATTACGAATAAGGTGACAGTCCACTTCTATATGCTTGGTACGCTCATGATAAACAGGATTAGCGGCTATATGTAAAGCTGCCAGACTATCACAATACAAATGCATAGGTTCAGAATGTGCCACACCAAGAGAATCCAACAATCCTTTTAACCACTTAAGTTCACAAACTGTAGTAGTCATAGACCTGTATTCAGCTTCAGCAGATGAGCGAGACACTGTCTATTGCTTCTTAGTCTTCCACGATATAGGTGATTCTCCCAAAAGAACAAAGTAACCAGTCAAAGATCGTCTCGTCAAAGGACAGCTAGCCCAGTCAGAATCGCAGTAAGCAGACAATTTGAGATCACAATTGACATGCAACATAATACCCTAACCTGGATTTCCTTTCAAATATCGTAGAATTCTGACAGCTGCCTCCCAATGAGCTTTCTTCGGCCGCTGCAAGAATATGCACACAGTATGACAATTCAGGTCGAGTTATTGTTAGATAAATAAGTCGACCCACTAGGCATCTATACTGAGCAGGGTTGTCTACATCATCGCTCTTAGTAAGGGCCAGCTTGTGATTTTGTTCAAGAGGAGTTTTAGCCGGCTTGGAACCCAGCAATCTGACCTCAAAAATCACATCCAATGCATACTTACGTTGACACAAGAAAATACCAACTAAGTTTCTCGCCACTTCAATTCCCAAAAAAATTTCAGCTTCCCCAAGTCTTTCATATGAAAACAACGACTCAGATAGCTCTTGAACTTTTGCACAGCGGAGACATCATTACCGAAGATAATGAGATCATCAACATAAATAAGCACATTCAATTGAACAGTCCCAACTCGAAAAGTAAATAAGGAGTAATCTGAATATGATTGCTGAAATCCATAAGCTTTCAAAGATGCAGCCAATTTCGCAAACCAACATCTAGGTGCTTGCCGCAAATCGTATAGAGATTTTCGGGGTCTACATACCTTCCCTGATGATTGAGAGGCAAACCCAGGCAGCATCTTCATGTAAACCTCTTCCTTTAAATCACCATGTAAGAAAGCATTTTGGACGTCCATATGATGGAGTTCCCAATTTTTTGCAGCTGCAACAGCAAGAAAGATGCATACAGTACACATTTTTGCTGTAGGAGCAAAAGTCTCCTAATAATCTATGCCTTCAACTTGATTATTTCCTAGTATCACCAATCGCGCCTTGTATCGTTCAACACTTCCATAAGAATTGTACTTAATTTTATACACCCACTTGCTCCCAATCGCTTTCTTCCCAGGCGGTAAATTTTCGTTTGTCCATGTACCATTATCTTCTAAAGCTTGTATTTCTTTACTCATGGCCTCTCTCCACTGTTCATCTTTAATCGCTTCTGCATAAGAGTTTGGTTCATATCCTGCAGTAATTGCTGCCAAGAAACACCGATGTTGCGCAGAAAATTTTTCATAACTCACATAATGTGCTATAGAATAAGGCGTACCTAAGGAACCTGATTGGACAGATGAGCATGTTGATGGGCTTATTCTGATGGCGTTTGTCACATAGTCTTTCAAACGAACAGAAGGTTGCTTGACTCTTTGTCCTCTACCTAGTTGCTCTTTGACAACTTCACTGCTTTCCACGTCCTCATTGTTTGTGTGAATCAATTCCTCCATCTCATTAGTCGCCTTATTTTCTCCATCTACACTTTCAGTGTGCTCCTCTCTCAAGTCACTTTTTAAATCATCAATTTCATCACCTAACTCCATAACTCTATTTTTAACGAGTTCATCACTTACTGTTTTTTCATCAGCATATGGAAATTCTGTTTCAGCAAACACTACATCTCTTGATACAAAGTATTCATTAGCTTCCAAGTCATACAATCTCCACCCCTTCTTTCCCAACGGATAACCAACAAAAACACACCGACGACTTCTACTAGCAAATTTATCTTTACCCCTATTTTGATTATGCGCATAGCATAAACAACCAAAAATACGAATGTATTTGTAAGAAGGGACTTGTCCAAAGATAATCTCATATGGGGTTTTTCCATTCAATAACATAGATGGAGTCCTGTTAATCAAATACCCAGCCGCGAGTACACATTCTCTCCAAAATTCTATAGGTAAATTTGCTTGGAAATGCAAAGCTCTTGCCACATTAAGAATATGGCGATGCTTTCTTTCCACTCGACCATTTTGTTGAGGTGTTCCAACACAAGAAGTCTGATGCAATATCACATGTTCATCAAAATATTCTTTCAAAAACAGAAATTCACTTCCGTTATCACTTCTAACGATTTTCACATTTTTTTTTCAAATTGGCGTGCAACCATCACAACAAATTTCCTAATAACACAAGCCACTTCATTTTTTCCATTCAGCAAATATATCCACACAGCACGAGAGTAATCATCAACAACTGTCAAGAAATAAATTGCTCCACATGAAGCTAGGACTCTATAAGGTCCCCACAAATCACAATGTATCAATTCAAAACAATCTTTAGCCTTATTGTCACTAGAAAAAAAATATCTCACTTGTTTGTTTTGCTCTAAAACAAACCTCACAAGTTTTAGTGGTTTTCCTAACCATTTTGCCAGCTTCTGGAATTAACTCCACCACCTTAGAAGAGGGATGACCCATCCTTTTATGCCAAAGCTCAAAGGATTCCATATCAGCCACCTTGCAAGCATGTACCGAAGTCACTCCCTTGAGAAAGTAAAGCCATTCACGTTGCTCACCCGCTCCAATCAGGTTCCTCATTTTAGGTCCTGTATAGCACATATTTTGTTAGTGAGTTGGATAACCAAATTTGAATCATTAAGAAGCTGTGATACAGAAATTAGATTGCATTTCAAATTGGGCACGAAAAGAACTCGTCGCAATTTCAAGTCTCCTCCAAGGAATACAGTTCCTTCTTTCATTGCCATGGTCTTTTCTCCATCAGGTAACTCGACTGAGCATGGCACAATATCACTCAATTCTCTCAAGAATGCCAATGTTCCTGTCATATGATGGGAAGCTCCTGTGTCAATAATCCAAGGAAAAATACTATGCTTACCTGTCAGCCTCTCATGGGCACCATTATGATGAGAACTTAACATTCCCAATAAAGTAGCCCACTGCTCATCATTCAATCCACTAAGACCCTTTCGATCTGAATCTGTCACAACTCCTCGCCCACCATCAACTCCAAATGCTTGTGTGACATTGGCACGAGCACCTCCTCCCTTGTTACGTCCACCTCCATTACCACGCTTTTGACCACCACTTTGTCTAACAAAAGTTTCACGAGGTCTATTACCCCACCATTCTGGATATCCTATCAGCTGGAAACAACTTTCAGCATCATGTCCCTCTCGATTGCAATTAGAACAAAACGGGATTTTATCTTTATCCCCCCTTGAATTTCGATCACCTGCCCGAATTGCAAAACTCATGGGATTGCCTCTTTCATCCTTGGGTCGTGTCATAGTTCGCACTCGCTCTTGCTGAACAACCATAGTATAAACACGATTCAGATTAGGCAAAGGTTCAGTGCTCAAAATATTGGCGCGCACTGTTCCATACCCTTCTTCATCCAAGCACATCAAAAACTGATGAACTCTCTCTTCTTCACGCTTTCTTTCCAATTCAATGGTAAGATTGCATCTGCAGCCTGTACAAGCACACACTGGTATCTGATCATAGTTATTTATTTCATCCCATAGGGTTTTGAGTTTACCGAAATAGGACACGATGGGTTGACCATCCGATCTCAGTTGCTGCATCCGTAGACCATTCCCAATCGAGAATCCCTGCTTGATATCATCCCACAGGTCTTTCACGTTCTCCATGTGAGAGATAGTCGAGCGAAGAATCGGTTTAATGGTGTTAAATACCCAAGAAACCAACATAGAATTAACCGTCCACCAATCTTCAAGTTCCGGCGAATCATCTGCTGGTTGCTTGACAGATCCATTAATAAAACCACATTTCTTCTTGGCTCGCAATGCAGTCCGCATAGCTCGCGCCCATTCTTCATAATTCTCGCCATTCAACTGAACATGGGTAATCAGGTTACCCGGATTGTCATTCGAATTCAGTGTGTAAGGACTAGAGGTTTTCTTGTCCGTTCTAGAACTCTCCTCACCTTTTTTTCCTCAGCCATGGTTCTGATACCATGTAAAACAACTAAGGAACTTTGGAATGAGAATTCTGATCTTCATTACCACAGAAACGTAACATATATACAAGAAGATACAGCTATCAAACAAACTCCTAATTAGACTAAACTACCAAAAATACAAGGATCACACAATAAAATGTAATACAAAAGGATATGCATACAAAACTTTCTAACTAAAACGGCCTAAATAAAGGTATATGACAGCTGCCTTTCCAATATACAACACTAGCAATATTAAGCACAGGTCTCTGGCCTGCAAACCAGCAGAACCAGAAAAATAGAGGCAAGCTATTTGATTCAAAAGCACCATCGTAATACATAGCATTATAGAGACTGCAAGAATTATTGAATTGTCTGAACATATCTAACAATAGCAGCATTCAACTTTTTTTTTCACCAACTCTTATATATTCCCGAAAAGTTTCCAATACCGACTATAAGATGGCAAGGAAGAACAATTTTGAAACTTTGAAAATAGACAATTTTTAACGGACAAAGTAGGTGATTCAAGAAGCAATAATATGAAGCTACAGAACAAGCAATTACAATTTACAATTGCTTATGAAAAATTGAGCATCCGAATAAATGGAAAAATATAGCAATTACTATGTAAGCCGTATGATTCATGCTATAAACAGATCTGATCAGTGATCACAGTTCACTTTTCTCAATGCAAAATTATAAGACATGATTTGGAAAGCTATTATTCAAAATGAATTGACAAAAACTGAACGAATGAAAAGAGCTGAAAGCCAGAAGATATGACAGGAAAAACTACCAGTCTTGCACTTTTTCTATGACCTTCGCTAGGGGTGAGCATGGGCCGGGTGGGCCAGTTCCAGACGTAGACCCTGAAACTGACTCTGTTATAACCGGTTCTCATTTTGTGGAACCGAGAACCGATCTTGTTTGTCTTGGAAACTGTTTTAGAACCGACCCTATTTTCAGTCCGGTTCCAGGGTCTATCCGAAAACCTATTTTTTTTCAATCAAAATAATATGAGTATCGATAAAATGAGCAATAACAATTACAATCTACCAAAAGGAACAATCCAACAAATAAAAATTAAATGAAAGGAGGTGAGAAGCCGAGAGCCGTGAGCAATGAGTATGAGCAACAAGGGCAGCGACGCACTAAGGAGTCGAGACCTAGGGTTTCTTTTTTTTTTTAATAGCAACTAAAAACCAGTTCTAAAAATCAGTCCCGGTGGGCCTACATCTAGAACCAGAAACCGAACCAGTTTAAATCGATTCTTAAAATTTAGAACCGGTATCTGAACCGGTTTGAGCGGGAACCGGTTCCCGACCCTATTTTTCAGGTGGGCCAATCCGGATTCCGGGTCAACCCGGTCCAATTGCACACCCTTAACCTTCACAACAACCTACACAGGGATCAAAACAAAGAATTGCGCTTGGGTTGGGACGAAGAAGAGAAACTTGAGCGACCTCTAAGGAACAAGCTTCATTGATTGCACATTTGTTCGATGATAAAGCCACTGATTTTGCGAGTTTTTCCCTTCAATATTTTCTCAACGTCCGTCTCAGACGGAGAAGAAATTTTGGGGCGAACCGCAGATGAAGAAGAGTACTCCCATGAAGAAGAGATTTTGGACGTAAGAAGAAGAGATCGCGGACGAAGAAATCGACTGGATGAAGAAGAGATCTCTCTTGTTTCTTCATTTCCGTTCAATCTAGGGCTTCCACGAGCGATTCTCTTCAATCTAGGGCTGGCAAGAAATGACGCCCTTTTAGACTTAGCAATGCTCGAAACGGCATCATTTTGCATACATGGAGCTCATCAGTTAAGTTGTTTGCCACGTAGGAGAGAGAAATGAATAAAGAAAACCACGCCAGCATTTTTCGTTAGTCAAAATGGGCAGAGTTAACTAAAGGACTTGATTTCACCAACTTAACAAGTTTTAGGACTCGATTGCACTTTTTACAAGTTTTAGGACTCAACTGCACTTTCATCACAACTTTTAGGACTTCTAGTGCACTTATCCGTTGATTTAATGAGTTAAAACTTTAAATCTCACGAGCTCAGACATTTTAAATCATCTAATTAGAATAAATTTCAAAAAAATGTATTTATGTATTTTTTTAATCGAATTTGGCTAAACATTGATCAAGTATAATAATTACATCCTATGTCCCATCAACTTAATTTGTACATTGACGGAAGATCGATAATCTGATGTTCCAAAATAGAAAATCCAAAGAAAAATAAAAAAAATACTATAATATTATAAAGAAAATTGTTCACATTAGCGAAAGTCATGTAATATGATCGGCGTCCGTATCAGTGATTTCTAGCCAAATTTGGCATGAACAAGCACCACTTATTTCGAGCAAGTTCCTAGCTTGGATATAAGTTACTGTATCCGCCGCCGAAGCTTCCACATATTCTTGCCTCTAGATACGAGCAAGCTTGCCATCGCTGAATCGCACTTCTGCGCCTGAAGATCCAAGCACTTCCACATACAAGGAGAAACACTCGTAAACATTTTCAAAAAACAGTATGGAAGAGACTGTTTTTCATTATTTTCAATGTATGTTTATGTGATAGTTCATAACTTGATGAGTGATAATGGAAGAGATTTGTCAATACGATGGTAACGGTAATGGAATTGATAATCTAGGAGTACATCTCATTGACTTGATTTTTGTATCTATGGAAAAATCCTTTTTCCTTCATTGCTCAGGCAACGTTCGACCAGAAGATTCGTCGTCTCCGGCAACTCGTCCTCCTCCAAGACCCCCTCCCAAACTTCCTCAAAAAACCTCTCGGAGCTCCCGATCGAAAGAACCTGTCCTTGTCCGACAAACTCAGACCTCTGTCCGCGACCACCCTCTACACGGCCAAGACAGCCCACGCCCACGTCTTGAAATTGAAGCCGAAATCCACATGTCGACCCGGCACGTCCAAGTACTTCGTTCTGAATTCGCAGAGGGCAGAAGTTCTCACTACTCATGCAATCCCCAGATTAAGAGCAGAGGGCATTCGCACAAAAGCTCTGAAACGGGAGATAAACACTATCAGTGCCATAATTTTTATACGGTGTTCACTTGAGTGTCATAACTTTCAAAGCGTTCACTTAAGTGTCATAACTTTAAAAAATCGTTCATCTGAGTGTCATCGCTGACATGGACGCCATAAAAGATGACGTGGCATGTCGGAAAAGCTGACATAGCACTCAAGTGAACGTTTTGAAAGTTATGGCACTTAAGTGAACGCCACCATACACAAGTTATGGTACTCACGGTGTATTTATCCCTCTAAAAACGGCTTTCATGGTTGCTCTTCAGAAAGTGCCTAATTCCACCCACTAGAGTGTAGAGACGATGCGCTCTTGATTTTGAATTGCTTGAGACCGTGGCAAAAGCCCATCTTTTCTTGAATGGGCTCAAAATCCATAATTTGTTTCCCATGAAATCTGTGACCCAATTATTTCAAAATGAGTGAGATCTTAAAAAAAAAAGTGTTTGTATTGCGAATTTCCAAGACTTGGCTCATGTTATTTCTCTCATTAAAAATCTGTTTGTCGTGATTGAATATAATTAATTTTTTAAAACTCTAAATCTCACGAGTTCAGATATTTTAAATGATCTAATTGAATAAATTTTGAAAAAAAAATGATATTATGTGTTTTTTAATAATTTGACTAAATTTTAATCTGGCATCACTTTTACATCCGATGTCTCATTAACTCGATTTTTGCACAATTAAAAAACCCGTAATCTACTCGTCATGTCAGCCATTTCCAGCTAAAATTGACAAAAATAATCACCACTTATTTATCGCAAGTTCCTAGCATGGAGAAAAATGACGCATCAGCCGACTTGTTTCCTCAATACCGCAGCTTCTGTAGACTCCTGATAAAAGCTGCAAGAGAACTCGGCATGGGCCAATGAGTTCCACAGGCAAGGAGAAGTATTTATTACATTTTTAAAAATAGTATCGAGGAAATTATTTTTTATTATTTGTGACGAACGATATATGTAATAGTTAATCACTGGAGAAGTGCTAATGGAAGAGATTTTCAAAAATAGTTCAAAAAGAATTGTGATTAAAAAATCCATGACTCGATTGTTTTTAAAATGCGATTCGATCTGAAAAAAAAAAGTGTCGGGAATGCGAATTTCCAAGACTTGAATCAAAGGTCGGTCATGATATTTTCCCTGTTAAAAATCTGTTAGATAACTTAACTCTAAATGTCACGAGGTCGGGCATTTTAAATCATCTAATCAAAACAAATTGATAAAAGGTATTTACATATTTTTTTTTCATCAAATTTGGCTAAACTTTTGATCAAGCATAACTTTTTCATCTAATGTCCGTTAACTCCAGTTTCGCACCAAAGGAAGACCCGTAATTAGATTGTTTCAAAATGGCAAAATAAAAGAAATAAATAAATAAATATTCAATATTATTAAAAATTGCCCGTGTTAGCGAAGTTCACATCTTGTAACCGGAGCTTCTGCCGAATCTAGATGCAAGCGAACTTGCCATCGCTGGATCATACTTATGCAACCAAAGATCCATTGAGTGCCACAGACAAGGAGAGTCACTCATTAACATTTTCAAAAATACTATCGATGAAATTATTTTTCATCAATTTCGACGTACCTATATGTAATAGGCAATAACTTGACAAGTGAGAAATGAGAATGGAAGAGACTTGTCAATACAGTGGTAACGGTAAGGGTAATGATAATCTAGGAGTACATTTATTTATTGGCTCCATTTTTGCACTTACAGGAAATCCATGACCACATTATTTCAAAAATAACGTATGGCTCCATTTTAAAACTTTTCAGTCATGGATGAACGGACTAGCTCTCAGTTTTGCATGGCTTGGATACATCCCCGTCCATTGTTCACACCTCCGTCACATTAGCCGTCGCGTTCTTTGCTGCGTTATGCATTTTCTTGATGTAAAGTCCGGTGAATATGTATCTGTCTATACGGATCGATCTGTTGCCTCAGGAACTGGCGACTGAGCTCTTGTTGCTGCTTTGTCGCATTGGCCACTCCTTTTGCCGTCATAAATTATCTTCGGAGGCAAAAGTAAAATGTAGCCCTTTGCCCGGTTGACTAGCACGATTCTCTCCCTCTCTTTTTTGTTCTTTTAGAAAATATGAGGGTTAATACCATGAAAAACGCCAAATTGATATACTTACGATAAATTTATCTTAAATTATTTTTTTGACCACAAAAAATTCAAATTGGTACACTTGTGACAAATTTACCTCAAATTGGTACATTGTGATAAATTTACTCTCGGTTAGTTTTCGTTAAATTTAATCCTCAAATTGCTGAGTTAGATGATAAGTGGTAGTTCATGGATGTACCGTTTTAAGGTTTTTACTCTGTTTATTTTTCGTGGTATTAATTTAATTTAACGAAGGGTAAATTTGTCACAGGTGTACTAATTTGAGATTTTTCATGGGTAAAAAATTAATTTAGGGTAAATTTATCACATGTATACCGATTTAGAATTTTTTATAATAAAATGAAGTGAATTTATTACAAGTCAAGTATATCAATTTGGAATTTTTCATGGTAAAAAAAATAATTTTGAGTAAATTTATCGCATGTGTACTAATTTGGAGTTTTTCGTAATATTAATTCAAAATATCCACACATTTGACTCTATGACCACTTTCACAACTCTAGTTTTCGAAGCACCAAATTCATAACCGAGTTTTACTTTTGGAGATCCCATTGCACTTTCACATCAATTTAAAAAAATGAAAATTTAAATTATATACAGTAAAAATTATTCACAAGTCAAGTAGGACAGTCGAAGCTGAACATACCGTCATGCCGGCGATTTTTGGCCAAAATTTACTTGAAGGATTAACTTGAGAAATCACCAAAAAGTCTAGGATTAAATCGGAGGACCGTTTAAAAAAGTTTAAAATTAAATTGACGTTACTGAAAGATTTATGCTTAAATTGGCAAATCGTCTGAATGTTTAAACTTAAATTTGCACGATCGAAATATTTAAAGCTGAATTGATCTATAATAGATTTGAGATCTTTCGAATGATTTTTCCTTATCTTTCCAAATTTGAACGACCCGTGGCTTTTTGCCGGTCCCGTAGGTAATTTCTTTTCAAACGCGGTTGAGACCTGCGCCGAGGATGGAGCGTGCGCCGTCAGGACTCAATTCTAAGAACAAGCCCCACCATTCAGTCTCCCTGTCATACCTTTTCTGGTTAATGTTTTCTGCACTTTGCATTACTTGAAGAGTTTCAGAATCAAATAAAGAGACAGCCTTTATTTACATAAGAGTTCACGGAAGGCCGAAATTTTTGTCGAAACATACGTAATTCACTCACGAGTCACGAAGATCCCTCGACGGGATCAAGAATGGTTTTTTGGTACCCCTCCCCCACTTCCTTTGGGGCTAAGATTCCCCGCCGGCATCATCAGTCTTGCGAAGTTTCGGCTTCCGGGTTCGCCTGCTCTTCTCCCCGATCGTCATGGATCTCCTCTTGCTCATGCCGGGAACTTCGATCTCGCAATCGGGTAGAATCTTCCCGCACTGCGGGCATTGCCTGCAACAGTAATGCAACTCCCTTAGCAAGAGGCGTAAATAAAAAAGGATCGCTCGGTCGGACGAACGATGTTTCGATCGAAGACAGAGGAGGGAAGCGATGGACGAAAACGTCATCTATATCGATGTTGAGTGAAGGATTGGACGAAAAAACGTGGAGATGTTCGTACTTAAAAGATACGAGCGTGAAGATTGAGACTCACCGGAGTACATGCTTCATGCTCTTGGTAACGGTGAGACCCGGGTCGACATAGCTCGAGCAGTGGCTGCACCATTCCATGGCTTCCAAAGTGTAGAAGAAAGAGGGGGGGAGGATCAACACGTATATAAACAAGTCCGCGTATCTCTTGAATTTACTTTCAGATTACCAATTTAGGTTCTGCGGATATTTCCTGTTGCGAGATTATTTCTTGGGGCCCAAGTTACCGAACTCTGGCCGTTACTACTGCTACTACTACTTTGTTTGACATTAGTTATACTTACCTATATGAGAGGAAGCTTTCTTGATTGGTTCGTGCTTGGTTATCAAGTTTCGCCAGAAGAATATGAACATAGTTTTGCCAATTGGGGCAACTTCTGCCATCCAATAAAACCGAAATCAAGCCGAGGCTTCGTTTGTTTCACAGCGAATGGATGATTTGAAAATTATTTTTCTGAAAATAATCACTTGTATTTTTTTGAAATAACTAAACATTTTCATGGACGATGAATTTTTTTTTCTTCGTAAGCAATATAAATAATTATTTTTAGAAAAAATGATTTCCAACAAAATCTCTAAAATTTTCTTATGCGGATGAAATCCAATATTTGGATGCAATATTAATGAAAACTACCATATAATAAGTTTTGTAATTGCTTTATAATCCAATATTTGGATGCAAGATCGGTAATCCAATATTTCTGAAGCCCACTTTTCGCCATTCCACGCCAAAAACACGTACAGCAAGTGATCACAAACACTTCCTATCTGCTTCCAAATCAAGATTCGTAACCGTATCTGCTCAGTTATAAACTGCAAACACTTCCTACCTCTATATATATAGAGGAATGCATGTGGCTAGGGTTTGGTGTGGTTTCACTTAATCTGGAGGCGGATCTCGCGGGTGCTTTGGCTCTTGGTATTGACACGCTTGCCGCAAACCTTAATATCGCGCGAGCCCTGAGCCTTAATCCGCATGCCTGACCTGGAAATGCCTGGAATAATCCACTTGCGTTAGAACTCATCATGTGTAACCGCATGATTTTCCCTTGATTGAAACAACCCAAACAAAAAAAGAAGAAGGTTAAACAGGTTTTTCGACATGTCATATAGAACACTATAATGCTAGCACTGTTTGGTTGTTGCCACTCATATACTCGATGTACATACTTGTCTCGTGCGCGTATATGATGATGTATTATCTTGCAAAAGAATTTTTTTTTTCCGACGAAGATGAGAAGGGGAAGGCTTACCTATTTTAGCTGTAACCGGAGCGGACCCCTCCTTGGAAGATGGTTTCGGAGCCGGACGGGATGGTGGTTCTGGATTCGGGCGGGACGGTGGTTCTGGAGTCGAATTTTGGACGGGATGGCGGTTTCGGAGCCGGACGGGATGGTGGTTCTGGAGCCGAATTTGGACGGGATGGTGGTTTCGGAGCCGGACGGGATGGTGGTTCTAGACTCGAATTTGGACGGGATGGTGGTTCTGAACCCGAATTTGGATGGGAAGCTGATTTTGGACCCGAATTTGGTGGCGGCGGCGGCGGAGGAGGAGCTGGTATTGAATGAGAACCACCCTTCTTTTTCACTACAAACACCTACATGTGAAAATAAGCAAGGAGTTTTCGATAACAAAGATGAATTGGGGATGCATATCTCCTCTTTTTATAAAGCAATTACAAAACTTATTATATGGTAGTTTTCATTAATATTGCATCCAAATATTGGATTTCATCCGCATAAGAAAATTTCAGAGATTTTGTTCTCGAGAAAGGAGCAATCCATTTTTCATTTGCAAAATATTCTCTTGCCATGCATAATATATATGTTTTACCAGAATGTAATTGTCTTAAATCAATAAATAAAAATAAGCACGTTTAATGACAATAATTAGTTTTGACTTGAGGGGTTCAATTAAGCATAAGAATCATTCAACTTCTCAAAAAAGATTGGGTTAAATCATATAAAATCTTATAGTTGTTCTTCCTATTATTCCTTCCGTTTCCCATGAATATGCAATTGATGTACATATGAGTGAATTTCTCTGCAGCTCATGGTGACAGAATCTGACATTTGCTACATAATCCTTAGTCATGAACCTTCATCCTTGTTTTTACCTGTATTTGTTGTCCATTCCATCTTATCCAGTTTTAAAATTGTTAAATGATTGTAAGATCATCTCCTTGTAGGAATGTAGTTTCTATTGGCTGATCCCTATTGGCTGTAAGCTCTCTCATCCTTGCTGGAATTACCTGTTCTCTTACTGATGCTCTGTCGATCTTCTTAGCATTGCTTTCTTTTTGCTGCTTCACTTCCCTTAGGTTTATTGATTACCAGGCAATGCAATCATATGGAATAAGTCATATAGGAGGAATACCTGCTCCAATGCCCTCGAAATATGTTTATTTATTTATTTTTTTTGAATTTCCAGTCTCTCTTTGATATTGTACTTTTGAGCATATCTAAGAGACTAGTTCTCCTTTGTAGGTTGCTGATCCGGCTCATTATATGTTACTTAAGTTTCTATTTGTACGTTCTTGTGCTCCGTTCCTTGGGTTTGTCAGATCATGGATTTACCAAGCAGAAATTAACGACCCTTAGAAGGAGTTTGTTGTGGAATATGTATCTGATCCTGCGTTTCATCCACCATGTAAAGCTGCTAATACTCATGTGGCATGTATTCAGGTAAACCTTTGGCATCTATAAGGCTCCGAATTCGAACATTGATTTGTACACCTTTGTGGTTAGTGCGCCCTGGCTATTGATAGTGATTACAGCTGTGCTCTACAGGTGCAAGAAAAAGTTGCTGTTCCTTATTTTTTGAGGAAATCAGTGGTTCCACTTGTTCGAGCTGGGCAACAGCTTCAAGTTGTAATGAAACTATTTGAATTGTGTAACTATGTTTCTCCTGGAAGCTACACCATTGAGGAATTTTTGCCCAATTGGAAAGATTTTACGAGCAACCATTCATCCCATGCATCTGCTCTGACCTTTGACAAAGAAAACATAGAGGATCTTGTGAATGCGAGGAACAGTTATTACATTGAGATGCATGAAAAACTTGAGAAATTCTTGACAAAGTTAGAAGTCAGATATAAGCAGGTAAAGCCGTGCAACTGACTTATGTATGGTCTATCTGAGCATTTTCGTATAACTGCTGATTCATTGTTGTTTTCTAATGATAGCTCAGTTAGGCTACGAGCAAAGTACACCCATGTTCAGGCTTGTATATTAAGTTCATGAAAACAGGAATTATGAGACCTGAACTTTGAAACTTGTCTAGCATATCCTTTTGCTTGTTGCATAGTGTAAATAAGCATATTAATGTTTGGGTGCTTTGTTTCATTGGAGCGAGTGTCATATCATTTCCTTTAAATGTTTAAGATGTTGGAAACGAGCCCAATCTATCTCAAGCATATTAGCTTGGCCTTTTCAGGTTGCTGCATTCAACACTGTATCTTTTGCCTCTTTAAGCAGTTGGGCAAGTTCAAATGCTGCTGTTTCATTGTTGCTGAACAAAAGCTTTGGTGCTCCTGCCATACCAGTCAAAGAGGGATCGGCTCTGTAATCTCTCTCTCTCTCTCTCTCTCTCTCTCTATATATATATATATATATATATATATATATATATATATATATATATATATCTCTGCATATGATCTCTATGGGTGCTTTATGTCATATGCATGTGCTTCTGTGCCTTTCTTTGGAAGAGGAAGTGAGGGAAGGCCAGCGTACACATATAAGCCTATTAATTTCAGCTTTTTCCTTGTCGCCCAACTTTTCACTTATAAATTTGAAATTAATTCTTGAAGAAAGGCTTTGGCTTATAAACATTGGTGAAGAGAAGCTTTTGGCTTATAAACATTGATGGAGTACCATAATAATTCTTAAAGCGTGTACAATTGGTATACAATTTGCTTTGTACCTTAGAGTGACAATTAGAGTCCAACGTCACAGCAGCTTTACCTGTCGGCTTGAGCTCCAGCTTAGTAAAAATTAAATTTTTATGAAAGCAAATATTCTTCTTTGGATGTTAAGGTCTCTCAAGCAAGGTGAGATTGTATTTTAGGGGTGTGTATCCATCTGAATTCTGGCACTAAAAAGTTCTCATGGTTCTATGGGCTAAATAGCTGGATAATTCTTCAAGAGCCAGGCTTTGAGATTTCATGGCATGTTGAGAACCTTACTTGGCTCTGGAG
Organism: Rhodomyrtus psidioides; assembly: GCA_021437785.1. Taxonomy (NCBI): domain Eukaryota; kingdom Viridiplantae; phylum Streptophyta; class Magnoliopsida; order Myrtales; family Myrtaceae; genus Rhodomyrtus; species Rhodomyrtus psidioides. Next base: position 1,832,291 of record JAILYB010000039.1, read on the forward strand.
TTTACATTTTACTGCCACTTATGATTTATTACATGGATATCTCATAACGCGTGTAAATATTCTAGAATCTCCAAGAGTGAGGAAGAGAGAAAATACCCAAAAGCTACAGTTTACTCGATAACTTAATCAAAGAGGACATAAGATGACTCTATATATGAAGCATGAGGGACACCAACAAAGTCCTAATTTCCTTATTTATTACCACTTACTAACTACTGACTAATGTCTATAACGATACTTTAAGAACACACTTTCCCGTTTGGTGCGCTGGAATCTGCTCTTCCTTTTTTGGTTCTTCGGCTTCTAGGTATTCCTTATCTGTTTTTCATTCAAATGTTATATTTACTTTATTGTGGTTATCTCTCCTTGCAGAGTTACTCACCATAACAATTGTGATGAGGAGGTATGTGAGTCACCTTATTGCTTATCTTCAGATAGCTCGGAAGAGATGTCTGAGAGTGAGGAGCTGATTGAACAGCCAAATAATGCATCTCATTCCGAACAAAAGTACTTTTCTGCTCTAAGATTCCTGTCAAGTACTCTTACTGCTAGTTCGTTGCTGGAAAACAAAGATCCTAAAGATAAGAAGATTGATTTGAAAGGAGATTTTCAAGAAGCAGATCTGCCATTGGGTGTTGTCTCTTCAAATAGTAAATCATATCGTCTTGAGTCTGGGGACCGTGATCTGTCAAAATTATCTACAGATCAAATCACAAATTATCCACCTGAGGGTGAATTTTCAGTTAGTGGCCTTTTAGAGAATCCTAGTGTTATTCATCAAGGATATCCCGAGGAACATCGATTAAATGCACCAGGCAGTTTTGTAGGTTTAAGCAAAAGAAGGTTGGAATTTGCGGAAGTTATGCCGTTTTTTAGAGGAAATGCTACCACCAGCACTGTTTTAACCGACCGAACCTTATGCACGGAAGAGAATGGCATTGGGATTCATTTTTCTTCCATACAAAACATGTTGGAGCCTTTGGACGTTATGGATCATCGTAATTTTCTCAGCATGAATCCTGTGCTGACCAACATCACCCATACTCCCTTGAAAAATAAGTGTGGAGCGAAGGACAGCATATACAGTGTACAACCATTGCCTTGCTTTGACTTCACTTCAGTAGAAGACCCTTTTAAAGTATGTCTTGAGAAGTTAGACACCATTTCTAGATATAAACGTGGTTCTGAGCCACCATTCTTCGGGAATTCTAGTGCTTCGACAATTGGTATTAAGAAGCATCGCCGTGGTGAAGAAGAGCACGGTCTTGATAGCTTAGTCGGTGCTAATAAGAAAGGGTCATGCATATCCTCACCTCTGGGTTCAAAAGACCAATATCATCATGCAGTTTTGACAAATGTTTCGGGTGGAAGCAGTTGGGAGACTATGCTGGGCAGTTGCAGAAACAACAGCACTACTGGTGTCAGAGACCAAGGAGAACATTTGTCTGCCAATTTCAAAATACCACTTGATATAGTCAATGAAAAATGCATACTGCAAGAAATCTTGCTCCAGTATCCTTTTTCTAGGCTTGCTGAGGGATGTTGATTTCTCCTTGTTTTGAGTTTCCAACTATCCAGAGTTTTCATTTCGTGGTAAATGTGCTCCGCTATTCACCTTCTTTCTCACCTGTTGAGCACGCCTCTATTTGTACAGTTGTGTCATGTTTTAAGTTCCCTGGAATTTGATGTATTTTCCAAGAAACTTTAAATTTGCCTGGATATTTGATGTAAATTGATAATCTGTTTTATAGCTATTAGATGCCTGATCCGTTGTCGGAACTCTTTGTGTGATCAAATTTTGAAGCACTGCAAAATGGAACAATAAATGACGTTAATGTTGATGCATCCTGATTTAGTGATTCTAGATAATTTTTATTAGTAGAATCCAGCAAGTGACCAGAAAGTGAGCTTGACGTGATCCTGTGGAAAGTAGTTGGAGTCATCGGTCTGAAGAAATTTGAGGCGGTAGTGTGGCATATTTTCACCACATTTTGAGTTTATATTTTGTAGTAACATAATACGGTTCTTGTCAATCTTAATCCTGGGCATACAGTTTTTTTCCCTGGTATATGGAAGTGAAAGCCTGGAAAATTCCATATTTTCTCGATTGTTCTTGTTTGAATGTAGATTCTGCTTTCCTCAATGATTTTAGATACAGGTATGTCAGCAGATTAACAATCAAGTTGCTTGAAGAAGGTTTTGACTTGCATGAACATTTGCTTTCTTTACGACGCTATCATTTCATGGAAAGAGCAGATTGGGCAGATCTTTTCGTCATGTCACTGTGGCAACATGTACTCTTTTCTGAAAAATTGAACGATAATATGGTTTTTGTCTACCGCTGAAATTTTGTGATATTCTCTTATTCAATTTCTTCATTTTGTTTTGACTGCAGAAGCAGTTCTCTACAGGCATAGATCAAAGTGTTTCAGATGTTAAACAGCTTCTTGAAATGTCAATTCAGAGGTCTTCATGTGAAGGAGACAGCAATAAAGATAGGTTATTCGTTTATACTAAAGAAAATGACAGATTGCCTCAGTCAACTGCAATTGGTATCTTTTTGTTGGATCTTATTAGCAATTCATTCCTTTTCCATCAACAGTGTACTTTTCTGTGCTTTCATCTGGATGCAGTGAAGTACCTTTGTGAAACTTGATTAACGTTGGATTGTCAACTATCGCAGGAGTCGTTTCTTTTAACTTTTTGGGATTAGGATATCGTGTGGATTGGCCAATCAGCATTATTTTGACTCCTGCTGCGCTGAACATATATGCTCAGATATTCAACTTTCTGATAAAAGTGAAGCTTGCTGCATTCTCATTAACTAATGTATGGTGCTTGTTGAAGGTATTTGTTCTTGGCTCTGGCTCTCCTGTGTTTGAGTCTTTTTTTCCACGTGTAACAATTGTACTGAGTGCTTCTTCTTCTGTATTCATGGAAATGCAACTGGAACTTTGGTACATGTTCAATAATTCACAAACTGAACTTTTGATTGGTTGAGCTTTAGGCAGAAAAAACTGTTCTAGAGGATCACTTTTTTGGCCATGTAGTTCTAGGAGAATTGTCCTGCCTCTCGTACAACTGATAATATTATTGTTTTGGTCTAGATTTTAGCCTTTTGCACTCTTCTTTTTGCCGTGCTTCCAATTGTAAGTAGAAATTTTGAAATTGCTGGAAGATTATAAAAGTGCCTTGTTGATGAACTTTGTAATAGGCAATACAGCTATATATTTTGGTGATATGCAATTCATTTCTTGTCTAACCTTTACTTCTTCAAATTTACTTTCTATTTTTTGTTCAAACTCTTAAATTTTCTTCCCTACTCCAAAATAAACATGCAATGATATTGAAAAAGGAGCTAACTATCCATTAGTTTTAATGGAGGTAACAGAAGCAGTTTGAGTTTTTGTGATGTTAATTCTTGTTGCTAAAATTGTGATATGATTGTTAAAGGTTCTAGGAATTAAATATTATGTGAAGATCACTGTGTGTGATTTTTTTTTTAAATTTTAACAGGGTGCAAAGCATACTAGTCAAATTGGTAAATGTGAACTGCAAGCTGGGGAAGTTAATCGTTTCAGTATCTTGATGAATATGAGGTAACCTGTGCTATTTTTATAAGCATCTTCTATTACGATCTGTTTGCCAAGTTGTTGTGTTTAGCCAGCTGAGCAAAAGATTTCCCTCTATGCCCTCTGGCATATATCCTCCGCTACTTTCATTTTTCTTAAAATTTAGAGCAAATGAAACACTTAGGGCTCTTGGAAATTTCTTGTAAGAAAACTGATGCACTGACTGGCTGTTCCTGTTGATGAGTTTCTTTTATGTTAATCAAATCAAATTAAGCTACTCGGCTTCTCTGATTTCATATGTTTCTTTCTGATTTCCGAAAGATTTAAGTTGAAAATAATCTTTCGTTAGTTTCAGAAGCCCATGGAAAAGATACTACCCCATTAATTGTGTCGTTTAACAAGCATAGGCCTGTCTCAGGATATTAGAAAGTTGGTTTGTCTTTTAAGGTTCATTTATACAAGATTGATTTCGGATCTCCTACTTGAAGGGGGGGTTTTAATAGGCATGAAAATTCTCTGTTTGTTCTCCTTTTCCAAATCTTATAAGTTCAGTGGATTTTCAATGACACCTATTTTCGTGGCTGAGAAAATTAAAATTTGAGTTATACCATGGGTGAGATAGAGGTTTCGAGGCCAATCCGTTGAGTTTGATTCCAAGGTCTTTTACCTCTGGGAATGGTCAGATTTGGCATTCTGGTACAAATTAAGCACCATCGGTTTTCTAACTCTGCATCCTCCTGTCACGTGGTTGATTAATGCTTAAGGTAGCTCCACTCACCTTGTAGATGTTGGAAAGATATTTGACCACTGGTCATTTCTTTGTTTTACATCGTCGGAAAAAAAACAAGTGCTGTTTTACAGCATTTCCTCCTGAGCTTATGCAAGACCTCGCTTTTGATCTTTAGGTAATCATATTTAACCGTTATGGAGACTGACAATTGAGGAATTCATTTCATGATTGCAGATGATGCATGATGATATATCTGTCCATGTATTGAGAGTTTAGGACACCTTGGACTTTCTAATTGCAATGATTGCAATTTTAGATCTGTCGCTTGTTAATTTTTGTTGATTGGTCTATTAGTGGCGTCATTTTCTATTCTGATAGTATCTCTCTTATGTTGTGGAAGTTATGTTTGAAACTCATAAAGGAAGTTTTCTTCTCTCTGTGATATCAGGCACCAGTTGAATCATTTCTTATCCATGTTACAACAATATGTGCAGTCCCAGTTATCTCATGTTTCATGGTCTGGTTTTCTCTCCATTCCCTTCAACATAAGGTTCTCGCAAACATTCCGAGAAGTGCATTTCTTGCTGTAAATTTCTTAGAAATAAGTTTTAGTTCTTCATATCTCTGTCCAGTTGGTGGATGAGGATCCTATGCTGAAGTCTGCTTTGTGCGGCCCAACTTATATTACGACTTTATTTTTTGACATGTTTCTTTCCAATCTTTTTCTAGATAATTCCCCTACATGTTCAATTCATGGCTGAGTTGCGGAATTGAATTTGTCTTTTATAATAGATATCAGATAATGGAAACTGAGAGTACCGGGAAAACTCTTGATATGAGGCATGGGAAAGTGGTCTTGTATGTTGCAGTCGTCTTTCTCCTCTTTGAGTGAGAAAGACTAGCAGTGATGTTTTGTAGCCTGAACCCGCAGCTGCTGTCTTACTTCATTCTACCCGTGTTTGCATTTAAATTGCTCGCTGTATGTTACGCTGTTGACTTTAATTTTCACTAAGCTTTTGTGAGAGATTTACAAAGGCATCTATCCTTTTAGTGGATGTGTTATCTTTTTTCGCTTTTGCCATCAATCCTCTTGTTTTTTTATGCCTTGCAGAAACTGAGTTGTCCATGGAAAAGTTGCTGGGCATGGATCTTTGTCATGTAGATTACCCATGCCAAAATCAATGAACATGCATTTCTGCTTTATCCGCCTCTTTCTCTTAAATTACGTCCTATCTATTTTCTTTTCGTTAGCTTGAAAATTCCCATGGTCGATGTAGGTCAAAGATATGATGGATCTTGAGTCAGTGCATATGGAATGTCTTGCCGAATCACTTGACATGTGAGTTTGCATTTCACTTTGGTTCGAAGTTGTTAGACTTTCACTTCTGAAAGATTGTCCTAATCGGTCATTGTTGATCTCATTCCTTGCATGATAGTTGAGCCTCGCTGGGTTTAGGAAGGGAATGGAGTAAAAAAACTTTTAACTGATTTCTTTTTGCTTTGCTTACAAGCAGTAACCAGACTGCCCAACATTTGCAGCAATTTCACTAGGTTCAAAGTGATGTTTTATCCACCTGGGATGGTGGTTTTGGAGCCGGACGGGATGGTGGTTCTGGACCCGAATTTGGATGGGATGGTGGTTTTGGACCCGAATTTGGCGGCGGCGGTGGAGGAGGAGCTGGTATTGAATGACAACCACCCATCTTTTTCACTACGATCACCTACATGTGAAAATAAGCAAGGAGTTTTCGATAACAAAGATGAATTGGGGGTGCATATCTCCTCTTTTTATAAAGCAATTACAAAACTTATTATATGGTAGTTTTCATTAATATTGCATCCAAATATTGGATTTCATCCGCATAAGAAAATTTCAGAGATTTTGTTCTCGAGAAAGGAGCAATCCATTTTTCATTTGCAAAATATTCTCTTGCCATGCATAATATATATGTTTTACCAAAATGTAATTGTCTCAAATCAATAAATAAAAATAAGCACGTTTAATGACAATAATTAGTTTTGACTTGAGGGGTTTAATTAAGCAAAAGAATCATTTAACTTCTCAAAAAAGATTGGGTTAAATCATATAAAATCTTGTGTATTTGCATCTCTAAAGGCCTAAAGCTACCAAATTACCAATAGAACCTAATATTCCAGATTTGGTGAGAAATTATTCTTATTCTATACTCCATATTCAGCTATTATGAAAAATCATTTTAACTCTTCAGATCATCACTTGAATTTCAATATTTATTTTTCAGTTTTATCAAATAGTTTGGGGGAGATAAAAGCCCACTCAACACTTTTTTTTCATCTTTTTTTTTTGTCTTCTGTTCTTAGAAAGTGATTTTATTTTGCTGAATCACTTTAGAATGCATATGTAATGAAGAATATATATTATTGTTATATTACACCCAAATGAATAGAGTGAAGACTGTTTGCTCTGTTCATTTGGGGAGAGAATTGGATACGATGAAAATAAATTGAATTGATTGTTTGATATTTTTTTATATAATAAAGAAAATTCAAAGAAAATAATCAAGTGTTGCAAGCCACGCGGCATTCAACGGGCAGCGCAAATTGAAATGTTTTAGATTGAATTGATAATATGATTAAAACATTTTTGATAATTTTTGCCTAATTGATAATGTTAGTTACTACGAATAAATGAAACATTGGATTGTACAATTGAACAACGTCAAAGGACAAGTTACTGTCGAGTGCGAGGATAAGGCACGTGCCTTCGTGCTGCCGCAGAGTTAGAGAAGTAGAATGAGGATAACCAGACGAAGATTGAACACAAGATTGTCGCCATATCGAATGCTCTCTCCGATGCAGAAGGGTACCGGACCATGTACTAGAGTACTGCTAGCAGCTCCCATCTATTTTAAGGAAAATGCTTTCCTGAAAGTACTGTCATGGACGGTACAATCTCAATCGAACATTCATACATCATCAGCACGTGTTTTGCATAAAATACTCATTGATTGGAAGAATTGCAACTCCGTTCTTTTTATAGGCTATCATGTTGATCTTTTATCAGCGGAAGAACACCTTCATCAAAGGCGATAATGTATAGAACTTTAAATGAAAAGAAGTCTAAGAACTCGTGCCCTTGAACTCACGAAAAAAAACCAAAGTTGCGAAGACCACGTATACAAGCTAGATTCTTTTCTAGCCATTCCACGCTATGATCACAAACACTTCCTACGTGCTTAGATCAAGACTATCTGCTCAGTTATAAAATTTAAAAAGCGACGACCTATAGTTTGTGCGCATATGCAGATATACAGAGGAATGCATGTGGCTAGGGTTTGCGTCATTTCACTTAATATGGCAACGGAACTCGCGGGTGCTTTTGCTTGCAGTTTTGACACGCCTGCCGCAAAACTTAATCCCATTCGTGCCGTGAGCCTTAATCTGCATGTCTGACCTAGAAATGCCTGGAATAATGCACTTGCGTTAGAACTCACATGATAGTTGCATGATTTTCCCTTTTAAAACAAGGAAAGAAGATTGACAGAGTTTCGAAATGTCGTATAGAACACTATAATGCTGGCACTTTTTTGCTATTGTCACTCATATACATGTACGATGTGTATGCGTGTCTCGTGCACGTATACGATATATTATCTTGCAAAAAATTTCGTTCTTTTTTTTTTTCCGATGAAGATGAGAAGGGGAAGACTTACCTATTTTAGCTGTAACTGGAGCAGATTTCCCCTTTGAAGATGGAAGCTTTTCCGAGGATGGCATGGGAGATGGTGTCGAAGCCGGACGGGAAGGTGGTTTTGGCCCCGAATTTGAACGTGAAGGTGGTTTTGGACCCGAATTTGGCGGCGGAGTCGGTTGAGCCAAATTCCCCTTTGAAGATGGAAGCTTTTCTGAGGATGTCACGGGAGATGGTGTCGAAGCCGGACGGGAAAGTGGTTTTGGCCCCGAATTTGAACGGGAAGGTAGTTTTGGACCCGAATTTGGCGGCGGAGTCGGAGGAGCCGACTTCCTCTTTGAAGATGGAGGCGATTCTTCTTCTAAAGATGCCATGGTAGGTGACCGAGGGGGAGTCGGATAATATAATGGGTGATGAGATGGATGCGGAGGCGGAGGATCTAGTATTGACTGAAAACCACCCATCTTTTTCACTACAACCACCTATGGTGGAAAATAAGCAAAGGACTTTTTTTTTTTTTATAACAAAGGATGAGTTGTGGATGCATAATCTTCTTGATATCTCCTCTCTTTACAAAGCAACTAGAAAACTTGTTATATGGTAGTTTCCAATTAATATTGCATCTGCATAAGAAAATTCTGGAGATTTTGTTCTCGTGAAAGAAGAGCATCCATTATTCATTTGCAAAATATTCTCTTGCCATGCATAATATAGATTTTTTTTTTACCAAAATGTAATTGTATTAAATCAATAAAGAAAAAATAAGCACGTTTAATTCTATACTCCATATTCAGCTATTATGGAAAAAACATTATGTTTTCATTTTCATTTTGGAAATACTGGAAAGAAAGGCGAAAAGTGGGCTTCGGAAATAGAGATTTTTTTTTTTTTAATGACAAGAAGATGGAGAGTGACTTTGATGGGTCAACGCATAAATATATGGAATACGTTGCATAATATTTTTAAAGATCAAAGGATGAGATGATTAATTGAGAAGTGATTCAAAGAATTAAAGTTTAGAGTAAGGAATTAAATAATCATATGTATTATTATTATTATTATTATTATTATTATTATTATTATTATTATTATTATTATTATCAACTATCGATTATCATGCTGGATGATAATTTTCCTCACACGTTTAATTCTATACTCCATATTCAGCTATTATGGAAAAAACATTATGTTTTCATTTTCATTTTGGAAATACTGGAAAGAAAGGCGAAAAGTGGGCTTCGGAAATAGAGATTTTTTTTTTTTTAATGACAAGAAGATGGAGAGTGACTTTGATGGGTCAACGCATAAATATATGGAATACGTTGCATAATATTTTTAAAGATCAAAGGATGAGATGATTAATTGAGAAGTGATTCAAAGAATTAAAGTTTAGAGTAAGGAATTAAATAATCATATGTATAATTATTATTATTATTATTATTATTATTATTATTATTATTATTATTATTATTATTATTATTATTATTATTATTATCAACTATCGATTATCATGCTGGATGATAATTTTCCTCACACGTTTAATAGTTACTTAGCTATTTTGCGGGATAATCTTTTTATTTGAGGAAGATACAAATTCTCGAGTTACTAATGCTAGAGTCCACCATCCTAACGTGAGCATCAAATTCACTTCAATTAGGGATTCGATTCGGTTCTTGGCTCTGGAAATTGAGAACCGGTTTAAGTAGGATATGATCTTGATGGTCAATTTTGAATCAGAGAATTTACCCGAGACAAGTTCAAACCCGATTCATCGATATAACTAAAGGTGAGTAAAAGGAATTGTCAGGATCGAAAATTGCACGAACTGGACCAAGCCAACTGGTTCTAGGTCAAACAACCCTTCAACCAGCCAAATGGTGCTTTAGAATATATTCTAAAAGTAAAGGAAAGCGAATCTACTACTTTGGAGACTTAGCTCTTAGTTTCGAATATAATATGTGCACTGTTGCTTAATTGAGATAGCTTCATCGAAATACGTTGAATCTTGTTATATATAAACTGTTAACAAACTGAAACCATTCGATTCAGGATAGAATCGGGAACCAACCGGTTAGGTTACAAATTTAGCCGATTCAGTTACCAGTTCCCAATTTTTTGAATTGAGACTTGCAAGGTTGGTTCCAAATTTTAGTTCTATTTGATCACCTCAATTTGATCCGACCCAATCGTACCATTAGGGCCAATCAGTAATCTCCTACACTAATTTGACTCGTCTTGCCAATTAAATGAATGCATGGTGTAGGAACAAATCTATCACTTTGAGAAATCTTGTTTCCAACTTGGTCCAACATACATAACCAAGTATCAATTGTGATATTGATGTTAGTCGTAATATAGATCTTTTATGCTGAAATTTCGAATTAAAGGATCTTAAATCCCATTGATTTATTCACTACAAAAGAGATTAAGGCATACCTTTATCCATAGCAACAATCTTCAAACTTGAGAAAGTAATAGCTAGAACTTCTCGATTGCCGTAGAATTAAGAGAAAAATGAAGAAATCTGATTTCTCTTCCGTATCTAATTTACTCTTAAACGTATTTCATAGGATAGAATACGACTTTCCTTGTGTTGGCTGGAGAGAAGATCGAACTCTTTTTATATGCTATTAATAAGTTTATTCAATACGTGCCTTCCATCAAAGCACATTACATCTTCATCAGAGATACAATATTTGTTAACCAAACCATAAACCGTTAATCTTGATAAGAGTTGTAATTTTAATAGCTGAACGGCCTTAGCATTAAATCGTTATGTAACTTTATTTCTACAAACGAATGCGGTCGAACAACTAATGAATTTGATCCAGCGGATGAGGATGGAGACGAGAATTTTCATACGACTCACGCTTTTCCACATGGTCGGTCAATTTTTTTTTTTTTTGGTGGGGTCAAGTGGTCTGTCCATTTGAGCAAGTGCAGGAATGAAAAGTTATCAGGCGCACCTAATCCAGTAAGCCAAATTCATCCTAACCGTTAAACTGTGTTCGGATCCACGTGGAGCTCGTAGCATCCAGCGATGGATGCACTTAATGATTTCTTTTTTTTTTCGACAAAAAAAAGTACTCTACAGTCTACACCACCCTGATAAGAATAAATAAATTAATACCAAGAAAAACTTCAAACTGATACACATATTTTATATTTACATAATTATTTTTTAATCATAAAATATCTCAAATTGATACACTTATAATAAAAATCTGAGATAAATTTATCATTTGCCCATATTAGAAAGCTTTCGTTCTCGATCTGATATAATAAGAGTAACCGATATAACTGTCAAATTGCTAATTACACGTGACATTCCAGTTTGGGTGTTTATCCTCTATTTGTCATAACTGTATCGATTTGAGATTTTTCGTGGTATTAACTCAATTTAACGAAGGGTAAATTTGTCACAACTATATCAGTTTAAGGTTTTTCGTAGTAAAAAAAAGTAGTTTAGGGTAAATTTATCACAGATATATCAGTTTATGATTTTTGGTGGTTAAAAAATATTTTTATTGATTTGAAGTTTTTCTTGATAAAAAAATAATTTAGGATAATTTCGAAATTTTTCGTGAAAAAAAAAAAACAAAACAAAAAGGGTACTCCACCACGCGAAACGCATCGTCTTCGCGCCAACAAAGCACGCTCCACGGTGAACCTCCCTTCGTCTTCTTATTCTGGTTTGGGTTGGGAGAGAGAGAGAGAGAGAGAGAGAATGTACAAGTGCAAGTTGCAGGAGGAGTGCCAGGCAAGGAAATGGGGATTTCCGAGGTACTCCACGATCAGAGACGGACCAGAGCACAGGCCTCGCTTCCGCTCCTCCGTCTCCGTCAACGGCCAGTCCTTCGACTCTCCCACCGCCTGCGACACATCCAGGCGCGCCCAGGACGAAGCTGCTAAGCTCGCTTTCCTTGCCCTCTCTCCTTCGCCTTCCCCTCCAGGTAGGCACCTGAGTAAAGCGCGCTCTCTCTCTCTCTCTCTCTCTCTCTCTCTCCAACTCTCAAGTTCTAGTTCCTGTGCTCGGTTTTGTTCCAGGGGGAAAGAGTTTTCTCCCGACCCTTTTACCTGTGTTAGCTTTCGAGTGTGCTTTGCAGTCGTGAACAGTTGTGTCGAATTACTTATGTCCTGTCCAACGTTCATCGCTTCTGAATTCCCGCAGGCGGAAAGCCGAGCGCTGGTGATTCTTCCACCGCTGCAAAACAGCACATCGGACGACTATCCGACGGCAATCATGACGACGAAGAAGACGACAACTGTGGCGATTTCCCTGAAACCAAGCTGAAGGGACTCGGTTTCTTTGGCAGCGGTGAGGGTAGTTTTTCTCCACAACTTTCATTTCTTCAGAATAGACTCTTTGCACCAAGAACAGAAAAAGGGACTCTGCCAATTCCGTGTCTTGACTCTGTCTTGGTCCGCTCTTAATGTAATCCTCGGACCGTCGACCAAATCACAAGAAAGGAGAAGTGCTGATGCAATTGCTAGGAAAACTCCGAACCAAGATTGTTGCTATGAAGAAGTTAAGAGGGCTGAAGCGCTTCTACCGCATCTCATTTCTTGATCTGAACATTTAGCTCTGTTGATCAATCTCGCTGCATGATCATCAATCAATTAGTCCATTTATTCTTCATCGAGGATAGAGCTTGCTATCTCGTATTACTAGCTCTGCTTTCGCTGACCCACCTTACGTTTGTAGACTTGAAAAACCAGATCAAGTGCCAACTGCAGAATTATACTCGGCGGAGAAATCTCTGTTTGCCTGTATATTCCTGCACAAGTGATGGACCCCCTCATGCCCGTCGATTTCAGGCCACAGCAGTAGTTAATGGATGTACATTTGAAAGCCCTCGATACTTCAACACTTTGAAGGAAGCGGAGCACGCCGCTGCTAAGATTGCTCTGACGTCGTTATCGGCCGATATATTTCAAGAGGTAAAGTTCTCCATGCGATACGCCCGTGTTCCCATGCTTGTCTGGTCGTCGCAAAATCTATCCACGTCATAATCTCAGTGGATTCTTGATAAATTATGTATGCCCTTTGATCTTTGCCTTCAGGATGTCTTGGATTGTCACAAGAATCTCTTGCAGGAGCTAGCACAAAGAGAAGGTTCACCCATGCCAGTTTATAGGACTACAAGAACCGGTCCACCTCACGGTCCAATGTTTGTGTCGTCTGTCGTTGTAGGAGGAGAGTCATTCCTTGGGAAAGAAGGCAACTCCAAGAAGCAAGCGGAGATGAAAGCTGCGCGAGTTGCTTATTCCGTTCTGACACAGAGAATCGGCGATTTTTCAGCCGAAGTAGGAGACTCCGAGCCTGAGACCAAAACCGTCACCACAGGGATCAACTCATCTAGTGGAGGAACTTGTGTAGAGAAAATGGCTGAAGGTGGAAATACTTCCTTCTCGTCTAAACCGCAAGTTTCTTCGGCCAAGGACATCTCAACTTCTCCTAAACCGGCAGAGTTCGACGGGTCGGCAACCCCATTTGAAGGGTCGAGCCGAGGGATAAGGAGCTACTTGCTATGTGACCGGGTAAGGGTTTACTCAGGCTTCCCGGATATCGCATTTCCTGAAGGCATTACCGTGATACCTATAGCCGATGACAAATGGGTCACTGCGAGCTTGGAATTCCCAAATGAGTAAAGGCTGTCGGTTTTGCGGAGTTTCTCGATGATTTTCTTCTATGACATCGGACCCACATAAATATCGGTTCGGCCTCTGTATCACTGACTAGTTATACTTAAAAGGATCATCTCTGGACTCTAGAACTCTGTCACAGACTCACAGGCATTGATTGGATTTCTCTGTATAAGCTTTTTTTTATATGCAAACTACCCTACAGTCATCTGACGTTATTGTTCATTGCTCGCCGGAGATTTTTTTGTTGCAAACCATAATCTAGAATTGCCAGCTCGAATCGGAGAATTGCCGGAAGCGACTGATGAGTGATGGGCACTCAACCGACCATGGCCAGTCATTGGAAACTCAGAAACGTCAGACGGCTTAAGGCAACATGGAGCCACTCTTGAGACAGCAACAAGCCCCGAAGCAATTTGGTCTTAGAAGAACTATTATGAATTTTATACACTTTTGCTTAGTGTTTTCAATTAGTGTTTTAATTTTTGTACTCACTTAAATATTAAAACATGAGAAAATAAAGTTTCCCCGTAAAAGATGAAAATTGTTAACTACAAGTCTACAATAGCATGATGGGTATCAAATTTCAATGAGGGATGTGATGATTTCTCGCATTTTCCCTCAATTTTCTAGATGTGCGTGGAACATGCTATATTTTTAGTCCTCTTTTATTATAGAGACAGAAGAAGGATTGCAATCTCGATGCTTCAACTCAAGTTTCCGTCTAAGAAATTCGAAGAAAAAAAAAAGGCGCGTAACATGATTCATGGATTGTGACATTTTACAGATTAGAGCTGGACGACCTTGAAGCAAATTTGCCACAATTAGGAGGAACATGAGAAACAGGCGACGTTTTAGGGAAACCCGCGTTTCGTCCGGCTATTGCCGACGCGTCCGGAGCATCTATCGCCTCTTGCGGACGTGTCTTTTCACATACGTCGGCGCCTTTAGGCCTTTAGAGATGCAAATACACAAGATTTTATATGATTTAACCCAATCTTTTTTGAGAAGTTAAATGATTCTTTTGCTTAATTGAACCCCTCAAGTCAAAACTAATTATTGTCATTAAACGTGCTTATTTTTATTTATTTATTTAAGACAATTACATTTTGGTAAAACATATATATTATGCATGGCAAGAGAATATTTTGCAAATGAAAAATGGATTGCTCTTCTTTCTCGAGAACAAAATTTCTGAAATTTTCTTATGCGGATGAAATCCAATATTTGGATGCAATATTAATGAAAACTACCATATAATAAGTTTTGTAATTGCTTTATAAAAAGAGGAGATATGCATCCCCAATTCATATTTGTTATCGAAAACTCCTTGCTTATTTTCATATGTAGGTGATTGTAGTGAAAAGATGGGTGGTCGTCATTCAAAACGAGCTCCTCCTCCTCCGCCGCCGCAGCCGCCGCCGCCGCCAAATTCGGGTCCAAAACCAACTTCCCATCCAAATTCGGGTCCAGAACCACCATCCCGTCCAAATTCGGCTCCAGAACCACCATCCCGTCCGGCTCCGAAACCACCATCCCGTCCAAATTCGAGTCCAAAACCACCATCCCGTCCGGCTCCGAAACCACCATCCCATCCAAATTCGGCTCCAGAACCACCATCCCGTCCGGCTCCGAAACCGCCATCCCGTCAGACTCCGAAACCATCTTCTAAGGAGGGGTCCGCTCCGGTTAAAGCTAAAATAGGTAAGCCTACCCCTTCTCATCTTCATCGGAAAAAAAAAAATTCTTTTGCAAGATAATACATCATCATATACGCGCACGAGACAAGTATGTACATCGAGTATATGAGTGGCAACAGCCAAACAGTGCTAGCATTATAGTGTTCTATATGACATGTCGAAAAACCTGTTTAACCTTCTTCTTTTTTTGTTTGGGTTGTTTCAATCAAGGGAAAATCATGCGGTTACACATGATGAGTTCTAACGCAAGTGGATTATTCCAGGCATTTCTAGGTCAGGCATGCGGATTAAGGCTGAGGGCTCGCGCGATATTAAGGTTTGCGGCAAGCGTGTCAATACCACGAGCCAAAGCACCCGCGAGATCCTCCTCCAGATTAAGTGAAACTGCGCCAAACCCTAGCCACATGCATCCCTCTATATATATAGAGGTAGGAAGTGTTTGCAGTTTATAACTGAACAGATACTGTTACGAGTCTTGATTTGGAAGCAGATAAGAAGTGTTTGTGATCACTTGTTGTACGTGTTTTTGGCGTGGAATGGCTAGAAAAGTTCTCGTCTATCTTCATAACTTTGGTTTTTTTTTAACGTGAGTTCAAGGGCACGAGTTCTTAGTGTTCTACACAATATCGCCTTCGATGAATGTGTCTTTGCACCGATAAAAATGTCAACACGATAACTATAAAAAGATGGAAGTTCCGCAACTTTCGGTCCTTCTAGATGCAGGAATCTGCAGAAGCTCCAGAGCCGAATCGGGCAATGCGATAATTCGTTAGAAATAAGTGGTAATTATTCTCGCCAAATTTGATTGAAAATCACCCTGTATGGATGCTGACCGTATTATGAGCCACTCTTGAGACGGCAACAAGCCCCCAAGCAATTTGGTCTCAGAAGAACTATTATGAATTTTATACACTTTTGCTTAGTGTTTTCAATTAGTGTTTTAATTTTTGTACTCACTTAAATATTAAAACATGAGAAAATAAAGTTTCCCCGTAAAAGATGAAAATTGTTAACTACAAGTCTACAATAGCATGATGGGTATTAATTTTCAATGAGGGATGTGATGATTTTCTCACATTTTCCCTCAATTTCTTGGATGTGCGTGGAACGTGCTTTATTTTTAGTCCTCTTTTTTTATAGAGACAGTAGTCCGAAAACTTGTCACAAAGTGTAATTGAGTCTTAAAACTTTCAAAAAGTGCTATCAAGTATCAAGTCCTAAAACTTGTCACAAAGTGTAATCGAGTCCTAAAACTTTCAAAAAGTGCTATCAAGTCCTAAAAATAAACATAAAAATGCAAGTGAGTCCTAAAAATTTTCAACAATACAATCAAGTTCTAAAATTTATCGCAAAAGTGTAATCGAGTCCTAAAATTTTCGAAAAGTGCAGAAGGACTTGATTTTTCCAATTTGATAGGTTTTAGGACTTGATTGCACTTTTTGCAAGTAGTAAGACTTAATGCACTTTCTGACAAGTTTTAAAACTCGATTATATATATATATATATATATATATATATATATGTGTGTGTGTGTATGTAATTATAATTTTAGAATCCCATTTTCTTGATAATTTTTAGAGTTTTGAACGCACTTATCCCTTTATTATATATTCAGTTAAGGAAATTTTACCAATTAGTGTTTCAATTTCATTTGGCGCGTGAAATTTTATATTTTCCAGAATTATGAGATATCGTTTTGCTTTTACCCGAATTTCTCATGCTAATTCAACTTATTATTTTTCCCGGTTAATTCCGCAGCTCTAAAAGTAAAAAATGAGATTTTTTTTTTCTTAACTGCGAAGTCCATCTCCCCAAAACCTCTCCTTTTCAAAAGACTTTGCCTCCATCTTCCTCAATTTTTTCGTCTCTATCGACTTTAATTTTTCCTGCATTCTCGTTCAATCCAAACATGACATCGGAGAAGTGTAGAAGTGTCCTCGCAGCCGTATTGGACGCGGTTTGAGGGAAGAAATCCAATCCAGAGGCATCGGAGCATTGCAGTTGGCGGCGAGCTTTTTGAAATGGCGGTGGACGCGAGCTTGGCTTCGCTGTACGAGAAGCTCAAAGTGGAAGATCCGTGGCTTCCTCCGAGGACTTGGGAATCCATCCCGTCGCAAAGTGGGCACAGTCTTCATTCTTGCGCCGGCGATCCCTTTCTTCGCCAGAGCCTCTTCGATGTCAAAGCTGTCTCTGTGAGTTACACCTGTCCCGATCTTTCTCTCTTTTTCAATTGAAGTGTATTCTTCGGAACGTTTCGTTGAGACCCTTTTCGACAGGAGGCAAATTTGGTGAGGCTGGCGATGAATGCACTGCAAGGAGTGGAATCAGCAGTTACCAGTATTGAGATAGTGTCCGCTTCCTTTTGTTCTGATCCAGCAGACCGGTCCTTCCACCGGATTACCAGTCTCTGGAAACGGACTTCGAGCACTCATTCTCTGGGGATGACTCTAAAATCCATTGGTCATTCGGGCTGCCTAGTTTTTCTTCTCAGGAAGTTCGTGGAGTATTTTGCAAATTTGCATCCGCATATTGGGCCGACAAGAATTAGGCATGGAATTGAAGGAGAACCAGATGGCCAAGACAAATGCCATATTGACATTGAGAAAGACGAGCATCTTCAGGGCAGTCTTGTTAATCAGGCGTTTGCCATAGCCTTGGGAAAAATCTTAGAGGGATGCACGTGCTCTTTGGATACTTTATGTGCCTCGATACACTTGAGGCGGTCAACTGAGGATGCTCAGTTTCCTGCTGATGCGTCTTCTGGAGTTGGATGTCTGACAAATGTGGCGCTGTCGGATATATCACTATTGGAGGTGCATTCTCACACAAAGGAACTGCGGACTAGGATAGAAGCTCTTGGAAATATATGTATGCTGCACAATGTTGCTCTTTGCTTCTCAGTATTGCCCCTTGAAGATCTACTTACTAAAACAACAGCAGAATTTCGCAACTTCCCCAGAGGCGGTGATCTTCTTTCTTACTTGTATGAACAGTTGCAGGTATGATTATGCCGATGTTTGACTGCTCTTGCATCATCTTCTCATACCACTTATACTGAGGGTCTTTTGAACGACTCAAGCAATAAGCAAGGATAAGTATTTCTAGTGCTGCGAGGGTCCATACTAAAGCAGAAACCCAGGATAGATAGGAAGATGTAGCCAAGAAGAAAACATATGTTCTTCCTACTATTCCTTCCATTTCCCATGAATATGCAATTGATGTACATATTAGTGAATTTCTCTCTAGCTCATGGTGACAGAATCTGACATTTGCTACATAATCCTTAGTCATGAACCTCCATCCTTGTTTTTACCTGTATTTGTTGTCCATTCCATCTTATCCAGTTTTAAAATTGTTAAATGATTGTAAGATCATCTCCTTGTAGGAATGTAGTTTCTATTGGCTGATCCCTATTGGCTGTAAGCTCTCTCATCCTTGCTGGAATTACCTGTTCTCTTACTGATGCTCTGTCGATCTTCTTAGCATTGCTTTCTTTTTGCTGCTTCACTTCCCTCAGGTTTATTGATTACCAGGCAATGCAATCATATGGAATAAGTCATATAGGAGGAATACCTGCTCCAATGCCCATGAAATATGTTTTTTTTTTTTTTTGGAATTTCCAGTCTCTCTTTGATATTGTACTTTTGAGTATATCTAAGAGACTAGTTCTCCTTTGTAGGTTGCTGATCCGGCTCATTATATGTTACTTAAGTTTCTATTTGTACGTTCTTGTGCTCCGTTCCTTGGGTTTGTCAGATCATGGATTTACCAAGCAGAAATTAACGACCCCTACAAGGAGTTTGTTGTGGAATATGTATCTGATCCTGCGTTTCATCCACCATGTAAAGCTGCTAATACTCATGTGGCATGTATTCAGGTAAACCTTTGGCATCTATAAGGCTCCGAATTCGAACATTGATTTGTACAGCTTTGTGGTTAGTGCGCCCGCCCTGGCTATTGATAGTGATTACAGCTGTGCTCTACAGGTGCAAGAAAAAGTTGCTGTTCCTTATTTTTTGAGGAAATCAGTGGTTCCACTTGTTCGAGCTGGACAACAGCTTCAAGTAGTAATGAAACTATTTGAATTGTGTAACTATGTTTCTCCTGGAAGCTACACCATTGAGGAATTTTTGCCCAATTGGAAAGATTTTTCGAGCAACCATTCATCCCATGCATCTGCTCTGACCTTTGACAAAGAAAACATAGAGGATCTTGTGAATGCGAGGAACAGTTATTACATTGAGATGCATGAAAAACTTGAGAAATTCTTGACAAAGTTAGAAGTCAGATATAAGCAGGTAAATCCGTGCAACTGACTTATGTATGGTCTATCTGAGCATTTTCGTATAACTGCTGATTCATTGTTGTTTTCTAATGATAGCTCAGTTAGGCTACGAGCAAAGTACACCCATGTTCAGGCTTGTATATTAAGTTCATGAAAACAGGCATTATGAGACCTGAACTTTGAAACTTGTCTAGCATATCCTTTTGCTTGTTGCATAGTGTAAATAAGCATATTAATGTTTGGGTGCTTTGTTTCATTGGAGCGTCATATCATTTCCTTTAAATGTTTAAGATGTTGGAAACGAGCCCAATCTATCTCAAGCATATTAGCTTGGCCTTTTCAGGTTGCTGCATTCAACACTGTATCTTTTAGCTCTTTAAGCAGTTGGGCAAGTTCAAATGCTGCTGTTTCATTGTTGCTGAACAACAGCTTTGGTGCTCCTGCCATAACAGTCAAAGAGGGATCGGCTCTGTAATCTCTCTCTCTCTCTCTGCATATGATCTCTATGGGTGCTTTATGTCATATGCATGTGCTTCTGTGCCTTTCTTTACAAGAGGAAGTGAGGGAAGGCCAGCGTACACATATAAGCCTATTAATTTCAGCTTTTTCCTTGTCACCCAACTTCTCACTTATAAATTTGAAATTAATTCTTGAAGAAAGGCTTTGGCTTATAAACATTGGTGAAGAGAAGCTTTTGGCTTATAAACATTGATGGAGTACCATAATAATTCTTAAAGCATGTACAATTGGTATACAATTTGCTTTGTACCTTAGAGTGACAATTAGAGTCCAATGTCACAGCAGCTTTACCTGTCGGCTTGAGCTCCAGCTTAGTAAAAATTAAATTTTTATCAAAGCAAATAAGCTTCTTTGGATGTTAAGGTCTCTCAAGCAAGGTGAGATTGTGTTTTAGGGGTGTGTATCCATCTGAATGCTGGCACTAAAAAGTTCTCATGGTTCTGTGGGCTAAATAGCTGGATAATTCTTCAAGAGCCAGGCTTTGAGATTTCATGGCATGTTGAGAACCTTACTTGGCTCTGGAGTTTACATTTTACTGCCACTTATGATTTATTACATGGATATCTCATAACGCATGTAAATATTCTAGAATCTCCAAGAGCGAGGAAGAGAGAAAATACCCAAAAGCTATAGTTTACTCGATAACTTAATCAAGAGGACATTAGATGACTCTATATATGGAGCATGAGAGACACCAACAAAGTCCTAATTTCCTTATTTATTACCACTTACTAACTACTGACTAATGTCTATAACGATACTTTAAGAACACACTTTCCCGTTTGGTGCGCTGGAATCTGCTCTTCCTTTTTTGGTTCTTCGGCTTCTAGGTATTCCCTATCTGTTTTTCATTCAAATGTTATATTTACTTTATTGTGGTTATCTCTCCTTGCAGAGTTACTCACCATAACAATTGTGATGAGGAGGTATGTGAGTCACCTTATTGCTTATCTTCAGATAGCTCGGAAGAGATGTGTGAGAGTGAGGAGCTGATTGAACAGCCAAATAATGCATCTCATTCCAAACAAAAGTACTTTTCTGCTCTAAGATTCCTGTCGAGTACTCTTACTGCTAGTTCATTGCTGGAAAACAAAGATCCTAATGATAAGAAGATTGATTTGAAAGGAGATTTTCAAGAAGCAGATCTTCCATTGGGTGTTGTCTCTTCAAATAGTAAATCATATCATCTTGAGTCTGGGGACCGTGATCTGTCAAAATTATCTACAGATCAAATCACAAATTCTCCACCTGAGGGTGA
The DNA here is from genome assembly GCA_021437785.1 of Rhodomyrtus psidioides. NCBI lineage: Eukaryota > Viridiplantae > Streptophyta > Magnoliopsida > Myrtales > Myrtaceae > Rhodomyrtus > Rhodomyrtus psidioides. The sequence goes on from JAILYB010000039.1 coordinate 1,853,671, forward strand.
ATTTTCAGTTAGTGGCCTTTTAGAGAATCCTAGTGTTATTCATCAAGGATATCCCGAGGAACATCGATTAAATGCACCAGGCTGTTTTGTAGGTTTAAGCAAAAGAAGGTTGGAATTTGCGGAAGTTATGCCGTTTTTTAGAGGAAACGCTACCACCACCACTGTTTTAACCGACCGAACCTTATGCACGGAAGAGAATGGCATTGGGATTCATTTTTCTTCCATACAAAACATGTTGGAGCCTTTGGACGTTATGGATCATCGTAATTTTCTCAGCATGAATCCTGTGCTGACCAACATCACCCATACTCCCTTGAAAAATAAGTGTGGAGGGAAGGACAGCATATACAGTGTACAACCATTGCCTTGCTTTGACTTCACTTCAGTAGAAGACCCTTTTAAAGTATGTCTTGAGAAGTTAGACACCATTTCTAGATATAAACGTGGTTCCGAGCCACCATTCTTCGGGGATTCTAGTGCTTCGACAATTGTTATTAAGAAGCATCGCCATGGTGAAGAAGAGCACGGTCTTGATAGATTAGTCGGTGCTAATAAGAAAGGGTCATGCATATCCTCACCTCTGGGTTCAAAAGGCCAATATCATCATGCAGTTTTGACAAATGTTTCGGGTGGAAGCAGTTGGGAGACTATGCTGGGCAGTTGCAGAAACAACAGCACTGCTGGTGTCAGAGACCAAGGAGAACATTTGTCTGCCAATTTCAAAATACCACTTGATATAGTCATTGAAAAATGCATACTGCAAGAAATCTTGCTCCAGTATCCTTTTTCTATGCTTGCTGAGGGATGTTGATTTCTCCTTGTTTTGCGTTTCCAACTATCCAGAGTTTTCATTTCATGGTAAATGTGCTCCACTATTCACCTTCTTTCTCACCTGTTGAGCATGTCTCTATTTGTACAGTTGTGTCGTGTTTTAAGTTCCCTGGAATTTGATGTATTTTCCAAGAAACTTTAAATTTGCCTGGATATTTGATGTAAATTGATAATCTGTTTAATAGATATTAGATGCCTGATCCGTTGTCGGAACTCTTTGTGTGGTCAAATTTTGAAGCACTGCAAGATGGAATAATGAATGACGTTAATGTTGATGCATCCTGATTTAGTGATTCTAGATAATTTTTATTAGTAGAATCCAGCAAGTGACCAGAAAGTGAGTTTGACGTGATCCTGTGGAAAGTAGTTGGAGTCATCGGTCTGAAGAAATTTGAGGCAGTAGTGTGGCATATTTTCACCACATTTTGAGTTTATATTTTGTAGTAACATAATACGGTTCTTGTCAATCTTAATCCTGGGCATACAGTTTTTTTCCCTGGTAGATGGAAGTGAAAGCCTGGAAAATTCCATATTTTCTTGATTGTTCTGGTTTGCATGTAGATTCTGCTTTCCTCAATGATTTTAGATACAGGTATGTCAGCAGATTAAAAATCAAGTTGCTTGAAGAAGGTTTTGACTTGCATGAACATTTGCTTTCTTTACGACGCTATCATTTCATGGAAAGAGCAGATTGGGCAGATCTTTTCATCATGTCACTGTGGCAACATGTACTCTTTTCTGAAAAATTGAACGATAATATGGTTTTTGTCTACCGCTGAAATTTTGTGATATTCTCTTATTCAATTTCTTCATTTTGTTTTGACTGCAGAAGCAGTTCTCTACAGGCATGGATCAAAGTGTTTCAGATGTTCAAGAGCTTCTTGAGATGTCAATTCAGAGGTCTTCATGTGAAGGAGACAGCAATAAAGATAGGTTATTCATTTATACTAAAGCAAATGACAGATTGCCTCAGTCAACTGCAATTGGTATCTTTTTGTTGTATCTTATTAGCAATTCATTCCTTTTCAATCAACAGTGTACTTTTCTGTGCTTTCATCTGGATGCAGTAAAGTACCTTTGCGAAACTTGATTAACGTTGGATTGTCAACTTCGCAGGAGTCCATTCATTTAACTTTTTGGGATTAGGATATCGTGTGGATTGGCCAATCAGCATTATTGTGACTCCTGCTGCGCTGAACATATATGCTCAGATATTCAACTTTCTGATAAAGTGAAGCTTGCTGCATTCTCATTAACTAATGTATGGTGCTTGTTGAAGGTATTTGTTCTTGGGGCTCTCTTCTGTGGTTGAGTCTTTTTTTCCACGTGTAACAATTGTACTGACTGCTTCTTCTTCTGCATTCATGGAAATGCGACTGGAACTTTGGTACATGTTCAATAATTCACAAACTGAACTGTTGATTGGTTGAGCTTTAGGCAGAAAAAACTGTTCTAGAGGATCACTTTTTTGGCCATGTAGTTCTAGGAGAATTGTCCTGCCTCTCATACAACTGATAATATTATTGTTTTGGTCTAGATTTTAGCCTTTTGCACTCTTCTTTTTGCCGTGCTTCCAATTGTAAGTAGAATTTTTGAAATTGCTGGAAGATTATAAAAGTGCCTTGTTGATGAACTTTGTAATAGGCAATACAGCTATATATTTTGGTGATATGCAATTCATTTCTTGTCTAACCTGTGCTTCTTCAAATTTACTTTCTATTTTTTGTTCAAACTCTTAAATTTTCTTCCCTACTCTAAAATAAACATGCAATGCTATTGAAAAAGGAGCTAACTATCCATTAGTTTTAATGGAGGTAACAGAAGCAGTTTGAGTTTTTGTGATGTTAATTCTTGTTGCTAAAATTGGGATATGATTGTTAAAGGTTCTAGGAATTAAATATTATGTGAAGATCACTGTGTGTGATTTTTTTTGAAATTTTAACAGGGTGCAAAGCATATTAGTCAAAGTGGTAAATGTGAACTGCAAGCTGGGGAAGTTAATCGTTTTAGTATCTTGATGAATATGAGGTAACCTGTGCTATTTTTATAAGCATCTTCTATTACGATCAGTTTGCCAAGTTGTTGTGTTTAGCCAGCTGAGCAAAAGATTTCCCTCTATGCCCTCTGGCATATATCCTCCGCTACTTTCATTTTTCTTAAAATTTAGAGCAAATGAAACACTTAGGGCTCTTGGAAATTTCTTGTAAGAAAACTGATGCACTGACTGGCTGTTCCTGTTGATGAGTTTCTTTTATGTTAATCAAATCAAATTAAGCTACTCGGCTTCGCTGATTTCATATGTTTCTTTCAGATTTCCGAAAGATTTAAGTTGAAAATAATCTTTCGTTAGTTTCAGAAGCCCATGGAAAAGATACTACACCATTAATTGTGTCGTTTAACAAGCATAGGCCTGTCTCAGGATATTAGAAAGTTGGTTTGTCTTTTAAGGTTCATTTATACAAGATTGATTTCGGATCTCCTACTTGAAGGGGGGTTTTAATAGGCATGAAAATTCTCTGTTTGTTCTCCTTTTCCAAATCTTATAAGTTCAGTGGATTTTCAATGACACCTATTTTCGAGGCTGAGAAAATTAAAATTTGAGTTATACCATGGGTGAGATAGAGGTTTCGAGGCCAATCCGTTGAGTTTGATTCCAAGGTCTTTTACCTCTGGGAATGGTCAGATTTGGCATTCTGGTACAAATTAAGCACCATCGGTTTTCTAACTCTGCATCCTCCTGTCACGTGGTTGATTAATGCTTAAGGTAGCTCCACTCACCTTGTAGATGTTGGAAAGATATTTGACCACTGGTCATTTCTTTGTTTTACATCGTCGGAAAAAAACAAGTGCTGTTTTACAGCATTTCCTCCTGAGCTTATGCAAGACCTCGCTTTTGATCTTTAGGTAATCATATTTAACCGTTATGGAGACTGACAATTGAGGAAACATTTCATGATTGCAGATGATGCATGATGATATATCTGTCCATGTATTGAGAGTTTAGGACCTTGAACTTTCTAATTGCAATGATTGCAATTTTAGATCTGTCGCTTGTTAATTTTTGTTGATTGGTCTATTAGTGGCGTCATTTTCTATTCTGATAGTATCTCTCTTATGTTGTGGAATTTATGTTTGAAACTCATAAAGGAAGTTTTCTTCTCTCTGTGATATCAGGCACCAGTTGAATCATTTCGTATCCATGTTACAACAATATGTGCAGTCCCAGTTATCTCATGTTTCATGGTCTGGTTTTCTCCATTCCCTTCAACATAAGGTTCTCGCAAACATTCCGAGAAGTGCATTTCTTGCTGTAAATTTCTTAGAAATAAGTTTTAGTTCTTCATTTCTCTGTCCAGTTGGTGGATGAGGATCCTATGCTGAAGTTTGCTTTGTGCGGCCCAACTTATATTACAACTTTATTTTTTTACATGTTTCTTTCCAATCTTTTTCTAGATAATTCCATTACATGTTCAATTCATGGCTGAGTTGCGGAATTTAATTTGTCTTTTATAATAGATATCAGATAATGGAAACTGAGAGTACCGGGAAAACTCTTGATATGAGGCATGGGAAAGTGGTCTTGTATGTTGCAGTCGTCTTTCTCCTCTTTGAGTGAGAAAGACTAGCAGTGATGTTTTGTAGCCTGAACCCGCAGCTGCTGTCTTACTTCATTCTACCCGTGTTTGCATTTCAATTGCTCGCTGTATGTTAGGCTGTTGACTTTAATTTTCACTAAGCTTTTGTGAGAGATTTACAAAGGCATCTATCCTTTTAGTGGATGTATTATCTTTTTTCGCTTTTGCCATCAATCCTCTTGTTTTTTTATGCCTTGCAGAAACTGAGTTGTCCATGGAAAAGTTGCTGGGCATGCATCTTTGTCATGTAGATTACCCATGCCAAAATCAATGAACATGCATTTCTGCTTTATCCGCCTCTTTCTCTTAAATTACGTCCTATCTATTTTCTTTTCGTTAGCTTGAAAATTCCCATGGTCGATGTAGGTCAAAGATATGATGGATCTTGAGTCAGTGCACATGGAATGTCTTGCCGAATCACTTGACATGTGAGTTTGCATTTCACTTTGGTTCGAAGTTGTTAGACTTTCACTTCTGAAAGATTGTCCTAATCGGTCATTGTTGATCTCATTCCTTGCATGATAGTTGAGCCTCGCTGGGTTTAGGAAGGGAATGAAGTAAAAAAACTTTTAACTGATTTCTTTTTGCTTTGCTTACAAGCAGTAACCAGACTGCCCAACATTTGCAGCAATTTCACTAGGTTCAAAGTGATGTTTTATCCACCTGGGATGGTGGTTTCGGAGCCGGACGGGATGGTGGTTCTGGACTCGAATTTGGACGGGATGGTGGTTCTGGACCCGAATTTGGATGGGAAGCTGGTTTTGGACCCGAATTTGGCGGCGGCGGTGGAGGAGGAGCTGGTATTGAATGACAACCACCCATCTTTTTCACTACGATCACCTACATGTGAAAATAAGCAAGGAGTTTTCGATAACAAAGATGAATTGGGGGTGCATATCTCCTCTTTTTATAAAGCAATTACAAAACTTATTATATGGTAGTTTTCATTAATATTGCATCCAAATATTGGATTTCATCCGCATAAGAAAATTTCAGAGATTTTGTTCTCGAGAAAGGAGCAATCCATTTTTCATTTGCAAAATATTCTCTTGCCATGCATAATATATATGTTTTACCAAAATGTAATTGTCTCAAATCAATAAATAAAAATAAGCACGTTTAATGACAATAATTAGTTTTGACTTGAGGGGTTTAATTAAGCAAAAGAATCATTTAACTTCTCAAAAAAGATTGGGTTAAATCATATAAAATCTTGTGTATTTGCATCTCTAAAGGCCTAAAGCTACCAAATTACCAATAGAACCTAATATTCCAGATTTGGTGAGAAATTATTTTTATTCTATACTCCATATTCAGCTATTATGAAAAATCATTTTAACTCTTCAGATCATCACTTGAATTTCAATATTTATTTTTCAGTTTTATCAAATAGTTTGGGGGAGATAAAAGCCCACTCAACACTTTTTTTTCATCTTTTTTTTTTGTCTTCTGTTCTTAGAAAGTGATTTTATTTTGCTGAATCACTTTAGAATGCATATGTAATGAAGAATATATATTATTGTTATATTACACCCAAATGAATAGAGTGAAGACTGTTTGCTCCGTTCATTTGGGGAGAGAATTGGATACGATGAAAATAAATTGAATTGATTGTTTGATATTTCTTTATATAATAAAGAAAATTCAAAGAAAATAATCAAGTGTTGCAAGCCACGCGGCATTCAACGGGCAGCGCAAATTGAAATGTTTTAGATTGAATTGATAATATGATTAAAACATTTTTGATAATTTTTGCCTAATTGATAATGTTAGTTACTACGAATAAATGAAACATTGGATTGCACAATTGAACAACGTCAAAGGACAAGTTACTGTCGAGTGCGAGGATAAGGCACGTGCCTTCCGCAGAGTTAGAGAAGTAGAATGAGGATAACCAGACGAAGATTGAACACAAGATTGTCGCCATATCGAATGCTCTCTCCGATGCAGAAGGGTACCGGACCATGTACTAGAGTACTGCTAGCACCTCCCATCTATTTTAAGGAAAATGCTTTCCTGAAAGTACTGTCATGGACGGTACAATCTCAATCGAACATTCATACATCATCAGCACGTGTTTTGCATAAAATACTCATTGATTGGAAGAATTGCAACTCCGTTCTTTTTATAGGCTATCATGTTGATCTTTTATCAGCGGAAGAACACCTTCATCAAAGGCGATAATGTATAGAACTTTAAATGAAAAAAAGTCTAAGAACTCGTGCCCTTGAACTCACGAAAAAAAACCAAAGTTGCGAAGACCACGTATACAAGCTAGATTCTTTTCTAGCCATTCCACGCTATGATCGCAAACACTTCCTACCTGCTTAGATCAAGACTCGTAACAACAGTATCTGCTCAGTTATAAAATTCAAAAAGCGACGACCTATAATTTGTGCGCATATGCAGATATACAGAGGAATGCATGTGGCTAGGGTTTGCGTCATTTCACTTAATATGGCAGCGGAACTCGCGGGTGCTTTTGCTTGCAGTTTTGACACGCCTGCCGCAAAACTTAATCCCATTCGCGCCGTGAGCCTTAATCTGCATGTCTGACCTAGAAATGCCTGGAATAATGCACTTGCGTTAGAACTCACACGATAGTTGCATGATTTTCCCTTTTAAAACAAGGAAGGAAGGTTGACAGAGTTTCGAAATGTCGTATAGAACACTATAATGCTGGAACTTTTTTGCTATTGTCACTCATATACATGTACGATGTGTATGCGTGTCTCGTGCACGTATACGATATATTATCTTGCAAAAAATTTCGTTCTTTTTTTTTTCCGATGAAGATGAGAAGGGGAAGACTTACCTATTTTAGCTGTAACTGGAGCAGATTTCCCCTTTGAAGATGGAAGCTTTTCCGAGGATCGCATGGGAGACGGTGTCGAAGCCGGACGGGAAGGTGGTTTTGGCCCCGAATTTGAACGTGAAGGTGGTTTTGGACCCGAATTTGGCGGCGGAGTCGGTTGAGCCAAATTCCCCTTTGAAGATGGAAGCTTTTCTGAGGATGTCACGGGAGATGGTGTCGAAGCCGGACGGGAAGGTGGTTTTGGCCCCGAATTTGAACGGGAAGGTGGTTTTGGACCCGAATTTGGCGGCGGAGTCAGAGGAGCCGACTTCCTCTTTGAAGATGGAGGCGATTCTTCTTCTAAAGATGCCATGGTAGGTGACCGAGGGGGAGTCGGATAATATAATGGGTGATGAGATGGATGCGGAGGCGGAGGATCTAGTATTGACTGAAAACCACCCATCTTTTTCACTACAACCACCTATGGTGGAAAATAAGCAAAGGACTTTTTTTTTTTTTATAACAAAGGATGAGTTGTGGATGCATAATCTTCTTGATATCTCCTCTCTTTACAAAGCAACTAGAAAACTTGTTATATGGTAGTTTCCAATTAATATTGCATCTGCATAAGAAAATTCTGGAGATTTTGTTCTCGTGAAAGAAGAGCATCCATTATTCATTTGCAAAATATTCTCTTGCCATGCATAATATAGATTTTTTTTTTACCAAAATGTAATTGTATTAAATCAATAAAGAAAAAATAAGCACGTTTAATGACAATAATTAGCTTTGGCTTGATGGTTCAATTAAACAAAAGAATCATTTATCTTCTCCAAAAAGATTGGGTTAAATCATATAAAATCTTGCGTATTTGCATCTCTAAAGGCCTAAAACCTACCAATAGAAACTAACATTCCAGATTTGGGGAGAAATTAATAATATTTTATACTCCATATTCAGCTATTATGGAAAAAACATTATGTTTTCATTTTCATTTTGGAAATACTGGAAAGAAAGGCGAAAAGTGGGCTTCGGAAATAGAGATTTTTTTTTTTTTTAATGACAAGAAGATGGAGAGTGACTTTGATGGGTCAACGCATAAATATATGGAATACGTTGCATAATATTTTTAAAGATCAAAGGATGAGATGATTAATTGAGAAGTGATTCAAAGAATTAAAGTTTAGAGTAAGGAATTAAATAATCATATGTATAATAATAATAATTATTATTATTATTATCAACTATAGATTATCATGCTGGATGATAATTTCCTCACACGTTTAATAGTTACTTAGCTATTTTGCGGGATAATCTTTTTTATTTGAGGAAGATACAAATTCTCGAGTTACTAATGCTAGAGTCCACCATCCTAGCGTGAGCATCAAATTCACTTCAATTAGGGATTCGATTCGGTTCTTGGGTCTAGAAATTGAGAACCGATTTAAGTAGGATATGGTCTTGATGGTCAATTTTGAATCAGAGAATTTACCCGAGACAGGTTCAAACCCGATTCATCGATATAACTAAAGGTGAGTAAAAGGAACTGTCAGGACCGGAAATTGCACGAACTGGACCAAGCCAATCGATTCTAGGTCAAACAACCCTTCAACCAGCCAAATGGTGCTTTAGAATATATTCTAAAAGTAAAGGAAAGCGAATCTACTACTTTGGAGACTTAGCTCTTAGTTTCGAATATAATATGTGCACTGTTGCTTAATTGAGATAGCTTCATCGAAATACATTGAATCTTGTTATATATAAACTGTTAACAAACTGAAACCATTCGATTCAGGATAGAATCGGGAACCAACCGGTTAGGTTCCAAATATAGCCGATTCAGTTACCAGTTCCCAATTTTTTGAATTGACACTTGCAAGGTTGGTTCCAAATTTTAGTTCTATTTGATCACCTCAATTTGATCCGACCCAATCGTACCATTAGGGCCAATCAGTAATCTCCTACACTAATTTGACTCGTCTTGCCAATTAAATGAATGCATGGTGTAGGAACAAATCTATCACTTTGAGAAATCTTGTTTCCAACTTGGTCCAACATACATAACCAAGTATCAATTGTGATAACGATGTTAGTCGTAATATAGATCTTTTTATGCTGAAATTTCGAATTAAAGGATCTTAAATCCCATTGATTTATTCACTACAAAAGAGATTAAGGCATACCTTTATCCATAGCAACAATCTTCAAACTTGAGAAAGTAATAGCTAGAACTTCTCGATTGCCGTAGAATTAAGAGAAAAATGAAGAAATCTGATTTCTCTTCCGTATCTAATTTACTCTTAAACGTATTTCATAGGATAGAATACGACTTTCCTTGTGTTGGCTGGAGAGAAGATCGAACTCTTTTTATATGCTATTAATAAGTTTATTCAATACGTGCCTTCCATCAAAGCACATTACATCTTCATCAGAGATACAATATTTGTTAACCAAACCATAAACCGTTAATCTTGATAAGAGTTGCAATTTTAATAGCTGAACGGCCTTAGCATTAAATCGTTATGTAACTTTATTTTTACAAACGAATGCGGTCGAACAACTAATGAATTTGATCCAGCGGATGAGGATGGAGACGAGAATTTTCATACGACTCACGCTTTTCCACATGGTCGGTCAATTTTTTTTTTTTTTTGGTGGGGTCAAGTGGTCTGTCCATTTGAGCAAGTGCAGGAATGAAAAGTTATCAGGCGCACCTAATTCTGTAAGCCAAATTCATCCTAACCGTTAAACTGTGTTCGGATCCACGTGGAGCTCGTAGCATCCAGCGATGGATGCACTTAATGATTTCTTTTTTTTTTTCGACAAAAAAAAAGTACTCTACAGTCTACACCACCCTGATAAGAATAAATAAATTAATATCAAGAAAAACTTCAAACTGATACACATGTTTTAAAATTACATAATTATTTTTTAATCACAAAATATCTCAAATTGATACACTTATAATAAAAATCTGAGATAAATTTATCCTTTGCCCATATTAGAAAGCTTCCGTTCTCGATATGATATAATAAGAGTAACCGATATAAGTGTCAAATTGCTAATTACACGTGACATTCCAGTTTGGGTGTTTATCCTCTATTTGTCATAACTGTATCGATTTGAGATTTTTCGTGGTATTAACTCAATTTAACGAATGGTAAATTTGTCACAACTGTATCAGTTTAAGGTTTTTCGTAGCAAAAAAAAAGTAATTTAGGGTAAATTTATCACAGATATATCAGTCTATGATTTTTGGTGGTTAAAAAATATTTTTATTGACTTGAAGTTTTTCGTGATAAAAAAATAATTTAGGATAATTTCGAAATTTTTCGTGAAAAAAAAAAACAAAACAAAACAAAAAGGGTACTCCACCACGCGAAACGCATCGTCTTCGCGCCAACAAGGCACGCTCCACGGTAAACCTCCCTTCGTCTTCTTATTCTGGTTTGGGTTGGGGGAGAGAGAGAGAGAGAGAGAGAGAGAGAATGTACAAGTGCGAGTTGCAGGAGGAGTGCCAGGCAAGGAAATGGGGATTGCCGAGGTACTCCACGATCAGAGACGGACCAGAGCACAGGCCTCGCTTCCGCTCCTCCGTCTCCGTCAACGGCCAGTCCTTCGACTCTCCCACCGCCTGCGACACTTCCAGGCGCGCCCAGGACGACGCTGCTAAGCTCGCTTTCCTTGCCCTCTCTCCTTCGCCTTCCCCTCCAGGTAGGCACCTGAGTAAAGCGCGCTCTCTCTCTCTCTCTCTCTCTCTCTCTCTCTCTCTCTCTCTCTCTCTCCAACTCTCAAGTTCTAGTTCCTGTGCTCGGTTTTGTTCCAGGGGGAAAGAGTTTTCTCCCGACCCTTTTACCTGTGTTAGCTTTCGAGTGTGCTTTGCAGTCGTGAACAGTAGTTTCGAATTACTTATGTCCTGTCCAACGTTCATCGCTTCTGAATTCCCGCAGGCGGAAAGCCGAGCGTTGGTGATTCTTCCACCGCTGCAAAACAGCACATCGGACGACTATCCGACGGCAATCATGACGACGAAGAAGACGACAACTGTGGCGATTTCCCTGAAACCAAGCTGAAGGGACTCGGTTTCTTTGGCAGCGGTGAGGGTAGTTTTTCTCCACAACTTTCATTTCTTCAGAATAGACTCTTTGCACCAATAACAGAAAAAGGGACTCTGCCAATTCCGTGTCTTGACTCTGTCTTAGTCCGCTCTTAATGTAATCCTCGGACCGTCGACCGAATCACAAGAAAGGAGAAGTGCTGATGCAATTGCTAGGAAAACTCCGAACCAAGATTGTTGCTATGAAGAAGTTAAGAGGGCTGAAGCGCTTCTACCGCATCTCATTTCTTGATCTGAACATTTAGCTCTGTTGATCAATCTCGCTGCATGATCATCAATCAATTAGTCCATTTATTCTTCATCGAGGATAGAGCTTGCTATCTCGTATTACTAGCTCTGCTTTCGCTGACCCACCTTACGTTTGTAGATTTGAAAAACCAGATCAAGTGCCAACTGCAGAATTATACTCGGCGGAGAAATCTCTGTTTGCCTGTATATTCCTGCACAAGTGATGGACCCCCTCATGCCCATCGATTTCATTCCACAGCAGTAGTTAATGGATGTACATTTGAAAGCCCTCGATACTTCAACACTTTGAAAGAAGCGGAGCACGCTGCTGCTAAGGTTGCTCTGACATCGTTATCGGCCGATATATTTCAAGAGGCAAAGTTCTCCATGCGATACTCCCGTGTTCCCGTGCTTGTCTGGTCGTCGCAAAATCTATCCACGTCATAATCTCAGTGGATTCTTGATAAATTATGTATGCCCTTTGATCTTTGCCTTCAGGATGTCTTGGATTGTCACAAGAATCTCTTACAGGAGCTATCACAAAGAGAAGGTTCACCCATGCCAGTTTATAGGACTACAAGAACCGGTCCACCTCACGGTCCAATGTTTGTGTCGTCTGTCGTTGTAGGAGGAGAGTCATTCCTTGGGAAAGAAGGCAACTCCAAGAAGCAAGCGGAGATGAAAGCTGCGCGAGTTGCTTATTCCGTTCTGACACAGAGAATCGGCGATTTTTCAGCCGAAGTAGGAGACTCCGAGCCTGAGACCAAAACCGTCACCATAGGGATCAACTCATCTAGTGGAGGAACTTGCGTAGAGAAAATGGCTGAAGGTGGAAATACTTCCTTCTCGTCTAAACCGCAAGTTTCTTCGGCCAAGGACATCTCAACTTCTCCTAAACCGGCAGAGTTCGACGGGTCGGCAACCCCATTTGAAGGGTCGAGCCGAGGGATAAGGAGCTACTTGCTATGTGACCGGGTAAGGGTTTACTCAGGCTTCCCGGATATCGCATTTCCTGAAGGCATTACCGTGATACCTATAGCCGATGACAAATGGGTCACCGCGAGCTTGGAATTCCCAAATGAGTAAAGGCTGTCGGTTTTGCGGAGTTTCTCGATGATTTTCTTCTATGACATCGGACCCACATAAATATCGGTTCAGCCTCTGTATCACTGACTAGTTATACTTAAAAGGATCATCTCTGGACTCTAGAACTCCGTCACAGACTCACAGGCATTGATTGGATTTCTCTGTATAAGCCTTTTTTTATATGCAAACTACCCTACAGTCATCTGACGTTATTGTTCATTGCTCGCAGGAGATTTTTTTGATGCAAACCATAATCTAGAATTGCCAGCTCGAATCGGAGAATTGCCGGAAGCGACTGATGAGTGATGGGCACTCAACCGACCATGGCCAGTCATCGGAAACTCAGAAACGTCAGACGGCTTAAGGCAACATGGAGCCACTCTTGAGACAGCAACAAGCCCCGAAGCAATTTGGTCTTAGAAGAACTATTATGAATTTTATACACTTTTGCTTAGTGTTTTCAATTAGTGTTTTAATTTTTGTACTCACTTAAATATTAAAACATGATAAAATAAAGTTTCCCCGTAAAAGATGAAAATTGTTAACTACAAGTCTACAATAGCATGATGGGTATTAAATTTCAATAAGGGATGTGATGATTTCTCGCATTTTCCCTCAATTTTCTAGATGTGCGTGGAACATGCTATATTTTTAGTCCTCTTTTATTATAGAGACAGAAGAAGGATTGCAATCTCGATGCTTCAACTCAAGTTTCCGTCTAAGAAATTCGAAGAAAAAAAAAGGCGCGTAACATGATTCATGGATTGTGACATTTTACAGATTAGAGCTGGGCGACCTTGAAGCAAATTTGACACAATTAGGAGGAACATGAGAAACAGGCGACGTTTTAGAGAAACCCGCGTTTTGTCCGGCTATTGCCGACGCGTCCGGAGCATCTATCGCCTCTTGCGGACGTGTCTTTTCACATACGTCGGCGCCTTTAGGCCTTTAGAGATGCAAATACACAAGATTTTATATGATTTAACCCAATCTTTTTTGAGAAGTTAAATGATTCTTTTGCTTAATTGAACCCCTCAAGTCAAAACTAATTATTGTCATTAAACGTGCTTATTTTTATTTATTTATTTAAGACAATTACATTTTGGTAAAACATATATATTATGCATGGCAAGAGAATATTTTGCAAATGAAAAATGGATTGCTCTTCTTTCTCGAGAACAAAATCTCTGAAATTTTCTTATGCGGATGAAATCCAATATTTGGATGCAATATTAATGAAAACTACCATATAATAAGTTTTGTAATTGCTTTATAAAAAGAGGAGATATGCATCCCCAATTCATATTTGTTATCGAAAACTCCTTGCTTATTTTCATATGTAGGTGATTGTAGTGAAAAGATGGGTGGTCGTCATTCAATACGAGCTCCTCCTCCGCCGCCGCCGCCGCCGCCAAATTCGGGTCCAAAACCAGCTTCCCATCCAAATTCGGGTCCAGAACCACCATCCCGTCCGGCTCCGAAACCACCATCCCGTCCAAATTCGGCTCCAGAACCACCATCCCGTCCAGCTCCAAAACCACCATCCTGTCCGGCTCCGAAACCACCATCCCGTCCAAATTCGGCTCCAGAACCACCATCCCGTCCGGCTCCAAAACCGTCATCCCGTCCGACTCCGAAACCATCTTCCAAGGAGGGGTCCGCTCCGGTTAAAGCTAAAATAGGTAAGCCTACCCCTTCTCATCTTCGTCGGAAAAAAAAAATTCTTTTGCAAGATAATACATCATCATATACGCGCACGAGACAAGTATGTACATCGAGTATATGAGTGGCAACAACCAAACAGTGCTAGCATTATAGTGTTCTATATGACATGTCGAAAAACCTGTTTAACCTTCTTCTTTTTTTGTTTGGGTTATTTCAATCAAGGGAAAATCATGCAGTTACACATGATGAGTTCTAACGCAAGTGGATTATTCCAGGCATTTCCAGGTCAGGCATGCGGATTAAGGCTGAGGGCTCGCGCGATATTAAGGTTTGCGGCAAGCGTGTCAATACCACGAGCCAAAGCACCCGCGAGATCCTCCTCCAGATTAAGTGAAACTGCGCCAAACCCTAGCCACATGCATCCCTCTATATATATATAGAGGTAGGAAGTGTTTGCAGTTTATAACTGAACAGATACTGTTACGAGTCTTGATTTGGAAGCAGATAGGAAGTGTTTGTGATCACTGTTTGTGATCACTTGCTGTACGTGTTTTTGGCGTGGAATGGCTAGAAAAGTTCTCGTCTATCTTCATAACTTTGTTTTTTTTTTTTTTAACGTGAGTTCAAGGGCACGAGTTCTTAATGTTCTACACAATATCGCCTTCGATGAATGTGTCTTTGCACCGATAAAAAGGTCAACACGATAGCTATAAAAAGATGGAAGTTCCGCAACTTTCGGTCCTTCTAGATGCAGGAATCTGCAGAAGCTCCAGAGCCGAATCGGCTAGTGCGATAATTCGTTGGAAATAAGTGGTAATTATTCCCGCCAAATTTGATTGAAAATCACCCTGTATGGATGCTGACCGTATTATGAGCCACTCTTGAGACGGCAGCAAGCCCCGAAGCAATTTGGTCTCAGAAGAACTATTATGAATTTTGTACACTCTTGCTTAGTGTTTTCAATTAGTGTTTTAATTTTTGTACTCACTTAAATATTAAAACATGAGAAAATAAAGTTTCCCCGTAAAAGATGAAAATTGTTAACTACAAGTCTACAATTGCATGATGGGTATTAATTTTCAATGAGGGATGTGATGATTTCTTGCATTTTCCCTCAATTTCCTGGATGTGCCTCTTTTTTTTATAGAGACAGTAGTCCGAAAACTTGTCATAAAGTGTAATTGAGTCTTAAAATTTTCAAAAAGTGCTATCAAGTATCAAGTCCTAAAACTTGTCACAAAGTGTAATCGAGTCCTAAAACTTTCAAAAAGTGTTATCAAGTCCTAAAAATTATCATAAAAATGCAAGCGAGTCCTAAAAATTTTCAACAGATACAATCAAGTCCTAAAATTTATGGCAAAAGTGTAATCGAGTCCTAAAATTTTCGAAAAGTGCAGAAGGACTTAATTTTACCAATTTGATAGGTTTTAGGACTTGATTACACTTTTTGCAAGTAGTAAGACTTAATGCACTTTCTGACAAGTTTTAAAACTCAATTATATATATATATATATATATATATATATGTGTGTGTGTGTGTGTGTAATTATAATTTTAGGATCGCATTTTCTTGATAATTTTTAGAGTTTTCAACGCACTTATCCCTTTATTATATATTCAGTTAAGGAAATTTTACCAATTAGTGTTTCAATTTCATTTGGCGCGTGAAATTTTATATTTTCCAGAATTATGAGATATCGTTTTGCTTTTATCCGAATTTCTCATGCTAATTCAACTTATTATTTTTCCCGGTTAATTCCGCAGCTCTAAAAGTAAAAAATGAGATTATTTTTTTTTTCTTAACTGCGAAGTCCATCTCCCCAAAACCTCTCCTTTTCAAAAGACTTTGCCTCCATCTTCCTCAATTTTTTCGTCTCTATCGACCTTAATTTTTCCTGCATTCTCGTTCAATCCAAACATGACCTCGGAGAAGTGTAGAAGTGTCCTCGCAGCCGTATTGGACGCGGTTTGAGGGAAGAAATCCAATCCAGAGGCATCGGAGCATTGCAGTTGGCGGCGAGCTTTTTGAAATGGCGGTGGACGCGAGCTTGGCTTCGCTGTACGAGAAGCTCAAAGTGGAAGATCCGTGGCTTCCTCCGAGGACTTGGGAATCCATCCCGTCGCAAAGTGGGCACAGTCTTCATTCTTGCGCCGGCGATCCCTTTCTTCGCCAGAGCCTCTTCGATGTCAAAGCTGTCTCTGTGAGTTACACCTGTCCCGATCTTTCTCTCTTTTTCAATTGAAGTGTATTCTTCGGAACGTTTCGTTGAGACCCTTTTCGACAGGAGGCAAATTTGGTGAGGCTGGCGATGAATGCACTGCAAGGAGTGGAATCAGCAGTTACAAGTATTGAGATAGTGTCCGCTTCCTTTTGTTCTGATCCAGCAGACCGGTCCTTCCACCGGATTACCAGTCTCTGGAAACGGACTTCGAGCACTCATTCTCTGGGGATGATTCTAAAATCCATTGGTCATTCGGGCTGCCTAGTTTTGCTTCTCAGGAAGTTCGTGGAGTATTTTGCAAATTTGCATCCGCATATTGGGCCGACAAGAATTAGGCATGGAATTGAAGGAGAACCAGAGGGCCAAGATAAATGCCATATCGACATTGAGAACGACGAGCATCTTCAGGGCAGTCTTGTTAATCAGGCGTTTGCCATAGCCTTAGGAAAAATCTTAGAGGGATGCACGTGCTCTTTGGATACTTTATGTGCCTCGATACACTTGAGGCGGTCAACTGAGGATGCTCAGTTTCCTGCTGATGCGTCTTCTGGAGTTGGATGTCTGACAAATGTGGCGCTGTCGGATATATCACTATTGGAGGTGCATTCTCACACAAAGGAACTGAGGACTAGGATAGAAGCTCTTGGAAATATATGTATGCTGCACAATGTTGCTCTTTGCTTCTCAGTATTGCCCCTTGAAGATCTACTTACTAAAACAACAGCAGAATTTCGCAACTTCCCCAGAGGTGGTGATCTTCTTTCTTACTTGTATGAACAGTTGCAGGTATGATTATGCCGATGTTTGACTGCTCTTGCATCATCTTCTCATACCACTTATACTGAGGGTCTTTTGAACGACTCAAGCAATAAGCAAGGATAAGTATTTC
This sequence comes from Rhodomyrtus psidioides, assembly GCA_021437785.1. Taxonomy (NCBI): domain Eukaryota; kingdom Viridiplantae; phylum Streptophyta; class Magnoliopsida; order Myrtales; family Myrtaceae; genus Rhodomyrtus; species Rhodomyrtus psidioides. Next base: position 1,871,138 of record JAILYB010000039.1, read on the forward strand.
TAGTGCTGCGAGGGTCCATACTAAAGCAGAAACCCAGGATAGATAGGAAGATGTAGCCAAGAAGAAAACATATGTTCTTCCTACTATTCCTTCTGTTTCCCATGAATATGCAATTGATGTACATATTAGTGAATTTCTCTCCAGCTCATGGTGACAGAATCTGACATTTGCTACATAATCCTTAGTCATGAACCTCCATCCTTGTTTTTACCTGTATTTGTTGTCCATTCCATCTTATCCAGTTTTAAAATTGTTAAATGATTGTAAGATCATCTCCTTGTAGGAATGTAGTTTCTATTGGCTGATCCCTATTGGCTGTAAGCTCTCTCATCCTTGCTGGAATTACCTGTTCTCTTAATGATGCTCTGTCGATCTTCTTAGCATTGCTTTCTTTTTGCTGCTTCACTTCCCTTAGGTTTATTGATTACCAGGCAATGCAATCATATGGAATAAGTCATATAGGAGGAATACCTGCTCCAATGCCCTTGAAATATGTTTTTTTTTTTTTTTTTGGAATTTCCAGTCTCTCTTTGATATTGTACTTTTGAGTATATCTAAGAGACTGGTTCTCCTTTGTAGGTTGCTGATCCGGCTCATTATATGTTACTTAAGTTTCTATTTGTACGTTCTTGTGCTCCGTTCCTTGGGTTTGTCAGATCGTGGATTTACCAAGCAGAAATTAACGACCCTTACAAGGAGTTTGTTGTGGAATATGTATCTGATCCTGCGTTTCATCCACCATGTAAAGCTGCTAATACTCATGTGGCATGTATTCAGGTAAACCTTTGGCATCTATAAGGCTCCGAATTCGAACATTGATTTGTACAGCTTTGTGGTTAGTGCGCCCGCCCTGGCTATTGATAGTGATTACAGCTGTGCTCTACAGGTGCAAGAAAAAGTTGCTGTTCCTTATTTTTTGAGGAAATCAGTGGTTCCACTTGTTCGAGCTGGGCAACAGCTTCAAGTTGTAATGAAACTATTTGAATTGTGTAACTATGTTTCTCCTGGAAGCTACACCATTGAGGAATTTTTGCCCAATTGGAAAGATTTTTCGAGCAACCATTCATCCCATGCATCTGCTCTGACCTTTGTCAAAGAAAACATAGAGGATCTTGTGAATGCGAGGAACAGTTATTACATTGAGATGCATGAAAAACTTGAGAAATTCTTGACAAAGTTAGAAGTCAGATATAAGCAGGTAAATCCGTGCAACTGACTTATGTATGGTCTATCTGAGCATTTTCGTATAACTGCTGATTCATTGTTGTTTTCTAATGATAGCTCAGTTAGGCTACGAGCAAAGTACACCCATGTTCAGGCTTGTAGATTAAGTTCATGAAAACAGGCATTATGAGACCTGAACTTTGAAACTTGTCTAGCATATCCTTTTGCTTGTTGCATAGTGTAAATAAGCATATTAATGTTTGGGTGCTTTGTTTCATTGGAGCGAGTGTCATATCATTTCGTTTAAATGTTTAAGATGTTGGAAACGAGCCCAATCTATCTCAAGCATATTAGCTTGGCCTTTTCAGGTTGCTGCATTCAACACTGTATCTTTTGCCTCTTTAAGCAGTTGGGCAAGTTCAAATGCTGCTGTTTCATTGTTGCTGAACAACAGCTTTGGTGCTCCTGCCATAACAGTCAAAGAGGGATCGGCTCTGTAATCTCTCTCTCTCTCTCTGCATATGATCTCTATGGGTGCTTTATGTCATATGCATGTGCTTCTGTGCCTTTCTTTGGAAGAGGAAGTGAGGGAAGGCCAGCGTACACATATAAGCCTATTAATTTCAGCTTTTTCCTTGTCGCCCAACTTCTCACTTATAAATTTGAAATTAATTCTTGAAGAAAGGCTTTGGCTTATAAACATTGGTGAAGAGAAGCTTTTGGCTTATAAACATTGATGGAGTACCATAATAATTCTTAAAGCATGTACAATTGGTATACAATTTGCTTTGTACCTTAGAGTGACAATTAGAGTCCAACGTCACAGCAGCTTTACCTGTCGGCTTGAGCTCCAGCTTAGTAAAAATTAAATTTTTATGAAAGCAAATAAGCTTCTTTGGATGTTAAGGTCTCTCAAGCAAGGTGAGATTGTGTTTTAGGGGTGTGTATCCATCTGAATGCCACTTATGATTTATTACATGGATATCTCATAACGCGTGTAAATATTCTAGAATCTCCAAGAGCGAGGAAGAGAGAAAATACCCAAAAGCTATAGTTTACTCGATAACTTAATCAAGAGGACATAAGATGACTCTATATATGGAGCATGAGAGACACCAACAAAGTCCTAATTTCCTTATTTATTACCACTTACTAACTACTGACTAATGTCTATAACGACACTTTAAGAACACACTTTCCCGTTTGGTGCGCTGGAATCTGCTCTTCCTTTTTTGGTTCTTCGGCTTCTAGGTATTCCCTATCTGTTTTTCATTCAAATGTTATATTTACTTTATTGTGGTTATCTCTCCTTGCAGAGTTACTCACCATAACAATTGTGATGAGGAGGTATGTGAGTCACCTTATTGCTTATCTTCAGATAGCTCCGAAGAGATGTCTGAGAGTGAGGAGCTGATTGAACAGCCAAATAATGCATCTCATTCCAAACAAAAGTACTTTTCTGCTCTAAGATTCCTGTCGAGTACTCTTACTGCTAGTTCATTGCTGGAAAACAAAGATCCTAATGATAAGAAGATTGATTTGAAAGGAAATTTTCAAGAAGCAGATCTTCCATTGGGTGTTGTCTCTTCAAATAGTAAATCATATCGTCTTGAGTCTGGGGACCGTGATCTGTCAAAATTATCTACAGATCAAATCACAAATTCTCCACCTGAGGGTGAATTTTCAGTTAGTGGCCTTTTAGAGAATCCTAGTGTTATGCATCAAGGATATCCCGAGGAACATCAATTAAATGCACCAGGCTGTTTTGTAGGTTTAAGCAAAAGAAGGTTGGAATTTGCGGAAGTTATGCCGTTTTTTAGAGGAAACGCTACCACCAGCACTGTTTTAACCAACCGAACCTTATGCACGGAAGAGAATGCCATTGGGATTCATTTTTCTTCCATACAAAACATGTTGGAGCCTTTGGACGTTATGGATCATCGTAATTTTCTCAGCATGAATCCTGTGCTGACCAACATCACCCATACTCCCTTGAAAAATAAGTGTGGAGGGAAGGACAGCATATACAGTGTACAACCATTGCCTTGCTTTGACTTCACTTCAGTAGAAGACCCTTTTAAAGTATGTCTTGAAAAGTTAGACACCATTTCTAGATATAAACGTGGTTCTGAGCCACCATTCTTCGGGGATTCTAGTGCTTCGACAATTGTTATTAAGAAGCATCGCCATGGTGAAGAAGAGCACGGTCTTGATAGATTAGTCGGTGCTAATAAAAAAGGGTCATGCATATTCTCACCTCTGGGTTCAAAAGGCCAATATCATCATGCAGTTTTGACAAATGTTTCGGGTGGAAGCAGTTGGGAGACTATGCTGGGCAGTTGCAGAAACAACAGCACTGCTGGTGTCAGAGACCAAGGAGAACATTTGTCTGCCAATTTCAAAATACCACTTGATATAGTCATTGAAAAATGCATACTGCAAGAAATCTTGCTCCAGTATCCTTTTCCTATGCTTGCTGAGGGATGTTGATTTCCCCTTGTTTTGAGTTTCCAACTATCCAGAGTTTTCATTTCATGGTAAATGTGCTCCACTATTCACCTTCTTTCTCACCTGTTGAGCATGTCTCTATTTGTACAGTTGTGTCGTGTTTTAAGTTCCCTGGAATTTGATGTATTTTCCAAGAAACTTTAAATTTGCCTGGATATTTGATGTAAATTGATAATCTGTTTAATAGATATTAGATGCCTGATCCGTTGTCGGAACTCTTTGTGTGGTCAAATTTTGAAGCACTGCAAGATGGAACAATGAATGACGTTAATGTTGATGCATCCTGATTTAGTGATTCTAGATAATTTTTATTAGTAGAATCCAGCAAGTGACCAGAAAGTGAGTTTGACGTGATCCTGTGGAAAGTAGTTGGAGTCATCGGTCTGAAGAAATTTGAGGCAGTAGTGTGGCATATTTTCACCACATTTTGAGTTTGTATTTTGTAGTAACATAATACGGTTCTTGTCAATCTTAATCCTGGGCATACAGTTTTTTTCCCTGGTATATGGAAGTGAAAGCCTGGAAAATTCCATATTTTCTTGATTGTTCTGGTTTGCATGTAGATTCTGCTTTCCTCAATGATTTTAGATACAGGTATGTCAGCAGATTAACAATCAAGTTGCTTGAAGAAGGTTTTGACTTGCATGAACATTTGCTTTCTTTACGACGCTATCATTTCATGGAAAGAGCAGATTGGGCAGATCTTTTCATCATGTCACTGTGGCAACATGTACTCTTTTCTGAAAAATTGAACGATAATATGGTTTTTGTCTACCGCTGAAATTTTGTGATATTCTCTTATTCAATTTCTTCATTTTGTTTTGACTGCAGAAGCAGTTCTCTACAGGCATAGATCAAAGTGTTTCAGATGTTCAAGAGCTTCTTGAGATGTCAATTCAGAGGTCTTCATGTGAAGGAGACAGCAATAAAGATAGGTTATTCATTTATACTAAAGAATATGACAGATTGCCTCAGTCAACTGCAATTGGTATCTTTTTGTTGTATCTTATTAGCAATTCATTCCTTTTCCATCAACAGTGTACTTTTCTGTGCTTTCATCTGGATGCAGTAAAGTACCTTTGTGAAACTTGATTAACGTTGGATTGTCAACTATCGCAGGAGTCCATTCTTTTAACTTTTTGGGATTAGGATATCGTGTGGATTGGCCAATCAGCATTATTTTGACTCCTGCTGCGCTGAACATATATGCTCAGATATTCAACTTTCTGATAAAAGTGAAGCTTGCTGCATTCTCATTAACTAATGTATGGTGCTTGTTGAAGGTATTTGTTCTTGGCTCTGGCTCTCTTCTGTGTTTGAGTCTTTTTTTCCACGTGTAACAATTGTACTGAGTGCTTCTTCTTCTGTATTCATGGAAATGCAACTGGAACTTTGGTACATGTTCAATAATTCACAAACTGAACTGTTGATTGGTTGAGCTTTAGGCAGAAAAAACTGTTCTAGAGGATCACTTTTTTGGCCATGTAGTTCTAGGAGAATTGTCCTGCCTCTCATACAACTGATAATATTATTGTTTTGGTCTAGATTTTAGCCTTTTGCACTCTTCTTTTTGCCGTGCTTCCAATTGTAAGTAGAATTTTTGAAATTGCTGGAAGATTATAAAAGTGCCTCGTTGATGAACTTTGTAATAGGCAATACAGCTATATATTTTGGTGATATGCAATTCATTTCTTGTCTAACCTGTACTTCTTCAAATTTACTTTCTATTTTTTGTTCAAACTCTTAAATTTTCTTCCCTACTCCAAAATAAACATGCAATGCTATTGAAAAAGGAGCTAACTATCCATTAGTTTTAATGGAGGTAACAGAAGCAGTTTGAGTTTTTGTGATGTTAATTCTTGTTGCTAAAATTGGTATATGATTGTTAAAGGTTCTAGGAATTAAATATTATGTGAAGATCATTGTGTGTGATTTTTTTTTAAATTTTAACAGGGTGCAAAGCATATTAGTCAAAGTGGTAAATGTGAACTGCAAGCTGGGGAAGTTAATCGTTTTAGTATCTTGATGAATATGAGGTAACCTGTGCTATTTTTATAAACATCTTCTATTACGATCAGTTTGCCAAGTTGTTGTGTTTAGCCAGCGGAGCAAAAGATTTCCCTCTATGCCCTCTGGCATATATCCTCCGCTACTTTCATTTTTCTTAAAATTTAGAGCAAATGAAACACTTAGGGCTCTTGGAAATTTCTTGTAAGAAAACTGATGCACTGACTGGCTGTTCCTGTTGATGAGTTTCTTTTATGTTAATCAAATCAAATTAAGCTACTCGGCTTCGCTGATTTCATATGTTTCTTTCAGATTTCCGAAAGATTTAAGTTGAAAATAATCTTTCGTTAGTTTCAGAAGCCCATGGAAAAGATACTACACCATTAATTGTGTCGTTTAACAAGCATAGGCCTGTCTCAGGATATTAGAAAGTTGGTTTGTCTTTTAAGGTTCATTTATACAAGATTGATTTCGGATCTCCTACTTGAAGGGGGGTTTTAATAGGCATGAAAATTCTCTGTTTGTTCTCCTTTTCCAAATCTTATAAGTTCAGTGGATTTTCAATGAAACCTATTTTCGAGGCTGAGAAAATTAAAATTTGAGTTATACCATGGGTGAGATAGAGGTTTCGAGGCCAATCCGTTGAGTTTGATTCCAAGGTCTTTTACCTCTGGGAATGGTCAGATTTGGCATTCTGGTACAAATTAAGCACCATCGGTTTTCTAACTCTGCATCCTCCTGTCACGTGGTTGATTAATGCTTAAGGTAGCTCCACTCACCCTGTAGATGTTGGAAAGATATTTGACCACTGGTCATTTCTTTGTTTTACATCGTCGGAAAAAAACAAGTGCTGTTTTACAGCATTTCCTCCTGAGCTTATGCAAGACCTCGCTTTTGATCTTTAGGTAATCATATTTAACCGTTATGGAGACTGACAATTGAGGAAACATTTCATGATTGCAGATGATGCATGATGATATATCTGTCCATGTATTGAGAGTTTAGGACCTTGGACTTTCTAATTGCAATGATTGCAATTTTAGATCTGTCGCTTGTTAATTTTTGTTGATTGGTCTATTAGTGGCGTCATTTTCTATTCTGATAGTATCTCTCTTATGTTGTGGAAGTTATGTTTGAAACTCATAAAGGAAGTTTTCTTCTCTCTGTGATATCAGGCACCAGTTGAATCATTTCGTATCCATGTTACAACAATATGTGCAGTCCCAGTTATCTCATGTTTCATGGTCTGGTTTTCTCCATTCCCTTCAACATAAGGTTCTCGCAAACATTCCGAGAAGTGCATTTCTTGCTGTAAATTTCTTAGAAATAAGTTTTAGTTCTTCATATCTCTGTCCAGTTGGTGGATGAGGATCCTATGGTGAAGTTTGCTTTGTGCGGCCCAACTTATATTATGACTTTATATTTTTTGACATGTTTCTTTCCAATCTTTTTCTAGATAATTCCCCTACATGTTCAATTCATGGCTGAGTTGCGGAATTTAATTTGTCTTTTATAATAGATATCAGATAATGGAAACTGAGAGTACCGGGAAAACTCTTGATATGAGGTATGGGAAAGTGGTCTTGTATGTTGCAGTCGTCTTTCTCCTCTTTGAGTGAGAAAGACTAGCAGTGATGTTTTGTAGCCTGAACCCGCAGCTGCTGTCTTACTTCATTCTACCCGTGTTTGCATTTAAATTGCTCTCTGTATGTTAGGCTGTTGACTTTAATTTTCACTAAGCTTTTGTGAGAGATTTACAAAGGCATCTATCCTTTTAGTGGATGTGTTATCTTTTTTCGCTTTTGCCATCAATCCTCTTGTTTTTTTATGCCTCGCAGAAACTGAGTTGTCCATGGAAAAGTTGCTGGGCATGCATCTTTGTCATGTAGATTACCCGTGCCAAAATCAATGAACATGCATTTCTGCTTTATCCGCCTCTTTCTCTTAAATTACGTCCTATCTATATTATTTTCGTTAGCTTGAAAATTCCCATGGTCCATGTAGGTCAAAGATATGATGGATCTTGAGTCAGTGCATATGGAATATCTTGCCGAATCACTTGACATGTGAGTTTGCATTTCACTTTGGTTCGAAGTTGTTAGACTTTTACTTCTGAAAGATTGTCCTAATCGGTCATTGTTGATCTCATTCCTTGCATGATAGTTGAGCCTCGCTGGGTTTAGGAGGGAATGAAGTACAAAAACTTAACTGATTTCTTTTTGCTTTGCTTACAAGCAGTAACCAGACTGCCCAACATTTGCAGCAATTTCACTAGGTTCAAAGTGATGTTTTATCCACCTGGGATACAATTTGGCCACTGATGTTAAATTGAATGAAAATGAAGTTACTAAGTTAACTTAGTGGTTGATGCACAGCTATCATGGCAGTTGAAATGGCGAGATTGATTCATGTTCTACGATTCACAACAGCTCTTTTCCTTTTTTATCTCTCTCTCTCTCTCTCTCTCTCTCTCTCTCTCTCTTTAATCCTGTCCAACTGCAAATATCTTTTGACCATTTTTTTTTTTTGTAAATATCTACAGTGGTAGCCATGGGAAGATGTGACTATATGTTCTAATCATAGTGATATTTCTGCAGCTGTTTTCTGTCAGAAGAGACCCGGGATATTGGTGGCATAATACAAAATATTTTACAGTGTGCCGTGGACTTTCGTGGTACCTTATACGGGGGTGCATGGAGTATAGGAGGACAAGGAGACCTATCAGTTAAACAACCTATGATTAATTTTTCCCAGGTAATGCTCACTGTCAGTTGAAAGTACTTCTCCTAGTTTCCCTCTATAAGATCCTCTCGTGTGTACCAAGCAAGAAAAGGGTCCTGCATCTGTGCTCTTGAATGTAATCTCTTTGAATATTTGTATCCTTGTCTTTGATGATGAATTTTAGATGATCTTGTTTGTTGATTATCTTTTCACCTTTTCCCGGGTGTTTGCTTTTACAGGTGCGTGCTACGAAGGAAAATTTTGAGAAAAACCTCAAGGAATTACACCTTATATACCTTAGGTCAGCCAAACACGGGAAATTCGGGCTCTCTAAGTTATGGAGCTATCTTAATTTCAATGGCTATTTCACGAACAACATTACTCGAGATGCTTTCTTATGGTAATCTCCGTGGCGAGCCAATCCCGTCGGCTGGCGAATGTGAATCCTGAGAGACCTCCATTGATATTCCGGAAAAAATTGTGTTCAACTGGACGCCTCGTATAAGGCATGTACTGTTGATCTCTTCCGATATTGTGAAGCATTTAATCTTCTCAACACAATTGAAGATCGAAGATGTATCATTCACAAATTATATGAACTCTTCATCATCAATGGCAGTGCTCGCATGCAGTTGGGGTGCGGTGGCATGCATGTTGGCTTCTATGTACATTCTGTCTATGACCTGCAATCGCTTATAAAGACAATCATTCGCGACATCCCCAAAATATTGTTCTTGAACCATCAATTGATCGTGCTTCGAGTGAGATACAAGTTCAATGGGAAAGGGCCATCTTCTTTCTACTTCTCCCGATATTTTTTTCCTAATTAGAAGTTCTCTATTAATTTGGTAACTTCACAACTATTAGATATTAGAAACTTTTTAACTACAGTTCATTATTGGTAATTTTGCAAATGAGAAGTAAAAGGTTTTAATGACTTTCTTTATTCAAAATGTCAGTTCTCTTCTATAGGTAATTTGTAACTTTTTACGTCCTTAGTAGCGCTTTAAGCTAATTTAAACCATTTAAAGTTAATAAACTAGAATATCCATTAGAAATATCCTCAAGAGCCAGGGTAAGTTGGTGACGTCGAAAAGGAAATAATAGTCATTTGATTAGTCTCATTTTGCAAACTATACTCTTCCTATCATATTGTAATCGAGGAATTACTAGGATAAGAGGCCCGTGGGGCGGTCTAAAGACTAGATGAGTTTTGCCTTGACTCGACTCAAATCCATGATGACGCTTACTAAGATGGAAGTTAGATGTTGACCTCGCTTTCTCTCACATTAATATAAGCGCGAGCAAGAAAACATGTTAGAAGGTATCGACGCTTTCTCTAACTTTGAAAACGGTGAGCTCGATTGGCATTCCATTGACAGAAAGATCAATAAACGTGACAAAGGGAGTGACTTTTACAATGGAAGTAATTTCAGGTACAGAACAAATTATCAGACTTCATAATTTCCAGGGTGGAACTAAAGCAATGATTTTGCCTCCTGAATCAATGCCATGGCATTCCCAATCTCTAATTGCATCTTCCCTGATAAACAGGAAGAAGAACCATCAATTTCCCCTAATAGCTGCGCGTTTCGCTGTGAAGTTATGGCTCTAATTTCTTTTAGTTCTTCTAGTCTTCTGAGACTCCCATGCATTTCCTCTTGCAGAATCTCAGCTTCTTTTGCCCTCATATCAGCTTCACATACATGCTCGTGGTAGGAGAGAATTAGACTCTGAGTATCATGCCGCGCGTTCTCTATAGTCTCCGATAAGCTCTCTCTCTCTTTGATGGCACCATGAAGTGCAACTTCCATCTCCTCCACCATCCTTGAAGCTTTGGTTATCTCCATTCGCACAGCTCGGATCTCGTCATCCACCTTCGCATGCTTCCCGCTCAATTCCATGTATTCCTTCTTTATGAGCCCAAGTCTTTCTCGGCAGCAGTTAATCTCAGTTTGTAGCTTGGTTTTTTCTTCCTCGGATTGGAGTAAATCTGTGGCTTTACTACCCCAGTTTCTCTTTTCGGTATCAGCTTTCTCGACATTATCTATAGCAAGAAGAACCTTTTCGCTTTGTTGCTTTCGCTTCACTTCTTCAAGTTTTGATTTTAAGCACACCAGCTTGTTCCTTAGTTCTTCGTCGGATAGTTGATTCTTCCTCAGCAGTACCTCAAGGTCATCCTTGCGGGCTTGAAGATGGGCCATTTCATTATTCTTCTGGTCTAGGTATGACGTTGAAGCATTGATCCTTGCCTTGGCGCGAGCTTCTCGTTGTTCAGAATACATTATGGATGACAAGAAACCTGATAGAGAATACTTATGAGCAGAGAACTTCTTATCAGTGAGCGATACTCTTTCTTGCGCTTCTGATAAACGCCGCTTGCATGATTCAAGATTCTGCTGATCGACTTGGACGCTGGCTTCCATTTCTTCAACTTGTCTCGAGAGTTGACCGGCCTCAATGATTGCTTTCTCAACCAAGTGAAGTTTATCAGCAGTTCTAGAAGAAAAACTGAGCTTTTCCTCCGCACTTGCAAGATTCAATTTGACCAGATTCATTTCTTGTGGTTGCAGGTTATGAACAGAAGAGACAGTTGATGGATCAATTTCCATGTAGCAATGTGAATCTGCTTGATAGTCCTGGAAGCATTGTTTAGACCCAAGCTCAGCATTCGACACTGAGAAGTCAGAAGGTTCATTTAGTATATCTGATCCGTCGAACAGGAAAGGCTTCATTAACTGAGCAGCTTCTTCCATGGAAATACTGATGTTAGAATTACAGGGACGTTCATCTGCACCAGGTCCACCATTTAATTTTTTATCACCTGTTTCCTCCAAGAAAACTTCTGATTTATCATTGTTGGTGCAATAAATTGCCTCTGAATTTCTCTGTGCTTCAAGGGAAAATACTCCAGCAACATGGGTTTCCTCAGTAGACATGGTTGCTTGACTTGATTCGTAAATATTACCTGCATCAACTTCAACAAGCTTTTCTGGACAATCAAAGTCTCCTCTAGTTCCAGATTTGACCTGCTCATTTGCATAAAGCATCCTTTTGAAGTCATCCCTCTCCTTCATTGCTTTTTCGTACAAACCCATCAATTCGTCATTTTCTTCGTGCATTTCCACGAGCTGATGCTCCAGACTCTCAACAGCCTTTCTCATCTGAGTAAGTTTCCCTTCTTCTGAGTCGGTGATAGCATCACTTTTGCAGACTCCAGTTCTCTCTTTGTGAGTACTATCAAGAGAACACAATTGCAATTCACTCCTTTCTGCAGTTGCCTTCTCGTACAATTCAATGAGCTTGTTGTTATCCTCAATCAATACCTTCAGCTTCATCCGAAGCTCCTCATTCTCTTTAGAAAGGATCATTGCACTCTCATGAGCTTTTGCCTCCCTTTGACTTGCAGCAGCAATAGCATCCACCATAGTTTTCAGCTCTATCTGATCATCAAAATTGACTATATTGACACCAGATGAGGAAGGTGGAAGCATAAGTTGCTGGTTTCCGTCAATAGCTCTTGAAAATTTCTTCTCTTGAAGCTCCCGTAATAGATCATTTACATGCCTGGAATAGTCAAGTGCAAAATGTGAGGAAGGGTGGAAACACAAGCATGCAATTTGCTAAATAAAGTCGGAAACCTCGTAAGAGTGCTCGCGCTCATATTTGTTTAGTACCTCTCTAACTTTTCTTTTTCCTCGAGACAGAAATTTAGTTTCTTGTGGAGTGCTTCCAATTCTGCCTGGTTTTGGATAATCTGAAATAAAACATGGTATCCACAAAAACTGTTTACACATTTCTGGTCATGCAGTTTCTAATAACATGGAGACCCTTGGAACTAGAAGTGGTTACCTGCAAACGGAGGAACTCATTCTCATCATTGATAGATGCATGCCATGGGGATCCTCCTTCCTGTACAAAAAGAATAAGTATGAGGAAAGAATACTTAAATGCCAGGCAGCTACAACAACCTAATAATTATATAAAATTGCAACCAAAATTTATGGGGAGAATCTGACACTTGAAGAGGAGACGAGAAAGTAAGCAGCAGAAAGCACAAGCACTGACTCGAAAACCTAACCTTAGTAGACAGAGGTAGGGTTTCATGGCCAAGAATGTCTGTTGCTGCATCTGAATTGGGCTTCTGTCTCCATGTATTTCATAGTTAGATCAACAGCACAAGCTTCCCCATATTTCAATTTGTTAAAATTTAAGAATGTTTTACAAAGAACCTGTACTGCTGAGGCATCTGAATCATGCATTAGTTTCCAGTCGAGTGCTTCTAGCAACTGCAGTAGGTCTAAACTGTAAGTGTACAAACACAAAGATAACCAAAAAAATTGTTACAAGGGTATGCCCACCTTGTTTTGTAACACCCTGATTTGTTCATTCATCATCTCTCGTTCTCCTTCCTCACAAAATGACTTCAACCTGTCCATTGGAGTCAAGAAAGCAACATAAGACAAGATAAAATGAGAAATAATTATGTTTACTGCACAAACCGTCTCAAACAATTCTTTTTGCAAAAAACAAGTTCATCTTGTCATTTTAGAATAGGCCATGGAAATAGAAAGAAAGGCTAATAAAATGTTGGATAGATATATCAAACTAGACTTCAATTCATCATGCCTTCTAATTTGTTCCTTCAACTGCAAATTTTCCATGGCAAATCTGGTCACTTCTGGGTTCCTGTCAACCTGAGCTCGTAAAACTTCAATTTCCTTCAGATATTCTTCCTTTTCTTTCAGCAAATGGGTCTCAGCTGAGATTTTTCCGGCAGCAACAGCCTCTAACCTCTTAAGTCCAGCTTCACGAAATCTTAACCTCATTTTCAGGCCTTGTATTTCATCTCCTCTTTGCTTGGCCTGATCCACCAGAGATTATTAACCATCATCAGTGAATCCTCAAAAGTCATATTTGCTCTCCCATGAAGCCAAAAGAGACCCAACATGACAGTAAGAAAAAGTCATAGCAAAACCAATGTTTCGACAAGAAAAAGGGAAAAAAAAGTAAGAAAAAGCAGGTCTTCATCTCTCATCTTAAATTGGTTTAGAAGTAATTAAGTTTTTTCAACATGTGACTTTACATTCCCAGATCTGAAGAACGAGTTTAATAATTTGTAGAAGAATATCAAAGTTGTTGCCCATCTATGACAAAAGGCAAGATAAAGGTAAAAAAAAAAAAAAATCCCACTCTCATACCAGTTGCAAAGCTGCCTGATTCTCAGAAACCAGTGCCTGTAATGCAATATCTTTGTCCTTTTCTCTTCTATATGCTCCAACAAGAGCCATTTCATAGTCTTTCTTCTGAACAATCAAAGGAATGATAAATGATGAGGAGACAGTATCAAAAAACAAGAAAACAAATTCGGCTAAATAAAAACGTTTCTTACCAATGTCGTCCTTTTATCGGATGTAAGTGGACTAAATGATCCATAAAGCCCTTCCCACTTAAAAAATCCTGGAGAGCCTGGGACGATTGTTGATAGACTATCACTTTCAAAGTTCTCTGCTCCTCCATTTTGCAAACTTCTTAGACGAGAAACCTCTTTCTAAAAATATATAGAAGAGATCAAACGAGAAATTGCACAAATTGGAAAGTCCTATTTTCTAGGAGATATGGGACTGTAAAGTATGTAAACTAGGGAAAGTTGACTAGTGATTAATAAGCGAGATCATGTTACCGTCAAGTCACACACTGTACCTTTAGCTGTTGAATTTGCACACGCATAGCAATTACATCCCCAGATGCATCCTCATTAATAATTGCCTGAAAAGCAGCGCCATTATGACTTTTTGGTAGCACTGGCGAAAGTAAAGAAGAGAACAAAATTCAAAGAGCTAATGCAAACCTACTACAAGATATCATAGGTCAGATAAATCCCGAAATATCGAACTACCGAGTGAAAAATTAGGAACGATAGGGAAACATAAGGACTTGAATATTTTGGCAGAAACATGCCTTAACAAAGCAATTGATAGCACTCTCTTCCTAGAGGGGCATCTAGGAGACACAAGCCTTATGTTCAAAACACATACATACGTTATTTTTGATAAATTTAGCACGTTGCGCAAACTTCAGAGTGCTCAGAGTCTCCAACGAACAGCTGCAACAATCAAGAATTGTAAAATTATTCATCAACATGCACGTTTTATGAAACAAATATAAGTGCACCAAACTCACTAACCAGTTGGATGGACTGATATTTGCAATTATAATTGTTTTTGAATTTCCTCCAAGTGAATCCTGAAAAAAAGAAAAGCAAGATTCTTTTGTGAAAATTTCATTCATCAAGACTTCAAATGCAACGTAAAAAAATATGTCTAGGAGTACTTGTGTAGGATAAATCATATATTTTCCATAACTTGCAACGACTAAATAATAGTTTTAACTGCTGAAGCTTTTTGCCTGGTCACACCGAGTTTTAGTTAATGCCCATTCATACCAACAATAGTGTAAATCTGCATGGACACAGGATGCATCATCCCAACAATGTCCCAATAATTTGGTACATTTCTCTCAAAGTCCACTCCTTTAAAATAGTAGGATATTTTATTGTGTGGAAAGTGTGTATCTGGACTTTACACAGTCATATAATTGAATAATTTTCAAGCATAATAGAATCATAACACGAAAGCGACTAATAGATAACTTCATATCAATAGAGTTTCTCAGAAGTCAACTGGCCTGAAGCAAAAATGTAAGTTTTGAATCCCGGTAAGGGACATGGAGCGACTTCCCATTGGATACGCTCACAAGATTCATGATCACAAGTCTGCAGAACAGAATCATCTTATAAAGTGAGATACCATATTAAAATGGCCCGAATACATGGATATGACCGAGAAAATTTTAAGATGTAGCATATAGTGCTACCCACCCCAAGGCTGAGAGAGATCTGTTAATATTTGTGGCTTCCTTAAGACGTTCTCCCTCGGCACCAGAGCTTTTTTGTCTGTGAGAAAAATATAACATAGCCTCACATTCACATAACTTTGTGAAAATGTATCTACTCTAGTGGCAAGATGTTATGGTTCTCATGTACCTTTCCGACCCTGCTAGATCAACAAGATTGAGCCGAGCAAATCTGTGGTGAGTAACACCTTGGGACTCCCACTAAATTGAAGGCTCAATTAGAACACATAACTAAGTACATAAACAAGAGTATGAATTGGAGCATCCAAACCACTATCTTAAATAGGAAACCATTCAGTAGAGATTGGAGGCAAATAGAGAAAGAAAAGAAAATGCTAACCTTGCTTTCAATGGCACATGTAAATACACTATGAGAACGACTGCTTGCACGGTTCATGTTGGTTGCAGCAACCTTTCTATTGGCGGCTCCCTGCAGAAGGAGTAGAGATTAAAGTACATCAAACAACCTTTGATGTGGTGTTTAATACATTTCCCCCTCTATCCAGTTGAAAAAAAGTCCTAAAGTCACCACAGGTAATCTCGAAAAACATAGTATTGCTTGACGTGGTTTAAAACTCCCAAGTGCATTAACTTTCTTCTAGTTCTCTTCTTGCGAAAGATGATCTACCATCATGATTAGCTTCAGCTTCCCCAAGATTAAAGCATGTTTTCCCAAATAAATTAATTCAAAAGGCCTAAGTTTATCTATATATTCTTGAAAAATAATGGTCAATCTAGTTGATCTTAAGCCACACGGAAGAGAAGTCCTTGTAATGTTTATAAATAGCGACTAGCAATAAAAGAACTAAGTAATGTTATAGCTCAAAAGTTCCTTCCACTAGGCAGTGGAAACATTGAACTACTTAGCAGCTCACATACTTGAATCAGCTGAAGTATCACTTCTCGTGCACTAGTAACTTCTATCTCCTTTAGATTCTCGACATGAACCCCTTTCTTGAGGTCTTCCCTTATCTGTAAAATCGCAGGTTGACAGTTTCACAAAGTGCAAATAAAGTACAAATTGGAATTGTTTAGTCATTGTAGTGAAAAATTTGGCAACGCAAATAAAAAGCCTGAAACCAATCCATACCTGTAAATTGCTAGCAGAAGGATCCAAAAGATCTAGAATCTGTTCATTGTATATTTCCAAGAATGAACACTTACAAGTGAATCGTAATTTATCCTCTTTGCGAACCTCTTTTTCCTGTCACAAGAGAGGGAGAATAACTTTCATCACATTTATGTAATGTGTCACGTGATGTTACTGCATTGGTATTTGAGAACAATTCTCTCAAACATAGAAAGAGAAGAAAGCAACCCCATCGACTACTCTGCGCTGATTCTAACAATCGCGAGAAAGTTAGTGAGATCTTGGACATAATACAATGAAGCAACAACTCCCTAAACAACTTTTTTTTTCTTATTTTCTCCTAGGCCAAACCTTTTCTCCTCATCGAAGAGCACGAACCTTTTGAATCCGTGAGAACAAATATTCAAAAACTCGGGGTGTCATCCCACAGTTAACACTATGTCTGCGAGTTCCTCCTTCGATGTCTCCAAGCATTGTGTGAGTCTTCCCGCTTCCAGTCTACACGGAGAAAAACAAAGCCAGTCGGTACTATGGAACAAGCAAACAAACTAGTGAAGAGATTGGCGAATTGAATCCTCAAATTTACAACGGCGGATTTCAGTCTAACAAAACCATCAGTAATTAGAAGACCCAAAAACATCCGGATCATAATGAAGGGTATTGTTGTGGTATATTACTTACCTGACCATAAGCAAACATGCAACTGTTGTATCCTCCCACGCAATTTTCCACCATAGGTACTCCAGCCACTTTGAATAATTTCTCCTGTGAGATTATTCGCAGGATAGACATCTAAGAAGGTCATGAAAATTACGGAGAATGACAAAAGATATGGGGAAAAGACACTTTTACCTGGCTAACATTCTCGTCTGCGACCAGATCGAAAGTAAAACGTGACTCGGGATGGCCGGTCCAGGTAATAGTTTGACAGCTCTCTTGCCTAACACATTTGCTGTAGCCTTGCAGTGATATCTCACTGCTACTAAGAGGTCGAATTCTGATGATTACCTATAAACGAGCATGCACAGAGTTGTCATTTCTCTCTCTCTTTTACAGTGAGCAAGCTTCACTCCTTCGAACTAAGAGTTCCAATTTCAAAGCACATGTTGTGCGTAACTTAGCGAGCTCACGACCCGATGCAGAGGAAATTCGCAGCTAAATAAATCAACCAATCTAGGCTAGGAAATCAATATCTGAAGAAACCCAAGTAATTGAAATTGACACAAACCTGGACATTGTGGTCTTTCCAGAACGAAGGATCCTCGCGGACCTCGAAGCCATGGGACGACAACTCCGAGCCGCCAACTCCACCATCGTCCGGATCTTCGTTGCTCCGAATCGCCAGTGCCTGAGAATGCCCGACATTCTCGCCGGGTGTCGACTTCGCCATGAGGTCGGGATCCGAAGAACGGTCGTGAAACCCGAACCGGCTCTTGGTGGCGCTCGCGGTGTCCGAAACGGTCACCATTATCGGCTAGCGAATCACGAACGTCGTGGAGGAGGAGAAAGTCGCTCTCGGGAGGATTTCCAGCGGCGAAATCGGAGAGGGTAAAGAGTTGAAGAGAAGAGAATGAGGAGACAGAGAGAGAGGAGTTAAAGTGTCGTTGCGAGAGAGAGAGAGAGAGAGAGAGAGAGAGAGCGAGGATGTAGAAGAAAGAGAGAATGGTGAATCTCGGCGCGAGGAGAGATCCTAGGGCGGAGAGTGATTGGACTGAGACGGTGGGGATCGAGTCGCGGATTTGAATTCAACGGACCGTTTGGCTTTTGGGTTTTTTGAAAAAGAGGGCCACGGGAAATTACCGTTGCGTCCCTTAACCAAGCAATGAAACGCACCGCATTTGTATTCTTGCGGACCGTGGTGCACGTGCAAAAAAACGAGAGACGAACACGTGTAAGTATAAATATCATGTACCCACATGACAACTTTGTTTCGAGATTTTGATTTGAATTTTATTTATCGATGAGCCGACTCATCTACTGAAAAATGAGAAATACAAAAATGATGGACATATTGTTTCTTATGTTTGCCTTATGGCCCTTATCTATTCAATTTCTAGATGAAGACATGTACAGATATGAGACTCAAGTGGTGGCTGGACCACTTTCACAATGTGATCACTACTTATTCCAGTTAGGAACATAAGAGAATACGATACCATCAATTTGCCGGACGAATCTACCACTTCGTTGTAGGAAACGTGGACCCTTTTTCATGCGATGAATTTCCTGAAAAAGTTAGGAAGTGTCAAAAAGAAAAATGTAATAACAAGAACCTGATTTTCTTGCTAGCATGCTGGTAACTCAATGATGCCTTCATGAAACTACAAAGTATCAGCTTTTCATATATTGCTTAACTTTTATTTGTCTCTATTAATAACGCTTTAAATTATTCGGCTTCTATCTGAATTTACCAATCTTCGTTATAATTCGCTTACTAACAGTTTTCAGATCAAGTTACCAATTTTGATGGATTTGTTAATTGATTTTGATTCAAAAAAATAAAAAGAAAAAAATAATTCGGCCCGAGCACGGTACTGTTCAGTTCGGGTCGGCTTGGGCCGGGCCGAGACCAGGCCCGACTCCACCCATTGACACCCCTCACTCAAATGAAAATTAGTAAACCGAAACTAGCATAGTTTGTTGTTTAACCCGACAAAAGTTGGTACACTACACCAATAGACATCGGTCGTTTCATTTAGTATTCTCCAAATTTGAAGCTGGTAAGTTACGCAAATATGTAAGTCTATACAAAAGATCGTCAATTTCCAAAAAAAAAAAAATGGTATTCATATTTCATATAGGTTTTGGTAAGTTACAACAAAATACCAGAGAAAAGTACGAAGATTTTATTTGAGAAATTCTCATAGGACGGTACCGTTACGTTTCTCTAAGGCTCTGTTTGGCAATGTTTCTGTTCCCGTGTTTCTGTTCCTGTGTTTATGTTTCTCAGTGTTTCTGTTCTCGGATGATTTTTGAGAATCAGAACGCGTTTGGTAACTGCTAAATTTTTTGTTCCAGGAACATAAACGCGTTTAGTAACTGCATAAAATTTTTGTTCCCAATTTGCATTTAAATTAAATAATTATCTTTGATGACAAAGAAAAGAGAAAATAATTAAATCAAATAGTGATTAAGAAAAAGAAACGAAAAAATAAAAAAGAGTTGCGAAAAAGAAAGTTTAATCTTTTTTAGATTTAAAAATACCATCTTAAAGAGGAAATTGAAATAAAAATATCAACTATATTTGTGTATTTTTCTGACCACGAATGATATTTTTCTAATTTTTTTGGATATTTTATAATTAAATAAATTTAATAAATTTTAAAAAATGAAAACTATTTTAATTCAAAATTGGTTCCTAAGGCTCAGCCAAGACTTTCAAAGTTGATTTTGCAATTTTTATGATTTTTTGTTATTTTTAAATTAATTTTAAAAATATATATAATTATAATTATAATTATAAATCATGTTTCAACAAGAACTGAAAGTATCAATGAAAAATTCATAGAAGTATATCATGAAAAATAGTGATTTGCAAAAGTGTTCCGGAACACAAAAATCAACTTTTTTTTGTTCTGAAAAGTAGTTCAAAAGTGTTCCGAAACACAGAATCAGAATCATAATTATTTGCATTACCAAATATGTTTCTGTTCTTTACTGTTCCCGAAAACAGAAACAGAGAAAAGGAAATATTGCCAAACAGACCCTAAGTAACTGTACCACCATCACC
The DNA here is from genome assembly GCA_021437785.1 of Rhodomyrtus psidioides. Taxonomy (NCBI): domain Eukaryota; kingdom Viridiplantae; phylum Streptophyta; class Magnoliopsida; order Myrtales; family Myrtaceae; genus Rhodomyrtus; species Rhodomyrtus psidioides. Next base: position 1,891,273 of record JAILYB010000039.1, read on the forward strand.
GCACATCAAAGTGTTTCGTGCAATTACCACAATCGAGAGAGGGTATCGCAAAAAATGGTCCGACCACCAAAGGTGACGTACGGTACCGTCCTCTAAGGAACACCCGTTTTTTTTTTTTTTTTATAATCAATAGTTATTTCGACAATTACCGACATTTACTTCAATTAACCGGTACCGACAAAGACCTAATCTGTGGGCAAAATACAATAGGAATCCCCGGGACAATACAAGAACAAACAAAGAGAACTTCCAACACCAAGGAGAAAAAACAAAAGACACCAAATCACACATCTAAGACCGGATAGTGAAACGTCAAACGGGTGGTGCGTCAGGTGGAGTTGTCGGCGATGAAGCGCTTGATGACGAGCATCAGCCGTCTTGAATCCAGCGAGTTGGGATCGATGGTGAAGAAGCCATGTTGCAGCCCTTGGAACTCCACGTACTCCACCTTCTTCCCCCAAGCTTTGAGCTTCGCCGCGTACTCCTCGGCCCTGTCTTTCAGAAGGTCGGCCCCGCCGACCACCACGAGGATGGGGTCCAGGTCGAGGGGCTCGAGGTCGAGGCTCGACGGCCCGAAGGGGTTCACCAGTGGGTGGTCGGTTGTGTCTCCGGCCGGTACCGATAGCCTCCAAAACCTGACCAAGCCAAAGATCATAGGCATACTCGCATGACGTGACAGCGTGGAAGCCGGCATTCAATTATAAATGTCATTTCACCATACTTATAGAAGAGTTATCATCGTGTCATTTGTACCTGTCGATGAGTTCCAAATTGAGGAAAGCATCATTAGGACCCTCGGCCTCCGACTTGGACCACACAGTTCCCCCAAAAAACGGCGCCAAAAGCACATAACCCCTCACCACAACCGGAGCCAGCTCCGGAGCTCCGGCTCTCAGCCGAGCCGCCAAGTTGTGAGCTATGTTCCCACCAGCCGAGTCGCCCGATATGAACACCCTCCTGAAGTCGGCCACGTCGGCCAGCCACGCGTCGCTTGCCTCCAGAGCCTGAGCCTGGAGCCACTTCACGGCAGCGTAGCCGTCCTCGATGGCGGCCGGGAGCCGATTCTCTGGGGCCAGCCGGTAGTCGGGGGACACGACCACGGCGTGGAGCTCGGAGGCGAGCTTGAAGCAGTAGTTCTGGCAGTTGGGCCAGGTGCGGGAGCCGATGCAGAAGCCGCCGCCGTGGATATAGTAGAAGATGGGGAGCTTGGCAGACGAAGCCGAGGCGGAGGCCGGCTTGTAGAGGCGGAGGCGGAGGTCGTGGGTCGGGTCGAAAAGGGCGTCCTTCCAGAGGACGGAGCCGTCGTCATGGATGGGGACGTCGAAACTCGGCTTGGAGGAGCGAACGATGGAGCCATCGCTGTAGACTCGGAGGACGCCGCGGCATTCGTCGACCTCGTAGGGAGAGGCAGTGTCGGAACTTGAAGCGGTGGTAATCGCCATCTCTCTCTCTCTCTCTCTCTCTCTAGAGTGTTGGGTGCATGAAGAGTTAGTGTGTTGTGTATGTGTTGATTGTGGAGGTTATGAAGGAGAGAGAGGAGAGAGAGAGGAAGAGAAAGAGAACAAGGGAAGAGTCGAGGGAAGGAGGGCGTTAGGTTGAAGTTGGAAGTATGTGAAGGAGGCCTTCAGCTTCTTTGTCTTTTTGCTTTTGCATGAGTCGAATTTGTCAAATTGGTACACAAGGAAATTGAAGTAGATTTTGAGTTCTTTTCTTTCTTCTGGGTTGCAAAAGAGAGAAGGGAGGTCCACTTTTCATTCCGGCACCACCTTTGGCTTTGGGTGACGTGTCGTTTTTCTACATATGACTCAACCAATCCTATTATCTAAGATGACGTGTCCAGCGATCTCATTTGATTCAAGAGCTAGAGTAGTGATCAAGCCGGTCGATTCTTCTCTGATCTTTGACGTGATACAGACCCAAAAGAGGCGATCGAAAAGGCCTCTGAGACCCCTTTCAATTTGGACAACATCAAGAGTCAGTAGCCTCCGATTCATTCCAGGAGAGAATCATCTAACTTTTGTTCTCTACGTGTCCATCTGCGATTTGTCGTTCGACAACCCGTCACGTACAGGGTGATCTAAGCTGTTGGATCTAATCAACCTCTCGTGACGACAACATATCTAACGGTTCAAATCACTTGAATCACAAAAGGACACAATCTAGGCGAAAAATTCGCCCCTAATCAAATACCACAAAGAGAGTCTTGCCCAACTCATCAGATGAAGCAGGCGAAACAAGGTTTACAGATTATTCTTGCTTTTGGGGCCCGACAAAGTGTAGAGATTCCACGAGGCGCCCTTCTTGTGAAAATCCAAAATGATTCCTCCACGCCAAAAATAGGCAGAGGAGACTAAAAATTAGAGTCCATCAATGAAAATACAGCATCTTTCAAATTTCCTTTACAAATCAAGAAAGATGCTAGGAGTACCTAAAGGCCACTACAGAATCCCCCATCTTTTCTAGGCATAACTCAGGTGAACAAAAATCGAGGAAGCAGATGAAGCAAAATATAAAGACTAAGGCAACCTACTATACCATGTATACAATAACCAGTCCAAAATCTTTTGTTTATATACCGTTAAAATACACTACCAGTGACAGCCCACCGGAGATCGCCCAAGACTCCATCTCAAGAAATGGAAGCAATATGTGCGCTCAGAGTGTAATTTGCTTCAGGCTTAACTTCTCCATCCACATTAGGAACAAATGAGCAACAAAAACATCAGATCAACTGAAATCATCTTGACCATAACCACCTCGCTGATTTTCCACAAACAACTGGTGCATCTTGTATCGAGCCAATACAGTTAAAGAAGATCCATCCATCGGATTTCAATTATATATTTTCACCGGCTTCTCAAACGTGTGGCGACTCTGCAATAAGGAAAACAGCATCAGAATTAGTTATACCCAGCTATATTAGCAGGATGTCGTGATCACACATGTATCAGGTGGCCATCATAGAACTAGTATAAACAGACTATGGACAGATATGCTACAATAGCACCCCATTCACCTGATTAGCTGCATAAGCTCTTTTAGGAGCAGTGTCAGAGTGCTCCAATCCGAGATATTGCTCCCAAGCACCATAAACATCTCGTCTCTATGGCAGACAATGAAAGTCAGTACACATTATCCAGAACATTGATTTTTAATGAAAAGGTGCAATAATAGAGAAATTCACTACTTAAGTTCAGACCTGAAAACGATTTGACACTATATCATGATCCTGAAGGTACTCTGGACGACCTAACGAGAGGAATGCAAACCTCCACTGCAGAAACCCAGGCGTTAAAATCAAATGTTATGATCTGTGATTGATGTACATGACACATCATGTTATAGACAGTTAACACAAAAATAGCATGCATATGACATATATTAGCAAGCAATACCGACTAACATCATCAAAATAGAAAATCTCTAAAATAAAACTCAACAAACCTTAGAAAACTCCTCATCTGGAACTTGCAATTTCTTCTGTACACGTATTTTTATTTCAGCCAAGGTCTCACCTTCATGTATTACCAAGAAAAAGGGTTCTCCAAAGTTCTGAACTTGCTGTTTAAAGTAAGAAAAGGAAAACAAGAAACAATGCCAAAATGAAAACCTTTAGAATACCAAGACGCTCTAAACGCGATATCATCTACCAATGCCCACGCACCAATTGACTATGTAATCAAGTAATTACCATCGGATTCTGAGCAGTGTCTTTTGTGAAATGGTATACATGGATTAGACGATCATTTGGACCAAGATTTTTCTCTTCTTCTGGAATCTACAAAATTAGAACAGGAAAAGAAATTAATATACATAGATCTATCTAAAGAAATGAAACCAAACCAAAGAGTTGATGCTTTTTTTTTTTTTCGACCAAAAAAAAAAACAAGAAAAGCCTTATAGCTATTCATTAAAGCAAAACAAATATTTTATACCTAAATGCTATAACAATCACGCTTGACGAAGCATCCTCAAAAGGATATTAGATACAACAAACAAAGATACTGCTCACCACAATAAATCAAATCAGACAATAGCCTAGAACCCCATAGAAAATCCCAATACTGTAGCTTCATTTCAATATAAGATTTACCAAAAATGCTTTTTTGTTGCAGCTTCTAGGACACATAAGGGATACATGTTAAGATTTACCATATACAGCATTTTTTAGGACTTCAAAAGTGCAATCACAATTATTAGACACTGAAACAAGCAAAATTTACCTATTTACACTTAAAATATAGCTTTTAAATTCTCCAAAAGAGCACTAATTAACCATTTTTTGTAAAGAAAAGCAACAATTAACCGAGTACCAAATCTCAGCGACCACCCTAGAAGGTTATATCTCTAAATTTGCATTTACAATACAAGGTCATATACCATGCATACAATTGCAAACCAGGGAACCACCCACCTCTTCTGCACGTAATGTCCAATACTGATCATTGATGTTCTCAATTTTCTCGTTGAGGGGAAAGATCTGTATATATGAGACAGAAACTTAGTGAGACCCCTTAGATATTTCAAAGACGAGAGAGATAAAGAGAGGGGAGACAACTGGGAGATGTTTTGAAAATGCACTCTAGTAATCAACTATAACATTCACTTGATAGGATAACAGAAGATGTAAGCTTTCAATGAGATTGATAAGCCTCAAGCATTAACACCCCAACTACCAGCCTAATTATTCCAAAGTCAATGCTACAACATTGGGAAAATTTCATGACATCAGGTACGGCTGCAGAAATTAAATTAATGACAGATCGTATATTTTTGTACAATCCCTAATTTCCACACAAAGTCACACACATAGACGTATTAGTGTTGATACCATCAGCAACGGCATCTAATCAAGATATTCATGCAGAAAACAAGCAAACCTTGTAGATCTTGTGGTAGAAAACTTCAAGCAACCTAAGTTCTGCATTAGCTTCGGATAACTCTACCTGGTGTATAATGCAACAGAAGGTGAGAAGAAAAAAAAAAGGAAAAAAGGCACACGAGCCAAAAAATTAGTGCACACTTAGTTACAAATTTCCACAAGCATATGTGCTATTAGTGCACACCCAAAATTACCTTTGTCTTGAGATCACTGAGCACATCCCCAACAGTACTCTGCTTTGGAAGTCTGATCGTATGGATGACCACCTACAAGATACAGAAGCAGAAACAACAAAAATCAGCAGCGAGCCTACGCGCAGTGACAAGTATCATTTAGATACTTACTTCATCCTTAGTAGCATGATGAAATGCTACTTTTAAAGTTTTTAAACCTTGTAGTTCTGGAAGAGGGATATCTAGCACTTCATAGTACAAAATATCCGAACTCTGCACGAATGTAGAAATGGCAGACAACATTTCAGCTCCTTAAATTTCAATCCATCAGAAGTATCCATTGGATAGGATAAGAAAATCCTACCTGGTTATAGTGAACCAACATATCAGACAAATGATCCACTCCCCGATACTTTATAAAATGGGGCTTGGGTTGTTGAGAGTAACAGTTGTGAGATGTGAGCCTGATCTTTGATGCATCATCCAAACCAAGCTGCTGAGCAACTCTTTCCACAACATCATCATAGGTATACAGCTTAGACCTTGAATACAAAATTGCATATCAATCATATTGATTTCATTGGCGACATATGTGCAAGCAATGCAGAAAGGCTAAGAAAGAACTGTGTCCACACTCACATCTCCAAAGAGAAATCGTCCTCCTTGGGTTTATCAAGAGAACGGAAGTGGACAATCTACAATACATGAAGTTGCAGGGGTATATTAATCCATGCCTATGGAGAGAGCAATATCTTGAACCCATCACTAAATAAATAAACAACCCTGGGATACATACTTGACGATTGTGCACATATTCCAGAAAGGAAGGGACATCTGGATAGGAAAATTGTTCACCATTTTCAGTTGGAAGAGATTTCTGGAAGCATAGGATATCTCCATCTTCAAGCTGCAGGCAATTCAATAACTTAATTTGGAGACTTACTCAGGCAACCATGCATTTGGAGGCAATCATCTGTACCTGGCTAGCTCGAAATGTAACTTTCTTGTCAACAGGTTCACACATGACATTAGGCTCGAATTTTATTTCCTGAACAAGATACAAAAAAGATACTCCAATCATATCGCACGTCCATAGACAATAGGGTTTGTCAACAAAATACAGAGCCCCCATCAAGCATGTCGACATAATTAGGACGTCAAGTGTGAACACGGGCCTTAAAATTAATAGACCCCCGATTTTTCTCATTAATATAATTAGCTGAATAAGTATGAATTACGTAAATGCTGTAAATCCATCGATGAAAACAAACCTCATAAAGTTCAATTTCTTGGTCAGGAGAGTAACCAGCCATTTCATTTAACTTGGTCAAGATTTCTGCAGGTTTACCACTACCCTTCACGAAAAGCCTTCCAACATATCTGTATCAGAACGAAGTGACTAGTGATTTCAGTTTCAGCTTTATGTGCTACAATAGAATGTTCACAGAGGCAATAGGTGGTTACCGCAGCTCTCCCTTCTCAGGATCATAAAGCTTGAAGAACAGTAGTATATCTTCCTTTGACTTGTCAGGCGGGGCAATGGGGTGCATATCCTTAAAAAATACAGCTCAAGCAAAATGAATGATGCCACCAAGGATATGAAAGCCTTTTATTGATCAAGATGCAATGAGAAATTTTACCAGCCCAAGTTCTACTTAAAAAATACAGCGCAACTAAAATGAATGATGCCACCAAGGATATGAAAGCCTTTTATTGATCAAGATAAAATGAGAAATTTTACCAGCCCAAGTTCTACTTCCAAGAACAACTTCAATTCGGTATTCGGAACTTTATTTGACACTTCTCTCAACTGCCCCACCTACAGTACAGCGAAAAGAAAAACCAAATACAATGGGAAAGAAAGTAAAGACCAAACCAAAAGGCATTGAATCAACGGATACAGCATGAAGAAATGAAAATAAGCAGTACGGAAATGGGAAAAAAAGGAAGGGAAAAATGGGGAAAAAAGAAAGGAAGCATCCCTGCCAACAATATGCAGAATCAAAAGATATCCTTCCAATGCAGGAAAGTGAAAATTAATACCTATCGCTCTGAAGAACAATTAACTCCTACATGAATAAGCTGAACAAGCATCTTCCCCATTATTTTCCACTCATACACAGAAATAATCAACTAAGTGATAATAAAAACTCAAGTTTCAGATTATAGAAAGCAGGTAGTGAAGCACACTAACACAACATTACATAGACTAAATAGACTAACTGGTCACCCAACTGAAGCTAAACAAAAGTTAAACCCCCTCCCTCCCCCGCACCCACCCCCACCCCCCCAAAAAAAAAAAAAAATTTGTGCATAAGAAACAGCTATAAGAAATTATACTTACAGATTGTGTTTCGTCCGCCGGAGTCAATGGCCGATTAGGACGATAGGTGTGGTTCTGGCGTTTTGCCCAGAGCCAGAACCGTTGAAATAGCACAGGAACGCCGAATTCTTTGGCAACCTCCTCCTGCATGCACCATTTAGGCCACTTCATACAAAAATCTTGATGACAACAGAAGCCAGAAAAACTTCATAACACGACCAAGAACAAATAGAGCATGGAAAAGGGTCAATAAAGTTTCAGATTATTATTCAGTGTATAATAGCATTAAAAACAGAAAGCGGCATCATATTACCATTTTCCCAGTGCATCCTGAATTTTTCCCACATTGCTTGTGCACAAAAGTTGGATATACCAAGAAGCCAACATATAGGACATTAAACAAATTCTACTACGGCAAAGATACTGATGGGCTGATGAAGCATTTTCTCTTGGCCTTCAAAGCCATACAACTAATTCAATTTAATTATGTATGCTTAAGCCAAAAAGAACCTTAATGCTGACTCTCTCTGTATCGAGCCTGGTGTCAAAAAAGAGATGCTCTCATTCTTCTCTTAAGCTAAAGCACTGGAACACCATTCTTTTGCTTTAAGCGGTTAGTGAAGTTCTCAATGCCGGCTCGTCAAGGAAAATTAAAGAAACCACAATCTAAAAGTGCACCTTGAAGATGTTAAAAGGCATCTGCTTTTGAATACGGAAACTTCTAACTTTGTCATGATCCACCAGGTCAAAAAATATATCTTTTCCAATCTGTTCAGCGAGGTCTTCATCCCGCGCAACCTACAAGCACCATGAAGTTGAGAAGCTCCCATGCTGAAAAGGCATCTCAGATAACCATAATCAAAGCAGGTGGCTCAAGGCTTGAGAAATGCTCACCTTAATGATTGTGTACAAGTGCGCCTCGGCCTTCTCTTTCTTCTTATGTTCCTTTTCTTCTTGTTCTTTTTTCAATCTCTCCTAAGACATACAAGGAGTATCCTCTTTTGTAAACTTGCACTAGAAAACTTTGGTAGACAATAAATCTAAAGAACGCTAGACTCTGAGAGAGACAAGGCACGAAATCTTGACTTCACATCAATCCTGACCCTGAAAGGGGCTCACTTTATTTTACATGGCGAGAAAATGAGACAAGTGCAATGATAAGGTAGCCCAATAGAATTCTTTTAACAATTCAAGCAACATACCACTCAATCCAAAAGGATCCCGAGTTCTTGAGATTAGCTAATTATAGGGGACCTATATGAGATATTTGCATCCATCAAGAATCTTATCAACCAATTACTTAATACTTGTGATCTACAGGCTATCTGAACTTCCAATTATCGTAAACGCAGCATCTTACCCTCAGATGTTCGGCAATGTCCTTCTCATCCACATCACAGATGATCTTGTCCTTGTCACTCTCACGTATATACACTAGCATGTATGCATTTGAGTATTTGGTAAACTTAAATGGAGTGTTGTTAAATCCGGGATTTGTTGGCGGCAGCTGTCAAGTCAAATGAGGTTAAAAGTAAAAAGGAGGCAAGACCAAACATCTATCAAGGAAGCAAAATGAATATATGGCTGCAAGCAATGCTCCTTCTAATTACCTCTTCCTCTCCACCGTATTGCTCCTCCAGTGCTCTCTTTATATCTTCTTTTGTTACTCTCTCATCATCAAATTTATACCTGATCAGCGGTCCAAACATAGAACATGAGCAATAAAAGATTCCTCCGAAATGAGATATAAGGCATTCATCCATCCAGTGAGACAGAAATAACAAATCCTTACGGCCGGCCAAATTTTTATGAAATTTTTTTAATTACCAATCTGGAGACCAAGAAACAACCAAAACCCCCAATCTTATTTAGTCCATCGGTCTAAAATAAAACTGACCCACATGCATCATTTTCTATCTTCATAAGGGCACTTACAAAAAAGTCTGGAATACTTAAAGAAGTAGGATACTTAAACCGCAGGACAGAAAAAAGCAAAGGAATTCTAGGGAAAACTATGCTCAGCACTTAAATCATGATTTTGAAGAGAAATCATTTGAGGCAGCAGGAATGGTGATGAGTGATGGCCGAACCAGTGATGAGGTAATGATAGTGGTGATGCTGATAGCCATGAGACATGAGACATGACAACTCAACCAGCTATTTGGGATAACAAGTAGAGAGGATAGGCAGAGATCACTAATCAACACATCAACATAGATCATGCTAGAATAGGTTGTTTGAGAAAACAACTAATACTCCAAAGAAAGTGCACTAGTTCATCATTTGATGAGTTGTGGAAAATCTCTCTCACAGACGGTCCTCATTGGCAGCATCAACACAGTAAAATGAGCAAAGCTTCCCTAGTTTCTAACAACTTGTTTATTTTGAAATAAATAGAGCCTAAATGTGAGTAACCCTCGGAAAGTATGGAAATCTGCCACCCCAGCAAACATTTATTATTTTCACTCACACACTTCAACCTATAATCAAGATAAATTGAGTATTCTGCAGACTGGAAATTTCCTATAGCATTTGGAAAGGAGAAGTTGAAAATAGTGGGAAAATTTGCAGCTTCAAAGTTCAAAATTTCAAGTTAATAGAGAAATCACATCACTGTTGACAAACGCAAAGGATCCCAGGAGATGTGTGACCAATTATCCATACTCCATAGAATAAAGAAAGTGAGCCAAATTAGTGTTCAAAAGCCCAGCACCTCCAAGCTACACAGCATATTTTAAATGCACCAACCGCAACTCTGACACATAGAACTCTAGTTCAGGAAAATCGGGCAAAGAAGGTAAACCATAACAAGGGAAAATAAAAGAAATGACTTAGCCGATTCGAATTGAAAGCACAAGAGATGAGTTGCAATTTGATAGTTTTTCAAAATACAAAGACGGACAGTTTCAAGATATCAAGTGAACAAATGAAAAAAGGAGAAATAGCCTACCATTGGTCAGAAAGAGTAGGTCTTATAAATGCATAATAATGTCCACCATGCACCCCACCGCTGTGAACCAGAACACTGAAAACAAATGGATTAATCAATGGTAACACAGTGACAACAACTAAATAGCAGCACAAACTCTCCAAAAATGACTTCTACAGATTGAAAATAACTTCACTATTTCCGGTAAGATAACATAGAAATCTGGCAACAATGTCAGTCTTGAAAGGTTTGTTTTCAAATGTCTTCCAGGTGAAAAGCATAAGGCTGATCAATTAAAGAATGATAACAGAGAACAATCCAATAAAAAGCGGAGAGGAGCAGGGTAGAAATGTCAGGACAAAGCTGAATCCTGTAGCCTGGATATAACAGTATCTAGTAACAAAGTACTACAAAAAGACAGTGTGCAAATCATTACAGAACTTGCAAAAATCATTGAATGTTGTACTGTCCATATCATGATTAAAAGCAGCAGCTTAGATAAGAAAAACTTGCAGCATATCCAGGAAAGCATCACTTGTCACTTCACCACCATTTGCACTTTAAGATTCAAGTGTATGACTGACAGACCTCAGAATATATATCACGAGGCACCAATCAGAAACCCATATACACCACAAGTTGCAAGATACCCATTGATTTGCGGAAGGATCACCCATTCGAGGCTTGATTTAGTGATATAGCCGCATGTTAAGTCATTAATTAATATAAGTACAACATTGTGGCAAATGAACAATACTTGTACCTGTGGAGTGTGTAGAGATTGCGAACACTCCTATCAGCATCAGGAGACAAATATTTACCATCCCCGCGGTCAAGATCAAGTTGCAGAGGAAACTCATAGCGATCATTGATCTAAAAATACAAGCATGAAGATCCTCAATGACAAGGATAAAACAATGCCTACCTAAACTGCAATGGTACTGCTAACACATTAAAAAAAAAAACAGGAATCAAACAAAGACTAGTCACATTATCTTGCCTAAAATGAATCCAGACAATACTTAAGCACATCAAAACTAGCCAGTGCTTCTGCCTGTAAATTAGGAGTCAGCTAATATAGGTGTACACCTCGCACTTTTGCAGAAGTTTAGCATCTTGTAGTAGTAGGCCACCAGTGCCACAAATTATAACCGCATAGAAAATGAAGTACAATGCAAGCAAAAAATATTAATGAACCCAGAACTCCTATATAAGTTGAGAGCACTCAGCAATCATGAAGGCAGCACATAATTTCAAGAGGTATCAACCCCCCGCACTACCAAACGAATCAAAGAGTTATACAACGTTTATCTAAACGGCTGACCTTCACCATAGTGTCCCGCATAAAATCATATTCAAATCGTTTCAATTGGAGTTGAAGAACAGGGGGGAAGTCAATGAACAGAACCCCCTTTCTTGCATCCTGAAATGACATAAAAAATCCATACCATCATCATCAAGTAAAAGCCAGAAGAATGTAACCTTCAACCAAAAATTCAAAAAAAAAATTGAGGAAGCTTTGGTAATATTAGATAAAAAAATCCATACCATTACCATCAAGTAAAAGCCAGAAGAATGTAACCTTCAACTAATAATTCAAAAAAATTTGAGGAAGCTTTGGTAATATTAGATAGCCTATAATTGATCAATCGGTTCAGTTCTCATTGTGCTGATAAAATTTCCTCCTAATCGCGCAATAAAGCCATAACGTAGCCTATGAGTGTAACCTAGTGACGCAGAGAGAAGCGAATTTGGAAAACAATTCCAAAGAATACTCGAAATTTTGATTGAATGATAGAATGATAATGTGCAGATTACATAGAGCGGACGTCCTTTATATAGAGATAGGACTCCTAAAGGAAATAGAATTGCTTAAAGATAACATAAAACAAATCAAATCTAATCTAATCTAATCTAATCAAACAGAATTGAAATCAAATATCACGATTATCTATATCGCTAAAATTCTTAAAATAGAAAAATACCTAAAACTCTATCTAAAATCGTAATATTGCGTTTTTCCCGGAAATTGTATGTCAGTTGTCCTGCATCACCTAGAGTCTATCCTTTTAATGCCTACATCATTCGTCGGTGACTGCGTTTGTGGCAGTTGGATTGTGCACTACCGCATCTGAACGAGCAACTAGTATCGTTGTCTATGATTAAATAATTTCACATGGCCAGTCACCTGAATTCTGCAGGCTGCCATACTTGTGAGAACTTAAATTTAGGCCATCACTCCAAAAGTGAACTAATTGGCCATCGAACCACCAATCAAACTATTATTTAGGTTCCGACAAAAAGAAAAGGATTATTATTTAAGCATATACCCTGAATGAGTTACACATAGATAATCTAGTAGTCCTTGTTTTAAGAAACTAAAAGGCAAGAATGGAAACAGCTAGAACTACATAAGACGACGATCTCGAGCCTTTCAGCCATCATAAAAAGCCAAGAATGTGAACAGCAGAGAAGCAACATCACAAGAGAGGACACTAGGGGAATTCTAATTCCAGGTCTGTTAAAAGAAAACTGTGACTCGAAACAATACAAAGTATATTATGTGATAACTGAGTAAAATGTCTCCCTTACAGAAGAAGGAGAAGGGTGATCAGCTAATATTGGCTTTAGAAGCCACTGACTCATTGAATATATTGTATGGGAGACTTTAAGGACTCGATAGAAAATTAGCAGTTCTGAAGGTTTATTGCGAGTTAATTTTCCCCCAATTACACATATTGACCCAAATCGGACCATAAATGCATTAACGTTTGAGAGGTGAGTAAACAAGTCTTGATTCAGCATTTGAGTCTCAAAAACCAGAAAACCATTCAAGAGACGTAACTGACCAGAAAAAAACAAGCATAATCACCTAATGATTGATCTAAAAAAAGTAAACCTTGATAAAGCATCTCCAGAAAAATTGACATAAATGAAGGCCCTCAAGTATGCCTTCCAGTGAATGCTTCCATGCATAATACTTAAAACAGGAGCAAGTGAAGAGTGTTTGTGTCTGCTCGAGCATGTTCATAAATTGAACCATCAGTAATTACCAAGATTTCCTTCGATAGAAAGACTAACCTGCAACCCATATTGCTCAGCATGGTACTTATTATCACCCTCCAGGCGTTCAACTTCAACATACTTATCAAAAGAAGCATAAACGTCTCGACAGCCTTTGACATCAAGCTGAAGGTCTTAATAATCATATGTGAACAGATTAGCATCAGCAAAAGAAAAACCCTAAAACATTGCTACGATCAAAATGCTAAAACAGTACCATAGAATGACTCCTTTCTAGTAGATTTGTAATCTACATTAATGCATTCGATGTAATTCATATGATGTCCTTCAAATAGTTTCTGTATAGTTCCCTCGACGACAGTACCCTGTACACAATGGTTCCCGTGAATTAGTACATATCAAGAGAAGTTCGGTACTTTTATCAAGTTCACTTTTTTCACCTTCATTTTGTCTTCAAGCTTTTCGCACAGAACCCTGTTTAGTTCTTGCACATCATGCTGCATGAAAGAATCGTATGTGTCCCATCCAAAGGACTTGGTCAACTCTTTCGTTGCTACACTGCTGTCGCTGTACTGGAGCTTATAAAATAAACTCTGGAGAGCCAACGGGATACTCGCAGACGGCATATCATTCTCAGTAGTAGGCATATGGTACACAGCCTGTAACAGACGGTCCAACCATTCAAATTAATACAAAGTACTACAGCTTCACTTTTGAATGCTAGCCAGAGTAATCAATCAGCACAGCTTTACCTTCCTGAAGTAAGGAATATGATAAAGTGTCTGGAGAAGAGAGTTCATATAACATGTCGCTCCTTGGTTTTTGAGACCAACATAACCAGTCTCTTTTTTGGAGTCATATGTCCAGTAATCTACAACTCTACGAACAATAACCTCAGCTTCCACTATAAGAGTATCGTTCACCAGATATCCTCTAGCAGGATCATAAAGTTCACTAAGAGGCATAAAGGATGTGAAACCCCAATCACTTTCCCGGGCATTGAACTGGTGTTGCGTATCTGGCAAAAAAAAATATGGAAAATATCCTCTTGAGTTGGAGTAAAATTCATCTGGCACAAGTCCCCAACATGCTATGGTTACATAAGGATCCATTGCATGTCAAAATCCAAGATTATTTAACAATCATAAGGTGCATTAATTCACGGCAAAGATTGATGGCTGCTTAAATATTTCCTCACTTCTTTTGAACGACAAGCAACACAGCAAAGCTAAGCTAGCAAAATCATCGAGTAAAATCTAATGTCTTAAAATGAAGGGAAAGATTAAGCATATATCTTTCGAATGGAATATTCATCTACAAGAAAAGGGTGGTTTTCCTAAGCATAATAAGCAACCCTACATAGTTGGTCCTTATCCAGTAACACATGCATCCCCCCAGATATAATCAGACATGTAGCCAAACTCATGATATTTTTTAACTTTTCTTACATGAAAGTTCTTTGAAGTGCATGAAGGGGAGCATTCATGGGTCACAATCCATATTAGAATATGCTAGCACCAAAGTTGCAATATTAAAGAAATGAAAAAAATTAGATTTTACGAGATATGTAAAATCTTCAACTAGAAAAGAAATCAATCGCCACATTGCAAAGGAAAGAAGCCACCATTGAGAGTACAATACAATATAATAGCCAAACAACTCTATGGGCATATAAACAAAATGCTCGAGCCTATTTCATTTTACCAAGTTCAAATTAGATGATCATTTGTCCTTCAAGAGACGCGCATAATAGGTAATGAAGTTTCATGAGTAACTTTGCTCTAGTCATACAAGATTGAAGTGGATGTTCCTTCAGTGAGACGGCGAATGGGAGGGGAACAAAGAGGAGTAGGAGGAGAAAAAGGCATACTCAGAAAACAAAGAAAGAAGCGTATACATAATTGACCATAAACAAACTGAAAAAAGGATCAAAAGTAAGCTCTCCCTTTAAAACAGTATGCTCTATTTAGAACAGTGTGCTCGCTCTGCTACAAACAGCACAAGGTGGTCAGCCAAAGAAGCGGAGATTATGTGATTGAACGGGCAAAAAGAATACATAAGCTTTCTATTTTTACTATAGATGAAAACAATTCATCTTGGGGGTGCCAGTGTGTAAGATTAGTCATGCGTAAGCCATCGGACCCAAAAGATCTGCATGCTAACAGTAGCTTGAATAATCAACCATAAACACTATTTCAAAAGCATACACTATCTGCGAGAATTTCTTTGCCTGACGTCTCCTATTTTTCACATAAAAGACTACAAAAGGGGCTAAAAAGCCACTACCTTGTTGTGACCCAGATTATTTAGCTGTCAATAAGCTTAATGAAATTGGATATCTTCTGTATCTATCATCACTGGAGAAAATAATACTGCATTGTCTCATCATACATACGAGCTTCCTCAAATACAACCAATACCAGACAAATACAAAGTGGACATTCATAATGGAAATTATTTTATGGTAAATATCTCAATGACTTCTAGATGTCAGATCATCAGCAAGCACATTTAGCAACTACATAAGATAACAACATATACAATTTCATCCACATGTTAAAAGATGTACCTTTTCTGACAGTATATTTGTTATGTATTTGATTTATAACGCCTAAACTGAACTGCGCATATCTACTCCATCCATATGGCAAGCTCGCCGAATCAGCAACGTCCAAATACATAGACAAGTAGTCCCATTGTTTCCTTTTGGGAAAACAAGTACCCGCCTGAAGTAAGCAGGGCAAGCAAAGAAATGTTCAATCCAAATATATACACTACTCGTAAATTAAGATATTGAATTTGCATTAGTAAAATACCATTTATAACCACCAACTACGAAAATTTCAGAGTAAAGCTTCTTAGTGTTCATCCTAGAGAAGTTGTCAATTCGCCATGTAAATCTTGATGGAGGAGGATCATCCACTGGCTGATTGTCTGCTGGGTTTGTAGCTTCAGCGGGCGCTGCCACTGGTGATCGCCACAACGAGAAAAGGAGCAATTAAAACCCAAACTGACATTAGAATGGATAAGACATCTACCCAACAGCAACCAGAACTAAAACTTCATTAAACTGCTATCACAGAAAACTCTAAGAGAACAATTCTCGATCCTGCATGCTCCCGATAGGCAAATTCTGTGCCCCTGATAATTAAAGTACATTTGAGATGGGAAACCAAGATGATTACAATAGTTAAGGGAATAAAAACAGCAAAGCAAAGATACATTTGGGCGCAAAGGTCAAAGGCCCGTATGATTGGAGAGGGTACTACTAACAGTACTTGACTACGGATCCAAAGAGTCACCTTCCATGGGTTGGTGATTGTTCTCAGCCAAATCCGAGTGGGGAACGAGCATCTCCTCATCCTCCTGTTGCTGCGACCACAAAGCAAAGCCGAAATGACCATCCTCGCGGATCCACAAAGCGCATTAAAAAACCCTACGGATTTGCTCAAAAACCCCAACAATTGACAAACCAACGGGAGACGGCGTCCAGATTAAACCGACACGCCGCACACGAATCAACACCAAAGCCCTAGCGGAGACTAGCACACCTAGCCAACCCAAGCCATCGGAGGCGGCCCCGTGGCGCGACGAGCGGGCGAGCGAATGTCGGCCCGACACGCACATTCTCGATGCACAAAAACTACAGACGCACGCAGATTGCACACGAATACGCAAGAGACACGATTGCGGGTATGAAGCGAGTGATTCGAGGACGTACATCGATAGGGGCAGGAGTCATCACGGTCATGAGTGGATACGAGAATTGGTCGTTTCCTCACGGTCCCTGAACACAGACGATTCAGAACGAGCAGCTATTTGACTGCACAATACAGAGAGAGAGAGAGAGAGAGAGAGGGAGAATGGGAGCGAAGGAGGAGATCACCAGAAGCTGGTCGTGGTCGAACTTCGAAGGGGGAGAGAGAGGAAGGTCTTGGTCTTTATGTGGATGGATGGGTATTTTGGGGATTTCCCACGTGCATTTGGCACCCGGTATTGTATTTTCATGCCATTACAACACTAGCATATTATTAGCAACACACAAATCATTTTCTTCATTTTTCATGGTTTTTGAGATCAATAGAAAAACAACCTTAACGATGTGCAAAAACTCTTTCTTAACGAGCAACAATGTCTCCAAAAAAAAAAACAAACAAACAAACGAACAGACCTTATCTTCAGTTTTATTTCTCGTGACTGGAGTTAAAATTTCGCAAGTTCACTTATCCATTTTTTTAGACTTTAGCAATCACCATGATAAAAAAAAAAAAGGGTGCTTATTGATCAATGATAATCAAGTGATTAATGAGTGATGTATGAATAACATTCAAATACGCACTCAAGTTAGAAACTTTGTGGATTTTTGCTTTCTATAACTGTACTTTTTGAAAGCAGTGAATATCGAGAAAGACCATCTTGTAATAAAATTAGTGTACTTTATCTTGTCACAATGCATTTCATTTAGAAACTTTTTTATGGGTAATTACATATGGCGGATTTTAATTTGTGTGTTGCGATCTGGGAGGAGAGTTGTATTATGCATGTTTATGTCATAAACCTTCTATTATACTTTAGTTGTTGTTTTTTTTTTGTAAGGAATTATACTTTAGTTGTTGGTCATTTGTGTTATTATAAATTTATTTGCATTTTGAATGAGAATATCTGGATAATTGAATCAATCGCAATCTTTACTTCCCAAAATACACTATTTAGTTAATTTATAAAAAAAATTATCATCGAACCAAATCTAAATTAGTATTTTATATCTTTTTCGCCTATTTCAATTTTACAATTACAAATAAATTTCATGTCTAGTCTTCATATCATGTCGATAATTTCTTGCCAAAGGTATAAATTTCGTAATTTCGTAAGATAACTACTTTACAGAATGTCAAGGAAAAAGAAAGAAATAGAGAACCGGCTCATTAGTGAATCAATCCGTCTATAAATAGTAGAGAAAATGAACTTTTAAACATCAAT
The DNA here is from genome assembly GCA_021437785.1 of Rhodomyrtus psidioides. Taxonomy (NCBI): domain Eukaryota; kingdom Viridiplantae; phylum Streptophyta; class Magnoliopsida; order Myrtales; family Myrtaceae; genus Rhodomyrtus; species Rhodomyrtus psidioides. The sequence continues at coordinate 1,909,584 of JAILYB010000039.1, forward strand.
TGCACATGCTTTGATTCAATATCGAACATGCTTTGATGCAATATCGAGAAAGGCCAAGTTCATTGTCGAAATGGAAGAATAAAAAAATTATGATAAGAGGAGAAAAATAATCGAATAATCATTCTCATGCCGTATATACATTGTCCAATCAAATAAAAAACAAAAAATTCACTTGTCTATTTATGAGTTTTTTAATAAATATTCGAGATAAGCCTGATAAGGGATGAAGCGATCTAAAACTCGAAAAGAAATTTTGAATTCAATTCTTATCTCCATCAAAGGTTATTTTTCCCAGAAAAAGACGGCTACAGCAGAACAGAAAAGGATGTTCTGCAATGTACCAGAAGAGTGAAAGCTCAACGCCAAAAAACTGCATAAAATGCCGGAACATTGACAACTTATCTTGCCATGAGTCGTCTAAAGATTGAATCGCTGGACATGTCGGTCACGAGCTTCGGTCTGCTCGTTCCTTTCTTCTGGATACAAATCGGGGATGGCCCCAGGGGACGGAGTGGACGAAGCGACGGCCGGAGAGGTCGTGACAGCCGCTCGAGACAGAGCATCTTGCGACCGCAATTCATGTTCCGAGGTCCACAAAACATCTCCTGTGTGGTAGGACTATCCACTCCGTGCTCAGCCAAGCACTTCTCCACAGCCTCGGCGAAGTTCTTTATGGTTTCAAGATTTGACAGAGCCCTGGAGCCTGGAGTAGCGGGTCGATGATCCTGTCCCCTTTCTCTTCCACTGCATTGGTCATTGGGCCAGGTTCACTCTGGCTCTCTCGGGGAGCGCGCGGGATTAAGAGCCGGCCTCGCACGCAGTACCTCAAGTAAACCACCTCGAACGAGCGAACATCGTACTGGTCTGTCGTTGGTTGTTCCCGAATAAACATGGCCGAAAACCCCAACACCGATCACTGCATTGGAGTCGAAGTTCTCGGTCGCTTCTTGTAACTCCGTGAAGGAGAAGTATGGTAGAAATTCCTCCTGTGGGATCCTATCGAGGTAATGCTGCTCGTGAAGCTCGTGTTGCTGGTGCAGGTCATGGTGAATCCAACTGTGGCAAGTGTGTTGCCGCTGTTGCGAGCAGATGGAGCAGCCTTTTATCTCCCATCAACCCCGTCCAAATTATTCTCAGAGTTGCTCATTATCAAGCTCTCCACACCATTCAAGATGTCGTTCACCAGGCCGATGTCCTGATTCATCAGACCGACTTGAAATTTTAGCCCGTCCATCATCCGGGTAGATAATTCAAACACAATATCTTTACAGTCAACAAGTCCGAACCGGATATCACCGTCTTCCGGTTGATAGACACATGGAAGTAGAGATCATTGAACGACTTGTTTACCGTATCGCAGAAGTCTAGCCTGACCGCTTAGTCAAAAGTTCCCATTGAGATCGAAGTTCCAGTTGAAGTTCGGTCTTTTGCATGTTTTGCATCATCCGTCTTGACAGCATATGCATACAAGGTGGCCAGGACAGTGGATGCGTGCATTATCTCGGGATATTTGATGACTTTGGATCCGTCAGGAATTTGTCATGCTTGGCATCGGTCACCCAATGCCTCCCCAATGTGTTGTTCTGCGAAATGACGATGTGGCTCCGCCCACATTGAGCCTATAAACATATTGGTAATTGAAAGCACCGGCACTTTTAAAATCTTCAACGGCAAAGAGCGCCGAGTCCACGCATCGGTAATCAAGAAGTCTGGAGCCGAAACCACATCGCCCGTCTGTACAGTGAGCAGTGGGGTTTGGTGGCCCGAACTCAACGCCGCCCCGCCCTGGACAATCGAAGGAGTACGTGGCGGCATTCGGAAATTCGAATGTGGTCGTCTTTGGCTTCCAAGTTCTCGCAGAATTAACGTCAGCCCTCAATATCCTTATATCTAAGAAGGAATTAGCTCGCAGTCGATGATGATGATGTTGTCCGTCGGCGGAAACGGGACCATGGATGAAACGCTGATGTCGGGTAAGTTCAAAAGAGCAGAGAAAAAGGACCAGGCGGATCGTCCACATTGATTGTGACGGCGACGTTGTGGGGGCTAGAAAAGGGTCCGATTCTGGGCTTCGTGGGTTTCATTCGATCTCCATCTCCTCATGGACTCCAGGAGGAGAGAACTTGAACCAACAAGGATTTTCCCGGAAAATGCAAGAAAATTATTGCCCGAAGTGGTTTTCGTTTTCCCGGATGCTGGTTACAATTTGTGTGGAGCACGGCTAGAGCCTGGAAGGCGACAGCGGAACTGAACTGTGTTCGGTAAATCTTTTTGTGGGCTATCATTCTGGAGAATCATTAACAGGCAGAAAAATACTCTAGAGACTGCTAATATTGATCTCAACCGTTGATCAGACTTCCATAACGGGATCCACTTTTGGTAAAAGGCGTAAAAGACAGAAATGAATGTGCTCCACGAGATCAGGAAAATGTAGAGTCGGACCATAATTTGTTTTTTTTTTTGGTTCGTTTTGGTAATCATTTGGAACATCTGCATGCTAATACATGCAAGTTGAAACTCCCCGTTGTTGAGCTGAGACGACCTTTTCCTTCTTTCTGTGCCTGGTCAAATGAAAGATCTTTCTTGTTCTGCTTAGCCAGTTATAAGCGGGGAACCTCGAGATTCACAGTATGTGATGGCCACTAGTGATCGGTTCTTGATCCGGTGCGGTCCCACCCGAGAACCGATAACCAGACTGGAGGAACCGGTTCTCCGTTCTTGGGATCAGAAACCGGAATGGTCCTCGGACCGGTCTAGTCTAGTTCCCGAGCGGTCCAATGAGACCAATAAATTATTAGTAGGGGTGAGCAACACGGACTTTAATTTGAATATGTTAATTAACATTAGGTTTGCATTTAAAAAATTAAATAATAATAATCTGTCCGATCCAAAACGATGCAATTCACCCCTGGAATTGGGAACTGGATTGAAATTCATCGATTCCAATTTTATGGAATCATGAACCGCCAGTTCGATCCGATCCGGGTGGTTCCCGGCTTGGTCCGTCCATCTTGTTCACCACTAATAGCTACTGCAAGTAAAGCTTCATTAAAAAAAAGTTACTTTATTTGCTTTGAAATGACTATCCTTAATTTACCGTGATATTAACAATTTGTTATGAGACACCAAAAATAAATAACAAATAATTAGAAATTATTGTGAAGTCTATTGCTTTGAGGATTTGTGACCCGCGACATTTGTTAATCTCACAGCCACTCACGGATAGCAAAATCCGTGTCGTCCCCAAATTCTTGTTGGATTCGGGCCTGAATGGCCTGAGGACCTTAATAAGCAGCAGCTCCCGGCAGGCTTCTATGATGGTGAATAGGGCGAGAATGACCCCGAATTATGCACCGAATAGAGGGAGAGCATATATGCAAAAATTGGAAATAACTCAAGAAGACGCCTTTTGAGATAAAAATAACTTTTTGTTTTGAAATTCTAAAGTAAAGGTGGCGCATGATAACACTTCTAGCCAATAATTTCCCTGTCAGAAGTCAATCTGGCAAGGAAATTAGTTTGGTAAAATCAGTTTCGGAGTACAAATGGGTTTGGTAAAAAAATTGACTTATTGTATGATTTTCTACTTATGGTTGGATTTTTGGCCAACTTTGAGAAGTTAATAATTTCCCTGTCAGAAGTCAATCCCGCCGCCGTGTGCTGCATGACAACACTTCTGGCCAACTTCTCAACTTCTAACTATAAATTGATTTATCTACTTCTCCTCAAAAAGAGAAGTTGATTTTTCTACTTTTGCTCCAAATTGATTTCTGATAAAAAAAATTCGTTTGGTAACTATTTAAAATTTTTATTTTTGAAAAATTATTAACAAAATCTTTGCTGGCAGCGAACGACCACTGGTGGCAACGATAGTCAGCCGAGGCTCGTGTGATCGAAGAAGTAATTATGGAGTTTAGAAGTAAAAAATTTTAACTTCTCAAAGTTTGTCAAAAATCATACCATAAGTCAATTTTTTTACCGAACGCATTTCTACTTCGAAACTGATTTTACCAAACGAATTCCCCTGTCAGATTGACTTCTGGCAGGGAAATGGTTGGCCAGAAGTGTTGTCCCGCAGCACCCAAGTGTACTCAGGCTAGAGCACTACTAGAATGTGTGACATTTTGGGAGGCGTCCACGCATACGCCAAAGGAAAAAAATTAGTGGGCACGGTGTGGAAGGATCAAAGCAGACAGTACCTCGAACTAATTAGTCCATGGATGTCGCAACCTGTCCCTTAATAACCCTTCCAAAAGTATTGTATCTGTGTTCTCTCTTTGCTAGTAGTGTAATAGTATCAATCAGAGATACGATAGCACGGCAGTTTTTTAGCCATTGTGAGAGTAATAATATGTCGTGAGCTGCAAATTATTGAAGGAGTAGATCCCATAACAATTTATAATTATTTACCGTTCTTTTTATAGTATAGAATAAACTGTTATTCTCAAAGGCTATTACTTAATCATTTCTCTACCAATTATGTCTCGAAGCTACTCGCATTGGTAATCTAAGAACTTCGATTTTCATTAGCGATGGCTATTACTAACAAAGAATTATACAACAATCACGATGATTGTGATTACTAATAATTGACGAATAAACGACTGTTATAGTGGCGCAGTATGGCTGCACTTACGGTTTCCCATGCTATATAATTAGATATTATAGAAGTTACGCTATTTTTTAGAATATAATTATCATAGTGGGTGGTTACGCATTTGAGTATTATTCAGGACTACATACAAAAAACAGAATTTAAACATGCTCCATTCATTTCGCGAAAATTAATTTTCAGGAAAATATTTTCCGAAATTTTGGCGTATAGTTGATGGAAAATAAACGAGTCGAGGAAAATATTCTTGACTCGTGGAAAAAAAAAAACTTCAAAAGTGAAGAAAATTACTTCCCCTTTATGAGAAGAGGAAATTATTTTCCATCATCTTTCCTTCCTTCACTCCGTTACATTCATTTTCTTCTTAATTATTTTTATTTTATATTTTTCATTTTAACTTTCTATTTTAATTTTTGTTTCTTTTAAATAATATAATATTTCTTTAATTTTAAAATTTATCTTTTTAAAAAAAATTATTTTTTTAACTTTTTCCCTTTGCATGCCGAAGAAGATGGAGAAAAAAAGAAAAAAAATGCAGAAAAAATAAAAAAAAATTCTGATTAGAAAAATAAATAAAAAAATGTTAAAAGCAATGCAAGAAGGAAAATCAAATCCGATTTTCCATATATAACGACAAAAAATATTTTCCAGTTCCTTTTTAGATTTTGGCGGAACACGAAAAAATATTGTCATTTTCCATAAAATAATTAACAGAAACACCTCATTTTTTCCGTGAAACGAATGAAGACTTACTAATACAAAGATAGCGATTGTAATTCACCATGATATTGCACATAACAATACGAAAGTTGATAACTTTCAATATAATAGTAAAACCAGATAATGAGATGCTACTTTACCACGAATACCATGATAAAAAGCTGAGAATAACGTGATAGCCGATATAACTCGATTTCATAGCGATCCGAGCCATTTTCCGCAATCAACCATAAAGTCGGTGCAATCGATAAAGTTCAAATCGTCTAGTAGAAAAGACCTAATTATAGAAAAGATCTTTCGATGTGGGACTATACTTAAACAAAAAAAAAAGTAGATGTTAATCGATTATAAGAGGGAATCGACCGAGTTGGCGCACCGTGGGATTAGTCCGGGTTCTCATATAGATATTAGATGCTCGTGCCCTACGTCATAACTCATAAGGGGCCAAAGACGTTGGTGGATACCGTGGACCGTGTGAATAAATTGCGCAAGGCCCAATACAAGTTTTCTAATTGGACTGCTATTGAAGATTCTTTGTGGGCCCGCCTTTTCCTTGCCAAGCCCGACCATTGTGCTAAAAAAAAAAAATTAGGACACATAAGCCCCAAACTTATCAAATGCTTCCCTAACTTTACGGGATCATGGTCTTCATCACACACGTCGGATCCTTAGCCTATAAAACCAATCCAAGGGGTTAATAGAGATTAAGGGTGAGCATGGTTTCAGGGTGATTTTAGGGTAGAACCGAAAATCGGATAATCGAACGCATGGTTTCGATCCGATTCCCGATTCAATGGAATCGGAACCGGAACCAGTATTTTTAAACCATAGCTTTTCGTTTTCACTTTCTAATTTCTATTCTTCCCCCTTTGAAAGCTAACACAACGCAGTTGCAGCCCGATAGCTTTGGGAATGCACGGGTGAGAGACTGAGAGCGACGATCTTCCAAGCCCTCGAGTGGCCATCCCTCACCGTCATTTGGGCTCCGCTCCCTCTCTAGCCCTTCGACGACCACCCTTACCTCGCCGTCCATCACATTGTCCTCAGTACTCGCATCTTCGACAGTGTCCCCAACTTTCTCTTGCTCGATGGAGTCCAAGTTGTCCAAATTTGAATTGCTCTAGGTCAGGTACTTGTATAGCTAGTTCAATTCCCCTTGCTTTCGCTCGCTTTTCAACGGCGTCCCCAAATTCCTTTGTATTTTGATCGAAGTGGTGTGTTAGACAATCTATTTTGTATCTGGATTGCAGATGATGTATACAATTCATTGCCCGACAAGGCCAGTAGATTTCTGAAGGTAGATTCTTCTTAATAGAATTGCTTCTCCATTGAATTATATTGATAAGAGCATGTGATGTAGGAATATGCTATTTAGTTTGTGCATGCTTTATCAGAGGGAATTTGCAATCAAACCTGTTGTATCTTGGGCACTCACACAAGCTTCATTTGACTTTATATGAATGTATTATGTTTTGATGCAATGGAGTTGTATTGGCAAGTTCTTGGGTATCCTATAACCGGATCCGGAACTTGTGACATGGTAGGTTATAGGTTTCAGGGTATGCATGGTAGGTTTTAGGTTCCGAAAAATGAGGAACCTATATTAACGGGTAGATTCCAATTCTAGGTGGAACTTACCCGGAACCTAAAATCGTTCACCCCCTAATAGAGATATACGCATGGGATCAAATATGTCATGCATATTTGTGTCGTTGTTCGATGATTCGACGCTTACTCTAAATGGAGCGATTAGGAACCAAAGAAGCGATTTAAATAACTGCGGGAGAAGGGAAGGGAAACGGTTTGAATGGATAGAGCTCAAATGTTGTTTGGGTGTCGGAAAAAGAAATCACCATAACATAAAATTATCCTTTCATGTATCGATAAATTGGTGTAAAATAGAAGTAGAACCAAGAAAGAATAGTGAACTCTCTTCCCAATACACGAATCCCTTTGCATCCCTCCCTATTTGGAGAGATTCAGAGGAACTTAAAACGTACGACCAGATCGATTCATCGATTTTTTTTTTTAATCTCTAGTAGTCTTTTATCACTCCATTTCGAACGCGAATGCATATCGCAACCCTATGAAATTAGAGATTAGGGGAGCGCATGACAACACTTTTGCTCTTAAAATCAATTTATAGTCAGAAGTTGATTTTTCAACTTCTGAAAAAAAGTAAATTTTTGTTCTTTTTTCAAGTGGCTCCAAAACTACTTATGGAACAAAAAGAAAATGTTTCCAAGGTAAAAAAAAATAAAATTTGAAGTTGTGTAACCAAACGGAGTTCTGCTTCAGATGTTGCGTTGTCAATTGAATTTATGCTCTAAAAGCACTTTTGAAGTAGAAATTCTACTCTAAAAATGAGTTATCGAGTTCGATTTCCCACGCTTGCTTTTCGACTCGCTTTTCACTCTATATATTTCTCCCAAATCGATTCCCAATTATCTTTTTAAACATCTTTGCCGAACAAGCAATTGAACCGCGCTAGATAAAAAGCAAAACAATTGATTGTCCTACGCGAAGCACGACGCGCGCCAAAACGTCGACCAATGAAAAAGAAAAAAAAAAGGGTTTGGGGGGTGGGGGGCCGAAATGCAAATAAAAATAGAGAGAGAAGGGCCCGATAGAGTGCCACCGACAATCTCGCGGGGCCCATTCGCGGGTGTCGGAAAGGCCACAAGAAGACACCACCCCGTTTGGTTACGACGCTAAAACTCCCACTACCCCCGTTTTAAATGTTGCCGCTGTCCGAGACTCCCACGTAATTTGCTTCAGCCGAGACAAAATCGCGATTCGATCGATATCGGCATTAATTCCCATCCACGCCCATGATTGCGCGCGTCACCTAACCCCCGGGAGCTCATCCGACGGCCGAGATGAAGCCAAGGCAAATAAGCGCGATGAGAACGACCCGCGGCCCTCCAGCAGGAGAGACGTCGCCGTCGGGGAGAAAGTCTCCCCGTTTCGGACAACCCCTCCGTTCTTCTCATTCGTTTCGCTTTTTGCTAATCTAATTCCCAGTGACGCTAGCTCTAAACGCGACGTTTGCCCGTCGACCAGCTGCGAAACAGGTCCGAGCTTTTCAGGGAGGAACTAGCCGGTCGGGGTCGACCGGAGCGAGGTTCGTATACGTTCTGCGCAAGCGACGAGCATCGCGACCAATGTCGGTAGGTACCGATCCTTCTTCGGGGCAGCCAGACGAAGTAAACTGGGTGGTAGATTCTCTCTCGAACGTACAGTGGAAATAATCCCCCCAAAAAATATAACAAAATCAAAGGAAAATGATATTTGTGAGGAACAACGACAGCTCAGCTTCTGCTCGGAAAATAAGAACAAGTATAAATCCGTGGGCAATTTTGCCTACGACCCGCTATGGTCCTCCACTCTATTTTGTCCTCGCCATTGCCAGCTCTCGCCGTTAATCATCCATCTTCAACTCTTGCATGCCCAAGGCCCATCCTCACAAAAAAATATAAATAAATAAATAAATAATATATATATATATATGGAAAGAAAGAGGAGAAATACAAATAATCTTCTGCTCTATCGTCTTCATATGGCCACGCTCTGAAATAATTAGCCGAGGCCCACCTGCGAGTTTAGTGTCGGTCGTGTATGAGGAGCTACCCCCGAAAAAAGGAAAACAGCATAGGATGCTTACTGTAGATTTTTCCACGAGCGTGTATGGATCGTGCTTTTCTTCTCCATCTAGCCTGTCATTGACCGCGACTCGAGCCATCTTGACTCTTGAGCCTCTTTTTTTCCCGGAAGCTAGCTTAAGTGACCACCGGCTCCTTTCAAAACTTATGAGGAAAACAATCTCTCTTTCGCACATCGGCCACATTGTCGAAGCCGCAACAACCCCGTGACTCTCTTGCGTGACTATTGGCTTCGGATTTGTTGGTAACATGGCCTCTAATGCGGCCAGTGTTGGGCGACTTTTGGCATCTCTCGCTCTAAAAGCTAGCTCAAATGATGAAGATTTTTCATCGCATTTATAAACCGACCACCAGCTCCTTTCACAATCGATGTGAGAAATCCCAACAACTTGGAATACGATTAATAACCATGTCGAGCGTTCGTCCAAAAGAATTTGGATTATGCACACAGACACAACGAAATAGAAAGTTAAAGTCGGAAAAAAAGAAGAAGAAGAAATCGAGTCATAAGGTTTATTTCGATTTACCCTTAAACTAAGGCTACATCTAGTAAATGATTCTACTATTGCATCTTTATTGCAACTCTCGATTACAAGATAAAAAGATTATATATAACAATATATATTCGTGGGCCTTGACCCAAAATATCAATAAAATAAGGGTTTGAATTGTAAAAATTTTTTGACAAAAAAAAAAAACTATAAAAACTCCTGCAAGCGTTGTCCCTTGCATATCCTTTCGGAGCGAGACCCTCGTGCCTTCCATGCGGAATGGAAGTATGAATCAGAATCATACCCCAACATCGAAGACTCGGCTCTTGCAAGTCGGAGCGAGAAAAGCATTTGTCGAGAGCTGCTCGACCATGGAGTCCTTGCTTAATATATAATAATAATAATATATTTGAAAACCACGTAAAAGCACGAGGGAGCGATAAAAGAGTTAGATGAATCACATGAACCGGAAAAGCCTGGATTGAAGCCCAAGTCTCGAACCAAAAGCCCAAGCGAAGGGTGGGTTGGAATGGGCGTGCTTAGAAGCAAAGCCAATGTGAGGTCTTTTCGTTGGCCAGTAGGTGGGTCCCGCTCAACGCCTTTTACCCCTTCTCGGCCGGTAGCCCGTCCAAGCGATTATCTTGGCCATATGTACACAATGATTAACTTAAAAATTCATTTTCTGAGAATTATATATATATATATATTTTATGAGCATTTATTTAATATACTCTGTAATTCGAAAAATGGAAGGAAAAGGAGAAATGCTGCGCGGTAACTTTTTCGCGGTAGAATCACCGCACCGAAGTTAGTGAAAACCGAAAACGACAGGCCTTAAAACAACAAAAGGCAGACAAAAGGACTAAAAAGCAATAAATTAATTTAGATAAAGGCCCACATGAACTATCCCTCCAGACTTGATCAAAAAAAAAAAAAAAAAAACACTACCCCTACCCCTCCAGACACTCCCAACTGTAATCTCTACACCAACCACGAAGCCACGGAGAAAGAAAAGCAGAGAAAGAAAGAAGAGCGAGACGCCTCTCTCTCTCTAATAAAACAGCACTCAACTCTCACGCCCTTGACTTTCTCACTCTACCGCGGTTCTTCCTTCCCTCTCCCTCCGCTCTGAATCTGCATTCCGTTCTCGCCATGGGTGTTTGCATCTATGGCGTCCCCACCGTGTACTTCTTCCTCGTCTCCCTCCTCCTCGCCGGGACGTGCCCCGCATTGCCCGAGCATTCCCACCCCCGGCCGACGTCGGCCGCCACCGCTGCCGGCTCCGGCCCCAGCCAGATAAACTCCAACTCCATCCTCGTGGCATTGCTCGATTCGCATTACACCGAGCTGGCCGAGCTGGTGGAGAAGGCGCTGCTCCTCCAGACCCTCGAGGAGACTGTCGGCAGGCACAACATCACCATCTTCGCGCCTAAGAACGAAGCCCTAGAGCGAGATCTCGACCCGGAGTTCAAGCGCTTCCTGCTCGAGCCGCGGAACCTCAAGTCCCTCCAGACGCTGCTGATGTTCCACATTGTGCCGTCCCGGATCGACTCGGCCAACTGGCCCGAGTCAACTCAGTCGGCTACGGAGCCCCACGAGGCACTCTCTCTGTCCAGCCACCGACTACGCCTGGCGAAGCGGGAGTCCGGGGAGAGGGAAGTGGATCGGGCGCGTGTGATCCACGCCGACGCCGTGACCCGCCCCGACGGAGTGATCCACGGCATCGAGCAGCTGTTGATCCCGCAGTCCGTGCAGGAGGACTTCAACCGGCGCAGGAGTCTACGCTCCATCACCGCCGTGAAGCCGGAGGGAGCTCCCGAGGTCGACCCTAGGACTCACCGGCTCAAGAAGCCAGCACCGCCGGCGAAGGCTGGGTCGCCGCCGGCGCTTCCGATATACGACGCGATGGCACCGGGGCCCTCCCTCGCGCCAGCTCCGGCGCCTGGTCCCGGAGGGCCGCACCACCACTTCGACGGCGAGGCGCAGGTGAAGGATTTCATCCACACACTGCTTCACTACGGGGGTTACAACGAAATGGCGGACATTCTGGTGAACTTGACTTCTCTAGCTTCCGAGATGGGGAGATTAGTGTCGGAAGGGTATGTATTGACTGTTCTGGCACCGAACGACGAAGCCATGGCCAAGCTCACGACGGACCAGCTCAGTGAGCCGGGCGCGCCGGAGCAGATCATGTACTATCACTTGATACCGGAGTACCAGACAGAGGAGAGTATGTATAACGCGGTCCGGAGGTTCGGAAAGGTGAGGTATGAGACGTTGAGGTTGCCTCACAAGATGGTGGCTCAGGAAGCGGATGGTTCGGTCAAGTTCGGGCAGGGCGAGGGTTCGGCGTACTTGTTCGACCCGGATATTTACACGGACGGGCGGATTTCCGTGCAGGGGATCGATGGGGTTTTGTTTCCACCGGAGGAAACGACGGAGGTTAAGGTCGAGAAGAAAACGCCCACCAAGGTTGTGGCCAAGCCCCGGAGAGGTACGTTGCTTTCTCCTCGTATCTGCGAACTGATTGTTGATGGTCGCTTAGGGATCTTGTCTCACACCACGAAATTTTATCGTTGAAGTTCATGCTGATTTATGCTAGAGATTGTCTAAGACAGCTTTCTAAATTTGGGATGACGATGTTTTGTTTCCGTAGTGACTTCCTAAAAGGACGGATCAGTTTTGGGCGAGTTTATTGGCTTGAGGTTGCGACTGAATACAGCTACTGGCATGTTGATATTGTGAACTGTGGCCTGAAGGTTCTGAGTATACTAAAATTAGAGGAAAGTTGGAGCTTAACCATTGTTATGTGCTAACAATCACGGTGAACTTGAGCTTCATTTCCTTTAGAACAAGAGATGTCAGAGAATCACGGAACATGGTTTCTCCGGTCATTTCTTAGATCAACTATCCTATTAGCCTATTACTGTGGATTTTTCGAAAACCCCAATTTAGTAAAGAAGCTGTTCTTTCACTGTTTGATTACTTGCACCACATTGTGCTAAGGAAGATTGTACGATTATATGGACACAGATTACCCTGGCCTGCATCATTGTGTCGCAGAGATCGCAACAGTTCACAGTTTCACAATGATGCGTGGTGGCTTGTTTCCGTCCAACTTCTTGTCATACTTTAGGTCACCGGTCGGTTTCTTGGGTCTGTGGATTCATTTAGTTTGAAAATGGTTACAAGAGGAACACACATCACATGATTAACCTAAAAATTAGTGCCAAATGCTAATTTTGTTATCGCCATTAAAGGTTAAGCCCTTGAACGTAAAGCTGGTCCAAAAGAAATGAGGAATAGGACTAGGGTAGTTTCACCTTCATGATCTCCTGGAGAAGTCGGACTGTCAGTATGAGAATGCCGCGAGGCCGCTAGTTGATAATGAGCTTCTCCATTCCCTTGATTAATCTTAATGCACGAGCAAAGGGATTGTCAAAGGAAAGACAATTCATGTCTCTCATTGCATTGTGCCGAAACTGATGGACCATGTCATTATCTTATCTTCATCTTCTGTGAAATACAGTTGCAATATGAAACCACCGAGCACATGCTAAGTACCACAAGAGGCAGGAAACTGAGTTTAGTAAATGATAATTACTTGAGCATATTTGAGATCTTCTGCCATTTGTTCTGTTAGAACCCCTTCTTAATTACTGAAGGAGATGCAGATTACTTACGGAGCTAGATGATGTCTACGCTACACGATAGGAGTTTATTGTTTCCAATTACACTGTGATTCATTTGGTAGCCTGGTTTAGAAAGCTTTTGGTAAATTTCATGCTAAGATATAGATTTTTTTTTTCTGCTTCATCTGTGGTAATATGCTTTATTGCATTTAAGATCAACTAGGATAAATTTCCTCCATATTTTTTAGATGATTGCCATAAGCACAATTCCTTTTTCACTAAATTCTAATAAATGTGTTTTGGCAGGGAAATTGCTGGAATTTACATGCCAAATGTTAAGCGCCTTCGGACAGCATTCTCGACTCACCAGTTGCCGATGAAACTCAACCCCTGTTTTCGCACAGAGGCTTCACTACAAGCAATTAAGGTATAGTCTTTGAGTCGCTCGACTTACTCTAGCTCTTTTTTAGATCCATTTCTTTCAGCCCCCATAATCAATAGACAAATTGAAAACTCAGATCTAGTCAGATACAGTACTTGAAACTAAACTAGCTCAATTACTTCTGCTTGATCTCTAATGTAACAATTGATCCTGAAAAGAGCAGCTCAAGATGCTATTCCCAGCTGAGCTCCCATGGTTTTTCTCCTACCCTTCATGTTTACGGATGGTGGTTCTTTAAGTAAATTTTAATGCTTCTTTAGACTCGTGTTACGACGACGAAAGCAACAGAAGAATCGAATCCTCACATCTCAAAAGTTAAAAAGATGTAACAGAGCAACATCCAGTGGTTAGAGTGGCCCTTTGCACACCAAACTTGGAATTTCATTCACCATCAACCATAACACTCCATTATGCTAGAAGTACTTGACACCATTCATCAAAATTTAGCATGTGATAAGTATCTCACGTCTACTCATGGTCTAGTGGGTTAGATAGATGGTGAGAAGTATCACCTAAACTTTGGCAGCCTCCAAGCTGTTACTACTCGCTTTATCTGCTCTGATAAGTTCTAATTAGCTCTCTCTCGATGCAGATGCGTTGTCAATGACTGGCTGAGGATGTAAAAAAGAAAAACAGTAATGGGACAGGTGGCTGCATGTCGGAGTTAAATCCATTTCATCATCTTCGTTTCGGTTTCGTCTTCTTTCTTTTGGTCCTTTATTTTTTCTGGGTGGATGGTTCTCAAAAGAGGGAAGGAGTTCTAGCATATATACTACTTAGTACATAGTGTTTCTTTTTAGGTGGTTGTGAAGGTCGGTGTTTTTGAAAAATGTGTGTATTCAAGAACAAACAGGGCATCTTCTTGCACGATGTGATCTGCCCTTCTGAATAAAACTTTTACAGAAATTTGTGGAACTCAATAAAATGATTCTTTCCTGTAATAACAAACCCAGTAGAGAATCTTTTACCCTTCATTATTCTTTTCAGTCCTTACCTGAAATTGTTCTGTACTGCCCAATTCTTCTGGATGCTAGAGTTGGCAATGTTTGACCTTTTTGAGAAGATGCAATCGGCCTTGATTGGATTTTTAATAATACAACCTTTGAGGGAGTCTTACCTTATAAGCTGCTGTTTTAACAACTGCATCTTCTTCCAAACTGCAACTGTTCAGAAATCTCAGATCAGAAGTTATTATATAAACTTAAGAATGATATGTTTCTTTGTTTTTAACATGATCGTGGGTTCGACATGAAAGTGAATCCATATATTTTATTGGAGGGAAAGAGTATACTTGCACAGGAATTAACCCTGCTTAGTTGGGGAGGGGAAACGTGGAGAAAAAATAATAGGAAAGCTGTTCATGCTTTGACAGTGATGAGAAAGATATAATCTTTACTAGCAGAAGTAAAGGCCGAATTCCATAGAAAAATCCAGTCCCAATTTTACGCCGAGCCTTTTTTTTTTCTCTAAAAAAAAAAAAAACTCAACTTTAGGTCAGTTTTGAAATTGCCCCAAACCTTTTTTGTCTTAGAAAATACCCTAAATTTTAGGTCCAATCCAAAAACTGGCTTGAATTTCATTTTGTTAGAAAAAAAAAAAAACCTCCAATCTATTCTCAAGTGGTCTAGTCTAACTTGACGTGGCATTTTCACGTAAATAAAAAAATCAATATCAGCGTTAGGTACGAATCGACGTATCATTTTCACATGGATAAAATACCTAATAATTTTTTTTTTGAAATTCGCCATATCTAAACCGTATTAGGATATGAAAATGAGGTGCAATTAACAATAGTTTTTGGACAAAGGGCTAATGGGGGCAAATATGAGATTAGAGTAAAAATTTGTGATTTTTCTCATAGACAAAAAAAATTGAGGTAGATTTGGGAGTAGACTCAAAGTTTAGGGTTTTTTCTGAAACCAAAAAAAAAAAAAATTGGGATAGAATTGAGATTGAATCTAAAGTTGGAGGTTTTTCGGGGAAATCGACCCACGTTCATTTCATAACCCAAAGCTCGAACGGAGGGTCCTTCCAACCTCAATTTCCACATCATTTCTGTAAATCACACGATGGTTTTCTAGCTAATCTGCACATACATTTGTGTTCTTGAGGAGGAGAATCTACTCTCAAGATCGATTTTACGCCATAGAATGGAGTGCTCGAAGCCGACCTCAATCCAAGCATCACTGCCCATCGGGCCATCACCCGGCTGTCCCTCGCTGAGCAATTGCCCCAGTAGCAAGAGAAACCTCCCAGTTAACCCCAAATTCTCAGCTTCTTAGCAAAGGGCATTCGAAGTTCCAACAAACTCTAGCTATTTGAGTTCATTATAGCGATCTCAGGAATTCGAGAACGAAGGTGACATCATTCGACTTCGAAGAACAAAAGATGGATCTAACTAGGTGAATATTTCCGAAGTTGATAACTGTAAACCGGACTTCAGTTTCGGGGCTAATGGCTATATGTTCACCGTGCTTTGCATGAAGCATCAAGCTGAAACTCTGAAGAAAATTAATGCGCAGATAATATCCTCCAAGTATAAACACCCTTCTGTGTCAAACTCACTAAAATCGTTTATAAGTTATGCTGAGCAAAGGAACAGGACAGAACAGAAAGCAACACCAATGACCTGTTATGCCTTTGTTGTGAAATGGCTAATCCCTAAACTGGAAGTGAGCATATGACGGTTTATTTTGGCCATTAGAGTAATAAGAGCAAGAACAGTTTTCGCCTCAAGTTAAACTGTAAACGGCAACGAAAGGCATGAGAACGCTGCCTATCCACAGCTTCCCATCCTTCTCTTCCACTTCACTGACCGATCTGACGACCTTCCCTTCGCTGTCCTCCAGTATTTGCATGAGCTTACCCTCCGGGCTGTACTTCACGACTACGGCATGGGGTTGGCCACCGATTTGGAATTGGAACTGTGTCTTCGCTGAGATGGGGAGCTTGAGCCAGAGTTTCCTGAGTTTTGGGTAGAGACTAAAGTAATAAGAATACATGCTTCGACGACAGTGGATCGCCACCCAAAAGTCGCCGTCCTTGTTAGTTCTGACATTATCGGGAAACCCGGGTAGAACGGAAAATACTTCAGAAGTCCCTGCCTTCTCGCCTTTTAACCAAAACTTCCTTAACCTACAACAGCCGATAGAAAATGAGTCCATGCAAAACTTAAAGCACAAAAATTTTAGTAATCCCGCGCTAAAAGGCCTTTTCTTTTTTCATCACATCCTTACATTGTGCCTGGTTCCAAAATTTTAGAAACTGGAAGTCCCACGGTTCGAAGAATTTCTTTCCAATGTTTACGTGGGAGAAGAGTCTAAAAGTTGCAAAACAATGAATTCTTGGAAGCACATCGAGAATTGGCAAATGAGGAAAAGGAGGAAGTGTGGCATTAAAAAGATGCACTCTTCGGAACATATTGAACTTGACTGACCTGCCAATGGCGCCTTCAGAAAACAC
Source organism: Rhodomyrtus psidioides (assembly GCA_021437785.1). Taxonomy (NCBI): domain Eukaryota; kingdom Viridiplantae; phylum Streptophyta; class Magnoliopsida; order Myrtales; family Myrtaceae; genus Rhodomyrtus; species Rhodomyrtus psidioides. The sequence continues at coordinate 1,926,605 of JAILYB010000039.1, forward strand.
CAAGAAGGATCCGTCCTTGCTTAATGACACACCATTTGGAAACTGGATGTTTCTCATTAGGACTGTGGTCTCCTTCATGGTCGGATTGTACTTCAGAAGCCTTCCACTATCTTCTGCTGAAAAAACCAACTGCATGAAGTTCCTGATGAATAAGTTGCTAGGTCAGACCACCAAGTTGAATACCATCTTATTAACAATGCAAATAGAGAAATAACCCATAACTCATTTTCTGGGCAGAATTAATGTGTCGCTCCCCTCGGAGTTCAGTGGTTCACGTGATCTAATCCTCTCCATCAGATCAAACCCAACCTAATAGTGTCCTAATTACTCGACAGGCGTTTAACATGTTTGTTACAATAAGATATGAGCAGATACTAGGACACATCAATGAAAAGGTCCCAAGGAAACAGAAGGGATAATGACAGGGGTGGGTCCTGAACTTTTCTTCAGTTCAATATGGTCATTGAAACTTTCTTTTTTTCCAATCTACTCCTTCAACTGACATGCGTTTAGCTGATACTGTTAGAATGGAGTTGACAAAACATTGAGCAAGGTCATCAGGGGTCTGAGAAAAGAGAGACCTGATTATTAACAAGAGAAATCATTAGCAATTCAGGTAGGTGTCGAAATAATGAGAGGTGACCTACGACCACACACCAAAGTGGAATTAGTGAATAGCTGATTATCGCATCAAATCCACCGTTCCTCTCTTACACTCCAAATTTTAGCACCAATACTCAATCCAGGTTCGCCAAATAGACATGTTAGTCGGATGATGTTAAGTTCTTCAAGAAATAAGGTATCATCCACCTTCACAGTTGGCAGTTTCCATCTGCTCATATACAACAGATAAGAAGCAAAGGGGACACGTATCAAAGAATGGGAAAGATTGAGGAACGGCCATTCTTACCTCCTTTGGTACTTGGTACTGCTATCTGTGAAGTAGACATTTCCTTCTTCATCAACGTCAAGATCATTTGTGAACCTTAGAGGAACTCCTTCGGCTTCAGTTGCGAGTGAGGTTGCCAATCCACCTTCAGGACCTACTTTCATCAACCCGAAATATGCATCTGCAATGTATAAATCACCAGTTCTCTTGTCGAATCTAAGACCCAAGGGCCTTCCACAAATGTGCTCATTTTTCAAGTAACTCAAAGGGGATGGCTTTGGATCACACAGGCCTGACCTGAATTTAAAGGCAAAAGTGTTGAAATACAGGATGCATCCAGAGACAAGTCCGTGATGATCACAATATATGAATGAAGTGAATTTGGTCAAACAACTGTGCCCGACTTATGGCCAGTATCCAAGTGCTTCAGGCATGAGACTACAACTAAACCGGGAACATTTCTGACTGATCACGACCTACAAATACTTAATTCCAAAAGGCTGAAATGGTTTCAACTAGAGTGAGTAGCTCATGAAACTTCATGAGACATTCCGATATGTGCCGGAAGCCATCAAATTGTCAAATAACAACAGTCTGGTTCATATTCATATTCACAAATATGGGACTCAGCATTCCTCAGTGGATAATGGAACTATCAAGTACTGGCTTATAGACCAAGGGAGTGACGGCTGCCAATTACTAGTGAAGTAAACAGAATCTTGTGCGTAATAACATTGTTGAAATGTTCATCCAGATTCAGCTCAAACTAGCAAGTTCAATCATCCTGGCTTCAACATATGATCATGGCCAGAAACTGCATCACACGGAATAGTGCAGTCATACCACATGGAATGTTCCTTGGGTGAGATCATCATAGCTCGATTCACAGTTTCTATACATGTCACACTCGGCTTCTTCCAGGGAATAATTCCGAGGAACCGTACGTATGACTAAGTGCACAAGTAACCAACTTGTTCGAGTAAAAGTAGACATGGAGTCACATGCCACAAACTATGTTAAATGACAAATGGTGAAACAGGGTCATGAACCTTAAGATTTATAGACAACAACGGCCACAGATAAAGGTTGATCCCGCTTTGGGCGGCCATAGCCTTCTTGTTTTCAGTTTTAACTGCTCAATCTCATTGCTTTTGTAGCTTTTATAACTTTTTCAATGATTGTCTGCTCCGAAAGCATTATGCATATGGTGAACACGAAGACTAAAACAGTATCGCAAGCCACGCATCATTGTCCATGTACCATACTTCAAAGGATTAAACTTAGCCTTTATAGTTTAGTTCTGTGTGAAGTCGACGCTTTGCTGGAAAAGGAAAAAAAATCAACTTTGAGCCCTCTCTGTCGTTAAACATCACACTTGCATAGCACATGGTTCATGGTATAAGCAATGACATCGACACACCCTCAAGTGCCTCAACTTGCGAAAAGCTCAAAACGAAGTGAGAGACTGACCTGTTCCCCGAAGTGTAGGCGAAGTCCTTCCAGGACTCGCCGTCCCAGAACAGGACACGGCCGTCGGCGACGCCGGTGTAGGGCCCGCGACCCGCAGGATCGAAGGCGATGCTCTCGGGTCCTTGTATTTGGTTCAGGAACTTAATCTCCGACCTCTGCAACAGGTTCTCGGCGTCCTTCTCGGTGGGCACATCCGACCAAGGAGGCATGTCGACCTTGTACGCCTCGAAGTCCGGGAAGTTCGCCACCGCGCTCCGCCCGAGCGGGTCGAGCCCGCAGTACAGGGCCGCGAGGAGGCATATCCCGGCGAGTATTCCGGCCGGCGACATTGGAAGGCGTATAGAGAGAGGGAGGAGAAGGTGCGGTCTGGTCTGGTCTGGTCTGGTCTACTTGCAAGTGGCGTGCAACGTATAGAAGTTGACCCAGCAGGCGAAAATGTCCGGTTTCGGAGAGGAGTTGACGATGATGGAAGGCGGGTAGGTAGGGGATAAGTGGTAGATAGACAGACGGTGAGTTTGGTGGGTCGGAGAAGGTTCACCTACGGTGCATTGTTATGGATTTAGTTGTGTCCAGGAAGAAGAACCCATTGCAATGCGAGAAAAATCCTCAAGGAGAAGAAGAGAGGAGGAGGTTTGAATTGCAGAGAAGCGAATTTGGTTAATCCGGAGGGATTGCAAGAGCACTGTGCTTGATGAGAGGCAGGCAGTCAACCGGATTGCCAGACTCCTCATGGTAAAAAATTGAGTGAAACTCAATTCTGTCCGGGCACAACACTGAATTTGTTAATACCAGGTAAAACGATATTGGTAATAGAAAAGTCACTTGCTAATAACTCTGTCGGCAGATTTTTGCAAGTGCCACATTTATTGGTACTTTAAAAAAAAAAAAACTCAACCATCCCAACAATCTGCCGATATTTATTTTTGCCGAGTAGGAGTTAATAAAGTTTCATTCAAAAACACCCACCTTGAAGTATGAATCCAAGTTCGTTGAGTTAAGATACCATCTGTAGTTATTCACCAACTTAATGTGCTATATTAAATTAGGCGAAACGTTTTGGATTTGCCAAAATAGTAAGTAATTTTGAAGTACCGAATTAAAGTTCATCGAGTTAATATATCTTTTGTCATTCACCAACTTAATTGCTATATTAAATTTGGCGAAACGTTTGGGATTGGTCAAAATAATAAGTAATTTTTTACGTACAAATAAACATCAGTACATGTCATCATTTAAGTTACTAATTTTGTTTGCCTGCTACCCGCACCAAATTGGATTCCACTTTTAAGTGCACGGACCGCCAGCAACGTCTACTACTGACCCAGGAAAAGAGAAATTTACCGTCAAATGGCAAGAAAGATCACTAGCTGAACAGGGGCTCCCTCAAATTTCTCGAGAAAAAATCGATTTTCATATGGCGCAAACCTTCACAACTACAAATTTCAATTGAAGAAAACACATACGATAACGGCGCAATTTGGTAAAAAATCTTTGGTTGTTAGAATAGAGCAGTAATCGACAGCAATTCAGCTCGATTGTCTCCCTCGTCTGAATGTGTGAACAACCCGTGTCTCGATCCATGATCATTATAGTCAAGTCATACGCGCAAGTACGAAAGAACCGAAAGTTTCCACCAGAAGAAATCGATGATGCCCAGTAAATCGTCTGCAAGGGATTCAGGTCATTAACGAGCATGCCAACATGTAAAGCTTCACTGAATTGAGAGCAGATTAAAATGTCCAAGAATCTTGTGTCTCGGTTCTAGGATACAATACAAAAATTAACCCGACAAAAGCACCATGAACGACTCCAACTATTGTGACGACCATGCTACGGATACAGGGTATCATCGTTGCCACCTTGCTATGTGATGGCAATAACTAATACCCAGCATCAAGATCCGACTTAATGAAGTTTGGAGGATGATGTTAACAAAGGAATTAGTTCTAAGACTAGCAAAATCTCTATAGATAACTTCACGACCTAAGCCTCATATAAAATAACCCTGGAGGTCAGAGTGATGATCTGGAAAAGCTTTTTCCATCTCAACTCGCCTTATTTCCATCAACACCGACTTCTTCTGGATGAAGGTCCTTAACAGCCTTAATACCAGCATCAGGAAGTCCATCTTTTGGACATTCGGGATGCTCACTTTCCTTTTCTACAGATGCTGCTTCAGATTCTGCTGGTTTGTCCTCAGATCCTTCCTTTTTATCCTCAGAAGCTACAGATGTGGGTGCTTCACTCCCCATGTGCTCTTCCTTTGCATCAGAAGCGGTCTTACCTTCAAACTCAGGCTCTGCCAAGTTCTTTTCAGTATCGGCCTTAACTTCCTCTACTTGGGGTGCTTGAGACTCTTTGTCAAGCTGCTCTTTCTCAGCTTCATCAGCAGTTCCTGACTTCTCTACCTTCTCGCTGCTCACCTCATGCACTGCTTCATCAGATTCTTTACCAGGAACATCGCCTTCAGTCTTTGGCAGATCATCCTCAACCGCATCTTTCATTTCCACTTCCTCGCTTGCTTTAGTTTCTTCCCCAGCTGCAGCATCTTCTTTCTCTTCAGCATCCTCATCCCCTACTTCAGTATCTTGTTTTTTAGCTTTTGCCCCTTTCTTTCCGCTGGACCGCTTCGGAGGGGGCTCGTTTTCAGGGGTCTCTGTTGCTTTTACTTTCTCACTAATCCTCGTAGAACGCCTAGGAGTTTCACCTGATTCCCACAGCATTGAAAATGCATGAAAAATACAAAAGCAGTACAAATCCACCCCCTCCGTGCGCGCGCGCGTGCGCGTGTGCATGTGCGTGTGCGTGAGAGAGAGAGAGAGAGAGAGAGAGAGAGAGAGAGAGAGAGAGAGAGAGAGAGAGAGAGAGAGAGAGAGACCTGTGCTCCAGTCAAATTCAGAAGCTGATGGTCCTCCAGGATGAGATTTGAGATACTGATCCAGCTGCCTCTTACTCTTAATCTCGTCACCAGTAGGTGAAATAAAGACTATCTCATTCCTCCTAGGGGTCCCACTTTTCTTTGGAGTGAGCTGCTGCAGATACAAGGAAAAAGAGTAGCTAAAAACAATTGCTAGCTGTGGTTAGTAAGATTCATCATGTGCAACGAATTATATGGAAACACAGCCCGCTTTTCTTTTAGAAAAAAACTGGAAAAGAGAAGGAAGTGACGTGAGAATAATAGACAAGACACATATGCCTCTTCTTACTAAAATAATCGCAGAGTCTATAAGACATCTATATCCAAGCAGCGAAAAGAGGGGCATTTCACATTAGAAAAAAGAGTATGATGAACTGGATTGTATTCAGAAAACACACGTACTACACGAGGCAAATTCACTTTGTTTCGTGTTTACTTTCTATTACTTCTTACTTATTTGTCCTTTTGGGGGGTTCCCAAATTTTCATGCCTGATCAACCCGAGAGACCTTGAGTCTATAAAATAAGAAATTTGTCCAGAAAAGGGGGCTTTTCAGGAAAGAGCGAAGAGAATTGTTGATAATCAAAGCAGTATCATGACAATGTTTAAATAAAACTTAGCTGTTTGGCTTTAAATAAAACTTAGCTGTTTGGCTTCAACCTTACCTCACTTCGAGTTCTACCAGCTTGAATTTTTCTTCAAATCTAAAGGCACGTCAATTATCTCAAGAAGGTGCCAGTATCACTTCTCAGTTCTCACACATGTATCAGGCCTTTAGAAAGGCAGGGTATTTCACACTTCTCACAGTGTGAATAGTCAAATTGTATAATATCACTACCGGATATAATATCTTGAAAAGCATAATCAATCAAACCTGTCAAATTTAAACAAATAAAAAGTTGACCATGTCTTTTAACAAATCGATCACAAATTTTGTTTCTAGTACACGTAACTTGATGCTGAAAGAGTATCGAACTTTTGCACTTCAATGTGGTCTTGATTTACTCCTACAGCTAAGACTCCATGAATTAAGTTTCAGTACTTTTCTGCACTGTTGAGAAGAATACCTAAAATATAGTAGGTTAACAAGTACATTTTTCAGATGGAACATGCTATTGCATGCTTGTTCCTTGCATGACTGCGAAATAGACCCGCAAAATAGCAATGAAAACAATATACAGTGCGGGGCAAAGAAATTGTTTCCAACACTGTAATATGGAATTTGAGGCAGCATAAACGTTTAATCGTTTGAGAATCAGGTAATTCGTGCCATTTTGAAAATGGTTAAGTCAAGCAGTAATAAAGGTGTTTCTATAGTTGAATATGTTCATATGCATGCATCATTTCATACTCTTCCCTCGAGTCAACTATTCATATTCAGCCCATGATGAATAATCTACAGTTACATTCAGCAAAAGCAATGCGGCATAAAAAATCCACAACATCAATGGCGCAAGAGATGGAACACATTTCCATTCCTTCTAGATTAGCATTCCACACAGACAACCAACTTAATGGTGAAAATGATCACTTGGAAAGAGTAGAAAGCAAGCACGTGCTGTGACGAGTTGGAGCAGATCCGAGACTCGTCATAGACTTCTCTAAGTGAAAACGACAAAGAGCATGTACAGAAAAACAAATGTTGGAAGTCCGTAAAACAAACATATAATCTATCTTGACTTACCACAAAAAAAAAAAACATATAATCTACCTTTAAGTTCCAAAAAGCAAACCAGCTACTGCACAATGTACCAAAGTTAAGGTGCTTCAGACCAGCAGCAAACAGGAAAAGATACCAAATTAGCCAAAACACGATCAAAATAATAACTTCATTTTTTTCTTTTTAAATTTCTTTTAGTGAAAAACAAAAAGAACGACCTTCATGATGGACTGATCCAAGATCCCCTCTCGATTCAATACAGGGAATTTGAATAAAAGTACTCCACCAACCCCACACAGCCCACCGGAAAAAAAAAAAAAAAGGAACAACAACGGCTGCATGACTGATTGCGCAGCTACAGAAGCCGCGGAGCTAATCAAAAGGAACCTTTCTTCAATTCCACGGTTCTCCAATCCCACAGGTATATCAGAAATTGAGCTCCATGGAGAACGAAAAAAAGTAAGAAAAACCCACAACTATAAACGGAATTTCATCAACTGGCGTAGAACAGGATGGAAACCGACCACGCTCTTCATTTTGAGAAAAAGAATCGGTATTACTAGCACAACCACACACATTTTCTAGGATTCCATCGAAAACCAGCTTCCTCCTAGGAAGAAAAAAACGAAAACCTAACGCAAGGAAATCCACAAAAGCCAGCACTCAGCGGAACAAATTAGGGCTCCAACCGAACGAAATCGAAAACCGCAAAAGGGGGGAAACGCAGAGTCACCTTCTTCTTCCAGCCCGACGGAGCCGAAAGCTCGACGATGCCATCGTCCTGCCTCCCCACTGCGTTCAGCTCGCCACTCGCCATTTTCGCGGAGCTCCTCTCTATCTCTCTCTCTCTCTCTTCGTTCCCGCTCTGCGACTCTAAACAAAGAAGGAAAAAATCCGAAATCCAACAAATTAAAAGAAGCAAAAATAATAATAATAATAAATAAAAAGGCGTGCCAGGACGAGTGTTAGCTTGATCCTGGGCCACTGTCGGTTTCTCGCGTCCGTTTGATTTCGAAGCGCGAGAGGGGACTTGGGCTCACGGCTCAGGGTGGGGGCGGGGATGACGTACACGTGGCGGTTCTGTCTGGACGTAACGGGAACCTACCAACTATTTTGGAAACTCGGAGCTCGCGTCCGGTAAATTTCAACGGTTTCTCGGAGCCCGTGTCGAGGTTAACGAGGCATGATCCCGGCCGTTGATCTTGATCCTCCGTCGTCTCATCTGGTCCCCCACCGTCCCGCCGTCGTTTTTTGTTTCGCCGGTGCTGCTTGGGTTGGCGAGATTTGAATTTACCACCATGCCCCTATAGCGTCACCCTGGAACCTTTTTTTGTCCGCTGTACACTTTGCGTAACATAGTGCCGACGATTTTAAAGTTGCCATCTTGAAAATTACTGGACGGTGACACGTGGCAGGTTGAAGGAAAGCATGTCTAGTCCGTCTAGTTTTTTCGGCTTCCCAAATTGGCCCTTTTCTAACTAGAGAACATCGAACAAAAAGCAGAGGATAAAATTGTAAAATTATGTTTTATAAATTTAAGGTGTTCCCCCCAGCCATGTTTTCTTATAATTTTACCTCCGAGCAATTACAGCCAACGATTTTCATTTGTCATATCGATTTTGGTGGTGCGATTCGCGGCAGAAAAAAAAAAGGATGGGGTTGAATAGAGACACACTGATCGATTTGAATTTCCTAACAAAGCAATGTTAGGTTGTCACTATCAAATTCGAGCCGTCCAAATCAAAATGGATGGTTCGGATTTGATACACATCATCCATCAAAATGGTGGAGTTTTAGCCGGGAAAATTCAAATTTTTTTATGGATAATGTGTATCAAATCCGAGCCGTCCATTTTAATTTGAATGGCTCGAATTTGATAATGTTACCTTAACAATGTTACGAAATCATAATTCGACAGTGATGAGGCAAATCGGCGCACTTTTTCTCAACATCTTACTTGTTTTATTTTTTTATTTCGGGAAAAAATAAATAATTTCGCCCAAAAAATTGCTTTTTGACATAGGTGTGATGAGGTGAGCGAACATTTGAAACAATAGTAGTTCAATTTGGCTTGTGCCACTCCGACAGATCTTTTGAAAGAAAAAACACGTCCAACATGAAGTGAGTTTTATGATTTTTAAAAATCAAGGTTTCGTGTGTTTCGCATAAATTCAACAATTTATAATATATATTTTTCTTAATTTTAACCCTTTTTTCGCTTATAAAAATAATCAATAAAAAAATATTTTTGTCATAAACACAACTCGTGCTTTGTGGATAATGAGAGTACTTTTTTGTTATCTCTTTTTCTAAAAGGTTATTAATGGGAAAAATTACAAAAATCATTTTCGAATGATTGATTTTTTTGTAAAATAAATTGAGCTTAAGGGTGCATTTTTTTTTAAGAAAAACGAATGATTTGAAAAATATATTTGTGACAAAAATCATCTATATCGCTTGAAATGTTTAGTCGATGATTTTCCATTATTGACAAAAATTTATGTTTGAATATTTTCATGGACGAAAAAATATTTTTTAAGCATTCATTTTTAGGCTCATTTTGTTTCGTGAAACTAAGGTTGCGTTTGGTCGCCCGGATTTTTAATCAGGATAAGATTTGATAGAATATGTTATGAAATCCATGAATTTTGTCATATCCTATCCCGTGTTTGGTGAATCGCAGTAATAGAGCCGAATATGTTCATATCAAATAATATTCATTATTTTGTATATATGATATATTAATATAAAATGAATTTGAAAAAACACAAGCGAAAAATACAAGAACCTCTTGTAATTCATTGCTGAATCTAGTAAAATAAAGAAAATATAAACATTCAACTTTTACTGAAAAATTTTGTCTTTTTCGCTACATTCGTTAAACCACAATATGAAACGCAAGGTTGTGGTGGAGAAAGATGTTTGACTATCTTTTTGCTTTTCTTAAACTATTGATATGAATCAGAAAGCTAAGAATGAGAGTAAGTTTCAATAATCTCGCTATTTTCGTAAAATTTTATAATAAACTATAAAGTTACAAAGCAATCATGAAACTTCCACACGAACTAAAGTTAGAGAGACGTAGATGGAGATGCTATTTTTTTAGAAATTTAATTACTCATTCTCTTCGAGAATTAGAGAAATCATTTTCAAGTTTGAATATATTTACTTAAAATCTAGTTTCTTCTACTTCATTTTTATTATTTTTTAATTATAAATATTTTTTAAAATTATTTTGACTCCCTTCCATCATTTCTTAATAAATTTTATCATTAAATAACAAATTGTACTGTTATACTTAAAATATTTAATGATATAGATACTAAAATCAAATTATAAATATGATTTATAAAAATAAAATTTATTTTTTATTTTGATTTTTTTTTCTAACATTAGAATTCAAATTTATTTAAAAATAATTACTATTTTAATTTTATTATATAAGAAGTTTGTTATTAAGAAAAATAGTTTTTATGCCAGAAACAAAAGAAATCCTATCCACATTTATCCTACCTCCCCCTCTAGGATAATTATATCTATGCTCTATTCGCTTATATCATGCTATATCCTATCCTGAATAGGAACCAAACACGAGATATGATAAATTTTATCCTATCCAGACTTATATCCCTGCCAAACATAGCCTAAGTGATCGCATCAACATTGACACGCGACTAAACACGGCAACACATAATTTCTAAAAAAAATAGATAATTTCGACACGTTGGGACACGTAATATATTAAATATATAGTTTTATATATACATGATATCAATCGTGAGTTTCTTCTTCTGTTATGGATTTACGATTATATATATATATTTTTACTAGATAAGTATATTATTTAAGTATATATATTTTCGATAAATTTATATTTTGATTTATAATTTATTAAAAATACTTAAAATTGAGCTCGTGACGAACATGGCGTCGATTAAAGCAAACCGAAGAGACGACGACCCACTGAGAACCTTCGCTGCCACTTGTACTCTTCCAGCTTTTGGGCTCTCCCGTCTTCCCCAACAGGTAGGATTGGCGGAGAACTCAATAATTCATGGTGGCCACCGCTGGTACGGATCGCTTGATCCGCAAGATCCACGCTTGCTTTCGCCCCGCTCCTCCTCCTCCAGGTTGGTGCACCACTCTGTGACCCGGAACTGAAGAGCTCGCCCCGCTTTGATTTGTTTTGTAACGTCTTAATTTCAAGAGCAATCCGCGGTTATCGCGTTGGAGTTTCTTCGGGTGGGGTGAGCAATTCGAGTGGAGGCGGAATCTGGGTTACGCAGTGTGTCGCGTGCCTGGCGTTGGATAATTCGCCCCGGTTGCTGTGACTTGTGAGTTTTATCCGTTGCTAATTAGCACGAGCATGTAACCGCCAATCTCTCTCCCTCTTTGAGCGATGGAAGATGGGGAGCTTGTTGGTGCAAGGATTGAGTTCGAAAAGCAGTGAAGGTTTATGATGTAGAGTTCAATATGGATCTGAATGTCGTAATGTCGCGACAATAGAAGCTTCGTGTTTTTTTACGATGATTCTCTATCGTAAAGTGCCAGTTCGAATTACTTGTAATCAAGTGAAAAAGGGGAATGTGTTACCTATTCGACCTGTCTAAGATATCGTGTGACGATGGTTGTCGTCGAAATGATTACTGAAATTTGTCTATGAGATTAGTGGTGTTTAATTCAAGCTGCTTCTTTTGAAGTTTGCTCGGAGGAGTCTTTCTTACTATCTAATGCGCACTCCGTCGTTGCCGTCTCTTACTTACAGGTCCAGTTTCTTTTGTGAGGCACTTCTCATATAAGGACATAAAGAAGGCAACGGACAGTTTTTGCAGGATCATCTATAGCGATACTCATGGGGCGGCTTACAGAGCCAACTTCAGTGATGCTGGGCTTGCTTTGGTGAAAGAGGTTAAGGAATTTGATCAGAGTAAAGAGGTATTCTACAGAGAAGTGCAGCTCTTAGGCCGTTTGCATCACCGCCACCTCCTTGCACTCAGAGGTTTCTGTATGGGGCAAAAAAGGTATGGCCATCATTTGAGCGAGTGTCGAAGACCCTGATGTTTCTCTCCTGTTGATGATGTTGCTTGTTCATCCAATGTACCTTGATTGAGCAAGTATCCTTCTCCTGTGATTGAGTAAACAAAAAAATATCTTTACTTCGAAAGAAGTTATCTTCTGCTGAATGAGAAGTGCAACTCTATATGTTTAATTGATTGGATGACCAATAGTTCTACACATTGCAGTTTGTTAGTGTTCGACAATGTTGAGAATGGAAGCTTGAAGGACCATCTCAATGGTAACTATCAGTTAATTTATTTATTTTTTCTATTTGGTGTCTTGATAAATTTTGTTCTTAATAAGGAGGCTCTTGGCAGATCCTCTTAGGACTCCTTTGAATTGGAGAACGAGACTAAAGATAGCCAATGGTGTAGCGGCTGCATTGGTAAGTCATGGAGTCGTCGTAACTGTCAGCTTTAGTTTTCATTTCTTATGAAGGAACAGTGACAACTCAAATTGGGAGGTTTTCCTAAGAATTGAAATTTGCTTCATCAGTGTACCCTCCAATCTGGAATGGTCTCTGCTAGACATGATCACAAACCTTGCATGACTCTTGCTGGAGAGCTAGTTACCTGATGACCTGAGACATCAACCATAAATTCAGACCTTATCCTTGGAAAAAAGTATCATGATCCTGGATGACTGCAGAATCTTAAATGGCCATATTGACATTATCAAGCTTTTGGTATAGATGTTTTACTGTTGAGTAGTATTATTTACAACTCTTAGCACTACAAGATGTGTTTGGCCAATACTTTGTCATGCTGAATCTGCTGGGGAGGAAACTAGCTTCATCTAATGAGTGCACAAGATAGTTTATCTTATTGGTGCTAAGTCTGGCTTTAAGTTGACAAAGTCTCAATCCGTCTGCAGGAATATTTGCTCCTATTTAATGATCCCCCAGTATATCGTGTATCTGTCAGCTCAAGCAATATCATGTTGGATGAGAACTTCATTGCCAAGGTAGTGATTTTTTTCATTTCTGTCATAGCATTAGTCTAGCATCTTCTTTGCATTTTCTGAATCGAATAATGGTGAATCTCAATTCATAAGTTCTTGGAATTCACCGTTACCATATATAGTCACTAGCAAAATGACAATTTCCTTGATTGTCCTCAGCTATCCGATGTTGGTTTTCTTGGTTCTTCTGGGAATCACGCCGGAACTTCTCATCCCACAGGTGATTTGTCGTCACCATCTTCATCGTCTTCGCAATGATATGAATGTGCATCCTATATTCCTATTCACATCGCTTGACATTCTTCGAATCCCTCATTCTCATTGCAGATCGTATCGAGGCAGAATGCGGAAACATAATTTTCCAGCTCGGGGTGCTGATCCTAGAGCTCATCACGGGACAATCATCGGAAAAGGAAGGCACCGATCTAATTCAGTGGGTTCAAGAAAATCATTTGGGTAGCTCCATCTATAAGCTGATAGACCCGGATCTTGGAAATGACTACGATTCAAGGGAGTTAAGAAACCTCCTGGACGTAGGGAGACTATGTATCAAATCGAGGGACAAACCAGTGTTGTCGGCTGCTAGATTGTTCCGGTATCTCCAGAAGAAGATAGATACTCCAATCAGTTAGTTCTTGAAGCCATTCGTTTATACTATTTGGTTGGTTGTGTAAATTCATGCCTATCATTTCTAGCTGTATCTTCTCTTCTTTCTTTTTTCCCCTCAATTTTTTAGTTTGAGAATTAGATGGTGATGATAAAGCACATGCGAGGGCATTGTGCTGGGTAGTGGGTATGTTACGCAGGTTATAGCAGATAATGAATGGCTCTAGCATCTGATAAGAGGCTTTGAAACGCCAAAGACCCAAGGTGTCCCCTCTGAAGAATCTACATTGTTCTTCACATCAAATGCGACTCGCGTTTCACTGGTTCTCTAATATAAAGACACAATGTAATCGGTCATTTTTACGTTACTGAAAAGTATTTTCTTTTTATGGCTCCGTCAATCGATTCTCTAGATTTTTATACCCAGTGAAATTTATCCATTAAAAAATGTATGTTTTTTGTTCGTTTTTTCTTCTTGGGATGATGGATGAGATTTGCCAAGTCAAGACAAAAGAGAGCATCCGATGCTTAGGAAGGAATCTAATCACGCAACCGGCAATTGACTCGTTTAGTTTGTTTTGTTGCATGTCCACCCGACAGCAAGTCGGCGTCGCCGACGCTGCTTCCCATTTTCAACATCGGTTTCTTTTTGTCCTGTTTCTACATTCGTTCTTCAACTTCAGCACCACCACCTTCTTACATTATCCCCAGAGAGAGAGACTCCCATATCGCTTTGAAAATTGAATTTCTTCCCCTTGATTCGACAAACCTTTCCGGAGAGAGAGAGAGAGAGATATTCCTTCGCTTCGTAATCGATTGAGACGGAGGAAGAAGAAGGGTATCACCGTTGCGCTCTTGTGCTCGTCGCTGGTTATCGGGGGCTTTGATTCAGGAGAATTGAGCTCCGTGAGCTCTCTGTGCTCAATGTCTTATTTTCTTTCAGTACTGGTTCTCCGTGTGGCATTTTGTGACAGTTTGTTGTTTCAGTTGCGACTGATGAATGGTGGCTCTTTCTTTCTTTTCTTTTTTTGTGGGGGGGTTCTGCTTGAATGCGGTGGCTAGCTGCTTTTTGATGGCTTTATAATAACCTCGTTTTTGTTCATGGAGGGGAACTTTCTCCTCGTATGGATCGATTCCTTGTGGTCTTATGTCCACGTCTGAGAACTGTGAAGACGCTGGTTGAGCAGCAGTCTGTGCAACAGTTGCTCTGATGCAGTTCGTAATCGATTTGTTGCTTTCTGATGTTCTCTGATAAACCTAAAGTGACTGTTGGTTTAGTAGCGCGTGCTGTTCATGTCCTCCTCTGCAGCCATTTTCTTAGCATTACTTGGATCGAGCAGTTGGATGTGTGCTCTGAAGTTTATGCAGATGCATTACTACTCACTGTTTTCATCGGATGAGGCTTGCCCAAGGGGCCAGTTTATCTTTTTGCTCGTGGTAGAGCTATACTAGAAATTTTGACATTGTTGAGATGACATTCGATTTGTGAAAAGCCATCGTAATTCTCCCATGTTGCTGCTTCAGGTCTGGAGTTTTTGTTAGGGTTCCATCAATGAGAGGCTGTTGATTGCAATACTGAAGTTACTTTAATTTAACTTCCAGCAAAGGGCAGTAGATTCGCCCTAAGAGGTAATGCCAGCTTGGACTTGTAAAACAATGTAGTAACTTGTGAGAGTCAGCTCATGATCGCTGTGAAATGTTCATGGCTTGAAATTGTTTAGCAGTTTGTGTGTAGTTCAAGAAATTACTACTTTCTTTTGGATGCCTTTTTTTTTTTATAAAGAAAAAAAATCCTTCCTCCCTTTGTTTCTGCTATGAGGTGCAAAAATGTGGCTGCAATGGTCACAGCCATCTTTTCCTGGCAGGTTCTATTGATTGACCCGATCCAACAGGCAGAATGGGCGTCTCTGGGAAATGGATCAGAGGCTTGGTTGGTTTAAAAAAATCACAAAAGTCACCTTCAAATAAGGATGAAGAGGTGGGTTTATGGCTTGTCGTGTTACTATACTGTTGAAGTTTGTATGTGCATTGTTGCAAGCTTGGTACTTGGGCTTCGGGGCTGCCTTGTATACTTTGTTCTGTTGAATGAGTCAATTTGGTGCAAAACAGTCCTGTTACGGAGGAATAGGCAAAGCACGAGTAAATATCTTGTTACACCCTTAGAATGACCCACAAAAATGAATTGTATAGTTTTTGATGGAGGGAATCCTCTTTTACCGGATGTTATTTAGGATATATGGTGCTCTGTGTAGTCAATAAGTAAACCAGACATTTGTCAAAGCGGAAAGGTCTGAATACCAAGAAGATACTGTTCAAGTCGGCAGAATATAAAGTTAACCCGTGGACTAGTATTCCAAAAGACTGACTCTGACTGCATAATATTGACACGCTAAACAATAGAATCTTGTTTTCTTTGAAGTCATGTTGTCCTAAGCTCAAATATCACTTCTTTTATGATTACTGTAAGTTTTCTGAATTTCAGCCTCTTAATAACTACAGCATGATTTTGTACCCTTAACAGAAGGCGAATAGTAGCCAATCACATTCCAAGTCTCTGCATTCTACTAACTGTTCAGTTGGTACGGAGACTGAAAACATCCAAGACCAGCTTAATTGCAATTATGCTTCTCGTGTTGGGGATACAAATGAACATTTCGTCTCTGATGCTGCTTGTAGTCCTTCCACCTGCGTTAAATTGCAGAAAACCGATCATCACCAGCAAATTTTAAGAGAAGAGTTGGCTGCAACGCTCATCCAAACAGCTTTCCGTGGTTTCCTGGTATTGATTTTTGCAGCCAGTTCAATCAATGAATGATCTTCAGTCTTCTATTGACCTGATAAGAGGCTCTTGAATAGAAGTTTTTAGTAATTCCCATGATTGACGGGATGCTCGGTCAGGTCAAAAGAAGTCACTTTAGGAAGTTACTGAAGCTCTTTTGCTCTGCTTAGTTATTTTATCAGTTTCATTTTCCCACTTACCATGTATGTATTGACATTCAAGGAATAGTTATGGACATGTCAAGGCATTTCTGGTCCAGGCATTTCAAGTGACTGAAAGTTCATGTGGGATGATCATGGGAAACAGTGAATTGAGAGTGTTTTTTGGATGTGTCTCATAAACAGTTGGCAATTTTGGGCTGGATAAGTATACAGTGGGTTTAACATATTGAGCTACATGAGCAGACATAAAACAACACTAAAAATGAAATGGACATCCCAACATGATAATTATTTTCAGCAGTAAATGTATTCAGTATCTGAGTCTAAATTCTTAAGGGCATTTCTCTTACAATCTTTTGAAACAGCATAGAATGGTATCATCTGGAATCTGACAGAATATATGAAGGTACCTCTACTTACAAATCTCTCTTGCACCATAAGCATTTTCTTTATGCACACCTGCTGCTAATGCAGGATCTCCTAGTCAGTCACATCATTCTCTTTCTAAAACTTGACGACAAGCCAATTTACTCAGTCAAGATGTCGATGGAAACTTGCAACAATGTCTGTCAAAGAGATGTTTTACTATGAACTGAAGTTATTGGAAGAGTTATGGTTGTATGTAACGCAACTTAGTCTGATTGATCAGTTTTGTGGCTTCTGCACCAGGCAAGAAGAGCTTTTAGTGCTTTGAAAGGGTTGGTTAGGCTTCAGGCCCTTGTTAGAGGTCATGCTGTGAGAAAGCAAGCTGCAATGACACTGCATTGCATGCAAGCTTTAGTAAGAGTTCAAGCCCGTGTACAGGCAAGGCGTGTGCAACTGGCATTGGAAAGTCAAACAGCAGAAAAGAAACTTAAGCAAGAAATTGAAAAGGAGGCTCAAGTTCGGCAGATTGAAGTACGCTGATATTATTGCAATTCTCGTAATGCGGAGTCTGCATTTTCTTCCACCTCATTTGTCATAGACGAGGAACTTTCATTTGTTTTACTTATATCGGTGATACAATTGAATCACCAATGGAACATTAGAATTACGAAGCTGCATCTTCAAGGTCTAGTTCTGGTGTTAATCCTTTTAGAAACTAGAATGATTAAAGAACATCATACTTGACCAGTGTAGGACCACATATGCAGCAAAGGAAGTCATTCAAGTACTACAATTTCTTGAGTTGGGTTGATATAACTGCCACAGTAATTCATGGGAGATAACAACTTACCAGATTTTCTTTAGATAGTTCCGATTATTTCACTTTATTTGCTGTCTTAAGGAGTCAGTCATGCTCACATGTTGAATGCATGCCACTGGATGTAGGTCCTGGACAGCATCAATTACGGTGGAAACTGTTTCGGAGGGATGAAATTTTAGATTTCTACTGTTGACTTCTCTCATGACTATGAAAATGTAAATTATTAAATGTTTAAGGTGCTCGTGTCAATTTTGTTTCCTCATCTTCACTTGTGGTGCTATTTTGTTTGAGAACACAATGCCCCTGATTATGGTTTCAGTGCTAAATTATCAAATGATGAATAAAGGGTATCGCATGAACATAGGAATAACTATTTACATGGTCATGCACTTGGTTTATTGAGTGTTTGCATTTCTTGCGTTTAAACAGGAAGGTTGGTGTGACCACGTAGGATCTGTGGAAGAAATTCAAGCCAAGTTAGTGAAGAGGCAGGAGGCTGCAGCTAAGCGCGAAAGAGCCATGGCTTATGCTTTAGCTCATCAGGTAAGCTATATTTGATATTACAGTGGAATCTTGTCTGTGAACTATGCTTTTCCTCCGGCTTCTCTGGTGATATCAGATTTTAAACTCAGTTTGATTAGAAGCTGTTTGCATCTAGGCTGCAAATCCAAGTGTGTAAACTCAACAAAAGGGTGAATTCAAGATGGAATAACTGAAGTAGAAGACACTGCATATCTTCTCCATATCTTTATGCCACAAATATGACCTAAGAACCCAATTAAATTCAATACCGTATAGTTCGGCCCTCAACCAAAATGGATGGGTTCTTCGTAGTTTATACTTCATGGTACTTTCAACTTTCGGTGCAAAAATTTGCAGTATCATTTACTCTCCACGTGAATGTGGTATGGGATGTATCTTCTCAGGTTAACTTAATGTTTGCATCATCAATCGATGAAATGCACGAGGAATATGTATGCTGTACAATGTATGTTTGCATCACTAAATTGTATGCTATATGTGAAATGAGTATAATGAATTCTCTCTCCCTGAGGTGCACGAATTGGTAAAATACAAGTTATCCTACCTGTGAATTAAGCAAGTTTTATAGTATATGATCACAGAAGTGGACTCTATGCACGATCACCATCTTTTCTCAACTTATAGTGCATCATGTTTTGCGTGGTTAGAGCCTGAGACAATTACCGCAGTCAAAATTACAATCACAATCTAGTGTCGAGTTTCATGAGCCTAAAGCTCTCTCCTATAGTACTATGCAGTGCCAATTACGATCTCTCTCTTTTTGTTTACTTCACTGGCCCTGTATTCATGCAGTGGCAAGCAGGATCAAAACAGCAGGCTACACCTACAGGGTTTGAACCAGACAAAAGCAGCTGGGGATGGACCTGGTTGGAGAGATGGATGGCAGTTCGTCCATGGGAGAACCGATTTCTTGACATTAATATCGGTGATGGAGCGACGGTTCAAGAAAGTGGCTCGGCGCAGAGTGTGGATGACACTAGAGCCCAGTCGAAGTCTGCCAGCAAGAAACAGGTTTCGACAAATCTTTGTAATCAGAAGAGGGGGCCTTCTCAGACTAATGATGTAGGCTCTTCGCCTAATAAGTCATTGAATATGATGCCCTCCGATCAGGCAGTCCCCTCCAAGCTAGAGTCAAAGCTTGTCATGGATGTAATTGAAGTGGCCCAAGCCAGGTCTGGTCGTGGTTCCAGATCGCAAAGTAACCCTAAAGAGCGATCAGCGGCATCTGATAAACGGGCGAAGACGTGGTTCTCTCTGCCTAATTCTGGTAAACTCTCTCTCTCTCTCTCTCTCTCTCTCAGAAGCAAATGCAGACGTGTTAATGCGCACAGAGAGATGTATGAATTGCATTGAGCAACTGCTGCCTTTATTGTAAAAATTCCTGCCTATCTGTATCAGATTTGCGACGCACGTTTTCTACGTGTAATGCGGTGTGTTTGTGACAATGCGGTGTGTTTGTGACAATGCCTGGAGGCCAGTCTTGTCTATAAACTTATAGTCCTAATACATAATCAGGAAGATAGCTTATCTCCCAGTTGAATTGATTTTATCAGGGTCAACTGCTGGGGCGCCAACTGCTAGTCTGCTACTAAGAACCCCAGTAGAACTGCTGCATCGAGAAAATCGAGTACGCCGGCAAGATGTGTTTCCAAGGGAAGCTGATCAGGTAACCCCTCGAATTACGAAGGAGGAAAAGGGCCCAATCTCATCCCGTCTTAAGGCTCCACGCATAATGCACGGAATTGCAATAAACGCAAGCAACTGCTTCAACCCACCCCCCCCCAACCACAACGACTTGCCAAGGGTTTTTCCCAATACGGCGGAGCGGAAGAGACTGCTTTGGCTTGTCGGCATCAACAAGCGTCGCGTCTGCACAGCAATCAGTTCTTGCCCCTGCCGTGACCGCATCTGATGTTTTTCTTGCTTGATCCTTGCTGTAGCCGAGACACGTCGTAACTTATGTTACTGTTGTCTGGTCTTTTGCTTCTAGAAGGGTGGATTTCAATTCCTAGACTTCTTCTTCTCCTCCTCCTCCTCCTCCTCCTCCTCCATCCTGAAGAAAACAAACAATTTGATATTTGTTTTTTATATATCTGTTTGTGGCGATGGGGTTGGCCTTCGATTTGTTGGTTCGTTCATGATCATTGATCACGACCTTATCCTTTGGATTCCTTCACGGTTACGTGCTTTCCTCTGAAGCCGCGGCAAAGCGGGGACAGCCACTAGCCAGCACACAACACGACAAGCCACCTCCTCCGCCCAGATCTCGATCTGCTCAAATCTTGTCATCGACAATTTCACCTCACCTCGCCTCGCCTCACCCTCACCCTCCCGACCAAACCATGCGGCTAAATTTTAAATTTTGGTAACCTTGTTTAATGTTTTGGTTCCCATGCTGGATTTAATCCTTAAAATCTTTTGATTAAGAGTCCTGTTGGGCCATAATTTGGGTTAATTACCATGAAAATTCCCACTCAGTTTAATTAATAGCAAGAAAATAAGAAAAAAACATATATATTCAAGAAAGGAAAGTACAGGAAAAGAAAACGGGGAAAAAGAAAGAGAAAAAAAAACCCCCCCGTGACGCCGTCAGAGAGAGAGAGAGAGAGAGAGAGAGGGAGAGCGAGGAGGGCTCCTCCACGCCAAAAACCAAGCCTGGTTTGGCTTTCATCCCTCTCACCCAACTCTATCGCCATCACTCCTCCTTCCCCCCTTCTCCTTCCCTCCCTCCCTCCTCCATCTGCAATCTCCATCTTCCAAGGACCAAAAACCTCTCTTTCTCTCTCTATCTCTATACCCTATGCCCTCCCTCCAAATCCAAACCCTAACACCCAATCGTCGCCGGCGCTCTCCTCCTCCCCCTCCCCTGCTGCATCGCCATTGATCGGAGGGAATTCTAGATGTACAGATCTCCATACATTCTCTCCGTCACCCTCCTCCTCTCCCTCTCCCTCCTCTTCTTCCTCGGCCCCCGCCTCCTCCGCCCCGTCCCCCCTCTCCCCATCTCCCCCTCCGACGAGCTCGACGACCTCTCCCTCCTCCGCCGCGCCTCCTCCCCCTCCTCCCCCTCCCGCCTCTCCTCCTCCTCCCGCCGCCCCAAGATCGCCTTCCTCTTCCTCACCAACACCCCCCTCCACTTCTCCCCGCTCTGGGACCGCTTCTTCTCCGGTTCCCCCCGCCACCGCCGCCTCTTCAACATCTACGTCCACGCCGACCCCTTCTCCAACGTCACCGCCCCCTCCGACGGCCTCTTCGCCGGCCGCTTCATTCCCGCCAAGCGCACCGCCCGCGCCTCCCCCACCCTCATCTCCGCCACCCGCCGCCTCCTCGCCACCGCCATCCTCGACGACCCTGCCAACACCTACTTCGCCCTCCTCTCCCAGCACTGCGTCCCCCTCCACTCCTTGGCCTACGTCTACCGTTCCCTCTTCGAATCCCCCGCCTTCGACCTCACCGACCCCGATTCCGCCCGCATCCATGGCGTCCGCCTCCGCTTCCGCAGCTACATCGAGATCCACTCCCGGTCGAAAAGCCTCTGGAAGCGGTACACCGCCCGGGGCCGGTATGCCATGCTCCCTGAGGTCCCGTTCGATCGGTTCCGGGTCGGATCCCAGTTCTTCGTCCTCACGCGCCGCCACGCCCGGGCCGTCGTGAGGGACCGCAAGCTTTGGAGGAAGTTCCGGCTGCCCTGCTACCAGGAGGACGCGTGCTATCCGGAGGAGCATTACTTCCCGACCCTCCTGTCCATGGAGGACCCGGGCGGTTGCACGCATTACACGCTGACCCGGGTCAATTGGACGGGCACGGTCAATGGGCACCCTCACACGTACCGGCCTCCGGAGGTCTCCCCTGACCTGATCCACCGGCTCCGCGCGTCGAATTACTCGGACTCGTATCTTTTCGCAAGGAAGTTCTCGCCGGATTGCTTGGAGCCGTTGATGAGCATCGCCGACAAGGTCATTTTCCGCGACTGATCTCTTTTGCTGCTCAGGTAAGTGAGTAAAAACCGATCCAAGTTTCTAACTTTTTTGTCCTCTTTTCTGATTGATGTCTTTGCTGAGTTTGCGAGTTGAGTTGGGGGATTTGGCGGGTTGGGTTCAACTCAGCGAGTCTTGTCGGTGACTCGGTTGTTGGCGCTTTTTCTCAAATAGGTGAGGGGTGGTTTTAGCTAACCCTCGGAAAGTTTGGATCTTTTGACAATTCTTGGCCTTGTCAATCGGCATTTGTTGGTTGTTTGCTTTTTGGCAGGATTTGTTTGATTAGAAGCTGTCTGGCATATTTTTGGATCGGATGATACTTTTTTCTGAATTTTTTTTGGACTTTTTGTTGGATGATCTCTTCCCTTTCTCTTAGATGTGGATCTCTTTTCTTCGGCTTATTACCTAAATGCATCTTTTGCAAGTAGTTGTCCAATTCCAAGAATGTGCAGTGCACCGCTGTAGGTAAATCATTTATGAGGCTGCATTAGTTGGAAAATTAGTAGTTAGTAATCAAGAAAATGCCCTTTACGATTGAGACAGGCCCTAACCGCTGTCATGGGGAATAGATAGATCAATCTTTCCTCTTATTTGAAAATCGTCTGCGGGGGCTTTCTGCAATGTCGCTTTCCTCTTCTTCAGAGTTTTAAAGTGTATTTGCAGACGTTCTTGTATGAGTAACTGATGTTAGATTCAAGCAAGAAAGCATCTGCAGGAGAATGGATTCCGAAATTTTGAAAAATGGGTTGGAAATGAAAATGAGCGCTCGAAATTTAGCAGTAACATTTACGCAAGCAGAGACCATATTCAAGTCGTTAGAAGGCAAGAGATTGGCTTGAAATGATGCTAGTCGAATTGAATGATATTTCAGTGTGGGTGGTAGCTTTTGGGGGTAATATGCGAACATAATAGACCCGAAGATGCCGAAGATGTTTTAGCACTATATCCTGGGATGATGCTATTAATGCTGTTTAATTCTTCATTATGGCATTTCTGGGAACATATAAATCATGCTATTCTGTGCGATGTTCTCGCGTCTGATACGCATTTCCTTGGGGCATGGTCCTTCTGTTGCATTTTAAAGTAAATATCCCGACCAAATGTCTTAAGCAGGTTGACAAAGATGCACGGGAAGAATTTTGTGCCCAAAGGCTGCTAGGATGATGTTGGAGACAATGTGTGGGGAAAATGGTTTGAAGCGGCTTCAACATGCCCACGACCAAGAAAACCTGCGTGCTCCAGCTCGAGTTTCTTGCATCGAAGAGTCGAAAATGTCGATTCTCGGATTTAAGATGTCCGAGCAGGTACTTATATTGTAGTTCAGAGAGTGCAAAAAAGAATCTTATGACGACATCGACAACAATATGCCAGTATTGTAATTAGGCTTTTTAGAGGTAAATTACCTCCCTCTTTTTGTACATAACCTATGGGGAAGAAGAATCCTCCTTGTACTCTCTATTCATTCAAAGATGGGAGAGGTGAGCAAGAAAAATGGTGTAATGGGAATTCGAGAAAGAAAAAGCAAAAAAAAAAAAAAAAAAAAAAAATCGATGGGCTTAGAGTGCAAAAGGTGAAAAGGGCCACTCCGAAGCTTTTTGTTGCCTGGTGCTTTCCTTCTGCAGGTGGACAATCTTCTTCCTAAAGTTGTTCCTGATTCCAGTTCTCTGTCTCTTCTCTTTGTTGTTTTTGCCCTTTACGAGGTTGGCTCGAGAGAGATCATGGGACTGGTCATAGCAAGCTTTCAGATAGGTTTTTTTTTTTTTTTGGGTGTTTAAGCTTTCGGATAGGTTGGGGTGTCGTATTGCATCAGGTGTTTTGACTAATGGAGTGGTTTGTTGGTGGGTCTCTCTTTAGCTAGGAACTAAAAGGACATGGTACCATCCATTTTGCAACCTTAGATGCAATTTTTCGAAGAGTCTAGGTTGGTGCATTCTACACTGTTCAAGACCATAGAAAAGATTTTTTTTTTTTTCTGTATTGAGCGTGCTTAACAAGTCCTCAGGAGAGCACACGTCCACATGACCCGCGTGGGGTTTGTTTTTTTTTTTTTTTTCTGGGTTTTCAAGTGATTAAATTTGCTGCTGAGGGTTGGATGGTGTGCCTTAATTGCCCAGGTTGTCGATTGTGATCAGCAGTTGGTGGTGGTGGGGGGGGCTTAAGACACCACAAAGACCGGGTGGATGCACCGGTCTTGAGAATTTCATCACACGACATGTTTTGTCGTGAAGTCCCGCTTTGATGGCAACGTCCATCATCAAAGCTTCAGCTTCGGGGGGGGATAGCTCTTTTGCTTCTAGATCGGGGCCGGGGGGTCGGTTTGTTTGGGGGCGGGGGGTGGGGTGTTTTTTGCATTTTCTCCTCTTTTGACTAGGGCGTTTGTTTCATTCCGAAATATACGAACGGTGAATAGGAATTTTGTCGGGGACTGTCTTTGTTCCTCCCTCTTTATTTAATCCACTTGTGATGCTGAACTTGGTTCCTTTTTTTTTTTTTTTTTAATAATCCCCCATTGCTCGCTTCCCTTGGACTAAATAAATATAAGGAGGTTCTTCACTCCCTTGTCCCCACGCGCCTCATCGTTCAACGCCTTTTGACTTTTGCTGTGGTTTTTTTAGTCTTTTTAATCTTTTTAATAATCATTTCGAGACATGCTGGGGAGAATCTTGGCGTGATTTACCCAATGCGCCGGATCTTGGTGTTGGGCTTGGTCGGATTGGCGATCCTCGCCGTCGATCCGGGATGGATGGCGTGCGTTAAGAATACCAACTTAGAAAATACCCCACCCCTTTTCTTTAATCTGCCTTTTTTTGGTTGTTTCCTACCTGGGATTGGATTGATTCGACATGATTTTGACTTTGATTGTCCATGTTGGGCCCCAACGTTTCAGTACATGGACTTTGTGGGGGTAATTTCTCTGCTTTGTTTTCTTGGTCATTAGCCAGTGGAGGGTCTTGGCTTCTTCTTTTTTTTTTTTTTTGGTTCACCAGGGGCGTCGATCGTGACCGTTCGATTTCGTGACATCTCCACGAAGAAAAAAAAAAAGGAAGGGGTGGGGGGGAGATCGGGGGCGGGGATCGGCTCGCACGAGCGGCTAGAGGACGAAGAGTCGTCCGTGCTTGGTGACGTCACATTTCAGTTTTTGGGAATCAATTCCTCGCGACGCCGGGTAAATAGTTGCGTCGGATATGACATGACGTGTATTGTCTTTGCTTTGGCTAATTTCCGCACGTGCAAAAAATGTTCTTCTTGTTTTTTTTTTTTTTTGCCCTTTTTGTGTGGCGAAAGTCGCACCGACGATTCGAGCCGAGCCGAGCCGAGCCAGAGTCGGGCTTTGCCGGCCCGGGAAGGGGAACGGGTCTCGGGATCCGTGCGCTTTTGTTGGGTATTCGGTATTCCTGCCAGTGCCGAGGAGGACAGGATCCACCGTCAAAACCGGGTCCCGCCCTTTTGTCGTCTAGCGGGATATAAAATTGGAAAATCCCTGTGGGGGGGGGGAAGAAATAGTAAATCTGAGTGATGACCCTTTACTTTAGTTTGAGATTTAGACGGTAGATGGTAGAAGAAAACGATGGTTGGACAGATGGATTTGTCCTCTCCATGTCTTTTGATGAGACAACTGCAAACCACAAAGGTCCACTTCTACACTCCTTTTTTTTATTTTATTTTTTTCATCATCCCCATTTTTTCTTGAATTAATACAAGTAAACATTCCACCCTTGTCCTAACAACCCATTTATTCCACGTCACGTTGCTGGGAAAAAGAAAAAAAAAGAAAAGTCGAAGCGGTACCCTCGTGACACTTCTATCTAGAAAAAAAAAAAAACTAACATTCAGTCTCACGAAAAAAAAATTCAAATTAATATCCTCGACTCAATTCTACCATTCGAATACCGTTCCATCAGGATTGATCGATATTGTGGCGTGAAAAATCCATGTGCATTGATATGTACGCACTTTTCGTGGAAGTGAATTTGGAGCGGTGATACTGATTTTTGGACTTTTTATGAGGCAGAAATTAATTTGAGATAGATGCGTCGTGAGATATTAATTTGAGATTTGTTATGCGGGGGAGCTAATTTTTTTAGGCAAATGTGTTATGGTGGTGTCAATTTCTCTGTTTCATCTTTCCCTCGCTTACGTGTTATGTCGGCAGATCTCCAAAACAAAAAGCCTGATTTGACAAGGAGAAAATGAGTTGCATGTTTGTTATTATTTTCCTTCTTCTTTAGAGATAATTAAATTCCTGAAGTTAAATTTCAAAATTAAGCTAATTGACGGCTTTTTCTCAAGGGTGATTAATTTGAGGATAGATCAATTTCCACGTTGAAACCAAGAACCGAATCGAATATGCCAAGAACCAACCCTTTTTACCGTGGAACTAGACCAGACTTGGTTGGCCGATCCTGATGAAATTCTCGGGACAATGCGATGCTATTGTCATGATTATCATTTTATGCTATGTAATTATCATGATATATACACACACACATGCATACTCCAGACCGGTTTGGTTTGGTTCGATCGGTAGGATTGGTCCCTAGGAACCGAGATCCGAATCGATTTTTCTCAGTCTCGTATTTTTTTATGTTTTTGAAACTGGGAAACGACCGTGTTCGCACTGGAACAAAATCATCTGATCTTCATGTGGTTAGGGGGTCATCCCAATTACCGCCAATGCTGTACTTTTTTCTTTATGATTTCTGCCGTAAATAATTTGTCTTTAAGGTTCCTTTATGCTTTCTTCTATAAAAAATAATACATACATACATACATACATACTCTAGCCCAATGTGAGAATCGTCCAAAATTGGCCGGTTTGGAGTATGTCTTTAAGCTTCCGGATTGGACCGGGACCGATGCACACCCTGACCTCTTCCAAATCGACTCTTTTCGTAGACGTTTCTCGCCGGAAGGTCTATGGTGTTAGAAAGGCCACCTAACAGAGTTTCCTTTTCCTCTATGTACATTACGTTCCCACTTTTGTGATGCGATGCGATACACTCTTTTGCTCTTAAGAAACTAATTGGATATTGTTGTTCTCTAAGAAGGTAGAAGTTCGTATATTAAGATTGTTGTCGCCTATAAGCGGGACTTGATGTTCGTATAAGAAAATTAGGTTGATAGACAAACCCGAAACCAATCGCAAACGAGTAATCTTAATGCAGATGAATGATCCGAGCCCAACGAATTCACGTTGTGTCCTTAAGACAAATTTGTCCCTTCAACCGGTACCCAAGATTATTGGACAATTGCCTTTCAGGATAGAACATATCGGCTTTCCTCGAAAGCGGTACTTGTTTCAGATGAAACCTTCAGACATAACTTCGCGGAATAATCGTACAAAACGATGACGATGTTGAATGAATGACAAACATAATAGTTATTATATCTAATGCAATGGTCAATGCTTTATATATTTATAGAGAGTGAAGCAAAGAGTCACGAAGACATATGGTTTCATCGAAATGGTTCGTTGACGAAAAGGCACGATTTCGTCGAAGGGATTCGACGAAACGTCACGAAGTCGTACAACTTCGTCGATTAAGGGTTACAAACCAAAACAACTCTTCATTCCTCATTCAACTTCTTATGGGACTTTGAGACCAAAGTTCCAATAGATATTGGCATGAACTGAACATTTTATCTAAACAAATTTTTTGTAATTTTAATTATTTATTATGATAGGACATATAAGTGTACCGACCAGGAAAATAACAATCCTCACCGAATAAAACACATTAAAAAAAAGTGAAACCTGGTCTCACTTTTTAACCAAACGCGACAAGTGGAGGGGTTATTACTAATTTTTTCGGCACTGATGGTTACCACGAGTCTAATTCAGATATCCAGGCCCACGTCTGGATCCCCTGCATGTAAGGCAGGGGATCATTATTTTTGGGGCCATTGGATTCCCCCCCAAGCAGGGGATCCGGATCCTGCCCGCCCTATAATGTTTTGGATTTTCAAAAATAAAATAAAAATCTCTCCTGTTATTCAGCCTAGAGCCTCGTGTATCGATTTTTTTTTCATTCAAGAAATAGAAAAAGACATTTTTGTTCTTTTTAGCGATGTTTTATATTTTAATTTTTTCTATTCGAAATATCTTTTTAGAACCTGTTCTTTATTTCAATGGGATTTCTCGTAAATTTTGTATATATTAAGGCTCCGTTTGTTTCAGGAAAAATATGACATTTTTGGAAAGTGTTTTCCAAAAAAGTTATTTTTTTCAGAAAAATGACAATATTTTTCAGTATTTGGCTAATATATGAAAAAGCTCCAAAAAATATTTTCCTTCGTTTGGCATGGAAAATAAAATTTAATTTTTCTCCGTTCACTCTTTTTAATAAGTTTCTTTTTTTATTATTTTCATTATTATTTTTAAATTATTTATCTTTATTTTTTTTTTCTCCAACGCCAACTGTGCTTTCACCCATACCTACGGGGGATACCCTAGCCTCGTCCCCATCGCTTCCTCACCCTCCCCCATCTTTGCCGCCTCGATCCTCTCCCTGGTCTCCATTTTCCTTTGAGTGAGAGTCGGCTGCACGGATTCATAACTTGGAAACCCCTGTAAATCGTCGCGTGGTTGCACCATCCGCTCGAGCTCTAGCTTTGACGCGAGCTCGGCGATCCACTCGTTGGCACCGTTGTCTGCACACGACGTCTCTGTTGCAGCGGTCCAGTCCCCTCTCTCTGCGCCAATTTCTTCAGCTTCGACATGACAAAACAGGCTTTCTATCCGATCGAATTCGGGCGCTTCACCTATTGATTCCCACCTCTCGATCGTCACATCTGGTCTGGCGGCGGAGCAGGGGTGGGTCTGGCCGCGAAGGTGTTTGTCTTGAGAGAAAGAGACTATTGGTGATGGAGGAGAGAGAGGCAGTGAAGAGAGATAAAGAACGGGAAATGAAGCTGAGAAAATAGGAAGAAGCAGAAACCTGAGCGACGAAGCACCAACGCGAGAGATGGGGAAAATGATTTCCGCTTTTTTAAAGAGGAGATCAATTTTTTGGGTTTAAAGAGTCTTTTTTCCGTTGACCAAAAAATATTTTCCGTTGACTATTCATTTTTCGCCTGCCAAACACCGGAAATTGAAGAAAAAGTTTCTCGGAAAAATATTTTCCGTGAAACAAGCGGAGCCTAAGATTTGATAGGTTAATATAGTAAGAATAATAAATGGAGATAAAGAAAAGAAAGCTCCTTTATTCCCAAAAAATTACCATTTAACTCACTAACTTAACGATTTATCCTATTCTTTATTTTATTTTATTTTATTTTTTGTTCCTTATCATTTTTAATTTTTTCCCAGTAAAGGAAAAAATATATTTAAAAAACAAGAAAGAATGATAATGGCAACAATAATATAACAAAATAACACTTTGATTCTACGAATAACACAAACAGGTCAGTGGGCCGTGAGCTTCGCAGCCAGTCGAGCATACAAATGGGCCGGGCCAAAGCCCATTTTAAATTTCCCGGTTCGTAGAAGGAGAAGAGGCGTTCTTCTTTGTATTTTTTAGTCATCGTATCCTCTTATTAGCAGGAAACTGGTGTTCGTGTGGAAGGGCAATTCGATTACTACAGTCTACATCCCATGGAAAACGACCGTTGGTATTGAGTTAAATCCGATTCACTCCTTCACACTCCGTGATGAACAGCCGAAGCTCAACCTTTTCTTAAAACTTTTAACATTAGAAATAAAAAACGAAAATTCGACCATTAAAACATCGGCATTCTTCAGGAGAAGTGTCGAAAAAGTCCTAAACATTTTTCATTGGTGCCAATTTAGTCCAAAACCTTTTATTGGTATCAATTTAATCTTAATTTTGTGTCAATTTAGTTATGAACTTTTTGCATTTTGTGTCGATTGAGTCAATACTATCATTTAGGAATACAAAATGTTTAGGATTGAATTGGTACGGATGCAAAAGGTTTATGACTGAAACGACACCGAAAAAAGGTTTGTGACTGAATTGATACCAATGCAATATATTTAGGACTTTTTCGACACTTTTCTCATACTCTTCTATAATTCTCCGTGTTATTTGGAAAGATTGCAGTGCCGATTATCACGTTAACGTGCACATTTATTGAAATAGGTACATCTAGACGGGTCTCGAATTCCACGTGATGGGGTTGAGAATGGTAATCGACGTATCTAGGTAATTGGCTAACAATTTAGTGGCGTACATTATTTAGTGAAATTAGGTCCAGGTATATACATGATTTCCCAATTCCATCATCGATCTCGATTTACCAGTAAGCTCGTGACACGAGGATTTTTTCCACATGAAATCGAGTTATATTGCACGATTGACTAGAGTAGCAGTTTCGGGGTGCATAGCAATATTTTTGCTCGAGAAATTAACTTCTGTTTCAAAAGTAGATTTGTGATCATAGAAAACGTTTGATAACAGGAGAGCCTTTGTGCCCATGTCCATACCCAGCGAAGCCGTGCTAGGGCATTTATGGCCCTGCTGGCTATTGGTAAAGCCTTCGCGGCATGCATAGGATGTCGCGACCTATTTTTCCCGACATGGTCAGAAAATCATAGGTTTAGGGGTATTTCCCAAAAGGCTGCCAATCAATTTACATGCGGCCTCTCCCAAGCCCATACCTGGCGTGACGTAGGATTTTATTTTTAAATTCTTCACAACATTTCTAGAAGTTGCCACTAGCCTAATGGGGTCGGCTAGAAACCAATCGAGATGCATGAGCATCATCTCAATTCCTATGTGACTAAAGATTCTAGGATTGATAACTTATTTACGCTAACTAGTTGGCCACATTTCAAAGTGATCATGCATTATGGATAGCCATTTAATCCTAGAGGCGTCACCAATACTAAGGAATCACGCAAACGTTTTATGATTTTATTTTTATCGAGATTCTAGTCTAATGTTAACCTAATTGATTGGAATACAGTGCAATAAGTAAGCACCAAAACATTTAAAACATCTAACTAAGTGCTGGAAATGAAAACTCATAATCCGTCGGGTAATAGTTACGATGCTGATTAAAAACCCGCGACACGATAAGATGTACAAAAAATGAGATCGGGTTGGACATCGGTCTATCTCCATGGATCAAGTATAAGAAAGCACTAATTAGACTAAAAGGCGAGGAAAGTCATTTTCCTAGCATTTCATTGTTTTTCTTCATTTTTCATGAGTTATTATGTATGTTTTGTATTATTTACGTTTTATCTTATTTATTTATTATCATTACATAGAATTGAATCGGGTCAGGTTTCCAAGTTCATACCAGGTCAGGCATGCGGGATCGTCTCTTTCCTATTTTAACGTATAGATAGAAGTATTTTTTTTTTTTACGGAGCAAAAAAAGAAGAAAAGAAAAGTTACAGAAATAGAAAAACGAATTAACCAGATAGATTTCCGCTTCAAAAGCTGCATGACCAGATAGAGTCTTTGCTCTACTCCGTGAGAATTGTCGTGTGTGCCCTTCTTCGCATTCGGCACCATTCGGAAGAGAACAGTTGTAGCGAGTCGCCAGTCAAATAAAGATCTTTCCGAGTCGGGGGTAGTTACGCTCTAACTCGAGCCACGCGCGTCAGGAAAATTCCACTCCGCCATGGCGGGGAATTAAATTGGTAAATTGCTGCTTCTTTAATTCCAAAAGTAAAATTATATATATATATATATATATATATATATATATATATATTTTGGTGGGGTCAAAGAGAGGGGGGGAGGGCATTCAAGAGCAAAGCAAAATGAGAGCGATGCTTTTTTCCTAGGCCCATGTCAAAGATTCTCTCTCTATCCTGTTGTGTCCGAACAATGAAAATTGTCCACCTAGCCTTAGCCTTAGGTTCGAGGCCACGATCACGATCGACGTAGACCCCCAAATTGGAAGTGGTCGTGCTCTCGCCATGTCATGCCATCTGTCCCCTGGCCCCACCGACATGCTGTGTACCCTACGGATGAGATGGAGTATTGGGGGATGTCTTTTAGTGTATTAATGTCGTCCGGGAAAGTACGAAAAAAAAAAAATTTCCCAACAAAAATCTCCGAATTACATCCATCACGACACGTTTATCTTAATTTCTTTTTTTGTTCGTGACGTCCCAAAGACCCTAAACTATATCCATCGCGACGTATTTGCTCTGAACTTTTCCTCGTGACATTGAGATCCTCAATATCGCGACACATTTATCCCGTGTGGAGGTTCCGCTGCTGCACGGTTTTCCCCGGTCGAAACGATGTTGTTTTTATTTGACTTAAGCCGCGTGAGCGTTATATATGTCAGCACGGTTTGTCTTCTGTCATTAATAGCTGTGGTTGATAGAAACCGCGACGGAGGCTAAACGTGGATAATAAAAAAAGTTTTATGATTTTTAGTGTCGTGATGAAAAGTTTAGGGTAAATGCGGTGTAATACGCATAATTTGAGATTTTTGCGGTGGAGGCGCGTGAATTGGCCAGAGATTTACTTTTTAACTCGTATTCCGGGGGGGGGGGGTCGGTCGGACATAATTCGTTGAAATTTGAAAAGTTTGGATGATTGCGTGTTTGGAATAGCAAAGCTCGGGTAAATGAGGATGGTACGATGGGGCGCTTATTTGATATGTAATTATGTATGGCTTGCTTGGTAAAATGTTTGTTGTTTACGCATCACTCGTTTCCGAATTAGCAAACTATTTATGTTGAGTTTCTGCGGCGACGTCGTTGGAAAAACAAGAGAAGAATTGTTATTGAACTCGAACTGAGCGGTTGAAAGAAAGAAAAATAAAAGAAAAACTTAGCGCCTAAAATAAAACCGGCGCTTGTGAAGAGAAGAAGAAGAAGAAGAAGCAACGTCTCCAAAGCAGAATGGTGATTGTGCGTAGAGTTTGCTGCTAATTTCCACTAAAGTCGTCACCGAAGATGAAAAGCGCAGGAAATTGAGAACTAAAGCGTTGACGCTTCCCCAAAATAGGAACCAACATCCCGCGGCTTCGTCGCGCTCGCATGTGCGGGGTCCCACTCGCGCGTGCACCGCACCTCCCGCCCCTCCGAGCGTGGTGTCTCGGGAGGGAAAGAAACGGGGGGGGGGGGGGCCGCGCGAAGGTATACCGTTGGCGCGAAGGTCACGATATGTCCCGCTCCCGACGCCGCCGGACGGCGGCCCACGCCCCGTTTCCAACTTTCCGTACGCTCGGCAACCGGTTCGTCCCGGTGGACAAGTGCCGCCCCCCCCCCCCCCCCCCGTCCGGTCCTAATTCGCGAGCTTTGCCACTCTGGACTGAGGCGGGCGCCCGGTGCGCCAATCAGCGACCGCGCGAAGAGAGAAGAAGGACCGAAGAATAATCAAATCCAGTCTAGAGAGAGAGAGACCGAGAGAGTCCGTCTTTCTTCGTCGGGAGAGAAAAACACGGCTTTCAATTTAAATTTTTTTTTTCCGTCGTTGTTGAGAAAATAGAGAAAAATAAAGGGCAACTTTATAGAAATCGATTACTTAATTATTCAATTATGTGCATCACTGTATCTACTGGTCACTGTGGTTTCTAGATAGAGAAAAATCGGGAATGCAAATACATGCAATTCATTTTCTTTAGAGAGAGAAAGAGAGAGGAAGAGAGATAGAGAGGGGGGTCGTTTTTGGGGCTAGAGAGAGAAAGTGATTTTTGTGTGTGTGTGTGTGTGTGTGTTTTCGGAGGTCGTCTTCTTCTTCTTCCTCTTCTTCTTCGCGATTGTGTCCGTCCCGGTTCTATTCATCGTCTTGCCTCGAGGAGGTTCTAGAGAGAGAGAGAGAGAGAGAGAGAGAGAGAGAGAGAGAGAGAGGGAGAATTGGAAACCTAAAACCTAGAACCGGCAATTTTCTCTCTATACTTTTTTTTCCCTCGCTCCGGAAGTTTTTTCCCGGGGAAGCTTTCGTCGGGTTCTGCGTCGCCGCGGAGGAGTGGTTGAATTTATTTATTTATTTTTATTTTGCGTTCGCGTCCTGCTTAGGGTTTTTGAATTGGCGGAGTCGATTGGGGAATGTCGATCGGGAGCTCCAATTCGGGGAGCTGGTAGTTCCGATCTCGAAGTTAGGGCTTGAATCGAAGGGCGCGAATCCGATGGAGGTCGATTCCTCGATGGGGACCGATGCCGATCACGATCCGGCGGTCCAGAACCACAACAACGGTCCTTCTCAGCCGGCGGGGATGAGGGAGCAGCAGCAGCAGCTCGCGGAGCAGCCTCAAGCCGGAGGTGGATCTCCCGGGGCCGCGGCACCTGCGCAGCCGCCGCAGCCGGTGCAGCAGAGCCCCGTGGTTGGGCCGAGGCCAGCCCCGACGTACTCGGTGGTGAACGCGATATTGGAGAAGAAAGAGGATGGCCCTGGGCCAAGGTGTGGCCACACGTTAACTGCGGTGGCTGCAGTCGGAGAGGATGGGACTCCGGGTTACATTGGGCCGAGGCTGATTCTGTTTGGCGGTGCAACTGCTCTTGAGGGAAATTCTGCAGCTTCAGGAGCTCCGTCATCAGCTGGAAACGCCGGAATCAGTAAGCTGTGACTTTCTATGTGGTTTTTGTCGTATCTCTTTCACCTGTTTGATCTAGTCTTGAGAATGCCTCCTAGCTGCGGGAAGCAATGAGCTTGTTGGCTTATGGATGCCATATTTATTTGTGTTCGAACTCTAATTTAGCTTTTGATGAAAATTACGTAGTTTTGCTTGCGGTTTATATGAATGCTTCATCGTTGCTGCCTTCACGGCCATGAGTTCAAGTTTTCGTTGTGTTGGTCATTGAAGCATCAGGTTTGGGCGTTGGCATTTTGACTTTATTTGTGGTTGTAGAACTCCTAGCTGGTGCTGAATCTTCATGTTCTATGTGCCGTGGGACTTGGTTTTCTGCATTTTTATTTTTTTATTTTTGGATTTGTTATGGCAGAGTATTGTATGCATTTAATCTTATGTCGTAATATAACAGTTGTCTTGCTGCCTTTTGAGCTCTGCGTGACATCCTTGCGCGGAGTCATTCCATATCTCTTAGGTTCGAAGAAAATCATGTTACATCTCCATTCTTTTCGTGAACTTCGTTTAGTTTCTTCATGTTGCCACCTGTGTTCACGTGCTCATTCAAAGTGCCGTGTGGTAATGTTACTTATGACTCTTGAGATGCCCATGTATTTGATTAGTTATGGAAGGAACTGTGCACGACCTTTTTGTTCTGCATAGGGACAAGTGATTTTCATCGAGTCCTTATTGGTTATACTCCTAAATTCCTAATAAGAAACCATGTGAAATTGAGGACCTGCATGCTGAAAATCTAGAAATGTCATAGTTAAGTTATACTGTCTACCATCGCGTTGGTAAGCAATAGGCTATAGCATCTTATGGGCGAGACAGTTATTCGTGAGAAATTTCTTATTCCAATTTCATAGAAATGTTTGTGCTGCAAGATGTAATGACCGTTTCTGGGTGGGTTGCAGGACTTGCCGGTGCCACTGCTGATGTGCACTGTTATGATGTCTTGACAAATAAGTGGTCTAGGTACACCCATGAACCAGGATAATATTTTCTTAATATACTCTGGGATTTCTATTTGTCAAGATTTTAGTGCTTATTTGATGCTATTTTGCAGGATTACTCCATTTGGAGAGCCGCCCACACCAAGAGCAGCCCATGTGGCTTGTGCTGTGGGTACTATGGTTGTCATTCAGGTTAGCATATGATGCATCCCTTGAAGTTCATTTGTCTTATGTAATGTTGACTAAATGTCTTCTTGATATATATTTTCATCAAATCTTTTGTCTGCTTAGTTGCATTTAAAGGTCTAAGGACTTGTTTCAAGAGAACATCGTTTGTGCTGCAAAGTGCCGTTTATAGAGTAAAACCACATAATTTAGTCTTCTTGGAGGAAATGTGATGTGTTTGCCACCCCCAACCCTGCTCTACTTTCTTGGCCGAAGACCTTTATACTTCTTCCCCTGGGACCATGAAGAATTATTAACCTTTTCTCTTCCACTTCATAATTCTTGGAGGAAATGTGATGTGATGTGTTCACTAGCATGTTATCAATCAGCGCCTTCGGTTCCGCGAAGTTAAACAAAGAAATTGCCCATTCACGCGCATTCTGATTAGGCCTTTTATGAGGATAGCACGAATAGGGAAAAATTTTGTCTTTATTTTGACTTCCCCTACCAAAAAGAAAGCAATTCTCTTAGATGAAAGGATTCGATTGAGGCAATAACAGGCTCCTAATATCTAGGAAATTATTTGACATAACCTACTGTCTTTGACACTAACAAATAACTCAGTTTTGAAATTCTCAAATTGAAGTGTTTCATTGAACACAGGGTGGAATTGGTCCAGCTGGCTTGTCTGCTGAGGATCTTCATGTTCTCGATCTTACACAGCAAAGACCAAGATGGCATAGGTTGGATGCAGAGTGCTTTCATTTACGAGGTTTCTTTTTGCGATTATGTCATCCCCTTATTTAGCTGTTGGCTCTATCCAGAGTTGTTGTTCAAGGTCCTGGCCCAGGGCCACGGTATGGACATGTTATGGCCCTGGTGGGGCAAAGATATCTCATGGCAATTGGCGGAAATGATGGTAAGTCTTTCTATTGGATGGCAGTTATGTCGCTTATTGTAGATCAGTTACTTCGCTGTTTCTGTGGATTTCAATAATATTGTGGTGGTTTTTTTTCCCCCCTTTGCCAGGGAAGAGACCTTTGGCTGATGTATGGGCTCTGGATACTGCTGCCAAACCCTATGAATGGAGGAAGTTAGAACCAGAAGGCGAGGGTCCACCTCCTTGCATGTATATGCTTAACCCTTCTGTTTCCCCCTCCTCACCCACCCTCGTTCACATGGATTATCCGCGTGTGCATATTACGACAATATATTATCCTCGTGCTGATGCTCTGTACTTGTGCTTAGGTATGCAACTGCC
This sequence comes from Rhodomyrtus psidioides, assembly GCA_021437785.1. Taxonomy (NCBI): domain Eukaryota; kingdom Viridiplantae; phylum Streptophyta; class Magnoliopsida; order Myrtales; family Myrtaceae; genus Rhodomyrtus; species Rhodomyrtus psidioides. The sequence goes on from JAILYB010000039.1 coordinate 1,963,691, forward strand.
AGTGCACGTTCCGACGGTCTTCTTCTGCTTTGTGGAGGGAGGGATGCAAGTAGCGTGGTGAGTGCAAAATATCTTGCAGCTCTCAGCTTTAGTGAAGGGCTCTTAAATTGCAACTTTTCCTCTTTCCGACCTTTTTATAATTGAGGGTCCTCTCTGTCTCTCTCTACATGCATCTGGATGTATATTTTTATTCGTCAGTTCACATTTGCTTTAGCATGCTGACTGACCACAGCGCATGAAATATTTGCTTCAGCTCAGTAATATAACAGTCCACTTTCCATTTCCTCCAGGAATAGAGTTGATTTTTTATCCTTTGGTGTTCCTCTTGCTTTTGCAGCCACTGGCAAGTGCATATGGACTCGCCAAACATAGGGATGGACGGTGGGAGTGGGCCATTGCCCCTGGCGTTTCCCCATCTCCGAGATACCAGCATGCAGCGGTGGGTTTTTCATGCGTATGTACATTTTTTTATTAGTTTGGGGGTAAAACTTCTCATTTTGATCTGACCATTCATTTAGGTCTTCGTTAATGCTCGTCTCCATGTATCTGGAGGTGCACTTGGCGGTGGACGAATGGTAGAGGACTCGTCAAGTGTTGCTGGTACTCGATTATTGCGTCTTTAATTTAAGAATTCCTTGCCTTTGGCATAAAAAATTGGCATTTGAAGGATTCACGCTTTAAATAATCTCCTAGATTTAAAAGCGGAAATCGATACTTTGCATGTAGTTTGGCATTTCTATTTCTTGTACGTGTACTGTAGTCGCATTTCCTCAGGTTTGCAATTCTTTCACTGCTGCATTCTTGCTGCAAATCTGATTCTCTTAGGCTTCATATGTTTTGAGGAAAAGAAACGAATTTGAATATTTTTTTTTTTTTTCTGAAAACGATCTTTTTCATTGCTTGAAATAATTGGTCACTGAGTTCAGTATCGACAACAATTTATGTCTAAACATTTTCGTGAACGATGAATATATTTATCGTTCATTTATTTTTGTAATAGCTACAAGCGATTATTTTTTGGAAAATATTTTACAAATCATTCATTTTCTGCGAAACAAACGTAGCTATAATTTGATTGTTTTTTCCTGGTTAGATGGAAATGAATATAGGTGATACCTATGTAAAGTTATTTTCACGAAAATTTTCAGGCTGTAGTTAGTCGTAGAAGAGTGACTTATGGCGTCGTTCACTTTCTGTTATTCTTCGTCTCTTGTGGCTCAATATTGACATCTCCTGTGGGAAACTATTTTAGGTCCAACTGATTTCTCATGCATAGATAGATTCATTGCTTCTACTGGAGTTATTTTCACTTGTTAATTTGAAGTTTGGGCACTCCTAAGCACTCTAGAATTGGCCATCTATCTAAGTCCCTTTACAAATTCTCTCTCTCTCTCTCTCTCATGCACGAACACTTGCATGTGTGTATAGATACATGTGTGCTATCTGCTGAAGGTGCCTCTGTATATACTCTCTTGTGTTCTCTGGGAGATTTTTATTTTGGATTGATGTTCACCTGCTATTTAGAGGACGCGACTAGCATTCTGGAAAAAAGGTCAATAAAAGAGTTAGTTAAGTCTAAATGATTCACTTTGGGATCATTATATCTCTGTAGTTTCTATGTTGTACAAATGGTACTTAATCTTCCATTATGAAACATCGGAAGAGGTACTAGGATTTACAAAATATTCTGCAATGGTCTGTTTTGTTCTTGTTGTATGTTCTCATTTGTTATTGTTCTACATTTCAAGTGTCTCCCATTTACAACTCATGCTGATTATTTAGTTGCTACCTTGTATTTGTAGTGTTGGATACTGCCGCTGGTGTTTGGTGTGATACCAAGTCCGTCGTTACTAGTCCTAGAACAGGCAGATACAGTGCTGATGCAGCTGGTGGCGATGCTGCAGTTGAACTGACAAGGCGCTGCAGGCATGCAGCAGCTGCTATTGGTGATCTAATATTCATTTATGGTGGCTTACGTGGTGGTAAGAGATGATTCTGCACATTTGAGTTGTTTCTATTTTGCCCTTTATTTTCACTAATTGGGATGTTATATGAATAACATGCCATGACTCATAGGTCAAATGGCTTGCGCAAAATTAGATGATATATCATCTGGCTAGAATGAGCCCAAGGCTGGGCCTAAAAGTCTTTGTCCATGCCTGCCTAGCATATTGAAATCAAAGCCCAATTCAGTGAACCTCAGTGGGCCTTTGAGACGATAATTTGCCTTCGTGTCTTCATTTTTTCACATGACCCTGGTGTTCTCAGCCAACGGGGCATAATCATGTCTAAACCCAGCCCAACATATTGGATGAGCCTAACGGACTGTTTGCCCGGCAGGCCTATTATAAGGTTACTGTTTGTTTGTATCTCTTGACTTCTCTTGTATGCACTACTTTGATAAGCACAGAAAAATCTGAAGATTAAATAGTTCCTGGATCATTTGGTAAATGTTCTGTAGCATGTCTGTGCTCTAACAATGGTTATGCGGAAATCGAGACCGATGATCTTAGGGTTTGTTTTGGCACATGGCATGTGTTAGGGCATAATCGTAGATTATGAATTAATTACTTGCAGTGACTTTGGAAAATTGTTTTTTGAATGAGTTAACGGTGCATGTGTTAGATGAAATGTAATAGGAAACACTTGATGCTACTCTCGAGTATAAGTAAAGATAGAAAGTCAGAAGATTCTTTGAGTGGACCTTAGGAGAGCCCCCTTGCCGCTTTGGTTGGTGATCATGAGTTTTCACTTCCTCTATGTTGGAATATATAAATATTAAACCACGCCTTCTTCTAGCAGCTTAAGCTTTTAGAGCAGTTGGCAAGTGGTTCCACAAAATCTTTCATAGTATCAGAGCAGGACCTCCTGAGTTCAAATCTTTCTAGGCCCCTATTTGCCTCCTCAATTAATTTGTTCACGCTTAATACTAGGCAAAAGACCAGACTAAGCGTAAGGGGGAGTGTTGGAATATATAAATATTAAACCACGCCTTCTTCTAGCAGCTTAAGCTTTTAGAGCAGTTGGCAAGTGGTTCCACAAAATCTTTCACTCTATTTAAGAGATGGAGGATTCCCATCCCTGCAAGTTTGTGTTGTAAAGAAAAATTTCTATGCTGCATCAGAATTTATCTGGTTCTGAGCAGATGTCAATTCATTGATTGCACATAAAAAATAGTTGTCTCCATTGTCTCTTTAAAGATCCTCGACTTACTTTTCGATTACTGATCAACTCTCTCTTTCTTGGGGAGATGACAGTTTTGTGTACTCAACAGGATTCTTGGGTGAAGATTCTGTTTTATGTTTGGCATTTAGGGTAGTCTGTCAAATCATGATCTGAAACTGCGATTTGTTCTTCTACTGCAGTCTGTATAGTGATATATCACACAGTAGCACTGTGATGTGTGGTATTGTGATAGGTGTCTTGCTGGATGACCTGCTTGTTGCTGAAGATCTGGCTGCGGCAGAGACGACTACTGCAGCTTCACATGCTGCTGCTGCAGCTGCTGCATCAAATTCTCAAACACCACGGCTAACAGGAAGATATGGTTATGTTGATGAAAGAACAAGACAGATGACTGAGTCAGTCCCTGATGGTGCAGTTGTTCTCGGAAACCCAGTCGCTCCCCCTGTAAATGGTGATATGTATACTGACATAAGCACTGAAAATGCCATGCTCCAGGGATCACGGTAAAGTAGCATTCTGCCATTTTGTGGCGTGACATTAAAATCGCACTGCTTTTGTCTCAATTAATTCAGGGAACTAATGGTTGGTGATATTCTGCAGGAGAATGGCTAAGGGTGTCGAAGACTTGGTTAAAGCATCAGCAGCAGAAGCTGAGGCTATTAGTGCTACTTTGGCAGCTGCAAAGGCCCGACAAGTTAATGGAGAAGTTGAATCACCGGATAGGGATCGCGGTGCAGAGGCTACTCCCAGTGGGAAGCAATTATCTTCTATTAAAATACCTGATTCTGCTGGACCAAATAACATTGCCCCAGCTGGAGTGCGGCTGCATCATAGAGCTGTTAGTATCCGCCATTTCTCATTGTAGCAATAGGTTTTATTAGTTTATTATCTCAGAAAGTAACTTGCATGTTTCTGTATGTGGTTTTCTCTATAAATTTTCAGGTCGTTGTAGCTGCCGAAACTGGTGGAGCTTTAGGTGGCATGGTTAGACAACTTTCAATAGATCAGTTTGAAAATGAAGGCAGGCGGGTCAGCTACGGAACGCCAGAGAGTGCTTCTGCAGCAAGAAAGTTGCTAGATCGACAAATGTCAATTAACAGTGTGCCCAAGAAGGTAGCAAGGATTAGTTATAATTGGTGCTTTGACATTTGATGGGCTTTGGGTAACTGATCCATGAATTGGTCATAGTAATATTTTACATCATCAACATTTGAAACATCTGTGGGGAAGTGATCCATGCAATGACTGCAATTGGTTATACTTACTAGGTTTATGTCGTCATCACCTCTAGCGTTGATGAGATAACTCCTCCGTTTTGTAGTTCACGTTGTTTGAATTCTTCAGCGCGAGACTTATTGAATATTATTCTTCTCATGGGTACTTGCTTTAGCATTGTGGGTTGCATGTTTTGGTCTCATTGATCCTTTGATATTTCGTCACCAATCATCGCATGATTTTTTTGTGATTCAGTTATCTATTCCTGAATGAATATAAGCTGGGCTTGCTGTGTCTTTTGTATTTATGGATACACAATTTTGAAAATTGCATCTGTGAAGTGTGCATAGAGAAGAATGCTTGGATACATTTGAGAGGCCATGGTTGAATTTTCCTTTTGTCAATATGAGGGTCAACACACTGTGCATGTTCCATTTTGGACAGATGCCTATAATTGACAATGGTTATAATTTTCGTTGAGAATGCTATTCAAGTTTGAAACTAAGTTCATGTGTTTTTCTTGTTGCATCAATTAAGGTCATTGCACATCTCTTAAAGCCTCGTGGATGGAAGCCTCCAGTGCGCCGACAGTTTTTCTTAGATTGCAATGAAATTGCCGATCTTTGTGACAGTGCTGAGAGGATATTTTCTGGTGAACCTAGTGTTTTACAGCTTAAGGCTCCTATAAAGATTTTTGGTGATTTGCACGGTCAATTTGGAGATCTCATGCGTCTTTTTGATGAGTACGGGGCACCTTCAACTGCTGGGGATATTGCGTAAGTTTTTCTTCATAGATTATGTCCCTGTTCCTAATCTGGATGTCTAAATTTTACCCAGAGATGTTATTAAATAAATAATGTGTCACTTGCTAAGTATTGTAGTGTCTGATCTCTGATCTGTGTATTATGTACCCACGAACTGCACGTCGCCCACTGAAGTTTTCTTCCTTGGAGATTGAGGCAATGTAAATGATGTTACAATTATGATGGGACCCGTCTTGGTACACAGTTACAAGCTTGGGAATAGTCTATGTAGATAAATAATTGGGATTACTGGCGTTTGGAGCAACTTTGTGTTGATGGTTGTTGCTGGTTATCTTTGGAGTGATGTCATGAGTTTGTCTACTCTGTGGCTTCATGCTTTGATTCCTTCTTGTTGCTTTGACTATTTTTATCTCATGCTGAGACACTCCTTTAAATCTATGCATATGAAATATTTGATTGTACTATGATGCTTGAGTCTGAAAAGTGTTCCTAATTTCATGGTCACCCCAAGGGTTAAACATGACAATCCCCTTTTAAGGTTCGTTATCAAATTTTTACTGGCTGAAAGTGTGATCCTTTGAGAACCGTATGAGAAGATATTCGTGAAAGTATGAAATTGTGAAATCCACCTTTATTTCATGGCGTCAGATATAATGGTATGCCTATTGCACTCGCAATAGATTCTCTCTCTTTTTTTTTTTTGTAAAGCGCAATAGATTCTCTTTGAGACTTCTTAATTGAACATTGTTCAGAATAGGCAATGCAATAAGTATCCTTGTTATAGACACATCCTCATGTTCGAGTGGCCTTATTTGGTTTCTACCTCTTAAGTAATTATTTATTTGTTCATGCCTGCTGGCTTAACTGCAACAAACATATATAAATATCCATGTGTCTATGCCTAGCGGTTGTGCTTATGGAAGAAATGTTTCATTGCTAACAGATGCAATCCATGTTAACAATTGGTTGTTCTTTCTCAACGTGATTTTTAGACTTTGGAAATTTTCAATTTCAAATAAATATATTTAGAAAATGTTGGTGAACGAATGCAGGTATATTGACTATCTATTCTTGGGAGATTATGTCGACCGTGGCCAACATAGTTTGGAAACCATCACTCTTCTGCTTGCTTTGAAGGTACTTTCTTGGAATATGATGATCTCCGAAATTTTGTCTATATAACATCACAAAGTAATCAAGGCACTTTCATTAATGAATACAGGGGATATTTTTCAAGAAGAAATAATTAAGATTGATCTCACCTTGAAGAAAAATAAGCTGGGGGGTCTGCCTTTTTCAACTACTATAATGAAGTTTACTAATCTGAGAACGTTTCTGACCCCAAAAAGAAATCAGAAGGTTTTGAGTAAGAACAAAAATTGAAGCGAATCTTTCTTAATAAAGTTAAGCTAAATAAAATAATGAAAAGAACAATTTCTTTTTCTAAGATGAAAGATCAATTAAGATATAGATAAATAACAAAATACATTAATTAAACTGAAAATTGAACCCAAGTTATTCTGGTAAGACAGTGAGGGAAAATAGTAATTCATATATGAACAGTATGATATGAAAAGATTCAAGTTACTTAGATTTTGAATTCTCTCTTTTTTCTTATATCAATAAATTATTTTGAGAATTTTAGGTCATGCATTGCCAACCCATGCTATTAGCTTACTTGTACTTTGTTGTCGTTTGGCTGAATGGCATAAGAGTCACCCCTTGGTTCGTTTTCACAGGTTGAGTATCCTAGTAATGTGCATTTAATTCGAGGGAATCACGAAGCTGCAGATATCAATGCTCTTTTTGGCTTCAGGATTGAGTGCATTGAGCGCATGGTACAGGATATTATGCATTGGAGGTTGTCTCTTATCTATAATAGAGTATCTCGCAGCTATTAATTTTTGTAACTTGTTGAACAGGGTGAGAGAGATGGCATCTGGGCATGGCATCGGATAAATCGTCTGTTTAATTGGCTTCCTCTAGCTGCTCTAATTGAGAAGAAGATCATTTGCATGCATGGTGGTATTGGACGGTCCATTAATCATGTGGAACAGATTGAAAGTATCCAACGTCCTATTACCATGGAGGCTGGGTCTATTGTTCTCATGGATTTGTTATGGTAAGCAGCTGCTTACTGTAAATTGTCTGTTTAATTGGCTTCCTCTAGCTTCTCTTGTCAACCCTGTGATTTACCTGCAATTTGTCGTTTCTCTTCAGGTCTGACCCAACAGAAAATGATAGCGTAGAAGGTCTTAGGCCAAATGCCAGAGGTCCAGGGTTGGTTACTTTCGGGGTGAGTGTGTATACTTGTTGACCATCACGCATAGATCTCTCTTTTAGTATTCACCTATCCACAATTGGTATTTACCATTGTCTCCTTAATAGATGTCTGTTGCCCTACATCACAGGCAGCTTTATTATCCTATGAGCTGAATATCATTCTTCGTTAGTCTTTATCTTGTCACATGGTCTAATGAAATTTGTTTGCAGCCTGATCGAGTGATGGAATTCTGCAACATCAATGATCTGCAGTTGATTGTGCGTGCTCACGAATGTGTGATGGATGGTTTTGAGCGTTTTGCTCAGGGACATTTAATTACTCTATTCTCGGCAACGAATTACTGTGGTATGGTCCTAATTGGTATTTTGGTCTACCCAAAGCTGCACATGGAATGATTTTTTACTTGTTTAACTTTTTTACTATGTAAATTCTGTATGATAATGAAGGCTTTGAATTTTTAAGCACACAAGTTTTGATTTTTAAGTCACTTGAAGTCATGGAGGAATTTTTCACGTAAAAGTTAAAAACACTATTTTTGTTGGGAAAGTCAAGATGTGCTTTTCTGCTGATAATAGGCCGACCCAAACAGCTTACCTCCTGTTTGTAATGTGTTCCTATGCTAACAGGTACTGCAAATAATGCGGGGGCAATATTGGTTTTGGGAAGAGATCTTGTTGTCGTTCCTAAACTCATTCATCCTTTGCCACCAGCCATCTCATCACCAGAAACATCCCCCGAACGCCATATAGAAGACACGTGGATGCAGGTACAGCCATCTCTATAGCTTTGGTTCTAGTCACAATCTCTCTCTCTCTCTCTCTCTCTCCCTCTCTCTCTCTCTCTCATGTTTCACGTTTAACTAGTTGGTTTCTTGATGAGATACAGGAGCTCAATGCAAATAGACCTCCGACACCAACCAGAGGACGCCCTCAAGTAGCAAGTGATCGGGGTTCTCTTGCTTGGATTTAACAGCAGATGCTCTAGGTTGTCATTGTATACTCAATTCTGGCCTGCGCTCCCAGCTGTGTGGTCCACAGTGTATGGATCACAGCGACCATATTATTGGAAACACGACAACTTGTAATTTTCAGTCGATGGGGGAAGTTCTGGCTCGGCTGAATTGAAATTTTGCCATGATGTGTGGTGCATCGAGATGAGAATACAAGCTCGTGGACGAGTTGCAGGCGGAGGATTAGATTTTTGTATGTTTGATGTGCCAGGAGCTGCAGTTTGGGTCTGCCAGCCACTGTAAATTGAGCCACAGAGTAGAAGTTACAGTCTTGGTTGTTGTTCATGGGGTTTATAATGGGGGTGATATTCTTCCCCGTCAGTTTTATAAATTTTTTGTTTATTGTTTTCGGTTTTCCTCGTTTAGGTGTATTATTCTTATAATTTTTTTTTTCGCAAACGTTCAAGAAGACTTGGGTTGTCTTGATGTGATATAATTATAGTCACCGTTGGGAGTCTTATGTATCATATGATGGGTATTGTTTCGTGTAATTTGTACAATGTAACTTAGTGTGAAGGACAAGGAATTGCTTTTGTCGGCATCGATTTGGAATCTTTAGTTATTTGGGTGGTCCGATCTGTCCGTTTTGCAGGTGGTGTCGTCCTAAAAGTTTGAGCCTAAGCCGAAGTGCTGAAGGGGCATTACCTGGTAAGTTTTCGTGACCTAAAATGTCCGCCGTACCAGTTCTGGTTCGGTTGATGATCCTTTACTCTTTATCTACGGATAGATGCAAGGACTAGCTTATTTGATTGTATGTTCGTAGTTAAGCATGTCAAGAAGGTTGTGCTCATTTTAAGGTTCCCTTTGTTTCACGAAACTGACTGATTTGAAAAAACAATTCTTAAAGATGATTACTTGTATTGCTGAAAATAATCGGTCAATAAAAATGTTTCCATTAATAATTTATTACTTGTATTGCTGAAAATAATTGGTCAATAAAAATGTTTTCATTAATAATTTATGGCTGAATATTCCTGCGGATGATGAAAATATTATTTTCGTCCATTTATCCTTGTAAGTGGCAAAAGTGGTCATTTTAGTGATATTTTTTGGAAAATTTATTTTTCGTGAAATAAACAAATCTTATAAATCAGAAGTCGGCATTGCGGCACCTCCTGGAGATGAAGACCTTAAAGCGCATGTTGACCCGGCCTAGCATGGAAACATTAATTGGCTTCGCAATGAAACTCGGTCTAAACCAAATCTAACACATTGCATTGCAGCAATGCCAGCAAGTTCTTCTTTTGGGGAACAAAAAAGGTGAGTAAACTTCGGGGAAAATTGCCAATTTTTTTTTTTAAATCTATTGCATTTTTGTTAATTCAGTTTTAAACTTTTTAATTTTGTCGATTTAGTCTTAAATCATTTGTATTTATGTCAATTCAGTCTTAATTTTTTTTGTGTGTGCCAATTCAGTCTTAAACATTTTGTGCTTGTGCTAATTCAATCCATTCGGCTAATTTTGACTGGCTCACGATGACATAGATGCCGACGCTGACGTGGACAATTATTATTATTATTTTAAAATCATTTTTTAATTTTTTCTCTTTTCTTCTTGCTCTAGCAAGCAGGTCGCCAGTGGCCTCGCCAACGCCGAGTGAGTCCGGCCATGGCGAGTCGCGACCTTGCTCAGGCCTGGGCAAGGTTTGCCTACCATGGCCGGCGTTGCCATGGACGGCGAGTCGTAACCTCACCCATCGCCCAGATTTGAGCTGGACGAGGTTGGCCATGGCGGCCTCGCCATGGATGGTGAGCCAGATCTGGGCAGCAACCAGGGAAAGAACGCAATAGAAGACGAAAATTGCAAAAATCGAGAAAAAGATATGGAGAAGGTCAATTGCGGACGAGCCTTGCCCAATCTCAAGGACGAAGCCATGATGACCCAATCCTTGCTCTTCACCTTGCAGAAGCCGCTATGACTGGCCGACCTTGCCTATATCAGATCTGGGCGAGGTCGTGCCTCGCCATCACCGGCCTCGTCTAGCACTGGCAGGGCCATTGGTAGACTTTGGTAAGTTGTCATTGGTGATTTGCTTGCTAGGGAAAGAAGAAAGGAAAAAGGAAAGAGAAGAAAAGGAAAAAAAGAGAGGAAAAAATAATAAAATATTAATAAAAATTTCCACATAAGCTCTGGCTTCCATGTTAGCATCAGCCGGCATCCACGTCATTGTCGGCCAACCAAAATTAGTCGAATGGACTAATTTGGCACAAATGCAAAAATGTTTAGGACTGAATTGACACATAAAAAAAGGTTTAGGACTGAAAGTACGATATGTTTAGGACTTTTTTGATAATTTTCCCGACAATTTTGACATCTCTATTTGACCCCCCCCCCCCCCCCCCCAAAAAAAAGCCTCGACATCTCTTCTTTGGGATATTCTCTTTTTTTTTTTTAACACTTCATCGTTTTTATATTTGGTGTCATATCTTTTCCAGGAAAATTATTAAAAAAGTCCTAAACATATTGTACTTTTGTCAATTCGGTTCTAAATCTTTTAATTTTGCCAATTCAGTCATAAACCTTTTTCATTTATGTCAATTCAGTCCTAAATCTTTTGTATTTGTGTCAATTCAGTCTATCCTGTCAACTTTGACCGGCCGGCGCTGATGGGGCAATTCTTAATAATTTTTAATGATTTTTTAAATAATTTTTTTACTTTTTTACTTTTCTTTCTTTCCCTTTTTTAAAATTAAATTTCTACTGTTCATCTTCTTCGTTCATTTATGTTCATCTTCCTCGAGAGGGCTTCGCCAACCACCAGCACCGCTTCTGTAGGCGAGATCGACACCACTGCCGCTAAGGGAGGCTGGTGCACCATAGCTGGCCGCGACCGAGCTACCCCATGGCTTGTAGAGGCTTAGCCTTGCCAGATCTGCGCGAGGCCGACCTTGCCTAGCCAGCGTACCACATCGCCATTGCTGGGCCAAGTTGGGCTCGCCAAGCGACGACGACGCCATGGTTAGGCGAGGTCAGACGGCCACTGTCGAGCTTCGCCATCGCTCAACTGGGTGCCATCGTTTTTTTTTTTTTTTTCATACTCTAAATCCACGAAGCACTACATTACCTAATGCATAACTTGAACTTTTAATTTGACTAATATGGTCCCTGAACTTTTGGAACATGTCCAACTTAGTCCTTGAACTGGACGATATTGGTCAAATTAAAAGTTCATGACCACATTGCACATTGAGCTAAAGTTCATGGACTATATTAGTCAAATTAAAAGTTCATGGACTACATTGCATATCGAGCTAAAATTCATAGACTATTTATGTCATTATCCCTTTTTCATTTAAATTTATCCCAAATTATTTTTTTTCAACAAAACATCATAAATTAATACACATGTGACAAATTTGCCTCATTGACCACTAAGAAACCCCAAATAGATATATATGCGGCAAATAACGGGGATTAATTTGTCACAAATGTATTAGTTTGGGGTTTTTCATTATGAAAAATCGGTTTAGTATAAATTTATCACAAGTGTACCAATTTAGAGATTTTTGTAGTCAAAAAATTAGTTTGGGATAAATTTGTTACATGTATATTGGTTTGAAGTTTTTTATTGGAATAAATGTATCAAATGTGTATCAATTTAGAATTTTTCGTAATATTAACCATTTATCTTTAAAGCTCGCGCTTTTTCCACCCTCTCTACAGCTTTGACACTCATTTTTTGTATTTTTTTTATCATCCTATCCTTTATGTGATTCACCAATTTTGGTATAAATTTATATGCTTCCTTTTTTTATTTATTATTTTGTTGACTCTTTGATTTCGTTTCTTATTTTTTCCAACTCCTTTTTCCTTTCCACGCCTACCATCTCTTTGTTCTCTCCCTCGCCGGGCATTCCCTCTGTACTTCCTACTCCTCCTTCTAGAAACCCCGATGTCCTCTATTTAATATTTATGATGCCAATCCCGTCGTCCTCCAAAACTTCACCAGCACTGGCATTGCGCTCATCGGTTATCTCCCAACGAGTCCCTATTCTCCGCAGCCGACTCTTCTTACACCATGGGAGATAATATTGAGAAGCACAACTTCTCTCTCTTCCTCCCTTTTTGTATTTTTCTTTCCTCTTATTACCATGGAAGGTAATACTGAGAAGCATCGTTTCTTTGCAGCGAAGGCGTGGACGACGACGAGATCGGCGTTATAGATAATAAACAGAGTACGTCGGGATTTTTAGAAGGAGGAGTGGGAGGCGTACAGAGGGAATACCCTGCGAGAGAGAGAGAACAGAGAGACGAGAGACGTGGAAATGGAGGAGGAGAGGAGGAGAAAGTGGGACCCATAAAGAAAAAAGAACAAAAAAAATAAAAGAGTTAATAAAAAAATAAATAAAAAAGAAGCATATAAATCTATACCAAAGCATAAAGGATAAGATCATCAAAACACACACAAAAATAAAGTGAAAAAAGCGTCAAGCCATCTTCAATGGTGAATTATATTTAGCCTCGCAGGTTTCGAAACTTACTGTAAATTGCCCTGACCTTTCAGCCTCTTGAAATTTCGAAATTAATTGCAATGTGACTCCGGCAAATTCTTTCACCGGGGCTCCGGTCATGTTTTCACATGATTAGCTTCTCTTACGGAGGGTAATCGCGTCTGATAAATGAATTGTACTTTGACTCAGCGAGTTTTGGCACTTGCCGTAAGTCTCGAAATCAATTGTGTTGTCCATCCTAGTATTAAGGGAGGGTGGGGATCTACCGAACCTCCTAATCGGAGGTTGGGCGATTCGGACCCGTTAGCTTTGGTTAATTTCGTAAAATGCCTTCACTTTTAATTATTTGTTTAATCTAGCCCATGCTTTAGAAATAATTAGTCAGGTAACCAAACTATGTATTTCGCTTCAGTTGCGGCCTCCAAACTTCGTCCAAACTTTCAAAGTTATTATGAAATTATGCAGAATTCATGTATCGTTTTCATTAATCGACCTCTTAGAAATTGCCATATAATGTAAGACACAAACGAACTAGGAATTGCAGAGAAAAATCCTAACATCACGAGACAAAATACGATATACCAATTTGTTTTTTAGCAGCAATTAACGTGTTTATTCTGTAAGTCAACTGTTTTGTTTGTTAAATAAACAGAAAAATTTGTCCAAAAATCTTAAACCAATTGCAATTCAGTCATAAACCTTTTAATTGTGACAATCACGTGATAAATCTTTTCAGGGTTTGCAATCGAGTTCATCAGGTCAATTTTGCCCAGAAATCGCCACATGGGTATCCATTGTCCTACGTGGCATAGCCGGGGCGAACATGAACATTTTTTTAGAATATTTCAATATATTTTCTTTTGTCTTTCCTTCTATTTTACTTCTTCACTTTTTTTTTTCTTTTTCCCTTTTTCCCACCACCGGCCATCACCCGGCAAGGGAGGTCGCCGGCCCCATGCGAGAACCACCCTTGCCAAATCGAGCAAGGGTCGACCTTCGTCAAATCGGGCCAAACCCTTACACGAGGCCGACTGAGGGAAGAAGAAAAAAAATAAAAAAAAGATAAAAGGAAAAAAAATAAAAATAAAGAAAATTAGATAAAGAAAATTAGATAATTATTAAAAATTATCCATGTCGGTGATTTTCGCCCAAAATTGGCTACGGATCCATAAGCTTAAACTGGATATTGAGACGTGAGTTCTTTTGTATGGTACATTTGTGGCCAGTCGATGGTTATCAGCTTCTAACTCTCCCACTTTCTCATACTACTTTAGTTAGAGATGCACGGTTCGACGGAACCGCCGGTTCCGGTTCAGGAACCGGCGGTTCCGGTTCCGGTTTCGATTCCGAACTTTTAATTTTATTTTTAAAATAATAAAATAAAATAAATAAATTATTAATTAAAAATTATAATCAAATTGTACATTGTAAAAAAAATTGAAAAAAAAATGAGGAATGGGTTTGAACTTAATGAATTATCATTAAGCGCCTACATATCTTCTTGGGGATAGAAGAATCAAAGCCCATGTAATTCTCTTACCTTTGGTAACCCCAACTTACCTCATCCTCAATTGTCGCTACCTGTTGTTGTGGTGGCAGTAGTATCTCCACAATCATCATTGAAGAATTCGTGTTTTCGATCCAGCTCTTGTTGTCGAAACCTAGCTCTTGTCCAATCATCGACGCAAGCTTGAAACTCCACACTTTCCGGATTTAATCTTGAACGGCGGGAGTCCAAAATTAATCATCCAGCACTAAATGTTTGTTCAACTGCCACTGTTGAAGAATGGGTCGCTAATATTTGTCTTGCGATGCGGGAGAGAACTGGATATTAAATTGAATGGTTCTTCCACCACTCAAGAATCTTGAAATCTGCGCTGTGTTCGGAATCACTAAATTCAAAATAAATTGTTAAATAATTTTCTAATTCGGAAATACTATATGTTGTCCCTTTTTTATTTTTTTTTTTTGCCTACTCATGAGTATTTTATACCATCTACCAAGTGAAATACCTGTATTGCTTCGTGAGACACTATGCTGGACAGATTCACATCCACTGTCACTTAAACCATATTTACTACAAAATTCATTAAATAATTTTACTATAACTTTTTTAACATTTACTTGTATACTTTGAATATCTATTACTTCATTCAAATGTAAACAATCATAATAATAAGCATTCAAATAATCTAATAAATCATCTAATTTAGTACGTGGATCGAAAACAATACAAACTAAATAGACAAGAGGAATGATCAAGTAATAATACAACCATTTTTCTCGCATTCCTAAAATACTCGAAGCTAATTCAGTATCTTTTTCACATTCATTAAAAATACCAGCAATGTTAACACACTCTATTAAAAATAAATGCGTAGTAGGATAATAAACACCAGATAAAATATTAGTAGAACCATTAAAAACTTTCAAAAAATCTATTTTCTTTTTTGCAAACTTCCCAATGTTGCGGAAGCAAAGCAATATCAGGAACATTATTCGAAATAAAGGAACATAATAAATCTTTGTAATCAAAAGTTTGTAGAAGTATCTCGTAGGTAGAATTCCAACGAGTCGGAATATCTTTTGGAAACCTTCTTGTCTTTCTCCCATTTTTTTTACAATATTTTCCCCACTTTTTCATAAGTTGAGGACGGCTCCATAAATATCTAATTGCATTATTTATTGGCTGAAGAGATGTTGCAAGAACTCGTAAACCATCTTGAACACATAAATTCAAAACATGGCAAGCACATCTAATGTGAAAAAATTATCCGCTAAAAGAGGGTTTACAAAGTTTTTCTAACTCAAGAATGGAAGCAGTATTTGCCGCGGCATTATTAAAACCAACTGAAAAAATTTTATCAATCAAATTAAATTCTTCTAAAAATTGCCTAATTAGTTTATAAATATTATGGGCCGTATGCCTTTCAAGAAAAACTCGAAATGCAAGAAGCCTTTTTTGAATAACCCAATCATCACCTATCCAATGGCACGTGACACCCATATAGGAATTAATATTCCAAGAATCAGTCCAAATATCACTACCTATATGTACACGTCCATTGAATTCTTTAAAAAATCTTAACAATTTTTTTTATTTTATTTTGTATAAACATGTTCAAGTTCGCGTTTAAGAGTATTTCTCGAAACAGATGGTGCTTGCGGAACTAACACAGTGTTTACCAAATATCTAAAATTAGGATTTTCACCAGTATTAAACGAAGCATGCTCAAGGGCAACATATTCAGCTAATGTTTCTTTGAAAGTGTATTAGTGAAACGAAATAAAGGATGAGCGCTAGGATTGGTGAACCCAGGAATTTGTTGTTGGCTAGTGTCGATCCCCGCTTGCGTTGAATGTTTTTTCGTCACATGCCGACTAAATGTTCCATAGCCATCTCCTTTACCAAGTTTGTATGTCTGCGGATAATATTTACAGCTTATATCAAACTTGCTTTCATTTTCATTTCATACTTTGTTAAAGTGTAGCCATAAATCGGATTCTCGGCTCTTCCGTCCCGGCTCCCTTGCTATCGATGATTCTTCGACACCACGAGGACGAAGACTTTCTTGCGTTGGGACGCGCTCGACGTTGGGATTGGAAGCATCGTCGTCTTCCCAACATGCATATTCACGAGGATCATATTCATGAACGGGATAATCGGATTCTCCCATCTCGATCGGCATCGGGCTCTTTCCCTTTCCAGTATTTCTGCTTCCACTTGCCATTTTTTTGAGAAAATTGATCGAAAAATTGAGACGAAATTTAGAGAGAATAGCAGATTGAGAAAATTTGAGAGATTGGGACTTGAGAGTTGAGAGTATTAGAGAGAATTGAGAGAAATTATGAGGAAAATAAATAGGGATTGAGAGGTATTTATAGATTTTTTATTTATTTTAATTTATTTTAATTTTTTTTCGCCTTCGGGACGTTGGCCCGGGGAAAGAACCGGCTCTTTCCCGAGGGCGGGGCCCACAAGGGGGGCGTTTTTTTTTTTTAATTGAACGGGTCTGAAAAATTAGGAACCGTGGACCCGGTCAACGGGCTGGTTCCGGGCCGGTTCTGGGTCCGGGTCCTATTTGGCCATGTCTATTTAGTCTTGTCCTCATTAGATGTCATCCCTAATGGGCATTTTGTCTGATGTGCTTGAGCAAGGGGCTGATTGGCAGTGTCCCAAGGTGTGTGGCCGATTGGATGAGCATCGGAACAACGATGGATTGCTTGTAGCAATGTTGTTCGCTTCCATGGAGAATGATATCACTCTCTTTAAGCGAGCCATTTTCTTTATCCACAACCAAGTTGTGTGAATCGTGAGGATCATTTTCAGAAGCCATAACTTGCGCTGATCCCATCACGTGCGTCACTTAAGTTGATATCAAAAGATAATCTCATCCAAAAACTCGATAGTAAGTCGTGTTTTTATCTAATAGTTTAATCATTCTAACAGTGATAATAGCGTTTCATGATACCAGAATATGAAGTCATGGCGATCGTCATCGATGTTTCACTTTGTCCGCTTGAGGTAGATAATATCATGCTTCTGAAATTTTTTGGCTTCATTTTTGTAGCTCAAACTTGGTCGGCTCTGCTCAACTATGTTTCGCTTGATTATCAATGGTCACTCTAGTCGAACATATTAGTCGCATAGTTTTTACCACATTAAAATTCCTCACTCCGGTAAAATGTGGATAAATATGAGGAATATAATTGACCCCGGTTGGATTCGGCTTCGGGAGCCTATAAGAAGGGAAACAACTGTGAACTGTCAATTCCTATGTAGCACGTATACACGTATTTTGGGATTTTTTACGTATCGGATACGGCGGCGTACCCGTGTCCGAGCATGTCCACCTGGGCAACGCCATGGACACGTATGTCCGGGGACAAAATATAAAAAAAAAAAACCAAATCTAACCTAATGTTATTTTTTCACCCTTGTGGATCTTTTTCCATCAAGTTTTATGGAGTATTTGAACTTTTGAAGTCTGGCAATTGTGGATTGTTGGAGCACCGTGGTTTTGCAGAAACAAAATTTGGACAAACTATGGAGTATGAACTTTTTTCTAGTTTTCTACTAATATTTTTCATCAAATATGAAATAGCTATGACATTTAGACATATATGTGATCTTTGGAGTTCGTAAAAATGATAATTTAAATGTATATATAAAAAATATATTTAATATATAACGTATCCCAACGTGTCGAAAATCTCTATTTTTTTAGAAACTATGCATTGGCGTATCGTATCCCGTATCGTATCGGTTCTACATAGGTCAAGTCTATTCAAATCAAATAACCAAAACTCCTCGTAGGGCTCGATACGACGTTAGCAAATTAGAGGGAGACTCGAGAATAGGCCTGTTAAATTTATGTCTTGAATTTGAGCTCGCGAACAAAATCGGATGTGGAAATATTGATTTCTTGTTCGGGGGAGATACGGTTCTTGATATCAGTGCAGGCGATAAAGAAAAAAAAAGGAAAGTGATATTGGCGTTGGACTCCTTCGTGACCCGATCAAATAAAATAAAGCCTTTCTCAAGGAAAGTGATATTGGCGTCGGATTCGAAATAAATATATATGTTCTTTTAGGTGCGCCGCAGTAGTTGACTTGTCCAGAGGATATCTTCAAGAATCTCTTCATGGGCATGGTTTTCGTGCACGTATATATATTCTGAAGGTTTGCTTGGGTAAAGGTGTGGTAGAACCATTATTAAAGCGAGACCGAGAAGTGTCGCTCTTGATCTCGGAGTGCCGCGGTTGACGTAGGGGGTCTTTGTACGTTATTATTCGGAGGAAACGAAGACATGAAGATACGCTGGTTCATCCGTATGTAGCGTTCGTACGAAGCCTTGAAGCGCCACTTCCATGAGCGCTTGAGCGTGGGTCTTCAGATCGATCCGGAAGCGCCGTTTGTCGAGTGCTTGGTATTGGGTCTTCGTTTTGTTCACATAATTACATCAATAATTCAAGTGTTGAAGCCGATTAAATCTTGAGATTAGATTTGTGTTTTAATTCCTTTGCGAGATTGAGAGATTATTTCGCTAGGAATTGGGAGCTAAACACTGTGTGCGTTCTTGGATGTAATTGGGGCTGGAAAACACCAAGAGTGTGTTTGTGTAACTCGAGTGGATTGCAATCTCCGTGTATTGCTCGTTCTATAGTAGAATTCGTTGCTGCTCTCCCCGAGGACGTAGGTTTTTACGACCGAACCACGTACATCTGGTGTCCGATTTACTTTGCATGTTCTGTCTATTTTATCAATTGATCGCTTATTCCGCGCAACAATTGGTATCAAAGCTAGGCTTGCTTGAGTTGAAGCGAATCGATGGCGACAGAAGAAGTTAAAGGGAAAATCGATAAATTTGAGGGGAATGACTATGGTTTCTGGAAGATGCAGATAGAAGATTATTTATATCAGATGAAACTACACGAGCCCCTGTTTGGGAAGAAACCAGAAACGATGAAGCAATCCGATTGGGAATTGCTGGATAGACGAGCGATGGGAGTTATTCGGCTGACGTTGGCTCATAACGTCGCATTTAATATCGTCAAGGAGAAGACCACTGCGGGCTTGATGAAAGCCTTGTCGGACATGTACGAAAAGCTCTCTGCGATCAACAAAGTCTATTTGATGCGACGTCTGTTTAACTTGAAGATGAGCGAAGGTACATCAGTTGCTAATTATATCAATGAATTCAATGTGATAGTTAGTTAATTGAGTTCAGTGGATATTGACTTTGAAGATGAGGTACGTGCTTTGATTCTATTATCCTCATTGCCTGATAGTTGGAATACTACTGTTATTGCTGTTAGCAATTCTTCTGGGTCGACAAGTTTGTCGTTTGATGGGATTCAAGATTTAATTCTGAGTGAGAATATCCGTAGAAGAGAATCTGGCGAATCTGTATCTGCTGCTTTAGTAGGTGAAAGAGGAAGAGCTAGTGCTCGTGTTAGCAGAAGTAGTATAAACATGAATAGACGTAGTCAGTCTAGGACTGGCGGTGATGTCTGTTGGAACTGTGGCAAAAGAGGGCATCTTAGAAGAAATTATTTTAAGTTGAAAAACGAAAGGGTTAAGGGAATTGGAGTTGAATCTGCAAATGATATTGCAGCTGTAGTTGAAAATTCTGATGGTGTCGATTGTGTCTTGTCTATCACTGAGAATTCGTCGTTTGACGGATGGATTATGAATTCTGGTTGTTCTTTTCATGCTACACTAAACAGGAACTGGTTTACTTCTTATCAATACATGGATAGTAGTAAAGTGCAGTTGGGAAACAACACTGAATTCGATGTTGTAGGTGTTGGTGATGTTAAAATCAGAATGCATGATGAAATTGTGAGGACATTGACTGGGGTAAGACATGTTTCAGAATTGAAAAAGAACTTAATTTCCTTAGATGTCATAGATTCAGCTGGATGCAGGTATTCTTCACGAGGTGGAGTCCTGAAGATTGTTCGAGGTGCCCTGGTGATAATGAAAGGAATCAAGCATAGTGGCCTATATAAACTTCAAGGTGAGACATTGATAAGTTTCGCTCCTGAGATGTCGACATCTGTACGAGAGTCTAATGGCTACTTGAGGAAGGCCTGGGTGGTTGTGCCGATGCACAAGATTGATGCTGTTGTCAGGAATACGCGGTCGAGAGCTTTGATCGGAACGGAGACTGGTAAGTTGATCAAGTATGTGCGAACTGACAGTAGCATGGAGTCCTGCTCGAAGCTGGCAAATAAATTATGCATGAAAAAGAGCATAGTGAAACACCGCACTAGTGCTAGTAAACCACAACAGTTTGCAGAATTGATGAGCATATCATTACTAGAGACGGGCCATAAAAGAATCTCTAGTGCTGGTATGGCTGGAAAAATTCCAGCAGATACGCTTAGTATGGCGAGCTACCTGGTGAATAGATCCCCATCGATTGCGTTTGGTTATCGGACTCCCGAAGAAGTGTGGTCAGGTAATGTTGTTGATTGTTCTAATTTTAGAATGTTTGGTTTCCCATGTTATTATCGAGTTAGTGATGGTAAGCTCGATGTGGGGGCAATGTGCATATTCCATGGCTATGCACGAGGTGAGTGTGGCGATCAGTTGTGGTGCTCAATTATAAATTCACCTGTTTGTAGCAGAGAAGTTACCTTTGACGAGTCTCCAGTACTTCAGGCTAGGAGTGATTATGGCAGTGTTAATACGAATCTGGACGGTGTTCAACTTGAGGTGGAATTGCAACCAGAAACTCTTGAGGTAGCAAATACTAGCATGGTAATCGACACAGATGGTGCTTGTAGCGAGGTGGAGCCTATAGAGCCAACAGTTGCTGTAACTACTAATATTGGCAAGGTACGTATTCGATGTCCTGACAGATATAGATGCAACGCCGATTTTGCTTTATCTGTGGTTAAGGAGCTTGTGTCGGAAAGTCCTTGTGGAGCAGTTAAAAGTGCATGTTCAGTTGGTGCTCTAATGAGGTCCTCAGTTATGTGTCATCTTTCGCCCATGTGGTAAACATAGGTCTGGCTTTCATCAAAGCCATGATATTTAACATGATTTGCCCTAGGTGGTTCCTTCGCCACCAAGTATTGTTCTAGCAGCATTGGGAGCAACTTGGATAAAGGCCTCGAGAGCTGAGAGAACTGCTTTTGGGGTTGCCTCTGTCTAGGCTCTTGCCCTTTTGGCGCTGACCACGACGATCCTCCCTTGGTCTGATTAGAACTGTTAAATACATTGGGCTTATGGTGGTCTGGTATGAAGGCTATGTCGAGCCCAGCCTCTCTCTCCTTTTTCAGGGGGTATTATTTTTTGATAGAGGTTTTATGCTGCCTCCTTTCTCTTGAGGCTCACTCGAGTCTTTCGGCCACCTTTATCAAATGTGTAAAGGTTTGACATCCTAAGGTGTCCAACCTGTCGAAGTATTCGTAGGGGAGTGCTTTCAGGAACAAGTCAACCAGCTCCTCTTCTGGGATTGACGATTTTACTTGGGTCGCCAAAGCCCGCCACCTCTGGGCGTATGTTCTGATTAATTCATCCCTTGCTTTTGAGGTTCATAGGAGGTCTTCTCTCATCGGGGCTGTAGCCGTATTGAACTTATACTGTCTGAGAAATTCGTTTGCAAGATCTTCCCACCCATCATAGTCATCTAGGTCCAATTCGATGAACCAAGCCTGAGCGGCGCCAGCCAGACTCTCTTGGAACGTGTTCATCAGCAATGGAACATAGTCTGAATATTGCGCCATCTTACGCATGTAATATTTGAGGTGAGCACGGGGGCAGCCTGTCCCATTATACATTCTCACGAAATCTGGTTCCTTGTAGTCAATAGGGGTCTCCACCTTGGCAAAAGAATACATTTTGTCGAAACGGGCCAACTCATAACCTTGGCTGCTCAAGCATTCTTCAATCTTGGCTATTCTCTTGGCCTCCGCTTCAGTTTTCACGGTCTGCTTCCCCTTTTCATCTTTCTCAAGGTTGATGACAATATGGGGTGTCTTTTGTTGTATCTGAACGTTCGGCATACGGACATCCTCCTCTATACGTTGGGCATCTTCTGCTGTCTCTTTATCAGCTATATCAGGCAAATGATGGCTGATTATGGGGCATTGCCTGTCTGGCGTGGGAGGCTTCCAGCATTGTCTTAATATCAGCCATCATAATTGCCAAAGCAGTCATCTACGTCTCCAGCATGCCTACTCGCAGGGTCAACTCATGTTGTTCCATTCTCAGCTTAAGCCGAGTGCGAAAATGATGTGTTGGCAATTCCGTGATTAGAGTGTTCTTGTTTTTAAAAGGAATTCCAGTGAGTATTTCTTCAGTATTGGCAAAAGGAAGTACTTGACTCTTCTAATTGCATGTTTTCTATTGGTGAATGAGAAAAAGGACTACCTTGTGAGCCTTAGTCTCTTGTGAGCAGTTTTTTTAATCATTCTCCAAAAAGAATTCATGAAATAAAAAGAAGCGTAATCTTTAACGATAATTTTTATGCATTTATAAAACATGGCCACACTCATGCACATGCGTTCAAAGTAATATTCAGTACAAGTGAGTATGCATGAAAATGTATTATAATGTTTGCTTATTTTACACTTGACAGAATAGCCTATTCAAGTCTAAGACGCTTGAGGTCTAAGGTGTTCTCATCATCCCAACATGGATTCATCTCTTCAGTCTGGGACTCTTCATCTTCTGAATACGACGGCGATCTCATATCTTCGGATATGTACGGCTCTACTCCAGGCACGTAAGTCGCAACCCTCTCGAGGCTCGCCGTGATGCTATCGAGGGCTGATGGGTCGTCCTGTCTGGTCGGACGCGGGCCTCTCCCAAGGCTTATTACCCAAATCGCAACAGAGGTATTCGTAGTCGACCTTCAGTGTGGTCGTGGTGGCATGTGCAATTTGTGCATGCATTTGGAGTCGCCACCGGTCTTTCTTGGAGGGTAGACCGGAAACCTTACTGACCGATTGGGAGAGATCGATCAGTTCTGCGGAACCAGAGATTTTAGGTTCGGGGACTTGGTTACGCTGGTGTCATTACCAACGCCCTTTCGGTACCTAACGCGAGTGATTTTCCTAACTAAGAATTCATGCAGGCGCAATTTTAGGTGAGATAGGTCTGATTCAGAGTTTCATGCAGATTGGAAGACTGGTCCTATCAAATCTCAGTCAATATAATGAAAGCGCAATCAAATATATAAATAAATCACATCGATGCACATCAATTCAAATCAATGACCTCCTAGTATAGCCATAAGGGCTTAGAGAAGGTGTGATTTTAGGATCAGGGGTAAAATGGGAAGATTTGGGGACGATTAGCCTGAAGGGCAAAATCGTCATTTTTGGAAGGCTTGGATACCGAATTACCCAAAATATTCCATGGCCAGTTGATTTTGGCAATTTCCCATTTTTTGATAATTTTTTTTGGAATTTCTTGATTTTTCTTCAATTTTTGGGAGACGATTCGCCCAAAGGGAGAAATCACTTTTCAAATGAATCGGGGTCAAGACACCCAAAATGAGTCTTGGCCAGTTGATTGTGGCCATTTTCTATTTTTTGGGATTTTCCTGAATTTTTTTGGAATTTTTTTTTTAATACGGTTTGTCGGAAGGGCGAAACCGTCATTTCTGGAAATAATGGGGGTCGAAAGGCCCGAAACAAGTTGTGGCCAGTTGAATGTGGCCATTTCCTATTTTCTGGAATTTTTTAGAATTTTTTAGAATTTTTCCATTGTTTTTAGAATTTTTTAATGATTTTCCTTTTTTTTAGCGAATTTTCGCATTTAAAAAAAAATCCAAATCGGGTCGGATGACCCGGCCCACGACCCAAACCCGAATCCAGACCCGCAGACCTAAGGCCAAGACGACATTGTTTTGGTATTTTAGAATTTTTCTATTTTTTTAAACATTTTATTAATTTATCAGAAAATCCTTTGAAACGGACACCCCAGATTGTGCCACGTGGCTGCTCCTGGTGCGTCCGATCTTGGACTAGATCGGACGATCCACAGAGAACCACTCGGCACAATACTAGCCGTCAGATTGATTTTTATTTTTTTATCCGAAAATCATTTATTAATCTGAAAAGGTCGAGATCGCGACACGTGGCCTCACCACGCCCGTCCGATCTGTTTTATTTTTTTTTTAACCGGCCCCGCCCGCTGACGTGGCTGCCAACGTGGCATGCCACGTCATCGTTGACCGTTGACCGTCGGCGATAGTCGCCAAAGAAGACGATGAACAGTTACTATTCCGGCGACTATCGCCGAAATCCTCGCCGGAAGACCCAAAACAACGTAAAAACGATGGTTTCGAGTCCCGATTTTCACACCAAACTAACCCCCATCAAACCCCGACCAACATACGTTCAATTCATGGCAAAAATAACGCCGGGAACTACCTCAAAAGCACGGCGACCGAACCGGCTCCGGCGAAGCATTTGCAGAAAATTTTTCTAGCTTTAAACTCGATGCTAATCATTCAGGGAGCATCCATGAAGGGTCGAGAAACTTACCTGAGGTCCTTTGATGGTCGGCGACTGTCGGAACTCCTCCGACGAGCTCTCGGTCCGAATGGTGGCCGGCGAAGCTCGGGCCATCGCTCTCGGCGGTTTTCAATGCAAAATAAACGGCACAGGGAGCTTATAGTCGGTTCTATAGATATATTAAGGCGAGTCGCACACTTAATAAGGCCCAAGAATACCCTGCCGGGACTCAAAAAATACAAAACTCGTTCGGGCATTTCGTCGAACACATGGCGTGCGACGGTGGAATGAAGGTTGGAGAGGAAAAACCGACCTGTTTTGGGCTTTTCCACGGTGGCTGGAGCTCCGGTGAGGCTCTGTGGGTGTCGCTGAAGGTCCAAGGTGGTCGCTCTCCTCCGGTTTCTGCCTCGAACTCCCCTCTTTTCTCTCGGCCGAACCCTCTCATCAACACCGAGAATTCTCCTCTTTCTTGTTCGTGGCCGACCGCCCTTTTGCGTCCATTCACCTCAAAAGGTCGCCCATCGTCCACTTGCCGCTGTCCCCCACGTTTGGTCGTCCACTTTTCTTAAAAAAAATGCCGCGGAGTGGCCTCCACCTTCCCCTGCTTTTGGTGTTCACGGCATGTGGGTCTGCAACTGAGTTGCAGACCCGATCGGACCGGGTCGGGTCGGGTCTGACCCAACCGGCCCGGTTCGACCAATTCGACCAAATTGGGCCTCAAATTGACCTTTCTTCGTGAATTTGATGGCATAATCGGACTCCTTGACATGATTTCTATCAAATATGGGTATTTTCGTGAATCAATTGACTGAAATTTAGTGAAAACCCCAAATTGTCCCTAGGATCCAAAAATGATTTTTTTCTTAATTGACAATCCAAACGACCAAATTAGTCTCAATTGAGGCCGCCAATGGATTCAGCATGATGAAAACTATAGGGTAGAGGTGTTTTATTTTGGTGGGTATGCTTAGACATGGCCAAATTGGACCCGGACCCGGAACCGGCCCGTTGACCGGGTCCGCGGTTCCGAACCGGAACCGGACCTTCACGGGCCGGTTCCGGTTCCGACCCGTTATTATTAATAAAAAATAAAATAAAAAATAGAGAAAATAATAATTGCTTGAAGTGGGATTCGAACCTTTGATCTTTTAGTTGAAATAAGCACCCTAAACCACTCAACTACCTTCAATTTGATTGTTCATATTGCAAATAAATTATAAAAAATATATATGGACAAATTGAACCGACGGGAACCGGCGGTTCCTTGAACCGGGCTCGGAACCGCCGGTTCCGAACCGGAACCGGAACCGCCTCTTTAAGGGCCGGTTCCGGTTCCAGCTTTTTTAGGAACCGGAACCGCCGGTTCCGTCGAACCGTGCATGTCTAGGTATGCCCGTGTGAAATTTAATTTCAAGAATTGTGAAACCGGGGACTAAATTGAAAGAAAATTATGCAATTAAGCCCTTTTGGTTAAAATTGATCAAATTGGAGGGAAAATTGACCCAATTGCACTTTGAAACTTTAGAATCCAATGTCATAGCTTATAAAAGCGAGAATTGAAAATTAAAAGACTCGAAAAGAATTTTTTAGGCTTAGTTCGGGTTTATGTTTGTGAAGGAACATAGTGACCCAAGCCGAATTTTCAAAATTTAAAGTGACACACTTGAAGAGGAAATTAAAAAAAATTATTGAATAGTTTTGTGTATTATTCTGACCACGAATGGTATTTTTTTTTTTATTTTTTGGGTATTTTTATAATTAAATAAATTCGAAAAATATTAAAAATACCAAAAATAGTTTTTGTTCAAAATTGGTTCCTGAGGCTAGGCTAAGGCTTCCAAAGTTGATTTTGTGATTTTATGACTTTTTTTGATATTTTTAATTTATTTTAAAAATAAAATCACAATAATAGATGGTCAAAAATCAGGTGTCAACAACATACGATACGATGTATTCGGGTACGTAAGGCTCGACGAGGCTCCGTCTGACCGCCTCAAAGTGTTGAATGTATTCTGTGGTAGCCCTGTGAACGCTTTCCATGCGAGTCATATTTTCTAGCCACCTTATATCTTCAGCTTGAGAGTTTTTCAGAGAGTGTATAATAAATTCCACCTTACCTTTGTTGACACCTGAGTTTTTACCATTTATTATTGTGATTTTTATTCTTTAAAATTAATTAAAAATATAAAAAAGGTCATAAAATCACAAAATCAACTTTGGAAGCTTTGGTTTAACCTTAGGAACCAATTTTGAACAAAAAATATTTTTCGGTATTTTTAATATTTTTCGAGTTTATTTAATTATAAAAATACCCAAAAAATCAAAAAAATACCATTCGTGGTCAGAAAAATACCCAAAAATATTCGATAATTTTGTTTTAATTTCCTCTTCAAGTGTGTCACTTTAAATCTCAAAAATTCGGCTCGGGTCACTATGTTCCTTCACAAACATAAACCCGAACCGAGCCTAAAAAAAATCATTTTCGAGTCTTTTAGTTTTCAATTCTCACTTTTTATAAGTTATGACATTGGATTCTAAAGTCTTAAAGTGCAATTAGGTCAATTTGCCCTCCAATTTAATCAATTTTTACCAAAAGGGCTTAATTGCACATTTTTCTTTCAATTAGTCCCCGGTTTCACGGATGTAAACGTATGCTCTACGTATTTATACGTCATACGTATTTATACGTTATGCATATTTGTACTGTTTGGTAACCTCTTCAACTCTTGTAATAATAATAATGGTTATTATTTTTAACACATTTGTTAGTGCCTTTTTTTTAGCATTTTTGTATTGTGAGTGCTATTGTTAGTGTTATTTTTAAATAGCATTTTTGTATTATAAATTGTGAGTGCTATTGTTAGTGCTATTTTTAAATGACATTTATTTATCATAAATTGTGAGTGCTATTGTTAGTGCTATTTTTAAATGACATTTATTTATCATAAATTGTGAGTGCTATTATTAGATAGAATTTATAATTGTTAGTGCTATTTTTAAATAGCATTTTTGTATTATAAATTGTGAGTGCTATTGTTAGTGCTATTTTTAAATAGCATTTTTGTATTATAAATTGTGAGTGCTATTGTTAGTGCTATTTTTAAATGTCATTTATTTGTGAGTGCTATTATTAGATAGAATTTATAATTGTTAGTGCTATTTTTAAATAGCATTTTTGTATTATAAATTGTGAGTGCTATTGTTAGTGCTATTTTTAAATAGCATTTTTGTATTAGAAATTGTGAGTGCTATTGTTAGTGCTATTTTTAAATGTCATTTATTTGTGAGTGCTATTTTTAGATAGAATTTATAATTGTTAGTGCTATTTTTAAATACAATTTATTGGAAGGTATTTTTGGCTATAAAAGGATGGCAAGAGTTTTGAGGTTGGAAGGGGAGAGACATTTTGTAGAGTGTGCAAATTTTTGAGAGCTTAGAGAGAAGAACACAAACACTCTCTATATTCTCATAATCTTGAGCGAGCAAAATATACTAAGTTCGGAATATTGATTCCGCATATTGCTAGCACAATTGTTGTGGAGTTATTAGTCGTCTCCCCGTTCGTCAATTGGTGGTGCGTCCGAACTAGATGCCTAACACTTGTGGAGGCTGAGATCGAAGAACATCGAACCGACACCTCCGTTCAAGCACGCTACGAGAGGTAATCTATTTACTCCCTTTGAGACTTTGTGATTTTTTTCGATTGAAATGCACGAAGTACGCCTCTGGAGATACATGTGTGGGTTGTTATTTATTTCCGCTACGTGTTACGTGGATCCCAACAGTGGTATCAGAGCCAATCCTTAGGTGTTTTCGTGCATTTAATTGATTTTTTGCAATTTTTGCAATACTATGGCCAATATGTATTAACGAATTGTTCGTCTTACATGGCTAATGGAGATTGATTATTTTATATGATAAATTAATCAACGCAGCAAAAATTGAGACTAAATCAATTTTGAATCGAAAATTTATGGCTATCTTATTTTACGTAAAAATTCTGAATATGATTCAACGTAGAATTTTTATTGTGCCTTCCTAAGTTTTAAATTGTGAATTTATTACTTACGTGAAAGGGTGGTGATCATGGAAAAATCCCTAATCAATGTGATTGATGTATATATGAATGTATGATGATTATTTATATATTTGGGGTTGTAATTATTAAATGGAGGCTGCGTACTCCTTTTATTTTTCATGTAATCTTTATTTTTAGCATAGTCAATTGTTGATGTAAATGCTACGAGGATTACGTGGAGGAGCCTTTTAAGTCGGCGAGCTCTTTGGGGCCCAATTCTTGAAGAGTTCAAGAAACCAAGAAGAAGCGAAGAGCGGCTCTCCGTTATTAAAATATTAAAATGATTATATGTGGTCTCATTGGCTCGAGACCCATTAAATCATAATTCCATGATCACCACGTAGGATAGATATTTATGTGATTGACATCTATTTATTTATTATGATTACGTGAGCATGTTAAACTGGTTAATGTGCAAAGTCAGACTTACCTCACCCAAAATTGTGCCTGCATGAAATCCTAGTTAGGAAAATCACTCGCATTAGGTACCGAAAGGGCGTTGGTAACGACACCAGCGTAACCAAGTCCCCGAACCCAAAATCTCTGGTTCCGTAGAACTGATCGATCTCTCCCAATCGATCGGTAAGGTTTCCGGTCTACCCTCCAAGAAAGACCGGTGGCGACTCCAAATGCATGCACAAGTTGCACATGCCACCACGACCACACTAAGGTCGAAAGCGATCGACTCTTATCGTTGAATCCTCCTGAAAAATACTCCCGCCGCGATTTGGTATGGGCCTGGGAGGGCTCGCACCGATCTAAGACCCGTGATCGGTAATCCATTAGCCGCGTCCGCTTCCGGATGGGTCGCGACAGCTGGCGACTCCGCTGGGGACCTTGTTCTAGAACCTATGGTTCTAGACCTTAAGTGGACTTAGGCCGTAATAAAAATTGAGTGATTTTTCTAACCCTACAGGCGTTCTTGAAGGTGAGGTAAGTCCGCTCACGATAGGTGTTATATGTTTTTGCAGATTGGAGTAATAAGGGGTGTAGTCTGTGATTAACTTTATTTTACGCAGGTGTGGCGTAGGAATGTATGTTGTGTGGATGATTTGAAGTGCTGATTGATAAATTGTTGTGCATGACTTGCATTGTGATGATCACGACACATGGACACACACAACCGCGCCTAAAACCCCAGGCGCCGCCTTTAGGAACACAATAGAAGGAATTGAAAATGGAATCTCCGTGAGGAAAAACACGGGGTAATCCACTTCTCAATTCCGCTCGCTTCGAACTATGGATTGAGTCCCAATGCAACGATAGTTGTGCAATGGAATCGGCTCTTTCTAGAACTCGAGGTGGGAACCTTAACCTTAGGTGCCAAACCCTCTGATTTTTAGAAGTTCACCATCACTTGTCTCATGCGCATGTCTTTGGGCGGTTGGTACACCTAAAATCGCACATAAGTCGACGAGTTGGGTTGGTAAGACTCTCTATCCCTCAAAACTATTACAGTTCATATAAATATAGGCATTTCATTCATTGCATTCTGGTGATTAGATTAAATGCCATTTCAAGGATAGATGCATGTGTTTTTCCCAAACGTCCTTGATAGAAGACGAGGAGGATGATATCCCATGGCGAACACCGAGTGAGCAACAAAGGAGCCTACTATGGACATTATTGAGATATCGTCCAATGAAGATGACGAGTTGGGGCAAGTGATCCGGAAGTCACAGATCGAACTTGGGGCATCCTTAAACGTTAGGATCACATTCCTTGGTTTCATTTTCCATTACTAGTCCTCTTGTATAGGGTTTATTTTTATCGAGGCTTTCTCTATCTCACCCCTTAGAGTGATTGTATTAGGGATCTATTGGTGTATACATTCAGATGGAACTCGGTTGTATTTCTTTTGACGGGTCATGGGAATGTGATAGTGGCATTTTCTCTAATCATCCGAATACTCCCAAGTCAAGTTTATAATTCCTTTAGAGGAAACTAAAGTTGAAAATCTTACACGACCTTTTTGGTCGTACAGGGTAATCCAACCCCAATTTCGCTAGAAGGAATTATACACTTGAATTGGTCCATGCATGTCATACGTCACTAAGTAATCCACGATAATTGATCAAGAGTATTGACGTTATTTCGAATTTAATGACGAGATAGATGTCCAAATTGCTCTCGTTCTTAACAAAACGGCATTGATTTGGATGCCGTATCTTCAATTAAATTTAAAAACACGTCGTTATGCCTTGCATTTTTGACTAATTCGCTCTTCTGAATATTGGTCAAAAGCAATTATCGTGAATTACATTCCTTTCAATAGTATGCTTTCTTTCGAGGAATATTGATAAAAACTTTTCGCACAAGATTAAAACCCTTGTAAAAGTTCTTGTCATTATTAATTACGAGCAAGCATAAGATTGAAAGGGGTCTATGCTTTCTTTTTTATTCCTTTTGACTCGGTCTTTTCATTTGCAGGTGAAAAACAAGTAGCATAAAGAAATCTTTTCTTGGATAAGTCTGAGGCTATTCTTTCATCTGACCATGAGTGAGTTAGAAAATCAGAACACATCTACTCGACTTATTATGGATCGGCTCATCCAAGTCTAAGATGTCCGGATGCTCGAAGAAATGGATCATATAAAAGCTAAAACAAACACAGGGGCTTTCATTCATTCTTGCCCAAACCAGATCATACAATTCATTGGGGTGGAAAAGTAAAGCAGAAGTGAGCCCTAATCAACGACACAAAGGAGCCCAGCTGGCCCTCCAGGTTATGGATGCTTTGTTTATACGCACCACTCCGCGTATCATGGTCCGCAAGCCTGAGGTGGAGGCGTTTGCGTTCATCATTGACTGCAACAACCTGAGTCTCGTGATCTTCGGCGACTGCTTCCAAGTCCCGAACAAGTCCATTCTCACGAGTTATATCCTCGTTTATGCCGTTGAGCCTTTCTTCCAGCCACTCGCTCCGATTCCTTAGCAGGGCATTACGTCGATCGCGCTCATAGGTAGCCAGAGATAGAGCTAAGTCCTCCACCAGATTCCTCCTCTCGCGTAGCAATGTCGAAACCCGCTCTTTGGCGAACTCAACAGCCTTTTTGTGACTATCGGCCAGGTAGTCAGCCAACGCTAGGCGGTCGGACTGATCCTCATAACGGGCTCGCAAGACACGAGCCACGGTAACTCCCCGATGAGCAGCGCGGTAGACCTCCAAGGAGTTCGTAAAGAGCGTTGGAAAAATATTGTATTCCCTCCCCAACGCGGTACCCTCGAGGGAGGTGATGTCCAGGTCCCCGAACATGACTCTGATCTCATCCTCGGTTTCGGGATGATCGGCTATGTGAGCGTAGCCTCGACCCAAGAGGTTATAGAACTCTTTCCATCGAGTCAAAGCTTCGGCTGAGAAAGTGTGAACTTGGGAAGAAGCCATTTTCGACGGAGATGTGTGTAGTGGAGCGATTAGAGGATGGAAGCAAATTATATGAGAGCGTTAATCTCCCAAACACCAACTCCGCATTTTATAGCGTCTCGAGAGTGGAGAAAAGTTGCAGCAATAATGCTTGTGGAGCCGGGTTAATGTAAAGCGAGGGCTGCTCCTCCCGTGAATCATCAGACATGTCCTGATCCGCAATTTCAGGCCTGACAAATTCGGTCTCGCCATTATTAAAGCTGGGAGGGAGGCGAGCGCAACTATCGAAGAAGCCGCGAAAGGATTGTGTTGTTCCATCACGCATGAAGCTGGGCGGCGAGTGAACAGCTCTGCCACTTAAAAAGAGAAGACAGTGCTGAACAGGCATGACTATTGAGGAAGAGTGAAAGGCGAGCGCAACTATCGAAGAAGCCGCGAAAGGATTGTGTTGTTCCATCACGCATGAAGCTGGGCGGCGAGTGAACAGCTCTGCCACTTAAAAAGAGAAGACAGTGCTGAACAGGCATGACTATTGAGGAAAAGTGAAAGGCGAGCGCAACTATCGAAGAAGCCGCGAAAGGATTGTGTTGTTCCATCACGCATAAAGCTGGGCGGCAAGTGAACAGCTCTGCCACTTAAAAAGAGAAGACAGTGCTGAACAGGCATGACTATCGAGGAAAAGTGAAAGGCGAGCGCTACTATCGAAGAAGCCGCGGAAGGATTTGGTTACCCCTTCGTGTCGGAAAGCTGAGCAGGAGGTAAACAGTTCCGTCGTTTCAAAAACAGAACGCTGAACAGACCTAGCTTTCGAGGAAAAGGAGGCAACAAATCGAAAGAGCGAGTATACAAAAGAGAACAGAGAACCCCGAGTGACGAGTTCGTTGAAAGACCTCAAATTCTCTAGAATCAGATTCGACATCGAAGCCATGGAACTCAACATCGCCGGTGACGAACATCAAGATCGCAGTGGTGACGACGACAGTGGCCACGACGCTCAACCCCGGAAAAGAAAAAGTCGCCAGCGCTACGCTCGGAAAGAAATCCAGGAGCTTGAAGCTTTCTTCGATGAATGCCCTTGCCCAAACGAGGAACAAAAGATTGAATTGGGCCAGAAGCTGGGAATGAATCCTATGAGAATCCATTTTTGGTTTCAGAATAGACGTTTCAGACTAGGTGTCCAACACAGGCGTAAGGAGATCACGGCCCTAAAAGAGCAGAACCAAAACCTTCAAATGGAAAACATGTGGTATGAGAAAATTCTCAGTACTATTACCTGCCCCGACTGCGGTGGCCCTACCACCCTCAGTAAATTGTTCCCCAGTAAGTCTTCTACGAAGATGGAAGGTGCTCATTTATCCCCCTGCTCCCTTGAGCCATCTCCGGTACAATCAGATCCTGCTAATGGCGCGCATGAGCAGATCGATCCTACAGAAATTATACCAGTGTCTTCGGAGGAAGAAGATACGTGTCGTTATGATCGGAGTCACCTCATCGAAGCCCATGAATCTCCTCCACAAAAGCTTCCGGTAAGATCAGATACGGTTCAAGAGGAGTTAGAGGTTAGTCGGCAGGCTATCTACGCCACTCTGGACGACGAGAAGAAGAAATTCACTTGGCCCCCGGAGCTTCATCTCAAGTTCTTGGACGCAGTTCGACAGATAGGACTCGACTTCATAGGTCCGACAAGCATACTTAGGGTCATGAACGTACCGGGACTTACCAAGCAATTAGTCGCGAATCACCTTGGTTGCTACAGAAGGGCGTTAGGACAGCGTTATGCAGAACTGAATCCGAGCAATAGACTCGGCTGCGAACCCAGCACCCTTATGACAAATGAGGCCCGGTCGAATCTGGACGACTATTGGGGATTTGATCAGGATATCCTCGCGAGTCATTTCAATATTCCTCAAGAACACGCATCACAAGTGCAACGAGTAAGCACTCCTCCGTCCGAGCAGCAGCTAGTCAGTGTTCATCCTGTCGCAGATCAGCCCACCACGCCCAGTGCTCAAGGGTTTGCCCAATCAGAGCATATGGCTTCAGATGATCTAATGGGAGAAAGCTTGGAGCACTCTTATTTCCCTAATCCCCAAGTGGGAGATGCTTGTGGTAGTCAATCGATCAAATCTCCTCTTATAATCCCAGACAAAGATGGAGGTTCCAGTTCGAAGAACCCGTCGGGCGATGCTGCTCAACCTACACATCAATCGTTCGAGGGGTCGGGTGATTTCTTCGATGAAGGACTTGATACCTGGTTCGATCAGTTGGAAGCTATTAAAGGTTGGCAACCATGATCTGCACTTGGTAATGGCACACCTAAGCTGAGGCCAGACTGGTTAGTCATTGGACATGCCCCAAGAAAGAAGGGGATGTACGCGAGAAGGATGTATCTCCTATTGTAAAGTTCTCATCGGTGCATGCGTTTGTTTCTTCAATAGCTAGAGTTGATTCTGCATAATGTTTTTCGCAAACGTCATCTCGTGTGTATACGGTAATTCCTTGTTATTAAGTTCAAGGTAAAATCAGCCCCGACGCGTGAAGGCAGAATTGATAGCATGAGTTACTAGCAGAATGTGATCGAGCTCGAAAGTGAAAGATTACTAGCGGCCCCAAACGCAATGACCGCAAAATCAGGGGCAATCTTTAAGTTTCGAGCAACTACAAATCTATTTCTCACGAGGCATTCAGGTCAATCAAATATAAAGCGTCGGGCTGTGAGAATGATGCGTAGTCAATCTGTTGACACAGGCGAAAAAGGAGTCGCGTAGATCCGAAAGCAAAAACCTTTCTTGGCTAGTCAACAATGCAGAATGAAAGAGCATATATAAACAAACTCGCATTTATTTCATTCAGCAGGAAAGTTTACAAGTGGATCACTGAGGGGGAGCAGTAAACCCAAAATGAGTTCTGACAAGCATCACAAAAAAGCTTAACTGACTCTCCATGCTATCCATGCCTTGCTTACAACCCACACTCCGGGAATCGAGGTCTACAAGCTTGAAGAAAAGGAGACGACATTTCTCCTTAAGTTCGTTCACCTTGGTGTCATAGTACTCGAACTCAAGCTCTAAGTCATGAGCCAGCACCCTCCCGCGAGCTATATCCATGCTCAGGTCTTCAAGCCTTTCCTCCAACCAGGCACACTGGAACCTCAGCACGAAGTTGTGCTGGTCTTGCTCAAAGGCGGTGTCAAAAAGAGCCAGACGCTCCACCAAGTTGTCCCTCTCACGGACCAGCATCGAAACCTGGGCGTGGGCGTATTCAACAGCCCTTTTATGGTTATCGGCCGTCAGCATGGCCAACATCAGGGACTCAGTTCGGTCCTGATAACGGGCTCGCACGATACCAGCCAAAGTGACCTCCCGGCTAGCAACTTCGTAAGCCTGCATGAAATTGTTAAAGAGAGTTGGGAAGATCACAAACTCCCTTTGCAGTTTCGTACCTTCAATACACGCAGTATCCAGGGCCGGAATCAGAGTACGAACTTCAACCTCAGCTTCAGGATGATTGTTTATGTAGCCATAACCCCTACCCAAGAGGTGGTAAAATCTCTCCCATTGGGTCGAAGCTTCAGGTAAGGCAACAGGCATAGAGGAGGAATCCATATGCGATGGAATGACGGAGAAGAGAGTGAGAATGTGAAGAGTGTTTGAGAGGCTGAGTCTGATAAGGCTAAAGTGTTAATCTTCTTGACATCAATCTATCACCTTATAAATGCTCAAGTACAGGGAGAAGTGGTAATAATATTTTATGTGCAGTAGAGCCAAGCGGGTTTCGTTAATGCATCCCCGATGAGTCACGAATCCACCACCGTCCTGTGATCTCGGGTTTTACGAAACATAATGGCGCCGAAAGGTGGGCAGGCTTGTTACTCTAGAGACTGGGCCAGGGGGACAAGCGTAGTGCTCGATAAAGCGAAATCAACGCAAGAGATCTTCAGGCTCCGTTCACGTAGAAAAGAGCAAAAAAGGACAAAGTGGGAATTACGAAGCCTTGAGAAAAACGCTCGTCAAGTAGCCATCACAAAAGGACGAAGTGGGAATCTCGAAACATTGAGAAGAGCGCTCGTCGGGTAGCCATCACCTTTGGTCGAAGAACGGTGATCCGGCTCCTTTAACCTCTCAGAATTTGCAGAGAAAGTGAAGATCCAAGGAGGAACAAAGAAAGCTGAGTTAACGGAAAATCAAACAGTGATATCCCGGTCAAAATGTTCAAGGGATTCTGTCATTTACTGGAAGCGCCAGACTTGGAGGTCTCCGAGCTTGAGCTGCTGGAAGAGTTTGAAGATCTCAGGACCGAACCTGACACGAGGGCCATGGAGACCGATCCTTCTAATGATGAAACCCGCGGCTTGGTTAACGAGAACAGTACCCGCGACGGTTATCAGCGTCAGAAAGGGGAATATCTCAAACGCAACACTTCAGGTCAAGTCCATAAACTCGAATTGTTTTTCAGGGAATACCCCTATCCGGACATGGAACAGAAAATCAAAATGGGCCAGGAGATAGGGTGGGAGCCTCGGAAGGTCAAGTGCTGGTTTGAAAACAAACGAACCCGGCTGAAGCAGCAACGCGATCGGCACGAGTTAGCGGTTGTAAGGGAGGAAAATGAAAAGCTTCGAATAAAAAACACTCAGTACAAAAAAGCTATAAGCATCGCTATTTGCCTGGAGTGCGGTAACCCTGTTCCCACGGACGGAGTATTCACTGAAGAGCCAGATCTGGGGGTTTATAATGCTCATTTGTTGCAATGCCCTTCGCAACATCTTTCGGAACAGGCGGGTACCGCCGAGGATCTACAAGAGGAAACTAGTGCTATAAGGTCAAAGTCGACGCCCATTGTGGAAGGGAACATGCGTCATGACAAGTCGGGTCCGCTCGATGATGAACTCACCATCATGACCAGCCGATCTGAGACCACTAAATCCCCTCCAGAGCAACCTCCAACACGACCAGATTCCGAGAAGAGTAACCGCCAAGTTGCTGACACCACTTCGGCTAGCAAGAAAATAAGATTTCGTTGGACCCCGGAGTTTCATAGCAAATTTGTTGATGCAGTTCAACAGTTGGGGATCAGTTTTGCTTGCCCATTGCGCATACTCGAAATCATGAACGTGCCGGGACTGACTAAAAATATGGTCAAGAATCACCTTTGGCGCTACAAGAAACTACTGAGAGATGGACGAGCGTCGCTAGACCAAGATAGAGGCGGTTCAACACGACCAGATTCCACGAAGAGTAGCCGCCGAGTTGCCAACCCTACTTCGGCTAGCAAGAAAACAAGGTTTTATTGGACCTCGGAGCTTCATAGCAAATTTGTTGATGCAGTTCAACAGTTAGGGATCAGTTTGGCTCGCCCATCGCGCATACTCAAGATCATGAACATGCCGGAATTGGATAGAAATAAAGTCAGGAACCACCTTTGGTGCTACAAAAGACTACTGAGAGATGGACGAGTGGCGCTAGACCAAGAGAGAGGCAGTTCAAGTTTAAACGATGAGCATGGCTGTGATCGCAATCCTCATGAAGCAGGAAGCATCCAATCACCTCTTAACACCGATGGGACTGACAATTACACAGTCGATTGTTCAGGCATCAATCAGAGTACTCCCATGGGTTATCCCAGTACTCCTCAGGAGTATGTACCGCAATTTCAGCAAATCGGGACTCCCCAGTCTGAGCACCGACTGGCCGTTAATACTAGTCCTACAGCGGATCTAACACTGGCAGGAGATGCACATACAATCTTGCGAGACGATTACGGAGATTCCGGCTCGAAGAATCAGGTGGTCCATGACGAAAATGGCAAAAAGATTCCTTCTCCAGTAGTCGACAATACTCAACCTGAGTGTCAGTCGCTCGATGGTTCAGACGATCTCCTTGAAAACATCTATTCTTGGTTCGATCGGCTGAATTCCCCCCTGAGTTACCCTGGTACTCCCCAAGAGTATGTACAACAATTTCAGCAGGTATGGACTCCCCAATTTGAGCACCAACCGATCGTTAGTGTTATTCCTACGGCGAATCCAGCATCGGGTACAAACCTACTGGACAACGATGAAAATACCAACTCGAGAAGTGAGGTTGTTCATGTCGAAAGTAGTGTGAGGAACCCATCGCCAACGGTTGAGGATGCCCGACTTGGGCGTCAATGGCTTGAAATTTCAAGCGAGTCCCTCAGTGAGCAACTCGGCGTGTGGATCACGCATAAACCGAGAAACCAGGTTGTTCATGCCGAAAATGGGAGAAGTCCGTCACCAGCAATTAAGGATGCTCAACTTGGACGACTCGAGCGGTCGGACGATCTCCTGAATGAGCAACTCAGCCTATGGGTCAAGCATTTTGGAACAAGTGCATCTTCGCAGTCGTGACCGGTACCGGCGACCGGACATCTGGTTCGAAGCTCGTGTGCTAAATCATTAGAAGGCTCAGGAGAGTGAGAGGTGAATACATCGAATGAATGTGTTACGGATTTCGTTGTAAAGTTCCCGCGGGAACATTGTAATTAACGCTGAAAACTAACCGCTCTGAGTGTCAACATTACCCTTTGAACGTCTTCGAGCCAAGGGCCATGGATTAATCACTTAATCCGTGGAGCAAATTCCATGAACGATGACTATCACCCGCGGAGCATAATGGGATCTACCCCCATTCAGCACGAAATACGTTTGGTCACGAAGCCTCCCATTTGGTAAAACGATGTATCGTTCCTAAACGATCTTCAACCGAATACCAAAGTAATGTCTCATTTCTTTCCCTTCTCAGGTGTTAAACGTGGATAAATCACCCAAGGAGCCATCTGTTCAAATAACAAAACAGACGTTGCCCAACCGGGGGCAGCTGAACCATTGATATTGCAAATATTCCAAGCATGGATAAGCGGATTTGATAGACGTGGTTCATATCAATACGCGACGTCAGAATGGGATGAGAACCAAGAGTAAAGTTGTATTGTCCCAATTTGTCTTCAATTTGGGAATATGAGTTAACACTTGCTATTTATCCTTGATAGGGACTCACCATCAAGGAGGACAAATTTTGACAACCTGTGTGCACTCGCAGGGGCACACGACCGAGGGTAAGATGTATCGTTCTAATTTTTTGAAAAATTCATGAACGAACAATAACATGTTTCTTCCGCATTTTCAGGGATCTCCAGCCGCGGGGGACAGGTAAGTATCCCTTTCCCCAATCCATTGAAAATGTTGAATAAAAAATAGAGAAGAAAAGAAAAGCTTTTAGAATCTGATGTCTAGAAAAGACATAGGATTCTAACTTCATTGGCATTCATGTTTTGAAACATGAGGTTATCTGAACATGCATTGGGCATCATAAAATCCCATTGACGGGTAAAATTTTTGGAGAAAACGAAAGAGATTTTTCCAATCAAAAGTTGTTCAAAACTTT
Organism: Rhodomyrtus psidioides; assembly: GCA_021437785.1. Classification (NCBI taxonomy): domain Eukaryota; kingdom Viridiplantae; phylum Streptophyta; class Magnoliopsida; order Myrtales; family Myrtaceae; genus Rhodomyrtus; species Rhodomyrtus psidioides. The sequence continues at coordinate 2,003,427 of JAILYB010000039.1, forward strand.
CAAAAGGACGTTTTCTCAAAAGACGAGAGGCAAAGCCTAGTCCAAACACGTCCTATACACACTTAAGAGAGAAATGGAGCGGATAAGACAGCAGAATCTGGACCTACGGAAGTAGGGACCATTCGCAGCGATTACATGGGTTGGGACGACGGAGGCATTCGTTTCATATCCCCCAAACACTACAGGTGACCGTTGATAACCCCTTTGAACGGCGGTTTTCATTCTTAACCCTGTCAAGAACCACCCCACATCGGGGCAAAATGGAGGTGAGTCCAGCAGCATCAGGAGAAAATGGTTAGAAATTTTCTTGCTCGGACTAACATTAATCTTTGTGTGTTGTTTATATGGTAATCCAAGTGCCATAGGATGACGAGAAGTATTCATTTCTCTATCCCACACACTGAATCCTTTGCACAGCCAACTTGAGCCTGCAAATTCATTTCATGAACCCATTGGTGATCATTCCAAGACGGATGCAACACCACTTCAAAAATGGAAGAGTTCAAGACTCAGGGATTACGAAGAAGATTCCTGGGCTGATATTTAAAGATGTTTAGACTTTCAGACATATGTCTAACACGATCCCATGAAGATGAGAAAAGTGGGATTTCAAAAATAAATGAGAAAAATCCACGGCATCGAGAAAAAGCAAAGTGCCTGGTAAAAGCAAGGCCGATGCTCGTGTAAGTTGTTTGATTGATCCGCAATGAAGCCGGATGGGAAAAGAGGGAATCCCTAATGGAGTCAGATCAAAAAGACTACTCCTCCAAATGATGTCAGGCGTGAAAAAAAAAAGACGCAGACGGAGTTGTCAAAAGCGGTTGCATGCCTCAAAAATTGAAGATGCAGAATGGAAAAGACATGTGACAAGTTTGCAATGATCACCAATGTCAATCCCCTCATAAATTCTGGGCCAAAAAATAAGCCTTTTTCGGTCCCCAATCCTACCAACATCATAACCCTGAAACAGTCTTCTCTGACTAAGACACTTGGGTTAACATATTGCTTAGCTCGAAGAAGTACGAGCAAGACTATTTCTTTCTCATTTTGCAGGGTTCTTGACTTGTAAACCCGGAGCAGATGGTGAAGAATTTCATTCAATGGCCTCGACTCCAAAGCGGGTCCCCCTTGAAAACCAATATCCAAGCCCAACATTACGGTCCCGTGGAAGACCTCCCGACCGATCAAAATGTACGCGCTGCGAATGAACCTAAAACCTAGGCACAGGTTAGTAGGGAATTGAGTGCATCCCCTATAAAAAAACCACTATCGCAAAACAGGTGAGAAGACCTCCTTGTCGAGAAATATTCCAATTGATGTTTTGAACAAACTCTTTTTGGAATTTTCAAACTGTTGATCCAGATTTTCCGTGCAAGGGATTTGTGATCACATTTGCATGTTGCAAGAATGCTTTGGATAACCTCCAGCATCAAAATGCACATTTCATGATTAAAACTTAAATCATACGGTTTTGTCAAAATGGACAGCCGTAGTCTTCCCAAAGATTACTAACGTTTTCTTGGTGAAGAAAAATCTTTCAGGCTCAAACTTCTGCAGGATACCTGGAGAACCCAGCTCCCAGAATGTCGCTTCAACAGACTCAAGTGAAGTTTTGTCAAAATAAAATCTTTCACTACTTCAAAAATACTGAATTCCCGACAAACTTCGGGGTCTCCAAAAAAAAAAAAAAAAAAAAGGGGAAAGAAAAACCCTTTTAAAAGAAAAAGTCCTATCAGACGTGGAGAACCCTCGTCCTAGGACCCATTTTCAAAATATCAAACAGTCTCATCGGACGTGGAGAACCCTCGTCATGAGACCCATTTTTCAAAATTTAGGCAGTCTCATCGGACGTGGAGAACCCTCGTCATGAGACCCATTTTCAAAATTTAGGCAGTCTCATCGGACGTGGAGAACCCTCGTCATGAGACCCCTTTTCAAAACTTAGGCAGTCTCATCGGACGTGGAGAACCCTCGTCATGAGACCCCTTTTCAAAATTCAAACAGTCTCATCGGACGTGGAGAACCCTCGTCATGAGACCCCCTTTTCAAAATTCAGGAAATCTCATCGGACGTGGAGAACCCTCGTCATGAGACCCCTTTTCATTTAGGCAGTCTCATCGGACGTGGAGAACCCTCGTCATGAGACCCCTTTTCAAGGTCAAATGAAGGTAGAAACCGCCTGAAGGGTCAAATCAAAGGTAGAAACCGCCTGAAGGGTCAACTCAAGGTAAAAACCGCCTGAAGGGTCAAATCAATGGTAGATACCGCCTGAAGGGTCAACACAAGGTAGATACCGCCTGAAGGGTCAAATCAATGGTAGATACCGCCTGAAGGGTCAACACAAGGTAGATACCGCCTGAAGGGTCAAATCAAATTTGGTAGAAACCGCCTAAAGGGTCAACACATGGTAGATACCGCCTGAAGGGTCAACACAAGGTAGAAACCGCCTGAAGGGTCAAATCAATGGTAGAAACCGCCTGAAGGGTCAAACCAAGGTAGAAACCGCCTGAAGGGTCAAACCAAGGTAGAAACCGCCTCAAGGGTCAACTTATTGGTAGATACCGCCTCAAGGGTCAACACGAAGTAGATACCGCCTTAAGGATCAACACGAAGGTCTGATCCACCATACGGATTAAAATCTCTAGCAAATCCCAAAGCGTGGGGATGCGCCTTCCTTAGGTTCCTACCAATTAGGAAGCCCATAATGGTATGACCTACCATACAGGTCAGAGCTTAATCTCCCTAGGATTTTCTGTGACGAGTCCTAGGCATCTTCTTGAAAGTCGTCGCAACCGGCAGCATCCGACAGGTGAGCTTCAGGTAAGCCTCTCTCACTCCGGCCCATGTTCAAATTGTTAGAGCAAACCGGGGATTGATTTGAGCTTTTATCAATAGGCTTAAGGATCCGATGTCATAACATTTCTTCTCTCATTTTCCCAGTTGAGTCGGTTAGGAATCAGGTGCCACCTTATCTTTGAGAGAAACCTCTAACGAGATTCCTCTCAAAGAGGGGCAGCTGTTGACACCTGAGTTTTTACCATTTATTATTGTGATTTTTATTCTTTAAAATTAATTAAAAATATAAAAAAGGTCATAAAATCACAAAATCAACTTTGGAAGCTTTGGTTTAACCTTAGGAACCAATTTTGAACAAAAAATATTTTTCGGTATTTTTAATATTTTTCGAGTTTATTTAATTATAAAAATACCCAAAAAATCAAAAAAATACCATTCGTGGTCAGAAAAATACCCAAAAATATTCGATAATTTTGTTTTAATTTCCTCTTCAAGTGTGTCACTTTAAATCTCAAAAATTCGGCTCGGGTCACTATGTTCCTTCACAAACATAAACCCGAACCGAGCCTAAAAAAAATCATTTTCGAGTCTTTTAGTTTTCAATTCTCACTTTTTATAAGTTATGACATTGGATTCTAAAGTCTTAAAGTGCAATTAGGTCAATTTGCCCTCCAATTTAATCAATTTTTACCAAAAGGGCTTAATTGCACATTTTTCTTTCAATTAGTCCCCGGTTTCACGGATGTAAACGTATGCTCTACGTATTTATACGTCATACGTATTTATACGTTATGCATATTTGTACTGTTTGGTAACCTCTTCAACTCTTGTAATAATAATAATGGTTATTATTTTTAACACATTTGTTAGTGCCTTTTTTTTAGCATTTTTGTATTGTGAGTGCTATTGTTAGTGTTATTTTTAAATAGCATTTTTGTATTATAAATTGTGAGTGCTATTGTTAGTGCTATTTTTAAATGACATTTATTTATCATAAATTGTGAGTGCTATTGTTAGTGCTATTTTTAAATGACATTTATTTATCATAAATTGTGAGTGCTATTATTAGATAGAATTTATAATTGTTAGTGCTATTTTTAAATAGCATTTTTGTATTATAAATTGTGAGTGCTATTGTTAGTGCTATTTTTAAATAGCATTTTTGTATTATAAATTGTGAGTGCTATTGTTAGTGCTATTTTTAAATGTCATTTATTTGTGAGTGCTATTATTAGATAGAATTTATAATTGTTAGTGCTATTTTTAAATAGCATTTTTGTATTATAAATTGTGAGTGCTATTGTTAGTGCTATTTTTAAATAGCATTTTTGTATTATAAATTGTGAGTGCTATTGTTAGTGCTATTTTTAAATGTCATTTATTTGTGAGTGCTATTTTTAGATAGAATTTATAATTGTTAGTGCTATTTTTAAATACAATTTATTGGAAGGTATTTTTGGCTATAAAAGGATGGCAAGAGTTTTGAGGTTGGAAGGGGAGAGACATTTTGTAGAGTGTGCAAATTTTTGAGAGCTTAGAGAGAAGAACACAAACACTCTCTATATTCTCATAATCTTGAGCGAGCAAAATATACTAAGTTCGGAATATTGATTCCGCATATTGCTAGCACAATTGTTGTGGAGTTATTAGTCGTCTCCCCGTTCGTCAATTGGTGGTGCGTCCGAACTAGATGCCTAACACTTGTGGATGCTGAGATCGAAGAACATCGAACCGACACCTCCGTTCAAGCACGCTACGAGAGGTAATCTATTTACTCCCTTTGAGACTTTGTGATTTTTTTCGATTGAAATGCACGAAGTACGCCTCTGGAGATACATGTGTGGGTTGTTATTTATTTCCGCTACGTGTTACGTGGATCCCAACAGTGGTATCAGAGCCAATCCTTAGGTGTTTTCGTGCATTTAATTGATTTTTTGCAATTTTTGCAATACTATGGCCAATATGTATTAACGAATTGTTCGTCTTACATGGCTAATGGAGATTGATTATTTTATATGATAAATTAATCAACGCAGCAAAAATTGAGACTAAATCAATTTTGAATCGAAAATTTATGGCTATCTTATTTTACGTAAAAATTCTGAATATGATTCAACGTAGAATTTTTATTGTGCCTTCCTAAGTTTTAAATTGTGAATTTATTACTTACGTGAAAGGGTGGTGATCATGGAAAAATCCCTAATCAATGTGATTGATGTATATATGAATGTATGATGATTATTTATATATTTGGGGTTGTAATTATTAAATGGAGGCTGCGTACTCCTTTTATTTTTCATGTAATCTTTATTTTTAGCATAGTCAATTGTTGATGTAAATGCTACGAGGATTACGTGGAGGAGCCTTTTAAGTCGGCGAGCTCTTTGGGGCCCAATTCTTGAAGAGTTCAAGAAACCAAGAAGAAGCGAAGAGCGGCTCTCCGTTATTAAAATATTAAAATGATTATATGTGGTCTCATTGGCTCGAGACCCATTAAATCATAATTCCATGATCACCACGTAGGATAGATATTTATGTGATTGACATCTATTTATTTATTATGATTACGTGAGCATGTTAAACTGGTTAATGTGCAAAGTCAGACTTACCTCACCCAAAATTGTGCCTGCATGAAATCCTAGTTAGGAAAATCACTCGCATTAGGTACCGAAAGGGCGTTGGTAACGACACCAGCGTAACCAAGTCCCCGAACCCAAAATCTCTGGTTCCGTAGAACTGATCGATCTCTCCCAATCGATCGGTAAGGTTTCCGGTCTACCCTCCAAGAAAGACCGGTGGCGACTCCAAATGCATGCACAAGTTGCACATGCCACCACGACCACACTAAGGTCGAAAGCGATCGACTCTTATCGTTGAATCCTCCTGAAAAATACTCCCGCCGCGATTTGGTATGGGCCTGGGAGGGCTCGCACCGATCTAAGACCCGTGATCGGTAATCCATTAGCCGCGTCCGCTTCCGGATGGGTCGCGACAACCTTCAATTTGTTTTTTCTTTTCTCTTGTAGGGGTCTCTTTTGAGATGTCAAATGAGAAGATACCAGGCCGTGGTGGAGAAGGGATTTCCTGTAATGCCCCAAATTGCCGGATAACCCTCTTTGGATAATATGCGGTAGCGCCCGTGAATCCTAGCAAAGGGACTGGGTCTTTGCCATTACATGCGAGCCTGACTTTGCCCAGTGTTGGCAATCTAAGCCGCCATCGGAGCTGTTCCGATTTCAGAGTTCCAAGGAAGTTCTTCCATTCTACGAAGTTGAACTTAGGAATACGTGTATGGGTTCTGACAAAGGTTTTAAGAGGATGGGCGTCGGAGCTAATCTCAGTGAAACCCATGCGGATATGGAATTGTCTGATATGAGATGTGAACCATAGGTACAAAAGTCCACTAGAGGCTCTAAAGATTTCATTCTTATTTTTCTTGAAGCAATTTAGGGAAATGAAGGTCTCAGTAAGGATAATGTTAGAGTAATCCCACCCACAACATACTTGTCTGACTACTACAGCCATAATAGGGTCGAAGGTGACAGACGAAATCGGGAATAGCACAAAGCTAAAGAAGGCTAAGACAAAGGTTCTACCAGATTTAGTCCCTTTAGCGGCAGGGAGGTTGGGGAATCGATCTAGGAGGAAGGATAGTGAAATCCGTCCAGAATTACTTTTGGCGTCTGCTTTGACTTCGTTGAGGCTTGTGTCAAGGAATTCCGCTAGTTGACTCAAAGGCTCGAATCCTATGGAAGGTTGAACAGTAAGTGAGTAAACTCCACTCCAGTGGCGATGCTGTACTCTTCAAGAGTAGATGTAATTTTCAGCCCTTCCATGCAGAAGGTGGCGGTGGTAGGATCCCAATAAAGCGTCATGGCTTGAATAAAGGCAGGTGGACACTCAATCTTCAGCAAGTCCACCAGATACCCCAGTCGTGATCTGGCGTATTTCTGGCTGGTTTCGCCCATGCTATCCCACCATGATAGGAGCTCGGTTCGAGGAACTTTAAACCCTTGAATATCATTCTTTCCCATCATGTCTAAAATATGCAAATGATTTTGAAAAGTCAATCGTCAAAAATTACTTTAAACATGTGACTATGCAAATGCCATGAAGCATGCATGGGCTAACTTAATTGCATAGTTCAATTAAAGAAATGGAAATTAGAACCTTTTTCAGGTACTGAAGACCTGACTTAAAGTCTAATTTGAATTTCAGGAAAGTAAATTACGTAATTTAGTCAGGTTCACTTCAGTGACTAAGGGAACTAACAACGTCACATTCCATTGGTCAATACATCAAATGGGAGTGGAGCGGAATGAATCCCTTATTACAACTAGGACGCCTAACGAAAGAAAGGTAAAGAGAGACTCTTCAAACAAGAAAGCTATAAAAGGCCGATGGAATGTGAGGATCTAAACCACCCTTTCCTAAAGGTCTATTCTTCTTTACAATGATGGTCAGTCGGGAACCCTCCTCTAGTTGAGTGTAAGGGGTCTTCTTCAGTAAATTGATCGAGGCATCTCAGCTCATCTGGCCATTCTCTGATTCATGGTATAATGACTTCTGGAGTTTTCTCGCGTCTCGACTTTTTAAGTACAATGTGTTTCGGCCTTGTCTTGATCGCATGGCGTCTCCTTTTTCCCCAAAGGGTGATCATGGGTATATCTTCCTTAGCTTGCCGTTCAGCTTTTCGACGAGCATACGCGTCCCTAGCTAAGCGGCTGCGATGTTGTCTCTTCATTTCCAAGTAGTCCTTGAACATTTCGTCTGCTTGTCGCTTAAACTTGAGGTTATCGACATAGTAGCAGGTTTGGCAATTTTCGGCGTATCCCAACTTGCGTCCAGTTAGCTCTCGGCCATGCACAAATCTGGTAAAGTGCAACCTCGTGTTCGGTCCAGGACGAGTGACTTTCCTTAGGCATTCGAAGGTCACCAACTCTGTTGAACTTTTAGGAAACAATGACATCCTACCCCCTTATCATCGTTATTTCAATTAGTCACATGAGTGATTTTTTTATGATGCAAATGCATGTGAATGTCTGTCATGCATGGGTCATACTATGGAATAATAATGTACATTGAAAGTAAATGCCTTATCAACCAAACTTGGGGAATGTGAAATGTTCCCTTGTAACAATGTACGGTTTTAGGTATACCAACCATCCATAGACATGCGCATGAGACAAGTGGGTATACTCTAAAAATTAGAAATCGGGTGAGGAACCTATGGCTTAGGCTCCCACGATCCAAATGAGGCAGATTTCTCCCCAAGGGTACCCACCCAAGAGGGCTAGATATCGCCAATTTGGATTGTGAGCAGGAACGAAGATGAAAGTCTCAAGTGCCATCAAACACGAGATCCTTTCGCATCATTTCCCTGTCTAAGGTAACCTAGAGATAGTTTACAGTCGGGGTTTAACCGCCAGTGTGTGCGATGTGTCGTGATCATCACAATACAATGTCATGCACATCAGTTTGTATCAAACACCGCTTCAATAAGTGCGTAAGATAAACATACATTCCCAACTCCGACCTGCAGGAAAAATGTCAACAATCACTCCACCCCTTATTTCTCCAATCTGCAAAAACATCTAACATAATGGCTAGCGTACATACCTCACCTTCAAGAGCATCTGCAGAAAACAATGTCAGATAAGCCAACCAACTTTTTTAATTGGCTCAAGTCCTTTGGAATTCTGCGAAACCAGAGATTCTAGTTTAGAATAGTCTCCAGCGGAGTCTCCAGTCTGTCGCGACCCTCTCTCGACGGAGCGCCACCGGAGGGGGCTAATGGGCCGCCCGATCATCGCCGGATCAGTCGCGGGCCTCTTCTAAGGTCCATTACCCAAATCGCAACGGCTGGATATACGTGGTCGACCTTCGGTGCGGTCTGGTGACATGTGATATGTGTACATGCCAAGGAGTCCCCACCAATCGTTTCGTGGAGGGTGCGATCGAAAACCCTATCGAATAGTTAGGAGCGATCTATTCGATTCTGCGGAAACCAGAGAAACGGGATCGGGGACTTTGTTACGCCAACTGTCAGAGTTGACGCCCTTTCGGCATCTAAGTTGAATGATTTATCTGATCCTAGGATTTCATACAGATGAGTGGGGTACGAATCCTAAATCTAGGAGTTCATGCAGACAGGAATGGCTACTCTATCACTCACAGTCAGTAAAAGTAAATGCGCAAATCAAGGATCCAATACATGCGGATAAAATACATGAAAGCAACATGGCATCCCTAATGAGGCCCTATTAGCCTAGAGAAGTATCAATCAAGGTTTATGAATGATTTGACATGATTCGCCCATGAGGGGCAGAATCGTAATTTTGAGAAAATTAGGGACAATTTACCTTAAAAGGGAAAAATTGTCATTTCAGATGGAATGTACAGTCAAAAGATGGCGAAAATGAGATTTTCGGTCAAATCCTTCAATATCCTATTTTTCGGGAATTTTCAAGATTTTTCTGAAATTTAGAAGTGATTTTACCTTCGGAGGGGTAAAATCGTCATTTTGGACAAATGTGAGAACTAAAAATCTCAAATATTAGGGTTGGTCACCCATTTGACCCAAACCCTAATTTTAAGCCATTCTCAGGACTCGATTGAAACAAGAAAGACGATTTTCTCATTGAGGGGCAAAATCGTCATTTTGAGAAAAGAGGCGGGATTCAAAACCCAAGCCTAAGAATTCGTCGCCTAACCGATCATAATTCTTACCTTGGCATTATCGATTTTATCTCACTTACACAACAGAGGCGACTTACCCCTAAATGGTAATATCGTCAATTCTCGGAAGAAAGGATAAGAAACCCCAAAATTAGGGTTGACCAGTTATCTGTGGTCAATCCTCAATTTTTATGGATTTCTGGAATATCTAGAATTTTCTCACAATTTTTCTATATTTTTTTTGGATTTTTTTGGATTTTCTAGCAATTTTTAGGATTTTCTAGAATTTTTCTGATTTTTTATTTATTTTTAAAATCATTTTTTAGAATTTTTTATTAAGAAAAATGCTTCGGACCGGGTCAACCCAACCCACTCGGGTTGGAACCCGGCCCAGACTCGGATCCGCGTGACCCCTAGCCTAAAACGACGCCGTTTCTTCCTTCTTCTTTTTTTTTTTTTTTTTTTCGGATTATCTAGACTTGTTCCAACAGTTCCTATTAAACCGCATGGCTAATCCACGTCCGCTGGATCAGATTGCTAAAACCTACGGTCTAGATTGAACGGAGACTCAACTAGAGCCGTCTGATCAACTTACTAAAATCTACGGTCAGGATTAAAACGCAAGACTCGATCTGGACCGTCCACCCTCAATAACCTAAATGACGTCGCACTACTACTAACCCAAACGGCCCCGTTTCAACCCATTTTGATTTTAAAACATTTTCGAATAAACCTAATTACTAATCGGACGACTTCTAGAATTTAGACTCGATTTATTTGAGCCGTCCGATCTATTTATTCGAATAACAGAACCCCAACGGCCGTGCTGACTAGACTGACACATGGACCAATGGCCGACTACCACCTAGGCTTTTGACTCGTTGACTCTGCCACGTCAACTTCGTCTTCAACCTCGCGACTCCGGCGGAACGAACGGCTGAGAACCTCCGATGACGATCCAACGGTGGAACTTCTACTAAATCGCGCGAGACCAACACCAATCGACTCATAATCGTCTCTAGTCTAACATATCTAAGAATCAGAGCATCTAATTCACAAAATCACGAGCATCATGCAGAATGCCGAGTACGGCCATGGAAATCCAATAGCTCAATTCATAGCAAATCATGGCAATTCAGTCACAGAATAGCATCAATGGAGGTTCAGAAGACTTACCTCGAGCTCCGATAGAGCTTGTACGGCCTAGATTTGGCTAGGCGAGAACGAACAGGGATCGGCTATGGAAGCTAATTTTGAAGACTCAATTCGAGGTATTCAAGCAAAATCGATGCAAAATGAAGATGCAATGATGGTTAGGGATGTGTGAGGAGTAAAACGCCTACCCTAACTCGAAGAACCAAGGTCGGAATCAAGTTCCGCTATTAAAGCACAGTGCAAAAGCTTGAAGACTAGACTCACCTGTTTTTGTGGTTTTGGCTCGCGCGGTCGATGGCAATCGCTTCCTCTCAGTGTGGGCAGTCTCCTAACGGTCTCTTTAAGCTTTGGTCTAGCCTAGAAAGGCCTGACCGACGCTCTGCAGATTCGAGATCTGCCCTCGACAATGGCGATGGAGGGCGAGCTCTCTCTTGTTCGTTCTCCCTCTCTTTCGATTCTGTTTACTCTTCTTCAACTGAATCAACCACCCTTTTGTTCTAGAAGGTCCAATAGCTTTTATATCTGTTTGGAATCTTGGCGCCGAATCGGGGAAAGGAGGATCGGTGACCTCTGCACGTGAAAACACGTGCGAAATGATCACCGACGACTGGTAATCGACGAGCATGAAATGGCAAATCTGTTTGGGACCTCCAGTGATCGCATTTGGCACGAATTTGGACGAATTTCATCTGAGTTCTGTCACCGTTGACTTTTGCAGATACCGCAACCTTGACCGGCCGATTACTCTCCGTTCTGGCAACCATTGCTCGTGTTTTTGGTTTGAATCGACGGGTAATGACTTGAGGAACAAAACCCCTCTTCAAACTCTTCCAATCATGGCCGTTTTCACCCTCAATTTTGTCATTGAAATCGACCCTGACACTGTTCATTCGCACGGGTCCTTGAGGAGGAAGACGACACTGTAGCGAACCGGTTCGACCGGTCCGACCGGCGGTCTGACCGGTCTGAACCGGTTCCGACTTACAATTTTTCAAATTAAACCCAAATTAATGGGAAATTTTTGCAATTGGACCTTAGAATCGAATTTAGGGCATGAATTTTATTAAGAAATGTGGTTTTGCCCAAAAGTTCATATCAATTTCAACAAAAACCCCAAACTTTTATTTAATTGCAAATCGGGGAATTGTGCAATTGAAGGTTCAAATGATCAAATTGGACCAAATTACCTATGCCAATCGATTCAAAATGATGAAAATCATTGGGCAGTGTGTTTAATTTGCAATGGTAGTCCTTGAATTGAAAGTAATTTCAATTATGCCCAATTTCAAAGACTAAAATGCAATTTAGTATTCAATTTTGCCCAATTTATGCAATTAGACATTCTGTGAGGGTAATTGGGTTAAATTGCAATAAGGGACAATTACCTTGAATGTCAAGATCCTAAAAAATGCCAAAATTGCAAATTAAAAGACTCAATTGATATTTTTTTACCAAATTCAATCATATGTGTTACAAAGAAACACATAAAATTGAATCTAATTTTGGACTTTTTGTGAGGTCAAAAAGACAAGGGATTTAAAATAAAAATATTGACTATTTTTCCATTTTTTGTGACCTCAAATGCTATTTTTCTTGATTTTTCTAGTATTTTCCTAATTTCTGAAAATATTAAAAAATACTAAAAATATGAAAAAATATTTTTTTTAGTAAAAAATGGTTCCTTAGGCTTGGCCAAGGCCACCAAAGTTGATTCTGTAATTTTTTGATTTTTTATGAATGTTATATGAATTTTCTAAGAAATAACTGGAAAAGGCTGATTCAAAATTAGGTGTCAACACTAAGATGCTCAGAGTCTGAAAAATGTTCTTAATTTCATGGTCACCCCGAGGGGTTAAACATGACGCCCCTCCTTTCAAGGTTCGTTATTAATTTTTTACTGGCTGAAAGTGTCCGAACCTCTCTGAGAACTGTGTGAGAAGATATTCATGAAAGCAATATGAAATTGTGAATCCACCTTCATTTCATGGCGCTAGATATAACGGTACGCCTGTTGCACTCGCAGTAATAAATTCTATTTGGGACTTCTTAATTGAACATTGTTAAGAATAGGCAATGCAATAAGTAACCTGGTCATGGACGCACCCTCATGTTCGAGTGATCTTATTTGGTTTCTACCTCTTAAAGTGACTATTTGTTTGTTCACGCCTGCTGGCTCAACTGCAACAAACATATATAAATATCCATGTGTCTACTGTCTTTGCCTAGCGGTTGTGCTTATGGAAGAAATGTTTCATTGCTAACAGATGCGATCCATGTTAACAATTGTTTGTTCTTTGTCAACGTGACTTTTAGACTTTGGAAATAATTTTCAATTTCAAATAAAATATATTATAGAAAAATGATGTTGGTGAATGAATGCAGGTATATTGATTATCTATTCTTGGGAGATTATGTCGGCCGTGGCCGACATAGCGTTTGGAAACCATCACTCTTCTGCTTACTTTGAAGGTACTTTTTTGGAATAGACGAGATGATGATCTCCGAAATTTTGTCTATATGACATCACAAAGTTATCAAGGCACTTTCATTAACGAATACAGGGGATTATTTTTCAAGAAGAAGTAATTAAAGATTGATCTCACCTTGAAGAAATCAGAAGGTTTTAAGAAAGAACGAAAATAATTGAAGCGAATCTTTCTTAATAAAATTCATGTAAATAAAATAATGAAAAGAACAATTTCTTTTTCTAAGATGAAAGATCAATAATTAAGATATAGATAAATAACAAAAATACATTAATTAAACCGAAAACTGAACCCGAGTTATGCTGGTACGACAGTGAAGAAAAATAGTGACTCATATATGAGCAATATGATACGAAAAGATTCAAATTTTTATATTTCCTATTCTCTGTTTTCCTGTCCTTGTTTTTTTTTTTTTATTTCCCCTTTCCTTCTCATTCCTCGTTCTTAGAATTCGGAGCGTCTTTCATCTCGACGAACCATTCCTTCCCCGAGTCGATTGCCGTCGGATCATAAGAGAGAATAGTAAACTTCTCTGCTGTAGTGATCTTTCGATGGACGAGCGAGGCTTTGATCAGACGCGTGTGATTACAACTGGTTACTACCCAAGAGTGATTTCCCGACGTTGGTCACGTTTCAGCAGCGAGGGTTGAGGGAGCAAAATGCAAAATCGGGCTTCCTTATAAAGTAATAATCTTTGAGCGACAGTAAAAGTACCGATAATTTCTTGAATTTTTTTTTAAATTATTTGTTATATGTTTTTTTTATGTGGGACCCAGAATAAGCTGTCGATCTCACAACTTTGAGGTGACTGCCGGAATCTTGAGACCGGCATTGGCCTAGCAATTTGCATGGCGTGGTCCTTCACGAGAAGGCTCCTCATTTATGAATGAGAGAGAGAGAGAGAGATAGAGAGTCTTAAATGGAATTCACGCCATAAGAGTGATACAGAGAGAGCTGTACCCACGTCAAGAAATAAATAGAAAGCCGAAACCTACGCGAAGCAATAGGAGGTCCTAAGCACGACCTTAAAAACTTTCGTCCGAACTCTGGGACGTAAAAATTCGAGAGTATTCCCTCGCGTTGAAAGGCTTGGGGGTGATGGCGTGGAAAGTAGACTTCACGTCATCTTCGGATGGCTACTGTCGGGTAGACTCGTATAGTAGCGACATGCGCCTAAGACGAGTCATCAAAATTTTGAATCTTGTGTCGTCGGTCTGTGCTTCGCACAGTGCTTGTAACCAATCTGCTGGCAACGTGCCCTGGTTACAAACATGGAGCAATATGATCGCTTGCGATTGGATGTTTTGGATTCCATAAGGAACTACATTGAACAAATCATCCCACGACTCTATAGCATATGTCCCAAGATGCAGGTGCGACCATGTTTCGTATCGTCAGCCCCAAGTTTGCCCGGTTATTCGAAATTCCATTGGGCGTTCACCGTATTTTTTTTTACCTCCTTTTTCTGTGTGGAACGGGACGTAGGGTGAGGGGTTTTAGGATCGATCCAGGTTTCACCCGCAACCTATCCTGCCGGTGCTGGGATCGATTCCCCAATTTTTGAAATCTGAAACCTGCTTTGCATATACATATTTTGAAATCTGGAATCAACATTGACTTCAGGGTCTACTCGGGAATTGGCCAATTTCTTTTCTTTTGTTTCTCCATTTTTTCTTCATTTCTTTTGTTTCATTTTTAGATAAGCAAAATGAAAGTGAAAGCAATAACAAAAATCTCACTTTGTCAACACAATAATCCACAAAAGATGAACATGCAAAATAAGAAAAAAGATAAAATGTTTCAAGCGCGTAACATAATAAGGTTCGAAGTTCACGATTCCCGATCCGATTCTTACCCATCGAATTGCACAATACTGGTTGCACTTTTTCTGAAATTGGGAATTGGATCGGAAATCGTGGAAACCTGAAATCCAACCGATTCCTATGTCCGGTTCAACCCTGGATTCATGTTGATCCGTAGGACATACACAAATCAAGGCATAATTGTGATCGAAGATAACATGGCATCACTCGCGGAAAAATTATCAAAATAGTCCTAAACCTTTTGACAACTTGCCAATTCAGTCATGAACCTTTAAATTTGTCAATTTAGTCATAAATCTTTTGACAATTTGCCAATTTAGTCCTAAACCTTTCGATTGTGCCAGTTTTGACCCGAATCTTTTGAAATTGTGCCCATACAATCCTAAATCTTTTGAAGTTTTGCCATTTTAGTCCTAAACTTATTATTTGAGTAATTGACCGAAGGGTCTAAATTGCAATTCGTTAAAAGGTTTAGGACTAGTTTGGCAAATCATTGAAAGTTAGGGCTGAATTGGCACGACTAAAATGTTTAGGATTGATTTGGCATGTTGTCGAAAGGTTTATAACTGAATTGGCACAAACGAAAAAAGTTTAAAAAAATTTGGACAATTTTCCGCGTCCCTCGCTCGGTGTGGGTCGAAACTGTACCAATCTATAGTTTGACCGAATATGGTCCAAAAGCAAATTAATGGCCTTCCACCGCCGAAGAAGATACAGTGAATCCCGAAAGTGTCCCACATCTTGAGGGAAACAAAACTAAAAAGTGAACGCCCAAATGAATTAAACTCGGATTATGAACCGTCTTTGCGTCCAAATCCAAGTACTTGGCACCTAGTGATCAACGAAAAAGATGTCGAAATTGTCAAATGAAACCCTAGCGAAATAAAGAATTAACAAGAATCATCATCATTGTCATCCAAGAGGGAGGGGCAAGCCAGAGAAATGCCCGGGGAAGACCACATGAGCCACATGAGACGTTGTCGGCGTGACAGGGCATGCTGTTTTCAGCGCAGCCCCGTCATTCAATAGTATTATATATATATATATAAATTATCCTGACATTTCTAGATTAATTCAGTCGAGCTATTACTTTGAAACTCTACAGTTACGAGTCTGTTCAAGTTTTTTCCTTTTTTGGTCGAAAAGTGTGTTCAGATTGGATCACTATCGGGATGGGTAGTTTCCTGGAAAAAATTACAAAAAAGCCATAAGCAAACTTATTATAATTATGTCAATTCAGTCATAAACTTATTCTTTTTTGCCGATTCAGTCCTAAATCTTTTCCAATTATGCCAATTCAGTCCATCCATCCAAATTTAACCGATCGACGCTGATGTAGCCGCTGGCATTCCGGCGGCATAATATATTATTTTTATTATTTCCCCATTCTTTCCCCTCTCTCTTTTTTCTAGCTCGGTTCTTGTTCTTCCTCTAGCTAGGCCCGCTAGAGGAGACGGTCGCCTCGGGCGAAGCTCGACCCCGCCGTCGCCGGAGGGAGAAGAAAATGGGGGATGCTAGAGACAATGAGCGTCCTCTCGAGAAAGTACGTTATGGACAATACCTCGAGTGAATTAACCTAGCGACTTGATAGTTATCATCGTCGGTTTGTGTTATATTTAATGTCTTGAAAAGCGGTCGTCTCAGCACTCGTAGCAACGCCGACGCTCCTCCCAATTCATCCATTAATTGCTCCCAACTCTCTTTCAAGAAGATAGATAGTCGTCTTTAAGTTGGATCTTTTCTTTTCTCCATCCAAAACCTTGGAAATGGTCCCCACGATTAATTCTCCTCCTCCCTCCTCTCACCGCCACTGTTTTTTTTTTTTTTCTTTCCTTTTTCGTTTCGAGTGTTGACTTTATCGTTTCTGAACAACAACAACAACAACAAGGCTGTCAACTTTGAGAAAAATATTAGGAAAAAAAGGCTCACGCTTTCACAGTTAGATTTCCACTCTCAAACCTGCATTTATAGCCAGCCAGGCCTTAATTCAGAGAGTTCACAGCTGAGATCCGATGTGCGCTTCGAACACGAGCACGTCAGTGGAGGGCGGCGACGGCATCGACGTGCCCGCCCCTTTTCTATGCCCCATCTCCTTGCAACTCATGGCGGATCCCGTCACCGCCTCCACCGGCATAACCTACGACCGGGATAGCATCGAGCGGTGGCTCTTCACGTTCAAGCACAGCACTTGCCCCGTCACCAAACAGCCGCTCGGCTCCGACGCCGACCTCCTCACCCCGAACCACACCCTCCGCCGCCTCATCCAGGCCTGGTGCACCCTCCACTCCTTCGACCGCATCCCCACCCCGAAGCCGCCGCTCGGCAAGGCGGCCATCGTCAAGCTCCTCGACGACGCCAAGAAGTCGCCCCGCTCGAGGCTTGCGTGCCTCCAGCGGCTCCGTTCCATTGCCCTCGGGGGCGACGACGGCGCGAGGCATAGGGAGTGCTTGGATCAAGTCTCGTCCGGGGTCCTTGAATTCTTGGCTTCGATCGTCAAGAACGACGAGTCAACGCTCATCGTGGTCAGTGATTCAAGCGACGGTACCGAGCTGGCGCGGGCGAGCGACGAGGCGCTCAACATCCTATGCCATTTGAACCTCTCCGGGTCAGATCTCAAGAGGCTGATGATAAATGACGATCTCACGGGATCGCTGATGGGTGTGCTCAGAAGCGGAAGCTATCAATCTAGGGCATACACCACGATGATCCTAAAGTCGGCCTACGAGGCAGCGGATCCGATCCAGCTGATGAGCGTCGGACCCGAATTCTTTGCCGAGCTGGTCAGAGTTCTCAAGGACCAGATCTCGCAGCAGGCATCGACGGCCGCATTGAAGCTAATGGTGGAGCTCTGCCCGTGGGGGAGGAACCGGATCAAGGCGGTCGAGGGCGGTGCGGTCCCTGCCCTCGTCGAGCTCCTGCTCGACACGAGCGGCGCATCATCGGCAGACTCAAAGCGGGCCTGCGAGCTGATCCTTACGTTGCTGGACCAGCTGTGCGGGTCCGCGGAGGGGAGGGCGGAGCTGGTGGCGCATGCGGCGGGGCTGGCGGTGGTGGCGAAGAAGGTGCTGAGGGTGTCGCACGCGGCGAGCGACCGGGCGGTGAGGATACTGGCGTCGGTGTCGAGGTTCACGGCGAGCGCTCGGGTGCTGCAGGAGATGTTGCAGGTCGGGGCGGTGGCGAAGCTGTGCCTGGTGCTGCAGGTGGAGGGCGGGTCGAGGACGAAGGAGAGGGCGAGGGACATCCTCAGGCTGCATGCTAGGGTTTGGAGGAGCTCTCCCTGCATACCTCCTCCCTTTCTCTCATCTTATCCAACACCATCTTCTTGATCAAGCCATGTGTACAGAATTCATATATGCTGGTCTGAAATTCTTGGTGCTTCTTCTTCTTTCATCATTATCAGAGAGCCTCATTAGGATTCTATTCCAATGCAACAGACAGACTGAATATCATGAAAGCTTCAACTTTTTCATTTTCCTTTTCCTTCAATGGCATAAAAGATGACACTCATCTCTGGGTTGGAAAATCTGGGAAGCTGGAAATGTCATCAATTTGGCAATGGAGAGTTGATCTTGGTGCCGTTCTTTTCCTCTTCTCTTTCTTCCTTATTATTCAGTGTAGAAATTTTTGGTGGACCGTCAGACTAATAATTCATTTTTAGTAACAAAAATACAAACAGTAATTAATAAAAATCATTGTAGGGTTCGTCTTTTTTAAGAATCTATTGCATACCGTTGTTTTGATGGTCACCAAAGACAAAATTTTTATTCAATTTTCTCCTGTGACGAAGGATGAACTTGTTTATGAGTGCATGGATACTTGTTTAGCTGTCTACTTGAACCGGCAGAACGATTCAACTCGAACAGCACGATCAGGGCATTCTCGACCTTTCCATGTCTGCTCCTGCTCAAATCCATTGGTAAAAGGAAAAGGAGAATGAATGAAACTGATCACAAGTCTGATCTTGAGCACATGAGTATTTGATAGAGAAAGAAGTCCATATTAGTAAGTGAAGATGGCGGTGAGAAATGATGAAGGCTAAGTATGTAACCATTTGCAAATTGTCTGGGACGAATCAATTGGTAAATTATCAAAAGGATTATGACTAAATTGCGAAAATTGAAATATTTAAGACTGAATTGGCACATGTAACATATGCTTAATTGGTTTCGGTGATTTTCCCAAAAGTTTAAGGTGCATAAAACTGTTACTCAATTACAAGGTCACATTCATAGTTGTTGCGGAGTATGTTCCAGATCTCAAATGTTTAAGCTGGAGTTCAACTAGCGCTCTAACGTGATGTTAAAATCGAAAAACTCTCGATCAATTACGTGTTCTTATCGAGATTTATGTGTTACAGTTCAATTCCACTAGAATAAATTCCGAGGACAAGTTTATCCTCATTTTGTCTTCATACGTCTAAATCTATTGCTAAGAAAACATCAAAACCAAATGGAAACGACCTCTCTTAGTGTTGTAATTCCCCATAAGTTTCTGTAATTTTTTTTTCCCCAAAGACAAGGGAAATTAATGAAGTTTGACTTTGAAGGAAGCTTCGAAAGAAGCATGGACTTTTTCCCCAATTCGTGGGGGAAAGTGGACAAAAAAGAAGGAGCATCGACCTTTTATAAAATCAAACAATGTAGGCAAATGTCAAGATTGATTCTCTGTTTCTCATGGATCAAATCGTAAAGGAAACCCATTTGATGGTGCTTATGAGCAGTATACAACTATTAAGTGATGAACGCAAGGAATGGTTTTAGGATGGTCCTCTCTTCTGTCCCATGGCATTTGCTTGCTTGTTAATTGTGTCAGCCACTGTATCAACAAAAGATTCGAGATTTCGCTGATAAGTCAAAAGCCGGTCGATTTTTGAACTGGCTCAAATAGAGAGAACCAGTTACGCGAATGTCAATTTATTATATAATAACGAAGAAAATGAACACTAATGAACCACTCGATGACCCTCTTTTTTGAGTTTTCCATCCCTTAAAACCCTTTCAAAAAGATGGTCAGCACCTCCTAAACTTCCTAATTTTTTTTTTTTTTAACCCTGGGGGTCTCATATTTCCTATCTCACTAACAGTTGCAATTCCACTTTTACCCTTTTAAGGCAAAAAAAAAAACTATAATTCTGATCTATTTTACGTTTTGGAGAACATAGACTAGCCCCCTCTCTTCATTTGTCCTTTCTTCTCCCGCCTTCAACTTCGTTGCTCAACCGTTGCATCTTTGCATCGCCGATGAATGTCGTCGGCTTCGCCACACCGGCTTCAATCATCAAGTTTTTTTGTCAATGCTGAGAATCAGAGAACATAGGATGACGAGTTTCTTTTTTTTTTTTTTTTTCAGGGATGAAAGCTAGGGCCCGGTCTTGCAACGAGTAAAAAATGACCTCTCGTTAGTCACTGAGGCTCCAGTAAGAATGCCTTCACGGCTCGAAGAACCGCTACAACTAAACATATCGCATCAAGCTGATGGATGGACAACATGTGAATATTCATGTAATATCACTTGTTGGTCTTGAGAGACCGAAGAGACTAGGTTAGCCGAAATCGCAGAAATTATCAAAACAAAATAACTTGTGCTAATTTTTTTGTAATTCGTATGATGTAATTAGAGCCGACCGAAAACAATCAGGGTGTTCAAGTCTCGAGAACCCCGTTTCTTACTGTTGAAGCAACAAATCCTAAGATAAAAATCTCTTCTACAAGTATGTTTAGATCATAGTTGTTAAGGCGACAAGGCGAGCAGATGCCTCTAAAACGCCTAGGCGATTAGGCGCCCGCCTAGTCGTCCGCAAGGCGATAATGTAGCTAAATTTTTAAATATATATGTATAATTATATATTTTATATTTGTACTAAAAAACTTACATTCATGATTTAACAGAGCAAATATATACATGGAAGATTATTAAAAATAAATAACTTTTAATATAGTAAATATATGCATGAAATATTATTAAAAAACTAATTTTTAATATTTGTACTTCTTAAGGCGCTCAAGGCGTCGCCTAGGCGCCCAAGGCGCCCGCCTTGAGAAAAACCAGCAAGGCGCCCAAGGCGTCGCCAAGGCGCCCAAGGCTTCCACAAGGCAACGCCTAGGCGACCAAGGCGCCCGCCTTGAGGAGACCTAGCAAGGCGACAGGACGCCTTGGTCGCCCAAGGTCGCCTTGTCGCCTAGGCGACGCCTTGACAACTATGGTTTAGATGTTCGGATCAAAGCTGAAAAAAGCGATCAAATCTTTCTCATGCTTAGCGTCTAAATCGAATCAACAGATTTGAGGGGGGAAAATAATGTTCAAAGAACATTCACTTGCGAAAGACAAAAATAACCTTGAAGTATCACACAAGTAACAGAAAAATAATTTTTGAAGAAGTAAATATAATGGGCCTAGCGAAAGGTTTCAGAGGGAGGGCGAAGAACTGCATGCGGATCGCGAGGGAGAGGGTCGAGAAGGCGTTGCAGTACTCTTACCGAGACCGCCGCAACAAGAAGCGCGACATGCGTTCCCTCTGGATTCAGCGCATCAATGCCGGCACTCGCATCGCATCCACTCCGTACGTTCTCTGAACCACACCCCCCCCCCCCCCCCCCCCCCTTCCTTCCTTTCCCCACACACTCTCTCTCATCTTGTTCCTTCGGTTGTGGAGGTCATCGATGAAAAGCTTTGTTACCGGTGAATGTGGTTTGGCTTATTTGCTGGGGTCTGTTTGCTTGCCAACGTGGATTTGTGGGATTTCTTATCGTGGAAATGAATTTGCAGCGTGGGGAGTTTTTGTGAGAGTTATCAGCTTGGCTTGGGAGTTGCTGTCTGTCCACCAAGTGCTCGATAAAATGACGCTGAAGCTTGAATTGCTTCGAACTTGCAAGTTTTATGGAGTTTCTAAAGCCCATCGCCCCAAGATCCAGCAAGCTTGGCCAGTCTTTCACCTTCGAGCTGTTCTTGTTTTTGGGTTTCTGTTTATTGATGTTTCCGATGGTAGTTTTCCTCAAGTTCTTCACACTGACCCGATGTTGCAGCTATCTTTTGTTTGCAAGAATTGTGTGATCTCAAATTCATAGAATGTGAATACGATGTTGTTCCACCTGTTGCCTAAGTTTGATTTTCCAGTATTAACTTTTTTATTTCTTTGTAGCCTGCTGCATATAAGCACTCAAGCATAACTGCAAAATCTAGAACGGCGAAGAAGAAGAAGAAGGAATCGATGGGGAAGACGACGTACAAGAGGGTGAAAGGGTGCCAGAACCTGAGGCAGAGGCTGCTTTTGTCTACGCTCGCCTCCACCGCCGTCATCGTGGAGGACATCCGCTCCGACCACACCTGGCCCGGCCTCCGCCCTCACGAGGTCTCCCTCCTCCGCCTCCTCGAGAAAGTCTGCGATGACTGCGTTGTCGAGATCAATGAGACCGGTATGTCTTCCGGCATATATCCGCTTTTCAAAGTGCGTTTTATTTTACCTAGTTTTTGCTCGTTCCAGCTTTAGAGCTGTAAGCCTGGTAGGAGAAGGATGTTGTGCCAGGAGGTTGGAATTATCGCTGGGAAAATTGCCGGGAAAGGAAATTGAGGGCACTGCGTCGCTTCGGTCGCGAGACGGGCTATTAGTTTTAGGTGAAAGGGAGTGCTGATTAATTGAGCTAGTCGAAGCGTTTACAGTGAGTTTTTTTTTTCATATGGGATTTAGGTTGGTTGGCTCTGCGAGTTTGCTATGAAGAGTCTTCCATGATGAAGACCTTATTTTGATTGTGTTCAGTTCTAAGAGATAGCTTATGAAAATCAACTTTTTAAGAAATTAGCTACTAGCATTTGTCTCAAGTTTGACTTGTCGTCTCAATTTTATTGCCCCATGTATCCAAGAATTAACTTTCTTGGTTAACTGATGGAGAGAATGTGCTAGACTCATAGCCAATGATAATTTTTGTTGTCATATAAGTTAGGGACAACCCGACATGAAGGAGCGTTGCCTTGTTAGAATGTTTCAATCAATTGGATGAAGGCCCTCCATCTGAGAGGGTCTTCTAGAATTTCAACTGTCGTTAATAACTACTCCAATCATGTCTAGGAGTAACCTCAATTCTGTTTATTATTAATTATCACATGGTCCATTTCTTGTCGCAGGAACGAAACTTAAGTATAAGCCCGGTATCATAATGGGTGGGAAACATCTAGTGCATGATTGTGGTGTCAGCCATTCTATTGGTTATTTCTTGGAGCCTTTGATTGTACTCGGCTTGTTCGCGAAGAAACCTTTCTCCATAAGGCTCAAAGGTACATATTTCACCTAACTTTTGAAGAGGCTGCTCTTCAGATGTGTGACAACGGAACTCAATAAAAGTCGTAGATTTTTGATTTTGCATACTTTTTCACAACTTTTAGGAAGGTTTAAGCATTTGTATCTGTTGTTGTGACAGGAATCACGAACGACTCTAAGGATCCATGTGTCGATACATTTCGCTCCACTACCTTACCCTTGCTGAAGCGTTTTGGAGTTCCTGCTGAAGGTTTGCGGTTAGAAATAGAGAGTCGTGGAGTGCCTCCTCATGGTGGTGGAGAAATTGTCTTGTCAGTTCCCACTGTCCAGAGTCTAGCAGTGAGTTCCTTCATCAACTCTTTGTGTATTTTATGTACTAAAATATTTGGCACATCATGTTGCTAAAGTTCTTTGATTAACAGGCAGTCACATGGATCGACAAAGGAATGGTCAAGAGGATTAGAGGGGTCACTTTCTCTACACGTGTTTCTGCACAATTTGAGAATACCATGATACATGCCGCTCGTGGAATATTCAATCGTCTACTTCCGGATGTTCACATCTTTACTGATCACAGAGCTGGCCCACAGTCTGGAAAGTACGTCTGTTTTTATTTTGAATTTTACAGAGCCATAATTTTCTACTCATGATTTGGAAGTGCCACTTGATGGTCCGCATTTATCTTGCCTGCTTTGTTTTTTTCTAGTGTGCTCTGATATATAGAAGTGATCTCGTGGCAGATCTCCTGGTTATGGAATTTCATTGGTCGCGGAAACTACTTCTGGCTGCTGCATATCTTGTGATACTACAGTATCTTACGGGCTAGAAGAAGGGAATGAGATTGAAGGGGAGGAGAAAAAGGAGTTAACGCCTCCAGAAGATGTTGGGGAGCAAAATGCCTCTGTTCTACTCAGTGAAATCGAGCAAGGTGGAGTGGTGGATTCAACACACCAGGTGTGTTTTCTCTGCTCACTTTACTCATATATCATTTGTTTTCTGGAATATATTACAGTAGAAAAGTTGTTTCAATGCTCAGTTTACTTGTCATTCTATGATTACAGTACTTGCTTTTTCTTCTTTTTGTGTGATGAGGGGCTAACTTAATTTAATTGGAGTTTTCAAAAATCATTTTGTAGTGAAGCATATGCGTTTTTCTTGTGCACCCTTCCTTTATCTACTGTGACCCTTCTGTTTCATCCCCTGCTGTGTTTTGTTTTAATATAATTTATGTGTGTGGGTGAAAGGAGATATGGTTCGCATTTTTCCTGATGGTATGGAAACAACATCGAGCTTACTTGTCTGGCGCACACGCAGAAACTCAGATGTTGATAACACGAACCAGTTCCATTCATCATTTTTTACATTCTTGTCTGTGAAGTGTGTTGATGAGTTTCCAATCTCCCATCACCCCCTCCCACACAAAGGCACGCTCGAGCGTGCCTTTGGATCTATATTCAGTTTACATCCTGAGATTTTCAGCAGCCAAATAAGCTCCTTCGGGGTGAGAAAAGACCCCCCCCCCCCAATAAAAAAAAAGGACCTCTGGATTTGAAAGGAAAGCATCTTTGATGTATGAGCTGATCATTGGCTATCATAGGCATTAAGTTCCTTTCTTGAATAAGACAGTAATTTGTAAGTATGATCTAAAGAACTGTACGGGTACATTTTCACCAATCATATTAGGCTTCATTTCCTCTTACCCCTGAAAACACAACTGATGGAGATCAAGTTTATACTGCCTAAGAATTTATCCGTGCTTACGTATGTTGTTCCAGTGAAACTTAATTTGTCTAAAGAGGAGAATACTTTATCTTGGCCCTCCCTAATTTTCAGTTCTATGCCCATCTCTAGTGCAACAAATCTCTAAGGATATTTACTGACTCCATTTCATTGTGGAAATGCTCTCTTTGCACGAATCACCTGGTTAGATGCAACTTGTAAGTACTTCTCTAAGTGATCATCGTGTAACAGACCAGGTTTTTAGATTTTTTTCATACAAAACAAACGGATGGAATAATTCCTAGTTTATACGTTATTTGTTCTGGATAAGCAAATTTGTGAGATGCAACAGCCGGCTTCCGTGGCTTCATTTTGGTTATCTTACATGAGATTCTTTTAGCTTGATTGATTGCTATGGCTAAGGTGTGGATTCTTTACTAGATAAATCATATGTTCAATTGTGATACTGAGCTTGTAGCAATGGTGACAACGCCCCATGCTGAAGTTGCTATAGATATTTTCAGCCACTTAAAATGCCTCGATCATTTTTAACATGTCTTCCCTACTTTTCAGGGTCTATTGTTTCTTTTGTGCGCGTTGTGCCCGCAAGATGTTTCGAAGGTTCGTGTTGGCAAGCTTTCACCGTATGGAATAGAAACTCTCAGGAACATCAGAGATTTTCTGGGGGTCAAATTCGTTATCAAGCCAGATCCTTCAACGGAGACAGTTATACTTAAATGTGTTGGATGTGGAATGAAGAACTTGTCTAGGAAGGTTTCTTGATGACAATTTGTGAAGAATCTTGTATCTAAGGCATGCTTTGGTCTTTGCTTGATGGCATTGTGCGAGGTCTCTATTGGCCCTCCTATCGAGCGGAATTTATCTTCCTTGGTCCCTGCAGAGGAGAATTGCTATGATCATCACACCATAGGTGGACCACAGCAAGGGCTCCCCCATGGCATATCGAAATTGAGTCATAGGAAGCCATGCTCATGTCATATTTTTGTCTTCGATCAGTGGGCTGACTGCTATCCAATTGAGTTATAGCAGTACGGACGCAAAAAATTTGTTCATTCAAGTTTGGTTTGGACTCTCTTGTGAACGTCTTAAAAGTTGTAATACGACGTTGAGATACCACTCTGGAGAAAGAAGCATAGCTGGCTATTTAGGCTTCATATTGCATTCTCTCCTTTTCTCTGCCATTTTGTCTTTTAGGGTGCGTATGGGAATGTTTTTGTTTCTGAGCATTGTTTTTCAACAGAAACATTTTTTTGTGTTTATGTTTCCGACTACGTTTTTTGGGAATAGAAACACGTTTGAGAAGTTAAAAAAAATAAATCATTTTTGGTCACCGGCGGTGGGGGGGCGGGCAGCGGCTGGCCGCGGGCGGTGAGTTACCGACGACGACCGACGGTGGCGACCGGTGGCGGGCGGGTGGCCGGCGATCAGCGAGCGGGCGAGCGGCCGGCGATCGGCAGGCCGACAACGGCGGCGGCCCATGGGTGGTGGCCGCATTGGCGGTGATAGGTGATGATTCCAAAAGTGTTTCAAAACCCATAAGCAAGTTTTTTTTGTTTCTTCAAAAGTGTTCCCTGACATAAAATTGTTCCGCAAAACTCTTTTGGAACATTTTTTAACCATACGCGTTTCAGTTCCCAAAGTGTTTCGGAAACACTTTGGGAACAGAAACACTCTCCATCGAGTGTTTTATTTGTGTTGCCATACACACCCTTAAGCTCAGCTATACCATGATGAATAGGGATAATTACATAAATGGTCCCTGAACTATGACAGAATGTGCAATCTGGTCCCTGAACTTTTAATTTGTTCAATTTAGTCCTTGAACTTTGGCAGAATGTGCAATTTGGTCCTTAAACTTTTGACTTGTTCAATTTAGTCCCTGGACTATATGAAAATGTTCAATATAGTCCTTTTGTTAATTTAAGATTAGGGACGACTTTGAACATTTTCATATAGTTTAGGGATTAAATTGAACATTTACTAAAAGTTCAGGGACTGAATTGAACAAGTCAAAAGTTTAAGGACCAAATTGCACATTCTGCCAAAGTTCAGGGACTAAATTGAACAAATTAAAAGTTCAGGGACCAGATTGCACATTCTGTGATAGTTCAGGGACTATTTGTGTCATTTTCCCTGATGAATAATGAGATTTGAGTTCCTACCTATGGAGCCAACATGCCATCTTGCTCCGCGCCTAAAACTGCAGAAACAGAATAGGATAAATTGAGAAATAGAGAGATGGGCATTGCGAAATTGGTTTTGGGCAGATTAAATTTCACGCTGAGCGATGAAAATGCCTTCTGATTCAGCTGGGAAAACCCTCGATGTGCCAAATGATGAGATCCAATCACAAGAGTGCTATACGACGCATGTAAAATGTGTTTTTATGTCTTTTCAAGATTCATTGATTACATGAAACCTCAATTTTCAGTCTTCACCCCAAGCATCTTCTCTCAGCTTATGCCTCCTCACAATCCGGTCCTTTCGGGCTTCTTCCTGTTCCCTCAATTCTCTTGAACCAAAGGACGAGGAAGGCAACTTCAACCCCATGCTCTGAGCAATGAGCCTCTGAGCAGTTCGGGCGGACGTTTGTGGCCTTGGCTTTGGAGGTTCCAAGTCTGAAACACGAGACAAACAAAATGACTGTTGTGAAGAAAATTTACTCCACAGCACGTCACTCCTTGGAAACAGTATAAACACATGCCATTTGGCATCCAATTCAAAGTTCGGTGAAGCTATTTGATGAATGAGCCTGTCACGGTTGTTGCAGTCAATGATCTTATAATAGAGGCATCACAGCAAACAGAATAACCCTTGTTTCTTCAAGCATGTAAAGCATACTACCCAGAATTCCAACTTTAGAATGGAACGTGTTAAAAGGAGCAGGGTAAAGAGTAAATTACCCGTTGCAGGAATTGAACTCAAGAGAGAATCCTCCTCCTCCAGTATTCGTACAGTGAACGGAAATTGAATACTGCTAAGAGCCTCAAGTGCTGCATTAGGTGATTGGCATTTCAAAGGTGGTCAGAAGGAATCAATACATTAACAAACTGAGATTATAATTTTTTAGAGAAATTTGTAGGCTGGATACGGTGGTCTTGTGGAGCTTGCAATAAATTTGGACTCCCCACCACGAGTATCCAATATTATCACATTCAAACACGATGTCAACAAATCATGCAAATCTAACACCAAGAACAGAGTCAAGAGGATAGTAGAACATAATTACCAATTGCTGGTGTTCGAAATACTGCAAGGGCAGTAGTATCATTGACCCACCGAATCACTACTCCTCGATTTGAAAAGTCCTCGAGGAGCTTCTCTAGCTCTGTTGTTCTAGTGCTTGGAGGAAACCCGGCAAGAACAAGAACATGAGTGGTGCCATATCTAGCTGCACAGAGATTTTTAATCCCTTAGGCCCATCAAACTCCGAACTCATCCAAAGTATGAGAAATTGATAGTAGCTTATGCCCTACAATAATCCTAAACAACAGGTCATGGCAATTGCTCTCCATATAGCAAGCATGTTTCCCTAAAAGGATGCACTACAGAATGCTCGCGTGACATTACCTAACATGCGCATATGGAAGATTTAGTCATCCATTAAGAGAAGCCAATCATTTCATCTTTTCACCTTAGAAAAGCAAATTCATAATCACAACTGAGACAAGTGTCACAACGTGCTCTAACAAAGAGCAGAAACTGACATTACACAGCTTCAGCTGAATGGGTGACACTGACTTACAGGGTCTCAATATGGGCTTTTCTTCTGAATTATGAGATTGACCTTCATCATCCACTTCATCAATTGTCAAATCATCTGCTACCCGATCACTATATAATTCATCTTTTTTGTAAGTAAAAGTGCCCCTTCCACGCCTTTTAGGGGCTTTAGTATTTTTGCCATCTTCCAGAGAAAGCTTTGACACTTCTGGTAAGCATTCTGCAGGGAGTAACTCATTTGGAGAACGATCTGCCATAGCTTCCCAATCTGCCATTTTCGTAAGTGAGACATAACAAATCAGCATTTTAAAATCATGCGGATATAACTTAGAAAAAGCATACAACAGCTGACATTGGCTTTTATCTAGGCTAAAAAGTAACAATCTTGCGGGGGTAAACATCATTCTTGATCATCGCGAATCATGAACTTGCAATCACCACCCAAATAACCAGAGACAAGCGAACGTTCCTTTCTACACGATCTTCATTCCCGTTAAATTCCATTATTGATCAACAGAACTAAAAGTTCGATTTCATATAAGCATAGAAGTTCCACATATATCATTGCTCATGCTCACTTGTTAGGCTCGTGGGTTGACAGATCATCAAACTATATATACCATCATCTAACATCATACAACTTATAGCTGGAACGGGTATATATCCATTCAATTCTCAGTGGATAATACATTGTGGTGTTACTAACCCCTACAAAACCACAGAAAGCATTTTGAGTTGAAGGTGCCATGTGAAAGAAAAGTACGAAAATCATATGTACGCGTGCGAAGAAAAATTACATCACCATCTTGTTCCATAACAAAATCCCCCAAAAGCCTTGCTTATAAAACGTGAAGTTTGCACTTCTGCCATACGATCGAGCTTTTGCCCCATAATCTTGCCCAAAACAAAGGCTTTTAGCCTCGAACAAAGATGAAATCTCTTCAAGACGCCATGTCCAGATCAAGATGAATAAATGCAAATGATAAGCGAGACAGTAATATCAGCATGAAAAAACGCACCATCCTCTGAAGTTGCATCGCAAGCTGCTTCATCACCATGCGTCGGATGCTGAATGTGCCCTTCGAGAAAAAGAAATCAAAACAAACCAATAAAAAGTTGATTCTTGGGCAAGCGATCACTTAAAGACCTCAGAGAAACAAGTACTAACTTGATTCACACAAACGGAAATGACTTTCCACAAACCGACTGGAAAACGTAAAATGCACCTTCAGCGGAAGATCCCAAGGAGTCAATGCAGGTCAGAGCAGCACTCGGCGATGCACCTCGATCGTCCTTCAAATCCTCCGTCGCGATCTCTTCATCACTGAAAAATCGGCAAAAGGATCAAGAAACAATGTTCAAAGCAGTACACAGAGCGCACAGACTCAAGAAACCACGCGCTCATTTTAAGTGTCGAGAGAACAGCGATATCCACGAGTCGCTCGCTCCCGCAGACGAAAACAAAAATAGCGGGGAGGAGGAGGAGGAGGCGACGAGTACCTAGACGAGGAGACGCGGCGACCGAGTTGTTTGAGGAGCGAAGATCGAGCGAGGAGCTGATCGGACTTGAGAGAGAAGCCCTGGGAGGAGTAGAGACGGGCCAATTCGGCGAGAGCGGGGGCCAATTCGGCGAGAGCGGAGGCCAATTGGAGATTGGAGGATGGTTCCCCTTCTTGCTGCGATTCGAGCTTGGAGATAAGGGACTCGAGGAGGGAGACGGCGGAGGAGACTTCGCCGGCGGACACCAAGTCCTCCACTTCTTCGCTCCAGTTGGTAGTGGTAGTGGTAGTGGTGGTGGTTGCGGGTTCTTCTCTTCGAGTCTCCATTTCGCTCGGAATTTGATAAAAGAGGGAGTCGCTTCTTGTTTGATCTTGGAGTAGGCTTTTTATTTCGCCTTTTATTTATATTCGTGACAATACTACGCCGTTTCGAACATGTGGCAACTGGCAAGACCAACACTTCCAATTTCTATTCGGCTCGACCAACAAAAAAACATATACCATTTAGTCTCCGACCAAAAAAAAAAGAAACAAAAAATTCTATTAGTCAATCATTTCGTGATGTTAAATATTAATAATACCTTTGTGGCAAATCTCATTAAAAAAAAAATAGC
Source organism: Rhodomyrtus psidioides (assembly GCA_021437785.1). Classification (NCBI taxonomy): domain Eukaryota; kingdom Viridiplantae; phylum Streptophyta; class Magnoliopsida; order Myrtales; family Myrtaceae; genus Rhodomyrtus; species Rhodomyrtus psidioides. The sequence continues at coordinate 2,034,192 of JAILYB010000039.1, forward strand.
CAATAATATCTCACATTCCGATAAACTAAATCGATTGGTCGCTTTTGAATAGTCGACACGTCTCGCTCGATATTTAACCACCCCACGAGAAATGTGCCGAGTTCTCTACCTACCCCCTTTCCTTCATCTCTCTACACCGTTTTGGATGCAAACGAAGAGAATTCTGGTGAGAGCCTACTAGAACCTGCTCTTCCTAATCGATTCCTAATTTGGACCTATGCGTAACCATGGTGTCAAATTTAATATACATAGTTTTGAATGTGAATTTGAATCGATGTTTGTTTTTCTTTTTAAATTGTCTATTCAATCAATCCTATTAATTAGCCTTAACTTTAATGCTTATCGTTTCTCGATACTCATACAATTGATTCACATGGATTCCGAAAAAGGAAAGAGAAAAACGAGATCTTTTATAATTCCTCGAGAATAATATGCCACGTGGATTCAAGATGTCCATATATATACACACACCCACACAAAGAGAGAGCATATTGGACCGCGACAGTCTAAAATGCTCAAGGCCCAAGAATCTTGGGCCGTGACTGTCTACAATGCTCGCGTGGATGGGCCGGGCCACATGAGCCGAATTGCACTCTGGTTCTAGGGCTCGAGCTTCGGCTCGAGTCGTCGGCCGTCGTCCACCACAAGTACACTCCCTCTCATTTGCAGAAGAGGAGTCTCTCCCCTTTCGAATCCCGTGACCGATCTAGATTTTGCAATTTTGCCAATAACTTATATTTCTCGATCAGACTTAACGTGCGACGTCGGATTCCAGCTCCGCGTCTCGTCTCGTCTAATGTTTCACTTCCCGTGCGGCGAGGCGACAACAATGTTTTGGTTGCACGACGCTCTAAATTTAGTTTTACTCTCCGGAATGGGTCGGGTCGGGTCGGTTGAGAAATTATTCAGCTAGCCATTAGTGCGCGTAATAGAAATGAAATCTGAGTAGTTGGGTCCGGTGGATGCGGAGTGAATCATTTACGATGGCTGGGATTCGACCCCATACCATTGAACTGTACTTAGGGCAGTGGTAGAGTAATTTGAAGATGAAACACTCAAAATTCACACAACTCAAGTCTAATCAAGAGAAGGAGACGAATCAGCATTTTTACTCTTTTTATTTCACCGTAATGAAATGATTACGAGACTTGCCTTCATATGAGCTTATTACACGGCTCTTCCATTTACCCTTAGAAAAAATTAAATTGGACATAAAAATACGAATATTCACTGTTCGTGCATGTTTTACTAACGGTTTTACCTGTTAAAATGGATCATAAATCTATTTCTTAACTCATATATCATGGCCCATATGTCATATGGGCTAGTTGTATTCAATAAATGGATCGTAAATGGATTTAAACATGATATGATTGTTATAATGAACTTACAACTTACTTGGACCCAACCTAGCTTCACGACTTCCCCTTCACTATTTTTTGTCCTTCACTCTATCCCGCGCCCGCTCGCTCCGTACTCTCACCTCAACTTGGGTATGAGTTTTCCTCGATACCTTTCTCCTTTAGTGGTACTCAAGGTATTGAAGATAAAGTGACTCCGGAGTGATTTACGAAATGGATCGGGGCAGATATGAGATCAGGTGGAGGTCGGATCAGGTACGAATTACACCGTATTTGCATTGCGGTAAATGAATCATGAGCGGTTCAATGGATCTATTTTGATTGGATCCAAACACGACCCGACTCGCCCCGTACAACAACCGACCTACCTACCAGTGCAGCGAATCTGAGTCACGCAGGAAGGTCGAACAATGAAAGGGGAAGGAAGAGGGGGCATCGTGAAAATGCAGATGCCGGCACACACCGGCAAAAATGGAGACAGAAGCGGAGTCCTCTTGAGTGCCCTCTCCCCACCCCCACTATCTCCCCCTTTTTCCCATCTTTGATTGAACGCATGGTACTAGAGAATTTGGAATGAACTAGTTCATGAAATCGTGTCGCGTGATCCCGTCCGGCTCTCTTCTAATTCGCCGAGTCGCGGCTCGCTCGTCCTGTCCACGTCGGCACCGGCGGTGCCACGTTAGGACGGCTGACGTTCCACCTCGGCGATTTTTCCGGTCAGAATTGACCGAACGAACTCAATTAGCGAAACGTGAAAAAGACTCATGACTCAACCGGCAAAAATGAAAATGGTTTTTAGACAGATCGAGTCGACAAAAGTGTAACATGTATAGGACCTTACCTTCTCGAACATTTTCCCTAGAGAATCAGAGGAAAGCCGTTTATGAAATCGAGATGCGTGATCCGTCCAACGCGAGGATGACAGCGGAAAGTTAAAATCCGAAAGTCACCGAAGAAGAGCATGTTTAGTCGCTGGCTGACGACCTACGGAGTCCACGGCAACCAACGTTTGAAAACCAAATAGGTTATGATTCGAAGCTACGGTCGGGATAGCGATGGTTGCGGCAAAGAGACGTTGTCGGAAAGGCTGGCCTGTCTCAGCTATCCCTCTGCATGCATGGCGAAACACAATCATAAGCCATCACCTTCCCTCTCTTTACACTTTGTTCGGATGCCACGAGCAACCGTAGCAGGAGGAGGAACAAAAACGAAACCCTACTTTGTTTGCTACTTGGAAAAAAGCAGCAACAGTAACTTGGAAATGGCAGAAAAATTACGACCTTGGACCCTACGAAGATGCACATTTTTCACATCTTCTCCGAAGGTATAATTTGAGCAAAAGCTATAATAAAAAAGAGAAAAAGTAGAGTGTGTGGAGGAGAAAAATGACCGCAATACTTTTTGTACTTTGGTCCACTTCCAAATCCAAGATGATGGTGTATCATTCTCTTTTCGGCGGGTTCCATTTTTCGCTACGTTATGTTTTCCTCCCGTCATTTGCCTGGAATTTCCAACTCAAAAACTAGGGTCTGTAGACGGAGGGAGAGCATATAAACTCAGTAAGGCCAAGTAAATTGTGACGGAATTCGACTTCGCCACTATGTTACAATGTCCAATCCAAAAAAGTTGTACTTATGAAATGAAGTATATTTTCATATACAGATGTACGAAAGGGCATATACGCTTATGGACAAGATACTCGAATACTAATAAGTCAAGCCAAATAGCATTGGCTTATGCTTTTGCCGGAAAAATCCAATCAATCTTGGCTTACCCCAAGCTTTTCTTTCTTATTATTATTTTCTGGGTCATACCCTTTAGAATGAAGCATGCTGCAAGATCATCCATCAAATCAAATTTGGAATATATAGTCGGGATCTATCGATGGTGGGGCGGCGGCGAGGATTACGGCAACCCTCACTGCCCTGGTTTGTTTTTTTTTAGTATTTTCCTAATTTTTCAGCTTATTTTAATTTATTTTAAATAAATTTTTTATTTTAAAAATGTTTTGTTAGTTTTTATTTTACAAAAATCTTATTTTAGCATTTTTATTTTTTCCGAACTCTTTAATCCACGTGGAACAAACATGGATTACATCTTTTTTTTTTTGAAAAATGCCAATTAGAATTCAAAAATTAAATAAAAAAAAGCCACGTGGCAATTTTGATCGGAGTTTTTTGCCGGAGGCACCAAAGTGATCCTTTTGTCTCTGACTTGGTACTAAAGTGATCCGTTTGAAATTTTTGGCACTAAAGTGGTCTCCGTACATAACTTTTGACAATAAAAGTGTACTTTTGACACTAAAAGTGTACTTTTGCAGAAAATAACAGGAAGGGAAAGGGAAAAGTAAAAACGTGGCTAAAATTTAGGTGAAAATGAGCGACGAACTTTTCCTTTCCTCACTAACTGGGGCAAGATTTTGCGACGAAAAACGAGTTTCGTCGCTAAAACAAACAATTAGCGACGAACGGCATCTTCGTCGCTAATTAGCGATGAACTACACCATTCGTCGCTAATTCCCAAGAACAAGATTTTGTGACGAAAAGTTTCGTCGCTAATTAGCGACGAAAGTGACAATTCGTCGCTAATTTGATGAAAATTAAAATAAAAAAGATGTAATTATAACTTATGAAAAACAGTAGAATTAGCAACACTATTCTGACCACCAAATTTTCGTGGCTAAATCCCATCTTTTAACAAGAAACTAAAAAAGAAAAAAAAATCTTCGTAAAACTAACCAAGCCAAGAAAATGCACAACGTTTCTAATTAAATTTTCAGTCATACAATTTTCGAGCATTTTAAATGAGTAAAGTACAATGATCTTAAGAACAAAACACCTAATCTACATTTCAAAATTAGGATATCATTTGTAATCTAAATTACGCATAATCTAAATTAGTACTAATGTTAAAATGTTTAGGACCGATTTGCTAGAATCGAAAGTTTTCTATATATCTCTTGATTATTCAAACTTATGAATGGAATCTTTTTTTCAATCAAAAAATATTTAAGAGATAAATGACACAAAGACTTTGTTTATCCCTTCTTAGTCTTATTGTGGACAAAGTAAGAGCCGAGTATAAGATGATAGATATTATGAGAACTTGCATCATATCCTAATTTGTGACAAAACTGATTGGTGGGCTGTCTGTAAGAAACTAAAGCACGAAGAAAATATGATTTCATAATGCATCTTATTATCAATTTTCCTAGAGAAGTTATTTTTCTATTAGTGACTAATATTTACTCCGTCGCTAAATTAGCAACGAAAAAATGAATTCGTTGCTAATTTGAATATTTTTTTTATTTTTATTTATATTCTATTAGCGACGAATTATTCCTTTGTCCCCATCAAATTGGACCGTGGAATTGGAAAAAAAGAAGCCAAATCATTATAATAGGCATGAGGTGGATTTCAGTAAATAGCTTGAGACGGGGGAAGTGGTTGTCGACAAGATGTTGATTACAAGATTCATTGTCAATAGCCATATTGGCCATGGAAAAGTCATGCCTTTCCTCCAACGGCTAACTCGACGGGTTTATTGACCTCGAGACTTTATACAACTGATTCGCTCTCCTTCAAGTTTACGACTATTGTACCTGGCATTGGGGACATGCCTCTCATTGATTCAACCGCACCCGACCATCTGGAGAGTCTGATTTATGCTTCTCTCCGCTTCCTCCTTTCTTAGAAAATTTCGAGATGGCCACTTCCTAGTACTACTTAGGGACCTTCACCGAGGTTTCCCTCGTGCATTCTTGCCAACGGTCATACTTATCGATGGTCGCCATCACCTATTGATATATGTTGACAACGATGGGTCGATGACCGTCATAATAGAACTGATGAAAAAGCCAAAAAACGCAAAGGCATCATCAATTGAAAGGCATGGGAAATCATCTTTTTTTTTTGGCCAAAAATAATAAATTTTTTTGGTCAAAAATAATAAATTTTTTTATTGAAATCCTACGCAGCACCAAAAGGACCTGATAAGGTTTCAGGCAGATTAAAAAGCCAATTTCGTGGGAGATAGTTTTTTCTTTGGGCCAAGTCAACCAGTCGGCAGCTTTGTTGGCCTCTCTAAAGCAAAAAAGCCCAGCTTGAGGCTTGAGAAGCGGGTTAACAGATCCGGATCAGGATCGACTAACCTTTTCTTAGAAGGGTAGGTGCCTGCCCTTGGGATCCGGGCCGTCCGTTTTTTAATAGACGGTTTAGATCTTCTGTTTTTATGGGGTAATTTTTTGAATTTTTTATGTATATTTTTGTTAGTTGTGCCGTCTATTCATAATACGGACAGTTTGAATTTCAAGGACATGACCTAACCTTTTGAGTTCTGAGGAAAGGTTAGGCGATCCTTTTCGATCTGGATCCTGCCTTTCTCTTATAAGCGAACGTACTACGGATGGAACTTGATATGTGCACTCCAAAGACCTCAACAGGTCATTACAGTAAGTACAATTTCTTCGCGTTTCCTCTGGAGCGGGAAAAGGGCAATTTTCCAAAATAAGATTTTTAAAAAAAATATTTACCAAATTAATATAAAATAAAAAATAAATACCGCTGAGCGGCATCCAATGGCCGGAGTTGAGCCCCACTCGGCGGTCCAAATGCCAAGCGGGGCGCCGGCCCGTTCCAATAATTTATTAATTAAAGTGTAAATAACATTGCCATTCCCACATCTTTGCCTTGTTGGTTTTCATTTGGGCAAAATGCTTTGGTGGTCATGGGTTCAATTCCTAGTTTGTTCACTTTATTTCGTTTTTATTTTCTTTTTTCTTTTTTTTTTCCATCTTCACTTGAAAAAAAATTGAGTAATTTAAAATAAAATAAGCTTATACTTTATTATTTAATCGATAATTTATTTTATGAATACTAATTTTTTACATAATTCCAATAAACTTTATTATCTAATTGATAATTTTGTATTCATAAAATACTTATTTATAAAAATTATTAAAAAATCTCATAAACTTTATAATTTATTATTTAATTGATAATTTATTTTATGAATACTAATTTTTTACATAATTCCAATATAATTTATTACCTAATTGATAATTTTATAAAAATTATAAATAAAACAAACATTATAATTTATTATTTACCTAATAATTTATTTTATGAATACTAATTTTATAAAAATTATCTAATTTATAATTTTTATAAAACTATCAATTAGATAATAAAGTATAATGGAATTATGTAAAAAAATTAGTATTCATAAAATAAATTATCAATTAAAAAATAAATTATAAAGTTTATGAGATTTTTAATAATTTTTATAAATTAGTATTTTATGAATACAAAATTATCAATTAGATAATAAAGTATATTGGAATTATGTAAAAAATTAGTATTCATAAAATAAATTATAGATTAAATAATAAATTACAAAGTTTTCGAGATTTTTTAATAATTTTTATAAATTAGTATTTTATGAAATTATCAATTAGATAATAAAGTATATTGGAATTATGTAAAAAATTAGTATTCATAAAATAAATTATCAATTAAATAATAAATTATAAAGTTTATGAAATTTTTTAATAATTTTTATAAATTAGTATTTTATGAATACAAAATTATCAATTAGATAATAAAGTATATTGGAATTATGTAAAAAATTAGTATTCATAAAATAAATTATCGATTAAATAATAAATTATAAAGTTTATTTTATTTTAAATTACTCAATTTTTTTAAAGTGAAGATGGAAAAAAAAAGAAAAAGAAAACAAAAACAAAAGAAAGTGAACAAACGAGGAATTGAACCCATGACCACCAAAGCATTTTGCTCAAATGAAAACCAACAAGGCAAAGATGTGGGAATAGTAATGTTATTCACACTTTAATTAATAATTTATTGGGGGCGGGCCGGCGGGGTTTTTTTTTTCGATTTAATTTAATAAAAAATATTTACAAAATTAGGTTTAAAAAAAATTACCGATTTGGGTCTCACGCGCTGGGAGAGGGAGCGCGCGAGACCCGCTCGCTGGTTAAAGCAGCGCGCAAGTGCTGCTGCAAGCAAGCAACTTTGCTTGCTAGCTTGCTTTTTTTTTCCTTGTTTGCTTTTTTTTTTTGCTTGCCTCCTTGCTTGTTTTTTTTTTTAGAAGCCATGCACATTTTTTTTGTTAGAAATCACGCTTGCTTTTGTGCAGCAGCAAAAAATTATATTTATTATTAATTTACAATGACTTTTTTTAGCGACGAATTCTACGATGAACATATCGTTGGAAATGTACGTTATATATTTTTCGACGAAATTTGCAACAAATATGATGTTTCGTTGCAAATTAGCAAGAAATTTTTTTTCTTCGCTAATTTCGTAGCTAAAATCTTTTTTTTTTCGTTTTTCAATTATTTTATATTTTTAGACAATTTTTTTTTTTTTGTATTTGTCACCAATATGCGATGAATTTCTAAGTTATATATTTTGCAACAAACGTGCCACAAATTTAGTCGCAAAATATATACTTTGAGTCCCACAAAAGGCGCAAGCGCATTGTGAGGCACTTTGCCACTGGTCTTGCACAGCACTCAAAGTATATATTTTGCAACAAAATGTGTGGCACATTTGTCGTAAAATATAAAGCGTACATTTCCAATGGCACGTTAGACGTCACTGTGAAGCACACTAAGTATATATTTTGCGACGAACGTGTCATTGAAAATGTACGCTTTATATCATGCGACAAACGTATCGCATGATGAAATTTGCGCAAAATATATAGCGTAGAAATTCGTCGCAAATCTACAACAAATACAAAAAAATAATTTTTTTAGCGATGGATTTGCGACGAATTTTATTAGCGACGAATTCTACGACAAACGTGTCGTTGGAAATGTACGTTATATATTTTACGACAAAAAATGTACGATTTATATCATGCGGCAAACGTATCGCATGAGTTTGTCGCAAAATATGAATGTGTCGCATGACGAAATTTGCGCAAAATATATAGCGTAGAAATTCGTCGCAAATTGGCAACAAATACAAAAAAAATAATTTTTTAGCGATGAATTTTATTAGGGACGAATTTTATTAGCGATGAATTCTACGATGAACGTGTCATTGGAAATGTGCGTTATATATTTTGCGACGAAATTTGCAAAAAATGTGATGTTTCGTCGGAAAATATATAACGTACATTTTCAACGATATGTTCGTCGTAGAATTCATCGCTAAAAAAATTCATTGCAAATTAATAATAAATATTTTTTTTTTGTTTGTGCAGCAGCACAAAAGCAAGCGTGGCTTCTAACAAAAAAATATGCATGGCTTCTAAAAAAAGAAGAAGAAGCAAGCAAGCAAAAAAGAAAAGAAAAAGAAAGCAAGCAACTGTTGTTGCTTCCGGCAGCACCTGCGTGCTGGTTAAAGCAGCACGCAAGTGCTGGCGCGCTGTCTCGTGCGCTCCTTCTCTCAGCGCGTGAGACCCAAATCGGTAATTATTTTTTTAATCTAATTTTGTAAATAATTTTTTTAAAAAAATTAAATCAAAAAAAAACCCGGTTGGCGCCTCGCTCGGCATTTGGGCCGCCGATCGGGGCCCAAGCCCGGGTTAGGCCCCGCTCGGCGGGCCCATTTGCCGAGCCGGGGCGCCGCTCGGCATTTGGGCCCGCCGAGAGGAGCCCAACTCCGGCCATTGGGTGCCGCTCGGCGGCCCATCCGTCGAGCGGCACCCAATGCGGTATTTATTTATTATTTTATATTAATTTGGTAATTATTTTTTTAAGAAATCTTATTTTGGAAAATTGCCCGCGGGAAAACGAGGGTTTCGTCGTGGGCAAGGGCTTCGGCTCGAAAAGCGGAGGCTACTTTTGCAGATCTTGTGAAGCCATCCACGACGCTTCCGTTGTAATCTCGGCACAAGCAAGCTATTGCACCATCCGTTGCATCTCCCTCGATCGATCCGTCGATGTTTACTTTCAGAACACCCTTCTTCGGTGGAGTCCAGATCTGAGGTGGGTATCGGCTTCTCCGACTTCTCTGCTCGTTTTGAGTTAAGTTTGTATTCCATTTACTGAAATTTGTTCTTTCTACCCGCACTTCCTCCAGTATGCATCTCGGGTCTGGGATTTGACGCCTGAAAATAAAGTTGTTTCTTGCTTTCCATATGTGGCAAAGTGCAGTCGCCACGTGCTCCATCGAGGGTAAATTCGCTGCCATTTCTGTGAATTTAAGCAACCAGATGTCGATTCTAGTTAACCCCAGTCTAGAGATATGCAAATTTAGGGACGGATCTGACCACACCTGTTTTGTCCAGGGGCAGAGCAAGAAGATGTGCTCTGTTGTTTCCACTTCACGCTTGCATATAGGGCAATTTTGTTCAGGTATAATCTGCTTCCTCTTCAGATTTTCTTTTGATGGAATTGCATTTTGACATAGACTCCAAATGAAAATTTTAATTTTCGTGATGGTCTGCATTCCCCATAACTTGTTCCATAGTTTACGAGGGAGTTAAAAGGATGAAGAAGGTTGCTTTTGCTGCTGCTCTGCTTCTTTCTCACGCATAACATTATATCCGCTTTTCACTGTGAATGAACCTGATTTTGTGCCTGTCCAGACCAGTTGGTCTTGCGTTGCTTGTGGTTTGATAGGAATTGATAGGATTTCCTGGACAATGTTTTCGTCAAAAAGTTCCTTCAGCTTTGTCTCGTTCCATTGTTCCTCATTTTCGTGAATCAACCTGCCACTGTTTTCGGTTCATCCTTAGTGGCAAGACCCCAATAATTCCACGTTTCAACCACTTGTCCTCCCTAATTGGTATGCGTTCTCCATTACCTACTGACCACATGGTTGAATCTGGAATAGCTTCTCTACCTACTAACAGGCTTTGCCATCCCCAAGAGGGCCTTGACCCTCTCTCTGCATGCCAAAAATCTCGTTGGGGATAATATAATCCTTTAAGCAGCTTGCTCCATAGGGTGTCTGAGGTATTTGCCAATCTCCAAGCTTGTTTTCCTAATTGGCAGTAATTAAGTCTCTGAAGCCCAGACCACCATTGTCTTTTCTAAACTTTAAAACCTGTCTCTCATTAGCAAAGAGCTTAATCCTGTCTCTCATTTTCCTCTCCTACAACAAAAGAATGGCATGATTGTTGAGTCGAGGGAAATTACATGGATTTGGGCGATAAGATTACTTGCACTCATCTCGAAACACGAATGAATTTTGTATGGCATATCTGCTGCTCAAGCAAGCTTACCTGTCGAATCTTAAACTACTTTACATAAGTCGGAATTCTCCCATCCAATTATCAATGCATATTATGATGTTCACACCATCTGCTGTCTCTACACTAGCCAACTAGATTTTCTCATCTGAAACTCTATGTAATCGCAATTACAAATTTATTCGAAGATTTCCACGAGACCAAAATGAATATGAACATCTATAATTTGATTTTTAAATTTAAAAAAAAAACTTCATATACAGCATTAAAATGAAATTCTGAGGGAGTTTTCTATTCCATCAATGTCCTCAGAGTCAACAGGTTTCAAAGTGCCAAATGTATGCGATTGAGACAAAGTCAGTCATATAGAATGAACGTCTCTGACCTTCGACGAGCCTCTCCCGCTCCCACTTAAACCTCGTCTTTGCTCAACCCCCTCACCCGCTCAATCTCCGCCATCGCCTCCGCCGTTAAAGGTAAGCTTTTGGTTTCCGCTGCTCATGTGTTGACTGTTTCTTATTGAGATCCCATGGATACATTGTTGGTTTTTTTTTTTTTTGGTGAAGAATACATACATTGCGTTTGGTAGACGACTTTGTAACTTTTTTGCGGTAAAATAGAAAACGCTGCTACGGGGGTTCAATGGCGGTGATTAGCACCGTGAAGGAGGAAGCATTGTGCGGAGGAAAATATCCTCGCCCGCCATGTGTTTGATTGGAGTTTCAGCACAAATGCGACTGTTATTCAGGGATGTCATAGGTCCATAGAATGCTGTCCGTAGATCATTTGACATCTTGTTTGGGTAAGGTGAGGAAAGCTATGTGGTAAGAATGTCGGTCTGTTTTGCAAGCCAAACTACGCCATAGCTACTTTATTTTAGTTCCTGCTCTATTGCGTTTTTGTTCCCATGAAATAGATGGTCTTCTTTATCTTATTCCATTATGCGACCCGAACATGCTATCAGTCGGTCGACGTCAACAAGTGTCTTTGAAGAAATCTTGTCTGTCAAACACATCGTAGACATAAGGCTGGACCAGAGCCGAAGAAGAAAGAATGTATATTTCATTTGCCAAAGAAATGTTTCTTTGTTGGTTTTTCACTTCTCTCGATCATGACTGCATTCACGGTGCTCGATGAATTGCTCTAAAGACGTTTAGTTTTTTGTCCCACATTGCTTGTTTATGTAATGGCTTTCTATCTCATTGGCATCATGTTAGGAGTTCACTGAAAGTCCGTATAGCATTCAAATTGGTTATGATGAAGTTTCATCATAAGAATTTCTTTTCCCTGTCAAATTGCTAGTCTTTTGGTTTCCGTAAAAACTGGGCACAAACTTCCATTCGTTTACTGGTTTGAAGACCATGGAGATGATGTCCTGTGTCAGTTTTTCCTACTCTTTTCAAAAGTTACACAACCAAACATTTAATGCAGATCTCACAGCACAGGGAGATGTATGATTTAATATAGCTGCCTTCCATAAGTTGGGAAAACAAAAGTTAAGAGGATAGGTACGACCTGTTATGTTGGAAAATTCCCCAAGAGGAGATAGCGTAAGAGACATCATGTGGGCACGCCGTTCAAAACTCTTGTGGCACCTGGAAGGGTTGAGGACAACTTCGGAGGCACCATGGCTATTGTTATCTTTGTCCTCTTATTCAGACTCTCCTCACAAAAAGTCCGAGCTTGCTCCTTTGCAGGTATCCTTTCCCTTCTTTTCTCTTTATCCAAATTCACTTGAATATGTCACTTACGGGTGGAAAAAATTAATAAAGTTGTGTAAGTTAGTGACTTGATAATGGATAGGAGCAACTTTTATATTTTTTCATCTTGTAAGTTTTTCTTGGTACATGGTTGATGTGTGCATGTAGATTTCAAATTTGAATTTTTCTCCAAGTGAGATTCAATTATCCTAACGATTCTCTAGTGCGAAACTGAAGGATTCAGCTGCTTAGGATCCTAAAACCATCTTTCTAAAAGACTATTCCGTGGGCTGTGGTTCTAAAACTGGGTTGGCAGTCTGTTGGGGCTATGTGGGCTATATACTTTTCAGGAAAGACAAGTCATTTTGTTGGCTGATGTAAACTGTTCCACGGCTGTGTTCTAAGACATTTAGTTGGCTAGTGTAGAGACAGCAGATGGTGTGAACATCATAATGTTTATTGATAATTGGATGGGAGAATTCCGACTTATGTGAAGTAGTTCGACAGGTAAGCTTGCTTGAGCGGCAGATATTCCATAAACTGCAAACTTCATTCGTGTTTTGAGATGAGTGCAAGTAATCTTATTGCCCAAATCCATGTCATTTCCCTCGACTCAACAATCATGCCATTCTTTTGTTGTAGGAGAGGAAAATGAGAGACAGGATTAAGCTCTTTGCTAAGGGAGGCGAAGGTGGCAATGGTTGTTTTAGTATTCGGCGCAGTCGACGTGATTCTCGGGGCCAACCTGATGGTTTGTCTCCATTCCATAGGATGTCTATAATCGTCATTGTTATATTATGTCATGTTTATGTATCCAACCCATTATCATGAGGAATGTAGGCGTGTATATTAATATGGGAGATGCAAAATTAGGTTGGCGACTTCAGGAATTCGCTTTGTCACAGCTTTTCTTTTTCATATGTTGAACTGCAGGAGGGAATGGTGGACAAGGTGGTGATGTCATTCTAGAATGCTCCCGTGCAATCTGGGACTTTAGAAGTGTGCAGCACCACGCAGTTTGTGGCTCTTGCTTTTATTTACTATTTACCGTGAAGTTCTTTTTATTTTATGAAAATGATATATCATATGCAACTCTGGGAAATTTTAGTGATATCCCTATTACTACACGCAGCATGGAGGTAGAGGGGGCCAAGGATCCTCAAAGAACATGATAGGTGCCCGGGGAAAAGACAAGGCTTAACCTTTATCATCTTTTGGACTGAAAGATCATTTAATTTGCTTTCCTCTGGACATTTAGTTAAGTGGGGGCATGCAAGTATGAGCAGCTCTTTTGTTTCCTAGGTTGTCTATGTACCTCAAGGCACCGTCATTCATCTGGTGGAGGGGGAAATCCCCGGCACAGTTGAAAAGGGTTCTCCAAAATTAGATCCATGGGAGCTTCCAGGTTCACTTGATGCTCCATCTGAATCTAACAGCCAACCTGCTTTACATGATAGTGGAACGAAAGAAGATGAATCTGCACACACTTCTGGCGCTTCATATCCTACCGCAGCTTTAGAAAAGAGAGAAAAGTCAAAACAATCTGCCCAAGATGCAGCGACTGATGCTGAATGTCAACTTGCTGATTCTAGTTCATTAGGGAACAGCATGGAAGAGGAGACGGTGGAAGAGGAGCAAATAAAGTACAACATGGCAGAACTGAAAAAGCAGGGTGAGCGAATAGTCATTGCCTGTGGAGGAGCAGGTGGACTGGGTAATGTTTCTACTCCAAAACTCCCCCGAAAGTCTAACCTGATACACGAGGCGCAGAGGGATGGTGCCTCTGAGCTTGACCACAAAGAATGCTCATTAAATCTTGGTTTGCCTGGTTCTGAGGCAATCCTCATTTTAGAGCTCAAGAGTATTGCTGATGTGGGCCTTGTTGGGATGCCGAATGCTGGTAAGAGTACTCTTTTGGGAGCCATATCAAGAGCTAAACCAAGAATAGGCCATTATTCTTTCACAACACTCCGGCCTAGTTTAGGAAATCTGAGCTACGACGACTTGTCAATAAAGGTGGCCGATATTCCAGGACTCATAAAGGGCGCACATGAGAATCGTGGACTTGGGCATGCGTCCTTGCGCCACATAGAGCGTACAAAGGTTCTGGCTTTTGTATTAGATTTGGCAGCTGGGTTGGATGGTAGAATAGGAATTCCACCATGGGAACAGCTGAGGGATTTGATGTCAGAGCTCGAGCAGCATCAGGAGGGATTATCTTCTCGCCCCTCCTTGATAGTGGCAAACATGATTGACGAAGCAGGGGCGGAGGAGGTGTGCGAGGAGCTGAAAAGGAGGGTTCGAGGTGTTCCTATCTATCCCGTTTGCGCTGTCCTGGAGGAAGGAGTAGAAGAACTAAAAGATGGTCTTAGGATGCTTGTGAGTGGTGAAGCATCAAACCGACTCAACATGCACGATATTATGCTTGAGTAGGTGCTGTAAACTGGCGTGGTTATCTATTGTTCTGTCATATGGGCTAGTTGTATTCAACAAATGGATCGTAAATGAGTTTAAACATAATATGATTATTATATGGGCCTACAAATTACTTGGACCCAACCTAGCTCTACGACTTCCTTTTCACTATTTTTTTGTCCTTCACTCTAAAGTGACTCTGGAGTGATTTACGAAATGGATCGGGGATTCGGGGCAGATATGAGGTCAGGTGCAGGTCGGATCAGGTAAGAATCACCATATTTGCATTTGCATTGCGGTAAATGGATCATGAGCGGTTCAGTGGATCTATTTTGATTGGATCCAAATACGACCCGACGCGCCCCGTACAACAATGGGCCTACCTACCAGGGCAGCGAATCTGAGTTACGCAGAAAGGTCGAACAATGGAAGAGGGGGCGTGGGTGGGTTGTTGGGGGGCATCGTGAAAATGCAGAAGCCAGTACACTGGCAAATGGAGACAGAAGCGGAGTCCTCTTGAGTGGCCTCTCCCCACTCCCACTATCTCCCCCTTTTTCCCATCTTTGATTGCACGCATGGTACTAAAGAATTTGGAATAAACTAGTTCCCGAAATCGAGTCGCGTGATCCCATCCTACTCTCTTCTAATTCGCCGAGTCGCGTCTCGCTCGTCATGTCCACGTTGGCGCCAGCCGTGTCACGTTGGGACGGCTGATGTTCCACCTCGGCGATTTTTCCTGTCAGGATTGACCGAACGAACTCAATTAGCGAAACGTGAAAAAGGCTTACGACTCAACCGGCAAAAATTTAAATGGTTTTTAGACAGACCGAATCGACCAAAGTGTAACATGTCTAGGACCTTACCTTCTCGAATAATATTCCTAGAGAATCAGAGGAAACTCATTTATGAAATCGAGATGCGTGATCCGTCCAACGCGAGGATGAGAGCGGAAAGTTGAAATCCGAAAGTCACCGAAGAAGAGCATGTTTAGTCGCTGGCTGACGACCTACGGAGTCCATGGCAATCAACGTTTGAAAAACAAATAGGTTATGATTCGAAGCTACGGTCGGGATGGCGATGGTTGCGGCAAAGAGACGTTGTCGGAAAGGCTGGCCTGTCTCAGCTATCCCTCTGCATGCATGGCGAAACACAATCATAAGCCATCACCTTCCCTTTCTTTACGCTTTGTTCGGATGCCACGAGCAACCGTCGCAGAAGGAGGAACAAAAAACGAAACCCTACTTTGTTTGCTACTTGGAAAAAAAAAAAAGCAGCAACAGTAACTTGGAAATGGCAGAAAAAATTATAACCTTGGACCCTACAAAGATGCACATTTTTCACATCTTCTCCGAAGGTATAATTTGAGCAAAAGCTATAATAAAAAAGAGAAAAAGTAGTGTGTGTGGAGGAGAAAAACGACCAGAACATTTTTTTAGTACTTTGGTCCACTTCCAAATCCAAGATGATGGTGTATCATTCTCTCTTCTGCGGTTTCATTTTTCACTGTGTTATGTTTTCCTCCCGATCATTTGCCGCCTACGCCCTTAGAATTTTCAACTCAAAAACTAGAGTACGTAAACGGAGGGAGAGCACATAAACTCAATAATGCCAAGTAAATATTTGTGATGGAATTCGGCTTCGTTATCATGTTACAATGTCCAATCCAAAGAGTTGAACTTATGAAATGAAGTATATTTTCACATACAAATGTATGAAAGGGCATACACACTTATGGACAAGATACTCGAATACTAATAAGTCAAGCCAGCTAGCATTGGCATATGCTTTTCCGGGAAAAATCCAATCAATCTTGGCTTACCCCAAGCTTTTCTTTCTTATTATTATTTTCTGGGTCATACCCTTTAGAATGAAGCATGTTGCAAGATCATCCGTCAAATCAAATTTGGAATATAGAGTCGGGATCTATCGATTACCTCAGATATGAGCAAACCAACGCATATCTCTAATTTTGTCCTGACTGTCGGAACATGATAAGGTAGGGCCTTTGGATTAACGCGAAAAGGATTAACCACTTGCACATTGGATGAACATTAAAGGAAAAAAGATTACTCGATCACCTCAAAGAACAGATAACCCCTTTAAGAGAGTGGTGATATGTTTAAACTTTTTCTTTTTGGGAGTTTTCTAACTCTCGTCGACGATCAATACACAGACCTCGGATGTCGTCGTGCATGTCTCTATAGGTTTCCAGTGTTCGATATCGAATCAAAGTCAAATACCATAAGCAAAAAGATGGAATCGGAAGGTACTCGAAGCACTTATGTAACTGGAAATCATGTTGGCCGCGAATTGGAAAATCAAGTCCCGACCGATGGAGTCCACGGCGAGGAACCTTTAAACCGAGAAGGTTATGATTCGAAGGTACAGTTAGATGGCGATGGTTGTGGTAAAGAGACGTTGTCGGAAAGGCCTTGGCTTTTCTTTTTCTTTTGTCTCGTGGCTATTTCTGAATGCATGGCGAAACACAATCATGCACGGTCCCCTTTCCCTTCTTTGCACTCGTTTGGAAGCGATGATAACGTTAGCGATAGAAGGAACGAAAACCCTACTTTGTTTGCTACTTAAAAAAGGCAATTAGTTCGAAATTAGCAGAAAACATAAGATGCACATTGCGCACTTATCTCCAGAGGCATAATGCGACAAAAAGAGACAAAAAAAAAAAAAAAGTATAGTTCGTGGAAGAAAAATAGTGCAAGAGTTTACCCCCTTTACCCCGTCAGCCATAATTGTCAAAACTATCAAAAGAAATATACTTTGGTCCACTTCCAAATCAAAGATAATGGTGTATCATTCTCTCTTTTGTGCAGCGTCGTTTTCACTACGTTTTTTCCATCCATCATTTGTCGGCTACGTCAAGTTGCTAGATAGAGAATTTAAACTTACAGACGAAGGAAGACCGCTCGTGTATGACAAGCACGTAAATCCCGCATGCGCAAAAATAAATTAGGACAGAATCTGATTCCGATACGTATTAGATTATCGTTCAATGCACAAGCTTGAACTTATCGGCGACATAAGTGGAGAGACCACATACACGCATATGTACTCGACGTGGCATTAGCATATGCTTGTGTCGAGAAATCCTACCAATTCTAAGCATCCCGATTTTTTTTTTTTTTTAGGGGGGAGCATGCATACCCTTAATTTAGATTGTAGCATGTTACAAGATCATCCATCAAAAGCTCAGATACAAGCAGCCACCCATATCTCTAATTTTGTCCCGACTCTTGGAACACAAAGTAAGCTAGGTGGGGACCCTTTTGGATTTTAGCCAAAGGGACAACCATTGCACATTGGATGGAACATTAGGGCTAGGAGAAAAGACAGAGAAAGCTAAAGCACCAGCCATGTCAAAGCATGCCAAAGCACAGGAGAGAAGATATCGCCTTCTTATGGTTCATGGGGCTCCATGCAAAGCACCCCGGTTCGTTCCATTGTCGCACCTGATGGTGGTTTGTTCGTAAAAACAAACTAAAAGATGCTTTGTCCTACACTGAAAAGATGTGAGTGCGCACGTGAACTAGATTTGTCAGATATCAATAATTACCATTATTTTTTAGCGAAACAGTGCGATTGTTCACGAAGGATTTTGACAACCTTTGAAAGATTGCGTCTATTCAATTAGGGGTTATTTTTTAGAAAATTACTAAAAAAGTCATAAACCTATTTGCAATTGTGTCAATTCAGTCCTAAACCTTTTTTTTTTGCCTATTTAGTCCTAAACCTTTTCAAATTGTGCAAATTCAATCTATCCGGTGATTTTTAGCCGGCCAGCGCTGACGTGGACTTCGGCCAACCAGAAACTTAATATTTTAATAATTTTTATGAATTTCTATAATTTATTTTTTATTTTTCCCCATCCCATCATCGTCTTCTCCAAACCTTCTTTGTTCAACCTCCCTGTACATCCTCCCTCTTCCCCTTCGCCTTCCCCATTCTACTAGCTCGGCGACCTGCTAGAGGACGACCGGCGAGGCTCTCGCCAGCCTTGCCATTGCCGAGCAAAGGCTGACCTCTCCAGCCCAGATCTGGCAAGGTCGAGCCTCGTTCGGCCATTGAGACTCACGAGGGAGTGGCCCTCGACATGGAGATACGCAGACCTAACCTCACCACGCGCACACGATCGGCCTTCAACACGCAGACCCAAGAGGGACCCGAGGGGGAGGGGGCGACTGCGGCAAAAAGGTGTGGGAGAGGAAGGCGGGGCGAAGGCGGCGAGCAGATGAGGCGGGCGGGACGAAGGCGTCGAGGAAGTGGGCGCGGGGGCACGATGGCGATGCAACTGGTTCTGTTCTTTCCTTCGGTGTACTGTAGATGAAGCAGATGAAGATGGAAGTTGAAGACGAAAAACATGAATAGGAAGGGAAGAAAGAAATAAGAAAATGAAAAGCAAAGAAAAAAACGGGAAAAAACAAAAAAATAATAATAATTAAAATATTGGATCACCGGCTGGCCGGCATCCACGTCAGCGCCGGCCAGTCAAAAATCTCCGGATGGATTGAATTGACACAATTTGAATAGGTTTAGGACTGAATTGGCACAATTGCAATAGGTTAAAGACTTTTTTGGTAATTTTTCCGATATTTTCTAAGGCACCCTTACAACCTCTAGCGTGTTTGTGTCTATTCGGAAATAACTACCGTTTCATATATGAAATTGTGTGATTGAATAAACTGTTTGGACACGAAAAGTTGCATAAGAAGTAACTACTTTTCAGACGAGAGAATGTGTGTTCATTTCTCGTTATATATTCAAATGTTCTATTCATTCTCAGATCTTCTACTTCACTTTCAATCTTCGTTCTTTCAATACAAGAGAAATGCAGCCTTTGATTCCAATTATTTTCACAGAATTGCTGTCTGCAATTCTCATCGAGACTTTGTTGTATCCTGGATGATATTTACTAGAAACCATTAGGGGGCAAATAAATCCTTAAAGGAAGTGCTATCACGCCTCAAAGTCTGATTTCATTGTTCATCCCATTTGACGAAATTTCCCAACAGCACCGTGCCTCGTTACCGTATGGCGAGATAAGGGCGAGGCCGGTGCGTCTTTTCGACGTGCATTCGGGGCCATTTTAGCGGCCACATAGCACGCGTAGTGTGCTCATATGTTTTCTGGGCTATGCTCATCTCTTGAAGCATTAGTTTTCCTCTTTCTAAGTTCGAATTATTCGCCGATATCGTTGTTACCGATTAACATCCATCGAACAATGAGATTACAATGTCGCGTCTCGTGTGTGCCTGAGCCGTCGCAAGAGCTTAATTATGCAGCTAGTAAGCATGGGAGGCATCAGGAGCGATTATGCTTGAGCACGTGAGGAAAAGTGTGAAAGAAAAGGGATGGATGGGGAAATGGGGAAAAATACCAAAAAAAAAAAAATTCATAAACCTATTATATTGGTATATATTCAGTAATAAGCCTTTTTAATTTGGTCAATTTAGTCGTGAATCTTTTCACATTGACCATTTGGCCAAGTTAAACCGAAAATCGGTGACGAGAAAGTCGACTATCCTACGTGAGAGATGTTGACCTTTTTGACTTTTTAAATTTTTTCCTTTCCCTTTTCTTTTTGCTAATCGATGGCCATTGTCGGCGGGGTAATTACAAAAAAATAATAATCATAAACCTATTGCAATTACGTCACTCCAGTCATAAATTTTTTTTTTGTTAATACAATCCTAAATCTTTTGCAATTGTCCCAATTCACTCCATATTATCGGTTGATGTTGACGTTGACGTTGATAATTTTTAATATTTTTATTTTTTCTATTATTTTCTCTTTCTTTCTTTTTTTTTTAAAAAAATTGTTCTTCCTAATCCTACTATGGCTAGCGAGGGTCGGCGAAGCTCGCGGTCGCGATCGTTGGGCGAGGCCGTGGTAGGGCCGTGAAGCCCTTGCCTAGTGGAGAGCGAGCTCCGGCGACGTTGTCGGCCACAGCTCGCCGACCACAATAGGATTAAGAACGTAAAAATAAAATAAAATAAAAAATATTAATAAAAATTATCTACGTAAGCGTCAGTCGATAAAATAGACTGAATTAACATAATTATAAAAGATTTAAGATTTAATTGACAAAAAAAAAGCACTGAATTGACAATTATAATAATTTCAACATTTTGTTGATAATTTTTCCCATATCGATCTTGCCGAGTTGCGTCAAAGGCGGGAGCGAGCACCTGGGAGGCCAACCCTCCCTCAGGCCAGGGCGGCCTCGCCGGAGCATGCCTGGGCCGACCCTCGCAAAATAGGTTATCGCAAAAACGGCGTCGAGGTGCGGAGGCGCGAGGCTCGTGTCGTGTCGGCTGACGTGGACACGACAGTGACGCGACAGAAGCCGCGGGTCCCATCCATAAAACGACGCGAAAACGAGCGACCCGAGAATGACGGCAGATGTGAAATATCTTAGAGAGAGAGAGAGATGGGCACGATCCGACCCGTCAAATCCGCCGCGAACGGATCCCAAAGCTTCCTTCTACTGACGACGGACGGGACACCGACCCAATCGACGAAAACGATATTGCAATTAAAACGTGTCTGATGATTATCTCTCTATTTTCCTTTCAAATTTTTTTTCCTTCTCTTTTTTTATTTTATTTTTTCAAAATGTGGTGGGTGGGTTGTCCACAAAGCAAAAAATAACTACAGCGACCCGAAACGTGGGTGTGGGTGGAGACAGAATTGAAAGATGCAAGATCCGAATTGGATTTCGCGGTGGAGATGACGCGTCCGTCGTGGCCCGATTTGGCTCGACGGAGTCAAGATTCTCAGGCTAGGCTTGTCCGTTTGTGCGTTACTCTCTCTCTCTCTCTCTCTTTTTCCACCCTTAAATTCCATAATGGGCCTTTCCCGACATTTAAATTACCTTTAAAACATACATTGCATCTAACTATGTCGAGATTTAAAAGAACTGAATTAATCATCATTCGATAAAATCGAAACTATATACCAAATTGGTCATCCACCGGAATCGGTTTCCCATGAAAGAATAGTACCGACGATTTTTATATTTTAGATTAATATATCAAATTAGTACATTTATGATAAATTTAGTTTAAACTAACTTTTTTATCACAAAAAAAAAACTCAAAGTGGCACATTTGTGAAAAATTTACTTCAAAATAATTTTTTACCACCAAAATTGGTAGGCATGCAATTTAACCTCCTTAGCTTCCGTTAAATTTGTTTGATATTATATAAAACTTCAAGCTGATACACTTGTGACAAATAGGCCTCAGATTGATACATCCATCAACTCCACGTGTCATTTAAGTCAAAAATTTGACTGCAAAATTTAACAAAAACTAATAAAAGATAAATTTGTCAGAAGCGTACAATTTGAGATTTAGAGAGAATTTATCACATACATATTAATTTGATTTTTTTTAACGATTGTATTTTTTTTTTCTTTTTGGCAAAATGGGTTTTCCAAGTACAAATGATGATTCGACCAAAAAAAAAAGTACAAATGATGATTCAATGTTTTTTTAAAGGAAATTACAAGCTGAAGCCACTCCCATCTTTTCATCTTCTTCGATCTTGTGCAAGCCGATGAGTGATTTGACTTTGTTGACCACTGTGGGTCATGACCATTCCACTTTCGATCCTTTTTTTTTTTTCTCTCCAATCCCTTTTTTTTTTTTTTAACTTGTGGGTCAAGGGTGATCGGCCATGGGATTCATTAAGACTAATTAGGACTCGATTCTCATTGGGCGGACACCTAAATCCGACGTGGCACAGCGACTTCGCACGCCAAAGGAGGAAAAAAAAAAAGGGAAAACATCGCCCGTCTACAAATTCAACTAACTTTAATTTCCCTTTTGCTCAACCGAATCTCTGTTCAAGGACGATCTTTCGATCGCTACATTGGGTCAAAGGATCGATTTAGATTGAAAGTGAAGGGATAGGATCTACAGTGGACTTGAGAATCAACATGATTAGCCTTTCTCCCCGCCCTCACTCACTCTTTCTAGCTGATTTAATTTAATAATTCCTCCATTAATTGCGAATGATTATCTTCCAAATTGCGTGGCAGTGGATAACAGCAAAAACTAATCTCTATGCGCCACTTCGCCGCGGACGCTTAAAAAGAACGTTCGATTTTATATTATATGTACTTACGAAAATGACCGACCCCTCCGGTTCGGTCCTGCAGCTGGCTTAATCTACCTTGAGCCAAAGAAAAAAAAAGAAAAAGGAAAATCGATTGTTTCGAAAGTATCGAGAATCCTAAATTTAAAGAATCCTAGGATGAGCGGTTTCGAATTAATCCTAAATTTAGAGAATCCTACTCAAAATTTGATTTAGGATGTAGTGGAATCTCGTGCAAATCTTGCAAGGCATAGGATTCCGAACAAGTAGCCCCAACAGATTATGAGATCTCTATGGAACGGAACACGCCAAACAAGTGGACAGAACAGTTACGATCGGCATGAAAAATGATTTTGTGAAAGACAACACGTTTACAAACGGGTGGAATTAAATTCGGATATGTCTGCCGAGGTGATATTGACATCGTCCATAGAAACGACAACGTCAAAGGTTCGATTCGATCGGATTTGTCCTGTGAAGTCAACGATTTTTTTGTTTTTTTCCGTCAAAGGTAACATTTCAGTTCATTCACTTTTTTGAGATACAACCGAGAAACATGGCGGTTCAACTGCAAAATAAAAAATACATCATATACAACTTCAGAACAAAACAAGCTCCAGATAACAAGAAAAATCATCGGAACAAAGTAATGGTTTACACGCTCAAAGAGCAAATCTCTGACTTTTCACACCATAATCGGTGGCCTTTAATAATGAGCGCACACCGAGAACTCTATCTGTTGCTACGACTTTGCCTTTCATTGGGGACGTTCGTTGGTGGGCTCCTAGATTTGGCGTCCCCAACGCCATCACCGAACAAAGTAAAAAGATTGAACAAGCATAGATTTGATACGAGCAAAATCTTCACGCAAAAAATATATACACAGAAAATTCCAAATCTAAATTAGAACGGGATAGAAATCTCGTAAAAGTGAGAGAAAAAAGCTTCCATATCTAGACTAAATCGAGAAAAAAAAAAGGTAACAAAAAGGAAAAAAAAAAGGGATCAAAATAACTTAAGAAAATGAAGAGGTGGAGGGAGGGAGTTCCCCAGAAAGGGTTTTGGCGGCTGGGGGCTTTGGAAGGAAGAGGGGAGAGGGATAAAGTCGTGGGTGAAGTCAACATTCAATGGAACGCTTTTTGAGAAAATTATCAAAACAATGCTAAACATATAATCGTTATATCGATTCAATTCTAAATCATTCTAAATATATTGCACTTATGTCAGTTCACTCATAAACCGTTCAATTTGACTAATTATGTCCTACAACTTTTGACAATTTGTCAATGCAGTCGTTTGTATCAATCTTGGACTGAAAATGTTGATGTGGACATTGGCGATCCAATGTGGCATGGCTGGTTTTTATTTTATTGTTTTGGTCGAATGCGGCACGGCACGTGGACATTTTTTTGCAATTTCTCTTTTAAAATTCTTGAAGTTTTTATTTTATTTTATTTTATTGTTTCCGTCTTTCATGTGCCCTTGCCGGCCTCGAGCGAGGAATGGACCACCCTCGTTGAATGTGGCGAGGATGGACAGGCCTGGTGAGCTCGACCCTTTCCGGCCATCTCAATGAGCCCCTTAGCTACCAGCAAATGCGACTCCCCTCTCGCTAGTCCAGAGAGCTCTCCGCGAGCCCTTAGCTCTCATCAAGCTTGCCTCCTCCGGGGGCGGTCCAAAGCTTTCCCGCAAGCTCATGCTTCGAAAGGATAAAAGCTCCTATCAGCCACATATTTTACCCTTTCTTTTTCCCCAAAGTTGTCCTCGACACGGCCCTCTATTGGAGATCGGGGTAACTCTTGGTCAGCAATCGGCGTTTGCCCGTTAATTATCTGCAGGCATTATCCCAAACCAAAAAAAAAAAAAAAGGGTCTACAGTCCATCCCGGTCCAACCTGAGAACCGACCCTTCTCAAGTGGGAGTCGGCTCACTCCGGAACCGATCGCCCCTTGAGTCGGCGTCGGTCATAACACGTAGGACAGTCGACGTCTACATCAGCGATTTCCGGACAAAATCGTCCGGAATGACTAAATTGACAAAGGGTGTAAGACCTGAATTTGCCAGATTGAAAAAAGAAGTTTATGACTGAATTGACGCAAATGCAACATATTTAGAACTTCTTTTGACCATTCTTCCTCACGGGTGGACCCACCAAATATGAATTGTTAGGTAAGTTATCATGGAAAACAAATACCAGTTCGGAGTTTTTTTTTGAATATTGGAAAGTGGTGTGCATCTCCCAGCTCTGTTCCATAATTACGTACGTCCATCGAGCGCCGGGAAACTCAGTCAGCAAAACGAATATTATACATCAGCTTCGAGTTCGTTCGCACTCCTCCAGTCCTCCTTCGAAGAGGAATCTTCACCCCGCTTCCCCCGCAGACCAGAATAAATAAATAAATAAATAAATAAATAAATAATGACATCGGATAAAGTAAAAAGAAACATTAAAAGAAACGGTCTCATGTGCCTCCAACTACGTTTTCATCTTTTCATGTGCCCCGCTTGTCTTAAAATTTTTTATTTTTTATTTTTAACATGTTGCCGGAGTGGCAGACGCTCAGCAGATTATTATTATTATTATTATTATTCCTTAATTAAAGTTGTTTTTTCAGCTAAGAAAAAAAACTAATTGATTTGAGAGGCGTTGAATGGCAATCATCAGTCCTCAACCAACGAGGACAATTTTGGAACCTATAAAGTAAAAGGTTATCTAGTGATACAGTGAAGAGGAATGACTTGGCTTCTGGTAATGTGAGCCAACACGATAAAGCGCGAGAAGAGAATGAAACCCATGTGTCCAAATACCGAAGAAGAAAAGTCTTTGTTGTCTCCCGACCTCGTGAAAAAGTACAATATATATAAACACGTTGCATTGACGATAATTTAGTCTTAACTTCTCGATTGGACCTATATAGTCATAAAGCTTTTTTTTTTTATATCGGTGCAAATTCATTAGTCGAATATCACTGACGCGGATGCCGACCATCCTACTTGGCAAGATCGACGCTGACGTGAATATTTTTAAATAATGCTTTGATTCCTACGTGGCCGGAAAGGCTCCGCTGGGCCCCGGCCAAAATGAAAGGAAAAAAAATTAATTTAATTTTTAAAATTGTAAAAAGAAATATCCATGTCAGATTCGATCGGGTCACGCGCGATGTTTGACGTCCACGTTCGCGATTTCTAGTCAATATTGGATGAAATAACTAAATTTGTACAAATACAAAAGATTTAGGACTAAATTGGTCAAATTGAGAAGTTGTGATTTTTTTTTTTTGGTTGAAAGAAGTTAGGAATGAATTGGTATCAATACAAAAAGATTAGGCACTTTTTTCCCAAGCTTGATATTCTAAAATAATCCAATATATAAATGATAGATTGCCACCTCCATGTGCATGAAAAATATAGAAAGTCTTTGGGGAGCCACCCCTAGAGCTACTTTCCCCCTATCCTATGCTCTAACCTAGAAGCATGTGTTGGGAAAAAATTTGCTTTTGTTCATAGGATAGTGCGAGATATATTAAGGTTCAGGGCTGTTTTATTAAATTAGGTGCCCTAAGCGGCCACGTGGCACAATCGTATTGGGCGACGACCGAGGCTTGCTCAAGGGGAGATAGATTAGTCTTATCTTTAATACACTATGATTATTAATTTCGGCCAAAAGCTAAACGGGACATGCCTTCGACCTCAAGGGAGCACGTATAATATTGCCAGCTCTGGTATGGAAAGGGGTGCAAAAAGAATGTTTTATCCTTTGCTAGCTAAAATAAAATAAAACGATTTTTTTTTTTATAAAAAAAGAGAGAAAAAAGAAGTTCTTCGGCCTTTCCCATTTTATGTCGTAGCAAAAAAAAAAAAAAGTCCAAGCATCTTTATTTCCCTTTTGGTTGGGCGAGTAGAGACGGTCCGTGGCCTCGACACATTGCGATAGATGGGATTGTTTGATGTTCCTTTTCTTCGCGGGTTTCTACTGTGGGTTCAAGCCGTTCGAAAGCTAGCAATCCCTATTGGCTAACATGAAGGGGACTTTCGAGTTTCGATGCTCAATTTCGTCTCTGAGCTTTTCATTTCTGCAATGTGGCCCCCCTTGACTTTGGCCTAACGCGCTCTATCGTCCTAGACTTTTTAGTTTGTGCAATGCGACAGCTTGGACTATTGGTAAATGTTTAGCATAGTCCCTAGACTTTAGGGGGCGGAGGCTTTATGTTTAAAAGTTTAAAAGTTCAAGGTCCATATTAAAACATTGGACCAAAATTCGGGGATTATACCAAACAAATTAAAAGTTCGAGGACGACGTTACACATCGGAACAGAGCTTTGGGAACCATCCATGTCATTTCGCATTATTTTTCCATGGGTCAACAAAGAGCTATCTTTCTTAAGTGCCAAAGAGCTATTAATCTCAGTTGGGTCTAAGTAATAAGAAAAGTAACAAGTTGCTAGGGGAACATCAATAGAGAGATACTGCATAGTGCATACACTTAACTGGTAGTTAAGAGTCAATCTTAACGACTAGTATCGATTCATGCTACTCGTCACGTTCTCCCAAGGAGAAAGGTATCGTGGATTACATTAAATTTAAACCAACGGCCACTCTTAAAGTTGGCTTGGCACACATTTAAGAGAAGAGAAAATTAAAGTGTCTAGTCCGTGATATTTAAATTAAGTGAAAAGTGGGGGGAAAACGACATAAATAGTCTCATGAATGTAGTTTCCAAACTCTAGCCCGATGTGCAGTGTTTTTCCCGAACTGTTAAGTTGTTCAATGCGGTCCATGAACTTTTGGTAATGGTATATGTTCAATTTCATTCTTGAAGTAAATGGAAAATGTTTAATGTTGTCTGTGAGTTTGAATTAACAGAAAGACAATATTAAACATGTATCAAAATTTCAAAGACTACATCGAAATAAATTAAAAGTTTAAGAATCGCATTGCATATTCAATCGAAACTAAATGATCACGTTAAATAAATTAAAAATTTGGAGATCACGTGTTCGAAAATCATTTATGTTGTTATCTCCGGAGAATGGGGGAAAAAGAAAAAGAAAAATCAAAAAGTTCTCCAAAGAGAACCGCGCGTGGCACCGCGGTGAATAATACCGCCAAAAGCAGAGGCCAATCATTAACGTAACGGGCCGTCGTCAACGACGGTGGAACGCCAACTATCAAGTCCGTCGTGTTCCATCAGCGGACGGACCAACGCCACTCGTACACCTCACCCACTCCGGAGCAAAGCCCCCGATCCGTAACCGACAAAACGGGCGGATGAACGGAAAAGCTGAAAATAATAATAAAAAAAAGAATGAGGAGGCGCCCGCACACACGACTCTCACTTTCACACTCAACTAGTAGCCAGTGGCATCCCCCGTAATTTACCTCCAAAACTCGGGGCTCTCTGCCGATCCTCAGCCCCCCACCTCTCTCCCTCGTTAAATATGGCGCACTTTAGCACGGAGAATATTTCACACTCCCAAAACACAGACACAGTGATTGCGAGAGACAGCGGGAGAGAGGGAGAGAGAGAGTGAAGTGGAGCCAAACTTGCCTTTGTCGTCTTCTTCGTCGTCGTCTCGCGCTTTCTCTGTGCACGCCTCAGTCGCTGACCTCGCCCTCTCCTCCCCCTGCATTCCTGCGCGCATCTCTGCTCGAGCTCTGTTGCCTTCCGGGAAGCCGGAAATGGAGCTCATCGAGGGCACGTACGGCCTCCAAGCTTTCGGCTTCGTGTAGAGCCTTCGGCCGTGGCTCTCCCTCGAGTTTTCGGCGCTCTCTCTCGCTCGCTGGGCTTCTTCTCCCTCCAATAGCTCAGCCGGCGCGGCTCATGGCGTTCCGGATACTGATCGCCGTAAGCTTGGATCCCCAACGGAAGAGGAGCGGCGGATTGAGGACGATGCAGGCCGGAAGAGGATCGTGTCGCGGGAGTTAGACCTGCAGCGAGCTGCGTGTCGCCCGCCCGCGGAAATGCGCAGTGGCCAGTACGGATAGTTTGTTCGTGTTTTTTCTCCTTTTGGCCCTAATTGCCGGTGCATGGTCCTGGATTTGTCGAGTTTGTGCTATTGTGAGTTTCTCGAGTTTGGAGGTTTTACCTTTTTTGGGGCTCGGGGCGATGGGATACCTATTGAAAGAGGCCCTGAAGACCTTGTGCGGAGTGAATCAGTGGTCGTACGCCGTGTTTTGGAAATTCGGCCACCAAAATGCCAAGTGAGTTTATTGTTATGAAATTCTCCTGTTCCTTCTTGTTTGTCTTGCGAGAAAGCAGAGGAAGCCAAAAACCACTCAAAAACCTGTTACCGACATTGATGCTTTTCGGAATTTGTGTATACGTATGTGTGTTTGCTGGAAGGGTGTGCCTCTGAAGGACAAGACATTTCATTCCTCGCAATCTTTAAATAGATGGAATGAATTACAATTTCAATCTGTGTTTGCCTAAATAGGGGTCATATATGGAATGGTTTTTTGCTTGTTGAAGAAATCTGCGTGGACTTTGAAATGATGCCCTTTTTGTTTCTTCAGCTGACGTATGCTCTCTAGGATGCTTATTTATGCGATATGTGATTTTTCTTCTGTGAGTTTTGTCCAGAGCCTTGTTTGTTCGCCATTGATGTTTGTTGTTTTGTTTTCTGTTCTTCCTGCTTCGTTGATTATTTCAGTTCATTTCTTCTTCTCCGCCCCCCACCAAATTAGTCTCCGCCCTCTGCTCGGAAACGCAAATTCCCATGCTCACATTCAGTTAGAGATGAATTAACTTCCATGCTCACATTCAGTTAGAGATGAATTAACTTAAGCGAGAACGACTTCGAAAAGCGTTAGAAAAACGGTAGCTTGTGTTGTTTGGCAGGAACTACTTTTGTTTAGTCGAGTGTCTAAATGTTTCACTGGATGATTCTTGCACTATTTCTTCCCTCTGCAAAGATACATTTCTCACCAATCCACGTCGGATGTTCAATGTTAGCTCAAACTTATTTACCTACCTCTTATGAACAGCTGCACCTGGAGAGCAATCTTAACATGATATTTGATTTCTTCTTTCATGGCTGCTGCTGCTAAGAAAAATGAAGCAAAGTTTGAGTCAATTGTCCTTTTCTTTCTCCTTTCCTTTTCCGCACGCTGCTCTCCATTTTGCTTAGAACTTGATGTTTGCTTCTTTTAGCAAAAGGAGGTCCCTAGTTGTAGCATTTTGGAGCTCTTTGGTGTCATCCATGCTGAAATAGATAATGTTGCGATGGCAGGCTGTTGATTTGGGAAGAGTGTTACTACGAGCCCTTGACATTTTCTCTTCCTCCCCAAATTTCTGGCTCTGGTCCTTCTGAAGTGCCAACTGGAGGTTGGGAAGGTAAAGATAGAGTTCAAATGCTTATCGAAAGAATGATGACCAAAGCTCAAATTAGTGTCGTCGGTGAAGGGTGCGCGACTCGTTTTTCCTTCCTTTATTTTTGCCCTTTTTAATTTTGAGTAGCCTGTTGCATCAAATGCAATTCCTTTTCTCTTGCTTCAGAATAATTGGCCGGGCTGCATTCACAGGAGATCATGAATGGATTGTTTCAACAAGTTACGGTGGACATGCCCATCCACCTGAGGTATGTTTTCCGTCTTTGCAGGGGCTCAAACATATTTCCAGCATGTCCCACATAGTTTTAGCTCTAAATTTTCAAGTTCTATAGTAAAACCACTTGAAGAGGGGAGGTCCTGGTTTTTCAGTCTTTTACCAAGGATAAAGAATCTTGCGGTTCTTCAGCTTTGCATAAATGGTCTTAAAATACATGAGTGAAAATATTAGTAGATGAGATATAGGTGCTTATATTTCTCATCTCTTCAGTAGTTAGGCTTGAGGGGCAAAGTATGGTCAATGTCCATAGTGCTGACTGACATTGGAGCCTTCTTTTATCTGATCTGTTGTTTGTATAGGTTGTAAACGAGGTCCATCAACAATTCTCTGCCGGCATACAGGTTTCCAACGTCCTCATTTCTTTGCTTTCATTCGTATCTGATGCTCTTGTTTCATGTGATTGATCTCATGGTTTTTGCAGACTGTGGCAGTTATTCCTGTTCCACTTCATGGTGTTGTGCAATTTGGCTCTTCCATAGCTGTAAGTAATTCCTTTTCAGATTATCTCGGTGGAATGTCGGAAGTACAGTCAAAATGAGTCTCCGCCATTTAAAGTTGGAGTTACATGATAACACATATGATGCAAGTGTGTTTTGCAAGTACTTTTCCTTTCTTTGTCAAAGTATACTTCAAGTACCTCATTTGATAGATTTTGATGTGGCAAGCGGTTTAAACAATGTCTATCCTTTGTCTCACTCATATTCTCGGGCTAGTTTTATGTTGGGAACTTGTAGTTGTAGTATTGATTCCTGAATGCCCTCACGTTGAGAAATGGACATACCTTTGTTGGTGGGATCTTGCATATTCTCACTAAAAATCCCAGCCATGTGACCATAGGGAGCACATTCAGTGAGAAGAGTTCTATATTGGTGTTGCTTCGCACACAGTTTGCATCATAGTTCTTTATGCTTTATAGCATGAGTTAGATTCTAAAGAAAAGTCTTAACATATATGCATATTGATCAGCTTAGGTTTTATTGGATATGCCAAGCATCAGCTTGAGCATCTTTTGTTTGTCTTGCAGCAAAAGTACTGTATTTTTTGATGTATTTTAACTTCTTGTGCCTACTGCTGCAGATCATGGAGCACATGGGGTTTGTAAATGACGTAAAGAGCTTGATCCTGCAAGTGGCCTGCATCCC
The DNA here is from genome assembly GCA_021437785.1 of Rhodomyrtus psidioides. Lineage (NCBI taxonomy): Eukaryota > Viridiplantae > Streptophyta > Magnoliopsida > Myrtales > Myrtaceae > Rhodomyrtus > Rhodomyrtus psidioides. Next base: position 2,065,700 of record JAILYB010000039.1, read on the forward strand.
TGGTGCTCTATTTTCTAGGAGTTCAGCTGGAAAAGCTGGGATGTTGGGCTATCCTGGAAGCCTCACTGCTGGTCCTCCTGGAAATTGTCAAGTGGTTGGCTCGGAATCTTTGATGACTAACAGCTGCAAAGATACGAGCAACTCTTCTCGCACTTCAGGGCTTGTTAGACAATCTTCACCACCAAATACTAACACTGTGGATAATCTGCAGTCTGCTGCATCTACATTACTCACCCTTGAAAAGGCATCCCCGGCTGAATTCTGTGGTCACCCTTCCAAACCTAGTTGTGCGTCGCTCATGAAGACTAGCATTTCTCCCAGGGGCAAAGTAGATTCGGGGCTGGCGAAAGCTGAAGTTATTCCTGCGAATCTTCATGAGTGGATGAACCAGCATGCTGTTGCATGCAATTTGGGGAATGACAATAGAGGTCAAACTGCTCTTGGTCCAACACATGGTGCATGCAGCATCTTCGAGCCGATCAAAAAGAAGATATCAGCAGGTGTTGTGCCTGAGAAACCTGACAATAAATGGACTAGTTTTTTAAATAGCACTGTCGACACCCAACCTGGAAGAAATGGATGTTCAATTGTTGACCCGTGCAAAACTTCTGATCCCCCTCAGTTGCTTCAAAATGCTAAGCTGCTTCACGAAGTAACTCGTCCTCTTGGATCAATTTCTGATTCGTGCTCTCTTTTTGAACCTGTCTCTAGGAATCCGGTTGGAAATGGATCATTTCAAGATGGTGATTTTACTAAATTAGAGGGCATTCAACTGTTTAACTTGTCAGAACAATTGCTTTCTGGAGCCTCTGGTCAGAGAAATCATCTAATGACCACGAAACGTGCTCAGGCTGAATTGCCATCTAAGAAACAGAGGATGGTTGATAATTTTTCTCGACAAGTCAGGGTACCAAACTGTCCAGATATATCTTTGATTGAGCAGAAGCCTGAGTGGGCTCGTGCTTCCAAGAAGCTTGAGGGTGGAAGTCACAGAGTGATTTCCACATGTAACATGTATGAACATGCGTCTGTCCAACAATTAGTAAGGAACGATCATTTTGATATTTTCGGAGCGGACATGACAAATACTATTATTGATGGTAACTTAGAAAGTTTGCTGACTGATGGGCCATATTTTGATGCGCATAAGTCAGGTGCGGAAGCTTCATCTGTTGTGGACATGCAGGAAGCACTGACAGATTTGGGTTCACTTAGCGAAGGTTTCTCAGAAAGTGGAATCTTCTCCATGACAGCCGTTGATAATCTTTTAGATGCTGTTGTTTCTGGGACTCATCCTACTTCAAAGCCGAGCTCTGATGACAATGTTTCGTGTAGGACATCAGTTACAAGAATCAGTAGCTCTTCTGTTCCCAGTAGTTCTTCCTTGAATAACAATTTCAATATGCGAAATCAAGAGCACAAGGACTCCTTTGGCATTCAGAAGTCTCTTGTAAAAGCTGGAGTGTCTGATTCTGGTTCTTTAAGGTCTGGCTGTAGCAAGAATGGAGTGGAGATGTGCTCTTTGAGTAACTCCTTCCATGGATCACATATTAGCTCTTGGGTTGACCAAGGTCACACTATAAAACAAGATAATACTGTTTCAACCGGGTATTCCACAAGGCAGGGTGAGATGATCAAATCAAATCGGAAGAGGCTAAAACCTGGTGAAAATCCAAGACCAAGGCCAAAAGACCGGCAGATGATCCAAGATCGGGTGAAAGAGCTGCGTGAAATTGTGCCAAATGGGGGAAAAGTAATTTCCTTTCTTCGTTTGTCTCATTTGCCATCTCATCTAATTTTCAAATATTGATGACTTGTTTCTCTCTTCCTTCTTGCGTTCAACAGTGTAGCATTGATGCGCTGTTAGAGCGTACTATCAAGCATATGTTGTTCTTGCAAAGTGTTTCAAAGCATGCTGACAAGCTAAAACAAATTGGGGGATCCAAAGTATGACCTCTCTCTCTCTCTCTCTCTCTCTCTCATACTTATGCTCGCAAGATCATCCATGGACGTTTCAAAACAACTATTTTTAGCTGAAGTTCACTCAGTAAAGCTTGCGTTGCCATGCTTATGATAGGAGTTACATGAACGTGAAATGCCATCTGAACAAGATCAAGTCTTCTGTTGCTAGTTTTATCAGGTGGCATTCGATATCTCATGATAGAATTGTGAAAGTAACTTTGGTTCTTTTGTTGTCTTTCAGATCATCAATGAGGAAGGTAGATTTCTCTTGAAAGACAATTTTGAGCGAGGAGCGACTTGGGCGTACGAAATTGGTTCACAGTCAATGGTCCACCCCATCATAGTTGAGGACCTAAATCCACCACGGCAAATGATTGTGGAGGTAGATGTGGTGTCTTGCATATTAAGCTCAATCTTGGATTGTGCATCCATCTGTATTGAATCTGTTTTTCTTGTCACAGATGCTTTGCGATGAGCGAGGTTTATTTCTAGAAATAGCTGACATGATAAGAGGGTTAGGATTGACCATCTTGAAGGGTGTGATGGAAACTCGCAACGACAAGATCTGGGCTCGTTTTGCTGTAGAGGTAACATCTGAGTGATCTTTGCATCTTTTTCATCGGCAAAAGATTAAGCCTACGATGTTGACTTTTGAGAAATTGTCTATAGCTCTTACTTCGGAAATTCAGATAGTGTTCTTTGGGTTCTGAGTATTTGACAATATTTGGCCAAAGAAAGCAACAGGTTGGATTAACATCCCCTTGGCACAACTTGAAAATCAAATGAACCATAACAAAGAAAAGAACGAAAATCAAACAAACCATTCTTCTAAAGGACTTTGGATTCGGATAGCGGGGTCTGCTGCGTCACGTAAGATATAGTGACATTTTGTTCTCAATTCTATACAGGCTGACAGGGATGTTACGAGGGTGGAGATATTTATGTCTCTGGCACGCCTTCTTGAGAAAACCATGGAGAGCAGTCCATCGGCCTCTAATGGCATCGATGGTGAAACTCCGATGTTGTGCCAGCCCGTCACTCAAGCAACCTCCATCCCCGCGACAGGCGGTCACAATGTTTTGCAGTGAAAGCCTTGCCTCAGCTTGCGATTTGCTGCCTCTTGGATATGTCGAGAGCGAGCCTTACTATGGCTTTGCTATGACTGACATCCACTCTAGCCTCGAACCGTCGGGTGGTTCCGACCTTGAGGAGCTCGTCATGGCTCTCGAATCATGTCTCCCCTTCGGAGAACGGGTTTCGTGATAATAGGAGCTCTGTATAGAGCGATCGATCAATCGGTGTCGATGATATGCAAATTAGCCAAGATAAGCCCTGCGAGCTTTTTTTTTTCTTTCCCTAAACCTGTTGATTTGTGGGAGGTTTGAGGAATCAAGGAGTAGCGTTCAGAGATGTATAGAAGGAGAGGACGTGTACTGTGGCTGGTCAATGTGTTTCTTGCTGCTTCTGATGCTCTTTGCTTAGATGAGGACGACGACGACCCACCCATTCCAAGTCAAAAGAGGCACACTGGACTCGTGTCCAATTAAAAGAATAAAATGGGGGCTCGTACCAATAATAAAAATAATAAGAGTCCCTGACCGAACAACGAGGATCATAGCTTCGGTTGACCAGCGAACCTTCTTCCAGCCGACTTCTCTAAAGTTAAATCATAGACTAGACCCTATTTTAATCCCAGCGACACGACATTGACGTGCTTCAATTGGCGGCTGCGATCACTCCCTTCGAAGTTTCCTGTGGAGCTTCCTCCTCGCTTCCGAATTTCGTCTCGTCTTGGGTCCCTTGAACGGGAGCCGTAATTCGTAGGTTGTTATCCTAGATTAAACGAAAATTCAAGATTAAATTGAAAAATTATGCCTTACATTAAATTGTAGACTAATTGAGTTAATTTTTTTCCCTCATAGATCACTCGCCATTTAATTAATCATTAAGAATCGACCGCCATAAAAATCTGTTGGGTAAATGAAATAAGTAGGCCTTGAATTGTGGCTCGAACTTTATATAGCCTAATGTGCAATGTCATTCAAGAACTGTTTGTGTCATGATCACGAATCTGTCTTTTGGAAGTTCTTATCCTAATCTTGACTTGTTGAGTTGACAACAAGCACCTCTTATCTTCATGGGATTGCAGAATCTCGCACCGTCTTTAAAACGAAACTCACATGCATCATGCGTATAATTTAAATCTCGACGTGCCAAAAAAAGAGTCTTTGTCTCTGTAATTTTGGGCGGCCTTTTTCCTTTCGAGTGAGGAAGGATAAGGATCGCATTACGGATTTAGAATACAAAAAGAGTGAAGCACCATTCTAGGAAAACAAAGTTTCTTTTTTGTGTGTGTGTGTGTGTGTGGTTTTTGTGGGTCATTATATGACGTCGTTTTCTTACATCACGAGTGAATTGTGACGGAGTTGGTGGGGCCCTCCTTAATGATTCTTACGGGGTTGCGATAGAGATAAAGGCAGGCAAGGCAGACCGAGTCTCTCCTTGCTTTCGTTCGTTCAGGCGTTACTCGAAAATTCTGTCACTCTTCTCCTGATCCCCACCCTCCATGTGAGGGGGCCCACTCACGTGGAGGGTGGGGATTTGAACATTTGAATGGGAGAGTATTTCCTATCTCAAAACGCGTCCAACTTTGACTTTGACCCTTCCTCTCTCTCCAACGGTAGAAAATATTAACTGAATATTGAGAGTGAATATTGCCTATACACACACTCTCTCGGGCTCTCTTCCCTATAAAAACCCACCGTCTCTCCTCCAATCCAAAACCCAAAAAGAACCAAAAACACCAGAAAAAAAAAAACAAAAAAAAGAGAGAGAGAGAAAGAACGCAGTCGAGAGATCTCCACCGCCTTCTCCTCCGTCGCTCCAGATCAATCGATAGAAATCTGCTGCGCTCTCTCGATCGATCTCTCTCAAAACCCTAGAAGTGGAAAAAGAGACGATGTTCACGAGACCCAAAGTCGACCCGACGACCGCCTCCGGACCCGTCGTCATCCGCGAGGTCTGGGCCCACAACCTCGAGTCCGAGTTCGACCTCATCCGCCACGTCATCTACTCCCACCCCTTTATCTCCATGGACACCGAATTCCCCGGCGTCGTCTTCCGCCCACCTCCTCCCCCCTCCCCCCACGCCGGCTACCGCCGCCTCCGCCCCTCCGACCACTACCGCCTCCTCAAGTCCAACGTCGACGCCCTCAGCCTCATCCAGGTCGGCCTCACCTTCTCCGACTCCTGCGGCAACCTCCCCGACCTCGGATCCTCCGGCCGCTGCCGCTACATCTGGGAGTTCAACTTCAGGGACTTCGACGTCTCCCGCGACGCCCACGCCCCGGACTCGATCGAGCTATTGCGCCGCCAGGGGATCGACTTCGAGCGCAACCGGGAGGAGGGGATCGACTCGGCCCTGTTCGCCGATCTTATGATGTCGTCCGGCCTGCTCTTCAACGACTCCGTCAGCTGGGTCACCTTCCACAGCGCCTACGACTTCGGGTACCTGGTCAAGATCCTGACCCGTCGGGACCTCCCCGACCGCCTCGGCGAGTTCCTGGACGTCCTCCGGGCCTTCTTCGGCAGCCGGGTGTACGACGTGAAGCACATGATCCGGTTCTGCAACAGCCTCTACGGGGGGTTGGACCGGGTGGCCAGGACGCTGGAAGTGGACCGGGCCGTAGGGAAGTGCCACCAGGCCGGTTCCGACAGTCTGCTGACGTGGCACGCGTTCCGGAAGATGTGGGACGTCTACTTTGTACAGGATGGGCCGGAGAAGCATGCCGGTGTCTTGTATGGGCTAGAGGCTTATTGATGATGATGATGATTCATGGGAAATTAATACAAAACAAAAACAACATTCGTTGATTCATATTCATTCCGGTGTGATGAAATATATCTTTTGTGTGGGTCCTTTGCAAATTGGTTCTTGATTTCGTTCGTATATTCCACGACTTAGGAGGGCTTTATTAACCAAATCCAAATCGATTCTCGAGTCCGCACTTGTCTTTCTCGTCCCCAATTGAAAGAAATCTTTAAAAAGTCTTTGGCCCAACATGAATATTCATATCGAGCCGGTACCAATAATGGAGCTACTGGCCTTACATCTTCAACATTTACCGGTTGACCGACTTGTCTCGGTCGGTTTGATTTGCAATATTAATGTTAGATCAATGTTAAGCCTGGTTATTCCCTTGTTCTGACATTGATTAGAAGATTTTTGACCTTTCCATGAGAAAATATTAGGTACAGACGTGGGAAATCTGACGTGGTCCAGACCACCATTCAATGTGCGACACGTGGTGATGTGGGTCCACCATTCAGGAAAAAAGAAAAATTTCTCTCTCTTCTCTCTGTGTTGCGGCTGTTGCCCCTCTCTCTTTCGCCTGGCCTCTCCGACTTCCTACCCGCTCTCTCCTCCGGCTAATCTCTTTTCCCTTCTCCGACCTCGAGCCGAGCCACTACTGTTACGGACCCGGGACCGCGTCGAAGGGCACCCTCGGAGTCTTGGGCAACTGGCTTGCCGCTCATGGATTTTGTCCCTTCGTTTGGCGACGTCTTACAGCGGAGCTCGAGCCCAAGGCTCGCGGCCGCCATAGCTGTGGAGCTCGAGATTGAGCTAGGTGCCATGGCAGCCAGGAGCCGTGGGCTTGAGCTCCGCTTCCGTGGTTCACGTCTTCTCTGTCCCTGGTCTCGAAGCTCGAATTTAAGGCTCGCGGCCGCCACGGCTGTCGAGCTCGAGAACTCGAGGTCCGTCGCCATGGCTGCCGCGAGCCTTAAATTCGAGCTCCGCGGCGGTGGCTGACATCTTCTGGGTCTCTGGCTGCAAAGCTCGAGCCCACGTCTCACGGCTGCCATGGCTGTGCAGCTTGAGAGCTCGAGCTTCGTGGCCATGGCGGCCACGAGTTGTGGGCTCGAGCTCTCCGCCCGTGGTGGCATGAGCTCGTCAAGTCGGCGTCCCGCCCGCGAAGGTCGCTGCCGCCATAGCTGTGGAGCTCGAGCTCCGGTGGCCATGGCGGTGGACGTCTTCTTGATTTCCCGGTGGAGATGCAACGCGAGCGAGAGAGACACAGTGAAGGGAGGGCAGGAATTTTAATTTTTTTTTGTGGTGGACCCTTATGTGCCACGTGTCGCATACTGAATGGTGGTCTGGACCACATCAGATCTCCCACGTCTGCACCCAATATTTTCTCCCTTTCCATAGTTCCTATATGGGCTTGCTACTTTGACTGACCATCGTAATTAGCGTCAATAAATGGAGTGAGACTAGGGAACGCAGCACCGTTGAACAATCCTAGACTTGAGAGGGCGTCATTCTCAGTATTGATGACGATCGGCTTAATCACATCAGATATATAGCTCACAATGTAGTTGGCCATATTGTGTTATACTGCTCTTCGAACATTCTTCTCATGATTAACATCATTTGGGATTCGGTTGACACCATTTGGGATTCGGGCGTTAAAGTAAATGACAAGAAATTTGAAAGTATGATCCTGACCACCCATGTAAATTGCAAGAAAGTAAAGATAAAAAAATAAATAAATTTGTGAGTATTCGATTGATTGTGAATCCTTTTACAATGAACACATTTGGGGTAGTTATAATAACCCTCTCGGATGGTTACTAATGACGGTTACATACAATGCGGCAAAAGGATATTGGGAGTGCTAATCTTTGTGTACAACGCTCACGTTAGTGCCAATATATATTTTTTTGGATCACTTTAACTATCAATTTTTTTTTTGAAAAATGGTATTTCAGTGCAACTCCGATGAGCTTCATCGAAAATATGATGTAGCATCTACGTGGCTCACTGGAGCTTCCAAGTCAATAATAATAATAAAAAAAGTCAAAAGTTAATAAATTAAAAAAAAACTAAAAAATAAGTTTTTTTTTTTTTTTTTTTTATAAAAAAATTGTCTTGCAGCGGCTAGGGCTTGGAAACCCTAGCCGTCGCCGCCCACTATTTCTGGCGCTGGTTGCCAAGTGGCTGGCGAGGCGAGGCCCCACCAAGAACGGCAGGGCCTCGGCCTCGGCTGTAGTCGGTGGGTGTTGCCGGCCATCTCCCACCCTTGCCGGGAATCGCCGGCGATGGTGGGCAGTGGCGGCAGCTTCGGCGACAAGGGCTTGGAAGCTCTCGCCGCTGCAACAGATCAATTTCCTCTTTTTTTTTTTAATAGCTAATTTTTAATTTTTTTAAAATATTTTAGTTTATTTTGTAGGAAGATATTACACATGGCGTCCACTGGATTGATTTTTTTTTTTTTTTTAAAAAAAATTGCCATGTGGGCTGATTATTTTTAAAAAAAATTCCACATAATATATATTTTTTCAAATCCACATAATATTAAAAAATAATAAAAAATACCACGTGTACTGTTTGGTTGGAATTGACATTAAAGTAAATATTTTTGGTCGGAATTGGCATTTAAGTAATCGTTTTTTCTTCAATTTGGCACCTAAGTGATCCAAACAAAATATTGACACTAAAGGAGCGCCGTACACAAATATTAGTACCCTAGTGTCCTTTTTCCCATACAATGGTTATCGAATTTGAATAAGGAAATAACTTCCTAATCCTAACGATGGTTGCAAAGTTACATGGTCTCTTAGGACCGGCATGATAACACTTCATCTGGTAGAGAAATCCGTTTGGTAAAAATGCTTTCGTAGTAAAAATTAGTTTAGTAAAAAAATTGACTTTTCGGCTCCAGAATCACTTTTGATAGGATTTTTAGGCTGCATTTGGTAACGATTCTGTTCCTGGGAACATAAATATTTTTTGTGTGTTTCTGTTCCTGGTTGCGATTTTTGGGAACAGAAACGCGTTTGGTAAGTTTAAAAAAAAATATTTTTCTCGCCAAAATGAGGGATCGATGGCGCCGGCGGCGGGCGGCCGGAGACCTGCGACGGCCTCGACCGACGGGCGACAACTAGGGAGCGTTATGTTTTTAGGATCAAAAGTGTTCTTTTTTTGTTTTAAGGACACTTTTGGGCGAGAAAAAAAAAGAACACTTTTGATCCTTAAACAAAAAAAAAAAAGACACTTTGGGCGCGCCCTTATTGTCTAGCACTACTTGTCCACAACAAGTTGTAAAAACTCTACAATAGTGGCAATAAACAAAACTGCCAAGCAGTTATATTTTTATTTCTTTGTCGAGCAACTTCCTAAGTCTTGATGAAAGATCTCATCGAGAACTTTTAGGATATTATCGATGACTTCTCAGCAAGTTATCGATTCCCTTAAAGTCACGGATTATTCCATTAATTGTTGACCAAACTCTGTCATGGTCGGCTAAGTCCGATACTCGTCGATAATGACCAAAAGTCGGTCATTTTTGAGTGTCGATAATTGTTGACACCTAAATTTTGATCAACCTTTTTTGCTTTATTTATTTATTTATTTATTATTATTTTTAAAAAAAATCATAAAAAATCTATAAAAAGTTGAAAAATTGAAAAATAAATTTTGGTGACCTTGGCCAAGCTAAATGAACCATTTTGACCAAAAAAATATTTTTCATAATTTTCATTTTTTTTAATATTTTCGAAAAAAATACAAAAAAAAGAAAAATAAAAGAAGAAAATCAAGAAAAATAATATTTGAGGTCACAAAAAAATATATAAATAGTTGGTATTTTTATTTTTATTTTATCCATTTTCTGACCTCATAAATAGTAAAATTCAGGTTTGATTTTAGGTGTTCTTTGATCATCATAAAATTGAATTTGGCAAAATATTAGTAATGATTAAAAGGAAAAGGAGTGAAAACATCATCATTCAAAAGAAAAGTAAAAGAGAAAAGAAAAGTTTGAGTAATGATGGAGAATAATAAAATAATAATAAAATAATAAAAAGCAAAAAAATAATAAAAATAAAAAATAAAAAATCTCTCTCTCCCTCTCTTTTTCCTCTTCTTCTCATGCTCTCTTCTCTCCCCCTTGATCATCTGCCGCTCCTCCCCTCCTCACACGCTCCCCCCTTCTCTCTTTTGCTCTTTCCTCTCTCTCTCTTTTTGGAATGCACTCAAGTACACTCAAGTGCACTCAATTGAGAGAGAGGGAGGATCGGCCCTCTTGATCCGCGGCTCCCCCTCCTTCGTCTCCCTCTCCTCTTCCTTCCTTCCTTCTCCTTTTTCTTCTTGGTTTTTCTTTTTTCTTCTTCGTGAACCTCCCCACCTCACCGACACCACACATCCGGCCGCCTTTGTCGAGCCAGCTACCACCTCACCACCACCTTGCTCCGCCACTCTCCGACGCCGTGCCGAGATCCCGTCCGTCTTGCTGTTTATCGCGACCTCGTGGAGCTCCTAGATACCGCAATCCCCCTCCATCTTCCTCCTCTGTTTCGCCCCCCCGCCACGTCGTCGCTCTTCGTCGTCGCCGCTTGGCCACGAATCCACCGTGTTCGGGCCGATCCCGTGGGTCGAGCGGCCGTGATCTTGGGCCACGGCCGAGCCCATAGCCGAGGCCGTGGGCCGAGGCCGTGGGCCGAGGCCGTAGGCCAAGGCCATGGCCGAGCCCATGGCCGAGGCCGTGGGCCAAAGCCGTGGGCCGAGGCCGTGATCTTGGGCCGTGGCTGAGCCCATAGCCGGTCCATGGCTGAGCGAATCGGCCCGTTTCCGAGCCTGGATTTATTTTTTTAAATTATTATTATTTATTGCCGGTCTTAAAACTTGTAAAATTGATTGTTGACATTTTGATGTGGTGATCGACAGGTGATGTGCATGGAGATGGTCGCAGGCTGAGGCTGGGCGATTGAAGGCCGGTGTCCAATCCGGTATGTTTTACGTACCCGATCCGTATATCAGGGTTATTTTTCTAAAATGTCGCCATTATAGATTTGGTTTGCATGTATTTATCTCAGTTCAGTAGTTAGCTTATTTATCTGGTTGAGTGTTGTCTATTGCCAATGATATGCTTTTTATTAAAATATTTTTCGAAAATATTAAAAAAATAATAAAAAAAAATCGATCAGAAAATGCTAAACAAATAAAAAACTAAAGAAAAATTCAAAAAAATTGAGAAAAATTGCAGAAAATTCCAAAAAAATTCTAAAAATTTTCCAAGGCTGAAAACATAAAAAAAAATTGATTTGTTTTCATTTTTGGGATTTTCTCCCATTTAATCCAAAATGGAGATTTCACCCCTCAAATGGTAAATCGTCATTGATATTCTGATGAATTGTGGAAATTGCTTAGAATTTGGTGATGGGCCAGATGGGTGGCTAAACCTTATGTCTAAGATTTCCACATTTCATTTCCATTTTTAGAAAATGACGATTTTACCCTTCGAATGGTAAATCGGTTTCTAAAATTCCCGAAAATCACGAAAATTGCCAAAAAATAGGAAATAGGTCAATTGAGTGACCAAACCTGTTTTTGACTCCGGATTCATTCCGAAATGATGATTTTGTCCTTTTTGGGCAAATTGTCCCATTTGTCTCAAAATTACGATTTTGCCCCTGATGGGCAAAATCATGTCTAAATCATTCCTAAGCCTGATTGATGCTTCTCTAGGCCAATATGGCCTTATTAGGAATGCCATGTGATTTATTTGTACATTTGAATTCATTGATTTGTGCACTTTATCATTGATTGTGATTGCTAGGATAGTCATTCCTATCTGCATGAACTCCTAGATTTAGGACTCATACCCCACTCATCTGCATGAAATCTTAGGTCAGAAAATTCAGTCAACTTAGGTACCGAAAGGGCGTCAACTCGGACAGTTGACGTAACTAAGTCCCCGAACCCATTTCTCTGGTTATCGCAGAATTGAATAGAAACTCCCGACTATTCAATAGGGTGGTCCAATCATACCCTCCAAAAAATGATTGGTGGCGACTCCATGGCATGCACACTTAGCACATGTCACCAGACCACACTGAAGGTCGACTACGCATACCTCCGTTGCGATTTGGGTAACGGGCCTTGGGAGAGGCCCGCGTCCGACCAGACTAGACGGCCCATTAGCCCTCGAGAGCCTTTCATGCAACCTCGAGAGGGTCGCGACAGACTGGCGACTCCGCTGGGGACTTTAGAGAGCTTGAGCCGATTAAAAAGTTGATTGATTTTTCTAACATGTTTTATGCAGATGTTCTTCAAGGTGAGGTACGTACTTTAACCCTTGAAGTGTTAAATGTTTTTGCAGATTGGAGAAATAAGGGGTGTAGTCCGTGATTAACATTGTCTTATGCAGGTTGGGCGTAGGAATGTATGTTGTCTGGATGATTTGAAGTGCTGATTGATAAACTGTTGTGCATGACTTGCATTGTGATGATCACGACACGTGGACACACACAACCGCGCCTAAAACCCCGGGCGCCGTCTTTAAGAACACAATAGAAGGAATTGAAAATGGAATCTCCGTGAGGAAAAACACGGGGTAATCCACTTTTCAATTCCGCTCACTTCAAACTATGGATCGAGTCCGAATGCAACGATAGCTGTGCAATGGAATCGGCTCTTTCTAGAACTCGAGGTGGGAACCTTGACCTTAGGTGCCAAACCCTCTGATTTTTAGAAGTTTACCATCACTTGTTTCATGCGCATGTCTTTGGGCGGTTGGTACACCTAAAACCGCACATAAGTCGACGAGTTGGGTTGGTAAGACTCTCTATCCCCCCAAATCTATCACTGTTCATGTAAATATAGGCATTTCATCCATTGCATTCTGGTGATTAGATTAAACGCCGTTTCGAGAATAGGTATGTGCGTTTGTCCCCAACGCCCTTGACAGAAGACGAGGAGGGTGATATCCCACGACGAACACCGAGTGTGCGATAAGGAGCATACTATGGACATTATTGAGGTATCATCCAATGAAGATGACGAGTTGGGGCAAGTGATCCTGAAGACACAGATCGAAACTGGGGCATCCCTAAACGTTAGGATCACATTCCTTTGTTTCATTTTCCATTACTAGTCCTCTTGTATAGGGTTTATTTTTACCGGGGTTTTCTCTATCTCACCCCTTAGAGTGATTGTATTAGGGATCTATTGGTGTATACATTCAGATGGAACTTGGTTGTATTTCTTTTGACGGGTCATGGGAATGTGATAGTGGCATTTTCTCTAATCATCCGAATACTCCCAAGTCAAGTTTATAATTCCTTTAGAGGAAATTAAAATTGGAAATCTTACACGACCTTTTTGGTCGTATAGGGTAATCCAACCCCAATTTCGCTAGAAGGAATTATACACTTGAATTGGTTCATGCATGATTGTGCGCCGCTGGTAATCCACGATAATTGACCGAGAATATCGGCGTTGTTTTGAATTTAATGATGAGATAGATGTCCAAATTACTCTCGTTCTTAACAAAACGGCCTTGATTTGGATGCCGTATCTTCAATTAAATTTAAAACACGTTATTATGCCTCGCACTTTTGAGTAATTCGTTCCTCTCGAAATTGATCAAAAGCGATTATTGTGAATTACATTCCTTTCAATAGTATGCTTTCTTTCGAAGAATATTGATAAAAACTTTTCGCGCAAGATTAAAACCCTTGTAAAAGTTCTTGTCCTTATTAATCACGAGCAAGCATAAGATTGAAAGGGGTCTATGCTTTCTTTTTCAGATTATTCCTTCTGACTCGGTCTTTTCATTTGCAGGTGAAAAACAAGTAGTATAGAGAAATCTTCTCTTGGACAAATCTGCAACTATTCTTCCATCTGATCATGAGCGAGTTATAAAATCATGACGTATTTGCTCGGCTTATTGATATTATGGTTCGGCTCACCCAAGTTGAAGATGTTTGGATGCTCGAAGAAATGAACCATACAGAAGTTAAAACACACACACGAGAATTTTCATTTATTTTGCTCGGCGGAGGGTTTTCAGAAGCAGGTCATACAAGTCGGGGTGGAAAAGTAAAGCCAAAGTGAGCCCTAATTAACGACACAAAGGATCCCAACTGACCCTCCATGTTATTAATGCTCTGCTCATACTCCCAGCTCCGCATGTTGTGGTCGGCAAGCCTGAGGAGAAGACTTCTGCATTCTCCCTTAACTTCGGCGACCTTGGCCTCGTGTTCTTCGGTGAGTACTTCCAGGTCCCGAACCAGTCCATTCCCGCGAGCTATGTCCTCGGTTATCTTGTCGAGCCGTTCTTCCTGCCAGTCGCTCTGAAGCCTCAACAGGACGTTGCGGCGGTCATGCTCGCCGGTGGTCAGGGATATGGCCAATTGATCCACCAGATTTCTCCTCTCGCGAAGCAACGTCGCGACCCGCTCATTAGCAAACTCGACGGCCTTTTTGTAACTATCAACCAGATAGTTGGTCAGCACCAAATGATCAGATCGATCCTCATAACGAGCCCGCAAGACGCGAGCCACCAGAATCTCCCGATTAGCAACACGATAGGCCTCTAAGGAGTGTGCAAAGAGAGTCGGGAAAGTTCTATATTCCCTCCCCAGTGTAGTACCTTCGAGAGAAGTGGTATCAAGGTCCTCGAGCAAGACACAGATTGCATCCTCGGTTGCAGAATGATCGGTTATGTGCGCGTAACCGCGACCCAGTAGGTTATAAAGCTTTTCCCACTGGGCCAAGACATCAGTTGAAAAAGTGCGTACGGGAGAGGAGGCCATTTGCGTTGGGTTGGCTTGAGAATAAGACGAGTTTAACAGAGAGATTAGAAGGAAGAGGCTGATTATGCGAGAACGTTAACCTTCCATACATTAATTCCTCATTTTATAGCAACTCAAGGATGATGAAGGGTCTCAGTAATAATGCTGGTGGAGCCCAGTTAGGGGGGTAAAGCAGGAGGTCCCCTCACGAGAACCATTGGATTCGTTTCGGTCCGCGATTTCCGGCTCATCAATTAAAAGATGTAAAAGATTTGTCGGGATCATCATTATTGGAGTTAGGTGGGAGGTAAGCGCAACTATCGAAGAGAGCCCTAACAGGATTTGGCAGTCCCATCACGTTGAAAAGCTAAGCGAGAAATTCAAAGTCTTGAGGGGGAACGTTTGCCTAATGATGCTTGAAGAGCGTCTCCTAAACATACGAAGTCACTCGAAGAAAACTTTATAGGGAGTGAGCATACATGAGAGAGTGGAGAACTCTGAGTGGGCAAGAACCAATCAAACATTTCTCAATCCAACATATTTAAGAGGTTATTGTCAGCTGCTAGAGGCGACTGACTCAAAAATCTCAGAAATTGAACTACAGAGGGATCTCAAAGATTCCAAGATCAAGTCTAACGCCAAAACCATGGAGCCCAACACTTCTGGCAACGGAAATCAAGATCACGGCGACGACGACAACGACATCCACGATGTTCAACTCGGGAAAAGAAGACGTCCTCACCAATACTCTCAGGAGGAAACCCAAATGCTGGAAACCCTTTTCAGTAAAAGCCATTACATGAAAAAGAAGTGGAGAATTGAATTGAGCCGGGAGTTGGGGATTAATCAGTCGAGGATCCAGTTTTGGTTTCAAAATAGGAGATCCAAATCGAAGGCTCAACGCAAACGTCAGGTGGTCGAGATTTTAAAGGAAGAAAACCAAAAGCTGCGAACAGAAAACATGAGGTATGAAAAAGCTCTCAATATTACCGTTTGCCCTCATTGCGATAACCTCGTCGCCCTCGGTAAGATATTCCCCGATAAGCCTCACGCGATGATTGAAGACGTTCATTTACCACCTTACTCCCTCGGGGCATCTCCTGCTCAACCAGATTTTGCCGGAGTCACGCATGAGCAGGATGATCCTACGAAGATGATACAAATGCCTCCTGGGGGATGGGATTTGCATCGCTTTGATTGGAGTTATAGTTTCAAGGAGCTGGATGTTACCGCCGACCAGCTCAAAGCATATCAGCCTCATGCACAACAATTTTCGATAGGGTCGGGTCCTGCTGGAGATGAGTTAATCAGTCGTCAAGCCATCGATGCAATTTTGGGCCACGATAAGAGGAGGTTCGCTTGGCCCCCTGAACTGCATTCCAGATTCCTAGACGTGGTTCACCAAATGGGGATCGACTCAGCAACTCCGACGCGCATATTTAAGGCCATGAATGTACCGGGGCTTAGTAAGGAGCTGGTCAGGAATCACCTTGCTGCCTACAGAAAGCTATTAAAACAACGTCGAGCGGAGCTAAACTGGGAGGAATCCGTCTCGAGCTCAAAAGCTAGGGGCGACCGCCATTGTAATGCTCAGGCATCAAGAGATACCCGGCCAAATCTAAGCATCAATCAAGCTAGCAACCCGACCACCGGCAAACTGAAAGCTGATCAGAATGTCCTCCCAGGCCATTTCAACACTTCTCAAGAGCGCGTGTCACAAGTACAGCGAGTGCGCACTCCTCCATTCGAGCAACAGTCGGCTGGTGCTCTGCCTGCCGCTGGTCAACCCACGACAGACAATTTCTTCGATGAGGGGCTCGATGCCTTGTTCAATCAGTGGGAAGCTGGCATGCTTGGACAGCCATGATCTAGCACCTGGCTCGGGGCACGATGGGTCGGTCACTACGAACACCCATAGGAAGAAGAACATGTTCACGAGTAGATCACTCATTTTATCCGTTGTAAAGTTCCTACGGGAACATTTTTCTTTAATGACTATAGTTAATTCTATATTAAAACCAACGCTATCGACGAACATCGTCATGCTCAGTTGTGATGATCCCTTGTTAGATTAAGTCTGGAACCAGAGACGGTCTTTAAAATTTTGAGTGGCCACGAACTCATTCCTCACCAAGCGCCCGGGATGCTGAAATGAAGAGTAACAGCATGCACAGGGAAAATGTCACTTTCGTTTGAACGATGAAAAGGGGTTGAGAGAAGATCATAGCGTTAATTCCCATGGAGCTAAATGAATTAAACGGAGTCATTAATTGCGGGTCCACCGCTGCTCCCCACGTTCTCGGGCCTAGCAAATCATAAAAGGCGCCGAAAGATTGTAGACCCACCACTTTGAAGACTGAACTAGGGGACGAGCGCAATACTCGATGAAACCGAATCAATGCAAGAGAGTTTGTGATCCTATCACGAGGAAAAAGAAAGGGGAATACAGACGATGAGTAATTGCAGAATCTCGGGAGGAGCGCTTGCTTGCTGGTCTTCATATGCAGCCTGAAGGATGGTTCCAGGACACGCACAATCACTTGAGAAAATTTCTAGAGTGAGCAAACACGTAAGAGCGAATTGAGAAAGCTGAGTGAACTAGATCAGCCCGAGATACCCCGATCCATCATGTTTAAAAGTTATTCCCATCTGCTAGAAACGCCCGACCTGGACATTTCTGAGCACGAACTGCTGGGAGACTTTGAAGATCCTGGAGCTGAATCCTGCCCGAAGGCCATAGAGACTGACTCCTCCAGCGATGAAATTCTAGGTTTCAGCTACGAAGAAGGAGTATACAATGATGACCGGAGCCGGAAAAGGAAGCAACTACAACGCCACACTCCAGGCCAAATCCGAGAGCTCGAAGCTTTCTTCAATGAATGCCCCACTCCAAGCAGACAACAGAAAATGGAGTTGAGCCGAAAGATAGGATTGGAGCTTTCGAAGGTCAAGTTTTGGTTCGCCAACAAACGAACCCGGGTGAAACAGCAATACGCAGACCATGGGTTACTGGTCCTGAAGGAGGAGAATGAGAAGCTTCAAGCTGAAAGCGCGAGATATAAGGAAGCTCTGACCAAGGCCACCTGCCTTAATTGTGGTAATCCTGTTGTCCTCGGCAAGGTGTTCCTCGATGAACCATCCCTGTTGACGAATAACACTCAGCTGTTACCGTATTCTCCACAACATTTTCAGACACAGCCAGATACCGCCGGAGATCTGCATAAGCAAGTCAACACCATAGGATCAACACCAACATCCTCTGAGAAATGGGATATGAATCATCACAGGGGGAGTTCTCTCAATGACGAACTCGCTGTCGCAGCCAGCCAATCCAAAGTCGGTGAGTCCCTCCCTGGACAACTTTTGAAACGACTAGATCCCGTAGAGAATAGCTACCGAAGTATTGACGATATTTTGGGTGATAAGAGAACAAGGTTTTACTGGACCTATGAACTTCACACCAAATTTATTGATGCAATTCGAGAACTGGGAGTTGATTCGGCTAGCCCACTACGCATACTCGAGATTATGAATGTGCCGGGGCTCTCTAGAATTAACGTTGAGTCTCACCTCAAGTACTATAGGAGATTGCTAAGGGATGGAAGGATAGCGTTAAACCATCATAAAGCCAGTTGGAGCTCAAGTGCTGGGCAGAGTTACAACCATGATGATTGGAGAGCCAAGAGCACCCAACCGTGTTTCAGCAATGACGGGACTAGCAGTCGTGTCAGCGACTCCTCTAACCCAAATCAGAATGCTCCGCCGAGCTATCTCAATACTCCTCAAGAGTATATGCCACAGTTCCAGCACATAGAGATTCCTCAGTTTGAGCGCGAATCAGTCATTAATGCTGTCCCTGAAGCAGATCTGGCATTGGTAGAGAGTGCACATATAAACCTGCCGGTCATCGGAGGAAGTCCCAATTCGAGGGATCAAATTGCTCACGGCGAGAGCAAAGAGAGGAATCCCTCACCTGCAGTCGACGACACCCAATATGGGCACCAAGGGCTAGAAAGAACAAGCGATTTCCTTGATAAGGAGCTGGACACTTGGATCAATACTCTTCAGGAATGTATGTCTCGACCCCAACATGGCAATGATGAAGGTTCCAGCTCAAAGACTCCAGTCCCTCACAATGAAGGCGATGAAAGAAATCTGCTCCCAACAATTGTTGATACCCAACTTGAACATCAATGGCTCGAAGACCCGAGCAATTTCCTTGGCGATGAGTTCAATCTTTGGCTCGATCAATTTGGAGCCGGGGGGCCATCACAGTGGTGACGCAAGGCAGGTGACCAAACGTCTGATGCAAGGCATGGTTACTCGATGAAAAATGCTTAGACGAAAGGGGTGGAACACTCCTATTGAATATGTTGTTGATCGCACTGTAAGGTTCCCATGGGAACATCTTTCATTAATGTCTAGAACTAATTGCGCGTGAGTGTCAACATCACCCTTTGAGCATCTTCAAGCCGAGGGCCGTGGATTAATCGCTTAATCCGTGGAGCAAGTTCCCCGAACAATGACTATCACCCGCGGAGTATAATGAGATCTACCCCTACAATACGAAATACGTTTGGCCGCGAAGCCACCTATTTGGTAAAACGATGTATCGTTCCTAAACGATCTTCAATCGAATACCGAAGTAATGTCTCCTTTCTTTCCCTTCTCAGGTGATAAACGTGGATAAATCACTCAAGGAGCCATTTGTTCGAATAACAGAACAGACGTTGCCTAACTGGGGGGCAGATGAACCATTGATGTTGCAAACACTCCAAGAATGGATAGGCGGATTTGATAGATGTTGTTCATATCAATACGCAACATCAGAACGGGATGAGAACCAAGAGTAAAGTTGTATCGTTCCAATTTGTCTTGAATTTGAGAATATGAATTGATACTCGTTATTTATCCTTGACAGGGGAATCGCCTTACAGACGAACAGGTTTTTACATCCCATGTACTACTCGTTAGAGTACATGACCAAGGGTAGGATGTATCGTTTCGATTTTTGAAAAATTCGTGAACATGCAATGATATGCTTCTTTTACATTTTCAGGGGTCTGCAGCCACGACAGGTAGGTAAGTATCCCTTTCCCAGTTAGCTGGAGACAAAAAAATGTTAAAATACTTTCAGCCGTCATGAAAATTATCCAATGCATCGATGTTCATGATTTAAATCGGGAGGTTGCCCAAAGCATGAATAAGACATGCACGATACATCACAAAATCCCCTCGATGGATAAATTTTGGGAAAGAAAGAAATGAATTTTTCCAAATATGATTATTTGTCAAATCATTCAAAAGGAAGTTTACTCAAAAGAGAGGCAAGCCTAGTCAAAACACGTCCTATACACATTTAAGAGAGAAGTGGAGCGGATCAGATAGCAAAATCTGGACCTACGGAAGTAGGGACCATTCGCATCGATTACATGGGTTGGGACGACAGAGGCATTCGTTTCATATCCCCTAAACACTACAGGTGACCGTTGATAACCCCTTTGAACGGCGGTTTTCATTCTTAGCCCTGTCGAGAACCACCCCACATCGGGGCAAAATGAAGATGAGCCCAGCAGCATCAGGAGAAAATGGTTAGAAATTTTCTTGCTCGGACTAACATTAATCTTTGTGTGTTGTTTATATGGTAATCCAAGTGCCATAGGATGATGAGAAGCATTCATTTCTCTATCCCACACACCGAATCCTTTGCATAGCCAAGTCGAGCCTGCAAATTCGTTTCATGAGCCCGTTGGTGATCATTGCACATTTCAAGATGGATGCAGCATCACTTTAGAAACGGAAGAGCTCAAGACTAAGGGATTTCAAAAAAAAAAAGATGAAAATGAGAAAAGAATCCACGACATCGAGAAAAAGCAAAGTGCCTGGTAAAAGCAAGGCCGATACTCGTGTAAGTTGTTTGATTGATCCACAATGAAGCCGGATGGGAAAAGAGAAAATCCCTAAAGGAGCCAAATCTGAAAGGGCTGCTCCCCAAAATGCTATCAAGCGCAGAACAAAGACATAGAGAGAGTCAGTCTCTGAATGCAACAAGAGACGCTCTTTAAAGAGCTGGTGCACGCCGCAAGATAGGTTGCGCGCCTCAAAGGCTAAAGATGCAGAAAAGAAAGGACAGGTGGCAAATCAGCAATGATCACCAATGTCAAACCCGTCACGAATTCTGGGCCAAAAACAAGCCTTTTTCGGTCCCCAATCCTACCAATGTTACAACCCTGAAACAGTCTTCTCTGACTAAGACACTTGGGCTAACATATAACTTAGCTCGAAGAGGTACGAGCAAGACTATTTCTTTCTCATTTTGCAGGGTTCTCGACTTGTAAACCCGGAGCAGATGGTGAAGACTTTCATACAATGGCCTCGACTCCAAAGCGGGTCCCCCTTGAAAACCAATATCCAAGCCCAACATTACGGTCCCGTGAAAGACCTCCCGACCGATCAAAATGTATGCGCTGCGAATGAGCCTAAAACCTAGGCACAAGTCAGTAGGGAATTGAGTGCATCCCCTAAAAATCATTACCTCAAAACAGGTGAGATGGCCTCCTTGTCGAGAAATATTCCAATTGATGTTTTGAACAAACTCTTTTTGGAATTTTCAAACTGTTGATCCAGATTTTCCGTGCAAGGGATTTGTGATCACATTTGCATGTTGCAAGAATGCTTTGGATAACCTCCAGCATCAAAACGCACATTTCATGATTACGACTTAAATCATACGGTTTTGTCAGAAGGACAACCGTCGTCTTCCCTAAGATTGCTAATGTTTTCTTGGTGAAGAAAAATTTTTCAGGCTCGAACTTCTGCAGGATCCGTTGGAAACACTAATCTCCCAGAATGTCGCCTCAACAGACTCGAGTGAAGCTTTGTCAAGATAAAATCTTTCGCCGCTTCAAAACTGAATTCCCGACAAATTTCGGGGTCTTTTAAAAGAAGGGATGAGGATAGAACCCTTTTTCAAAATCAGGCAGTCTCATCGGACGTGGAGAACCCTCGTCATGAGATCCCTTTTCAAAATTCAGGTAGTTTCATCGGACGTGGAGAACCCTCGTCATGAGACCCCTTTTCAAAGCAAAAACCAAAGGTAGATACCGCCTGAAGGGTCAAATCAAGGTAGAAACCGCCTGAAGGGTCAACTCAAGGTAGATACCGCCTGAAGGGTCAACTCAAGGTAGATACCGCCTGAAGGGTCAAACTAAGGTAGATACCGCCTGAAGGGTCAACCCAAGGTAGAAACCGCATGAAGGGTCAAATCAATGGTAGAAACCGCCTGAAGGGTCAATGAATAGTAGAAAACCGCATAAAGGGTCAAAGGATTGGTAGAGACCGCCTGAAGGATCAACCCAATGGTCCGATCCACCATACGGATCAAAACCTCGATGAATCCTGAACGCGGGAAGAGTCGTTTTCCCTAATAAGCCTTACATTAGGCAAGCCATTTCT
Organism: Rhodomyrtus psidioides; assembly: GCA_021437785.1. Lineage (NCBI taxonomy): Eukaryota > Viridiplantae > Streptophyta > Magnoliopsida > Myrtales > Myrtaceae > Rhodomyrtus > Rhodomyrtus psidioides. The sequence continues at coordinate 2,087,693 of JAILYB010000039.1, forward strand.
AGTTTAGTCCACCACACGGATCAAAACCCTTGGCAAATTCCCAAATGTGGGACGTGTCTTCCTTAGATTCCTATCAGTTAGGAATCCCATTATGGTTTGACCTACCATACGGGTCAGAGCTTAACCTCTCTGGGATACTCTAGACGAGTTCCTAGAAATTCTCTTGAATCCATCAAACACCGCGAAAATCGCACAAACATCGAACAGGTAAGTGGCAGGTACGTCTCTCTACTATCTCACTCTCTCATGTCAAATGAATGCTTTCCCCTTCAAGAAAGAGCATACATGGACAAACATGAAGATTGGATGTCATAACTCATTTTCCATTAGTTTCCCGAGTCGAGTCGATCAGGACTCAGGTGTCACCTTGTCTTTGAGAGAAACCTCTAACGAGATTCCTCTCAAAGAGGGGCAGCTGTTGACACCTAAATTTTGATCAACCTTTTTTGCTTTATTTATTTATTTATTTATTTATTATTATTTTTAAAAAAAATCATAAAAAATCTATAAAAAGTTGAAAAATTGAAAAATCAATTTTGGTGACCTTGGCCAAGCTAAATGAACCATTTTGACCAAAAAAATATTTTTCATAATTTTCATTTTTTTTAATATTTTCGAAAAAAATACAAAAAAAAGAAAAATAAAAGAAGAAAATCAAGAAAAATAATATTTGAGGTCACAAAAAAATATATAAATAGTTGGTATTTTTATTTTTATTTTATCCATTTTCTGACCTCATAAATAGTAAAATTCAGGTTTGATTTTAGGTGTTCTTTGATCATCATAAAATTGAATTTGGCAAAATATTAGTAATGATTAAAAGGAAAAGGAGTGAAAACATCATCATTCAAAAGAAAAGTAAAAGAGAAAAGAAAAGTTTGAGTAATGATGGGGAATAATAAAATAATAATAAAATAATAAAAAGCAAAAAAATAATAAAAATAAAAAATAAAAAATCTCTCTCTCCATCTCTTTTTCCTCTTCTTCTCACGCTCTCTTCTCTCCCCCTTGATCATCTGCCGCTCCTCTCCTCCTCACACGCTCCCCCCTTCTCTCTTTTGCTCTTTCCTCTCTCTCTCTTTTTGGAATGCACTCAAGTGCACTCAAGTGCAATTGAGAGAGAGGGAGGATCGGCCCTCTTGATCCGCGGCTCCCCCTCCTTCGTCTCCCTCTCCTCTTCCTTCCTTCCTTCTCCTTTTTCTTCTTGGTTTTTCTTTTTTCTTCTTCGTGAACCTCCCCACCTCACCGACACCACACATCCGGCCGCCTTTGTCGAGCCAGCTACCACCTCACCACCACCTTGCTCCGCCACTCTCCGACGCCGTGCCGAGATCCCGTCCGTCTTGCTGTTTATCGCGACCTCGTGGAGCTCCTAGATATCGCAATCCCCCTCCATCTTCCTCCTCTGTTTCCCCCCCCGCCACGTCGTCGCTCTTCGTCGTCGCCGCTTGGCCACGAATCCATCGTGTTCGGGCCGATCCCGGCCGTGGGCCGATCCCGTGGGTCGAGCGGCCGTGATCTTGGGCCACGGCCGAGGCCGTGGGCCGAGGCCGTGGGCCAAGGCCGTGGGCCAAGGCCAAGGCCGAGCCCACGGCCGAGCCCATGGCCGAGGCCATGGCCGAGCCCATGGCCGAGGCCGTGGGCCAAAGCCGTGGGCCGAGGCCGTGATCTTGGGCCGTGGCTGAGCCCATAGCCGGTCCATGGCTGAGCGAATCGGCCCGTTTCCGAGCCTGGATTTATTTTTTTAAATTATTATTATTTATTGCCGGTCTTAAAACTTGTAAAATTGATTGTTGACATTTTGATGTGGTGATCGACAGGTGATGTGCATGGAGATGGTCGCAGGCTGAGGCTGGGCGATTGAAGGCCGGTGTCCAATCCGGTATGTTTTACGTACCCGATCCGTATATCAGGGTTATTTTTCTAAAATGTCGCCATTATAGATTTGGTTTGCATGTATTTATCTCAGTTCAGTAGTTAGCTTATTTATCTGGTTGAGTGTTGTCTATTGCCAATGATATGCTTTTTATTAAAATATTTTTCGAAAATATTAAAAAAATAATAAAAAAAAATCGATCAGAAAATGCTAAACAAATAAAAAACTAAAGAAAAATTCAAAAAAATTGCAGAAAATTCCAAAAAAATTCTAAAAATTTTCCAAGGCTGAAAACATAAAAAAAATTGATTTGTTTTCATTTTTGGGATTTTCTCCCATTTAATCCAAAATGGAGATTTCACCCCTCAAAGGGTAAATCGTCTTTGATATTCTGATGAATTGTGGAAATTGCTTAGAATTTGGTGATGGGCCAGATGGGTGGCTAAACCTTATGTCTAAGATTTCCACATTTCATTTCCATTTTTAGAAAATGACGATTTTACCCTTCGAATGGTAAATCGGTTTCTAAAATTCCCGAAAATAACGAAAATTGCCAAAAAATAGGAAATGGGTCAATTGTGGGACCAAACCTATTTTTGACTCCGGATTCATTCCGAAATGATGATTTTGTCCTTTTTGGGCAAATTGTCCCATTTGTCTCAAAATTACGATTTTGCCCCTGATGGGCAAAATCATGTCTAAATCATTCCTAAGCCTGATTGATGCTTCTCTAGGCCAATATGGCCTTATTAGGAATGCCATGTGATTTATTTGTACATTTGAATTCATTGATTTGTGCACTTTATCATTGATTGTGATTGCTAGGATAGTCATTCCTATCTGCATGAACTCCTAGATTTAGGACTCGTACCCCACTCATCTGCATGAAATCTTAGGTCAGAAAATTCAGTCAACTTAGGTACCGAAAGGGCGTCAACTCGGACAGTTGACGTAACTAAGTCCCCGAACCCATTTCTCTGGTTATCGCAGAATTGAATAGAAACTCCCGACTATTCAATAGGGTGGTCCAATCATACCCTCCAAAAAATGATTGGTGGCGACTCCATGGCATGCACACTTAGCACATGTCACCAGACCACACTGAAGGTCGACTACGCATACCTCCGTTGCGATTTGGGTAACGGGCCTTGGGAGAGGCCCGCGTCCGACCAGACTAGACGGCCCATTAGCCCTCGAGAGCCTTTCATGCAACCTCGAGAGGGTCGCGACAATAATACTTAATTGTACATGGGCAAAAGTTCAATTACTTGGCGTCGTTACCTCTAATATCATCACGCTTAGCACGTCACAGGGTGCATTAATTAGTTTTTAGATCGGCTAATATGTGGATCTAAGATTTCCTTTCTAGTACCAATTCACATTGAATATGCCTAGCAAGTAGCAAGCCACCCGACTCTATAACACTCGTTAAAGGACTCTTCTTGATAGCTTCATTTAATGTCAGATTCCTTGAATTAAAAGGCTGACCCAAGTCATGCACTTTAACCCTAACTTCAAGAGCACTTTAACCCTAACGCTCAGATCTGATCCTGACAATCAATGCTAAAACTCCCAAATCGAAAAGATTTCATATGGCAAAATTTTTACATTAGGCTAGAAATGCAAATAACTCAAAGTGACTGGAGCATCACAGGTGAAAGAACAAACACTAGAACAAGCTCAAAACGTATAAAATGCAGATGAATCGATAACTTGAACAGAGATTACATATGAATCAATGGAGGAATCTGCTTTCAGAGACATGCGCGTGACGAAGATGGATATACAGTTTTTACAATCTGGAAAATAGAAGCGTATATGCATTTCGATCCCAAGCCCTAGTAATAAGTTTCTCGCTCCTCTGGCCAGACCAAAGCCAGGCTCGGGCTCAGGATCTCGTAAAGCAACTCACCACCCCGCTCCGAGTCTCGCCCTTATTATTCTTCTTGGACATGACGTCGTTCCAGATCTCGGCGAAGGCCCGGGATATGACGTCGTGGTGGGCCGGCGGGTTGAGCTGCAAGAAGCAGTTGAGGAGCTCCCGGAGGTCGCGCTTCGAGTGGATCTCCTTCTCGAACACCATCTGCAGCATCGACCGCTTGAAGTCCTCGTACGGGTCCTCCGTCTCCTTCGCCAACGCCACGCTGTTGGTTATCTTCCTGCATGGGCTCACCACGTAAACCATGTCCGCCGCGGGCTTGTCGTCCTGATGGTCGGAGGGGAAGAGGCGCGGGGGCGTCGCGGCGTGGAGGGACATCCTGGCGGATCCGTAGTTGTCGTCTTCGGACGCGACGAAGCCCGGGAATTCTTGACAGGAGGCGTGATCACGGGACGGCGGGCGGGCGGGTTCGGAGGCGTTCGGCCTGGTGCAGCCGCTGCAGGCGAGGTTGGCTAGGAAGTAGGGGAAGAAGAGCTTCTTCTTCTTCCTCCTCCTCCTCTTGGACGCCATTGATGACGAGACCGCGCGCGTGCTGTTGTTCGTCGAAATGGGACTTGTTCAAGATTGGAGTGTATATATGGAATGAAACTGTAGGTACAAGGGAGGAGTTCGAAAGGGATTGGAATTCTTTCAGAGGTTGTTGAAACGAGTCGTTGTCTGTTTTGTTGTTGGGCTGAGACATGGAAGAGGGTTGTCTTGGCGGGCGTAACTTAAACTCGTGCAGTAAATTGTAAGAGAGTTCAAGATAAGCCCTGCGTGTTATTGTAATTATTTAATTGATCTAATAAGGAAGAGATATATTGTTTCCTAATTCAAGTAGGATATGTTGCTGGATAGTATGGGCCGAGATATCCTTATCCTTAATGAGGGGATATGGTTCATTCTCTATAAATAGTGCTTAAGTCCCTCCTCTAAACCCTAATGTCCACATAACCTCACATATAGAAATTATCAGAAGCGACAGTGATGGGTCGTCTCATTGAAGCCAGTGATAAAGTGGTTCATAGAGGAGAAGCTCTTGAGTATCGGATTTTCGCAATTCCGCATCAAGAACGATGAATCCGAAACAAGGTGTGTTAATTCTTTAACTCTATGGAACAGAGATTTGTGTATCTGTACGTGTGTATCTTGGGTCGCTGCATATGGATTAATTACGCAGCCTACATGTGGTATCAGAGCCTGCGCGTATTAGGTCACGAATTACGTTCCCGGTATATTTTCGAAATTTTATTTTTATCAAATTCAAAGAAAATTATATATTCGGAAAGGGCTCGACGAGACGAGAAAAACCGTCCAAAAATCATCGCCGGCAACGGCCGGACGCCCCGCCACGCGACCAGAAGATCCGCCCTATCGGGCGCGTAGCCTCATGCGCCGACCTCGGCCCACACGTGCATGTCACGTGCGGGATGACGTCATCTGACGTCGTTCAGCCGGGTGCAGACCCGACCCGACCCGAATAAGTTGACCGTTGACTCGGACCAGCCGATCGGACCGGTCGTTGACCGGTTTGGCCGGACTGCTCGACCCGGTTCTTGTCGCGACCCATATTTTTTCGTTTATCGGATCGGGCTAATGGATTGTCGAATCGGGCCTCCACTCTGCAATGCGGATCGTGGGCTTTCTCGACGCGGGCCCTCTCAGGCCCATACCAAATCGCGATGGGAGAGTAAATTTTACGCGGGCTTTTTGACGATAAGAGTCGATCGGATTCGACCTTGGTGTGGTCGTGGTGGCATGTGCTATGTGTGCATGCATTTGGAGTCGCCACCGGTCCTTCTTGGAAGGTGGACCGGAAACCTCACTAATCGATTGTGAGAGATCGATCAGTTCTGTGGAACCAGAGATTTTGGGTTCGGGGACTTGGTTACGTTGGTGTCATTACCAACGCCCTTTCGGTACCTAACGCGAGTGATTTTCCTAACTAAGATTTCATGCAGGCGTAATTTTGGGTGAGGTAAGTCTGATTCAGGGCTTTCATGCAGATTGGGAGACTAGTCCTATCAAATCACAATCAATATAAGGAAAGCGCAAATCAAGTGCATAAATGAACCACGTCAATACACTTCAATTCAAATCAAGGGCCTCCTAATATAGCCTTAAGGGCTTAGGGAAGGTGTGATTCAGGACCAAGGGTAGACTGGGAAGATTTGAGAGGTTTTGGTGTTGAATTAAACAAAATAGGTCATGGTCAGTTGATCGTGGCTATTTCCTATTTTGAAGATTTTTCTTGAATTTTTCGGGATTTCTCGAGAAATGATTTGCCTAAAGTGCAAAATCGTCATTTTTGAAAAGATCGGGATTCGAAAGACCAAAAATAGGTTTTGACCAGTTGGCTGTGGTCATTTCCTATTTTTTTGGATTTTTTTTTTGGATCTTTCATCATTTCTTCAATTTTTGGAAAGACGATTTGTCAAAAGGGAAAAATCGTCATTTTGGAAAGATTTAGGTTTGGAAGACTCAAAATAGGTTATGGCCAGTTGATTGTGGCCATTTCTTGTTTTCTGGAATTTTTCTGATTTTTTTTTGGAATTTCTGGGGAACGATTTGCCAAAAGGACAAAATCATCATTTTGGAAAGATTAGGGTTCGAAAGACCAAAAATATGTCATGGCCAGTTGATTGTGGCCATTTCCTATTTTTTTGAAATTTTTCTGGAATTTTTTGGAATTTCTGGGGAACGATTTTCCAAAAGGGCAAAATCATCATTTTGGGAATGATCGGGAGTTCAGAAGACCAAAAATAGGTCATGGCCAGTTGATCGTGGCCATTTCCTATTTTTGGAATTTTTTTTGGAATTTTCTGAATTTCTTTGATTTTTTTTTTTGGGAGACGATTTGCCAAAAGGGCAAAGTCATCATTTTGGGAATGATCGGGAGTTCAGAAAACCAAAAATAGGCTATGGCCAGTTGATTGTGGTCATTTCCTATTTTCTGGAATTTTTTGAAATTTTTCTGAATTTTTTTTCGAATTTTTCGTAATTCTCTCATATTTTTTTATTGAATTTTTCAGTTTTCGATTTTTTATTTTATTTTATTTTATAAAATAAAACTATTTTCCGGACCGGGTTGGAGCTGGCCCGCGCCTCTCGGGCGTTTGGCCTGACCATAAGGGTCGAAAACCGGCCTAAAAAAACGGTGCCGTTTTTTTTTTTAAAGATTTTTCTATCTTTTATCAATTTTTTCTAATTTATCCGAATTTCTGAAAATAGAACCCATCGGTCGATATCCAGTCTGCCATGTGGCGCTCTACGGTGCGTCGGATCTACATTTTAGTAAATTTTTAGAAAAATGCCTGATCGGTCGGACCTGAGAGTGACACTTGGCACGATCTGGACCACCCGATTATTTTTTCGAAAAACCCCTTATTAATCTCGAAAATCAGAGATCGCGACACTTGGCCCATCTGAGACCGTCGGATCGATTTTTTTTTATTTTTTTATTTCAGAAAATCATTTATTAATTATGAAAATCCCCAGATCGCGACACGTGGCCCATCCACGGCCGTCCGATCTGGGTTTTGTTTTTTTTATTAGAAACGGACCCCACCGAGATGGCGTGGCTACCTACGTGGCATGCCACGTAAGCCCTTTGACCCGTTGACCCCCCTTGGCTCGCCGAAGAAGACGACCGGCGCCTCGCCGGAACAGTCATTATTCCGGCGAGGTCGCCGGAATCTTCGCCGGAAAACGAGAACCGAGGAGAAACCTTAGTGTTTTTCGCTCGTTCTTGCGCCATTAGACTCCTTAGGCTCCCCACATCAACATATGTCAGATTAAAGGCCGAGATCACGCTGGGAACCGGCGAACCGAACGCCCACAGAACCGGTTCCGGCGGAAGCTTTTCGCGGAAAATTTTTTCTTCCAAAACTCGGCTTCGTTCGTTCGAATAGCATCCTACCGAAGCTTAGAAGCTTACCTAGGGCCGTTTCAGGCCCGATGGCGGCGGTGCTCCTCCATGGCACTCTCGGTCCGAACCGAGTTGGCGAGAGATCCGAGCCAACATTTTTAGTGTAAACCAATGCAAAACAGAGAGCAAGCAGTACTTAGAGCCGGATCTAAACAAGATTTAACATGGGACTCGTACGATAAACGGCCGGGGAAGACACAACCGAGAACCAAGAACAAAATGAAAAGTTTGGCATTTCATCAAACACATGGTGGGCATGAGAGATATAAGCATTTAAGCTAGATCCATGGGTGTTATATACAAAAGCGAAGCAATAGAACATTCAGACATCATTATAAGCACTGCAAAGGACGACAACATGCATTCGGTTCGGCTCGGTTTGGTCGAGAACCAAACCGAGCCAAACCCCACAGAATGTTCGAAGAAGAAAAACAGGGGAGATAATGGCCTGGGGGTAACCGACCTGCTTCGATGGTCAACGGCGGCTGAAGCTCTTGAAAGGATGCGTTCGGAAGTCCAGAAGCTCGACGAGGTTCGCTCGTGTTGGACTCGCTCGAAGTTCTTTCCTCGTTCAGATTCTCGGCCCACTCTGTTTTGAACGTCGGAAACTCGACGGCGGCTCTCTCTCTTCGTTCCCTATCTCTCGTTTTCTCCCCCCCAGGTCTCTGTGTGTCCCCTTGCGTGTGTATATCCCTGGCCTTTGAAATCGCGCTCCTCTCTCTTACCCCCCCGTTCGCCACCGCTCTCTCTCTCTTCCTCCTTCCTTTTTCCCCTGCGATTCCCCCACGTAGTGTCCTTTTTTCGACATCCTCTAACCGTCCTCCTTTTCTTGCCAGCTCACTCAGCTCATCTTCTGCAGTAGGCGACAAAATGGAGGAACGTTCTGGATGTTTTTTTTGCCAAGGCGAAGTCGCGCGGTGGTGAACGAAAGGGAGAAGGGAAACGTGCGTGAGTGCTGGTGCGTGTATGTGTTGCAGACCCGGATGTATTGGGTCGGGTCGGATCCGATCCGGCGGATCCGGTTTCGACGATTTCATCAAATCAGGCCCCAATTCGACCCTTTCTTGTGAAATTGAAGTCAAAATTGGGTTTCCCAGCATGATTTTCGTGTAACATGGGTGTTTTAATGGATTTTTGACTTGGAATTTAATGAAAACCCCAATTTTCGCGGAAGATCCGAAATTCTTTTTTTGCATAATCGAAAGCCCAAATGACCAAATTGACCTAAATCAAGGCCACCACTGGATTCGGCATGGTGTAATTCATAGGGTAGGGGTGTTTAATTTTCATGGGTGTCTCTTGGAATGATTTAATTTTAAGAATTGCAAAGCCGGGGACTAAATTGCAAAGAATTAGTGCAATCGAGCCATCTTTGTCAAAATTGACCAAATTGGAGGTCTAATCGACCCAATTGCACTTCAAGGCTCTATATTCAAAAGTCATAGCTTATTAGAGCTGGAAATTGAAAATTAAAAGACTCAAAGAGAAATTTTCGTGCTCGATTCGGGTTTATGTTCGTGAAGGAACATAATGACCCAAGTCGAATTTTCGAGTCTTAACAAGACCAGCTTGAAGAGGAAATTAAAATAAAATTATTAACTATTTTTGTACATTTTTCTGAACACGAATGGTATTTTTATGATTTTTTGGGTATTTTTATAATTAAATAAGTTCGAAAAAATATTAAAAATTACGAAAATTATTTTTTGTCCAAAATTGGTTCCTAAGGCTAGGCCAAGGCTTCAAAAGTTTATTTTGTAATTTTATGATTTTTTTTGCTATTTTTAATTAATTTTAAAAAGTAAAATCAAAATAAAATATGATTAAAAATCAGGTGTCAACAGCTGCCCTTCTTTGAGAGTGAGCTCGTCAGAGGTCGCTTTCAAAGATAAAATGACACCTGAGTCTTAACCGACTCAACTGGAAAAAGGAAAATGCCATGACATCAGACTTTGAGAAGCCCATAGATGAAAGCTCAAATTATTCCTGGTTTGCTTTGCCAACTTGAATGTGGGCCGGAGAGGGAGAAGTTTACCTGAAGCTCACCTGTCAGATGCTGTGCTTGTGGAATCTGAGGGTTCGTTATTATGCTCCTGGGGTGTCGAAATCTGAAGCTCACCGTTTTTTTTTTAACCTTCGTAGCTTCTGACTCACTATACCAGGTTTTTGAAAGTCTTTTCCGCGGCTACCGGCTGCACTCCATTCCGAAGGGTGAGAGCTTCGAGGCATGGCTATCCGGCACGTGCTTCGTGGAAAAGGCGGTCACCGTATCTCTAGGCGGCAAGTCACGAGCGTTATGGGCTCCGATCTTGAACTGTGCTTTGGGACACCTTTGTCGTAGATCCCTGTCTGGTGGGATTTGGGGTGGAAGAAATCTTCTGAAGCTGAAGATTGGCGATCCGGTCCGAAAGATGACAGATCCGCAGCTACCAACTTGTGAACACTTATAGAGAGATTTATCTAAGTCATCGTGCTTTCGAAGCGGCAAGCGAGCCTTGTGGGCTTTAGTCTTGGGTCGGCTTCTAGGCACCTATTTGCTCTAGGGGATCCCGTGACGCTGACTAGCGGGATCAAAGGGGATTTCTTGTCTGAGAGGGGTTCCTAGGACGAGGGTTCTCCACGTCCGATGGGATTTTTCGGATTTCTTTTTGAAAAAGGATTTTCCATGACGAGGGTTCTCCAAGTCAGAGGGGATTTTCTGATTTTTTAAAAGGAGATTTCTTTGACAAGTAGAGGGATTTTTTTTCTTATTTTGAAAGAGGATTCCATGACAAGCAGAGGGATTTTTTTGTTGAAAAAGGATTCCATGACAAGCAGAGGGGTTTTTTTCTTGTGTTGAAAGAGGATTCCATGACAAGCAGATGGATTTTTTTTTTGTTTGAAATAGGATTTCTCATGATGCCGATTTTCAACGTCAGATGGGTTTTTTTTTTGTTTTTTTTTTGTTTTGTTGTTTTTTGTTGTTTTTTTAAGGATTTTTCCATGACTAGCAGAGGGGATTTTTTTTTTTTTGTTTTGAAAGAGGATTCCATGACAAGCAGATAGATTTTTTTCTTGTTCTGAAAGAGGATTCCATGACAAGTAGAGGGATTTTTTTTTTCTTGTGTTGAAAAAGGATTCCATGACAACCAGAGGGATTTTGTCTTGTGTTGAAAAAGGATTCCATGACGAGCAGAGGGATTTTTTCTTGTGTTGAAAGGGGTTCCCATGACTAGCAGAGGGGATTTTTCTTCTTACTTTGAAAGGGGATTCCATGACAAGCAGAGGGATTTTTTCTGGTTTTGAAAATGGTTCTCCCATGATGACGATTTTCAATGTCAGATGGGGTTTTTTGTCTGTTTTTTAAAAGGGTTTTCCCATGACTAGCAGAGGGGATCTTGTTTTGATGTTGTCAAAAATTTTGTTTGGACAAAAATTTCATTTGGATATGCTAATGATGTAGGAGGTCATCCAAAACATCTTACAACATAATATGACGATCAAAGCTCCTTTTAGGAAGGATTTTGAATTAAATGATCTGAGATTGCAAAAAGGGTTTGGTTAAAACGCCGATTGGAGTACGCTCATCAAAGAGGGCTCCTCACCATTTTTCAGGAGGTTTCTTCTCACTTCCTCTCTTTTTGAAACACTCAAATTCTCTCTCTCGAACCTATGTTCAAGATTTTGAAACTATTCGCAGTGTATACCCTTTGATTGATCAGAAGGGGCTTTTAAAGGACTGTAATGTTGGGTTCGGTCAGTGGTTTTTAAAGGGGACTCGTGGTCGAGTCGAGGCCAATGAATTGAAAATCTTCATCATTTGCTTCGGGTTTATAAGTCAAGAACCCTGCAAAAAATGAGAAAGAAATAGTCTTGCTCGTACCTCTTCGAGCGATGCTTAAAATCATTTAAAATCTACGTTAACTCAAGTGCCTTAGTCGAAAAAGACTTTCAAGGGTTATAACGTAGGTGAGGATTGGGGACTCAAGAAGGACTGTTTTTGGCTCAGAATATATGAAAGGGGTTTGATGTTGGTGATCATTGCAGATTTACCACCGATCTTAACCCTTGGATTGATCTTCAGAAAGCACCCTCGTTGCTCAAGGATGGTGTAGTCGTCACTTGGACGCGCCCCGGCTAGGGATAACCTCATGACTTGATTCCCAAGTAGATTCCACTGGGGATTAACATTTGGATATTCTGGAATCATTTAGATGATTTATAAATACACAAGAATTTGAATGGGCATTGGCCTTGCTTTTACCGGGCGCTTTGCTTTTTGATGTCCAAGATTAGCTCTTGCCTCTTTTTTTTTTTTTTTTAATCCTGGCTTTTCTTTTCTTCTCTTTTTTTGGATAAGATTTTTTTGTAGATTATGCCAGACACACATGCAAATAAAATCTTAGCACACCGAAGAATTAATTTAGGACTTCCCTATAGACCCAACTCTTTTAAGTTCTCCCGATTTGAGGTGGCGCCGTCTTCATCTTGGAATGAACAATGATCACCAACGGGGTTTACGAAACGGATATGCAGGCTCAATGGGGCTGCGCAAAGGAAGAGTGTTTGTAGGATAGAGAAGTGACCGCTTTTCGTCGTCCTAAAGCACTCGAATCATAGTACAAGTTTGAATGTAAAGAAACACTCGAAGATTGATGTTGGTTCGAGCAAGAAGATTTCAAACCATTTACCTCATATCGCCGCTGGCATTCCTTCTGATTGTCCCCATTGTGGGGTGGCTCTTGACAGGGTTATAGAAATGAAACCTCCGCTCAAAAGGGTTTAACAATGGATAACCTGCGGAGTCTGGGATAGAGAAAAGAATGCCCTTCGTTTTTTCAATCTAGGTAGACACTGCGAATGATCCCTACATCCTCGAACACGGCTCCTATTCTAATTCTTACTTCACTTATCACTCAAGTGTGGGTAGGGACGTGTTTGGGCACGGGTTGCCTCTCGTCGTCTGAGATGCTCCTTTTGACGGTTTTAAACATTCCCTTTCGAAAATCCATTTCTTTTTATCCAAAATGCCCCTTATCGGGGTCCTTGATACAAGATGCATGTTCCAATGCACGTGTCAGATGATTCCAAAAGATTCTAAATATGCATGGAGATGATTTTTTTTTTTGTGACGAGGTACTCCGCTTCGGCTGACGCCAGCTCCGGCGATCGTGGAAGTGCCTGTAAAAATAAAAATGATAACATCAATGGTCACGCAAATTTGGAAGGGTTCGGGTCACAACCGATTCTCTTCCATGTGATCTTATGATGTGTCTCTTCTAGATTGGAGAATCGCCTCTCCGGCTGATCATCTCTTCCTGGAAATTTCCTGCATAGAAATGCGTATGTGCATGTATGTATGCATGAAATGTATGCAAGAATCTCAAATGACTCGGATTCCTTGAGGAAAGAGTGCCGCTTGGGGCTTCTGATTCAATCATGGATAATACTTCTTGAGGGCATCAGTGTTTACAGGGTATCCCAATTTTTTTTTGGTAAGGTAAGTATGTATAGAATTTCCAAAAAGATAGGTACATATGGGGTATCCCAATTCTATTCCCTATGTGTTTACAAGAATTACAGCCCCTCCAGGTAGCACCTTTTTAACCACGTACGGCCCTTCATAATTCGGGGTGAATTTGCCTCCAGGATGTTGCATGCTCAGGAGTGTCTTCCTGATGACAAGATCATTGGCCTCGAATGTCCTCGGCCAGACTTTCCAGTTGAAGGATTGGGCAACTCGCTTTTGGTATTCCTGGCCATGGCAGATTGCTTTTAATCTCTTCTCATCTATCAAATTCAATTGTTCATACCGCTGTTGGACCCAATCCGCCTCTGTGAGCTCGATTTGGGAAAGAATCCTCAGTGACGGGATTTCTGTTTCAACCTGTAGAACTGCTTCCATACCATATACCAAAGAATAAGGCGTTGCCCCGGTAGAAGTTTGAATTGAGGTCCGATATGCCATCAATGCGTACGGGAGCCTTTCATGCCAATCACGATAGCTTTCGGCGGTCTTAGCCAGAATCTTCTTGATATTCTTATTCGCCGCCTCGACCGCTCCATTCATTTGGGGCCGGTAGGGTGACGAATTGAGATGCCGGATGCTGAAGCTACTCAGGAGGTTATCCACCGTTTTGTTGTTCAGATTCGATCCATTATCAGTCACAAGTGCCTGAGGAGTCCCATATATCGAGATGATATCCCGCCTTATAAACTTTGCCACGTTCTTTGCCGTAACATTTGTGTATGAGGCGGCCTCTATCCATTTCGTGAAGTAATCGATTGCCACGAGAATGAATTGATGTTCGTTCAAAGCTTTAGGATTGATTGGCCCTATCATATCTATTCCCCACATCGAAAATGGCCAAGCCTCAGACATCTGGTGCAGCTCATTCGGGGGTGCATTGATCCTATCTCCGTACACCTGACATTGATGGTATGATCTCACATGTTGAATACAGTCAGACTCCAGAGTCATCCAATAATAACCCAGTCGCATGATCTTCTTGGCGAGGAGATGACCATTCATGTGCGGGCCGCATTCCCCTTCATGGATTTCTCTCATGAGTAATTTAGCTTCTTTGGTGTCCACGCATCTGAGGAGTACTGAATCGTAAGATCACTTATAGAGGGTTTGGCCACTGAGGAAGAACTTGCCAGCCATTTTTGCTATGTACTTCCTATCTCCTATTTGGCTCCCTGGCGGGAATTCCCCTTTTGCCAAGTAATTTTTAATGTCGTGATACCAGGGTTGATCGTCATGCCCATCTTCGATCACCATGCAGTGCGTCGGTTCCTTAGTAATGCCGATCCTCAACGGCTCAATGTCCACGCCACTTGTTACCTGAAGCATAGAAGACAAGGTAGCCAGAGCGTCTGCTAAGTGGTTATGCGTTCTCGGTAGGTATTTGAAATCTATCTTTTCGAATTGCTTAATTTCTTCTTCTAGGAATTTATGGTATGAGACGAGTTTAGAGTTTTTCGTTTTCCACTCGCCTTGGGTCTGTAGGATGATTAACATTGAGTCTCCGTAGACTTGCAACTTCCGTACTCCCATGTTGATGGCCAATTGTAACCCAAGGATACAGGCCTCATATTCCGCCATGTTATTGGTACAAGGGAACATTAATTTTGCAGCCACAGGATAGTGCTGACCATTTGGGGATATCAAGACTGCTCCAGTACCTGCCCCAGCTAAATTGACAGCGTCGTCAAAATACATGATCCACTTCTCGTCTGAGAGCGTTAGAATATGGTCTTCACCTTTTTCTTCTTTTTGGGGTGTCATATTCCTGTGAACTTTCGGCTAGCATGTCGGCGATGGCTCATCCTTTCACCGATTTCCGATTCGAACTCCTCACGTCAAACTCCGAGAGAAATACCTGCCATTTTGCCAATTTCCCTACTAGTGATGGCTTCTCCAGCAGGTATTTGATCGGGTCATTTTCCGAGACTAATAATATAGTATGGTGGAGAGTGTACTGCCTCAACCTATGAAGTACCCAAACCAAAGCGACATTGGTTTTTTCAACCGCCGGGTATTTCGCCTCTGATGCAGTAAACTTCTTACTCAGGTAATAAACGGCCCGCTCCTTTCCGTCATCGGGGTTTGTCTGGGCGAGTAGAGCTCCTAATGACTCTTCATGAATTGTGAGGTAAAGAGTCAACGGAATCCCAAGAGTTGGCGGTACCAAGACCGGGGGATTAACTAAGTATGCCTTAATTTCAACGAAGGCTTGCTGACACTCCGGGTCCCACTTGATCTTGGCGTTCTTCTTCAGAAGCTTAAAGAGAGGCTTGGCTGCCTTGGACAGCTGGGATATGAAGCGGGCAATGTAATTCAACCTGCCCAAAAGACTTCTTACTTCCTTGACTATGGAAGGGGGTCTAAGTTTAAAGATGGCTTGGACTTTCGTGGGGTCAACTTCGATGCCGCGACTACTAACCATGAATCCCAATAGCTTCCCTGACTTTGCCCCGAACACGCATTTGGCGGGGTTTAGTCTCAGCTTGTACTTCCTGAGGCGTTCAAACAGCCTTCTTAACACAACGGTATGATCCTCGCCATATTTGGACTTTGCTATCATATCATCCACATACACCTCTATCTCATTGTGCATCATATCATGGAATAGTGTGACCATTGCCCTCTGATAAGTTGCTCTAGCATTTTTTAGGCCGAACGGCATGACCTTGTAACAGAAGGTGCCCCAGGGCGTGATGAATGATGTCTTGGCCTTATCCTGCTTCCTCATGCGGATTTGATTGTAGCCAGAGAAACCATTCATAAAAGAGAACCGCTCAAACCCGGCAGTGCTATCACCAGGACATCGATATGAGGTAACGGGAAGTCATCTTTGGGGTAAGCCCTGTTTAAATCTCGATAGTCCACACAGACCCGAACTCTCCCGTCCTTTTTCATGACGGGGATAATGTTAGCAATCCATTCTGGATACGCAATCACCTCGATAAATCCTACTTTGAGGAGTTTCATCACTTCTTCCTCGATCTTCTTTGACAGCTCAGGTTTCGTTCGCCTAAGTTTCTGCTTTTTGGGTCGAATGGTAGGATCAGTCGGCAACGTATGCTCCACAATGCTAGGGTCTAGCCCTAGCATATCAGCGTAGGACCAAGCAAAGACATCCTGGAACTCCCTAAGGAGCTCAGTTAGCCTAAGGGTTTCCGTCGATGATAGACTTTCACCAATCTTCACCTCCCTGACGTCCTCTGAGGTTCCTAGGTTTATCGGGACAGTACCTTCTGCCGTAAGTGGCCTAGATTCTTCGTATCGATCCCAATTACACTTGACCTCTTCCAGGTTCTGCTCCTCGTCTTCCCCTTGAACTTGGAGGGTGGCCCCCTCTCGAGGACCCGAGTCATTTAACAACCTGACATGCATGCTTGGAATGGTATGCCTGAAATGCCATGAAGATGGTTAGTTGACATATAGTAGAAAGAGCTTATGCATGATGAGTTTCTTCGGAAGACGTCTTAGAAAAATGAAAATTAAACCCGAGAACATGGGGTGGGAGCTAATCCTCATATCATTGGACATCATTACTTCCCAAAAGTTTGAAAACTAGGAGACGTGTGGGAAATTAGGTCTCATGGCTTTTCTTCTTTTCCCATTTCTTTTCTTGTTCTTTTCTTTTCTCTCATTTGGATCGTCATCGACCGATTTGTGGATCCCACACGTCCCTTTTTGATTGATTTTGTTTTTATCTTGATGATTTTTTTTTCTTTTTTAACTAATATCGTTAGAGGAAAATAGACGGTTGAAAGCGCGAGGCATCTATTATGTGGTAGATGCATAGGAGAGAGATAGAAATCTCTTTACTCAAGGGCGAGAATGTCGCCGTCGATCAACTCGATGATGACGTTGACATAGTCTTCTAGGAATAAATCGCCCAAGTTTGGCTCTTTCGTCGTCATGTCGACTACCTCGTCCTCCAGCCATTTGGACGTCTCGTTGAAGAAGCGGCTTAGGGGACTTTCGAACACCTTCCCCTTTGCCTTCCAGGCGCTCGACCCCAGATATTGGCCACTCAGGGCTATACGTGTCTTTCGATTGCCTGCGCTACTTTGATGGTGACCTCCCTCGAGCTGATATCGATGACTCGGCTCCGCTTTACAGCCCAAACCATTGCGATTTTGTACGGTTACTAGACTAATCGGTTCACAAATTCCCTGAGCGTGTTTCCCCAGTCCACCCCCAGGGATGTACCCATGCTTCAACAACACTTCGCCTGCCATAATTGATGGTGAAGAGAGGTCAGGGGCTCTTATGACAGAACCTGCCGGTACGTGCATAATGGACATTTTTTCTATACGTGGAAGCTTAACTCTTCTCCAGATGAAGGTTCTATCTAGGGAATAGCATCTATCTGGGCTGTCAGGTGGTCGGTCTCAGAGTGAATGGTGGCCAGCTTATCGTTTACTACCATCCTGACCTTCTGATGTAAACTTGACGGGACTGCCCCGGCCGTGTGAATCCAGGGTCTTCTCAACAATAGCCCGAACGACGAAGAGATATCAATAACCTGGAAACTAATCAGAAATTCAGTGGGGCCAATAGTGATTGATAGCTCGATTTCCCCTGTGACCTCACTTTTGGCGCCATCGAAAGCTCGGATGGTGGACTTTGATGTTCTAATTGATTCTTCTTTTACCCCTAAACTCCTAAGAGTGCTCAAGGGACATATATTGAAAGCGGACCCATTATCCACTAAAACTCGGGATATTCTCTTCCCGCGGCACGCGGTCGATATGTATAGTACCCTGTTGTGTCCACGCCCTCCGGCTACGAAGTCTTCATCAGAGAAGGATACTTAATCCTTTAATAGGATTGAACCGACGAAGTTTTCTAGTTGGACTTCGTTGATTGTTTTAGGGACGTGAGCTTCATTGAGCACCTTTAGGAGTGCACTCCGGTGTTTTTCAAAAGTTTTGAAAAGCTCGAGAAGGGAAATCTGCGCGGGCATCTTTCTTAATTGTTCCACAACTTCGAACTCGCTAGTTCTTACGATAGCCAGGACCTATCTAGTGTCCTCCTCCGTTACCCCTCTCTTTTCTGCGACATTATCTTTATGAACTAAACACCTTCCAGAACGGGTGATAGCGTCCACATTGCCAGTGCCGTAATTCCAATGAGCTTCCTTGGGGTTATAGGGTTCGGTTGCGGGGAGAATGATTACCAAATGATTGTCCTTGGTGATTCTGATGCTGGGGGAGTTGTCGGCTTCCTCTGTGGCTTAAGTCTCAGTTCCACCACCCTTCTCACGTGTGACGTCAAACTCAGCAAGGTTGATTACGAGCGGGGTTGTTCCTCCCACCATGCAGATAGACCCATTCAAATATAACTCCTCTGAATTGTATCCCTTTCTCGGGCTGGGCAGACACGTAGAGGTGGATCTAGATTTGGAGAGTCGAAACTCCTCGTTCATTCTCCTCAAGAATTGGATCGCATTTTCCGTCCTCTCCATCTTTGAGCCTCGAGTTCGATCTTGCTGCCAGGCCCACTCCATTCTTTCTAAATCGCTTGCCAAGTGAGCGAAAGATTGATATTTATAGGAGCATATAGATATAGCGGCCTCATGGGGCATGGCTTTCGTGAAGCATTCCATTAGTTCCTCCTCTGTTAATGGGGGGTATACTTTCGCAGCGAGCCTTCTCCATCTACACGCATAGGCTTTAAGTTTTGCTCATATTCACCCAGCTCTTCCATCTCTCCGACGCCATCTACGTTCAGTAAATACCCTGTAGGAACATCCCAGATCTTCCCTCTTGTGGCTTTCAGCGAGAATTGGTCTGAATCCAGGTTGATCCATGCGTAATATCCTGAGAAGTGATGACTGCCGATCTCGGCGATAACACCCATGTCGACCAGCTTAGTTAAACAAGCCCTTTTTTGGCCCTTAGTGACTTTCTTCATGTCGTGGATATTGCGAAACCATAGCTAGTACTGCCTCCATCCTAGGTACATCAATCAGAAATTCCAAGTCACCTCCCAAATCGACGTCGAATACGGCGTTGACGGTGTGTTCAGGTAGGGGATTCTGCTGAACATTTGGTCTTGCCCCGTCAAACTCCAGTAGGTTATTGTCGATAAGAGCTTGTACGTCGTACTGCAGGGCCCGACAATTATCCACGTTATGCCCCTTCTCACCCATGTGGTATACACACGCTTGGTTTTCATCGAATCCGGGGAACCTTGGTGGCTTTGGCCTTGGCGGTTTCTTGGCTAGTAATCTAGTCTCAAGAAGTTTGGGGAGTAATTTCGACATTAAAACTGGGAGTGGTGTAAATGAGGGAGGCCCCCTCCTCTTAGGCTCATGATTCCTTTGATTTGCCCAAGAAGTGTTTCCTTGGGTCGGGGTCGAATCTTCGAACTTTCTAGGCTTCAGAGGGTTGGAGACAAAGGCTACTTCAGAATTTAGTTCGCGCTCCTTCTTTATCGGAAACTGTCGCTTAGGGACTGCTTCTGATGCCCGCCTTTCTCGTATTGCCCATTCGTTCCTTTCAGCTACTTTAATCAAGTGCGCGAAGGTCTGACACCCAGAGGTGTTTAGTTTCTCGAAGTAATCGTAAGGTAAGGCCTTCAAAAATATATTTACTAACTCCTCCTCGGGGATCGAGGGTTTGACTTGGGTGGCCAACGCTCTCCATCTTTGCGCATACAAGCGAACGCTTTCGTTTCTTCCCTTGGTGGTCTGAAGCAGATCCTCCCTCGTGGGAGTGGTCATCGTGTTAAACTTATATTGACGCAGGAATTCCCCCGCGAACTCCTCCCAGTCATTTTACATCTGAATATCCAACTCCACGTACCAAGACAGAGCGGCGCCGGCCAGGCTCTCTTGGAAAGTGTTGATAAGCAGTGGTATGTGGTCTGAGTACTTAGCCATCTTATACAGATAATACTTGAGATGAGTTTTGGGACAACCTGTCCCGTTATATTTTCGCAAAAAATCTGGTTCCTTGTAGTCCGCCGGGACTTCAATCTTCGCAAAGGGTGTGATCTTGTCATACTTGGACAATTCAAATCCCTGACTGGTTAGACACTCCTCTATCTTAGCTATCCTTTTGACCCCTTCGTCAACTTTGACGGGTTTCTCCCTTTGTCTCTCCTCCAGATCGATCACCACATGGGATGCTTTCGGTGGAACTTCGGGATTAACTGCTGGATTTGCCCCAGTGTCAACCCCGCCAACGTCAGAGGTAGTGGGCGTCGTCGGGTTAGCAGCCTGGTTGAGATCAAGGGGCGGAGCGGGCCTATCATTAGCCGTGACCCGTGCAGCTCTCATTTCAGCCATCATCTCCGTCTTCAATTCAGTCATTCGATCCATTCGTGTTTCCAGATTCTCCAGGCGCGAACCAACTTGCTCCCGCTCCATGCGAGCCTGTAGGCGAGCCTGAGCTATAGTCCTCGTGATTGAGGATCACCTGATGCGATGGGAAAACGAATTAGCATATGGGGAAAAGGAATCGAGACAAAACCCATAAAAACCCTATTTAATTTTATATTTTCCTTTGACGAAACCGCAGCGAGTGACATCTGTTCTATTCAAACAAATGGACGTATATTGCCCTCAACAAGATTTCTTCGGAAGAAATTATAGAATTAAAGGGGAACAGATAGTGATTACTCGAAATGCCTCTTGCATATTCAATAAGATTCGACAAGGTTCAGAAGTTACATCAGGGAAATAGATTCCTATACATCATTCTAAAGAGATCGGGAGAATGAGGAATCTCTACTTAGAAGTTCATACAATTAAAAAGGGCTTAATGGAATATGCATCTAATCCTCGATGGGTACAATCTCGAGACGAAGGCGCTTGTTCTGGCGGTCTAAGGACTCGACTTGACGGAGCGCTTCATCTCTTTCTTGAGCAGCCTTCTCAGTTAAAACATCTTGGAGAGTCAACTTGTCTGGTAAGGTGGGAACGACTACTTTAGGTAAGGCTGGTAAGGCGAGACACATGTAAGCCTCAGATGTATGGTGCTCCTTCATATTCCCTTCGAGCTCAGACCTGTCCACCATGGTAACAAACGTCGTACGATAGTCACGCCAAGTGTGGATTATGTCGGTGACCATCTTGTCCAGTTGAGCCTTTCGTCCTTCAGTAACCTCTTTGTGATAGTCCAATGCGAGAGGATTGGCTTCGAGAGGGGGAGGGATTTGCTGAATGGCGCGGAACTGACGGATCACCCTAAGTGGGTAGTATGACGTGATTCCCGTCAATCCCAGCAAAGGAATGACGTTGTCGAATCCGTCGGCTAGGCAAGGGTTAGGAGACACAAGCCATTTGACATACCATTGGATATGAATGGGGACAAGAGACTTGAGATAGTTGAGCCACCTAGAGAACGCCCAACAAGGAAAAAGTTTGTTCTTTTCAAAGAAACGGAGTAAACGGTGAGAGGAAGGGCTAATTTGTGAGATTTGTATGTCAGTGGCGAATTCCCTAATGTGAGATATCAACCAGACCTGAAGAAGACCTATAGGCGCTCTAAAAGTACCATTACTCGACTTCTTGAATTTCGAAAGAGAGATGAACGTTTCGCCAAGGATTAAGTGAGAGAATTTCTTACCACTACACACTTAGAGTACGATGTGGATGACAGAAGGGGTCATGCTCTTATTCGTATATGGAAAGATGACGAATCCAAAGAAAGCTAGGATAAAGACCCTGGGGATTTGCGTTCCAGATTCTACGGGTAAACCTGAAAAGAGTTCATCGAGGAATGTTATAGGAATAACGTTTGTTTCCCTTGAGGATGTTTCGGATGAGGGTGGAGCTGACTTTCAAAAATTGGCTAAGCAATGACACTGAATCGACATCGATCGGAGGAGTGGCTAAACCGAAAGTTCCGACGGGGCCTATCATGGCATCGTACTCCTCGAGGGTCGGGGTGAGCTCGCCTTGGCCTATCACAAAGGAAGTGGATTCGGGACTCCAGAAATGTGACAACGCCTAAACCATGGCGATTCTTGCCTCCAGATGTACCAAGGATGTGAGATAGCCTATCTTCTTCTCCACGTAGCTCTTGTGGACGGATGGAAGTCGCTCCCACATGTTAACTATCGCTCGTGGGAAGTGTGCAATTTTGATCTCGGGTGGACTCATTCTCTAAATCCTGTTGAGAGGCATTTATGTTAATCACCATCTGCTTTTGGAAGAATTTGCAGTTAATTGAAAATTTCGAGAAGGAACGAAACTTACAAACCGTTCGCGGGGAGAAGACATGCCAAACACATAGATCACGCACATGTGGACTCGTGGAGTTTTTTTGACGCCTAAAGGGTGAGATACCTAAGGCTTAAAGGCTCCCTCCTCGAGTTCTAGAGAGGGTAGATTCCATTGCACAACTATCGTTGCATTGGGACCCAATCCATAGTTCGAAGTGAGCGGAATTGAAAGTGGATTACCCCATGTTTTTCCTCATGGAGATTCCATTTCTAATCCCTTCTATTGTTTTCCTAAAAGGGGCGCCCGGGGTTTTAGGCGCGGTTGTGTGTGTTTTCAGTGTCGTGCTAAAGCGATAGACATGCAACTTATTTAACAATCACCACTTCAATATAAAATATCCACACGATCATACATTCCTACGCCCAACCTGCGTAAAACAAAGTTAATCACAGACTACTCCCCTTATCACTCCAGTCTGCAAAAATATGTAACACCTATCGTAAGCGGACTTACCTCACCTTCAAGAGCGCCTGCAGGGTTAGAAAAATCACTCAACATTTTAATTACGGCCTAAGTCCACCTGGAAACCAGAAACCAGAGATTCTGGGTTCGATCCCCAGTGGAGTCGCCAGTCTGTCGCAACCCGTATTTTTTCATTTATCGGAACGGGCTAATGGATTGTCGAAAAGGGCCCCCACTCTGCGATGTGGATCATGGGCTTTCTCGACGCGTGCCCTCCCAGGTCCATACCAAATCGCAACGGGAGTTGAATTTTACGCGCGTGGTTTTCGACGATAATAGTCGATCGCGTTCGACCTTGGTGTGGTCGTAGTGGCATGTGCTATATGTGCATGCATTTGGAGTCGCCACCGGTTCTTCTTGGAAGGTGGACCGGAAACCTCACTGATCGATTGGGAGAGATCGATCAGTTCTGCGGAACCAGAGATTTTGGGTTCGGGAACTTGGTTACGTTGATGTCATTACCAACGCCCTTTCGGTACCTAACGCCAGTGATTTTCCTAACTAAGATTTCATACATGCGCTATTTTGGGTGAGGTAAGTCTGATTCGGGTGTTTCATACAGATTGGAAGACTAGTCCCATCAAATCACAATCAATATAAGGAAAGCGCAATCAAGTGCATGAATGAACCACATCAATGCACATCAATTCAAATCAAGGGCCTCCTAATATAGCCTTAAGGGCTTAGGGAAAGTGTGATTTGGGACCAGGGGCAGACTGAGAAGATTTGGGAATGACTTGCTCGAAGGGCGAGATCGTCAATTTTTGGGAGGTTTGGGTGTTGAATTAAACAAAATAGGTCATGGCCAGTTGATCGTGGCCATTTCCTGTTTTGGAGATTTTTCTTGAATTTTTCGGGAATTCTCGAGAAACGATTTGCCTAAAGGGTAAAATCGTCATTTCTGAAAGAATCGAGATTTGAAAGACCAAAAATAGGTTTTGACCAGTTGGCTGTGGTCATTTCCTATTTTTTTGGATTTTTTGGGATTTTCATAATTTATGTAATTTTTTGGGAAGACTGTTTGACAAAAGGGCAAAATCGTCATTTTTGGAAAGATTAGGGTTTGGAAGAACCAAAATAGGCCATGGCCAGTTGATTGTGGCCAGTTCCTATTTTCTGGAATTTTTTGAAATTTTTCTGAATTTTTCTCGAATTTTTCGTAATTCTCTCATATTTTTTATTGAATTTTTCAGTTTTCGATTTATTTTATTTTATTTTATAAAATAAAACTATTTTCCGGACTGGGTTGGACCCGGCCCGCGCCTCTCGGGCGCCCGGCCCGACCATAAGGGTCGAAAACCGGCCTAAAAAAATGGCGCTGTTTTTGTTTTTAAAGATTTTTCTATCTTTTATCTATTTTTTCTAATTTATCCGAATTTCTGAAAATAGAACCCATCGGATGGTCTCTAGTCTGCCATGTGGCGCTCTACGGTGCGTCGGATCTATATTTTAGTAAATTTTTAGAAAAATGCCCGATCGGACGGACTTGAGAGTGACACTTGGCACTATCTGGACCACCCGATTATTTTTTCGAAAAGCCCCTTATTAATCTCGAAAATAAGAGATCGCGACATCTGGCCCATCTGAGACCGTCGGATCGATTTCATTTATTTTTTTTATTTCAGAAAATCATTTATAAACTATGAAAATCGCCAGATCGTGACACGTGGCCCATCCACGGCCGTCCGATCTGGGTTTTGTTTTTTTATTAGAAACGGACCCCACCGAGCTCGCGTGGCTGCCTACGTGGCATGCCACGTTAGCTCTTTGACCCGTTTACCCCCCTTGGCTCGCCGAAGAAGACGACCAGCGCCTCGCCGGAACAGTCATTGTTCCGGCGAGGTAGCCGGAATCTTCGCCGGAAAACGCGAACCGAGGTGAAACCTTAGTGTTTTTCGCTCGTTCTTGCGCCATTAGACTCCTTCGGCTCCCCACATCAACATATGTCAGATTAAAGGCCGAGATCACGCCGGGAACCGGCGAACTGAACGCCCACAGAACCGATTTCGACGGAAGCTTTTCGCGGAAAATTTTTTCGTCCAAAACTCGGCTTCGTTCGTTCGAATAGCATCCTACCGAAGCTTAGAAGCTTACCTGGGGCCGTTTCAGGCCCGATGGCGGCGGTGCTCCTCCATGGCACTCTCGGTCCGAACCGAGTAGGCGAGAGATCCGAGCCAACATTTTTAGTGTAAACCAATGCAAAACAGAGAGCAAGCAGTACTTAGAGCCGGATCTAGTCAAGATTTAACATGGGACTCGTACGATAAACGGCCGGGGAAGACACAACCGAGAACCAAGAACAAAATGAAAAGTTTGGCATTTCATCAAACACATGGTGGGCATGAGAGATATAAGCATTTAAGCTAGATCTATGTGTGTTAAATACAAAAGCGAAGCAATAGAACATTCAGACATCATTATAAGCACTGCAAAGGACGACAACATGCATTCGGTTCGGCTCGGTTTAGTCGAGAACCAAACCGAGCCAAACCCCACAGAATGTTCGAAGAAGAAAAACAGGGGAGATAATGGCCTGGGGGTAACCGACCTGCTTCGATGGTCAACAGCGGCTGAAGCTCTTGAAAGGATGCGTTCGGAAGTCCAGAAGCTCGACGAGGTTCGCTCGTGTTGGACTCGCTCGAAGTTCTTTCCTCGTTCGGATTCTCGGCCCACTCTGTTTTGAACGTCGGAAGCTCAACGGCGGCTCTCTCTCTTCGTTCCCTATCTCTCGTTTTCTCCCCCCAGGTCTCTGTGTGTCCCCTTGCGTGTGTATATCCCTGCCCTTTGAAATCGCGCTCCTCTCTCTTCCCCCCCGTTCGCCACCGCTCTCTCTCTCTCTCTCTCTCTCTCTCTCTCTTCCTCCTTCCTTTTTCCCCCGCGATTCCCCCACGTACTGCCCTTTTTTCGACATCCTCTAACCGTCCTCCTTTTCTTGCCAGCTCACTCAGCTCATCTTCTGCAGTAGGCGACAAAACGGAGCAACGTTCTGGATGTTTTTTTTGCCAAGGCGACGTCGCGCGGTGGTGAACGAAAGGGATAAGGGAAACGCGCGTGAGTGCTGGTGCGTGTATATGTTGCAGACCCAGATCTATTGGGTCGGGTCGGGTCCGATCCGGCGGATCCGGTTTCGACGATTTCATCAAATCAGGCCCCAATTCGACCCTTTCTTGTGAAATTGAAGTCAAAATTGGGTTTCCCAGCATGATTTTCGTGTAACATGGGTGTTTTAATGGATTTTTGACTTGGAATTTAATGAAAACCCCAATTTTCGCGGAAGATCCGAAATTCTTTTTTTGCATAATCGAAAGCCCAAATGACCAAATTGACCTAAATCAAGGCCACCACTAGATTCGGCATGGTGTAATTCATAGGGTAGGGGTGTTTAATTTTCATGGGTGTCTCTTGGAATGATTTAATTTTAAGAATTGCAAAGCCGGGGACTAAATTGCAAAGAATTAGTGCAATCGAGCCATCTTTGTCAAAATTGACCAAATTGGAGGTCTAATCGACCCAATTGCACTTCAAGGCTCTATATCCAAAAGTCATAGCTTATTAGAGCTGGAAATTGAAAATTAAAAGACTCAAAGAGAAATTTTCGTGCTCGATTCGGGTTTATGTTCGTGAAGGAACATAGTGACCCAAGTTGAATTTTCGAGTCTTAACAAGACCAGCTTGAAGAGGGAATTAAAATAAAAGTATTGACTATTTTTGTACATTTTTCTGAACACGAATGGTATTTTTATGATTTTTTTGGGTATTTTTATCATTAAATAAGTTCGAAAAAATATTAAAAATTACGAAAATTATTTTTTGTTCAAAATTGGTTCCTAAGGCTAGGCCAAGGCTTTCAAAGTTGATTTTGTAATTTTATGATTTTTTTTGCTATTTTTAATTAATTTTAAAAAGTAAAATCAAAATAAAATATGATTAAAAATCAGGTGTCAACAGCTGCCCCTCTTCGAGAGTGAGCCCGTCAGGGGTCGCTTTCAAAGATAAAATGACACCTGAGTCTTAACCGACTCAACTGGAAAAAGGAAAATGCCATGACATCAGACTCTGAGAAGCCCATAGATGAAAGCTCAAATTAATCCCCGGTTTGCTTTGCCAACTTGAATGTGGGCCGGAGAGGGAGAAGTTTACCTGAAGCTCACCTGTCAGATGCTGTGCTTGCGGAATCTGAGGGTTCGTTGTTGTGCTCCTGGGGTGTCGAAATCAGAAGCTCACCGTTTTTTTTTTTTAACCTTCGTAGCTTTTGACTCACTATACCAGGTTTTTGAATGTCTTTTCCGTGGCTACTGGCTGCACTCCATTCCGAAGGGTGAGAGCTTCGAGGCATGGCTATCCGGCGCGTGCTTAGTGGAAAAGACGGTCATCGTATCTCTAGGCGGCAAGTCGCGAGCGTTATGGGCTCCGATCTTGAACTGTGCTTTGAGACACCTTTGTCGTAGATCCCTGTCTGGTGGGATTTGGGGTGGAAGAAATCTTCTGAAGCTGAAGATTGGCGAACCGATCCGAAAGATGACAGATCCGCAGCTACCAACTTGTGAACACTTGCAGAGAGATTTATCTAAGTCATCGTGCTTTCGAAGCGGCAAGAGAGCCTTGTGGGCTTTAGTCTTGGGTCGGCTTCTAGGCACCGATTTGCTCTAGGGGATCCTGTGATGCTGACTAGCGGGATCAAAGGGGATTTCTTGTCTGAGAAGGGTTCCCAGGACGAGGGTTCTCCACGTCCGATGGGATTTTTCGGATTTCTTTTTGAAAAACGATTTTCCATGACGAGGGGTCTCCAAGTCAGAGGGGATTTTCTGATTTTTTAAAAGGAGATTTCTTTGACAAGTAGAGGGATTTTTTTTCTTGTTCTGAAAGAGGATTCCATGACAAGCAGAGGGATTTTTTTGTTGAAAAAGGATTCCATGACAAGCAGAGGGATTTTTTTCTTGTGTTGAAAGAGGATTCCATGACAAGCAGATGGATTTTTTTTTTTGTTTGAAATAGGATTTCCCATGATGCCGATTTTCAACGTCAGATGGGTTTTTTTGTTTTTTGTTTTGTTTTGTTTTGTCTTTTTTAAGGGTTTTCCATGACTAGCAGAGGGGATTTTTTTTTCTTTTGAAAGAGGATTCCATGACAAGCAGAGAGATTTTTTTCTTGTTCTGAAAGAGGATTCCATGACAAGCAGAGGGATTTTTTTCTTGTTCTGAAAGATGATTCCATGACAAGCAGAGGGATTTTTTTCTTGTGTTGAAAAAGGATTCCATGACAAGCAGAGGGATTTTTTCTTGTGTTGGGATTCCATGACGAGCATAGGGATTTTTTCTTGTGTTGAAAGGGGTTCCCATGACTAGCAGAGGGGATTTTTCTTCTTAGTTTGAAAGGGGATTCCATGACAAGCAGAGGGATTTTTTCTGGTTTTGAAAAGGGTTCTCCCATGATGACGATTTTCAACGTCAGATGGGGTTTTTTGTCTGTTTTTTAAAAGGGTTTTCCCATGACTAGTAGAGGGGATCCTGTTTTGATGTTGTCAAAAATTTTGTTTGGACAAAAATTTCATTTGTATATGCTAATGATGTAGGAGGTCATCCAAAACATCTTGCAACATAATATGACGATCAAAGCTCCTTTTAGGAAGGATTTTGAATTAAATGATCTGAGATCGCCAAAAGGGTTTTGTTAAAACGCCGATTGGAGTACGCTCATCAAAGAGGGCTCCTCACCATTTTTCAGGAGGTTTCATCTCACTTCCTCTCTTTTTGAAACACTCAAATTCTCTCTCTCGAGCCTATGTTAATGGTTTCGAAACTATTCGCAGTTTGATTGATCAGAAGGGGCTTTTAAAGGACTGTAATGTTGGGTTCGGTCAGTGGTTTTCAAAGGGGACTCGTGGTCGAGTCGAGGCCAATGAATTGAAAATCTTCATCATCTGCTTCGGGTTTATAAGTCAAGAACCCTGCAAAAAATGAGAAATAAATAGTCTTGTGTTGACACCTGATTTTTGACCATTTATTATTGTGATTTTTATTCTTTAAAATTAATTAAAAATATCAAAAATAGGTCATAAAATCACAAAATCAACTTTGGAAGCCTTGGCTTAGCCTTAGGAACCAATTTTGAACAAAAAAATATTTTTTGGTATTTTATAATATTTTTCGAATTTATTTAATTATAAAAATACCCAAAAAAATCAAAAAAATAATATTTGAGGTCACAAAAATTATGTAAAAATAGTCGGTATTTTTATTTTTATTTTATCTATTTTCTGACCTCATAAAACAGTAAAATTCAGATTCGATTTTAGGTGTTCTCTGATCACCGTAAAATCGAACTTGGCAAAAATATTAGCAATAATTAAAAGGGAAAAGAGTGAAACATCATCATTTAAAAGAAAAAAAGCAAAAGAAAAGTATATGTTCAATCAATAATTTTATCTCTCCTTTTCATTTTTTTATTTTATCTTCCCTCTCTTTCCTTTTTATTATCATTCTTTGTCCTTCTCTCTCCCCACGGCCGCTCCCTCTCTTTTTCTTTTTTTTTTCTTCTTTTTGTGATTTTCCACGACACCTTGGCCCCGCCGGCTAGTCTTCTTCTGCTTCTTCTATTCGTGAGCCAAGGGGACCTGCGCGCGGTGGGCTTCTTCTTCTTTTTCATTCGCTCAGCAGAACGCCCTTACCGAACCACTACACCTCACCCCATCCACCACTGTCGCAAAGAGGAAAAACCAGCAGCCCCGACACTTCAGTCCTTATTCTGTGATGCGTCGCTTTCGGTTGGCTTCTGCTCGAGCTAAGCTTGCCATTGTTCCGAGCCCGAGCCGCGAAGAGTCTGGCCGTGAGAGACTCCTCCCCATAGACATCCGACTACCTCATCTCCTCCTTGATGTTTAACGCGACCCCCATTCCCCGACCACCTCGAGCCTTCATCCTTCGTCGTGCCACCACCGTATGACCGTTGTTGACACCTGATTTTTGACCATCTATCATTGTGATTTTTATTTTTAAAATAAATTAAAAATATCACAAAATGTCGTAAAATCACAAAATCAACTTTGGAAGCCTTAGCCTAGTCTCAGGAACCAATTTTGAACAAAAAATATTTTTGGTATTTTTTTAATATTTTTCGAATTTATTTAATTATAAAAATACCAAAAAAATCAGAAAAATACCGTTCGTGGTCAAAAAAATACACAAAAATATTCAGTAATTTTGTTTTAATTTCCTATTCAAGTGTGACACTTTAAATCTTGAAAATTCGGCTCGGGTCACTATGTTCCTTCGCAAACATAAACCCGAACCGAGCCTTAAAAAATATAATAAAATAAAAATAATAAATAAATAAATAAAATAACAAAGAAGGGGATAGTGTCCCACAAAAGTTGAGGCCTAGTTATCTTTGTCTACACAGAGCATTCCATTACACATAAAATAAGAGCAAAGAGATGGTGGGAAATACTAAAATACACGGTCAAAGTCTGAAAGGTTGAAGATGGCAAACAAGCCATCGTGGAGCAAAAAGAAAAAGTTGTGGGATTTGTGGTGGTGCCCAAGTCATCCAGAGAGGGGAATTGAGGAAGGGGATAAAAAAATGGAAAGGGCTGTGAAGTAGGGGATCCAGGATTGTTGCCGTCCTCAGGTAGTGGGGAGTGGTCCATCCGCAAAGGGAGAGAGCGGCGCCATTGTTTGCAAAAAGAAAGGAAATTGGAAGGGGACAAAAGAGAGTGAGATTATAAAAAAAAAGGAGAGGAGGAATATGTGGAAAAAAAGGGTTCCACAAGGAACCAAGCAAAAAAAAGGAGAATAAAATAAGAGATAAAAGAGAAAACAAAAAAAGGGAGAGCTCGTGGGGGTGCAGGAGGAGAGGAGCTGGTGAGGTTTCAAAAATGAGAGACAATGGGGAGTAAAAAGAAAAAAGAAAAAAAGGGAAGCCAGGAGGGAAGGCGAGAACAGGAAAGAAAAAAAAGGAGAAGCTTGTGGACGAAAGGTATGGGCAACCATGCGATAGTGGATCGGTCGTCGTCGTCGCGGCCAGCCTCGCGGGCGGGCGGCGACTGGCAATGGCGAAGCAAGCTTGGATTCGCGCAAACCTGCTGATGTTTAATGACGGCCCGCGGTCGAGTTTCAGAAGAGAGATAGAGAAAGGTAGAGAACCAGAAGAGGGACATGGAGAGCTTGTGGAGGAAAGCTCGTGGGAGCTTGGAGCACCAGATCCGACTACACGCAAGCACAGTCCGTTGAGGCGAACCGAACCAGCGATGGGTGACCAGATCCGAGGACAGCGACGGGCGAACGGACTCGACGGCGCCAACACGCAAGCAGACCCAACGGAGTGGCGTCGTGACGAACAGGTTCCGACAGCATGACAACCGTCGACAAACAACATTGAACGACTTCATGCCGCGTAAGTCCAGGGAAGGAGTGCGTGTAGACCCACAGTCGGCATCAAAGATGGCTGGTCATCCCTGGTCCAGAGGTGGCGCGACGGCCCACTTGCAAGCGGTGCGGCGTTAGCCTGTGGTTGGAGGCCACCCTCGCTAGTGTGTGGGCTTGAGCTTGAAGAAGGATAATATATATAGTTTTTGAGTCGGGTCACGGTTGTGCTTGGCGGTCCGACGAGTCGGCGGACGTATTCGACGGGAGCGGTTTTTGGCGGCGGTCATCGGCGTTGGCGTTGGCGGGCAACGATCGAAATGGTGAACGACGAGCGTTTTGAGCTCACTGTGATGTCCATGGAGGAAGTTTGTTGAGAAAAGAAATGGGTCTCGGGGAAGAAAACGGAGACCACCTCTTCCTCCATCCGGCTCACCTGGTCACGGCCATCATCATCATCAGCATGGCCACTGCCTCGCAAAACAGAGGGAATCGAACAGAGAGAGAGAGAGAGAGAGGAGAGGAGAAAGCAACAATGGATCCGAAGCTCACGGAGGTCTCCCAGCAGTTCGGTTGGTTCAAGGCTGCTCTCGTCAGGAACGACTTCACCACCTGCACTTGCCTCCTCTCGCAGTTGAAGATGCAGGTGGCCGTATTCCTCCATCTCCTCAAGAGTACCCCATTTTAGGTCTCAACCTGTTGAGACTCCTTGTGCAGAACAGAATAGCCGAGTTCCATATCGAACTTGATTGCTTTTATCTGTCGCCCTGGAGAACCCTTGCATCAAGCATGCTGTTGAGTTGGAGCAATCTTTCGTGGAAGGGGCCTACAATCGTGTTTTGAGTGCTAGCGAGAAAGCGTATGACTAATGTTGACACCTAAATTTTGATCAGAAAATTTAAAAATAGTCGATATTTTTATTTTTATTTTCTGACCTTATAATTAGTAAAATTCATGTTCGATTTCATGTGTTCTTTGATCATCATAAGATCGAATTTGGCAAAAAAAAGTTAGGGATAATTAAAATGGAAAAGGAATGTTTGACCCATGATTGTGTTTGTGCCTTTTTACGTTTATAATTATTTTATTTGTATTTTATTTATTTTGTGACCCCTCTCGCTCTCCCGCTCCCGCTTTTTTTTTTCCCTTTCTCTTCTTTCTTTTTTTCTCTTTTCTTGGCCGAGAGGACGAAGACCCGAGGAAGCCGTCGAGGCCGAACTGACCACCTCCTCCCGCTCGCTCGCCATCATCACCATCAGCCTTCATCCTCCCCGACCATCGTCCGTCCGTCACGCCGTCGCCGCGCCGCCAAACCGAGCTTGACCGAAGCTCCCGAACTCTCGTCGTCACGCCCAGAGAAGAACCGAAGCTAACAGACCATCCTCCGAGCTCGATGACATCATGAGGAAGCCTGCGTACCTGTCAGACTCGCCGGAGATCACCCAGAAATGTGAGTTGAGTCTTCGAGCTTCATCCTGGCCTTCAATGGCATCTCAAGCTCCACTCATTCGTTTTGCGACTTATTAATCTAGAATCGGTCCTTATACTTCCCTGATCATTTTTGCCTTTGACTGCATGCGGTTTTACGGGATAAATGCTCGAGTCGACCTCCGATGTCCCCCGACCGGCCGCGAGCTCCACAAGTCGTTCCACGCCAAGCCGAAGCTCCGTGATGATCAGGTAAGTCCTCTGCAGCTCATAGGATGCTTCCCGATAGCTTACGCTAGCCGTGCAACGTGTAGAATGGTTAGAACCAAGCTTCGCCGGAGGTGTGGTGTCGGCCGAAGATGGCGAGTTGATTGCTTGGTGTCCTGCTATGTTGAGGTTCGATTATGTGGTAGAGGACATCGAGTAGAGTCTATTGGCGTTGATTTCGTACAATTTGGACGTCGGAGGGCCGAGATATCGCCCTCCGACGAGGCGCCGGCGAGGGAATGCCGGCGCCGGTCGTCTTCCCCGACGAAGCATTGACCGGTCAACGCTTGTTGACCGGTCAAAGCTAACGTGGCGCTGACGTGGCAGCCACGTGGCGGCCACGTCAGCGCGCAGCAGTAATAAGAAGTATAAAACAAAAATAATAATAAAAGAATCTGACGGTCCCGGGAGCGCCACGTGTCTCAATCTAAGGCGTTCGTCCGAATTCGCGGAACGACGTCGTTTTGCTCACGGGGAGGCTGGGCCGGGTCTGGGTCGCGGATCCGGGCGTGGGCCGGGTCATCCGACCCGGTCCGAATTTTTATTATTATTATTATTATTTTTAATAAAAAAATAAAAAAAATAAAAAAATCAAAAAAAATCAAAAATTCAATAAAAAATAGAAAATCATAAAAAAAATTCAAAAAAATTCGGAAAAATTCTAAAAAAAATTCTAAAAAATTCCAGAAAATAGGAAATGGCCACATTCAATTGGCCATTACCTATTCCGGGTTATTTGACCCCCCGATCTTTCCAGAAATGACGGTTTTGCCCTTCCGGAAAACCGTCTTCCAAAAAAATTCTAAAAAAAATCCAGGAAAATCCCAAAAAAATAGGAAATGGCCACAGTCAATTGGCCAAGGCTCATCCCGGGTGTTTTGAACCCGATCATTCTTAAAAAATGATGATTTCGCCCTTTGGGCGAATTGTCTTCCAAAAATTGACGATTTTGCCCTCCGGGCTAAATCGCCTCCAAATCTTCTCATTTTACCCCTGGTCCGAAGTCGCACCTCCCTTAAGGCTTTATGGTTATACTAGGAAGCCATTGATTTGAATTGATGTACATTGATGTGATTTATTTATATACTTGATTGCGCTTTCATTTAAATTGATTGTGATTGATAGGAACAGTCTTCAAACCTGCATGAACTCTTAGCTAGGAAAATCACTCGCGTTAGGTACCGAAAGGGCGTTGGTAATGACACCGACGTAACCAAGTCCCCGAACCCAAAACCTCTGGTTCCGCAGAACTGATCGACCTCTCCCAATCGGTCAGTAAGGTTTCCGGTCTACCCTCCAAGAAAGACCGGGTGGCGACTCCAAATGCATGCACAAGTTGCACATGCCACCACGACCACACTGAAGGTCGAAAGCGATCGACTCTTATCGTCGAATCCTTTGAAAATACTCCCGCCGTGATTTGGTATGGGCCTGGGAGGGCCCGCGCCGATCCAAGGCCCGCGATCGGTAATCCATTAGCCGCGTCCGCCTTTCGGACGGGTCGCGACAACTAACTGGAGGAAGGCGTCACGGACGGTCCGATGGAGTTGGCGGCACAAAAATTCTCACGAAAAAGACGCCAGCTCTTACCAGTCCCGAAGTGCATGATCGGGATGGCACTCGCGCTCCGGTCCCCGACGATTCGAGCCCATCATTGATGGTCCAGCGGTGGGCGAACAGATCCGGTGTTTCTGCGAGGAAGTCGACGCGAGGCTGAATAGTGGCGGCGGCATGATGAACGAGTCCGGACAGGGAGTCGAGCGAGGGCTGTTGGCTTCGAAGGAGCAGAGTCGCCGTCGGGTTTCGCAGAGCAAAGGTGACGCGAGGATGAAGACGATGAACAGTGATAATAACGTAAGTGGGCTGTTCGAGTGGGTTGTTGTAAAAAAAGAGGGTCCGGCTAGTGGGCTTGGCTATTTTATGTTAAAGAGTTTAAAGGGTGAGCGTAAGGGAGTTGGGCCAGTAGTCTGAATTAGAGGCCTAATTCGTACAAACAAACTATTAAAAAAATAATAAATAATAAAATGGGGCTTGGGCCTCTTGTTGTGTCCGTCGGGCCCGGAGGGTTTCTTCCTATTCGGGCCTGATCAGGCCTGATGGCTTGATCCAGATCCGAGTCCGGAGCCCGACCCGAGCTGGTATTAATAATAATAATAAATAAAATGTGTAAAAAAATCAATAAAAAAAATCGATCAAAAATACAAAAAT
Source organism: Rhodomyrtus psidioides (assembly GCA_021437785.1). Classification (NCBI taxonomy): domain Eukaryota; kingdom Viridiplantae; phylum Streptophyta; class Magnoliopsida; order Myrtales; family Myrtaceae; genus Rhodomyrtus; species Rhodomyrtus psidioides. The sequence goes on from JAILYB010000039.1 coordinate 2,122,872, forward strand.
ACAAAAATCTTTTAAAAATATGAAGCGGTGTCGTTTTGATCCTTGTGGTCGGGCCTGGCGCCCGAGAGGCTTGGGCCGGGTCTGACCGGCCCGGGAATAGTTTTAAGTATTAATAAAAAAAAATCAAAAATCAATTAAAAAAATAGAAAATCATAAAAAACTCAAAAAATTCGGAAAATTCAGAAAAATTCTAAAAAATTCCAGAAAATAGGAAATGGCCACATTCAACTGGCCATGACCTGTTCCGGGTCTTTTGACCCCCGATCTTTCTAGAAATGACGGTTTTGCCCTTCCGGCAAACCGTCTTCCAAAACAATTTCTAAAAAATTCTAGGAAAATCCCAAAAAATAGGAAATGGCCACAAACAACTGGCCAAGACTCATTCCGGGTGTTTTGAACGCCGACCCTTCTTAAAATGACGATTTCGCCCTTTGGGCGAATTGTCTTCCAAAAATTGAAGAAAAATTAAGAAATTCCAAAAAATTTTCAAAAATGGGAAATGGCCACAAACAACTGGCCATGGAATATTTTGGGTAATTCGGTATCCAAAGCTTCCAAAAATTGACGATTTTGCCCTTCGGGCTAATCGCCTCCAAATCTTCCCATTTTACCCCTGGGCCGGGTATGACCGTCGACCGCCGTCCAGGAGCCACCGGAAGAGCCGAGGAGCTTAAATACCCGATTTTGGCGCCGAAGACCGTTCGGGCCGTACCGGCTCCTACCGTTGATCCCGATCCCCCACAGACTTCATCTCCGACCTCTAGGCATCTCATAGTCCTGTCGTTGCCACCGAACGCCGCCGGAAAAGGTGAGACACACCTTCAAGCTCGATCTCAGCCTTCAATGGCATATTAACTTTCATTTGATCGTTTCATGAACGGTTGATCTAGCATTACTCCTCGTGTCCCACTGCTCATTTTCCCTTTTGACTGCGCATGATTTCGTTGAGTAAATACCCGAGTTGGCCGCCGACGTCCTTCGATCGGCCGTGGGCTCCGGAGCTCGCTTCTGACCAAACCGAAGTTCCGCGTGGCTCAGGTAAGTCTTCTGGAGCTCTTAGAATGCTTCCTAACAACTTATATTAGTCATGTAACGTGGGGAATAGCTAGAACCATGCCTCGCCGGTGATATAGTTTCGGCCGGAGATGGCAAGGTAGTCATCTGATATTCTGCTACGTCAAATTTCTGATATGTTGTAGAGGAGATCCATACGAGTCTAATGCCGTTGGTTTCATGTAATTTGGAGTTTTGTGGGCCAAGTTATGGCCTTCCGACGAGGCGCCGGCGAAGGGTCGCCGGCGCCGATCGTCTTCTCCGGTGGGCCTGGTCGTCCGTTGACCGGTCAACGCTGACGTGGCATGCCACGTCAGCGGGTGGGGGCGGTTTAGAAATAAAAATAAAACAAATCCGACGGTCTGGAAGTTGCCACGTGGCTCAATCTGGGGCGTTCGTTCCCATTGTGCGAAACGGCGCCGTTTTGTGGGTAAGGGAGGCGGACCGGGCCTGGGTCGCGGGTCCGGGCCGCGGGCCGGGTCCAACCCGGCCCGGAAAATATTTTTAAATAAATAAAAAAAATAAGAAAATAATAAAAAAATAATAAAAAATTGAAAAATCAATAAAAAAATTCGGAAAATTCTAAAAAATTCTAAAAAATTCCAGAAAATAGGAAATGGCCACATTCAACTGGCCATGACCTGTTCCGGGTCTTTCGACCCCCGGTCTTTCCAAAAATGACGGTTTTGCCCTTCCGGCAAACCGTCTTCCAAAAAAAATTTCTAAAATTTCTAGAAAAATCCCAAAAAATAGGAAATGGCCACAATCAATTGGCCAAGGCTCATCCCGGGTGTTTTGAACCCGATCATTCTTAAAAATGACGATTTCGCCCTTTGGGCGAATCGTCTTCCAAAAATTGACGATTTTGCCCTCCGGGCTAAATCGCCTCCAAATCTTCCCATTTTACCTCGGTCCTAAATTACGCCTTCCCTAAGCCCTTATGGCTATACTAGGAGGCCATGTGATGTGAATTGACGTGCATTGATGTGATTTATTTATGCACTTGATTGCGCTTTCATTTAAATTGATTGTGATTGATAGGAATAGTCTCCCAATCTGCATGAAACCCTGAATCAAACCTACCCCACCCAAAATTGCGCCTGCATGAATTCTTAGCTAGGAAAATCACTCGCGTTAGGTACCGAAAGGGCGTTGGTAATGACACCAGCGTAACCAAGTCCTCGAACCCAAAATCTCTGGTTCCGCAGAACTGATCGATCTCTCCCAATCGGTCAGTAAGGTTTCCGGTCTACCCTCCAAGAAAGACCGGGTGGCGACTCCAAATGCATGTACAAGTTGCACATGTCACCACGACCACACTGAAGGTCGAAAGCGATCGACTCTTATCGTCGAATCCCTCAAAATAATACTCCCGCCGCGATTTGGTATGGGCCTGGGAGGGCCCGCGCCGATCCAAAGCCCACGATCCGCACCCTTGTGCGGGGGAAGGCCCGCGATCGGTAATCCATTAGCCGCGTCCGTTATCCGGACGGGTCGCGACAGCTGGCGACTCCGCTGGGGATTCTTGCTCTAGAACATATGATTCTAGACCTCAAGTGGACTTAGGCCGTACTTAAAACGCTGAGTGATTTTTCTAACCTTGCAGGCGCTCTCGAAGGTGAGGTAAGTCCGCTTATGGTAGGTGTTATATGTTTTTGGCAGATTGGAGAAATAAGGGGTGTAGTCCGTGATTAACATTGTCTTATGCAGGTTGGGCGTAGGAATGTATGTTGTGTGGATGATTTGAAGTGCTGATTGATAAACTGCTGTGCATGAATTGCATTATGATGATCACAACACGTGGACACACACAACCGCGCCTAAAACCCCGGGCGCCGCCTTTAGGAACACAATAGAAGGAATTGAGAATGGAATCTCCGTGAGGAAAAACGCGGGGTAATCCACTTTTCAATTCCGCTCGCTTCGAACTATGGATCGAGTCCCAATGCAACGATAGCTGTGCAATGGAATCGGCTCTTTCTAGAACTCGAAGTGGGAACCTTAACCTTAGGTGCCAAACCCTCTGATTTTTAGAAGTTCACCATCACTTGTCTCATGCGCATGTCTTTGGGCGGTTGGTACACCTAAAACCGCACATAAGTCGACGAGTTTGGTTGGTAAGACTCTCTATCCCTCAGATCTATTACAGTTCATATAAATATAGGCATTTCATTCATTGCATTCTGGTGATTAGATTAAATGCCATTTCAAGGATAGATGTGTGTGTTTTTCCCAAACGTCCTTGATAGAAGACGAAGAGGATGATATCCCATGACAAGCACCGAGTGAGCAACAAAGGAGCCTACTATGGACATTATTGAGATATCGTCCAATGAAGATGACGAGTTGGGGCAAGTGATCCGGAGGTCACAGATCGAACTTGGGGCATCCTTAAACGTTAGGATCACATTCCTTTGTTTCATTTTCCATTACTAGTCCTCTTGTATAGGGTTTATTTTTATCGAGGCTTTCTCTATCTCACCCCTTAGAGTGATTGTATTAGGGACCTATTGGTGTATACATTTAGATGGAACTTGGTTGTATTTCTTTTGACGGGACATGGGAATGTGATAGTGGAATTTTCTCTAATCATCCGAATACTCCCAAGTCAAGTTTATAATTCCTTTAGAGGAAATCAAAATTGGAAATCTTGCATGACCTTTTTGGTCGTATAGGGTAATCCAACCCCAATTTCGCTAGAAGGAATTATACACTTGAATTGGTTCATGCATGATTGTGCGCCGCTGGTAATCCACGATAATTGACCGAGAATATCGGCGTTGTTTTGAATTTAATGACGAGATAGATGTCCAAATTACTCTCGTTCTTAACAAAATGGCCTTGATTTGGATGTCGTATCTTCAATTAAATTTAAAACACGTTATTATGCCTCGTACTTTTGAGTAATTCGTTCCTTTCGAAATTGATCAAAAGCAATTATTGTGAATTACATTCCTTTCAATAGTATGCTTTCTTTCGAAGAATATTGATAAAAAACTTTTCGCGCAAGATTAAAACCCTTGTAAAAGTTCTTGTCCTTATTAATCATGGGTAAGCATAAGATTGAAAGGGGTTTTTGCTTTCTTTTTCAAATTATTTCTTCTGATTCTGTCTTTTCATTTGCAGGTAAAAAATAGGTAACAGAGAGAAATCTTTTCCTGGATAAGTCTGAGGCTATTCTTTCATCTGATCATGAGCGAGTTATAAAATCCATATTTGCTCGACTTATTGATATTATGGTTCGGCTCACCTAAGTTGAAGATGTTCGAACGCTCGAAGAAAGGAACCATGCAGAAGTTAAAACACACACGAGAACTTTCATTTATTTTGCTCAGCGGAGGGTTTTCAGAAGCAGGTCATACAATTCGGGGTGGAAAAGTAAAGCCAAAGTGAGCCCTAATTAACGACACAAAGGAGCCCAACTGACCCTCCATGTTGTTAATGCTCTGCCCGTACTCACGACTTCGCATGTCCTGGTCCGCGAGCTTGAGGAAAAGGTTTCTGCATTCTCCCTTAACCTCAGTGACCTTGACCTCGTGTTCTTCGGTGATTATTTCCAAGTCCCGAACTAATCCATTCCCGTGAGCTATGTCTGCGGTTATTTTGTCGAGCCGTTCTTCCTGCCAGTCGCTTTGCAGCCTCAATAGGACATTGTGGCGGTCGTGCTCGCCAGCGGTCAGGGATAGGGCCAATTGATCCACCAGTTTTCTCCTCTCGTGAAGCAACGTCGCGACCCTCTCATTGGCAAACTCGACGGCCTTTTTGTGACTATCGGCCAGATAGTTGGTCAGCACCAAATGATCAGACCGATCCTTGTAACGAGCCCGCAAGACGCGAGCCACGAGAACCTCCCGATCAGCAACACGGTAGGCCTCTAAGGAGTGTGCAAAGAGGGTCGGGAAAGTTCTATATTCCCTCCCCAGCGTAGTACCTTCGAGGGAAGTGGTATCTAAGTCCTCGAGCAGGACACGGATTTCATCCGCGGTTGCAGAATGATCGGTTATGTGCGCGTAACCGCGACCCAATAGGTTATAAAGCTTTTCCCACTGGGCCAAGACATCAGTCGAAAAAGTGCGCACGGGAGAGGAGGCCATTTGTGTTGGGTTGGCTTGAGAATAAGACGAGGCTAATAGAGAGATTAGAAGGAAGAAGCTGATTATGCGAGAACGCTAACCTGCCATACGTTAATCCCTCATTTTATAGCAACTCAAGGATGATGAAGGGTCTCAGTAATAATGCTGGTGGAGCCCAGTTAGGGGGTAAAGCGGGAGGTCCCCTCACGAGAACCATTGGATTCGTTTAGGTCCGCGATTTCCGGCTTATCAATTAAAAGATGTAAAAGATTTGTCGGGATCACCATTATTAGAGTTAGGTGGGAGGTAAGCCCAACTATCGAAGAAAGCCCTAACAGGATTTAGCAGTCCCATCACGTTGAAAAGCTAAGCGCGAAATTCAAGGTCTTGAGGGGGAACGTTTGCCTAATGATGCTTGAAGAGCGTCCCCTGAACATACAAAGTCACTCGAAGAAAAATTTATAGGAAGTGAGCATACAGGAGAGAGTAGAGAACTCTGAGTGGGCAAGAACCAATCAAACATTTCTCAATCCAACATATTTAAGAGGTTACTGTCAGCTGCTAGAGGCGACTGACTCAAAAATCTCAGAAATTGAACTACTGAGGGATCTCGAAGATTCCAAGACCAAGTCTAACACCAAAACCATGGAGCCCAACACTTCTGGCAACGGAAATCAAAATCACGGCGACGACGACAACGACATCCACGATGCTCAACTCGGGAAAAGAAGACGTCCTTACCAATACTCTCAGGAGGAAACCCAAATGCTGGAAACCCTCTTCAGTAAAAGCCCTCACATGAAAAAGAAGTGGAGAATTGAATTGAGCCGGGAGTTGGGGATTAATCAGTCGAGGATCCAGTTTTGGTTTCAAAATAGGAGATCTAAATCGAAGGCTCAACGCAAACGTCAGGTGGTCGAGATTTTAAAGGAAGAAAACCAAAAGCTGCGAACAGAAAACATGAGGTATGAAAAAGCTCTCAATATTACCGTTTGCCCTCATTGCGATAACCTCATCGCCCGCGGTGAGATATTCCCCGATAAGCCTCACGCAATGATTGAAGACGTTCATTTACCACCCTACTCCCTCGGGGCATCCCCTGCTCAACCAGATTTTGCCGGAGTCACGCATGAGCAGGATGATCCTACGAAGACGATACAAATGCCTCCTGGGGGATGGGATTTGCGTCTCTTTGATTGGAGTTATAGTTTCAAGGAGCTGGATGTTACCGCCGACCAGCTCAAAGCATATCAGCCTCATGCACAACAATTTTCGATAGGGTCGGGTCCTGCTGGAGATGAGTTAATCAGTCGTCAAGCCATCGATGCAATTTTGGGCCACGATAAGAGGAGGTTCGCTTGGCCCCCTGAACTGCATTCCAGATTCCTAGACGTGGTTCACCAAATGGGGATCGATTCAGCAACTCCGACGCGCATATTTAAGGCCATGAATGTACCGGGGCTCAGTAAGGAACTGGTCAGGAATCACCTTGCTGCCTACAGAAAGCTATTAAAACAGCGTCGAGCGGAGCTAAACCAGGAGGAATCCATCTCGAGCTCAAAAGCTAGGGGCGACCGCCATTGTAATGCTCAGGTATCAAGAGATACCCGGCCAAATCTAAGCATCAATCAGGCTAGCAACCCGACCACCGGCGAACTGAAAAATGATCAGAATGTCCTTCTGGGCTATTTCAACACTTTTCAAGAGCATGTGTCACAAGTACAGCAAGTGCGCACTCCTCCATTCGAGCAGCAGTCGGCTGGTGCTCTGCCTGCCGCTAGTCAACCCACAACAGACGATTTCTTCGATGAGGGGCTCGATGCCTTGTTCAATCAATGGGAAGCTGGCATGCTTGGACAACCATGATCTAGCACCTGACTCGGGGCACGATGGGTTGGTCGCTACGATCACCCATAGAAAGAAGAACATGTTCACGAGTGGATCACTCTTTTTATCCATTGTAAAGTTCCTATGGGAACATTTTTCTTTAATGGCTATAGTTAATTATGTATGAAAACCAACGCTATCGATGAACATCGTCATGCTCAGTTGCGATGATCCCTTGTTAGATTAAGTCTGAAAGCAGGGACGGTCTTTAAATTTTGAGTGGCCACGAACTCATTCCTCACCAAGAGCCCAGGATGTTGAAATGAAGAGTAACAGCATGCACAGGGAAAATGCCACTTTCGTTTGAACGATGAAAAGGGGTTGAGAGAAGGTCATAGCGTTAATTCCCATGGAGCTAAATGAATTAAACGGAGTCATTAATTGCGGGTCCGCCGCTGCTCCCCACCTTCTCGGGCCTAGCAAATCATAAAAGGCACCGAAAGATTGTAGACCCACCACTTTGAAGACTGAACTAGGGGACGAGCGCAATACTCGATGAAACCGAATCAATGCAAGAGAGTTTGTGATCCTGTCACGAGGAAAAAGAAAGGGGAAGACAGATGAGGAGTAATTGCAGGGTCTCGGGAGGAGCGCTTGCTTGCTGGTCTTCATATGCAGCCTGAAGGATGGTTCTAGGACACGCACAATCACTCGAGAAAATTTCTAGAGTGAGCAAACACATAAGAGCGAATAGAGAAAGCTGAGTGAACTAGATCAGCCCGAGATACTCCGATCCATCATGTTTAAAAGCTATTCCCATCTGCTAGAAACGCTCGACCTGGACATTTCTGAGCACGAACTGCTGGGAGACTTTGAAGATCCTGGAGCTGAACCCCGCCCGAAGGCCATGGAGATTGACTCCTCCAGTGATGAAATTCTAGGCTTCAGCTACGAAGAAGGAGTATACAATGATGACCGGAGTCGGAAAAGGAAGCAACTGCAACGCCACACTCCAGGCCAAATCCGAGAACTCGAAGCTTTCTTCAATGAATGCTCCACCCCAAGCAGACAACAGAAAATTGAGTTGAGCCGAAAGTTGGGATTAGAGCTTTCGAAGGTCAAGTTTTGGTTCGCCAACAAACGAACCCGGGTGAAACAGCAACACGCAGACCATGAGTTACTGGCCCTGAAGGAGGAGAATGAGAAGCTTCGAGCTGAAAGCGCGAGATATAAGGAAGCTCTGACCAAGGCCGCCTGCCTTAATTGTGGTAATCCTGTTGTCCTCGGCGACGTGTTCCTCGATGAACCATCCCTGTTGACGAATAACGCTCAGCTGTTACCGCATTCTCCACAGCATTTTCCGACACAGCCAGATACCGTCGGAGATCTGCATGAGCAAGTCAACACCATAGAGTCAACACCAACATCCTTTGAGAAATGGGACATGAATCATCACAGGTGGAGTTCTCCCAATGACGAACTCGCTGTCGCAGCCAGCCAATCCAAAGTCGGTGAGTCCCTCCCTGGACAACTTTTGAAACGACTAGATCCCGTAGAGAATAGCTACCGAAGTATTGACGATATTTTGGGTGATAAGAGAACAAGGTTTTACTGGACCTATGAACTTCACACCAAATTTGTTGATGCAATTCAAGAGCTGGGAGTTGATTCGGCTAGCCCACTACGCGTACTCGAGATTATGAACGTGCCAGGGCTCTCTAGAATTAACGTTGAGTCTCACCTTAAGTACTATAGGAGATTGCTAAGGGATGGAAGGATAGCGTTAAACCATCATAAAGCCGATTGGAGCTCAAATGCTGGGCAGAGTTACAACCACGATGATTGGAGAGCCGAGAGCACCCAACCGTGTTTCAGCAATGACGAGACCAGCAGTCGTGTCAGCGACTCCTCTAACCCAAATCAGAATGCTCCGCCGAGTTATCTCAATACTCCTCAAGAGTATATACCACAGTTCCAGCACATAGGGATTCCTCAGTTTGAGCGCGAATCGGTCATTAATGCTGTCCCTGAAGCGGATCTGGCATTGGTAGAGAATGCACATATAAACCTGCCGGTCATTGGAGGAAGTTCCAATTCGAGGGGTCAAATTGCTCATGACGAGAGCAAAGAGAGGAATCCCTCGCCTGCAATCGACGACACCCAATCGGGGCACCAAGGGCTAGAAGGAACAGGTGATTTCCTTGATGAGGAGCTGGACACTTGGATCAATACTCTTCAGGAATGTATGTCTCAACCCCAACAGGGCAGTGATGAAGGTTCCAGCTCAAAGACTCCAGTCCCTCACAACGAAGGCAATGAAAGAAATCTGCCCCCAACAATCGTTGATACCCAACTTGAACATCAATGGCTTGAAGACCCGAGCAATTTCCTTGGCGATGAGTTCAATCTTTGGCTCGATCAATTTGGAGCCGGAGGACCATCGCAGTGGTGACGCAAGGCCGGTGATCAAACATCTGATGCAAGGCATGGCTACTCGATGAAAAATTCTTAGAGAGAAGGGGTTGAATACTCCTATTGAATATGTTGTTGATCGCACTGTAAGGTTCCTACGGGAACATCTTTCATTAATATCTAGAACTAATTGCGCGTGAGTGTCAACATCACCCTTTGAGCATCTTCAAGCCGAGGGCCGTGGATTAATCGCTTAATCCGTGGAGCAAGTTCCCCGAGCAATGACTATCACCCGCGGAGCGTAATGGGATCTACCCCTTCAATACGAAATACGTTTGGCCGCGAAGCCACCTATTTGGTAAAACGATGTATCGTTCCTAAACGATCTTCAATCAAACACCGAAGTAATGTCTCCTTTCTTTTCCTTCTCAGATGATAAACATGGATAAAGCACTCAAGGAGCCATGCGTTCGAATAGCAGAACAGACGTTGCCTAACTGGGGGCAGATGAACCATTGATGTTGCAAACACTCCAAGAATGGATAGGCGGATTTGATAGATGTTGTTCATATCAATACGCAACATCAGAATGTGATGAAAATCAAGAGTAAAGTTGTATCGTCCCAACTTGTCTCGAATTTGGGAATATGAATTGACACTTATTGCTTACCCTTGACAGGGGAGTCGCCTTGCAGACGAACAAGTTCTTACATCCCATGTACTACTCGACCAAGGGTAGGATGTATCGTTTCGATTTTTGGAGAATTCGTGAACATACAATGATATGCTTCTTTTAAATTTGCAGGGATCTGCAGCTGCGACGGACAGGTAAGTATCCCTTTTCCCAGTTAGCTGGAGATAAAAAATGTCAGAATCTTTTCAACCGCCATAAAGATTTTCCAATGCGTCGATATTCATGATTTAAATCGGGAGGTTACCTGAAGCATGAATAGAACATGTACGGTACATCACCAAATCCCCTCGATGGATAAATTTTGGGAAAGAAAGAAATGAATTTTTCCAAATATGATTATTTGTCAAATCATTCAAAAGGGAGTTTACTCAAAAGAGAGGCGAGCCCAGTCCAAACACACCCTACATACACTTGAGAGACGAGGGAAGTGAATCGGATAGCAAAATCTGTACCTACGGAGGTAGGGACCATTCGCAGCGATTACATGGGTTGGGACGACGGAGGCATTCGTTTCATATCCCCCAAACACTACAGGTGACCGTTGATAACCCCTTTGAACGACGGTTTTCATTCTTAACCCTGTCAAGAACCACCCCACATCGGGGCAAAATGTAGATGAGTCCAGCGGCATCAGGAGAAAATGGTTAGAAATTTTCTTGCTCGGACTAACATTAATCTTTGTGTGTTGTTTATATGGTAATCCAAGTGCCATAGGATGACGAGAAGCATTCATTTCTCTATCACACACAATGAATCCTTTGCACAGCCAACTTGAGCCTGCAAATTCATTTCATGAACCCATTGGTGATCATTCCAAGACGGATGCAGCACCACCTCAAAAATGGAGGAGTTCAAGACTCAGGGATTACAAAGAGGATTCTGGGGCTGATATTTAAGGCATGTTTAGACTTTCAGACATATGTCTGACATGATCCCATCAAGGATAAGAAGAATTGGGATTTCAAAGAAAAAATAATAATCCCTAGCATCAAGAAAAAGCAAAGTGCCTGGTAAAAGCAATGCCGATGCTCGTGAAAACTGTTTGATTGATCCCCAATAAAGCCTAGTTGGGAAGACAGAAAAACCCATAAAGGAGTCAGATCAAGAAGACTGCTCCCCAAATGATGTCAGCCGTGGTGTAAAAATACGGACATAATTGTCAATCTCTTAATACCACAAGAGACGTTCTCTAAAGGACTTGTGCACACCTCAAAAGCGGTTGCACACCTCAAAAATGGAAGATGCATAATGGAAAAAGACATGTGACAAATTTGCAATGATCACCAATGTCAAACCCCTCATGAATTCTGGGCCAAAAAAAAGCTTTTTTCGGTCCCCAATCCTACCAATGTTACAACCCCGAAACAGTCTTCTCTGACTAAGACACTTGGGTTAATATATAGCTTAGCTCGAAGAAGTACGAGCAAGACTATTTCTTTCTCATTTTGCAGGGTTCTTGACTTGTAAACCCGGAGCAGATGGTGAAGATTTTCATTCAATAGCCTCGACTCCAAAGCGGGTCCACCTTGAAAACCAATATCCAAGCCCAACATTACGGTCCCGTGGAAGACCTCCCGACCGATCAAAATGTATGCACTGCGAATGAGCCTAAAACCTAGGCACAGGTCAGTAGGGAATCGAGTGCATCCCCTATAAAAAAACCACTATCGCAAAACAGGTGAGAAGACCTCATTGTCTAGAAATATTCCAATTGATGTTTTGAACAAACTCTTTTTGGAATTTTCAAACTGTTGATCCAGATTTTCCGTGCAAGGGATTTGTGATCACATTTGCATGTTGCAAGAATGCTTTGGATAACCTCCAACATCAAAATGCACATTTCATGACTAAAACTTAAGTCATAAAATTTTGTCAATTGGACAATTATTGTCTTCCCAAAGATTATTAACATTTTCTTGGTGAAGAAAAATCTTTTAGGTTTGAACTTTCTGCAGGATACCTGGAGAACCCAGCTCCCAGAATGTCGCCTCAACAGACCCAAGTCCTAACATGACGTGGAGAACCCTCGTCCTAGGACCCATTTTCAAAAATATCAAACAGTCCTAGCATGACGTGGAGAACCCTCGTCTCGGGACCCCTTTTCAAAATTCAGGCAGTCTCATCGGACGTGGAGAACCCTCGTCATGAGACCCCTTTTCAAAATTTAGGTAGTCTCATCGGACGTGGAGAACCCTCGTCATGAGACCCCTTTTCAAAAGAAAAGTCCTATCAGACGTGGAGAACCCTCGTCTCAAGACCCATTTTCAAAATATCAAACAGTCTCATCGGACGTGGAGAACCCTCATCATGAGACCCCTTTTCAAAATTCAGACAGTCTCATCGGACGTGGAGAACCCTCGTCATGAGACCCCTTTTCAAAATTTAGGCAGTCTCATCGGACGTGGAGAACCCTCGTCATGAGACCCCTTTTCAAAGTCAAAAACAAAGGTAGAAACCGCCTGAAGGGTCAATTCAAGGTAGATACCGCCTGAAGGGTCAGCTCAAGGTAGAAACCGCCTAAAGGGTCAAAACAAAGGTAGAAACCGCATAAAGGGTCAAATCAAAGGTAGAAACCGCCTAAATGGTCAAACAAAGGTAGATACCGCCTGAAGGGTCAAATATGGTAGAAACCGCCATAAGGGTCAACTCATTGGTAAATACCGCCATAAGCATCGACACAAAGGTCCGATCCACCATACGGATCAAAATCCTTGGCAAATCCCAAAGCATGGGATGCGCCTTCCTTAGGTTCCTACTAGTTAGGAATCCCATGATGGTATGACCTACCATACAGGTCAGAGCTTAATCTCCCTAGGATATTCTGAATAACGAATCCTAGGTATCTTCTTGAAAGTCGTCGCAACCGGCAGCATCCGACAGGTGAGCTTTAGGTAAGCCTCTCTCACTCCGGCCCATGTTCAAATTGTTAGAGCAAACCGGGGATTAATTTGAGCTATCATCAAAGGGCCTTAAGGATTCAATGTCATAGCATTCCTTCTCTCATTTTCCCAGTTGAGTCGGTTAGGAATCATGTGCCATCTTATCTTTGAGAGAAACCTCTAACGAGATTCCTCTCAAAGAGGGGCAGCTGTTGACACCTGATTTTTGACCATTTATTATTGTGATTTTTATTCTTTAAAATTAATTAAAAATATCAAAAATATGTCATAAAATCACAAAATCAACTTTGGAAGCCTTGGCTTAACCTTAGGAACCAATTTTGAACAAAAAAATATTTTTTGGTATTTTATAATATTTTTCGAATTTCTTTAATTATAAAAATACCCAAACAAATCAGAAAAATAATATTTGAGGTCACAAAAATTATGTAAAAATAGTCGGTATTTTTATTTTTATTTTATCTATTTTCTGACCTCATAAAACAGTAAAATTCAGATTCGATTTTAGGTGTTCTCTGATTACCGTAAAATCGAACTTGGCAAAAATATTAGCAATAATTAAAAGGGAAAAGAGTGAAACATAATCATTTAAAAGAAAAAAAGCAAAAGAAAAGCAAATGTTTAATCAATAATTTTATCTCTCCTTTTCATTTTTTTATTTTATCTTCCCTCTCTTTCCTTTTTATTATCATTCTTTGTCCTTCTCTCTCCCCACGGCCGCTCCCTCTCTTTTTCTTTTTTTTCTTCTTTTTGTGATTTTCCACGACACCTTGGCCCCGCCGGCTAGTCTTCTTCTGCTTCTTCTATTCGTGAGCCAAGGGGACCTGCGCGCGGTGGGCTTCTTCTTCTTTTTCATTCGCTCAGCAGAACGCCCTTACCGAACCACTACACCTCACCCCATCCACCACTGTCGCAAAGAGGAAAAACCAGCAGCCCCGACACTTCAGTCCTTATTCTGTGATGTGTCGCTTTCGGTTGGCTTCTGCTCGAGCTAAGCTTGCCATTGTTCCGAGCCCGAGCCGCGAAGAGTCTGGCCGTGAGAGACTCCTCCCCATAGACATCCGACTACCTCATCTCCTCCTTGATGTTTAACGCGACCCCCATTCCCCGACCACCTCGAGCCTTCATCCTTCGTCGTGCCACCACCGTATGACCGTCGACCGCCGTCCAGGAGCCACCGGAAGAGCCGAGGAGCTTAAATACCCGATTTTGGCGCCGAAGACCGTTCGGGCCGTACCGGCTCCTACCGTTGATCCCGATCCCCCACAGACTTCATCTCCGACCTCTAGGCATCTCATAGTCCTGTCGTTGCCACCGAACGCCGCCGGAAAAGGTGAGACACACCTTCAAGCTCGATCTCAGCCTTCAATGGCATATTAACTTTCATTTGATCGTTTCATGAACGGTTGATCTAGCATTACTCCTCGTGTCCCACTGCTCATTTTCCCTTTTGACTGCGCATGATTTCGTTGAGTAAATACCCGAGTTGGCCGCCGACGTCCTTCGATCGGCCGTGGGCTCCGGAGCTCGTTTCTGACCAAACCGAAGTTCCGTGTGGCTTAGGTAAGTCTTCTGGAACTCTTAGAATGCTTCCTAACAACTTATATTAGCCATGTAACGTGGGGAATAGCTAGAACCATGCCTCGCCGGTGATATAGTTTCGGCCGGAGATGGCAAGGTAGTCATCTGATATTCTGCTATGTCAAATTTCTGATATGTTGTAGAGGAGATCCATACGAGTCTAATGCCGTTGGTTTCATGTAATTTGGAGTTTTGTGGGCCAAGTTATGGCCTTCCGACGAGGCGCCGGCGAAGGGTCGCTGGCGCCGATCGTCTTCTCCGGTGGGCCTGGTCGTCCGTTGACCGGTCAACGCTGACGTGGCATGCCACGTCAGCGGGTGGGGGCGGTTTAGAAATAAAAATAAAACAAATCCGACGGTCTGGAAGTTGCCACGTGGCTCAATCTGGGGCGTTCGTTCCCATTGTGCGAAACGGTGCCGTTTTGTGGGTAAGGGAGGCGGACCGGGCCTGGGTCGCGGGTCCGGGCCGCGGGCCGGGCCCAACCCGGCCCGGAAAATATTTTTAAATAAATAAAAAATAAGAAAATAATAAAAAAATAATAATAAATTGAAAAATCAATAAAAAAATTCGGAAAATTCTAAAAAATTCTAAAAAATTCCAGAAAATAGGAAATGGCCACATTCAACTGGCCATGACCTGTTCCGGGTCATTCGACCCCCGGTCTTTCCAAAAATGACGGTTTTGCCCTTCCGGCAAACCGTCTTCCAAAAAAAATTTCTAAAATTTCTAGAAAAATCCCAAAAAATAGGAAATGGCCACAATCAATTGGCCAAGGCTCATCCCGGGTGTTTTGAACCCGATAATTCTTAAAAATGACGATTTCGCCCTTTGGGCGAATCGTCTTCCAAAAATTGACGATTTTGCCCTCCGGGCTAAATCGCCTCCAAATCTTCCCATTTTACCTCGGTCCTAAATCACGCCTTCCCTAAGCCTTTATGGCTATACTAGGAGGCCATGTGATGTGAATTGACGTGCATTGATGTGATTTATTTATGCACTTGATTGCGCTTTCATTTAAATTGATTGTGATTGATAGGAATAGTCTCCCAATCTGCATGAAACCCTGAATCAAACCTACCCCACCCAAAATTGCGCCTGCATGAATTCTTAGCTAGGAAAATCACTCGCTTTAGGTACCGAAAGGGCGTTGGTAATGACACCAGCGTAACCAAGTCCCCGAACCCAAAATCTCTGGTTCCGCAGAACTGATCGATCTCTCCCAATCGGTCAGTAAGGTTTCCGGTCTACCCTCCAAGAAAGACCGGTGGCGACTCCAAATGCATGTACAAGTTGCACATGTCACCACGACCACACTGAAGGTCGAAAGCGATCGACTCTTATCGTCGAATCCCTCAAAATAATACTCCCGCCGCGATTTGGTATGGGCCTGGGAGCGCGCGCGCCGATCCAAAGCCCACGATCCGCACCCTTGTGCGGGGGAAGGCCCGCGATCGGTAATCCATTAGCCGCGTCCGTTATCCGGACGGGTCGCGACATCTTGCTCGTACCTCTTCGAGCGATGCTTAAAATCATTTAAAATCTACGTTAACTCAAGTGCCTTAGTCGAAAAAGACTTTCAAGGGTTGTAACGTAGGTGAGGATTGGGGACTGAGGAAGGACTGTTTTTGGCTCAAAATATATGAAAGGGGTTTGATGTTGGTGATCATTGCAGATTTACCACCGATCTTAACCCTTGGATTGATCTTCAGAAAGCACCCTCGTTGCTCAAGGATGGTGTAGTGGTCACTTGGACGCGCCCCGACTAGGGATAACCTCATGACTTGATTCCCAAGTAGATTCCACTGGGGATTAACATTTGGATATTCTGGAATCCTTTAGATGATTTATAAATACACAAGAATTTCAATGTGCATGTATGTATGCATGAAATGTATGCAAGAATCTCAAATGACTCGGATTCCTTGAGGAAAGAGTGCCGCTTGGGGCTTCTGATTCAATCATGGATAATACTTGTTGAGGGCATCAGTGTTTACAGGGTATCCCAATTCTATTCCCTCTGTGTTTAGAAGAATTACAGCCCCTCAAGGTAGCACCTTTTTAACCACGTACGGCTCTTCATAATTCGGGGTGAATTTGCCTCCAGGATGTTGCATGCTCGGGAGTGTCTTCCTGATGACAAGATCATTGGCCTCGAATGTCCTCGGCCGGACTTTCCGGTTGAAGGATTGGGCAACTCGCTTTTGGTATGCCTGGCCACGGCAGATTGCTTTTAATCTCTTCTCATCTATCAAATTCAACTGCTCATACTGCTGTTGGACCCAATCCGCCTCTGCGAGCTCGATTTGGGAAAGAATCCTCAGTGACGGGATTTCTGTTTCAACCTGTAGGACTGCTTCCATACCATATACCAAAGAATAAGGCGTTGCCCCGGTAGAAGTTCGAATGGAGGTCCGATATGCCATCAATGCGTGCGAGAGCCTTTCATGCCAATCACGATAGCTTTCGGCGGTCTTAGCTAGAATCTTCTTGTTATTCTTATTCGCCGCCTCGACCGCTCCATTCATTTGGGGCCGGTAGGGTGACGAATTGAGATGCCGGACGCTGAAGCTACTCAGGAGGTTATCCACCGTTTCGTTGTTCAGATTCGATCCATTATCAGTCACAATTGCCTGAGAAGTCCCATATCTCGAGATGATATCCCGCCTTATAAACTTTGCCACGTTCTTTGCGGTAACATTTGTGTATGAGGCGGCCTCTATCCATTTCGTGAAGTAATCGATTGCCACGAGAATGAATCGATGTCCGTTCGAAGCTTTAGGATTGATTGGCCCTATCATATCTATTCCCCACATCGAAAATAGCCAAGCCTCAGACATCTAGTGCAGCTCATTCGGGGGTGCATTGATCCTATCTCCGTACACCTGACATTGATGGCATGATCTCACATGTTGATTACAGTCAGACTCCAGAGTCATCCAATAATAACCCAGTCACATGATCTTCTTGGCGAGGAGATGACCATTCATGTGCGGGCCGCATTCCCCTTCATGGATTTCTCTCATGAGTAATTTAGCTTCTTTGGTGTCCACGCATATGAGGAGTACTGAATCGTAGGATCTCTTATAGAGGGTTTGGCCACTGAGGAAGAACTTGCCAGCCATTTTTGCTATGTACTTCATATCTCCTATTTGGCTCCCTGGCGGGAATTCCCCTTTTGCCAAGTAATTTTTAATGTCGTGATACCAGGGTTGATCGTCATGCCCATCTTCGATCACCATGCAGTGCGTCGGTTCCTTAGTAATGCCGATCCTCAACGGCTCAATGTCCAAGCCACTTGTTACTTGAAGCATAGAAGACAGGGTAGCCAGAGCGTCTGCGAAGTGGTTATGCGTTCTCGGCAGGTATTCGAAATCTATCTTTTCGAATTGCTTAATTTCTTCTTTTAGGAATTTATAGTATGGGACGAGTTTAGAGTCTTTCATTTTCCACTCGCCTTGGGGTCTATAGGATGATTAACATTGAGTCTCCGTAGACTTGCAACTTCCGTACTCCCATGTTGATGGCCAATTGTAACCCAAGGATACAGGCCTCATATTCCGCCATGTTATTGGTACAGGGGAACATTAATTTTGCAGCCACAGGATAGTGCTGACCATTTGGGGATATCAAGACTGCTCTAGTACCTGCCCCAGCTAAATTGACAGCGCCGTCAAAATACATGATCCACTTCTCGTCTGAGAGCGTTAGAATATGGTCTTCGCCTTCTTCTTCTTTTGGGGTGTCATATTCCTATGAACTTTCGGCTAGCATGTCGGCGATGGCTCGTCCTTTCACCGATTTCCGATTCGAACTCCTCACGTCAAACTCCGAGAGAAGTACCTGCCATTTTGCCAATTTCCCTACTAGTGATGGCTTTTCCAGCATGTATTTGATCGGGTCATTTTCCGAGACTAATAATATAGTATGGTGGAGAGTGTACTGCCTCAACCTATGAAGTACCTAAACCAAAGCGACATAGGTTTTTTCAACCGCCGTGTATTTCGCCTCTGATGCGGTAAACTTCTTACTCAGGTTATAAACGGCCCGCTCCTTTCCGTCATCGGGGTTTGTCTGGGCGAGTAGAGCTCCTAATGACTCTTCATGAATTGTGAGGTAAAGAGTCAACGGAATCCCAAGAGTTGGCGGTACCAAGACCGGGGGATTAACTAAGTATGCCTTAATTTCATCGAAGGCTTGCTGACACTCCGGGTCCCACTTGATCTTGGCGTTCTTCTTCAGAAGCTTAAAGAGAGGCTTGGCTGCCTCGGACAGCTGGGATATGAAGGGGGCGATGTAATTCAACCTGCCCAAAAGACTTCTTACTTCCTTGACTGTGGAAGGGGGTCTAAGTTTAAGGATGGCTTGGACTTTCGTGGGGTCAACTTCGATGCCGCGACTACTAACCATGAATCCCAATAGCTTCCCTGACTTTGCCCCGAACACGCATTTGGCGGGGTTTAGTCAAAGCTTGTACTTCCTGAGGCGTTCAAACAGCTTTCTCAACACAACGGTATGATCCTCGCCATATCTGGACTTTGCTATCATATCATCCACATACACCTCTATCTCATTGTGCATCATATCATGGAATAATGTGACCATTGCCCTCTGATAAGTTGCTCCAGCATTTTTTAGGCCGAACGGCATGACCTTGTAACAGAAGGTGCCCCAGGGCGTGATGAATGATGTCTTGGCCTTATCCTGCTTCCTCATGCGGATTTGATTGTAGCCAGAGAAATCATCCATGAAAGAGAACCGCTCAAACCCGGCAGTGCTATCGACCAGGACATCGATATGAGGTAACGGGAAGTCATCTTTGGGGCAGCCCCTGTTTAAATCCCGATAGTCCACACAGACCCGAACTCTCCCGTCCTTTTTCATGACGGGGACAATGTTAGCAATCCATTCTGGATACGCAACCACCTCGATAAATCCTACTTTGAGGAGTTTCATCACTTCTTCCTCGATCTTCTTCGACAGCTCAGGTTTCGTTCGCCTAAGTTTCTGCTTTTTGGGTCGAATGGTAGGATCAGTCGGCAACGTAGGCTCCACAATTCTATGGTCTAGCCCTGGCATATCAGCGTAGGACCAAGCAAAGACATCCTGGAACTCCCTAAGGAGCTCAGTTAGCCTTAGGGTTTCCGTCGATGATAGACTTTCACCAATCTTCACCTCCATGTCATCTTCTGAGGTTCCTAGGTTTATCGGGATAGTACCTTCTGCTGTAAGTGGCTTGGATTCTTCGTATCGATCCCAATTACACTTGACCTCTTCCAGGTTCTGCTCCTCGTCTTCCCCTTGAACTTGGAGGGTGGCCTCCTCTCGAGGACCCGAGTCATTTAACAACCTGACATGCATGCTTGGAATGGTATGCCTGAAATGCCATGAAGATGGTTAGTTGACATATAGTAGAAAGAGCTTATGCATGATGAGTTTCTTCGGAAGACGTCTTAGAAAAATGAAAATTAAACCTGAGAACATGGGGTGGGAGCTAATCCTCATATCATTGGACATCATTACTTCCCAAAAGTTTGAAAACTAGGAGACGTGTGGGAAATCAGGTCTCAGGGCTTTTCTTCTTTTCCCATCTCTTTTCTTGTTATTTTCTTTTCTCTCATTTGGATCGTCATCGACCGATTTGTGGATCCCACACGTCCCTTTTTCATTGATTTTTTTTTGATGATTTTTTTTCTTTTTTAACTAATAGCGTTAGAGGAAAATAGACGGTTGAAAGCGCGAGGCATCTAGTATGTGGTAGATGCATCGGAGAGAGATAGAAATCTCTTTACTCAAGGGCGGGAATGTCGCCGTCGATCAACTCGATGATGACGTTGACATAGTCATCTAGGAATAAATCGGCCAAGTTTGGCTCTTTCGTCGCCATGTCGACTACCTCGTCCTCCAGCCATTTGGACGTCTCGTTGAAGAAGCGGCTTAGGGGACTTTCGAACACCTTCCCCTTTGCCTTCCAGACGCTCGACCCCAGATATTGGCCGCTCAGGCCTGTACGTGTCTTTCGATTGCCTGGGCAAGTTTGATGGTGACCTCCCTCGAGTTGATATCGACGACTCGGCTCCGCTTTACAACCCAAACCATTGCGATTTTGTATGGTTACTAGACTAATCGGTTCACAAATTCCCTGAGTGTGTTTCCCCAGTCCACCCCCAGGGATGTACCCATGCTTCAGTAACACTTCGCCTGCCATAATTGATGGTGTAGAGAGGTCAGGGGCTCTCATGACAGAACCTGCCGGTACGTGCATAATGGACATTCTTTCTATAGCGTGGAAGCTTAACTCTTCTCCAGATGAAGGTTCTATCTGGGGAATAGCATCTATCTGGGCTGTCAGGTGGTCGGTCTCAGAGTGAATGGTGACTAGTTTATCGTTTACTACCATCCTGACCTTCTGATGTAAACTTGACGGGACTGCCCCGGCCGTGTGAATCCAGGGTCTTCCCAACAATAGCCCGAACGACGAAGAGATATCGATAACCTGGAAACTAATCAGAAATTCAGTGGGGCCAATAGTAATTGATAGCTCGATTTCCCCTGTGACCTCACTTTTGGTGCCATCGAAAGCTCGGATGGTGGACTTTGATGTTCTGATTGATTCTTCTTTTACCCCTAAACTCCTAAGAGTGCTCAAGGAACATATATTGAAAGCGGACCCATTATCCACTAAAACTCGGGATATTCTCTTCTCGCGGCACGCGGTCGATATGTATAGTACCCTGTTGTGTCCACGCCCTCCGGCTACGAAGTTTTCATCAGAGAAGGATACTTGATCCTTTAATAGGATTGAACCGACGAAGTTTTCTAGTTGGACTTCGTTGATTGTTTTAGGGACGTGAGCTTCATTGAGCACCTTTGGGAGGGCACTCCAGTGTTTTTCAAAAGTTTTGAAAAGCTCGAGAAGGGAAATCTGCGCGGGCATCTTTCTCAATTGTTCCACAACTTCGAACTCGCTAGTTCTTACGATAGCCAGGACCTGTCTAGTGTCCTCCTCTGTTACCCCTCTCTTTTATGCGACATTATCTTTATGAACTAAACACCTTCCAGAACGGGTGATAGAGTCCACATTGCCAGTGCCGTAATTCCAATGAGCTTCCTTGGGGTTATAGGGTTCGGTTGCGGGGAGAATAATTACCAAAGGATTATCCTTGGTGATTCTGATGCTGGGGGAGTTGTCGGCTTCCTCTGTGGCTTCAGTCTCGGTTCCACCACCCTTATCACGTGTGACGTCAAACTCAGCAAGGTTGATTACAAGCGGGGTTGTTCCTCCCACTATGCAGATAGACCCATTCAAATATAACTCATCTGAATTGTATCCCTTTCTCGGGCTGGGCAGACACGTAGAGGTGGATCCAGATTTGGAGGGTCGAAACTCCTCGTTCATTCTCCTCAAGAATTGGATCGCATTTTCTGTCCTCTCCATCTTTGAGCCTCAAGTTCGATCTTGCTGCCAGGCCTACTCCATTCTTTCTAAATCGCTTGCCAAGTGAGCGAAAGATTGATATTTATAGGAGCATATAGATATAGCGGCCTCATGGGGCATGGCTTTCGTGAAGCATTCCATTAGTTCCTCCTCTGTTAATGGGGGGTATACTTTCGCAGCGAGCCTTCTCCATCTACACGCATAGGCTTTAAAGTCTTCGTCCCCCTCCTTTTTTGTGCGAATTAAGTCTTCACGGCCAAAGACGAACGCTTGGTCGATGTCGTACCTGTCTAGAAACTGGGCCATGAACTCATCCCAGGTGATTGACTGGCGGTGATCGAGCGTTTGAAACCAGGTCAGGGCTGGGCCATCCAAGCTGAGCCCAAAGTTCTGAATGAGCGCTCCTTCATCTTTGGAGAGGCCAAAAATTACCTTCAGATAGAATAAAATATGCTTTCTCGGGCACCCCTTTCCGCCGTACGTTTGACAAAAAATGATATCACCGACTTGTCTTGTTGAGGGAGCCTTGACTCCTGGGGGTGAAGGGTCCATCGGGACTTTTACTTTGGTCAGGCCGTTAGACAAATCTCGACACCAGTTCTCTAAATCAGCGATCCTGCGATTCTGTTCATCTAATACCCTTTGATATTCCATTAGCAAGATGCCGTTCCTCTCGGGCCCGTCGTCCATCATTCGTTCGGTCAGATCAGTCAGCATATCTACTAGCCCGACCATACGGGCCTCCAGGCCAACTAGTCGTGTTAGTATCCACTGGTGGTCTTCTGTTCTCGGAGTCTGCGTGGGGCTAGCTTCATTGATTTGTTTAGTTTTTTTCGGTCCTTGGGGGTCATCCATGCCTCCCTACCCATCGGGAATCACTTCTTTGTGGTCGTCGAAGAAATCGGGAGGAATAGAATACGACATCTTGAAGTTATAGCCTCCACTGTCTTGCCCCAAATTATCGATTATTTCCCCTCTTTGGAGAGCTTCCCGTACAAACCTTCTATCACCCTGGCGAGCCTTCTTTAAGTTTTGCTCATATTCACCCAGCTCTTCCATCTCTCCGACGCCATCTACGTTCAGTAAATACCCTGTAGGAACATCCCAGATCTTCCCTCTTGTGGCTTTCAGCGAGAATTGGTCTGAATCCAGGTTGATCCTTGCGTAATATCCTGAGAAGTGATGAATGCCGATCTCGGCGATAACACCCATGTCGACCAGCTTAGTTAAACAAGCCCTTTTTTGGCCATTGGTGACTTCGTCATGTCGTGGATATTGCAAAGACATAGCTAGTACTACCTCCATCCTAGGCACATCAATCAGAAATTCCAAGTCACCTCCCAAATCGACGTCGAATACGGCGTTGACGATGTATTCAGGTAGGGGATTCTGCCGAACATTTGGTCTTGCCCCGTCAAACTCCAGTAGGTTATTGTCGATAAGAGCTTATACGTCGTACTGCAGGGCCCGACAATTATCCACGTTATGCCCCTTCTCACCCATGTGGTTTACACACGCTTGGTTTTCATCAAATCCGGGGAACCTTGGTGGCTTTGCCTTTGGCGGTTTCTTGGCTAGTAATCTAGCCTCAAGAAGTTTGAGGAGTAATTTCGACATTAAAACTGGGAGTGGTGTAAATGAGGGAGGCCCCCTCCTCTTAGGCTCATGATTCCTTTGATTTGCCCAAGAAGTGTTTCCTTGGGTCGGGGTCGAATCTTCGAACTTTCTCGGCTTCAGAGGGTTGGAGACAAAGGCTACTTCAGAATTTAGTTCACGCTCCTTCTTTATCGGAAACTGTCGCTTAGGGACTGCTTCTGGTGCCCGCCTTTCTCGTATTGCCCATTCGTGCCTTTCAGCTACTTTAATCAAGTGCGCGAAGGTCTGACACCCAGAGGTGTTCAGTTTCTCGAAGTAATCGTAAGGTAAGGCCTTCAAAAATATATCTACTAACTCCTCCTCGGGGATCGAGGGTTTGACTTGGGTGGCCAACGCTCTCCATCTTTGCGCATACAAGCGAACGCTTTCGTTTCTTCCCTTGGTGGTCCGAAGCAGATCCTCCCTCGTGGGAGCGGTCATCGTGTTAATCTTATATTGACGCAGGAATTCCCCCGCGAACTTCTCCCAGTCATCGTACTTCTGAATATCTAACTCCACGTACCAAGACAGAGCGGCGCCGGCCAGGCTCTCTTGGAAAGTGTTGATAAGCAGTTGTATGTGGTCTGAGTACTTAGCCATCTTATACAGATAATACTTGAGATGAGTTTTGGGACAACCTGTCCCGTTATATTTTCACAAAAAATCTGGTTCCTTGTAGTCCGCCGGGACTTCAATCTTCGCAAAGGGTGTGATCTAGTCATACTTGGACAATTCAAATCCCTGACTGGTTAGACACTCATCTATCTTAGATATCCTTTTGACCCCTTCGTCAACTTTGACGGATTTCTCCCTTTGTCTCTCCTCCAGATCGATCACCACGGGGGATGCTTTCGGTGGAACTTCGGGATTAACTGCTGGATTTGCCCCAGTGGCAGCCCCGCCAACGTCAGAGGTAGTGGGCGTCGTCGGGTTAGCAGCCTGGTTGAGATCAAGGGGCGGAGCGGGCCTATCATTAGCCGTGACCCGTGCAGCCCTCATTTCAGCCATCATCTCCATCATCAATTCAGTCATTCGATCCATTCGTGTTTCCAGATTCTCCAGGCACGAACCAACTTGCTCCTGCTCCATGCGAGCCTGTAGGCGAGCCTGAGCTCTAGTGCTCGTGATTGAGGATCACCTGATGCGATGGGAAAACGAATTAGCATATAGGGAAAAGGAATCGAGACAAAACCCATAAAAACCCTCTTTAATTTTATATTTTCCTTTGACGAAACCGCAAAGAGTGACTGTCGCGACCCGTCCGAAGGCGGACGCGGCTAATGGATTACCGATCGCGGGTCTTGGATTGGCGCGGGCCCTCCCAGGCCCATACCAAATCGCGGCGGGAGTATTCTTCGACGATAAGAGTCGAACGCTTTCGACCTTAGTGTGGTCGTGGTGGCATGTGTAACTTGTGCATGCATTTGGAGTCGCCACCGGTCTTTCTTGGAGGGTAGACCGGAAATCTTACTAATCGATTGGGAGAGATTGGTCAGTTCTGCGGAACCAGAGATTTTGGGTTCGGGGACTTGGTTACGTCGGTGTCATTACCAACGCCCTTTCGGTACCTAACGCGAGTGATTTTCCTAATTAAGATTTCATGCAGGCGCAATTTTAGGTGAGGTAGATTTGATTCAGGGTTTCATGCAGATTGGAAGACTGTTCCTATCAATCACAATCCATTTTAATGAAAGCGCAATCAAGTGCACAAATAAACCACATTGATGCACATCAATTCAAATCAATAGCTTCCTAGTATAGCCACCAGGATTTAGTGAAGGTGTGATTTTGGACCGGGGGTAAAATGGGAAGATTTGGAGGCGATTAGTGTCGCGACCCGTCCGAAAAACGGACGCGGCTAATGGATTACCGATCGCGGCCCCCCACTCTGAAATGTGGATCGCGGGCCTTAGATCGGCGCGGGCCCTCCCAGGCCCATACCAAATCGCGGCGGAAGAGTGTCTTTTGAGGGATTCGACGATAAGAGTCGATCGCTTTCGACCTTAGTGCGGTCGTGGTGGCATGTGCAACTTGTGCATGCATTTGGAGTCGCCACCGGTCTTTCTTGGAGGGTAGACCGGAAACCTTACTGACCGATTGGGAGAGATCGATCAGTTCTGCGGAACCAGAGATTTTGGGTTCGGGGACTTGGTTACGTCGGTGTCATTACCAACGCCCTTTCGGTACCTAACGCGAGTGATTTTCCTGACTAAGAGTTCATGCAGACGCAATTTTGGGTGAGATAGGTATGATTCAGGGTTTCATGCAGATTGGAAGGCTGGTCCTATCAAATCACAGTCAATATAATGAAAGCGCAAGTCAAGTGCATAAATAAATCATGTCAATGCACATCAATTTCAATCATTGGCCTCCTAGTATAGCCATAAGGACTTAGAGAAGACGTGATTCAGGGTTAGGGGGTAAAATGGGAAGATTCTGGGACAATTAGCCCGAAGGGTAAAATTGTCATTTTTGGAAGGTTTGGATACCGAATTACCCAAAATATTCCATGGCCAGTTGTTCGTGGCCATTTCCCATTTTTGAGAATTTTTTGGAATTTCTTGATTTTCTTCAATTTTTGGAAGACGATTCGCCCGAAGGGCGAAATCGTCATTTTTTAAGAAGGAACGGGTTCAAAACACCCGGGATGAGCCTTGGCCAGTTGTTTGTGGCCATTTCCTATTTTTGGGATTTTTCTAGAATTTTTAGAATTTTGTTTTGGAAGACGGTTTGCCGGAAGGGCAAAACCGTCATTTTTGGAAAGACCGGGGGTCGAAAGACCCGGAACAGGTTGTGGCCAGTTGAATGTGGCCATTTCCTATTTTCTGGAATTTTTTAGAATTTTTCTGAATTTTCCGAAATTTTTTGAATATTTTCATGATTTTTCATTTTTTATTGATTTATTGATTATTTTATTATTATTTTTGAATTTTTTAATATTTAAAAATATTTTCCGGGCCGGGTTCCTCTCAGGCGCCCGGCCCGACCCTAGGGGTCGACACCGGCCTAAAACGACACCGTTTTATATTTTTTAAATATTTTTCCTATTTTTTAACAATTTTTTTGATTTTTTATCTATTTTATTTAATTGTCCGAAAATTCCCCGGATCTAACGGTTCCTATCGTGCCACGTGGCCTGTTCTCGTGCGTCCGATCGCTCGCTCGATCGGAAGACCCACAGAGAGCCACGTGGCTCAATCATAGCCGTCAGATCAAAAATTAATTCATTTTCTTTTTTAGAAAAACCACAAATCGGACGATCAGAAGTGTACCACGTGTCCAATCGTGGTGCGTCCGATCTTGGACAAGATCGGACGATCCACAGAAAGCCACTTGGCACAATCTTGGCCATCGGATTAAATTTATTCAAATATCCGAAAATCATTTATTTTATTTTTCCAAAATTCCAGGATCGTGACACGTGTCACGATCGGGGCCGTTGATTTGTTTCACTTAAAAAAACTCGGACCGGCCCCCACCCGGCTGACGTGGCGCCTACGTGGCCGGCCACGTCAGCCGTTGACCGGTCAGCGGACTTGCAGACCGCCGGAGAAGACGACCGGCGCCTCGCCGGAACAGTAAAAATTCCGGCGAGGTCGCCGGAAAAATGCGAAACGGACCCGAAACTTGGTATTTTTCGCCCGTTCTTTTGGCGTTCGACTCCCCATCGGCCCAGCATCAATACTAGACAAAAACATGGCCGATTTAACGTGGGAAAAGCGGCGAACCGGACCTCCACAGTGGCCGGCACCGGCGAATATTCACAGAAATTTTTTTTAGCTCAAAGTCAATTCTATTCGATCACACAGCATCTAAGAAAGGTTTAGATACTTACCTGAGGCCGCTCGGTCGTCGGCGACCGCCGAAACTCCCTCGTCGAGCTCCCGGTTCGGACCAAGGCCGGCGAAGCTCCGAGCCGTGTTTCGTCGCGGTTCAATGCAAAACGAAGATCAACACGAGCTATAAAGCAATTCTAGGAGTAACTTAGGGCCATAATCGAACATATGTTACTCAGATCACGCACGGCCGGGGGGCAAAACCGAATCGAAACAAGCATTGGCATTTCATCGAACACATGGCGTGCATAAAAAAAAACTGGACATCCGGCGAGATACCGACCTGTCCGGAGCTTGCCGACGACCGCCGAGCCCTTGGTGATGTTCCCTGTGGTGTGTTGAAGATCTGAGGAACCTCTTTCGCGCTCCCCCTTCGCTCGAAAAGTCCCCTCTCCTCTCTTGTGCGAGCTCGGCATTAAACCGAGATCTCCCCGCCTTTTCCGCGTGGCCGACCGGCGTGTCGACGCCCATCCCTCTGCCAAACGCGAATATTCTTCCTGTCCATGTTTCCCACGTTCGGCCGCCCCCTTTTCCTTTGAAAATTCGACGCCCCCATCATCCCCTGTTTTTTTTTTTACATTCTGCCCACGTTCTGCTGAGTGGTTTGCAACAATGTTGCAGACCCGGGTCGGACCGGGTCGGGCCAGACCCGACCGGCCCGGTTCGGCCAAATCGCCCAAATTGGGCCCCAAATTGACCTCTTTTCATGAAATTGATGGCAAAATCGGATTCCTTGACATGTTTTCTATCAAATATGGGTATTTTCGTGAATCAATTGATTGAAATTCTGTGAAAACCCCAAATTGTCCCTAAGATCCGAAAATGAATTTCGCCAAATCGAGGGCCTAAACGATCAAATTATTCAAAATTGAGGCCACCAATGTATTCAGAATGATGAAAAATATTGGGTAGAGGTGTTTAATTTTGATGGGTGTGCCCGTGTGAAAGTTAATTTCACAAATTGTAAAACCGGGGACTAAATTGAAAGATTTTTATGCAATTAAGCCCTTTTGGCTAAAATTGATCAAATTGGAGGGCAAATTGACCCAATTGCACTTCAGGACTCTAGAATCCAATGTCATAGCTTATAAAAACCGAGAATTGAAAATTAAAAGACTCGAAAAGGATTTTTTAGGCCCGTTTCGGGATTAGGTTTGTGAAGGAACCCCATGAACCAAGCCGAATTTCCATAATAAAAAGTGAAAATATTAAAGAGAGAATTAAAATAAAATTTATGAATATTTTTGTGTAATTTTCTGACCACGGATGGTATTTTTCTGATTTTTTGGGTATTTTAATAATTAAATAAACTCCAAAAAATATTAAAAAATACAAAAAATATTTTTTGTTCAAAATTGGTTCCTAAGGCTAGGCTAAGGCTTCCAAAGTTGATTTTGTAATTTTTTGACCTTTTTTGCTATTTTTAATTAATTTTAGAAATAAAAAAACTAAAATAAAGTATGGTCAAAAATCAGGTGTCAACAGCTGCCCCTCTTTGAGAGTGAGCTCGTCAGAGGTTGCTGTCAAAGACAAAATGACACATGGATCTTAACCGACTCGAATGGGGAAAAGAAATGCTATGACATCGGACCCTCAAGTCTTTCGATGAATGCTCAAATTAATCACCGGTTTACTCTTGCAATTCGAACGTGGGCCGGAGTGAGAGAGGCTTACCTGAGGCTCACCTGTCAGATGCTGTGCTTGCGGAGTCTGAGGGTTCATCGTTATGCTCCCGGCCGCGACGACATTCAAGAAGATACCTAGGGTTTGCCAGGACACCCTAGGAAAGTTAAGCTCTGACCTGTATGGTAGGTCATACCATTAGTTGACCCTTATGGCGGTTTCTACCATCAAGTTGACCCTTATGGTGGTTTCTACCATTTTTGACCCTTCAGGCGGTTTCTACCATTGGTGAGGCTCCAGACTGATAGGAATCTAAGGAAGACGCGCCCGTTCTGTAGGGTTTGTCGGAGACTCGATCGTTCCGTAGATCGGTCTTGGAATAGGTTTGCCTACTAAAAGGCTGCGCCTATGAAATGACATATCCCGTCTTGTTGGGACTAGTCGAAGACTCGATCGTTCGTCCGTAGATCGGTCTTGGAAAAGGTTTGCCTACTAAAAGGCTCCGCCTATGAAATGACATATCCCGTCTTGTTGGGACTAGTCGAAGACTCGATCGTTCGTCCGTAGATCGGTCTTGGAAAAGGTTTGCCTACTAAAAGGCTTCGCCTATGAAATGACATATCCCGTCTTGTTGGGACTAGTCGAAGACTCGATCGTTCGTCCGTAGATCGGTCTTGGAATAGGTTTGCCTACTAAAAGGCTGCGCCTATGAAATGACATATCCCGTCTTGTTGGGACTAGTCGAAGACTCGATCGTTCGTCCGTAGATCGGTCTTGGAAAAGGTTTGCCTAATAAAAGGCTCCGCCTAAGGATTGACATCATTAAGGTCTCTTTTGGAAGGTTTACCTAACTCTAGGTTCACCTGACGGCTATTCTGGGATTTAGGGGTTACCTGAAATCTTGCAGAAGGCTGAATTGTCCTTTCGACATGCGAGGTACCTTTCTGGGATATGGGGACTCCAATTATCCTGCAGAAAGTTGAAACCTGCAAACTTTTCATTAAAAAGGTATCATTTTGGGACCTGGGTTCTCCAGGGATCCTGCAAAACATGACCCTATGAGCTTTTCTTGACAGAGCAAGGCATCCTTCCGGGATCATGGGTTCTCCACGTCCGATGAGACTGTCTGAATTTTGAAAAAGAGTCTCATGACGAGGGTTCTCCACGTCCGATGAGACTGTCTGAATTTTGAAAATGGGTCTCATGACGAGGGTTCTCCACGTCCGATAAGACTGCTTGATTTGAAAAAGGGTCCCGAGACGAGGGTTCTCCACGTCAAGCTAGGACTGCTTGATTTTTTTTTGAAAAGAGGTCCTAGGACGAGGGTTCTCCACGTCAAGCTAGGACTGTTGAGGCAACATTCTGGGAGCTGGGTTCTCCAGGTATCCTGCAGAAGTTTGAGCCTGAAATATCTTTCTTCACCAGGAAAATGTTAGTAATCTCTGGGAAGACGATGGCTGGCCACTTGCCGAAGCCGTATGACTTTAGTTTAATCATGAAATGTGCATTTTGATGCCGGAGGCTATCCAAAGCATTCCTGCAACATGCAAATGTGATCACAAATTCCTTGCATGGAAAATCTGGATCAACAGTTTGAAAATTCCAAAGAGAGTTTGTTCAAAACATCAATTGGAATATTTCTCGACAAGGAGGTCTTCTCACCTGTTTTGAGGTAATGATTTTTATAGGGGATGCACTCAATTCCCTACTGACCTGTGCCTAGTTTTTAGGCTCATTCGCAGCGCATACATTTTGATCGGTCGGGAGGTCTTCCACGGGACCGTAATGTTGGGCTTGGATATTGGTTTTCAAGGGGGACCCGCTCTGGAGTCGAGGCCATTCAATGAAAGTTTTCACCATCTGCTCTGGGTTTACAAGTCAAGAACCCTGCAAAATGAGAAAGAAATAGTCTTGCTCGTACCTCTTCGAGCTAAGCTATATGTTAACCCAAGTGTCTTAGTCAGAGAAGACTGTTTCAGGGTTGTAACATTGGTAGGATTGGGGACCGAAAAAGGCTTGTTTTTGGCCCAGAATTCATGAGGGGATTGACGTTGGTGATCATTGCAAACTTGTCACCTGTCTTTTCCATTCTGCATCTTCAATCTTTGAGGCGCGCAACCGATTTTGAGGTGCGCACCAGCTCTTTAGAGAGCGTCTCTTGTTGCATTCAAAGACCGACTCTCTTCGTTCTGTGCTTAGTAGCATTCGGGGAGCAGCCTTTTGGATTTGGCTCATTTATAGGTTTTTCTCTCTTCCCCACGAGGCTTCATTGGGGGTCAATTTAACAACTTTACACGAGCATCGACCTTGCTTTTACCAAGCACTTTGCTTTTTCTTGATGCTGGGGATTTTCTTCGTCCTTATTTTCCTTTTGAAATCCCGCTTTTCTCATCTTCGGTAGATCATGTTAGACATATGATCGAATGTCTAAACATGCTTTAAGCATTAGCCTAGGAATTTCTTTGTAATCCCTAAGTCTCGAACTCCTCCGTTTCTGAAGTGATGATGCATCCGTCTTGGAATGTGCAATGATCACCAACGGGTTTATGAAATAATTTGGCAGGCCCAACTTGGCTGTGCAAAGGGTATGGTGTGTGGGATAGAGAAATGAATGCTTCTCGTCATCCTATGGCACTTGGATTACCATATAAACAACACACAAAGGTTGATGTTAGTCCGAGCAAGAAAATTTCTAACCATTTTCTCCTGATGCTGCTGGACTTACTTTCGTTCTTGCCCCGATGTGGGGTGGTTCTTGACAGGGTTGAGAATGAAAACCGCCGTTCAAAGGGGTTGTCAATAGTCACCTGTTGTGTTTGGGGGTATGAAATGAATGCCTCCGTCGTCCCAACCCATGTAATCGCTGCGAATGATCCCTACTTCCGTAGGTCCAGATTTTACTATCTAATCCGCTCCACTTCTCTCTCAAGTGTGTCCAGGACGTGTTTGGATTAGGCTTTGCCCCTCGTCTTTGAGAAAACATCCTTTTGAAAGTTTTAAACAATTTTTTATTGGAAAAATCTCTCATTTTCTCCAAAAATTTTACCCGTCAAGGGGATTTTATGATGCACCATGCATGTTCTTATTCATGTTCAGACAACCTCCTGTTTTAAAACATGAATGTCAATGAAATTTGAATTTTATGTCTTTTCTAGACATTAGATTCTGAAAGCTTTTCTTTTTTCCCATG
Source organism: Rhodomyrtus psidioides (assembly GCA_021437785.1). NCBI lineage: Eukaryota > Viridiplantae > Streptophyta > Magnoliopsida > Myrtales > Myrtaceae > Rhodomyrtus > Rhodomyrtus psidioides. The sequence continues at coordinate 2,155,131 of JAILYB010000039.1, forward strand.
TTTTTATTTAACATCATCAATTGATTGGGGAAAGGGATATTTACCTGTCCACCGTGGCTGGGGATCCCTGAAAACGTAAAACAAGTATGTCATTGTATGTCCACGAATTTCGCAAAAATTTGGAACGATACATTTTACCCTTGGTCATGTATTCCAACGGGTAATACATGTGATATGAAAACCTGTTTCGCCTTGATGGCGAGCCCCTTTCAAAGACAAGAATTAGGTGTCAGTTTGCGTTCCAAAATTCAAGATAGATTGGGACGATACCGCCTTATTCTGTTTTGTGTTTCCGTTTGAACACAAACGTGCGGTTTGCAGAAGTTGGCCATCTATCTTGTGGCCATGATCCCTCCGTTTGGTTGGCGATGAATCATTCTCCGGGATTTGCCCCAGAGGAGATCCATTCGTGTTTTTGGACGCATTTCGGCGCCACTCTTCAGAGTTCCTTTTATTCAAGGAAAAAAGAAATTGTTATCGGAATGCATGTCCAAGCATGAAGTGTGGAAGCGATACTTTTTACCCTCCACTCAGTCTTATAATCAAAGACTATTTCTTGGAGTCCTGACTTCCAAGGTCGATAATTCTATTTGCCTCCTTGTCGGCGAGTTCTTTTATTTTGTGGCTTTCTGGTGCCAACAATTTTCTGTCCATCTTGACGGTGAATCCCTTTTGCAACGGATATTTCTTTTCGCCTCCACGTCGGGCGAGATCCTTTATTTTGTGGCTTTTTGGTGCCACCAATTTTCTGCCGAATGAAAGCAAACTCATGTTAAGCATGGAATCTTCGGGAGATCAAATTGGAACAATACAAAGTTACCGTTCACCCAGGTTTGTATCCTGGGGTTTAATTCTGATGCGAACGACTCTGTCATTGCGTCCACGGATTTTGCCAGAGCAGAAACGTCCTTCTTTGTCCGGCGCACAAATGATTCACTTGCCCCAATTGGGTGTGATTTGTCGTAGCTAGGCGACGCTTGCTCCAGCTAACTTCATTTTGTATTTTGCTGCAATCCTCATCCTCTTTGGGGATGTCTTCTCTCCTGGGATTCATGATGACGTCTTACTGACGTGTCCCTCTCTTTTGTCGATCGTTGACGCTTCTCATTTGGTGTAGATGATGGATGTTGCCTCATCTCGTCTGTATTTGTGGGTGTTGTTCGTGAGACGATCCTCAATCACGTCGACAACTGCTTTGCCCCAGTTGGGCGGTGTTCATCTTGGCAGCGTGCCTTGGCATTCCCATGCTCCTGGACGATTTTCAATCCGATTTGAAGACATTCATGCACCTGCATATGAAGAGACATGTGTGGGGATTTATCTGGCTTCATTTGAAATTTCAGGAAGGAGGTACTCCCTTCGAGACTTCGTCCTTCCAACATTTGAAGGAGCAGTGTTTTCCAAGTATTTTGCCCCAGTGAGGCTTGTCTTGGTGTTTGTCATCTCTGGGTTTGATAACCCTGATTCGATGCACTTTCACGGGGGATCGTGAGAATTTGCCCCCGGCTTGGCTCCTCGAAGCAGGTGGGGGAGCCCGCTCTCATGAATTTTGGTCGATTCTGGTCATCTATCTCGATTGCCAGATTCTTCGATTATTTTTTTTGTCCCTAGACAGCCTGACAATCTGGGGATTTGTCATGTGGCGGTTTGGTGATTCTCTCGATCACAGTCGCCATTTGAGATGTTCGATGTTCCCCTGTTGAAAAGAAGAAATCTCATGAGTAAAGGGCATGTATAATTGACTATTGGAGTCGATACAATTTACCCTTGAAATTTATCCTGCGGGAACCGGCATTTCTCCCTTTGGGTTCTCTGTATGCAGGATATGTGCATGATATGCATGATGCATGTTATGTGTGCCAGCAACGAAACATGAGTTCGTGCTTTTCACTCTATTCAGAGAAAGCATTTTTATCAGATATGTCAATCTGGAAAACTTGAAATTTTCTTTTCAAGCGCTCTTTTCACAGAGATTTCTAAATGATGATAAACTTCTTCAAGTTTTCATCAAAGGTTTTGTTCACAAATTGAGCTATTAGAATGCTCTTAAAAATATTTAGCCAAAGTGCATGTCTGAGATGCCATGAAAAGGGGTACTCCCTGTTTGTCATTTGAAGGCATTGCTTCTTGGGCCCTTTGCTTCTATTCCCAACCTGAAAGGAAAAAGAAATGAAACATTATTCTCATATCAAGAAAACAATCATTTTGGAACGATACGTCCTTTTACCCGAATCGATGGCTCCGTATCGTTCTCCTTCTCATTTAGAAGGGTTTGATGTGTTTTGTCTTTGATGGATCACTCCACTTCATCATGATTCATGGGTGGCAACTGCTTCAGGGACTTCCCCTACGTATCCCCATGGTGAATTCGGCACATCCTACAATTGGTACCCTTTCCGGGTAGAGAGTGATTTGCCCCCAGCCACTGGACGCTTTGTCTGGGGCTGGCCGATTTAGTTGTAGGCGATCTGATCATGCCGTATTGGTGCATTCCTACTTAGTTGAAGTCGATCCACTCCGTGTCAGGTGATTTTGGCACTTCGCACCTTTCAAAGATCTCAGTAGATGATATGCTGCCAGATGATATGATCCTACGATCTTTCGAAGATCTCAGCGTTTGATATGCAGCCATGTTTGACACTTTTCAGCTTCGCCGATACGTTTCGATTTCTTCATGCATCTTTTGCCTTGTTATCATTTCATGACGTCCCTCGAGCATCTTGTTATTTGACATCAGCAAGCACGGGTTTACTTGTGGCTGAGTACTTCAGCATCCTGAAGTGTTACTTCACAGGCAACAATTTTCCTCATTGTGTCCTGTCGCATTCACCTCATGCTTTAACAATCTTTTATTCCACCTGTGAGAAGAAATGAATGAATGACTCGATTGATGCATAAGGAGCTTTAATTGAAACGACTACGGATTTACTATCCCCGCTCTAGTCACTTCTAGCATCCAAGATGCTGGAAATTTTTCAGTGGGCTCGTTCATTCTCGTTATCTCCTGCAAGAATGGGAAACCATATCAGTTCGTGAACCAGTCAGTCCGATTTGGAACGGATACAACTTTTCGACTTAGGGAGAGCCAATCCTAATTAGGTTGCTCCTTCTTCATAATTTGATTCGTTTTTTCATTGGAATCCCAATGGGTGACATCTGCTGAAGGCGCATTTCTTTTCATCTTATAGGGAAGACAAATTTTCCTTCGTTTGTCTTTGACCGTCTTATCCTGTAGACAAAAGACATAAAGGTCCCCGTCAGGTATAACATTCGAAAGGCTTATTGGAACGATTACAGTTTCACCATCGTTCCATGATCATCTTGCATGTGATCGGATGAGGACATTTTCGACAAATGTATGCCATGTAAAACATGTCCCTCGTGTCTATCCATAAATGGATTTTCCTTCTCTACCTGTTTTTCACCTGAGAGGAAAAGAAAGGAAATATTATGCCGGTATCTGATTGAAAATCAATTAGGAACGACACGTCTTTACACTTGATCCGGCTGCCCCGGTCAGGTGGCGTCTGCCCTAGTTGAGTGGGATATGCCCCAGTCGACTGCTTTGATCCTTTCACAATTTTTACGGTTCCCTTTTCAATTAGGGGATATCTGCCGTTCGGAGCTTCCTGTCTCTTTTCATCTTGGCGGGCTTTGCCCCAGTATGTCGTCTTAGTGAGAAGTTGACTCCTTTGTCTGTCTTCAAACATCCATCCTAGTGGCTCGAGTTGTCGACTAGCTTCGATATTCTTGAAGGACCACTCCTGAGGATCAATAAAACACAATCAACAAATTTTCAAATTTAAAGAGATTAGATTACAGCTAATTCTCTGCCGCATGTGGCTTCTTTGATTGCATGCTGCTCCACGTCTTGAAAGATGGCAAAATGTCCTCATCAGTTGACTCTCTACGGTGGTCAAGCGCTTTTCTATGCCATCCTGGTCCATTTTAACTTGTGATTGATTCTTCACACAAGTCCTCGGATTTTGATTCTGGAAATTACCTGCTTGGAATGACAGGAATATGTCAGAAAGGGAAGTAAAGCATAAATCCTTTCAATTTTATGCTTTCTTGTGATTAACGAAGATAAGGACTTTTACACAAGCCTTAACCTCATGTGAAAAATTCTTATCAATGTTTTTCAAGAGAAAACATAAAACTAAAAGGAGCGTAATCCATGGTTATCACTCTTGGCAAATCCCCAGAAAATCTGTGGAATTTCCAAGAAGATAAAAATACAATTCCAATGTGTCCTAAATTCGGTGAGAGATAGGACATCCAAATTGAAATGATTTCCCGAAGGTAATTTGGACATCATGTCTCCTCTTGAATTCAAGAAACATGGACGACTTTAGTTAATTACCAAGGATTACCAATGATGCATGTTATAGACCGGTTCAATTCCATGTCCGGCGCACCATGAAATGAATGTTAGATTCTCGTACTTGGGTTAAACACGCCAAGTGTGAGTTCTAACGAAAATTTCATCTGCGTAAGACACGCAATTGAACCGAAAAATTCGAATGGTTGAGAGAAATTCCAGTGTCGCGCTCCAATGTCAAGACACTTAGACAAGAATTAGAAATCGAGGTGTAAAAGATAAATGGGAGACCCACAGACGGGTGCTCCTTACAGACTCGACGATCCTGATAAAAGAAAAGGGACAATTGGAATGTAGCCCTTAAGAACCTAAAGAGATGCCCCAAGTCGGGTCTTCAAGGGACGACGCTTGGTGTCTTCGGTTCGGCCCTTTGGATCTTTATTTTCGTCAATTGCCCTTTTGATGATGTCCGGCAGGTGTCTCAGATTTGCTGTTATCGCGTGTCCTTCAACTATCGGTATGGTTACTGGATCATTCCTTGGACAGCTCGAAGAGGGTAAACTCCGTTGAATGTCCCGACAGTCCGATGGCGGATGACGCGTCGCTCATATATGAATACGTCCGGGATGTGGGACCGACTTGGAGAGATCATCTCTTCTATCCATACTCTAAAATGGAATTGGACTCAACTCTCGGATTTGATGAATACAGCATGTTGTGCGAAATAAAAAACTGCAAGTGAATTTAAATAGAAACGGCAGGACCTTACCATGAGAGGTACCCAATGATTTTTTGGTTTTAGGTATACCAACCATCCATATACATGCGCATGAGACAAGTGAGGCTTGACTCTAAAAATCAAAGGGGCTTAGGTGAGGAACCTAGAGGCTTCCCTCTATCCGAGTCGATAAATTCGTCCATGAGCGCAATCCACAACAAATGGATAAAAGTCTCGACTTGGATAGTGAGTGGGATCGAATATGGTCGACCCCAGCGCACTCCACGCTAGAACGTTGCATATCGATCCCTGATCTATGGCTACCTGAAAAGGTGATTTCGCGGCCTGGGTTTGGGCGCTTTGTGCAAAGTGTCGTGATCCTCAAATATGCAGTGAATCATGCGCAACAATTTATATATCAATCAGCGCTTCAAATCATCCATATAAAATACATTCCTACGCCCATCCTGCATAAGACAATGTTAATCACAGACTACACCCCTTATCACTCCGATCTGCAAAAACATATAACACCTATCGTGAGCGGACTAACCTCACCTTCAAGATCGCCTGCAGGGTTAGAAAAATCACTCAACGTTTTAATTACGGCCTAAGTCCACTTGAGGTCCAGAACCAAGTGTTCTAGAACGTCTTCCCCAGCGGAGTCGCCAGCTGTCGCGACCCGTCCGAAAAACGGACGCGGCTAATGGATTACCGATCGCGGCCCCCCACTCTGAAATGTGGATCGCGGGCCTTAGATCGGCGCGGGCCCTCCCAGGCCCATACCAAATCGCGGCGGAAGAGTGTCTTTTGAGGGATTCGACGATAAGAGTCGATCGTTTTCGACCTTAGTGCGGTCGTGGTGGCATGTGCAACTTGTGCATGCATTTGGAGTCGCCACCCGGTCTTTCTTGGAGGGTAGACCGGAAACCTTACTGACCGATTGGGAGAGATCGATCAGTTCTGCGGAACCAGAGATTTTGGGTTCGGGGACTTGGTTACGTCGGTGTCATTACCAACGCCCTTTCGGTACCTAACGCGAGTGATTTTCCTGACTAAGAGTTCATGCAGACGCAATTTTGGGTGAGATAGGTATGATTCAGGGTTTCATGCAGATTGGAAGGCTGGTCCTATCAAATCACAGTCAATATAATGAAAGCGCAAGTCAAGTGCATAAATAAATCATGTCAATGCACATCAATTTCAATCATTGGCCTCCTAGTATAGCCATAAGGACTTAGAGAAGACGTGATTCAGGGTTAGGGGGTAAAATGGGAAGATTCTGGGACAATTAGCCCGAAGGGTAAAATTGTCATTTTTGGAAGGTTTGGATACCGAATTACCCAAAATATTCCATGGCCAGTTGTTCGTGGCCATTTCCCATTTTTGAGAATTTTTTGGAATTTCTTGATTTTCTTCAATTTTTGGAAGACGATTCGCCCGAAGGGCGAAATCGTCATTTTTTAAGAAGGAACGGGTTCAAAACACCCGGGATGAGTCTTGGCCAGTTGTTTGTGGCCATTTCCTATTTTTGGGATTTTTCTAGAATTTTTAGAATTTTGTTTTGGAAGACGGTTTGCCGGAAGGGCAAAACCGTCATTTTTGGAAAGACCGGGGGTCGAAAGACCCGGAACAGGTTGTGGCCAGTTGAATGTGGCCATTTCCTATTTTCTGGAATTTTTTAGAATTTTTCTGAATTTTCCGAAATTTTTTGAATATTTTCATGATTTTTCATTTTTTATTGATTTATTGATTATTTTATTATTATTTTTGAATTTTTTAATATTTAAAAATATTTTCCGGGCCGGGTTCCTCTCAGGCGCCCGGCCCGACCCTAGGGGTCGACACCGGCCTAAAACGACACCGTTTTATATTTTTTAAATATTTTTCCTATTTTTTAACAATTTTTTTGATTTTTTATCTATTTTATTTAATTGTCCGAAAATTCCCCGGATCTAACGGTTCCTATCGTGCCACGTGGCCTGTTCTCGTGCGTCCGATCGCTCGCTCGATCGGAAGACCCACAGAGAGCCACGTGGCTCAATCATAGCCGTCAGATCAAAAATTAATTCATTTTCTTTTTTAGAAAAACCACAAATCGGACGATCAGAAGTGTACCACGTGTCCAATCGTGGTGCGTCCGATCTTGGACAAGATCGGACGATCAACAGAAAGCCACTTGGCACAATCTTGGCCATCGGATTAAATTTATTCAAATATCCGAAAATCATTTATTTTATTTTTCCAAAATTCCAGGATCGTGACACGTGTCACGATCGGGGCCGTTGATTTGTTTCACTTAAAAAAACTCGGACCTGCCCCCACCCGGCTGACGTGGCGCCTACGTGGCCGGCCACGTCAGCCGTTGACCGGTCAGCGGACTTGCAGACCGCCGGAGAAGACGACCGGCGCCTCGCCGGAACAGTAAAAATTCCGGCGAGGTCGCCGGAAAAATGCGAAACGGACCCGAAACTTGGTATTTTTCGCCCGTTCTTTTGGCGTTCGACTCCCCATCGGCCCAGCATCAATACTAGACAAAAACATGGCCGATTTAACGTGGGAAAAGCGGCGAACCGGACCTCCACAGTGGCCGGCGCCGGCGAATATTCACAGAAATTTTTTTTAGCTCAAAGTCAATTCTATTCGATCACACAGCATCTAAGAAAGGTTTAGATACTTACCTGAGGCCGCTCGGTCGTCGGCGACCGCCGAAAATCCCTCGTCGAGCTCCCGGTTCGGACCAAGGCCGGCGAAGCTCCGAGCCGTGTTTCGTCGCGGTTCAATGCAAAACGAAGATCAACACGAGCTATAAAGCAATTCTAGGAGTAACTTAGGGCCATAATCGAACATATGTTACTCAGATCACGCACGGCCGGGGGGCAAAACCGAATCGAAACAAGCATTGGCATTTCATCGAACACATGGCGTGCATAAAAAAAAACTGGACATCCGGCGAGATACCGACCTGTCCGGAGCTTGCCGACGACCGCCGAGCCCTTGGTGATGTTCCCTGTGGTGTGTTGAAGATCTGAGGAACCTCTTTCGCGCTCCCCCTTCGCTCGAAAAGTCCCCTCTCCTCTCTTGTGCGAGCTCGGCATTAAACCGAGATCTCCCCGCCTTTTCCGCGTGGCCGACCGGCGTGTCGACGCCCATCCCTCTGCCAAACGCGAATATTCTTCCTGTCCATGTTTCCCACGTTCGGCCGCCCCCTTTTCCTTTGAAAATTCGACGCCCCCATCATCCCCTGTTTTTTTTTTACATTCTGCCCACGTTCTGCTGAGTGGTTTGCAACAATGTTGCAGACCCGGGTCGGACCGGGTCGGGCCAGACCCGACCGGCCCGGTTCGGCCAAATCGCCCAAATTGGGCCCCAAATTGACCTCTTTTCATGAAATTGATGGCAAAATCGGATTCCTTGACATGTTTTCTATCAAATATGGGTATTTTCGTGAATCAATTGATTGAAATTCTGTGAAAACCCCAAATTGTCCCTAAGATCCGAAAATGAATTTCGCCAAATCGAGGGCCTAAACGATCAAATTATTCAAAATTGAGGCCACCAATGTATTCAGAATGATGAAAAATATTGGGTAGAGGTGTTTAATTTTGATGGGTGTGCCCGTGTGAAAGTTAATTTCACAAATTGTAAAACCGGGGACTAAATTGAAAGATTTTTATGCAATTAAGCCCTTTTGGCTAAAATTGATCAAATTGGAGGGCAAATTGACCCAATTGCACTTCAGGACTCTAGAATCCAATGTCATAGCTTATAAAAACCGAGAATTGAAAATTAAAAGACTCGAAAAGGATTTTTTAGGCCCGTTTCGGGATTAGGTTTGTGAAGGAACCCCATGAACCAAGCCGAATTTCCATAATAAAAAGTGAAAATATTAAAGAGAGAATTAAAATAAAATTTATGAATATTTTTGTGTAATTTTCTGACCACGGATGGTATTTTTCTGATTTTTTGGGTATTTTAATAATTAAATAAACTCCAAAAAATATTAAAAAATACAAAAAATATTTTTTGTTCAAAATTGGTTCCTAAGGCTAGGCTAAGGCTTCCAAAGTTGATTTTGTAATTTTTTGACCTTTTTTGCTATTTTTAATTAATTTTAGAAATAAAAAAACTAAAATAAAGTATGGTCAAAAATCAGGTGTCAACAGCTGCCCCTCTTTGAGAGTGAGCTCGTCAGAGGTTGCTGTCAAAGACAAAATGACACATGGATCTTAACCGACTCGAATGGGGAAAAGAAATGCTATGACATCGGACCCTCAAGTCTTTCGATGAATGCTCAAATTAATCACCGGTTTACTCTTGCAATTCGAACGTGGGCCGGAGTGAGAGAGGCTTACCTGAGGCTCACCTGTCAGATGCTGTGCTTGCGGAGTCTGAGGGTTCATCGTTATGCTCCCGGCCGCGACGACATTCAAGAAGATACCTAGGGTTTGCCAGGACACCCTAGGAAAGTTAAGCTCTGACCTGTATGGTAGGTCATACCATTAGTTGACCCTTATGGCGGTTTCTACCATCAAGTTGACCCTTATGGTGGTTTCTACCATTTTTGACCCTTCAGGCGGTTTCTACCATTGGTGAGGCTCCAGACTGATAGGAATCTAAGGAAGACGCGCCCGTTCTGTAGGGTTTGTCGGAGACTCGATCGTTCCGTAGATCGGTCTTGGAATAGGTTTGCCTACTAAAAGGCTGCGCCTATGAAATGACATATCCCGTCTTGTTGGGACTAGTCGAAGACTCGATCGTTCGTCCGTAGATCGGTCTTGGAAAAGGTTTGCCTACTAAAAGGCTCCGCCTATGAAATGACATATCCCGTCTTGTTGGGACTAGTCGAAGACTCGATCGTTCGTCCGTAGATCGGTCTTGGAAAAGGTTTGCCTACTAAAAGGCTTCGCCTATGAAATGACATATCCCGTCTTGTTGGGACTAGTCGAAGACTCGATCGTTCGTCCGTAGATCGGTCTTGGAATAGGTTTGCCTACTAAAAGGCTGCGCCTATGAAATGACATATCCCGTCTTGTTGGGACTAGTCGAAGACTCGATCGTTCGTCCGTAGATCGGTCTTGGAAAAGGTTTGCCTAATAAAAGGCTCCGCCTAAGGATTGACATCATTAAGGTCTCTTTTGGAAGGTTTACCTAACTCTAGGTTCACCTGACGGCTATTCTGGGATTTAGGGGTTACCTGAAATCTTGCAGAAGGCTGAATTGTCCTTTCGACATGCGAGGTACCTTTCTGGGATATGGGGACTCCAATTATCCTGCAGAAAGTTGAAACCTGCAAACTTTTCATTAAAAAGGTATCATTTTGGGACCTGGGTTCTCCAGGGATCCTGCAAAACATGACCCTATGAGCTTTTCTTGACAGAGCAAGGCATCCTTCCGGGATCATGGGTTCTCCACGTCCGATGAGACTGTCTGAATTTTGAAAAAGAGTCTCATGACGAGGGTTCTCCACGTCCGATGAGACTGTCTGAATTTTGAAAATGGGTCTCATGACGAGGGTTCTCCACGTCCGATAAGACTGCTTGATTTGAAAAAGGGTCCCGAGACGAGGGTTCTCCACGTCAAGCTAGGACTGCTTGATTTTTTTTTGAAAAGAGGTCCTAGGACGAGGGTTCTCCACGTCAAGCTAGGACTGTTGAGGCAACATTCTGGGAGCTGGGTTCTCCAGGTATCCTGCAGAAGTTTGAGCCTGAAATATCTTTCTTCACCAGGAAAATGTTAGTAATCTCTGGGAAGACGATGGCTGGCCACTTGCCGAAGCCGTATGACTTTAGTTTAATCATGAAATGTGCATTTTGATGCCGGAGGCTATCCAAAGCATTCCTGCAACATGCAAATGTGATCACAAATTCCTTGCATGGAAAATCTGGATCAACAGTTTGAAAATTCCAAAGAGAGTTTGTTCAAAACATCAATTGGAATATTTCTCGACAAGGAGGTCTTCTCACCTGTTTTGAGGTAATGATTTTTATAGGGGATGCACTCAATTCCCTACTGACCTGTGCCTAGTTTTTAGGCTCATTCGCAGCGCATACATTTTGATCGGTCGGGAGGTCTTCCACGGGACCGTAATGTTGGGCTTGGATATTGGTTTTCAAGGGGGACCCGCTCTGGAGTCGAGGCCATTCAATGAAAGTTTTCACCATCTGCTCTGGGTTTACAAGTCAAGAACCCTGCAAAATGAGAAAGAAATAGTCTTGCTCGTACCTCTTCGAGCTAAGCTATATGTTAACCCAAGTGTCTTAGTCAGAGAAGACTGTTTCAGGGTTGTAACATTGGTAGGATTGGGGACCGAAAAAGGCTTGTTTTTGGCCCAGAATTCATGAGGGGATTGACGTTGGTGATCATTGCAAACTTGTCACCTGTCTTTTCCATTCTGCATCTTCAATCTTTGAGGCGCGCAACCGATTTTGAGGTGCGCACCAGCTCTTTAGAGAGCGTCTCTTGTTGCATTCAAAGACCGACTCTCTTCGTTCTGTGCTTAGTAGCATTCGGGGAGCAGCCTTTTGGATTTGGCTCATTTATAGGTTTTTCTCTCTTCCCCACGAGGCTTCATTGGGGGTCAATTTAACAACTTTACACGAGCATCGACCTTGCTTTTACCAAGCACTTTGCTTTTTCTTGATGCTGGGGATTTTCTTCGTCCTTATTTTCCTTTTGAAATCCCGCTTTTCTCATCTTCGGTAGATCATGTTAGACATATGATCGAATGTCTAAACATGCTTTAAGCATTAGCCTAGGAATTTCTTTGTAATCCCTAAGTCTCGAACTCCTCCGTTTCTGAAGTGATGATGCATCCGTCTTGGAATGTGCAATGATCACCAACGGGTTTATGAAATAATTTGGCAGGCCCAACTTGGCTGTGCAAAGGGTATGGTGTGTAGGATAGAGAAATGAATGCTTCTCGTCATCCTATGGCACTTGGATTACCATATAAACAACACACAAAGGTTGATGTTAGTCCGAGCAAGAAAATTTCTAACCATTTTCTCCTGATGCTGCTGGACTTACTTTCGTTCTTGCCCCGATGTGGGGTGGTTCTTGACAGGGTTGAGAATGAAAACCGCCGTTCAAAGGGGTTGTCAATAGTCACCTGTTGTGTTTGGGGGTATGAAACGAATGCCTCCGTCGTCCCAACCCATGTAATCGCTGCGAATGATCCCTACTTCCATAGGTCCAGATTTTACTATCTGATCCGCTCCACTTCTCTCTCAAGTGTGTCCAGGACGTGTTTGGATTAGGCTTTGCCCCTCGTCTTTGAGAAAACATCCTTTTGAAAGTTTTAAACAATTTTTTATTGGAAAAATCTATCATTTTCTCCAAAAATTTTACCCGTCAAGGGGATTTTATGATGCACCATGCATGTTCTTATTCATGTTCAGACAACCTCCTGTTTTAAAACATGAATGTCAATGAAATTTGAATTTTATGTCTTTTCTAGACATTAGATTCTGAAAGCTTTTCTTTTTTCCCATGTTTTTATTTAACATCATCAATTGATTGGGGAAAGGGATATTTACCTGTCCACCGTGGCTGGGGATCCCTGAAAACGTAAAACAAGTATGTCATTGTATGTCCACGAATTTCGCAAAAATTTGGAACGATACATTTTACCCTTGGTCATGTATTCCAACGGGTAATACATGTGATATGAAAACCTGTTTCGCCTTGATGGCGAGCCCCTTTCAAAGACAAGAATTAGGTGTCAGTTTGCGTTCCAAAATTCAAGATAGATTGGGACGATACCGCCTTATTCTGTTTTGTGTTTCCGTTTGAACACAAACGTGCGGCTTGCAGAAGTTGGCCATCTATCTTGTGGCCATGATCCCTCCGTTTGGTTGGCGATGAATCATTCTCCGGGATTTGCCCCAGAGGAGATCCATTCGTGTTTTTGGACGCATTTCAGCGCCACTCTTCAGAGTTCCTTTTATTCAAGGAAAAAAGAAATTGTTATCGGAATGCATGTCCAAGCATGAAGTGTGGAAGCGATACTTTTTACCCTCCACTCAGTCTTATAATCAAAGACTATTTCTTGGAGTCCTGACTTCCAAGGTCGATAATTCTATTTGCCTCCTTGTCGGCGAGTTCTTTTATTTTGTGGCTTTCTGGTGCCAACAATTTTCTGTCCATCTTGACGGTTGTCGCGACCCGTCCGAAAGCAGACGCGGCTAATGGATTACCGATCGCGGGCCTTGGATCGGCGCGAGCCCTCCCAGGCCCATACCAAATCGCGGCGGGAGTATTTTTCTGAGGGATTCGACGATAAGAGTCGACCGCTTTCGACCTTCAGTGTGGTCGTGGTGGCATGTGCAACTTGTGCATGCATTTGGAGTCGCCACCGGTCTTTCTTGGAGGGTAGACCGGAAACCTTATTGACCGATTGGGAGAGATCGATCAGTTCTACGGAACCAGAGATTTTGGGTTCGGGGACTTGGTTACGCTGGTGTCATTACCAACGCCCTTTCGGTACCTAACGCGAGTGATTTTCCTAGCTAAGAGTTCACGCAGGCGCAAGTTTGGGTGGGGTAGGTTTGATTCAGGGTTTCATGCAGATTGGACGACTATTCCTATCAATCACAATCAATTTTTGGAAGACGATTCGCCCAAAGGGCGAAATCGTCATTTTAAGAAGGGTCGGGGTTCAAAACACCCGGAATGAGTCTTGACCAGTTGTCTGTGGCCATTTCCTATTTTTTTGGGATTTTCCTGGATTTTTTAGAATTTTTTTGGAAGACGGTTTGCCGGAAGGGCAAAACCGTCATTTCTGGAAGGTTCGGGGGTCAAAAGACCCGAAAAAAGTTGTGGCCAGTTGAATGTGGCCATTTCCTATTTTCTGGAATTTTTTTAGAATTTTTCTGAATTTTCTGAATTTTTTTGAATTTTTTTATGATTTTCCATTTTTTTATTGATTTTTCAAATTATTATTATTATTTTATTATTATCCGAATTTTTTAATATTTAAAAAAATCACTCACGGGCCGGGTCAGACCCGGCCCACGACTCGGACCCGCAACCCAGGTCCGGCCCGCCCCTCCGCGAGACCAAAACGGCGCCGTTTTTGGTTTATTGAATTTTTTATCATTTTCTTAATTATTCGAAAAATCCTACAGATCGGACGGTCCACGTGATGCCACGTGGCCATTTCTGGTGCGTCCGATCTTGGATAAGATCGGACGATCCACAGAAAGCCACTTGGCACCATCTCAACCGTTTGATCGATTATCCGAAAATCATTTATTAATTTTCTAAAAATCCACGATCGCGACACGTGTCGCGATCAGGACCGTTCAAACCAACTCACCTCGGCACGGCCCCCGCCCGGCTGACGTGGCTGCCCACGTGGCACGCCACGTCAGCTTTGACCGTTGACCGAGACCGTTGACCGTTGACCGCCGGCGACTTCGCCGGAGAAGACGATGAATAGTGTTTTTGTCCGGCCAAAGTCGCCGGAGGAGCGAAACCGACGTAAAAACGTCGGTTTCGAGTCGCTATTTTGAGCCCAATCTCCTCCTCACCAACTCCAAATCAACTTTCTTCAAAAATATGGCACGAAGCACGTCGGAAAGAGGCCGAACGGCCGACCACAGAACCGGCGCCGGCGACCGTATACGCAGAAATTTTTTTTTAAAGAAAACTCAATTCCAAGCATTCAAACATCATCTAAGGAAGGTTAGGAAGCTTACCTGAGGTCCCCTGAGGGTCGGCAGCCGCGGGAACGTCCTCCTCGAGCCCTCGGTCTGAGTTTTGGCCGGCGAAGCTCGGGCTAGCGTCCTCGGCGGTTTTCAATGCAAAATAAAGACCACAATATGCTCAAAGACGTGTATAATGAAGTTTTACAACCAATATTGCGACAAACAAGGCTCGGGCAGGCACGACCGAGACCCCAAGCATATATCATTCATTTGAGCATTTTGTCGAGCAGGTGATGTGCATTATTGAAATGGAGGTCGGACGGATAAACCGACCTGTCCGAAGGTCACCGGCGGCCATGGAGGTTTCGACAATGCTCTATGGGTATACCTGAAGGTTCGCGGTCGTCCCATCTCTCTCGGTTTCGCTCCACAGTCCCTTCTTCCTCCCCGAGCTCTCTCTCTCTCTCGGCCTCCGAACTCCCCTGCTTTCTTCTTCTTTTTTATTATTTTTTTTTCTCGTGGCCGACTGCTTTCGGTGGCCGCCGTCCGACAGTGGAGGATGACCCATCCACTCCCCATTGTCGTCCACCAATCGACCGGCCGGCCCCTCCCTCTCTTATTTTTTTCTTTGTTTTTGGGCGTTGCGCGGGTCTGCAACTGAGTTGCAGACCCGGTTCGGACCGGGTCGGGTCGGGTTTGACCCGACCGGCCCGGTTCGACTCTCCTCGCCCAATTCAGCCCCAATTCGACCTCTTTTCATGAAATTGACATCAAAATCGGATTCTTCGACACGTTTTCTATCAAATAGGGTTATTTTCATGAATCAATTGATTGAAATTTAGTGAAAACCCCCAAATTGCCCTTAGGATCCGAAAATGATTTTCGCCAAATTGAGTGCCCAAACGATCGAATTAATCCAAATTAAGACCACCAGTGGATTCATCACGATGAAATCCATAGGATAGAGGTGTTCAATTTTAATGGGTGAGCCCGTGTGAAATTTAATTTCACAAATTGTAAAGCCGGGGACTAAATTGAAAGATTTATATGCAATTAAGCCCTTTTGGCTAAAATTGATTAAATTGGAGGGTAAATTGACCCAATTGCATTTCAATACTTTAGAGTCTAATGTCATAGCTTATAAAAAGTGAGAATTGAAAATTAAAAGACTCGAAAAGGAATTTTTGGGCTCGGTTCGGGTTTATGTTTGTTAAGGAACATAGTGACCCGAGCCGAATTTTTTGAGATTTAAAGTGACACACTTGAAGAGGAAATTAAAACAAAATTATTGAATATTTTTGTGTATTTTTCTGACCATGAATGGTATTTTTCTGATTTTTTTGGGTATTTGTTAATAATTAAATAAATTCAAAAAATATTATAAAATACCAAAAAATATTTTTTGTTCAAAATTGGTCCCCGAGGCTAGGCCAAGGCTTCCAAAGTTGATTTTGTGATTTTATGACCTTTTTTGATATTTTTAATTAATTTTAAAGAATAAAAATTACAATAATAAATGGTCAAAAATCAGGTGTCAACAGCTGCCCCTCTTTGAGAGGAATCTCGTTAGAGATTTCTCTGAAAGATAAGGTGGCACCTGATTCCTAACCGACACAACTGGAAAAATGAAAGAAGAAATGCTATGACATCGGATCCTTAAGCCCTTTTTTTTTATGAACGCTCAAATTAATCACCGGTTTACTCTTGCAATTCGAACATGGGCCGAAGTGAGAGAGGCTTACCTGAAGCTCACCTGTCAGATGAACGCTGCGCGTGGAATCTGAGGGTTCGTCGTTATGCTCCCGGCTGCGACGACTTTCAAGAAAATTCCTAGGACTCGTCATTCAGAATATCCTAGGGAGATTAAGCTCTGACCTGTATGGTAGGTCATACCATTATGGGATTCCTAACCGGTAGGGACCTAAGGAAGGCGCATCCCACGCCTTGGGATTTGCCAAGGATTTTGATCCGTATGGTGGATCGGACCTTTGTGTCGATGCTTATGGCGGTATCTACCATTGATTTGACCCTTCAGGCGGTTTCTACCTTGAGTTGACCCTTTAGGCGGTATCTACCTTTGGTTTGACCCTTCAGGCGGTATCTACCATTGGTTTGACCCTTCAGGCGGTTTCTACCATTGGTTGACCCTTCAGGCTGTTTTTACCATACATTGACCCTTCAGGCGGTTTCTACCTTTGGTTTGCTTTGAAAAGGGGTCTCATGACGAGGGTTCTCCACGTCCGATGAGACTGTCTGATTTTGAAAAGGGGTCTCATGACGAGGGTTCTCCACGTCCGATGAGACTGTCTGATTTTGAAAAGGGGGTCTCATGACGAGGGTTCTCCACGTCCGATGAGACTGTCTGATTTTGAAAAAGGGCTCTATCCTCATCCCTTCTTTTGAAAGATCCCGAAATTTGTCGGGAATTCAGTTTTGAAGCAGTAAAAGATTTTATCTTGACAAAGCTTCACTTGAGTCTGTTGAGGCGACATTCTGGGAGATTGGTGTTTCCAACGGATCCTGCAGAAGTTCGAGCCTGAAAAATTTTTCTTCGCCAAGAAAACATTAGTAATCTTAGGGAAGAAGACGGTTGTCCATCTGACAAAACCGTATGATTTAAGTCTTAATCATGAAATGTGCGTTTTGATGCTGGAGGTTATCCAAAGCATTCTCGCAACATGCAAATGTGATCACAAATCCCTTGCACGGAAAATCTGGATCAAACAATTTGAAATTTCCAAAAAGAGTTCGTTCAAAACATCTATTGGAGAATTTCTCATCCAAGAGGGCTCCTCACCGCTCTGTGATAATGGTCTTTTGTGAGGAATGCGTTCAACTTCCTACTAACATGTGCCTAGGTTTTAGGATCATTCGCATCGCATACATTCTGATCGATCGGGAGGTCTTCCACGGACCGTAATGTCAGGCTTGGATATTGGCTTTCAAAGGGGACCCGCTTTGGAGTCGAGGCCATTGAATGAAAGTCTTCACCATCTACTCCGGGTTTACAAGTCAAGAACCCTGCAAAATGAGAGAGAAATAGTCTTGCTCGTACTTCTTCGAGCTAAGCTATATGTCAACCCAAGTGTCTTAGTCAGAGAAGACTCCTTTGGGGTCGTAACATTGGTAGGATTGGGGACCGAAAAAGGCTTGTTTTTGGCCCAGAATTCATGGCGGGTTTGACATTGGTGATCATTGCTGATTTGTCACCTGTCCTTTCCTTCTGTACCTTCAGTTTTTGAGGTGTGCAACCGCTCTTGAGGTGTGCACAAATTCTTTAGGGAAAAACCTCCGACTGCATTAAGAGATTGACAATTCTGTCCGCGTCTTTCCTCCACACTTGACATCATTTGGAGGAGCGACCTTTTGATCTGACTCCTTTATGGGTTTTTCTCTCTTCCCAACTAGGCTTCATTGGGGATCAAGCAAACAGCTTGCACGAGCATCGGCCTTGCTTTTACTAGGCACTTTGCTTTTTCTTGATGCTGGGGATTTTCTAATCATCATTTTTTTGAAATCCCGTTTTTCTCATATTCGATGGGATCATGTTAGACATATGTCTGAAAGTCTAAACATGCTTTAAATATCAGCCCGGGAATCCTCTTCGTAATCCCTGATGCCTTCATCTTGGAACGTGCAATGATCATCAATGGGCTCATGAAATGAATTTGTAGGCTCAACTTGGCTATGCAAAGGATATGGTGTGTGGGATAGAGAAATGAATGCTTCTCTTCATCCTATGGCACTTGGATTACCATATAAACAACACACAAAGATTAATGTTAGTCCGAGCAAGAAAATTTCTAACCATTTTCTCCTGATGCTGCTGGACTCACCTCCATTTTGCCCCAATGTGGGGTGGTTCTCGACAGGGCTGATAATGAGAACCTCCGTTCAAAGGGATTATCGATGGTCACCTGTAGTATTTGGGAATATGAAACGAACGCCTCCGTCGTCCCAATCCATGTAATCGCTGCGAATGGTCCCTACCTCCGTAGGTACAGATTTTGCTATCCGATTCACTTCCCTCATCTCTCAAGTGTATGTAGGATGTGTTTGGACTGGGATCGCCTCTCTTTTGAGCAAACTTCCTTTTGAATGATTTGACAAGTAATCATATTTGGAAAAATTCATTTCTTTCTTCCCCAAAATTTATCCATCGAGGGGATTTTGTGATGTATCGTGCATGTTTTATTCATGCTTTGGGCAACCTCCCGATTTAAATCATGAATATCGATGCATTGGAAAATCTTTATGCCGGCTGAAAGGATTCCGACATTTTTTTATCTCCAGCTAACTGGGAAAAGGGATACTTACCTGTCCGTCGCAGCTGCGGATCCCTGCAAATGTAAAAGAAGCATATCATTGTATGTTCACGAATTTTCCAAAAATCGAAACGATACATCCTACCCTTGGTCATGTACTCTAACGAGTAGTACATGGGATGTAAAAACTTGTTCGTCTGCAAGGCGACTCCCCTGTCAAGGATAAACAATAAGTGTCAATTCATATTCCCAAATTCAAGATAAATTGGGACGATACAACTTTACTCTTGATTTTCATCCCATTCTGATGTTGAATACTGGTGTGAACAAGATCTGTTGAATCCATCCATCCATCCATGATCAAAGGTTCGTTTGCCCCGGCTGAGAGACGTCTGTTTTGTCATTAGAATGCATGGTCTTTTGGGTGTCTTGCCTATTTTTTATAACCTAGGATGAAAAATGGAGAAAACATTATCCCCATATCTGATTGAAAATTAATTAGGAACGATACGTCATTTTACCAAACGTGTGGTTCCGAGGTCAAATGTATTTTGCCTTGAAGGGATGGATCGCACTGCGTCCCGCAATCGATAGTCATTGTTCAGGGGAGTTGCTCCACAAATTGAGCGATTAATCAACGGCCCTCGGCTTGAAGATGTTCAAATGTAATGACAGTCCTCATGTGTGATTGGTTCTAGGCGTTAATGAAAAAGTGTTCCCGTGGGAACTTCACAACGAAATTAACGATACATTCACTTGAAGTGGTCACTTCTCATTCCTCTAAGCCTTTTAATGATCAACCAAACGTGTCTCGAATCAGGTGTATGGTCATGGGCATTGAGTCACGGCCGCGAAGGCACACCACCCATTCCAAAATGCTTGATCCATAGATCGAGTTGCTCATTTAGGAAGTCATCTGATTTTTCAAGCCATTGATGTTCGAGTCGGGCATCTTCAATTGCTGGCAATAGATTCCTTCCACTACTTTCGGCATGAACAAACTGATTCCTCGAGCTGAAATTCCCATCGTTGCCCTGCAAATTTATACGTGTATCTCTTGCCAACACTGGGTTCGCCCCTGGAAGAGCACTAACGACAGGCTGGTGTTCATATCGTGGGGTCCCTATTCGCGGGGATTGTGGCAAATAATCTTGTAGGGTACTGAGACGACTCAAAGGGGAATTCAGCTGATCGACCCATGGATGAAGGTCTTCATCAAGGAAGTCGCCAGGTTCTTTGAGTTGGGCAGGTATCTGAGTACTGGACGCAATAGGTTGATCGCTAATGGGAAGAACACTGGTGACCGGCTGCTGTTCGAATGGAGGAGTGTCGCGGTTGTAGGCATACCAGTCGTCTACATTCAGACCGGCCCTTTTCAGCTTTAGTGCTACCTTGCCTTCTTTCAGCAACCTCCTATGGTACTTAAGGCGGTTCCTAACGCTTGTATTAGCTAGCCCAGGTACATTCATGATCTTGAGTATTTGTCGTGGACGCGCCGCGTCGATCCCTATCCGCCGAACCGCGTCAATAAATTTATCTTCAATTTCAGGCATCCAACGCCGCCTTATCTTTTCACGGTCGGGAACAAGATCTGATTGTCTCGAAAGTTGTGCAGGGGGGCGAGACGATGAAGGAGCGTTATCAGTCCCCGAACATGACTCGTCTAGGGATATTTCACCAAGGGCGATAGGACCGTCACGGTTAGGACGAGAAATAGTGTCGAGAGCTTCTTTATACCTTATGTTCTCCACTCGAAGCTTTTTGTTTTCCTCCTTTAGAATGACAATTTCTTGTCGTCTGTTCCGGGCCCTCAATTTGGCTCGCCTATATTCAAACCAAGCTTTAATCTTCTGGGGTTTCAGTCCCACTTTCTGGCCTAGCTTCCCTCTCTGTTCCCTGCTCGGGAGAGGGTTCTCGCTGAAGGCCGCTTCAAGCTCTCGAACTTGATCTGGGGTGTAACGTGAGAAACACCTCTTACCACCGTCATCACCATCGGGTTCCCGCGCTTTGCTGCCGAAAGGGTAGGATTCCCTGACTTCGGTATCAAGTTGGATCCCATAACCTTCGAGGTCTTTGAATTGGACGGTATCTAAGATGTTTGGGCCGATCACTTCTAACAACTGACGGTAGCTCCCAAACATATTGGATCAGGGAGAGGTCGCTCGATATCTTTTTTTTACTTATTCTGGGTTTTGTAATTTCTCTGGTATGCTTACTCTCTCCAAACTTTCTTTTGAGTGATTCTACCTGCCCAGGGAACGTTCTTTAAATATGGACGAAGATCATCAAGTAAGTGTCCCTCCCAAGATTCCGTGTTTCCTGCTTTGTCGTCCTCTTTTCTCCTTTCAACATGGAAGGGCGCCGAATCGATTTCATTTCTCGATGTCTATGTCTGTCTCCCACTTCGTTTTCAAGAAAGCGTAACTACGCGCGTCTCCCGCTCAGACTTAATATGATGAAACCGATGATTTTTTTTTATTTACAACTTTTGTCCGACAGGCCTGAAATCGCGGATCGAGGCGGGTCTTGTGATTCACGGGAGGAGCGACCCCTGCTTTACATTAATTATCCCGGCTCCACAAGCATTATTGCTGCAACTTTTCTCATCTTCGGGCTACTATGAAACGAGGAGTTAATGCAGAGAAGGTTAGTGCTCTCCTTCGACCAGCTTTCACTTTCATTCGTTCCATTGCACTCTTCTTCCTCTCCATCTTTCCAACGGGAAATGACTTCATCTTATGTTTCTTCCTCTGACTCTTCCCATGCTTGCGTTTTTTCAATCGCAGTCTCGGCCCGATGGGAAAAACTCTATAATCTCTTGGGTCGGGGCTATGCTTATATAGCCGATCATCTGGAGATCGAGGCTGAGATCCGCGTTCTATTCGAGGCCACAGATGCTACTTCCATCGAGGGTACTGAGTTGGAGAAGGAGTATAAAACCTTCCCGGCCCTCTTTGCAAACTTTCTGGAGGCTTACCGTGTTGCTCACCGGGAAGTTCTCGTGGCTCGTGTCTTACGAGCCCGCTACGAAGACCGCTGTGACTGCCTGACGTTGACTAACTTCGTAGCTGACAGCCACAATAAGGTTATGGAAACTGCCAACGAGCGGGTCTCAACGATGCTTCGTGAACGAGGAAATTTGGTGGAGCGTTTGGCCTTGTGCCTGACCACCTATGAGCACGATCGTCGTAACATCATGTTGAAGTTCCAGAGCGAGTGGCTGGAAGAGCGACTCGATACTGTTACGGCGGATGTATCCCGTGGGAGGGAATTGGTCCGGGACCTGGAACTTGCTGCTGAAGATCACAGGGCCAAGGTTGCTGATCTTAAGAATGAGTGCAAGCGCCTTCTTCTCCAGCTTGCGGACCTTGATATGCGGAGCAGTGAGTGCAGGCAGAGGATCAATAACATGGAGGGTCAGCTGGGCTCTTTTGTGTCACTAATTAGGGCTCACTTCGGCTTTACTTTTCCACCTCGATGAACTGTATGATCTGCTTCTGGAATCCTTCAATTGAGCAAGAATGAATGAAAGCTCATGTGTGTGTGTTTTAGCTTTTATATGGTCCATTTCTTCGAGCATCCGAACATCTTCAACTTGGGTGAGCTGAACCATAATATCAATAAGTTGAGCAAATATGTCCTGATTTTCTAACTTGCTCATGATCAGATGAAAGAATAGCCTCAGACTTATCCAGGAAAAGATTTCTCTCTATTACCTATTTTTTACCTGCAAATAAAAATACAGAATCAGAAGGAATAATTTGAAAAAGAAAGCAAAAACCCCTTTCAATCCTATGCTTGCCCATGATTAATAAAGACAAGAACTTTTACAAGGGTTTTAATCTTGCGCGAAAAGTTTTTATCAATATTCCTCGAAAGAAAGCATACTATTGAAAGGAATGTAATTCACAATAATCGCTTTTGATCAATTTCGAGAGGAACGAATTATTCAAAAGTGCGAGGTATAATAACGTGTTTTAAATTTAATTGAAGATACGGCATCCAAATCAAAGTCGTTTTGTTAAGAACGAGAGAAATTTGGACATCTATCTCGTCATTAAATTCAAAACAACGCCGATATTCTCGATCAATTATCGTGGATTACCAGCAACGTAAAACATGCACGAAACAATTCAAGTGTATAATTCCTTCTAGAGAAATTGAGATTGGACTACTCTATACGACCAAAAGGTCGTGTAAGACTTCCAATTTTAATTTCCTCTAAAGGAATTATAAACTTGACTTGGGAGTATTCGGATGATTAGAGAAAATGCAACTATCACATTCCCATGACCCGTCAAAAGAAATACAACTAAGTTTCATCTGAATGTATACACCAATAGATCCCTAATACAATCACTCTAAGGGGTGAGATAGAGAAACCCTCGGTAAAAATAAACCCTATACAAGAGGACTAGTAATGGAAAATGAAACAAAGGAATGTGATCCTAACGTTTAAGGATGCCACAGTTTCGATCTGTGTCTTCAGGATCACTTGCCCCAACTCGTCATCTTCATTGGATGATACCTCAATAATGTCCATAGTATGCTCCTTTATCGCACACTCGGTGTTCGCCATGGGATATCATCCTCCTCGTCTTCTATTAAGGACGTTTGGGAAAAACACAAACATCTATCCTTGAAATGGCATTTAATCTAATCACCAGAATGCAATGAATGAAATGCCTATATTTATATGAGTTGTAATAGATTTGAGGGATAGAGAGTCTTACCAACCAAACTCGTCGACTTATGTGCGGTTTTAGGTGTACCAACCGCCCAAAGACATACGCATGAGACAAGTGATGGTGAACTTCTAAAAATCAGAGGGTTTGGCACCTAAGGTTAAGGTTCCCACTTCGAGTTCTAGAAAGAGCCGATTCCATTGCACAGCTATCGTTGCATTGGGACTCGATCCATAGTTCGAAGCGAGCGGAATTGAAAAGTGGATTACCCCGCGTTTTTCCTCACGGAGATTCCATTTTCAATTCCTTCTATTGTGTTCCTAAAGGCGGCGCCCGGGGTTTCAGGCGCGGTTGTGTGTGTCCACGTGTTGTGATCATCACAATGCAATTCATGCACAACAGTTTATCAATCAGCACTTCAAATCATCCACACAACATACATTCCTACGCCCAACCTGCATAAGACAATGTTAATCACGGACTACATCCCTTATTTCTCCAATCTGCAAAAACATATAACACCTACCATGAGCGGACTTACCTCACCTTCAAGAGTGCCTGCAGGGTTAGAAAAATCACTCAGCGTTTTAATTACGGCCTAAGTCCACTTGAGGTCTAGAACCATAGGTTCTAGAACAAATTCCCCAGTGGAGTCGCCAGCTGTCGCGACCCGTCCGAAAGCGGACGCGGCTAATGGATTACCGATCGCGGGCCTTGGATCGGCGCGAGCCCTCCCAGGCCCATACCAAATCGCGGCGGGAGTATTTTTCTGAGGGATTCGACGATAAGAGTCGACCGCTTTCGACCTTCAGTGTGGTCGTGGTGGCATGTGCAACTTGTGCATGCATTTGGAGTCGCCACCGGTCTTTCTTGGAGGGTAGACCGGAAACCTTATTGACCGATTGGGAGAGATCGATCAGTTCTACGGAACCAGAGATTTTGGGTTCGGGGACTTGGTTACGCTGGTGTCATTACCAACGCCCTTTCGGTACCTAACGCGAGTGATTTTCCTAGCTAAGAGTTCACGCAGGCGCAAGTTTGGGTGGGGTAGGTTTGATTCAGGGTTTCATGCAGATTGGACGACTATTCCTATCAATCACAATCAATTTTTGGAAGACGATTCGCCCAAAGGGCGAAATCGTCATTTTAAGAAGGGTCGGGGTTCAAAACACCCGGAATGAGTCTTGACCAGTTGTCTGTGGCCATTTCCTATTTTTTTGGGATTTTCCTGGATTTTTTAGAATTTTTTTGGAAGACGGTTTGCCGGAAGGGCAAAACCGTCATTTCTGGAAGGTTCGGGGGTCAAAAGACCCGAAAAAAGTTGTGGCCAGTTGAATGTGGCCATTTCCTATTTTCTGGAATTTTTTTAGAATTTTTCTGAATTTTCCGAATTTTTTTGAATTTTTTATGATTTTCCATTTTTTTTTATTGATTTTTCAAATTATTATTATTATTTTATTATTATCCGAATTTTTTAATATTTAAAAAAATCACTCACGGGCCGGGTCAGACCCGGCCCACGACTCGGACCCGCGACCCAGGTCCGGCCCGCCCCTCCGCGCGACCAAAACGGCGCCGTTTTTGGTTTATTGAATTTTTTATCATTTTCTTAATTATTCGAAAAATCCTACAGATCGGACGGTCCACGTGATGCCACGTGGCCATTTCTGGTGCGTCCGATCTTGGATAAGATCGGACGATCCACAGAAAGCCACTTGGCACCATCTCAACCGTTTGATCGATTATCCGAAAATCATTTATTAATTTTCTAAAAATCCACGATCGCGACACGTGTCGCGATCAGGACCGTTCAAACCAACTCACCTCGGCACGGCCCCCGCCCGGCTGACGTGGCTGCCCACGTGGCACGCCACGTCAGCTTTGACCGTTGACCGAGACCGTTGACCGTTGACCACCGGCGACTTCGCCGGAGAAGACGATGAATAGTGTTTTTGTCCGGCCAAAGTCGCCGGAGGAGCGAAACCGACGTAAAAACGTCGGTTTCGAGTCGCGATTTTGAGCCCAATCTCCTCCTCACCAACTCCAAATCAACTTTCTTCAAAAATATGGCACGAAGCACGTCGGAAAGAGGCCGAACGGCCGACCACAGAACCGGCGCTGGCGACCGTATACGCAGAAATTTTTTTTTAAAGAAAACTCAATTCCAAGCATTCAAACATCATCTAAGGAAGGTTAGGAAGCTTACATGAGGTCCCCTGAGGGTCGGCAGCCGCAGGAACGTCCTCCTCGAGCCCTCGGTCCGAGTTTTGGCCGGCGAAGCTCGGGCTAGCGTCCTCGGCGGTTTTCAATGCAAAATAAAGACCACAATATGCTCAAAGACGTGTATAATGAAGTTTTACAACCAATATTGCGACAAACAAGGCTCGGGCAGGCACGGCCGAGACCCCAAGCATATATCATTCATTTGAGCATTTTGTCGAGCAGGTGATGTGCATTATGGAAATGGAGGTCGGACGGATAAACCGACCTGTCCGAAGGTCACCGGCGGCCATGAAGGTTTCGACAATGCTCTATGGGTATACCTGAAGGTCCGCGGTCGTCCCATCTCTCTCGGTTTCGCTCCACAGTCCCTTCTTCCTCCCCGAGCTCTCTCTCTCTCTCGGCCTCCGAACTCCCCTGCTTTCTTCTTCTTTTTTATTATTTTTTTTTCTCGTGGCCGACTGCTTTCGGTGGCCGCCGTCCGACAGTGGAGGATGACCCATCCACTCCCCATTGTCGTCCACCAATCGACCGGCCGGCCCCTCCCTCTCTTATTTTTTTCTTTGTTTTTGGGCGTTGCGCGGGTCTGCAACTGAGTTGCAGACCCGGTTCGGACCGGGTCGGGTCGGGTTTGACCCGACCGGCCCGATTCGACTCTCCTCGCCCAATTCAGCCCCAATTCGACCTCTTTTCATGAAATTGACATCAAAATCGGATTCTTCGACACGTTTTCTATCAAATA
The DNA here is from genome assembly GCA_021437785.1 of Rhodomyrtus psidioides. Classification (NCBI taxonomy): domain Eukaryota; kingdom Viridiplantae; phylum Streptophyta; class Magnoliopsida; order Myrtales; family Myrtaceae; genus Rhodomyrtus; species Rhodomyrtus psidioides. The sequence goes on from JAILYB010000039.1 coordinate 2,181,732, forward strand.
GGGTTATTTTCATGAATCAATTGATTGAAATTTAGTGAAAACCCCAAATTGCCCTTAGGATCCGAAAATGATTTTCGCCAAATTGAGTGCCCAAACGATCGAATTAATCCAAATTAAGACCACCAGTGGATTCATCACGATGAAATCCATAGGATAGAGGTGTTCAATTTTAATGGGTGAGCCCGTGTGAAATTTAATTTCACAAATTGTAAAGCCGGGGACTAAATTGAAAGATTTATATGCAATTAAGCCCTTTTGGCTAAAATTGATTAAATTGGAGGGCAAATTGACCCAATTGCATTTCAATACTTTAGAGTCTAATGTCATAGCTTATAAAAAGTGAGAATTGAAAATTAAAAGACTCGAAAAGGAATTTTTGGGCTCGGTTCGGGTTTATGTTTGTTAAGGAACATAGTGACCCGAGCGAATTTTTTGAGATTTAAAGTGACACACTTGAAGAGGAAATTAAAACAAAATTATTGAATATTTTTGTGTATTTTTCTGACCATGAATGGTATTTTTCTGATTTTTTTGGGTATTTGTTAATAATTAAATAAATTCAAAAAATATTATAAAATACCAAAAAATATTTTTTGTTCAAAATTGATCCCCGAGGCTAGGCCAAGGCTTCCAAAGTTGATTTTGTGATTTTATGACCTTTTTTGATATTTTTAATTAATTTTAAAGAATAAAAATCACAATAATAAATGGTCAAAAATCAGGTGTCAACAACGGTGAATCCCTTTTGCAACGGATATTTCTTTTCGCCTCCACGTCGGGCGAGATCCTTTATTTTGTGGCTTTTTGGTGCCACCAATTTTCTGCCGAATGAAAGCAAACTCATGTTAAGCATGGAATCTTCGGGAGATCAAATTGGAACAATACAAAGTTACCGTTCACCCAGGTTTGTATCCTGGGGTTTAATTCTGATGCGAACGACTCTGTCATTGCGTCCTCGGATTTTGCCAGAGCAGAAACGTCCTTCTTTGTCTGGCGCACAAATGATTCACTTGCCCCAGTTGGGTGTGATTTGTCGTAGCTAGGCGACGCTTGCTCCAGCTAACTTCATTTTGTATTTTGCTGCAATCCTCATCCTCTTTGGGGATGTCTTCTCTCCTGGGATTCATGATGACGTCTTACTGACGTGTCCCTCTCTTTTTTCGATCGTTGACGCTTCTCATTTGGTGTAGATGATGGATGTTGCCTCATCTCGTCTGTATTTGTGGGTGTTGTTCGTGAGACGATCCTCAATCACGTCGACAACTGCTTTGCCCCAGTTGGGCGGTGTTCATCTTGGCAGCGTGCCTTGGCATTCCCATGCTCCTGGACGATTTTCAATCCGATTTGAAGACATTCATGCACATGCATATGAAGAGACAGGTGTGGGGATTTATCTGGCTTCATTTGAAATTTCAGGAAGGAGGTACTCCCTTCGAGACTTCGTCCTTCCAACAATTGAAGGAGTAGTGTTTTCCAAGTATTTTGCCCCAGTGAGGCTTGTCTTGGTGTTTGTCATCTCTGGGTTTGATAACCCTGATTCGATGCACTTTCACGGGGGATCGTGAGAATTTGCCCCCGGCTTGGCTCCTCGAAGCAGGTGGGGGAGCCCGCTCTCATGAATTTTGGTCGATTCTGGTCATCTATCTCGATTGCCAGATTCTTCGATTATTTTTTTTGTCCCTAGACAGCCTGACAATCTGGGGATTTGTCATGTGGCGGTTTGGTGATTCTCTCGATCACAGTCGCCATTTGAGATGTTCGATGTTCCCCTGTTGAAAAGAAGAAATCTCATGAGTAAAGGGCATGTATAATTGACTATTGGAGTCGATACAATTTACCCTTGAAATTTATCTTGCGGGAACCGGCATTTCTCCCTTTGGGTTCTCTGTATGCAGGATATGTGCATGATATGCATGATGCATGTTATGTGTGCCAGCAACGAAACATGAGTTCGTGCTTTTCACTCTATTCAGAGAAAGCATTTTTATCAGATATGTCAATCTGGAAAACTTGAAATTTTCTTTTCAAGCGCTCTTTTCACAGAGATTTCTAAATGATGATAAACTTCTTCAAGTTTTCATCAAAGGTTTTGTTCACAAATTGAGCTATTAGAATGCTCTTAAAAATATTTAGCCAAAGTGCATGTCTGAGATGCCATGAAAAGGGGTACTCCCTGTTTGTCATTTGAAGGCATTGCTTCTTGGGCCCTTTGCTTCTATTCCCAACCTGAAAGGAAAAAGAAATGAAACATTATTCTCATATCAAGAAAACAATCATTTTGGAACGATACGTCCTTTTACCCGAATCGATGGCTCCGTATCGTTCTCCTTCTCATTTAGAAGGGTTTGATGTGTTTTGTCTTTGATGGATCACTCCACTTCATCATGATTCATGGGTGGCTCACTTGGCTCACTTGGCCTACGAACTCCACCCATGGGCCTGGCCACACGGGCACAGAATCTCGGCCAAGGCCCAGGCAGACGGGCACACAGGCCCGGCATACGGCCCATGAAAACTGGCACACGGGCCAGGCTCACTGCCCACTTTGGTTGGCACATGGGCAAGACATGGGACCGAACAGGGCAAAGAACAAGGGCATTGAAGCTTCGGTGAAGGCTGATCGCGATGGTTCTCGGGGCACAACAGCGGGTTTGAGAAGCTCGAGTTGCCGGAACAGCGGTGTCGACGGTGACGAGTTAAGCTTCCGCGATGGTCTCGAGCGGCAACCTGACGAAAACTCCATCTGACTTTCGATCATACACAGATTCAGACCATTCGCGTGAGCTACGGCTTTGACGAGGCTCGGGTGGAGGGTCTCAGTCTGGCGGAAGGGTTACTGACGGCTGGATAGCTTGCGTTCAAGATAGAACTTGTGGCTGTCGGATTCCTATATCTACGTCTCCCTGTGGCCGACGGGATCGTGGTAGGCGGCTGGGAAGCGACGAACTGCGGGGTGACAGTTCGGACGCAGGTTGAGAGTCATGGGCTCATAAGCAAGGGTGATGATGGCTCGGCTGAAGTACGGCTCGACGACAGCTGACGAGGACGGAGCACGGCGGTGGCAGGTGGGGTTGGCGACGGTGGTGACCGTGCCGTTGCCGTGGGCTTCCACGAAGAAACAGGAGCCCCCCTTTTAGCGGACGACTTCACTCTCTTTTTTAACTCTCTAGACCACGCTCTCCTCTCTCTTTTTGGCTCTCTCTTTTATTCTATTATGGCCCATCTTCTTCCTCGAGACAGCTTCTACGAAGGCTGAACATGAGCTCCCGATATGGCATTTCAGAACTGCACGGCTCGAGGCATTTCGCCTTAGCCCATCGACGGCCATTGCGCCGCAGGGACTGGCTCGTTGCGTCACGCTTGGCGGATCCTGTGATACCGCTCTGGTTCGACGCACCTCGACGGTTGGCGGGCTTCGACGGTTGACGTTCATGCGTCGCCTGGGTTCGGCTGCTGAGCCATCAACTTTCACCAACATAGCCAACCATTAGAGCGACGTCCCATCCCACTACATCGTCGTCGGCTGTCTTTGTGCGCAAATTCATCTAGACCGATCTCCTGGTTCGTCGTCGCCTCGCTCGTCAATATCTTCAGGTCGTTGGTGTGCTACATCAACGATTCGCCGCGCTCGGGTACGAGCTCAAATCCCACGCCGCCTCTCGGAGTTCATTCAGCATCTCATCGATTCGTTTCGAGGCAGTCATGGAGCATCCTCTCCTTCCTCGTCATCAGGCTCTTCCCTCTTTCGTCCTCATTTGTTCAGTCGAAACTTGAGCTGAGGGAGAAATCATGATTCCCGCTTGGATGGAGGCGAGAGCTGCTCATAGTGTATGACTATCTCTCTCCTGTTGCGACGACGACAGCCAACGTGCGACAGCTTGGTTTACCTACTCCTTGATGGATCCGGATCAACCGAACTCCCTCTTCAAGAGCCCTTCTCCTTTTCCCCGGTCTCCCTGGAATGATTCTCTCTAACTCTCTGCATGCCCCAATATCCTCTGTTCCCTCTCCGAGTGCAATCGAGGAGTCTAGAGATGATGGAGGTTCGGCGATGGTCCGGTGGGGTTGTGGTCGCCCATGATGATGTTCCAATCCTTTGCGACAGGATTCCTCGTCTTTCACTCCCCCTCTCCTCTTTTCTTTTTTTTTTTTGAAATGCTTTGTCGCCCTCTCTAATGAAAGAAGATCGTGGAGTCATAATGGATCCCCCATTAATTTTTGTTTGCTTTCCTCTCTCAATAATGGTTGGTGAGTCCCCCCTTTCGTTTCCTTTCTCTCAAAGAACTCTCTCCACGTCTCAATGTGTCTCCTTTTTCATCACTTTTTCTTTTTCTTCCATGAACTCTCTCCGGTGCTCTCTCACGTTCATGATGGGTCTCTTTTTGTTATTATTATTTTTTATTCTGTCACTTGTCATTGTCTGCCCATCATCTCTAAGCTTGATGGATTGGTTTCTTTTTCCTTTAAGAAATGTGCAATGGGCGCCTCACGACAACACCGGGAGAGAGTAGAGCTTTGCAAAGAGAGAGAAAAAGCAGAAGATAGCCGTTAGTGGGGGAATGTGTCCTGAGATAATGAAGGTGTTGGCGATCAGATAAAGCTTATCAATCTTGACCCGAACGTCTTCGTCTTCGCCATCGATGCAACTCAGTTCTGTAAATGTGATGCATGATACGCTATGCATGAAAATTAATTATTTTTTTGTGAGAACTAAGACTAATTCTCATTTTATGCAAAATGAATGACTTAAATGAAAAGTCAAAATTTAGGTGTCAACAGCTGCCCCTCTTTGAGTTGAAGCTCGTAGAGGTTCCGCTCAAAGACAAAATTGAACCTATATTTTGACCATGTGAATGATGAGTGATCTTTTGGAGGATTTGAATCCCATTTTTTATGTAAGATTGAATGATGCAGGATAATAAATTTTTGCGGGAGTATTAATCCCATTTTTATGCAAGAGGTGATTATGCATGATATGCAAAACTGTAAATAACATATGCCAGAACTTCTCTCATTTTCACTTTAGAGAAATCTGCACATGAATCGCATATGAAAATACATGTTTTACCAAATACCTCATATGCTGATGATTCCCTTAACCTCTCGTCTTCCAGTGGATGCCAAGATGCTAAGGTACTGGCCCATCTGTTGCCAGAAGTTTCCTTCTGACGCGAAACGGCGCAAGATCTGTGTTGTGCTCGAGTCATGGTTCGAGCTGGCCATCCGTCTCCTGGGGATCTCCTCAACGGGTAACCATGAGACGGTAAAGTGATCTCTCGCGACCTTCTCTGTTAGGTCTCACCGTATCAAGACAAGAGTTGCCTCTTGGGACCTCCTCAACGGGTCACCATGAGACGGTAAAATGTCTCTCGCGACCTTCTAAAGAAGGTCTCACCGTATCAAGACGAGAGTTGCCTCTTGGGACCTCTTCAACGGGTCACCATGAGACGGTAAAATGTCTCTCGCGACCTTCTAAAGAAGGTCTCACCGTATCAAGACGAGAGTTGCCTCTTGGGACCTCCTCAACGGGTCACCATGAGACGGTAAAGTGTCTCTTGCGACCTTCTCAATCAGGTCTCACCATATCAAGACAAGAGATGTCTCTTGGGACATCCTCAATGGGTCACCATGAGACGGTAAGGGAAATCTCTTGCGACCTTATCAGGGAGGTCTCATCATATCAAGACGAGAGTTGATGTGTCACTTGAATTTAATCAGTATGAACAGTGTGATGCCTGAAAAATGCCATTGCAACATGAAGGACCAGAAATAACAACTTAAATCTTAAAAGCTGTCAATCTGAAAAGGGGTTCAGAATACTTATCTGGAGTTTCTGAATGATTCCAAACGACATGGCCATGCTGACTGCATCGTACCTGTTCGTTTTCTTAAAATGGAGCTGGTGGTCATTTGCCAGCAAGGCCTATTCAATAGTTCTTAGATGATCTTTGATACCTTGGGAGGTAACTCAAGGTTGCAGATGTATTACCTGTCGACAGTGTGAGAGGTAATATGTGCAAATATATTCACCAATGCGTAATGCAAAACTATCTGTTGAGTTTGCATTTTCAAAGATAATGTGGTTTATGCATAACCATCTGTCTGGTTTGCATTACCGATTCTGTTCAAGGAGGTTATCACACCGTGAATACCTCAAATGTATTCTGAATGGGGGACTCGAGTCCGAAAGGGCTTTCCTTTCCAAGAAATTCTTTTTATCCTGGCTGCAGGATTCAAGGGAAATCACTCAATCTTACCATCATCGCATTTGACAAGGGTCTGAGTAACCTCGCAATTGGTATGACCGAGCTGATCTAGAGGTCTTGATCGGGACCGTAATGTAGGCTTGGTCAAAGGTTTTCAAATGGGACTCTAGTTGAGTCAAGGCTTATGAAATGAAGTTCTTCATCATCTGTTTCGGGTTTACAAATCAAGAACCCTGCAAAAATGAGAGAAATAATCTTGCTGGAACTTTTTCGAGCGATGCTTAAAATCATTCAACTCTTACGTTAACTCAAGTGCCCTAGTCAGAATAGACTTTTGAAGGGTTGTAACGTAGGTTAGGATTGGGGACTGAGGAACGAAAAGGCTCGTTTTGGCCCAGAAAAGGTATGAGAATGGCTTGATGTTAATGATCATTGCTGCTTGTCACTGAGCTTGGCCTTTTGGGATACCACTAGTGCTTGAGAGCTGGTACAGACTTCTGTTGAGGATTCAGATTTTGAGGCTCTCATAGATTTTCCTCTCAACCTCCTTGAAATTCAGAAGTATTTTACAAATGAGCAAGAATTTGGATAGGCATTGGCCTTACTTTTACCAGGCGCTTTGCTTTTTACATGCCCCATAATTTTTTTAGAGATCAGCATTTACTTTACTTTCATCTCTCTTTTTATCTCACTTGACTGCTGCATTTTCAGCATTTTGATGAGTTCATTCAGGGATTTCTATTGACTCGATTTTCCGACTTTCTCATGTTTCGAGATCAGCCATAATTGCTAATGAATTAAGCATATGATCACCAATATGGGTTTAAGAAATGAATTTGTAGGCTCAAATGGGCTATGCAAGGGCTGAAGTGTGTAGGATAGAGAAATGAATGCTCTTCGTCATCCTAAAGCACTTAAATTAATGTTCGAGCATAAATGCAAAGAAACACTCGAGGATTGATATTAGTCCGAGCAAGAGAATTTCTAACCATTTACCTCGTCCTGCTTCTGGAATTTTCTATTTGCCCCAATGTGGGGTGATTCTTGACAGGGGTGAGAAATGAAAACACCGCCCAACGGGGTTAGCAATGGATAACCTGTAGTGTTTGAGATAGAGAAATAAATGCCTCTGTCATTTCGGCTATCGTACCTTTCGCGAGAAAACCCTTCACCTCGGGGATACGGAATATAGCTTTCGCTCAGCTCGCTTGGCAAAATGTACGTGGGACGTATTTGGAAAAGGGTTGCCTTTCATCATCTGTCATGCCCCATTCTTGTACATTTGACGTATCTTGTATGGTTCACGCTCATTATCCAGAATTGATAAATTGAACATGAAGAATAACCATGCATAAACCATGAAATGTGTGCGCATTGGCCGATGATGTATAGAATTTTCAAATAGCTTGTCATGCATTTGCTTTGAAGAACAGAATATGCAAGCATGAGAAAATTCTCAAGGAATAGAGATTGGGATTCTCCCAATTTTTAGGGAAAGAGATACTTACCTATCCGACACGGCAATAATCCCTGTAAAAAAAATTAAGAGGGAATGCGTAAATGTACGCTCTCATATTCAAGTGGAAATAGAACGATACTGCTTTACCCTTGTATGTACTCCAACAGATATACTTAACAACACATGATGGTTAAGTGTTCTGAAATTCCTTGAAGTTCTTGGCCTCTAGAGAGAAAGGATCATTACATGTCGACATGCTGGTAAGTCCCTGTCAAAATTAAGCATCAAGCGTCAGTTTGTGTTCCCAAATTTAAGATGATTTGGAACGATACATCTCAGTGAAAATCTGCATTCCACATGTCAGCCCTGATGGCGAGCACCTGTTAGAGACAAATAGGAAGTGTCAGTTTACGTTCCGAATTTCAAGATAAATTGGAACGACACTGTCTTACTCTTGTTTTGCGTTCCTATTTGAACACAAATGTGCGGCTTGTAGAAATCAGCGATATGGCTCGTGGCCATGATCTCACGATCTGGTTGGGCAACGAATCCTTCTCAAGGATTTGTACTGGAGGAGATCTATCCTTGCTTTTGGGCGTATTCCACGCCACTCTTCGAGGTTCCTTGTTTAAGGAAAAAGATAATTTTTATCAATACATGCCAAAGCATGTAGAGTGGAGGCGATACTTTTTACCCTCCGCTCAGTCTTATAATCAAGGACCATTGACTTTCAAAGCTAATATTTCCTTTTGCCTTCACGCCGACGAAATCTTTTCTTTTGTGGTTTTTCAATGCCAATACTTTCCTGAAAAATGAGAACAAACTCAAGTTAAGCATGGATCTTCGAAGATCAAATTAGAACGATACAAAGTTACCGTTCGCCCGAAGTTCGTATCTTGGGATTTGATTTTGATGCATACAACTTTGCTATTGTGTCCATTGACTTTGCCGGAGACGAAACGTCCTCTTTGTCCAGTGCACAAATGATTCATTTACCCCGGTTAGGCATGGTTTGTTATAGCTAGGTGATGCTTGCCTCAGCTAAATTTGTTTTTGCTTTTGCTGCAATCCTCCTCTTTTTTTTTTTAGGATTTCTTCTCTCTTGGGATCCATGATGGTGACTTATTGTCCATTCTGCCCAAAATAAATGAGTTTGTATTAGCAAATGCGAGGAAAAGAAATAAACTGGATACGATACCCAACTACGCTTTCTTTCGTCAATTGTTGACGCTTCTCATTTAATGGGGGTCATTTCAGTATCGTATACTGATATGGACGATGAATGTTCTTTCGTCTCGTCTGCATTTGTGGGTGTTGTCCGTGAGATGATCCTCGATCACGTCAACAACTGTTTTGCCCTAGTTGAGCGACGCTTGTCTTGGCAACATGCCTTAGCACTTTCCGTGTTTGTTGGCGATTTTCGATCCAATTTGGAGAAGTCCATGCACCTGCACATGAAGATATAGGCATAGGTCTTTATCTGACTTCATTTGGAATTTTAGGAAAGATATACTCCCTTCGAGGTTTTGTCCTTCCAACATTTGAAGGAACGATGCTTTTTAAATATTTTGCCCAGTTAGGCTTGTCTTGATGTTTGTCATCTCTGGGTTTGATAACCCTAGTCCGATGCGTTTTCATGGGGGATCATGAGAGTTTTCTCCCGGCTCGGCTCCCCGAAGAAAAAGGGAGGGACTTGCTCCCACGAATTTTGGTCGATTCTGGTCATCTATCTCAATTGCCAGAGTTTTCGATTATTTTCTTCTGTCTCTAGACATCTTGACATTCTTGGGATTCGCCATATGGTGGTTTGGTGATTATCTCGATCACAGTCGCCATTTGAGGTATTTGATGTTCCCCTGTTGAAAAGAAGAGACCTCATGTGTAAATGGCATGTATAATTGACTATTAGAGTCGATACAATTTACCCTTGAAAATTGTCCTGCGGGAACCGACATTTCTCCCTTTGGGTTCTCTGTATGCAGGATATGTGCATGATATGCATGATGCATGTTATGTATGCTAGCAACGAAAAAATGAATCCGTGCTTTTCACTCTATTCAAAGAAGGCATTTTTATCAGATGTGTCAATCTGCAAAACTTGAAATTTTCTTTTCAAGTGTTCTTTTCACAGAAATTTCTAAATGATGAGAAACTTCTTGAGGTTTTCTCAAAAGTTTTGTTCACAAATTGAGCCATTAGAATGCTCTTGAAAATATTTAGCTAGAATGCATGTCTGAGATGCCACGAAAAGGGGCACTCCCTGTTTGTTATGTGAAAGCATTACATCCCGCGTCTTATGCTCTTGATCATCATCTGAGAGGAAAAAGAAAGGAAGCATTATTCCCATATCAAGAAAATAATCATTTTAGAACGATACGTCCTTTTACACTTGATTTGCACTCCTTGCAAAATCAAATTAAAGAGATTCCTTCCTTTGGATCAGATTGCTTTTTCAAGCTAGTGATCCAACATTTGTCTTCGCCCTGTTTCCAAATGAGATGGGCCATGTTCAGTATGCAACATCTATAACTGCCCTCCAGATTGGGCTTGAGTCAAGGATTAGATCTCTGGACTCGGGTAGGGGGTTATCACTTTATTCTTTTCTTATCTTCTGTAAAAAAGAAATAAATCATGTCAAATATGAGATCAGAAAGGATAAATTGGATTGATACAGAATTTACCTTTCACTTAGCCAATTGGGCATTTTGCATTTTCCTTTCACCGGCTTCACTGCTTGGTAAAAATAATTGAGCATGTAGCCACCCGGAATTTTAAAATCGTCCTAGGTTCCGTACCCGTCTGGGTTGATCTTCAAAAGGCATCGGACCACCTCGCAACACCTTTTTTATATTTGTACATTGATGTCAATCCAAGGATCGAATCCAGGACGCTTCGAATCAATGTCATTCCTCTAATCACTAGGCCATGGTGTTGCCGGAGCTCCTGAGGGTTTGCTTTTATTATAAAATTCATGAGGCAGTTCACGATCTCGTGAAGTATTCTCGACGCTTCTCTTCATGGCGTTGAATTAATTCGCCTCGAATCTAATCTAAAATGGGATCATCGCACTTGAGCATGATGATGCTCACAGGTAGTGCTGGTCTTTGCGCAAGATTAGCTTCAGATATTAGAAGGAGTATGCAGCATGAGGATTTAGCAACAAAAACTTAATAGCATATTAGGTCATGCATATTGGGCTTGCTTCTCTTAAGGATTCTACTAGCTGCGTCTTGGACCCGATACATAATTGCCATCTTGGATCAGCTTGGTGGAGGACTATCAACTTTAAACTGATTAATCATGACAATGAGCTCGTCATCCAGATAATCTACTGATTCTTCAGGCCATTGATGCCCGAATTGAGCAGCATCGACTCTTGGCGATGGAGGTCTCTTTCCGCTTTCGCCATAGGCAATCTGATTGGAGCTGGAGCTTCCATCATTACCTGGGTGTAGATGGGGATGATAGGTTAGCCTACCACTCCAATCATCTTCCATTCGAGAATTGGAGAGAAGGATATGGTGAGAGCTACTCCATATATGTTCGTCAAGAGTCATATGTTTGAACTGCGCAGTTGAAAAATTTGGTTCTTGAATATGCGGCATGATGACCTGATTGACCATAGAAGGGGCACCAATGAAAGGTAGATGTTCGAGCCAGGGAGTCTGCGTTGGTTGCCCATCGTTCAGGCTTGAATCAGCTTCGTTTTGACCTTCTTGACTTAGAGTTGCATTGTGCTCTCTCAGTTCTCTTCTGTACTTCTGGAGGTGACTCGCGATGCTACTCCTGGCGAATCCTGGTACATTCATGATCTCCATTATACGCTTTGGGTGTGCTGAATTGACCCCTAGCAGTTGGACTGTATCAACAAACTTGCGATGAAGATCCGGGGACCAATCGAACCTTGTCTTCTTGCGCCCCACAACGGCGTCGTCACCTTGATTATGGCCGTCTTGATCGTGTAACTGCTTTCTTATCACATGTTGCCACAGATTTTGAAGCACTCGAACCTGAGCCGGCTTCGTTATGAAACCCTGAGCTCCATGCAGCACGGCTTTTGTTATAAACGACTGATCATCACTTGCTGACATGATGATAATCGGCACGTCCATTTCAGAGTTGACAACTTTTACAAGATCAAAGACGTGCATGTCAAACACCGTCGTGGCAGTGACGACGATGTTAAACCTGCCCCTATTCCGCTTCAGTGCTTTTAAGGCTTCAGTTGCTCTTGTTCGGCCTATAACCTTATACTGGCATTTTCTCAGCACAACAATGAGCACTGAGAGAGAGACTGGATTGCCATCGATGGCCATGACTCGCAGACTCTCAGGGCAGGGAGCCTCTGTTAACGTCTGGGCTGAAAGCGTGTCTTTCCCTCCAATCTTCAGCATATTCGCAGATCAATGGTAACCTAAGGAGAGAGGATTGACGAAGGAAATGCCTCGATAAGTTTTGAGGTTGCCCCAGATAAATGAGTCTCCTCCCGAAACTAGTGGTGACTCATTATAGTGGGACTCTGGGGATTGTTTGAATGTTTCAGAGAAAAGCTTTGGAGGCGTAAGCTTCTGGTTCTTCAAGTGCAGAACCCTTCCTTTTCTCTCCGATGCATGCCTGTAAATATTTTCTTTCTAAAGGCGAGGGTACATCGTTTTCTCTTTTTTGGATACACGCATGCTTCCAACTTATCCGCATCGCGTCTTGTCCGCCACACTTAATCTGTCTTCTTCCTTTTTTTTCCCATAGTGGGATTCCCTTTGGCAATCCATCGATCACGGACGTAGCTGTCCATGATGGCGTCCTTGAAGCTTTCGGTCAAGACAACCTATAATGCTTTGGTGTAGGTAGCCTTCAAGTGTTGTTGAAGATTGGAGCTCGGTGGCTAGGCGGATGATCACAACAACAAAACGCCAAAGCTAGGTGCCAAGCTTTCTTCTCGCTTTCGGCTTGACAAGATTTGGAAATTATCGACTTCTCGACTCCATCTACTTTGGGCTGATAGCCAGCTTCTCATGATGATGAGTGTCCCACCTTTCAACAGGCATTGGTACTGATTTCAGAAGCATGGTTCCCTTGTGTACATCTACCACATAGTCTGATTTCGCCGGGAATTGCTCCGGGGAGTGTGCGGGAATGAGCATTTTCGATCTTCAGGTAGCTCATTGTCGCGACCCTCTCGAGGTTGTCGGGCTCTCGAGGGCTAATGGGCCGTCCAGTCTGGTCGGACGCGGGCCTCTCCCAAGGCCCATTACCCAAATCGCAACGGAGGTATGCGTAGTCGACCTTCAGTGTGGTCTAGTGACCTGTGCTAAGTGTGCATGCCGATGAGTCGCCACCAATCATTTTTTGGAGGGTATGATTGGACCACCCTATTGAATAGTCGGGAGTTTCTATTCAATTCTGCGATAACCAGAGAACTGGGTTCGGGGACTTAGTTACGTCAACTGTCAGAGTTGACGCCCTTTCGGTACCTAAGTTGACTGAATTTTCTGACCAAAGATTTCATGCAGATGAGTGGGGTACGAGTTCTAAATCTAGGAGTTCATGCAGATAGGAATGACTATCATAGCAATCACAATCAATAATAAAGTGTACAAATCAATGAATTCAAGTGTACAAATAAATCACATGGCATTCCTAATAAGGCCATATTGGTCTAGAGAAGCATCAATCAGGCTTAGGAGTGATTTAGACATGATTTTGCCCATCAGGGGCAAAATCGTAATTTTGAGACAAAGGGGACAATTTGCCCAAAAAGGACAAAATCATCATTTCGGAATGAATCCGGAGTCAAAACAGGTTTGGTCACTCAATTGACCCATTTCCTATTTTTTGGCAATTTTCGTGATTTTCGGGAATTTTAGAAACCGATTTACCATTCGAAGGGTAAAATCGTCATTTTCTAAAAATGGAAATGAAATGTGGAAATCTTAGACATAAGGTTTAACCACCCATCTGGCCCATCACCAAATTCTAAGCAATTTCCACAATTCATCAGAATATCAAAGACGATTCACCCTTTGAGGGGTGAAATCGCCATTTTGGATTAAATGGGAGAAAATCCCAAAAATGAAAACAAATCAATTTTTTGTCATTTTCAGCCTTGGACAATTTTTAGAATTTTTCTGCAATTTTTCTCAATTTTTTTTTGTTTTTCTTTAATTTTTCCATTTTTTTGGCATTTTTGATTTATTAATATTTTTTTATATTTTCAGAAAATATTTTAACAAAAAGCATGACTTTGACAATAGATAACACTCAACCAGATAAATAAGCTAACCACTAGACTGAAACAAATACATACAAATCAAGTCTATAAATGCAATATTTTAGAAAAATAATCCTGATATACAGATCGGGTACGTAAAACATACCGGATTGGACACCGGCCTTCAATCGCCCAGCCCCAGCCTGTGACCATCCTCATGCCCGTTACCTGTCGATCGCCATTAGAATGTCGATAGTCAATTTCACAAATTAAGACTAAAAAATAAAAAAAAAATTAAAAAATTAAAAAATTGGACACTGTTCATGCACTGTTCATGCACTGTTCGGATTGGACACTGTTCATGCACACGTCCGACACGCTCCGACACGTTCGACACGCTCCGACACGTTCGACACTCTCCGACACGTCCGGACACGCTATGACACGGCTCGACACTCTCCGACACGCCCGGACACTCTCCGACACGTTCGACACTCTCCGACACGCTCCGACACGTTCGACACTCTCCGACACGCCCGGACACTCTCCGACACGTTCGACACTCTCCGACACGCTCCGACACGTTCGACACTCTCCGACACGCTCCGACACGTTCGACACGCTCCGACACGTTCGACACTCTCCGACACGGCTCGACACGCTCCGACACGCTCCGACACGTTCCGACACGCCGACACGTTCCGACACGCCGACACGCTCCGACACGCCGACACGCTCCGACGACGGGGTGGTGACCCGAGGCCGTTTCTGAGCTCCACCAGCGGCGCGTAGGCTCCACAAGCTCCGAGGGAGGAGGTAGGACTCCGGGGCAGTCACCGGAGGCGATGGCGGTGACGGATTTGGCCCGATCCGAAACAAACCCGAACCAAACTCCGAAACGGGTGGAGGTCGCGGGTCTTGAGTTGTTCACGGCGGCTTTGAGGTACGACGGCTAGCGACGACGGCGGAAGGATCGAAGGCGAAGGCAAATAATGCACGAAGGTGAGGATTCCTTTTTTTTTTTTTTTTTAAGAAGAAGAAGAAGACCAGAAGAAGAAGAAGAGCTCCTGAAGAAGAGGAAGGAGAGGAAGAAGATGAAGTCGCGGGAGGAGAAGAAGCCAGCGACGGATAAGGGGAAAGGTGAGTAAATAATAATAAAAAATAAAATAATAATAAAATAATAATAAAATAAAATACTAAAAAGTAAGAATAATAATAAAATAATCAAAAGCAAAGACAAAATGATTAGTTCCCTTTTCCTTTTGAATGATTATGTTTTCACTCATTTTCCTTTTAATCATTACTAATATTTTTGCCAATTTCAATTTTATGGTGATCAGAAAACACCCAAAATCGAACCTGAATTTTACTATTTTATGAGGTTCAAAAGTAAAGAAAATTAAAAATAAAAATACTGACTATTTTTCTATATTTTTGTGACCCCACATACTACTTTTCTTGATTTTCATTTTATTTTTATATTTTTCGAAAATAATAATAATAAAAAATACGAAAAATATGAAAAAATATTTTTTTATCCAAAATGGTTCCTTTAGCTTGGCCAATGTTACCAAAGTTGATTTTGTAATTTTTCAGCTTTTTATGGATTTTCTATGAATTTTTGAAAAATAAAGGAAACAAAAAGGTTGATCAAAATTTAGGTGTCAACAGCTGCCCCTCTTTGAGAGGAATCTCGTTAGAGGAATCTCTTAAAGATAAGGTGACACCTGAGTCCTGATCGACTCGACTTGGGAAACTAAAGGAAAAGGAGTCATGACATCCAATCTTCATGCTTGTCCATGTATGCTCTTTCTTGAAGGGGGAAATGTTCATTTGACATGAGAGAGTGAGATAGTAGAGAGACATACCTGCCACTTACCTGTTCGATGCTGCCGGTTGCGACGACTTTCAAGAGGATGCCTAGGACTCGTCATTCAGAATATCCTAGGGAGGTTAAGCTTTGACCTGTATGGTAGGTCATACCATTATGGGATTCCTAACGGCTAGGAATCTACGGAAGGCGCATCCCACGCCCTGAGATTTGCCAAGGATTTTGATCCGTATGGTGGATCAGACATTTGTGTCGATGCTTATGGCGGTACTTACCAATGAGTTGACCCTTATGGCGGTTTCTACCATTGTTTGACCCTTCAGGCGGTATCTACCTTTGTTTTGACCCTTCAGGCGGTTTCTACCTTTGTTTGACCCTTCAGGCGGTATCTACCTTTGATTGACCCTTTAGGCGGTTTCTACCTTTGAGTTGACCCTTCAGGCGGTTTCTACCTTGATTTGACCCTTCAGGCGGTATCTACCTTGAGTTGACCCTTCAGGCGGTATCTACCTTTGTGTTGACCCTTCAGGCGGTTTCTACCTTGGTTTGACCCTTCAGGCGGTATCTACCTTGTGTTGATCCTTCAGGCGGTATCTACCTTTGTTTGCTTTGAAAAGGGGTCTCATGACGAGGGTTCTCCACGTCCGATGAGACTGCCTAAATTTTGAAAAGGGGTCTCATGACGAGGGTTCTCCACGTCCGATGAGACTGTTTGATATTTTTGAAAAGGGGGTCTCATGACAAGGGTTCTCCACGTCCGATGAGACTGTTTGATATTTTGAAAAGGATTTTTTTTTAAGGGTTTCTCTTCCCCAAGAAAATATTGGTAATCTTTGAGAAGACAGCAATTGTCCAATTGACAAAATTTTATGACTTAAGCTTTAGTCATGAGATGTGCATTTTGATGCTGGAGGTTATCCAAAACATTTTTGCAACGTGCAAATGTGATCACGAATCCCTTGCATGGAAAATCTGGATCCACAGTTTGAAAATTCCCAAAAAGAGTTTGCTCAAAACGTCAATTGGAATATTTCTCGACAAGGAGGCCATCTCACCTGTTTTGAGGTGATGATTTTTAGGGGATGCACTCAATTCCCTACTGACCTGTGCCTAGGTTTTAGGCTCATTCGCAGCGCATACATTTTGATCGGTCGGGAGGTCTTCCACGGGACCGTAATGTTGGGCTTGGATATTGGTTTTCAAGGGGGACCCGCTTTGGAGTCGGGGCCATCGAATGAAAATCTTCACCATCTGCTCCGGGTTTACAAGTCAAGAACCCTGCAAAATGAGAAAGAAAGAGTCTTGCTCGTACTTCTTCGAGCTAAGCTATATGTTAACCCAAGTGTCTTAGTTAGAGAAGACTGTTTCAGGGTTGTAACATTGGTAGGATTGGGGACCGAAAAAGGCTTGTTTTTGGCCCAGAAATCACGAAGGATTCGACATTGGTGATCATTGCAAATTTGTCACATGTCTTTTCCATTCTGCATCTTCCATTTTTGAGGTGTGCAACCGCTTTTGAGGTGTGCACAAATCCTTTAGAGAACGTCTCTTGTGGTATTAAGAGATTGACAATTCTGTCCGTGTTTTTGCACCACGGCTGACATCGTTTGGGGAGCAGTCTTCTTGATCTGACTCC
This sequence comes from Rhodomyrtus psidioides, assembly GCA_021437785.1. Classification (NCBI taxonomy): domain Eukaryota; kingdom Viridiplantae; phylum Streptophyta; class Magnoliopsida; order Myrtales; family Myrtaceae; genus Rhodomyrtus; species Rhodomyrtus psidioides. Next base: position 2,199,072 of record JAILYB010000039.1, read on the forward strand.
TTTATGGGTTTTTCTCTCTTCACAACTAGGCTTTATTGGGGATCAATCAAACAGTTTTCACGAGCATCGGCCTTGCTTTTACCAGGCACTTTGCTTTTTCTTGATGCTGGGGATTTTTTGTTGAAATCCCGCCTTTTCTTTTCCTTTGGAACTACGATGTTCAGAAAATTGTGCTAGATATACAACTTGAATCATAGCACACTTAAACGCCGATATGAGATTTTTCTATAAATCCCATCTCTTGATTTCTTCCGTTCTTGGAGTGATACAGTTTCTATCTTGAAACATCCCATGATCACCAACAGGGGTTTATGAAATGAATTCGCAGGCTCAACTTGGCTGTGCAAAGGATATGGTGTGTGGGATAGAGAATGGATGCTTCTCGTCATCCTATGGCACTTGGATTACCATATAAACAACACACAAAGATTAATGTTAGTCCGAGCAAGAAAATTTCTAACCATTTTCTCCTGATGCTGCTGGACTTACTTCCTTTTTGCCCCGGTGTGGGGTGGTTCTTGACAGGGTTAAGAATGAAAACCGCCGTTCAAGTGGGTTGTCAACGGTCACCTGTAGTGTTTATGATATGAAACGAACGCCTCCGTCGTCCCAATCCATGTAATCGCTGCGAATGGTCCCTACCTCCGTAGGTCCAGATTTTACTATTTGATTCGCTCCACTCATCTCTCAAGTGTATGTAGGATGTGTTTGGATTTGAGCTTGCCTCTCTTTTGAGGAAACATCCTTTTGAGAGTTTTGAACAACTTTTGATTGGAAAAATCTCTTTCGTTTTCCCAAAAATTTTACCCGTCCAGGGGATTTTATGGTGCACAATGCGTGTTCAGACAACCTCATGTTTCAAAACATGAATGCCAATGAAGTTAGAATTCCATGTCTTTTCTAGACATCAGATTTTGAAAGCTTTTTCTTTTTCTCTCTGTGTTTTTTTTTGTTTAACATCTTCAATGGATTGGGGGAAAGGGATACCTACCTGTCCACCGTGGCTGGAGATCCCTGAAAATGTAAAAGAAGCATATCATTGTATGTTCACGAATTTTTCGAAAATCGAAACGATACATCCTACCCTCATGTACCCTAACAGGTAGTATGTGGGATGTAAAAACTTATTCGTCTCCAAGGCGATTCCCCTGTCAAGGATAAAAAATAAGTGTTAATTCATATTCCCAAATTCAAGAAAAATTGGGACGATACAACTTTACTCTTGATTTTCATCCCATTCTGATGTTGCGTATTGATATGAACAACCTCTATCAAATCCGCCTATCCATGCTTGGAGTGTTTGTAACATCAATGGTTCATCTGCCCTCCAGCTGGGCAACGTTTGTTTAGCCATTTGAATGCATGGCCTTTTAGGGCCTTGTCTCTTTTTATCACCTGAGAGGAAGAAGAGAGGAAACATTATCCCCTGATCTGATTGAAGATCAACTAGGAACGATACGTCCTTTTACCAAACGGGTGGCTCCGCGGCCGAATGTATCTTGTATTGAAGGAATGGATTCCATTATGCTCTGCGGGTGATAATTATGGTTCATGGAACTTGCTCTACGGATTAAGTGATTAATCCACGGCCTTCGGCTTGAAGATGCTCAAAGGGTGATGTTGACACTCACGCGCAATTAGTTCTAGATATTAATGAAAGATGTTCCCGTGGGAACCTTACAGTGCGATCAACAACATATGCAATAGGAGTATTCAACCCCTTTTCTCGAAGCATTTTTCATCGAGTAGCCATGCCTTGCATCAGACGTTTGATCACCGGCCTCGCGTCACCACTGCGATGGTCCTCCGGCTCCAAATTGATCGAGCCAAAGATTGAACTCATCGCCAAGGAAATTGCTCGGGTCTTCGAGCCATTGATGTTCAAGTTGGGTATCAACGATTGTTGGGGGCAGATTTCTTTCATTGCCTTCGTTGTGAGGGATTGGAGTCTTTGAGCTGGAACCTTCATCATTGCCCTGTTGGGGTTGAGACATACATTCCCGAAGAGTATTGATCCAAGTGTCCAGCTCCTCATCAAGGAAATCACCTGTTCTTTCTAGCCCTTGGTGCCCAGATTGGGTGTCGTCGACTGCAGGCGAGGGATTCCTCTCTTTGCTCTCGCCGTGAGCAATTTGACCCCTCGAATTGGAACTTCCTCCGATGACCGGCAGGTTCATATGTGCACTCTCTACCAATGCCAGATCCGCTTCAGGGACAGCATTAATGACTGATTCGCGCTCAAACTGAGGAATTTCTATGTGCTGGAACTGTGGCATATACTCCTGAGGAGTATTGAGATAGCTCGGCGGAGCATTCTGATTTGGGTTAGAGGAGTCGCTGACACGACTGCTAGTCCCGTCATTGCTGAAACACGGTTGGGTGCTCTTGGCTCTCCAATCATCATGGTTGTAACTCTGCCCAGCACTTGAGCTCCAACTGGCTTTATGATGGTTTAACGCTATCCTTCCATCCCTTAGCAATCTCCTATAGTACTTGAGGTGAGACTCAACGTTAATTCTAGAGAGCCCCGGCACATTCATAATCTCGAGTATGCGCAGTGGGCTAGCCGAATCAACTCCCAGTTCTCGAATTGCATCAACAAATTTGGTGTGAAGCTCATAGGTCCAGTAAAACCTTGTTCTCTTATCACCCAAAATATCGTCAATACTTCGGTAGCTATTCTCTACGGGATCTAGTCATTTCAAAAGTTGTCCAGGGAGGGACTCACCGACTTTGGATTGGCTGGCTGCGACAGCGAGTTCGTCATTGAGAGAATTCCCCCTGTGATGATTCATATCCCATTTCTCAGAGGATGTTGGTGTTGATTCTATGGTGTTGACTTGCTCATGCAGATCTCCGGCGGTATCTGGCTGTGTCGGAAAATGCTGTGGAGAATACGGTAACAGCTGAGCGTTATTCGTCAACAGGGATGGTTCATCGAGGAACACCTCGCCGAGGACAACAGGATTACCACAATTAAGGCAGGTGGCCTTGGTCAGAGCTTCCTTATATCTCGCGCTTTCAGCTTGAAGCTTCTCATTCTCCTCCTTCAGGACCAGTAACTCATGGTCTGCGTATTGCTGTTTCACCCGGGTTCGTTTGTTGGCGAACCAAAACTTGACCTTCGAAAGCTCCAATCCTATTTTTCGGCTCAACTCCATTTTCTGTCGTTTGCTTGGAGTGGGGCATTCATTGAAGAAAGCTTCGAGCTCTCGGATTTGGCCTGGAGTGTGGCGTTGTAGTTGCTTCCTTTTCCGACTCCGGTCATCATTGTATACTCCTTCTTCGTAGCTGAAACCTAGAATTTCATCGCTGGAGGAGTCAGTCTCTATGGCCTTCGAGCAGGATTCAGCTCCAGGATCTTCAAAGTCTCCCAGCAGTTCGTGCTCAGAAATGTCCAGGTCGGGCGTTTCTAGCAGATGGGAATAACTTTTAAACATGATGGATCGGGGTATCTCGGGCTGATCTAGTTCACTCAGCTTTCTCAATTCGCTCTTACGTGTTTGCTCACTCTAGAAATTTTCTCAAGTGATTGTGCGTGTCCTGGAACCATCCTTCAGGCTGCATATGAAGACCAGCAAGCAAGCGCTCCTCCCGAGATCCTGCAATTACTCATCGTCTGTATTCCCCTTTCTTTTTCCTCGTGATAGGATCACAAACTCTCTTGCATTGATTCGGTTTCATCGAGTATTGCGCTCGTCCCCTAGTTCGGTCTTCAAAGTGGTGGGTCTACAATCTTTCGGCGCCTTTTATGATTTGCTAGGCCCGAGAACGTGGGGAGCAGCGGTGGACCCGCAATTAATGACTCCGTTTAATTCATTTAGCTCCATGGGAATTAACGCTATGATCTTCTCTCAACCCCTTTTCATCGTTCAAACGAAAGTGGCATTTTCCCTGTGCATGTTGTTACTCTTCATTTCAGCATCCCGGGCGCTTGGTGAGGAATGAGTTCGTGGCCACTCAAAATTTTAAAGACCGTCTCTGGTTTCAGACTTAATCTAACAAGGGATCATCACAACTGAGCATGACGATGTTCGTCGATAGCGTTGGTTTTAATATAGAATTAACTATAGTCATTAAAGAAAAATGTTCCCGTAGGAACTTTACAACGGATAAAATGAGTGATCTACTCGTGAACATGTTCTTCTTTCTATGGGTGTTCGTAGTGACCGACCCATCGTGCCCCGAGTCAGGTGCTAGATCATGGCTGTCCAAGCATGCCAGCTTCCCACTGATTGAACAAGGCATCGAGCCCCTCATCGAAGAAATCGTCTGTCGTGGGTTGACCAGCGGCAGGCAGAGCACCAGCCGACTGCTGCTCGAATGGAGGAGTGCGCACTCGCTGTACTTGTGACACGCGCTCTTGAGAAGTGTTGAAATGGCCTGGGAGGACATTCTGATCAGCTTTCAGTTTGCCGGTGGTCGGGTTGCTAGCTTGATTGATGCTTAGATTTGGCCGGGTATCTCTTGATGCCTGAGCATTACAATGGCGGTCGCCCCTAGCTTTTGAGCTCGAGACGGATTCCTCCCGATTTAGCTCCGCTCGACGTTGTCTTAATAGCTTTCTGTAGGCAGCAAGGTGATTCCTGACCAGCTCCTTACTAAGCCCCGGTACATTCATGGCCTTAAATATGCGCGTCGGAGTTGCTGAGTCGATCCCCATTTGGTGAACCACATCTAGGAATTTGGAATGCAGTTCAGGGGGCCAAGCGAACCTCCTCTTATCGTGGCCCAAAATTGCATCGATGGCTTGACGACTGATTAACTCATCTCCAGCAGGACCCGACCCTATCGAAAATTGTTGTGCATGAGGCTGATATGCTTTGAGCTGGTCGGCGGTAACATCCAGCTCCTTGAAACTGTAACTCCAATCAAAGCGATGCAAATCCCATCCCCCAGGAGGCATTTGTATCATCTTCGTAGGATCATCCTGCTCATGCGTGACTCCGGCAAAATCTGGTTGAGCAGGAGATGCCCCGAGGGAGTAGGGTGGTAAATGAACGTCTTCAATCATCGCGTGAGGCTTATCGGGGAATATCTTACCGAGGGCGACGAGGTTATCGCAATGAGGGCAAACGGTGATATTGAGAGCTTTTTCATACCTCATGTTTTCTGTTCGCAGCTTTTGGTTTTCTTCCTTTAAAATCTCGACCACCTGACGTTTGCGTTGAGCCCTCGATTTGGATCTCCTATTTTGAAACCAAAACTGGATCCTCGACTGATTAATCCCCAACTCCCGGCTCAATTCAATTCTCCACTTCTTTTTCATGTAATGGCTTTTACTGAAAAGGGTTTCCAGCATTTGGGTTTCCTCCTGAGAGTATTGGTGAGGACGTCTTCTTTTCCCGAGTTGAGCATTGTGGATGTCGTTGTCGTCGTCGCCGTGATCTTGATTTCCGTTGCCATAAGTGTTGGGCTCCATGGTTTTGGCGTTAGACTTGATCTTGGAATCTTCGAGATCCCTCTGTGGTTCAATTTCTGAGATTTTTGAGTCAGTCGCCTCTAGCAGCTGACAGTAACCTCTTAAATATGTTGGATTGAGAAATGTTTGATTGGTTCTTGCCCACTCAGAGTTCTCCACTCTCTCCTGTATGCTCACTCCCTATAAAGTTTTCTTCGAGTGACTTTGCATGTTCAGGAGACGCTCTTCAAGCATCATTAGGCAAACGTTCCCCCTCAAGACCTTGAATTTCTCGCTTAGCTTTTCAACGTGATGGGACTGCCAAATCCTGTTAGGGCTCTCTTCGATAGTTGCGCTTACCTCCCACCTAACTCTAATAATGGTGATCCCGACAAATCTTTTACATCTTTTAATTGATGAGCCGGAAATCGCGGATCGAAATGAATCCATTGGTTCTCGTGAGGGGACCTCCTGCTTTACCCCCTAACTGGGCTCCACCAGCATTATTACTGAGACCCTTCATCATCCTCGAGTTGCTATAAAATGAGGAATTAATGTATGGAAGGTTAACGTTCTCGCATAATCAGCCTCTTCCTTCTAATCTCTCTGTTAAACTCGTCTTATTCTCAAGCCAACCCAACGCAAATGGCCTCCTCTCCCGTACGCACTTTTTCAACTGATGTCTTGGCCCAGTGGGAAAAGCTTTATAACCTACTGGGTCGCGGTTACGCGCACATAACCGATCATTCTGCAACCGAGGATGCAATCTGTGTCCTGCTCGAGGACCTTGATACCACTTCTCTCGAAGGTACTACACTGGGGAGGGAATATAGAACTTTCCCGACTCTCTTTGCACACTCCTTAGAGGCCTATCGTGTTGCTAATCGGGAGATTCTGGTGGCTCGCGTCTTGCGGGCTCGTTATGAGGATCGATCTGATCATTTGGTGCTGACCAACTATCTGGTTGATAGTTACAAAAAGGCCGTCGAGTTTGCTAATGAGCGGGTCGCGACGTTGCTTCGCGAGAGGAGAAATCTGGTGGATCAATTGGCCATATCCCTGACCACCGGCGAGCATGACCGCCGCAACGTCCTGTTGAGGCTTCAGAGCGACTGGCAGGAAGAACGGCTCGACAAGATAACCGAGGACATAGCTCGCGGGAATGGACTGGTTCGGGACCTGGAAGTAGTCACCGAAGAACACGAGACCAAGGTCGCCGAAGTTAAGGGAGAATGCAGAAGTCTTCTCCTCAGGCTTGCCGACCACAACATGCGGAGCTGGGAGTATGAGCAGAGCATTAATAACATGGAGGGTCAGTTGGGATCCTTTGTGTCGTTAATTAGGGCTCACTTTGGCTTTACTTTTCCACCCCGACTTGTATGACCTGCTTCTGAAAACCCTCCGCCGAGCAAAATAAATGAAAGTTCTCGTGTGTGTGTGTTTTAACTTCTGTATGGTTCATTTCTTCAACTTGGGTGAGCCGAACCATAATATCAATAAGCCGAGCAAATACGTCCTGATTTTATAACTCGCTCATGATCAGATGGAAGAATAGTTGCAGATTTGTCCAAGAGAAGATTTCTCTATACTACTTGTTTTTCACCTGCAAATGAAAAGACCGAGTCAGAAGGAATAATCTGAAAAAGAAAGCATAGACCCCTTTCAATCTTATGCTTGCTCGTGATTAATAAGGACAAGAACTTTTACAAGGGTTTTAATCTTGCGCGAAAAGTTTTTATCAATATTCCTCGAAAGAAAGCATACTATTGAAAGGAATGTAATTCACAATAATCGCTTTTGATCAATTTCGAGAGGAACGAATTACTCAAAAGTGCGAGGCATAATAACGTGTTTTAAATTTAATTGAAGATACGGCATCCAAATCAAGGCCGTTTTGTTAAGAACGAGAGTAATTTGGACATCTATCTCGTCATTAAATTCAAAACAACGTCGATATTCTCGATCAATTATCGTGGATTACCGCAACGTAAAACATGCACGAAACAATTCAAGTGTATAATTCCTTGTAGAGAAATTGAGATTGGACTACTCTATACGACCAAAAGGTCGTGTAAGACTTCCAATTTTAATTTCCTCTAAAGGAATTATAAACTTGACTTGGGAGTATTCGGATGATTAGAGAAAATGCCACTATCACATTCCCATGACCCGTCAAAAGAAATACAACCAAGTTCCATCTGAATGTATACACCAATAGATCCCTAATACAATCACTCTAAGGGGTGGGATAGAAAAAGCCTCGATAAAAATAAACCCTATACAAGAGGACTAGTAATGGAAAATGAAACAAAGGAATGTGATCCTAACGTTTAAGGATGCCCCAAGTTCGATCTGTGGCTTCCGGATCACTTGCCCCAACTCGTCATCTTCATTGGACGATATCTCAATAAGGTCCATAGTAGGCTCTTTTGTTGCTCACTCGGTGTTCGCCATGGGATATCATCCTCCTCGTCTTCTATCAAGGACGTTTGGGAAAAACACACACATCTATCCTTGAAATGGCATTTAATCTAATCACCAGAATGCAATGAATGAAATGCCTATATTTATATGAACTGTAATAGATTTGAGGGATAGAGAGTCTTACCAACCAAACTCGTCGACTTATGTGCGGTTTTAGGTGTACCAACCGCCCAAAGACATGCGCATGAAACAAGTGATGGTAAACTTCTAAAAATCAGAGGATTTGGCACCTAAGGTTAAGGTTCCCACCTCGAGTTCTGGAAAGAGCAGATTCCATTGCACAACTATCGTTGCATTGGGGCTCGATCCATATTTCGAAATGAGCGGAATTGAAAAGTGGATTACCCCGTGTTTTTCCTCACGGAGATTCCATTTTCAATCCCTTCTATTGTTTTCCTATAGGCGGCGCCCGGGGTTTTAGGCGCGGTTGTGTGTATTTTCGGTGTCGTGCTAAAGCGATAAACATGCATCTCATTTAGCAAACACCGCTTCAATATAAACATCCACACAATCATACATCCTAAACTCCTACCTGCATAAGACAGAGTTAACAAACACTTCACCCCTTATTTCTCCAATCTGCAAAAACATTTAACACCTCAAGGGTTAAAGTACGTACCTCACCTTGAAGAGTATCTGCATAAAACATGTTAGAAAAATCAATCAACTTTTTAATCGGCTCAAGTTCTCTAATTCCCCAGCGGAGTCGCCAGTCTGTCGCGACCCTCTCGAGGTTGTCGGGCTCTCGAGGGCTAATGGGCCGTCCAGTCTGGTCGGACGCGGGCCTCTCCCAAGGCCCATTACCCAAATCGCAACGGAGGTATGCGTAGTCGACCTTCAGTGTGGTCTAGTGACATGTGCTAAGTGTGCATGCCGATGAGTCGCCACCAATCATTTTTTGGAGGGTATGATTGGACCACCCTATTGAATAGTCGGGAGTTTCTATTCAATTCTGCGATAACCAGAGAACTGGGTTCGGGGACTTAGTTACGTCAACTGTCAGAGTTGACGCCCTTTCGGTACCTAAGTTGACTGAATTTTCTGACCAAAGATTTCATGCAGATGAGTGGGGTACGAGTTCTAAATCTAGGAGTTCATGCAGATAGGAATGACTATCATAGCAATCACAATCAATAATAAAGTGCACAAATCGATGAATTCAAGTGTACAAATAAATCACATGGCATTCCTAATAAGGCCATATTGGCCTAGAGAAGCATCAATCAGGCTTAGGAATGATTTAGACATGATTTTGCCCATCAGGGGCAAAATCGTAATTTTGAGACAAAGGGGACAATTTGCCAAAAAAGGACAAAATCATCATTTCGGAATGAATCCGGAGTCAAAACAGGTTTGGTCACTCAATTGACCCATTTCCTATTTTTTGGCAATTTTCGTGATTTTCGGGAATTTTAGAAACCGATTTACCATTCGAAGGGTAAAATCGTCATTTTCTAAAAATGGAAATGAAATGTGGAAATCTTAGACATAAGGTTTAACCACCCATCTGGCCCATCACCAAATTCTAAGCAATTTCCACAATTCATCAGAATATCAAAGACGATTCACCCTTTGAGGGGTGAAATCGCCATTTTGGATTAAATGGGAGAAAATCCCAAAAATGAAAACAAATCAATTTTTTGTCATTTTCAGCCTTGGACAATTTTTAGAATTTTTCTACAATTTTTCTCAATTTTTTTTTTTGTTTTTCTTTAATTTTTCCATTTTTTTGGCATTTTTGATTTATTAATATTTTTTTATATTTTCAGAAAATATTTTAACAAAAAGCATGTCTTTGACAATAGATAACACTCAACCAGATAAATAAGCTAACCACTAGACTGAAACAAATACATACAAATCAAGTCTATAAATGCAATATTTTAGAAAAATAATCCTGATATACGGATCGGGTACGTAAAACATACCGGATTGGACATCGGCCTTCAATCGCCCAGCCCCAGCCTGCGACCATCCCCATGCCCGTTACCTGTCGATCGCCATTAGAATGTCGATAGTCAATTTCACAAATTAAGACTAAAAAATAAAAAAAAAATTAAAAAATTAAAAAATTGGACACTGTTCATGCACTGTTCCGACACTGTTCATGCACTGTTCGGATTGGACACTGTTCATGCACACGTCCGACACGCTCCGACACGTTCGACACGCTCCGACACGTTCGACACTCTCCGACACGTCCGGACACGCTATGACACGGCTCGACACTCTCCGACACGCCCGGACACTCTCCGACACGTTCGACACTCTCCGACACGCTCCGACACGTTCGACACTCTCCGACACGCTCCGACACGTTCGACACTCTCCGACACGGCTCGACACTCTCCGACACGGCTCGACACTCTCCGACACGTTCGACACTCTCCGACACGCTCCGACACGTTCGACACTCTCCGACACGCTCCGACACGCCCGGACACTCTCCGACACGTTCGACACTCTCCGACACGCTCCGACACGTTCGACACTCTCCGACACGCTCCGACATGTTCGACACGCTCCGACACATTCGACACTCTCCGACACGGCTCGACACTCTCCGACACGGCTCGACACGCTCCGACACGTTCCGACACGCCGACACGTTCCGACACGCCAAGACGCCGACACGCTCCGACACGTTCCGACACGCCGACACGTTCCGACACGCCGACACGCCGACACGCCGACACGCTCCGACGACGGGGTGGTGACCCGAGGCCGTTTCTGAGCTCCACCAGCGGCGCGTAGGCTCCACAAGCTCCGAGGGAGGAGGTAGGACTCCGGAGCAGTCACCGGAGGCGTGGCGGTGACGGATTTGGCCCGATCCGAAACAAACCCGAACCAAACTCCGAAACGGGTGGAGGTCGCGGGTCTTGAGTTGTTCACGGCGGCTTTGAGGTACGACGGCTAGCGACGACGGCGGAAGGATCGAAGGCGAAGGCAAATAATGCACGAAGGTGAGGATTCCTTTTTTTTTTTTTTTAAGAAGAAGAAGAAGACCAGAAGAAGAAGAAGAGCTCCTGAAGAAGAGGAAGGAGAGGAAGAAGATGAAGCCGCGGGAGGAGAAGAAGCCAGCGACGGATGAGGGGAAAGGTGAGTAAATAATAATAAAAAATAAAATAATAATAAAATAAAATACTAAAAAGTAAGAATAATAATAAAATAATCAAAAGCAAAGACAAAATGATTAGTTCCCTTTTCCTTTTGAATGATTATGTTTTCACTCCTTTTCCTTTTAATCATTACTAATATTTTTGCCAATTTCAATTTTATGGTGATCAGAAAACACCCAAAATCGAACCTGAATTTTACTATTTTATGAGGTTCAAAAGTAAAGAAAATTAAAAATAAAAATACTGACTATTTTTCTATATTTTTGTGACCTCACATACTACTTTTCTTGATTTTCATTTTATTTGTATATTTTTCGAAAATAATAATAATAAAAAATACGAAAAATATGAAAAAATATTTTTTTATCCAAAATGGTTCCTTTAGCTTGACCAATGTTACCAAAGTTGATTTTGTAATTTTTCAGCTTTTTATGGATTTTCTATGAATTTTTGAAAAATAAAGGAAACAAAAAGGTTGATCAAAATTTAGGTGTCAACACTCATTAAGGAACATTTCACTAATAGTACTACGGTCGCCGCTTTTAAAACAAACGGTGGTGCCAAGGACTTCTTTATATCTCGTGCTCATCACTCAAAACTCCTCAAATGCTCAATCCAAGGAGACATTCCTTATTTGGAGGTTGTTCCTCCTTTGTATGCTTCCAAATTTACTATCCCAAGGAAGCATTTTCACAGCTCCTGTCACTTTGAGCATCCAAGACGATGGAAATTCTTCGTGGTCCCATTCATTTTATCATCACCTGCATAAATGAAAAATCATTATCAACTTATGAACAAATCAGTTTGATCTGGAACGGATACACCCTTTTTGGACTTAGGGAATGTCAATCCTAATTAGGTTGCTCCTTCCTCATAATTTGATTCATTTTGTCTTTGCACTCCCAATGGGTGACATCTGCTGAAGGTACATTTCTTCCCATCTTATAGGGAAGACAAATTTTCCTTCGTTTGTTTTTGACCATCTTATCCTGTTTTTCACCTGAGAGGAAAAGATAGTAAATATTATGCCGGTATCTGATTGAAAATCAATTAGGAACGACACGTCTTTACCCTTAATCCGGCTGCCCCGGTCACGTGGCTTTTTCCCTAGTTAAGTGGGATTTGCCCCAGTTGACTGCTTTGATCCACTTCACAATGTTTGCGATTCTCTTTTCAATTTGGGGATATCTGCTGTTTGGAGTTTCCTGTTCCTTTTCATCTTGGTGGGCTTTTCCCCAATATGTTGTCTTGGTGAGAAGTCGACTTCTTTGTCTGACTTCAAATATCCATCCTAGTGGCTCGAGTTGTCAGCCAGTTTCAATCTTCTTGAAGCACCACTCCTGAGGATCAATAAAACATAGTCAGCAAATTTTCAAATTTAAAGAGATTAGATTACAACTAATTCTCTTCCGCATGTGGCTCCTTTGATTGCATGCTGTTCCACGCCTTGAAAGATGGCAATAGGAAATACGCCCTTTTCAACTGACTGTTTTTCTTGATGATTCCCTGGTCGGCCAGTCAGGTTAGAATTTAAGGCAGTCGGGGTACCCCCCTGTGTGGTGAGGATGAGTGTCTTCATCTCTGTCATCATTGCGAACACCTAAGCCAACTGACTCTCCAGGGTGGTCAAGCGCTTTTCTATGCCATCCTGGTCCATTTTAACTTGCGACTGATTCTTCACACAAGTCCTCGAATTTTGATTCTGGAAATTACCTGTTCGAATGATAGGAATATGTCAGAAAAGGAAGTAAAGCATGAATCCTTTCAATTTTATGCTTTCTTGTGATTAACGAGGATAAGGACTTTTACACAAGCCTTAACCTCATGTGAAAAATTCTTATCAATGTTTTTCAAGAGAAAACATAAAACTAAAAGGAGCGTAATCCATGGTTATCACTTTTGGCAAATCCCCAGAAAATCTGTGGAATTTCCCAAAAGATAAAAAATGCAATTCCAATGTGTCCTAAATTCGGTGAGAGATAGGACATCCAAATTGAAATGATTTCCCGAAGGTAATTTGGATATCATGTCTCCTCTTGAATTCAGGAAACATGGACGACTTTAGTTAATTACCAAGGATTACCAATGATGCATGCTATAGACCGGTTCAATTCCATGTCCGGCGCACCATGAAATGAATGTTAGATTCTCGTACTTGGGTTAAACATGCCAAGTGTGAGTTCTAACGAAAATTTCATCTGGGCAAGACACGCAATTGAATCGGAAAATCTGAATGGTTGAGAGAAATTCCAGTGTCACATTCCAATGTCAAGACACTTAGACAAGACTTAGGAATCGAGGTGTAAAAGATAGATGGGAGACCCACAGACAGGTGCTCCTTACAAACTCGATGATCCTGATAAAAGAAAAGGGACGATTGGAATTGTAGCCCTTAAGAATCTAAAGAGATACCCCAAGTTGGGTCTTCGGGGACGACGCTTGGTGTCTTTGATCCGGCTATTTCGGGTCTTTGTTTTCATCATATGCCCTTTTGATAATGTCCGGCAGGTGTCTTGGATTTACTGTTATCGTATGTCTTTCATCTCCGGTATGGTTACTGGATCATTCCTTGGACAGCTTGAAAATGGTAAACTCCGTTGAATGTTCCGACAGTCTGATGGCGGATGACGCGTCGCTCATACTTGAATACGTCCGGGATGTGGGACCGAGTTGGAGAGATCATCTCTTTTATCTATACTCTAAAATGGAATTGGACTCAACCATCGGACTTGATGAATGCAGCATGTTGTGCAAAATGAAAGGCTGCAAGTGAATTTAAATAGAAAAGGCAGGACCTTACCATGAGTGGCGCTTAATGACTTTTTGGTTTTTAGGTATACCAACCATCCACAATACATGCGCATGAGACAAATGAAGATTGACTCTAAAAATCAAAAGATTGGGCTTGGTATCTAAAGCCGAGGTTCCCATCTCGAGTTCTAGAAAGAGCTGATTCCATTGCACAACTATCGTTGCATTGGGGCTCAATCCATAGCTCAAAATGAGCGGAATTAAAAATGGATTACCCCGTGTTTTTCCTCACGGAGATTCCATTTTCAATCCCTTCTATTGTTTTCCTATAGGCGGCGCCCGGGCTTTTAGGCGCGGTTGTGTGTGTCCATGTGTCGTGATCATCACAATGTAAGTCATGCACAACAGTTTATCAATCAGCGCTTCAAATCATCCACACAACATACATTCCTACGCCAACCTGCATAAGACAATGTTAATCACGGACTACACCCCTTATTTCTCCAATCTGCAAAAACATTTAACACCTATTGTAAGCGGACTCACCTCACCTTCAAGAGCGCCTGCATGGTTAGAAAAATCACTCAGCGTTTTAATTACGGCCTAAGTCCGCTTGAGGTCTAGAATCATTGGTTCTAGAACACTCCCCAGTGGAGTCGCCAGCTGTCGCGACCCGTCCGAAGGCGGACGCGGCTAATGGATTACCGATCGCGGGTCTTGGATCGGCGCGGGCCCTCCCAGGCCCATACCAAATCGCGGCGGGAGTATTATTCGACGATAAGAGTCGAACGCTTTCGACCTTAGTGTGGTCGTGGTGGCATGTGTAACTTGTGCATGCATTTGGAGTCGCCACCGGTCTTTCTTGGAGGGTAGACCGGAAATCTTACTAATCGATTGGGAGAGATTGGTCAGTTCTGCGGAACCAGAGATTTTGGGTTCGGGGACTTGGTTACGTCGGTGTCATTACCAACTCCCTTTCGGTACCTAACGCGAGTGATTTTTCTAATTAAGATTTCATGCAGGCGCAATTTTAGGTGAGGTAGATTTGATTCAGGGTTTCATGCAGATTGGAAGATTGTTCCTATCACTCACAATCTATTTTAATGAAAGCGCAATCAAGTGCACAAATAAACCACATTGATGCACATCAATTCAAATCAATGGCTTCCTAGTATAGCCACCAGGATTTAGTGAAAGTGTGATTTTGGACCGGGGGTAAAATGGGAAGATTTGGAGGCGATTAGCCCGAAGGGCAAAATCGTCAATTTTTGGAAGATTTGGATACCGAATTACCCAAAATATTCCATGGCCAGTTGATCGTGGCCATTTCCCATTTTTGAGAATTTTTTTGAATTTTTTATGATTTTCTATTTTTTAATGAATTTTCAGATTTTTTATTATTTTTTAATATTTTTGGAGAATATTTCAATAAGAAGCATATCTTCGACAATAGACAATACTCAATCAGATAAATAAGTCAACCACTAGACTGAAACAAATACATGCAAATCAAATCTATAATGGCAATATTTTAAAAAATAACTCTGATATATGGATCAGGTACGCAGAATATACCTGATTGGACACCGGTCTTCAATCGCTCAGCCCCAGCATGCGACCGTTACAAACTCTGGCGGTCGGTATTGAGTCGGATACGGTAGCGACGATGAATAAGGCTTTAAAATGATGGCGATCCTCGAAAATCTTTAGGCACGAACTTGGGACTCGGTCTCGGAAACTCGGCCCACGGCTTGGCCGCTCGGCCCGGAATCTTGGCTCACTTGGCCTACGAACTCCACCCATGGGCCTGGCCACACGGGTACAGAATCTCGGCCCAGGCAGACGGGCACACAGGCCCGGTATACGGCCCATGAAAACTGGCACACGGGCCAGGCTCACTGCCCACTTTGGTTGGCACACGGGCAAGACATGGGACCGAACAGGGCAAAGAACAAGGGCATTGAAGCTTCGGTGAAGGCTGATCGCGATGGTTCTCGGGGCACAACAGCGGGTTTGAGAAGCTCGAGTTGCCGGAACAGCGGTGTCGACGGTGACGAGTTAAGCTTCCGCGATGGTCTCGAGCGGCAACCCGACGAAAACTCCATCTGACTTTCGATCATACACAGATTCAGACCATTCGCGTGAGCTACGGCTTTGACGAGGCTCGGGTGGAGGGTCTCAGTCTGGCGGAAGGGTTACTGACGGCTGGATAGCTTGCGTTCAAGATAGAACTTGTGGCTGTCGGATTCCTATATCTACGTCTCCCTGTGGCCGACGGGATCGTGGTAGGCGGCTGGGAAGCGACGAACTGCGGGGTGACAGTTCGGACGCAGGTTGAGAGTCATGGGCTCATAAGCAAGGGTGATGATGGCTCGGCTGAAGTACGGCTCGACGACAGCTGACGAGGACGGAGCACGGCGGTGGCAGGTGGGGTTGGCGACGGTGGTGACCGTGCCGTTGCCGTGGGCTTCCACGAAGAAACAGGAGCCCCCCTTTTAGCGGACGACTTCACTCTCTTTTTTAACTCTCTAGACCACGCTCTCCTCTCTCTTTTTGGCTCTCTCTTTTATTCTATTATGGCCCATCTTCTTCCTCGAGACAGCTTCTACGAAGGCTGAACATGAGCTCCCGATATGGCATTTCAGAACTGCACGGCTCGAGGCATTTCGCCTTAGCCCATCGACGGCCATTGCGCCGTAGGGACTGGCTCGTTGCGTCACGCTTGGCGGATCCTGTGATACCGCTCTGGTTCGACGCACCTCGACGGTTGGCGGGCTTCGACGGTTGACGTTCATGCGTCGCCTGGGTTCGGCTGCTGAGCCATCAACTTTCACCAACATAGCCAACCATTAGAGCGACGTCCCATCCCACTACATCGTCGTCGGCTGTCTTTGTGCGCAAATTCATCTAGACCGATCTCCTGGTTCGTCGTCGCCTCGCTCGTCAATATCTTCAGGTCGTTGGTGTGCTACATCAACGATTCGCCGCGCTCGGGTACGAGCTCAAATCCCACGCCGCCTCTCGGAGTTCATTCAGCATCTCATTGATTCGTTTCGAGGCAGTCATGGAGCATCCTCTCCTTCCTCGTCATCAGGCTCTTCCCTCTTTCGTCCTCATTTGTTCAGTCGAAACCTGAGCTGAGGGAGAAATCATGATTCCCGCTTGGATGGAGGCGAGAGCTGCTCATAGTGTATGACTATCTCTCTCCTGTTGCGACGACGACAGCCAACGTGCGACAGCTTGGTTTACCTACTCCTTGATGGATCCGGATCAACCGAACTCCCTCTTCAAGAGCCCTTCTCCTTTTCCCCGGTCTCCCTGGAATGATTCTCTCTAACTCTCTGCATGCCCCAATATCCTCTGTTCCCTCTCCGAGTGCAATCGAGGAGTCTAGAGATGATGGAGGTTCGGCGATGGTCCGGTGGGGTTGTGGTCGCCCATGATGATGTTCCAATCCTTTGCGACAGGATTCCTCGTCTTTCACTCCCCCTCTCCTCTTTTCTTTTTTTTTTTTGAAATGCTTTGTCGCCCTCTCTAATGAAAGAAGATCGTGGAGTCATAATGGATCCCCCATTAATTTTTGTTTGCTTTCCTCTCTCAATAATGGTTGGTGAGTCCCCCCTTTCGTTTCCTTTCTCTCAAAGAACTCTCTCCATGTCTCAATGTCTCTCCTTTTTCATCACTTTTTCTTTTTCTTCCATGAACTCTCTCCGGTGCTCTCTCACGTTCATGATGGGTCTCTTTTTGTTATTATTATTTTTTATTCTGTCACTTGTCATTGTCTGCCCATCATCTCTAAAGCTTGATGGATTGGTTTCTTTTTCCTTTAAGAAATGTGCAATGGGCGCCTCACGACAACACCGGGAGAGAGTAGAGATTTGCAAAGAGAGAGAAAAAGCAGAAGATAGCCGTTAGTGGGGGAATGTGTCCTGAGATAATGAAGGTGTTGGCGATCAGATAAAGCTTATCAATCTTCACCCGAACGTCTTCGTCTTCGCCATCGATGCAACTCAGTTCTGTAAATGTGATGCATGATACGCTATGCATGAAAATTAATTATTTTTTTGTGAGAACTAAGACTAATTCTCATTTTATGCAAAATGAATGACTTAAATGAAAAGTCAAAATTTAGGTGTCAACAGTGACATCCGTTCTATTCAAACAAATGGACGGATATTGCCCTCAGCAAGATTTCTTCGGAAGAAATTATAGAATTAAATGGGAACAGATAGTGATTACTCGAAATGCCTCTTGCATATTCCATAAGATTCGACAAGGTTCAGAAGTTACATCAAGGAAATAGATTCATAGACATCATTCTAAAGAGATCGGGAGAATGAGGAATCTCTACTTAGAAGTTCATACAATTAAAAAGGGCTTAATGGAATATGCATCTAATCCTCGATGGGTACAATCTCGAGACGAAGGCGCTTGTTCTGGCGGTCTAAGGACTCGACTTGACGGAGCGCTTCATCTCTTTCTTGAGCAGCCTTCTCAGTTAAAACATCTTGGAGAGTCAACTTGTCTGGTAAGGTGGGAACGACAACTTTAGGTAAGGCTAGTAAGGCGAGACACATGTAAGCCTCAGATGTATGGTGCTCATTCATATTCCCTTCGAGCTCAGACCTGTCCACCATGTTAACAAACGTCGTACGATAGTCACGCCAAGTGTGGATTATGTCGGCGACCATCTTGTCCAGTTGAACCTTTCGTCCTTCAGTAACCTCTTTGTTATAGTCCAATGCGAGAGGATTGGCTTCGAGAGGGGGATGGATTTGCTGAATGGCTCGGAACTGACGGATCACCCTAAGAGGGTAGTATGACGTGATTCCCGTCAATCCCAGCAAAGGAATGACGTTGTCGAATCCGTCGGCTAGGCAAGGGTTAGGAGACACAAGCCATTTGACATACCATTGGATACGAATGGGGACAAGAGACTTGAGACAGTTGAGCCACCTAGAGAACGCCCAACACGGAAAAAGTTTGTTCTTTTCAAAGAAACGGAGTAAAGGGTAAGAGGAAGGGCTAATTTGTGAGATTTGCATGTCAGTGGTGAATTCCCTAATGTGAGATATCAACTAGACCTGAAGAAGACCTATAGGCGCTCTAAAAGTACCATTACCCGACTTCTTGAATTTCGAAAGAGAGATGAACGTTTCGCCAAGGATTAAGTGAGAGAATTTCTTACCACTACACACTTAGAGTACGATGTGGATGACAGAAAGGGTCATGCTCTTATTCGTATATGGAAAGATGACGAATCCAAAGAAAGCTAGGATAAAGACCCTGGGGATTTGCGTTCCAAATTCTACGGGTAAACCTGAAAAGAGTTCATCGATGAATGTTATAGGAATAGCGTTTGTGTTTCCCTTGAGGATGTTTCGGATGAGGGTGGTGCTGACTTTCAAAAATTGGCTAAGCAGTGACACTGAATCGACATAGATCGGAGGAGTGGCTAAACCGAAAGTTCCGACGGGGCCTATCATGGCATCGTACTCCTCGAGGGTCGGGGTGAGCTCGCCTTGGCCTATCACAAAGGAAGTGGATTCGGGACTCTAGAAATGTGACAACGCCTTAACTATGGCGATTCTTGCCTCCAGATGTACCAAGGATGTGAGATAGCCTATCTTCTTCTCCACGTAGCTCTTATGGACAGATGGAAGTCGCTCCCACATGTTAACTATCGCTCGTGGAAAGTGTGCAATTTTGATCTCGGGTGGACTCATTCTCTAAGTCCTATTGAGAGGCATTTATGTTAATCACCATCTGCTTTTGGAAGAATTTGCAGTTAATTGAAAATTTCGAGAAGGAACGAAACTTACAAACCGTTCGCGGGGAGAAGACATGCCAAACACATAGATCACGCACATGTGGACTCGTGGAGTTTTTTTGACGCCTAAAGGGTGAGATACCTAAGGCTTAAAGGCTCCCACCTCGAGTTCTAGAGAGGGTAGATTCCATTGCACAACTATCGTTGCATTGGAACCCAATCCATAGTTCGAAGTGAGCGGAATTGAAAGTGGATTACCCCATGTTTTTCCTCATGGAGATTCCATTTCCAATCCCTTTCTATTGTTTTCCTAAAAGGGGCGCCCGGGGTTTTAGGCACGGTTGTGTGTGTTTTCAGTGTCGTGCTAAAGTAATAGACATACAACTTATTTAACAATCATCACTTCAATATAAAACATCCACACGATCATATATTCCTACGCCCAACCTGCGTAAAACAAAGTTAATCACAGACTACTCCTCTTATCACTCCAGTCTGCAAAAACATGTAACACCTATCGTAAGCGAACTTACCTCACCTTCAAGAGCGCCTGCAGGGTTAGAAAAATCACTCAACATTTTAATTACGGCCTAAGTCAACCTGGAAACCAGAAACCAGAGATTCTGGGTTCGATCCCCAATGGAGTCGCCAGTCTGTCGCGACCCGTATTTTTTCATTTATCAGATCGGGCTAATGGATTATCGAATCGGGCCCCCACTCTGCGATGTGGATCGCGGGCTTTCTCGACGTGGGCCCTCCCAGGCCCATACCAAATCGCAACGGGAGTTGAATTTTACGCGCGTGGTTTTCGACGATAATAGTCGATCGCGTTCGACCTTGGTGTGGTCATAGTGGCATGTGCTATGTGTGCATGCATTTGGAGTCGCCACCGGTTCTTCTTGGAAGGTGGACCGGAAACCTCACTGATCGATTGGGAGAGATCGATCAGTTCTGCGGAACCAGAGATTTTGGGTTCGGGGACTTGGTTACGTTGGTGTCATTACCAACGCCCTTTCGGTACCTAACGCGAGTGATTTTCCTAACTAAGATTTCATACAGGCGCGATTTTGGGTGAGGTAAGTCTAATTCGGGTGTTTCATACAGATTGGAAGACTAGTCCTATCAAATCACAATCAATATAAGGAAAGCGCAATCAAGTGCATGAATGAACCACGTCAATGCACATCAATTCAAATCAAGGGCCTCCTAATATAGCCTGAAGGGCTTAGAGAAAGTGTGATTTGGGACCAGGGGCAGACTGAGAAGATTTGGGGACGATTTGCTCGAAGGGCGAGATCGTCAATTTTTGGGAGGTTTGGGTGTTGAATTAAACAAAATAGGTCATGGCCAGTTGATCGTGGCTATTTCCTGTTTTGGAGATTTTTCTTGAATTTTTCGGGAATTCTCAAGAAACGATTTGCCTAAAGGGCAAAATCATCATTTCTGAAAGAATCGGGATTTGAAAGACCCAAAATAGGTTTTGACCAGTTGGCTGTGGTCATTTCCTATTTTTTTTGGATTTTTTGGGATTTTCAAAATTTCTTCAATTTTTTGGGAAGACGGTTTGACAAAAGGGAAAAATCATCATTTTTGGAAAGATTAGGGTTTGGAAGACCCAAAATAGGCCATGGCCAGTTGATTGTGGCCATTTCCTATTTTCTGGAATTTTTTGGAATTTTTCTGAATTTTTCTCGAATTTTTCGTAATTCTCTCATATTTTTTTATTGAATTTTTCACTTTTCGATTTTTTTTTATTTTATAAAATAAAACTATTTTTCGGACCGGGTTGGACCAGGTCCGCGCCTCTCGCGCGCCTGGCCCGACCATAAGGGTCGAAAACCGGCCTAAAAAAACGGCGCCGTTTTTGTTTTTAAATATTTTTCTATCTTTTATCAATTTTTTTCTAATTTATCCGAATTTCTGAAAATAGAACCCATCGGACGGTCTCCAGTCTGCCATGTGGCGTTCTACGGTGCGTCGGATCTATATTTTAGTAAATTTTTAGAAAAATGCCCGATCGGACGGACCTGAGAGTGACACTTGGCACGATCTGGACCACTCGATTATTTTTTCGAAAAACCCCTTATTAACCTCGAAAATCAGAGATCGCAACACCTGGCCCATCTGAGACCGTCGGATCGATTTTTTTATTTTTTTATTTCAGAAAATCATTTCTTAACTATGAAAATCGCCAGATCGCGACACGTGGCCCATCCACGGCCGTCCGATCTGGATTTTGTTTTTTATTAGAAAGGACCCCACCGAGCAGGCGTGGCTGCCTACGTGGCATGCCACGTCAGCCCTTTGACCCGTTGACCCCCCCTTGGCTCGCCGAAGAAGACGACCGGCCCCTCGCCGGAACATCATTATTCCTGCGAGGTCGTCGAAATCTTCGCCGGAAAACGCGAACCGAGGCGAAACCTTAGTGTTTTTCGTTCGTTCTTGCGCCATTAGACTCCTTAGGCTCTCCACATCAACATATGTCAGATTAAAGGCCGAGATCACGTCGGGAACCGGCGAACCGAACGCCCACAGAACCGGTTCCGGCGGAAGCTTTTCGCGGAAAATTTTTTCGTCCAAAAATCGGCTTCATTCGTTCGAATAGCATCCTACCGAAGCTTAGAAGCTTACTTGGGGCCGTTTCAGGCCCGATGGTGGCGGTGCTCCTCCATGGCACTCTCGGTCCGAACCGAGTGGGCGAGAGATCCGAGCCAACATTTTTAGTGTAAACCAATGCAAAACAGAGAGCAAGCAGTACTTAGAGCCGGATCTAGACAAGATTTAACATGGGACTCGTACGATAAACAGCCGGGGAAGACACAACCGAAAACCAAGAACAAAATGAAAAGTTTGGCATTTCATCAAACACATGGTGGGCAAGAGAGATATAAGCATTTATGCTAGATCCATGGGTGTTATATACAAAAGCGAAGCAATAGAACATTCAGACATCATTATAAGCACTGCAAAGGACGACAACATGCATTCGGTTCGGCTCGGTTTGGTCGAGAACCAAACCGAGCCAAACCCCACAGAATGTTCGAAGAAGAAAAACAGGGGAGATAATGGCCTGGGGGTAACCGACCTGCTTCGATGGTCAACGGCGGCTGAAGCTCTTGAAAGGATGCGTTCGGAAGTCCAGAAGCTCGACGAGGTTCGCTCGTGTTGGACTCGCTCGAAGTTCTTTCCTTGTTCGGATTCTCGGCCCACTCTGTTTTGAACGTCGGAAGCTCGACGGCGGCTCTCTCTCTTCGTTCCTTATCTCTCGTTTTCTCCCCCCCCAGGTTTCTGTGTGTCCCCTTGCGTGTGTATATCTCTGCCCTTTGAAATCGCGCTCCTCTCTCTTCCCCCCCGTTCGCCACCGCTCTCTCTCTCTCTCTCTTCCTCCTTCCTTTTTCCCCCGTGATTCCCCGACGTACTGTCCTTTTTTCGACATCCTCTAACCGTCCTCCTTTTCTTGCCAGCTCACTCAGCTCATCTTCTGCAGTAGGCGACAAAACGGAGGAACGTTCTGGACCTTTTTTTTGCCAAGGCGACGTCGCGCGATGGTGAACGAAAGGGAGAAGGGAAACGCGCGTGAGTGCTGGTGCGTGTATGTGTTGCAGACCCGGATCTATTGGGTCGGGTCGGGTCCAATCCGGCGGATCCGGTTTCGACGATTTCATCAAATCAGGCCCCAATTCGACCATTTCTTGTGAAATTGAAGTCAAAATTGGGTTTCCCAGCATGATTTTCGTGTAACATGGGTGTTTTCATGGATTTTTGACTTGGAATTTAATGAAAACCTCAATTTTCGCGGAAGATTCGAAATCGATTTTTTCATAATCGAAAGCCCAAATGACCAAATTGACCTAAATCAAGGCCACCACTGGATTCGGCATGGTGTAATTCATAGGGTAGGGGTGTTTAATTTTCATGGGTGTCCCTTGGAATGATTTAATTTTAAGAATTGCAAAGCCGGGGACTAAATTGCAAAGAATTAATGCAATCGAGCCCCCTTTGTCAAAATTGACCAAACTGGAGGTCTAATCGACCCAATTTCACTTCAAGGCTCTATATCCAAAAGTCATAGCTTGTTAGAGCTGGAAATTGAAAATTAAAAGACTCAAAGAGAAATTTTCGTGCTCGATTCGGGTTTATGTTCGTGAAGGAACATAGTGACCCAAGTCGAATTTTCGAGACTTAACAAGACCAGCTTGAAGAGGGAATTAAAATAAAATTATTGACTATTTTTGTACATTTTTCTGACCATGAATGGTATTTTTATGATTTTTTGGGTATTTTTATAATTAAATAAATTTGAAAAAATATTAAAAATTACGAAAATTATTTTTTGTTCAAAATTGGTTCCTAAGGCTAGGCCAAGGCTTCCAAAGTTGATTTTGTAATTTTATTATTTTTTTGCTATTTTTAATTAATTTTAAAAAGTAAAATCAAAATAAAATATGATTAAAAATCAGGTGTCAACAGTTCTCGAAGTTCGGTTTAAGGGAACGGTCGGACCGGTCTAGCTGGTTGGACCGGTCGAGCCGGTCGGACTGGTTTCAGAACCGGCTGGACATACGGAACACGTGCGCGGCACGTGTCTGCGCGTGTGCCTCACGCACCGAAGCTTTGGGTGGCGCGTGTGAGCTCCGATGGAGGTGATCCAGGTATCGACATGGTCGTGTGCTCGTATGCTCATGCTCTACAGGATGGTATATTTATTTTTCATGTTTGGTATTTTTATGGATGGAAATACGTACGGAACGCCAATTTGGGGTATTTTTTGAAGTATTTTCTGGTATTTCTATATAGGATTGTGAAATACAGGTACAAACTTACATGAAAGTACCACATGCAATTATGTGGAGCATGATTTATCAATTTCATGTCTATGGTTTGACGTGAATTATTGAGGTATCGATGAAAATTAGCAAAGCGTGTAATTTTGAAGATGATTGCCCCAATTTCTGAAATTGCATGCATACAGTGGATGTGAAATATGAAGTTATATCCCAATTTCAGGAAAATTCAGTTGGGTTGTGACCGCCAAAGCGGCACGCTTGGCTGAATTTAATAAAGAATATGTTAAATAATATTGGGATGTCTCCTGTTTTAATGCGTAGTTATATTCCCAAAGGAGTAATTGCGTATTCTTGCATGGAGGGTTACATGTACAACATATGGTTGATGATTGATTAGTCTGAGTGCCGTCATACACCCAAAGGTGGTGATTAACAAAGATTGAAATAAATTCTCATGGCCGGTGTAATGTAGGGAGTATACAACTGCATGTCATGTTTTCTGCCTAAATGTGATTATATGATGATGTATGAAGCTCTCAAGGTGAAATTTCACATTGTGCTAATTGAAAATATTGGTTATTTTTCAGTCACCTTTTCTGAGAACGGGAACTCCATAACTATTGAGATTCTTACTGGTAGCAATTTTAAGAAGTGGAGAGAGGATTTTCTGTTTGGTATGGAACTGGCAGATGTTCATGCTGCTCTTAGTGGGGATAGACCCGCAGCTCTTACTGAGACTAGTACAGATGCTCAAAAGGCACAGTTTACTGCTTGGGAAAAGAGCAATATGATTTGCTTGCTGTCGATGAACCGATCCATACAGGAACATCTTAAGAGTGATTTTGCTGCTGACATCACTGCTAGACAAATGATGGATGCCTTGGTGGCTAGAAATCGTGAATCCCATAATGCTGAAGTTGGTACACATATGTCAGGATTATTCAATTTGAAGTATGATGGTTCTGCTGGTGTTAGGGACTATGTCATGAGGATGGTAGATCTGCAATCAAAGCTCAAGGAGCTTAATGTTCCCATTCCTGATGCTTGTATCATACATTTTGCGCTGAATTCTCTTCACCTGAGTTTGGTATTATCCAAACACAATATAACACTGCTGATCAGGCATGGACAATCAACGACTTGATTGCAAGGGTGGTGTCAGAAGAGACCAAGCTGAAGAAAGGTAACACGCATATGGCTATGTATGCTGCTTCAAGTTTTGGTGCCAAGATGGGCAAGGGCAACAAGAATCGTAAAGGAACTCATTCCTCTGCTGGTCATCATGACAATTTGGGACCAAAGAAACCGACCTTTAAAAAGGACGGTAATGCTGGTAAGGATGGTCTATGCTTTTTCTGTAAGAATGGAGGACACGTAAAGGAAGACTGCGCTAAATATAAGAATTGGTTATCTAAGTGTGAGCCTAAAGGTAATGGTTCTTTGGCGTTGGTTTGTGAATCTAATCTGTCTGAAGCCCCATCTTGTTCGTGGTGGCTAGATAGCGATGCAACTAACAATGTTGCGTTTACCATACAGGGATTCATAAATCGGAGGAAGCCAAATAATGATGAATCAAAGCTCACCGTAGGAAACAACAATAAAGATGACGTTGAGTTCGTGGGAGATGTCATTTTAATTCTAGATTCTGGTTTTAATTTGATGTTAAGAAATACATTTTATGTACCTTCTTTCAGACGGAATTTAATTTCCATATCAAGTTTGGACATGCGTGGTTACTCTTTTGAGATTTCAAACTCTGCAATTTCTATTTCTTTTAATTCAGATAAAATTGGGTATTACACTATGTCCAATGGATTGTACAGATTATGTTTGTCTCCCCACGAAATATACGTCGCTTATACAGCTGAAAAGGTTGTTTTCAAAAGACCTCTACCTAAGGAACAGTTATATGCAATATGGCACAAACGTCTTGGTCACATCTCTAAAGAAAGAGTGGAAAAATTGATAAAGGCTAGCATTCTACCCACTCTTATAAGTTACATGGACACATGCGTAGACTGTTGTAGAGGTAAGATGACCAAAATAAAGAAGAAAACTACAGTCCGTAGTTCTCACTTGTTGGAGATCATCCACACAGATATAAGTGGACCCTATACAGCAACATTGTGTAGAAATTTTTATTTCATCACATTTATAGATGACTATTCCCGATATGGTTATATGTACTTGATTAAGGTACAAACGTCTTGGTCACATCTCTAAAGAAAGAGTGGAAAAATTGATAAAGGCTAGCATTCTACCCACTCTTATAAGTGACCTGGACACATGCGTAGACTGTTGTAGAGGTAAGATGACCAAAAGAAAGAAGAAAACTGCAGTCCGTAGTTCTCACTTGTTTGAGCAAGTTGGACCCCAAAACCACTCGTTGTTATTTTGTCTCTTATCTAGATCATTCAAAGGGATATCGATTTTATAATCCCAATAAAGGAATGAGAATTGTGGATTCACAGACAGCAAAGTTTTTGGAGCTTGATGTAGCAGAAAAGGGTGATTGCTCGCAGATTATTGAGGATAACAGCACAGTGAGTACTCCTATGTCGTTTTCTATACCTATACAGACAGTTCAGGAAGTTCCTGCACCACAGATTGAACCTGTTGAGGCTCAGGAACCTGTTATTGAAGCAGTTCCTGATGAAGTTCCTCAAGCTTTTCAGGAACAAATGAAGTAGAAGATGCTCCTCTAAGGAGATCCGTTAGACAGAAACGATCAATTATACCACCAGACTATATAGTTTATCTGGGAGAACAGGATTATGATATTGGCTATGTTGTTGATCCAGTGACTTATACAGAAGCAATTTCTTGTCCTCAATCTGATTTATGGTTAGATGCAAAGAAAGATGAGATGTTGTCTATGAAACATAATGATGTATGGGAGCTTGTTGAATTACCTGAAGGTTACAAACCTATTGGTTGTAAATGGGTTTTTAAGACCAAAAGGGGCTCCACAGGAAATATTAAAAAATTTAAAGCTAGACCAGTAGCTAAGGGATTTACTCAGAGAGAATGAATTGATTATGAATCGACATTTTCTCAAGTTTCTTCTAAAGACTCTTTTAGAGTAATTATGGCTTTAGTAGCCCATTTTGATATGGAGCTTCACCAGATGAATGTTAAAAATGCTTTTCTAAATGGAGATATTGATGAACAAGTTTATATGGCACAACCAGAAGGTTTTGCAACAGATAATACAGGTAATCTGGTTTGTAGATTGAAAAAGTCTATCTATGGTTTGAAGCAAGCCTCTAGACAGTGGTATTTAAAGTTTTATAGTGTTGTTACTTCTTTTAGTTTTGTTGAGAACAAGTTAGATCAATGTATATACTGCAAGGTCAGTGGGAGAAAGTTTATTTTTCTCGTTCTTTCTGTTGATGACATCTTGCTTGCTAGTAGCGATATTGCATTAATGCATGAGACAAAAAGGATGTTGTCACAAAATTTTGATATGAAGGATCTTGGTGAAGCATCTTTTGTCCTTGGCATTGAGATCCATAAGGACCGTTCTTGCCGCACATTGGGCTTATCTCAGAGGGCTTATATTGATCGAGTTCTAAAGAGATTCAATATGCAAGAGTGCAAACCAGGGATTGCTCCAGTGTGCAAAGGTGATAAATTGAGTCTTTCACAATGTCCTCATTCAGAAATTGAGAAAGCACAGATGAAGGATGTGCCTTATGCTAGTGCACTTGGTAATATCATGTATGCTCAAGTTTATACTAGGCTAGACATTGCTTTTGCAACAGGACTTCTAGGCAGGTATCAGTCAAATCCAGGACATGATCACTGGATCGCTGCCAAGAAGGTTTTGAGGTACTTAAAAAGAACTAGAGATTATATGCTGATTTACAGATGTGTTCAGAATTTACAGCTAGTGGGATATTCAGATTCAGATTATGCTGGTTGTGAGGATGACAAAAAGTCGACAACAATGTATATCTTTATGCTAGCAGGTGGTGCAGTATCATGGAAAAGTGAGAAACAGAAAATAGTATCATCCTCCACTATGCAAGCGGAGTTTATAGCATGCTTTACAACTGCTACTCAGGCTATTTGGCTCCGGAATCTCATTAGGGAGTTGATTGTGTTTGACTTTATTGATAGACCCATACAGTTGTATTGTGACAATAACTCTGCAGTGTCGTTCATTAACAACAATAGAGGTTTCAAGGGGTCTAAGCATATGGAGGTCAAGTTTTTGACCATAAAAGAGTCCGTGCAGAATGGTGACGTTGCAGTAGAGCATATAACTACAGATGCTATGATTGCGGATCCACTGACGAAAGGTCTACGCCCTTGTGTATTTGAACGACATGTCATTAATATGGGCTTAGAAACATCATGGGATGCCATTGTTTAGTAGGAGCTTTCTAGTTTTTGCTCTAATAAAGTTTACAGTGTTATATTACTTTTAGTAATGATTTTGATATGTATTGAACTTTTACATTCTTTGAATTTTTTTGAATGTGATATTGAATGCATATCTGTTGAAAATCTCAAAGAATTGTGTAAACCTTGAGTGATGGCTGGGGCATTTATTTTAGCCAAAAGACATATGTCTTGTTACACGTAAAGCATAGTTAACTATAAAGGTAAGACATATGTTGGTTCGTTGGAACCGTAAAGATGTTCCCTCCTGACACATCCGGTTTCGTGACACATAAAGTGAGAGAATGGTGATTGACAAGGAGGATAACATATAAGGTGTCTTTGTTATTTGAGATGTTATCAGTTTGCCATACTATCATATCAAATCCATATCAGTAGAGTTGAGAGCATTTGTGATAGTGGATGGCTCTGTGTCTTCTGATGTAGTTACTGGCATAGTCCGGTGCTTAAGACTTTATGTGATCGGATTAACTATTGGGAATTATCTCTAGACCAATATAAAAATGCGCATATACAGTACAATGTCAATTAATTTGGCCCAAGTGGGAGAATGTTAGAATATTTTATTTTGATATTCAATTGTGGGCTTTATTAATTGTTATTGTAATTATTTAATTGGTATAATAAGGAAGAGATATATTGTTTCCTAATTCAAGTAAGATATGGTGCTGGATAGTATGGGCCGAGATATCCTTATCCTTAATGAGGGGATATGGTTCATTCTCTATAAATAGTGCTTAAGTCCCTCCTCTAAACCCTAATGTCCACATAACCTCACATATAGAAATCGTCAGAAGCGACAGTGAGGGGCCTTCTCATTGAAGCCAGTGATAAATGGGGTTCATAGAGGAGAAGCTCTTGAGCATCGGATTCTTGCAATTCCGCATCAACAACGATGAATTCGAAACAAGATGTGTTAATTCTTTAACTCTATGGAACATGGATTTGTGTATCTGTACGTGTGTATCTTGGGTCGCTGCATACGGATTAATTACGCAGCCTACATGTGGTATTGATGGTGAAACTCCGATGTTGTGCCAAGCCGTCACTCAAGCAACCTCCATCCCCGCGACAGGCGGTCACAATGTTTTGCAGTGAAAGCCTTGCCTCAGCTTGCGATTTGCTGCCTCCTGGATATGTCGAGAGCGAGCCTCACTATGGCTTTGCTATGACTGACATCCACTCTAGCCTCGAACCGTCGGGTGGTTCCGACCTTGAGGAGCTCGTCATGGCTCTCGAATCATGTCTCCCCTTCGGAGAACGGGTTTCGTGATAATAGGAGCTCTATACAGAGCGATCGATCAATCGGTGTCGATGATATGCAAATTAGCCAAGATAAGCCCTGCGAGCTTTTTTTTTTTTTCTTTCCCTAAACCTGTTGATTTGTGGGAGGTTTGAGGAATCAAAGAGTAGCGTTCAGAGATGTATAGAAGGAGAGGACGTGTACTGTGGCTGGTCATTGTGTTTCTTGCTTCTTCTGATGCTCTTTTGACGCAGGGTAGCAATAAACAGGAAAATAATTCCTCTGAATAAATTGTATTCAATTGATAGATGTCTGAAGTCTGTCGATTACAAAGAGCGGATGTCCTTTATATAGATAGGACTCCTAAAGGAAATAGAATTACAAAAGATAATGCTAAAACAAATCAAATCTTATCTAATCAAAAGAGAATTTAAAACGAATATCGCATATATCTCTAGTGCTAAGTTTCCTAAAATAGAAAATGAATATTGAAATATTGCAAATCAAATTTAAAGATATCCTAAAACGAATATTAGATGCAAATCTAAACGATATTGAATTCGGTAAATCGAAAGTTTGGTAAGTGGGAGATTCGGCATCTTGAGTATTCGGGAAGTGGAAATTCGGTAAGTCGACAACCCGTTGCGTTTTCCCGAATATTATACGTCACTTGTCCTACATCATTCTCCCCTTCTTCAAAAGAACTCGTCCTCGAGGTATAACGTTGTGTCTGAATCCGCTTCCTCTTGTACTTCCATTGCCTCCACCTCTTCCGACCTTTCTCATGGGATCTCCAACCAAAGCGTCCGCACATATATTCAGCCCAAGGATTCTTAAAATATAGTCTAACTGGAGCGTTCTTTTAGGTCCTTTGACCTCAATATCTCAAACAAGATCAGTCCACTTTAGGTCACTTTTGTCGACCACGTATCTGTTATGACTTGATGACTTCAGACGATGTGCAGTAAACAGCTCAGTTCTATCTCTTAAGTCTTGTATGTTGGACTGTTTTGTAGAAACTTGAGCTAAAGAAGCATCCTCTTTATGCGCTATAATTGCAAAGTCAAAACCATCAGTGACGAGGAGTGAAGACTTTGGATCATAGAGACACCGCCATATACTCCTTCCAATGTGCTCTCGGATGACGTCATGATATTCTCCATCCAGTCCCCACACGTGACATGAGCAATCCTCGCCAGCTATAACGATCAAATTATTAGATATACAACAATCTCAAACTTGAGCACTGTGGCTTAAAAGCAATCCAATCTCTGATGCATCTTTAGAATGTGGCGGCTTGCAATGAACTTCTAAATACGTGCACTGATTGTTGTGCTGTTCACGCATCAATTCCATCGTTGGGTCGATGGTCTCATCGACCTCCTCCGCGCCTCCATCGCCGTCGTCAACATTTGGGTTGAAAATCTGCGCCTCGCTATCAAACGCGGCGAAATCCCAATTGTCCATCTCGCATGCCGGCATCCGCACCATCGTCTGGGAAACGTCGCCAAGGGCAACCTCGTGTTCTAGACTTGATTCCTTTTGTTCATGCCCTGCCTGTCCAATTGGAGCAAGCGGGCCATGTTCGTGGCCACTAGCTTTAGCGTCACTGCCATCTAACACATCCAGTTTTGCTTGAACAACTTCTCGGCCAACGTCTACATGGGCCCGTTCAACGAGACTAGCTGGTTCGAAAGCCTCGGAGGTCTTGGCGGGAGAATATGAGAAAGAAGGGCTCAAAGAATCTAATGAGTGGTTTGAATTTAACAAGTCTTGTTCATAATCAGGTGGAAGGAATCAAACATTTAACATTCGTTTCATCCGTCCCCACGTTTGGATGGGTGCTTTTCCTTGACGGCGTCGGGATATTTGCGTCTGCTCCCACCATGCTAAAGCATTGCGCCTCAACTTTTTCGCCACGATTTTTACTTGGTCTTCTTCATCGATCTCCATGGCTTCAAAAAACTCCTCAACTTCCCAAAGCCAATCTCGAAAGTCTTCGATATCCGAATTGCCATTGAAGGTAGAGAGATGAACATTCAATTGATATTGATCGGAATATCGTCGGAAACTTACATATCGTCGACCTCCATGAACATGCTCATCTTGGAATCCACCATATCTACGACCTCCTCGAATAGGTATGTCTTGGAAATCTCCTTCAAGATCTTCAACATAGGCTTGTCGCCTTTGTTGGTGACGTCGGTGATTTGCCCCACGATCCATAGCTACTTCGGGATCACGAGCGACAGAAATTCGCCCAGCTGGAAGAACGCCTAGTGTGTGGCTTGGGTTTGCAGACAACCGTTGGGTAGCGGCAAGCAAGTCTTGCATCGTCCGTTGGTGGTCATGCAGAGTCCATCGAGTTTCCTCAGCAAATTGCCGATTCTCCTCAACGAACTGGGTAAACACCTTCCGTGAAATAGGCTCACTAGGATGGCCCTTAGCTACGGAAGTATATCGATTCATGTTATGAGACATCATCGCCAGGAGAAACCTCGCTCTGATACCAAATGACGCAGGGTAGCGATAAACAGGAAAATAATTCCTCTGAATAAACTGTATTCAATTGATAGATGTCTGAAGTCTGTCGATTACAAAGAGCGGATGTCCTTTATATAGATAGGACTCCTAAAGGAAATAGAATTACAAAAAATAATGCTAAAATAAATCAAATCTTATCTAATCAAAAGAGAATTTAAAACGAATATCGCATATATCTCTAGTGCTAAGTTTCCTAAAATAGAAAATGAATATTGAAATATTGCAAATCAAATTTAAAGATATCCTAAAACGAATATTAGATGCAAATCTAAACGATATTGAATTCGGTAAATCGAAAGTTTGGTAAGTGGGAGATTCGGCATCTTGAGTATTCGGGAAGTGGAAATTCGGTAAGTCGACAACCCGTTGCGTTTTCCCGAATATTATACGTCACTTGTCCTACATCATCTTTGCTTAGATGAGGACGACGACGACCGACCCATTCCAAGTCAAAAGAGGCACACTAGACTCGTGTCCAATTAAAAGAACAAAATGGGGCTCGTACCAATAATAAAAATAATAAGAGTCCCTGACCGAACAACGAGGATCATAGCTTCGGTTGACCAGCGAACCTTCTTCCAGCCGGCTTCTCTAAAGTTAATTCATAGACTAGACCCTATTTTAATCCCAGCGACACGACATTGACGTGCTTCAGTTGGCGGCTGCGCTCACTCCATTCGAAGTTTCCTGTGGAGCTTCCTCCTCGCTTCCGAAGTTCGTCTCGTCTTGGGTCCCCTGAACGGGAGCCGTAATTCGTAGGTCGTTATCCTAGATTATACGGAAATTCAAGATTAAATTGAAAAATTATGCATTACAATAAATTGTAGACTAACTAAGTTAATTTTTTTCCCTCATAGATCACATCGCCATTTAATTAATCATTAAGAATCGACCGCCATAAAAATATGTTGGGTAAATGAAATAAGTAGGCCTTGAATTGTGGCTCGAACTTTATATAGCCTAATGTGCAATGTCATTCAAGAACTGTTTGTGTCATGATCACAAATCTGCCCATTGGAAGTTCTTATCCTAATCTTGACTTGTTGAGTTGACAACAAGCACCTCTTATCTTCGTGCACAAAGGATAAGTTGTTGCTAACGGGGGCGATTGGTATCCTATTAAAGATTGTGGGATACATACCATATATTGAATTGCCATGCTGGGATAGATTGCCGCTTTAATGCATAGGATTGCAGAATCTCGCACCATCTTCAAAACGAAATCCACATGCATCATGGGTACAATTTAAATCTCGACATGCCAAAAAAAGAGTCTTTGCCTCTATAATTTTGGGCGGCCTTTTTTCTTTCGAGTGAGGAAGGATAAGGATCGCATTACGGATTTAGAATACAAAAAGAGTGAAGCACCATTCTAGGAAAACAAAGTTTCTTTTTTGTGTGTGTGTGTGTGTGTGGTTTTTGTGGGTCATAACATGACGTCGGTTTCTTACATCACGAGTGAATTGTGACGGAGTTGGTGGGGCCCTCCTAATGATTCTTACGGGGTTGCGATAGAGATAAAGGCAGGCAAGGACAGACCGAGTCTCTCCTTGCTTTCGTTCGTTCAGGCGTTACTCGAAAATTCTGTCACTCTTCTCCTGATCCCCACCCTCCATGAGAGGGGGGCCCACTCACATGGAGGGTGGGGATTTGAACATTTGAATGGGAGAGTATTTCCTATCTCAAAACGCGTCCAACTGTAACTTTGACCCTTCCTCTCTCTCCAACGGTAGAAAATATTAACTGAATATTGAGAGTGAATATTTCCTATACACACATACACTCTCTCGGGCTCTCTTCCCTATAAAAACCCACCGTCTCTCCTCCAATCCAAAACCCAAAAAGAACCAAAAACACCAGAAAAAAAAAACAAAAAAAAAAGAGAGAGAAAGAACGCAGTCGAGAGGTCTCCACCACCGCCTTCTCCTCCGTCGCTCCAGATCAATCGATAGAAATCTGCTGCGCTCTCGATCGATCTCTCTCAAAACCCTAGAAGTGGAAAAAGAGACGATGTTCACGAGACCCAAAGTCGACCCGACGACCGCCTCCGGACCCGTCGTCATCCGCGAGGTCTGGGCCCACAACCTCGAGTCCGAGTTCGACCTCATCCGCCACGTCATCTACTCCCACCCCTTTATCTCCATGGACACCGAGTTCCCCGGCGTCGTCTTCCGCCCCCCTCCTCCCCCCTCCCCACACGCCGGCTACCGCCGCCTCCGCCCCTCCGACCACTACCGCCTCCTCAAGTCCAACGTCGACGCCCTCAGCCTCATCCAGGTCGGCCTCACCTTCTCCGACTCCTGCGGCAACCTCCCCGACCTCGGATCCTCCGGCCGCTGCCGCTACATCTGGGAGTTCAACTTCAGGGACTTCGACGTCTCCCGCGACGCCCACGCCCCGGACTCGATCGAGCTATTGCGCCGCCAGGGGATCGACTTCGAGCGCAACCGGGAGGAGGGGATCGACTCGGCCCTGTTCGCCGATCTTATGATGTCGTCCGGCCTGCTCTTCAACGACTCCGTCAGCTGGGTCACCTTCCACAGCGCCTACGACTTCGGGTACCTGGTCAAGATCCTGACCCGTCGGGACCTCCCCGACCGCCTCGGCGAGTTCCTGGACGTCCTCCGGGCCTTCTTCGGCAGCCGGGTGTACGACGTGAAGCACATGATCCGGTTCTGCAACAGCCTCTACGGGGGGTTGGACCGGGTGGCCAGGACGCTGGAAGTGGACCGGGCCGTAGGGAAGTGCCACCAGGCCGGTTCGGACAGTCTGCTGACGTGGCACGCGTTCCGGAAGATGTGGGACGTCTACTTTGTACAGGATGGGCCGGAGAAGCATGCCGGTGTCTTGTATGGGCTAGAGGCTTATTGATGATGATGATGATTCATGGAAAATTAATACAAAACAAAAACAACATTCGTTGATTCATATTCTTTCCTGGTGTGATGAAATATATCTTTTGTGTGGGTCCCTTGCAAATTGGTTCTTGATTTCGTTCGTATATTCCACGACTTAGGAGGACTTTATTAACCAAATCCAAATCGATTCTCGAGTCCGCACTTGTCTTTCTCGTTGCCAATTGAAATAAATCTTTAAAAAGTCTTTGGCCCAACATGAATATTCATATCGAGCCGGTACCAATAATGGAGCTACTGGCCTTACTTCTTCAACATTTACCGGTTGACCGACTTGTCTCGGTCGGTTTGATTTGCAATATTAATGTTAGATCAATATTAAGCCTGGTTATTCCCTTGTTCTGACATTGATTAGAAGATTTTTGACCTTTCCATGGTTCTTATATGGACTTGCCACTTTGACTGACCATCGTTATTAGCTTCATTTACAGTATTGATGACGATCGGCTTCATCACATCAGATATATAGCTCACAATGTAGTCGGCCATATCGTGTTATACTGCTCTTCGAACATTCTTCTCATGATTAACATCATTTGGGATTCGGTTGACACCATTTGGGATTCGGGCGTTAAAGTAAATGACAAGAAATTTGAAAGTATGATCCTGACCACCCATGTAAATTGCAAGAAAGTAAAGATAAAAAAATAAATAAATTTGTGAGTATTCGATTGATTGTGAATCCTTTTACAATGAACACATTTGGGGTAGTTATAATAACCCTCTCGGATGGTTACTAATGACGGTTACATACAATGCGGCAAAAGGATATTAGGAGTGCTAATCTTTGTGTACAACGCTCACGTTAGTGCCAATATATATTTTTTTGGATCATTTTAACTATCAATTTTTTTTTTGAAAAATGGTATTTCAGTGCCAACTCCGATGAGCTTCATCGAAAATATGATGTAGCATCTACGTGGCTCACTGGAGCTTCCAAGTCAATAATAATAATAAAAAAAGTCAAAAGTTAATAAATTAAAAAAAAACTAAAAAATAAGCTTTTTTTTTATATAAAAATTGTCTTGCAGCGGCTAGGGCTTGGAAACCCTAGCCGTCGCCGCCCACTATTTCTGGCGCTAGTTGCCAAGTGGCTGGCGAGGCGAGGCCCCACCAAGAACGGCAGGGCCTCGGCCTCGGCTGTAGTCGGTGGGTGTTGCCGGCCATCTCCCACCCTTGCCGGGAATCGCCGGCGATGGTGGGCAGTGGCGGCAGCTTCGGCGACAAGGGCTTGGAAGCTCTCGCCGCTGCAACAGATCAACTTCCTCTTTTTTTTTTAATAGCTAATTTTTAATTTTTTTAAAATATTTTAGTTTATTTTGTAGGAAGATATTACACATGGCGTCCACTGGATTGATTTTTTTTTAAACAAAAAAATTGCCATGTGGGCTGATTATTTTTAAAAAAAAATTCCACATAATATTTTTTTTTTAAATCCACATAATATTAAAAAATAAAAAAAAAATACCACGTGTGCTGTTTGGTCGAAATTGACATTAAAGTAAATATTTTTGGTCGGAATTGGCATTTAAGTAATCGTTTTTTCTCCAATTTGGCACCTACGTGATCCAAACAAAATATTGACACTAAAGGAGCGCCGTACACAAATATTAGTACCTAGTGTCCTTTTGCCCATACAATGGTTATCGAATTTGAATAAGGAAATAAGTTCCTAATCCTAACGATGGTTGCAAAGTTACATGGTCTCTTAGGACCGGCATGATAACACTTCATCTGGTAGAGAAATCCGTTTGGTAAAAATGCTTTCGTAGTAAAAATTAGTTTAGTAAAAAAAATTGACTTTTCGGCTCCAGAATCACTTTTGATAGGATTTTTAGGCTGCATTTGGTAACGTTTCTGGTCCTGGGAACATATTTGGAACATAAATATTTTTTTTGTGTTTCTGTTCCTGGTTACGATTTTTGGGAACAGAAACGCGTTTGGTAAGTTAAAAAAAAATATTTTTCTCGCCAAAATGAGGGATCGACGGCGCCGGCGCCAACGGACGGCCCCCGGCGGCGGGCAACCGGCAGCGGCTGGTGACCGGCTGCGGCGGCCAGCGATGGCGACCGGCGGCAGGCTGGCGACTGGCGGCGGCCTCGACTGGTGGCCGACGGCGACCGGCGGCGGCCGCGACTGACGGGCGACGACCATGGAGCGTTAGGACCAAAAGTGTTCTAGAAACAAAAAAAAAAAAAAAACATCTTTTTTTTCTTTCTTTTTTAAGGACCAAAGGTGTTTTTTTTTTAAAGTGTTCTACGGAACACTTTTGGAATATTTTTTTGCCAAACGCGTTTCTGTTCCAAAAGTGTTCTAGGAACACTTTTGGGACAGAAACACGTTCCAGAAAGCGTTACCAAAAGCAGCCTTAGGGTGCGCATGGTAACACTTTTGGAAGAGAATTTCTGTTTCAGATGTGCTTCTGAAGTAGAAATCCATTTGGTAAACATACTTCAGAAGTGCTTCTAAAGCTGAAATTCGTATGGTAAATATATTGAGATTTTCTACTTCTGGAAGAGATTTCTACTTCTGGTTGGATTTTTGGCCGCGAAAGATTTTGTTAGTAATGTTTTAAAAGTAGAAATTTTTAACCGTCACCAAATGAATTTCTTTGATTAGAAGTCAATCTAGAGTAGAAGGAAAAAAATCAATTTCTGTTTTTGAGGAGAAATTGATTTCTGATAGAGAAGTGTTGCCATGCGCGCCCTTATTGTCTAGCACTACTTATCCACAAAAAGTTGTAAAAACTCTACAATAGTGGCAATAAACAAAACTGCCAAGCAGTTATGTTTTTATTTCTTTGTCGAGCAACTTCCTGAGTCTTGATGAAAGATCTCATCGAGAACTTTTAGGATATTATTGATGACTTCCTCAGCAAGTTATCGATTCCCTTAAAGTTGTCGATTATTCCGTTAATTGTTGGCCAAACTCTGTCATGGTCGGCTAAGTCCGATACTCGTCGATAATGACCAAAAGTCGGTCATTTTCAAGTGTCGATAATAGTTAATTGTCCATGGGCAAAAGTTCAATTACTTGGCGTCGTTACCTCTAATATCATCACGCTTAGCACGTCACAGGGTACATTAATTAGTTTTTAGATCGGCTAATATGTGGATCTAAGATTTCCTTTCTAGCATCAATTCACATTGAATATGCCTAGCAAGTAGCAAGCCACCGACTCTATAACACTCGTTAAAGGACTCTTCTTGATAGCTTCATTTAATGTCAGATTCCTTGAATTAAAAGGCTGACCCAAGTCATGCACTTTAACCCAAACTTCAAGAGCACTTTAACCCTAACGCTCAGATCTGATCCTGACAATCAATGCTAAAACTCCCAAATCGAAAAGATTTCATATGGCAAAATTTTTACATTAGGCTAGAAATGCAAATAACTCAAAGTGACTGGAGCATCACAGGTGAAAGAACAAACACTAGAACAAGCTCAAAACGTATAAAATGCAGATGAATCGATAACTTGAACAGAGATTACATATGAATCAATGGAGGAATCTGCTTTCAGAGACATGCGCGTGAGGAAGATGGATATACAGTTTTTACAATCTGGAAAATAGAAGCGTATATGCATTTCGATCCCAAGCCCTAGTAATAAGTTTCTCGCTCCTCTGGCCAGACCAAAGCCAGGCTCGGGCTCAGGATCTCGTAAAGCAACTCACCACCCCGCGCCGAGTCTCGCCCTTATTATTCTTCTTGGACATGACGTCGTTCCAGATCTCAGCGAAGGCCCGGGATATGACGTCGTGGTGGGCCGGCGGGTTGAGCTGCAAGAAGCAGTTGAGGAGCTCCCGGAGGTCACGCTTCGAGTGGATCTCCTTCTCGAACACCATCTGCAGCATCGACCGCTTGAAGTCCTCGTACGGGTCCTCCGACTCCTTCGCCAACGCCACGCTGTTGGTTATCTTCCTGCACGGGCTCACCACGTAAACCATGTCCGCCGCGGGGTTGTCGTCCTGATGGTCGGGGGGGAAGAGGCGCGGGGGCGTCGCGGCGTGGAGGGACATCCTGGCGGATCCGTAGTTGTCCTCTTCGGACGCGACGAAGCCCGGGAATTCTTGACAGGAGGAGTGATCACGGGACGGCGGGTGGGCGGGTTCGGAGGCGTTCGGCCTGGTGCAGCCGCTGCAGGCGAGGTTGACTAGGAAGAAGGGGAAGAAGAG
The DNA here is from genome assembly GCA_021437785.1 of Rhodomyrtus psidioides. Classification (NCBI taxonomy): domain Eukaryota; kingdom Viridiplantae; phylum Streptophyta; class Magnoliopsida; order Myrtales; family Myrtaceae; genus Rhodomyrtus; species Rhodomyrtus psidioides. Next base: position 2,238,670 of record JAILYB010000039.1, read on the forward strand.
CTTCTTCTTCCTCCTCCTCCTCCTCTTGGACGCCATTGATGACGAGACAGCGTGCTGTTGTTCGTCGAAATGGGACTTGTTCAAGATTGGAGTGTACATATGGAATGAAAATGTAGGTACAAGGGAGGCGTTCGAAAGGGATTGGAATTCTTTCAGAGGTTGTTGAAACGAGTCGTTGTCTGTTTTGTTGTTGGGCTGAGACATGTAAGAGGGTTGTCTTGGCGGGCGTAACTTAAACTCGTGCAGTAAATTGAAAGAGAGTTCATGTCTTGAGTGGTGTGCATGTGACGTCTCGACAAACAAGAGTTCTGATTACTAAGAATTTCTATGATCAGGATTTGATAATTCATCTAAAAATTGAATTGCGTAAACATTACTAGTTAGATTTTTAGCTTTAGAAAGTGCTTTAAAGATTAGTACTTCGGCTCGTGAGGAGATTTCGAATTACACCGTCAGATGGTAACGCTTGAGAAATTTCGAAACCAAAACGAAACCATCCCGATTACGTTTCGTGATGTAGAACAGTGGCATTTAATTATCTTGAAAATCATGATCGCCGAAAATCTGGGAAATTTCACTGATTTTTGGTTAACGAGCTCGGATCGCACTCAAATTCGATCGATTGAAGCAAAACGGTTGGCTATGAACTACGATGGATTTCGGCATTTCGGGGTCATTTAGATAGGTTTTCAGGCAGTTTTCCGATTTAGGCAATTTTGAATATTTAGATTATTTATAATATTTGTTTGGAATTCTCTTAGATTAGATCAGATATGATTCAGACGTCCGTCTTTGTATTATACAATGTTATCATTCAATCAAATTTCTGAATTCTCTTGGAATTATTCAAGTTATCACTTCTCTTTGCGTCATTTCGGCGCACTTGTTTATCTCGGTTCGGATGATCCTTATCTTCTCGATGAACCGAACGAGCTAACTCTATGAAAACAGCAACAACAGATCGTTAGCAGAACACAACACCGTATCATCGGGATCTGACCTCGGCATGAATCCTCCGGTTTGAACTGAACTCCGATCGGGCGTCCAGATCGATGGGGACTCAGACACAGTTCGGCTCCGGGGATGGACGGATGGATAGGGCAGGTGGAAACTAGAGACGGGGTGAGAGATTTGATTAGAGGGGGCGGTCTAATCTCGTTCGTATTTCACTGTCTCGCTTGCCGTTGAGATTAGTATTCGAATAATGAGAGATTAGAGCTGTGAACCGGATTTGGCATAAGATGGAAGCGCTCGCATAAGATGACTTCCAAGCTATGTTTTTGTCTTTTATAGAGTTTGGACTTTGGAGTTTGGACCGTGACGCCTAACCCGATGATCAACTCATTGATAATTTCCCAGAGGAGCAAATGATTGAACTCGTGATTCTTATTAAATTGGGCATAGACCAGGCTGTGCCAACGTGCTTATACTGTATAGAAAAATTCAAAATTAACTTCATTTTACATGGAAATTATTATGTGCGATGACGGTTATTTTGCAAACTGGATATCTAGGGTTTTTTTGGCAATTATGCAAGTTAAAGTTGGGTGCACACAAAGAAAGATTCTACTTCCTAACCGCCAATTAGGATGCCAAGTTGATTAGTTTCTCAAACCTTTTTTTTTTTTACTTAATTCTGCTTAGAATACGGTAAAATTGTTTGTTTAGGGACTGCCTGTGCAGGTGTAACGAGGTTGTCGCCTTGATGTTCGATGTATCAACAGTAGGACGAGTCTTTTTCTGGGAACTTCCTTTCGTTTTGGCTAAGGAACTCTCTTGCACGAAATTAAATTGCATTGCATTGCATTGTCAGCACGAATTAGAGATAATATAACTTACCAGATCGCGAAAAAACTTTGCCACGTGGGACTTTCTGACCCTAAGATGTCATCCGTAACCGAGTTTAGGGCTCGCGTGACCGGAATCAAAACCATTTTTTTTTCCTATTCAAGAGTAAAAACTCGATCGACTAATTGATGAGAATGTTAGGTCTCGGTTTGCACCTATAAGATGAAATAGTAACACGTCCAATTTCAAACATTATTCAAATTGCAAAAACGTTAGAAATTTCATATGCGGACTTATGTGTCGATATTCATGCAATTATGGATGTTTCGGGTTAGAAAGGTCAAATACGTTACTCTACAGGCTCTACTCGTCGTACAAAATAGGGGGAAAAAATGGATGTTACTACTTGTTAGTGAGATAGATTGAACAAGTCGTTGTACTTTATTCTTTTGCAATTCTCAAATATTAAATCTCAGTGATCGTTAATTTATCAGAAAATGAACGGTCCTTCGTCACATCAAAAGTAACAAAATCATTCGGAATCAGTATATAAACCTATTAAAGGACGGGGGCCAAATAGGTATGTCAAACTTTACCGCATTTGCATAATTGAATATGGTGAAAACTTATATACCTGTGAGCAAAAAAAAAAAAAAAAACGTATAAACTCAACATTAAGAAGATTTGTTCATTCCAATTGCAATTACGAATTGCATGAGTGCGAGACCTCTAAAATCTGCCTAATGCCACATCGACTCTCCTATGGAATCACCAAAATGCAAAATCTAAGGTTATAACCTAAAAAAAATATAAAAAGAAAAAAAAATTATTTGCACTAGGTAAAAGGTCAAAACCATGACAGAATTACCAAATTGCCCCGTCGTGTCAACCCCCACAAGGCAGTGCCAGATCCATACGTACAAAACCACTAGAGCCTCGAGGCGGTCTTTTGGCGCTCAGCACGTCACGAACGGAAGACGCCCGCGCGGAGACGAGACTTCTTCGTCCTCCGTCGCCTGAACCGCTCCGATCAGCTGTCCAAAGGCGCGGCTTATCGCCGCCGCCGCGTGCCTGCCGAGGAACTCGAGGGTGGCGCCAGCCGAGGCCCGCGGCCCCCGCGGGGATCCCCGGGGTGCTGGCCCCTTCGACCGGAACCTCGGAGGGTCCGGGATCGGGAGCAGCATCGCCAGGGCGACCCTCGTCACGATGCTGTCGGCGAGCGGGGGGCCGATCTCGGGCCGGCGCCCGGTCTCGCGCCGCTGGCGGACGTACGTGCAGATCGGGCACGTGCAAGGGAACTCGAGCAGGTCTTGCAGCGAAGTGTACTCATGGGTTTGCGACGGCGCCCTTTTCTTCGATGGGCTGGTCTTGCTGCTGGTCGGCGACGAAGGAGAATCCGTCGCCATTGTTGTGCTGCTGCTGCTGCCGCCACCGCCGCCACTGAAGGAGCAGAATCATGGATCCGAAATCCGATCCGAACGTGAAGACAGAGGGGCGGGCGACAGATTTTATAATGGATCTGATGCCCGAGGGAATCCGAAAATTCATAGGATAAAATGAGAGAGAAGGGATTTGTGAGTTAGATTCTGATAGATTCAATCAACGAAATCGAACATCTTTTTTTATATAATTTTGAATTTTGGATATGGGTGACGGAGTGGCTCTGGCTTTCCTACTTCCTACTTGAATTAAGGTTGTCGAATATTCGACGGTACATTTTTAATTTTTTTTGAAAGTATATCAATCACGAAAGAATGTAGATCACTGTCCTGTGTACTAGATTTGGAAAGCATTACGGATTAATTAAGGTTGTTAAAAAACTAAATGTACGCGATTCCACATGTTCGTCGGCCGGCGAAAGATTTGGGCGGCTGGTGTGCTCGAGCTGTTATCGACATGGAGTATCAAGCCAGTGTCGTGTGCCTGATCTACACGGACAAATTCATAGCTTAGCTACGAATACTACTCGTGGGTTTAATATTAACCTAATTTTCTCTTTGAATAAAATTTACAATCACACCATCAAGTAATGTACGAATCAAGAATTGCTTATTCACAGGAAAACAGTCAAACTCCATCCCCCAACTTATTGAAAGATGAAAAAAAAAAAAAAGATTGAAATCTAGCCATCGAGAGAAACTTCTTCTCCATCCATTTCTTCTAAGCAATAAACGGGCATTTTACGAGACTGTCGCCGATGAGGTTAGCTTCGTCTGCCGTTGAAAACCCTAAGGTCAAATTCCGGCAAAGGTAATAATCGCCATACCCGCCGTATTTCGCGAGGAACTGGACCTCGAGCTCCATGACTCCGACTCTCCCGACTTCCGCGAGATCGCGGGCGAGCCAACCCGGCACGTCCCTTCGGGATGCATCCACGTTCACCTCCAGCGGGAGCGGATGCTCCTTAGGCACGCGGAAGGTGTGAAGATCCGCGCCGGCCAGGTAGGCGCCCTTGTAATATACCGAGACTGCGGCGCTGTCGAAGGGGTAATAGCTGTCTGTCTTGCCCTTGTAGTTGTACACCATCGAGAAATTGACGTGCCAAGTCCCGTTCAACTGAAGGGACGACGGCGAGACGCCGAAGGAAGACAGGGACAGGCCGGACACGAAAAGTAGTGGGTATGGCCCATCGATCGAAATGAGATACAAGAAGTAGGCGATGGCGGCGAACAACGCTGCCAAGAACGACGACCATAATAAGAATACACACCATCCACAAGACGTCTGCTCGAGATGTGAGCTGGCCGGGGAAGAATCAGGCAGATTTGAAGCAGGACGGCGGTGGTTACCGCGCGGCTCGGGGTTGGGGGGGCGGTCTTTGGGCACGAGCGGTGCTTCTGGGGAGAGCTGCGGCGGGTTCGCAGGGAAGCCGTAGACCAAGCAGGGATTGTCGGGGTAGGATGGAGCGGGCTTCATGGAAGCAGAGGGTCTTCGCTCGAGCGACAAAGGTATAGAAGATCAATGATAAGAGTTGTGAAGAAATGGCGAGCAAGGAAATTTGACTTGGATTGGAGTCATATTGATACAGATTTAGTTACTTAAAAAGAGAAGGAAATAACAGCAAACTCGAACATCCCGCGAGCGTTGGAAAGATTCAAGTGTATGAACATGTAAAAATCAGATCTTATCCTCAACCCGGTCAATGCAGGTGCAACAAAAACAACGACAACGACGAGAAGAGGGGGGAGAGAACAAAACAAGATTTGAAGATAAACATGGGACCCTCGTTTATTTTCGTATCAGTTTGGAGGAAAATCCGTCTAGTCGATGGTATATAAACATAGGCATCACTCACAATTCTTTTTTTCATGTCAACATTTATCATTTACTTATCTTATTGTGGTTCTTTTCAGCACTTCATCTTCCTGCAATTTATCTTTTCTGCTAGGGGTAATCGGTTCGGTCCGGTTCCTTTCAAGAACCGGGAGACGGACGGGTGATTTCGGTTCCTAATTTTTCGGAACCGCGGACCGGACCGTCGGTTCGGTCCCATTTCCGGTCCGGTCCCCGGGCGATTCTAAGATATACACATTTCAATGCAAAAGCTCCCAAAATCTAGGTAGCTGAATTGTTGCTAGTTAGCTCGCCTTGAGCAGTTGTTTTATGAAAATTTTCTATTGCGTGTTCTGTCACTACAAAAAAACATAGATTTTGCCACGAAAAATTTGCAACGAAACAATTTCGTTGCAAATTTGCGACGAAATTTGCAACGAAAAACAAATTCGTTGCAAATGTGCAACGAAATTATTTCGTTGCAAATGTTTGCAACGAAAACACGGTTTCGTTGCAAATTTTTGCAATGAACACATGATTTCGTTGCAACATTTGCAATGAACACACGATTTCGTTGCAAATATTTGCAACGAAACCGTGTTTAGTTGCAACCGTTTGCAACGAATTAGAGTTCGTTGCAAAATATTTGCAACGAAACCATTTTTTCGTTGCGAACATTTGCAACAAACACACGGTTTTGTTGCAAACTTTTGCAACGAATTATATTTCGTTGCAAAAGTTTGCAACGAACACACGATTTCGTTGCAATATTTGCCACGAATTATATTTCGTTGCAAATATTTGCAACGAAACCGTGTTTTGTTGCAACCGTTTGCAACGAATTATAGTTCGTTGCAAATATTTGCAACGAAACCATTTTTTCGTTGCAAATGTTTGCAACGAATTATTTAGTTCGTTGCAAATGTTGCAACGAATTAGTGTTCATTGCAAACTTGGCAACGAAAACATGGTTTCGTTGCAAATATTTGCAACGAAAATAGTATTTCGTTGCAAACTTTGCAACGAATTGTATTTCGTTGCAAATGTAGCAACGAAAACACAATTTCGTGGCAAATTTTTGCAACGAAACAAATATTTCGTTGCAATTCGTTGCAACCCATGCAAATAACTAAGAATTAAAATAAATAAAATTGAGTTGATGGTACAGTTTTTGACTTTGCTAGTGATAAAATTGAGTTGATGGATGTTCCTTACCAAAAAAAAAAAAAAATAGTTGATGGATGGAAATAAGTTTTTTGGGTTCACTCCGAACTATTATAATTGGAATTTTCATGGTGAACAATTTATTTTTGATGAATGATATGGAACAAGTGCTCAAATTTTAGTTGAGGAGGAATGTAGTCATTATAATCAATTGAATTCATATTAGAGGATGGTGATTGATGCTGCCGGTCAGAATTTTACTTTAGAATTGAACTATACAAGTACTAATTTTGCTCCCACATTTGAACAAGTGGGTACTATATAATATATATATATTATAGTGAGACATTTGCTAATATATAAATGATATTTGTTAATAGGATTTTTCGAACTTCAATGTATGGACTACCACCAAATGAGTTTGATCGTTTATGCAATGAACAATTTGCAGCATGGTTCAAAACATATGTAAGTTGCCTATGGACGAAAAGCAAGTTATTAATATTTTATAAATTATTAATTACAAAAATATTATTGACTTTGTGTTTGTGACTTCAGTAAGATTAATGAAGTAGTAATTTATGCAAAAAACAACCAATTCGAGATTACGGAATGGGAAAAGCCACAACTTTAAGATTAATAATGCCGGTTCGATTCCCGCTAACCGCTATATTCTATACTCTCTATCTATATTATATAGACATGTATTTGAATATATATATATATATATATATATATATATATATATATATATATTTGAATATTTTTGAAATTAATATTTTGAATTGGCTTGTTTAATTATATTATTAATCCATCTTTGAATTGAATACGTAATTCCCAAAATTCTATTATCTTAATAGTTTTTTTTTTCCGAACAAGAGAAGGGATAAGGGAAAGGGATATGAAAGTAAAAAATATGAAAAAAAAAACAGAATTGAAAAAAGCATCTATTGTGTAATGGATAGAACATAGGTCTTCTAAACCTTTGGTCAGGTTCAAATCCTACTGGACACGATTTTTTCATCTATTTCTTGAGATATAAATCTCAAGAAGGAATTGATATTTTGAAAGATTTAAATAAGAGACGCTTATAATACGTCATTTATCTCAACCAATTAGTTTCGTCATAAATTATTGAATTTTTATTTATTCTATTTATTATTAAATATTTTCTTTCTACTTTTACTTTTTAAAGAAAATAGAATTCAAAAGAAAATATTCAAATTTGCGAGATTGTTATTTCGTTGCTAACTTTTATATTCATCGCTAATGTTAAAATATTTAGAATTGTATTAGTACCAACTCAATATGTTTAAAACTTTTTTGGAACGTTTCCTTTTTTTTTTTTTAACAATAAACTAAAAAAGATGGATCTTTGTAAACTAACCAAGCCAATAAAATGTACAATGTTTCTAATTAAATTTTCAGTCATACAATTTTTGAGCATTTTAAATGAGTAAAGTAGAATGATCTTAAGAACAAAACACCTAATCTACATGTCTCTTGATTGTTATAACTTAAGAACACAACACTTTTTAGGACTGATTTGCTAGAATGGAAAACTTTCTATATGTCTCTTGATTGTTATAACTTATTAATGAAATCCTTTTTTCTACCAAAATATATTTAAGAGATAAATGACAAAAAGACTTTGTTTATCCATTCTCAATCTTATTGTGGACAGAGTAAGAGCCGAGTTCAAGATGATAGATATTACGAGAACTTGCATCATATTAAGAAATTGAAAATATATGAAAATAGAATATGCATAAGAAAATTCAAACACAAAATAATCAAAATTGAATATAATTAGCAACGAAATATTTGTTTCGTTGCTAAATCTCGCTCTAAATTAGGGACGTAGACTCTTCCAAATATTTCGCTACCGGCTGGGTTTCTTCATTCACCCTCCTTTCTTCCAAATTTTTCACTTCCCGTTCCAAAATTTTCACTTCCCGCTAGATTTCTTCATTCACCCTCATTTCTTCCAAAAATTTCACTTCCCACTAGGTTTCTTCATTCACCCTCCTTTCTTCCAAAATTTTCACTTCCCTTTAGGTTTCTTCGTTCACCCTCCCGCACTCACCTCGCACTCCCGTCACCCTATCACGCTTCATTTGCCGTCACACTGAGTCGAAGCAACAAGCCACCGCCGCGCCGTCGCCGGGGAAGGGTGCTGGCTCGTGGGAGGTCGTTTCCTGGTAGAAGTGCTCATGGTACGGAAGGCGAGTCCCACTGCGTGAACCTCTGCGATGGCTTCGCCGATCGCGAAGCGCTGGACCTCCTCCGTCCTCGACGACCTGAGAATGGCGGCGTCGGCGGCCAGAACCTACGCTTCGATCGGGGTTGACAGTGACAGTCTCCGTCGCGGCCCACGTCTCAATACAGAAGGCTCGGAGCTGGGACGAGGGCGTGTCCTCTTAAGTTCGCTACCACCCCTCGATCTCAAGGACATCTTCAAGGTAGTCTTAAATTTTTCGTGATTGTTTCGTTCTCAATGGAAAGTTCAGTATCTGAATTTACCAATTTGCTTTGCCTTTTCTTTGATTTTTTTGGGGCGTCATTGGACGTGGGATTTCAGGGCAAGAAGGTTGTGATTTTCGGTCTCCCGGTGAGTGAGTCCACCGTTCTTTTATGTTTGTAATCTCTGTGCGAAATGATTGAGGCATTCTGTTTATAGGGCAGTTGATTCATTTGGGTCAATTGCAGCAAGCAATGTCTTCCTTATTTAGTGCTAACTTAGCAGCAAAGATTGCTCTTTTTTCTGACATCTGAAATAGTCGAATACAACAGGGAGATGCGTTGGAATTGTTTGATTGGAAATCACTTTGATTGTTTTAGAATGACTTGCCTTTGTGTTCTCGCGTTCTCTGTTGGTGTCATTGTCTAGACTTTGCCATGAGCCTTCAATTTATGGAGTGATTATTGGTCTGTGTTGCAACAGAATTTATTGGATGTCTTTTGAACTCTGCAAAGTTCTTATCTCTGTTGGTGTCATTGTCTAGACTTTGCCATGAGGACTTGGGGTATGAATTTTCAGTGCAAAAATCTTAGTTGTCTTGTTAATTTGCTTCTTGATGCAGCTCTGATTCGTCACAATAAGCCTGGAATCACTGCTTTTCGTCTAGCAAATGGTTATGCAGCATTGAAAGATGCTTTGAGTTCATACAATGTGAAGTTTCAAAGGTAAGACCATATACCACTTACTTGCAGGATGAGAAAGTAAGTGGTATTACCATGTGTGTAATATTACCACTTTCTCAACCTGCAAGTAAATGCTCTCTTATGAGTCTAGGGGCAGCGCACTGAATAGTTTTGGTTCAGGGTCTCTGCTTTAAATTAGTTGAAGACTCGAGACTCATGAAACCTTGTTTATTTTCCTTCAGGAAAGAACTGAACCTGATCCATTACCTTTTGCATGAGAATAGTTCTGATTGCAATGTTGTGAATGAGCTAGGATTTCCGCGCATCATGATGCATCTTGCAGCCAGTGACGATGCAGAGGTATGAGAAGCTGCTCGTTTCCTATAACCGTGGGGGACTGTAAGTTTTCCTATCTTGGTGGAGGTGTGTTTCTGTAGTTCATGACTGGAGGTTGTTTTGATGATACTTCCCGTGGCCGTGTCTGCTTTGCTGTTGTTTAGATAGCCAAGTTGCTCTAGTATCCAAGTATCTCCCGTAGTTCATGGATATTACTCTAATGAATTAGCTTTTAGTTTTGCTGTGTGTGGGGGGAAATAGTGAGCTTGATTCGACTTCCATCAGCATCATTGTGGTAACTGTGCTTCGAGTTGTGCTAATTGTTTTCAGAGTTCTGCAGATTTTGTTTCATGACCATGTTTCTTGGTTACATTGTAGGATTAGTGCTGCAAAAAAAGAGGTTGAATGGGATGCGAAGTTCTTTGTTCTTTTTTAAGAATCCTTATTTGCAGATCTGGGCATATGGAACAATGGAAGTCTCGCTCAATTTTCTAGATTGGTTGTTGTGATGCGAGTTTTAATCCTTTCTTTAAACATGAATTTCTTTGAATACATAATTTATATGGACAAGTTTTTTACAAACCGAAGTAGGTCATTGATGCTAAGGAGCTTTTCAAGTTTGACATCTTTTTGCATTTGATTTGGAGAATTTTATGGAAATAAATATTGTTATTTGAATAATCACTCAACTTTTCTGTGAGGGTACCATTGTTCGTGAGACTGTTGGCTTCATTGCCATATATCAACTCATAATATATGATACTTAGAACATCAAGTTAAAGATCAAAACTTGGGTAAAGGGTCTTAAATGGCTTCTAGGCTTCATCCATTGAGTAGTCAAAACATCTTACTTGAAAAGCAGAATATGATTGTTTGTAGTATTACATAACATGGAGGATACACAATGGACGGGTTGAGAATTTTTTCAACAATTTTTTGTGAGATTGGATTAATTTGGCTAGGACAAATCTCAATAGTACCATTTCGAAAGCCATTTGTGAGATTGAAAGCGTGCATCTGGAATGTGGAAAGTCACCATTTCAGCTTGAGATTGTGAAATAGAAACGCTCTGAAGAATGAATGGCTGCCAAGAAGTTTATTTGAGCAGTTTCCTAAGATTACTTGAAACTCCTAGCATCTGATTTTTAATTCTCTGTGCTTTTTTTCATTCAGGATTTGGATGCCCCTACTCGGACTCTGGACCTGGCCAATTGCAGGGGGAGTAGAATGATATTCATGTTGCTAAATGTATCTTGTTCTGACATTTGTTTGCATATTGTTATAATATTTGGATCTTCCTTTATCAATGTTCAATACAAATTCCAAAAATTAATTTTCCATTTAATTAGATTTAAAATCAAAAAATAAAAGAAATTATTTTATCATACGATCACAAATTTTAAATTCATTAAAATGCCCGGTCGTCGCAAAATCCATCGCCGAGAAGATTTAAAAATTAATAAAATTTTGTCACTAAAGTCATCATTGGATGATTTGTCACCAAAAAATAAATAAAAATTCATAGCAAAAAAATGTTCTTGGCATATTTACGACGAAAATTTTGGCAAAATTCGTTGCTAATTGGTTTTGCGATGAAAAATCGAGTCATCGCAAACTCGGCTCGCAAATTTAGCAACGAAATATTTAATTTTCGTTGCTAATTTTCCATGAATTTTGCGACGAAAATACGTTCGTGGCTCGTAAATTTGTGACGAAAATGAAATTTGTTTTCGTCGCAAATCTGCAACGAAAAAATTTTCGTTGCAAATTTGCGACTAATAAAAAAATTCGTTGCGAATATCGGGTCGCAAATTTTGCAACGAAAAATTTGATGTCGTTGCAAATTTGCAACGAAGTAAGTTCGTTGCAAATTTGCAACGAATAATACTTTCGTTGCTAATTTGCAACGAAATATATTTTCGTTGCAAATAAGCAACGAAACTTACTTCGTTGCAAATTTGCAACGAACATTTTATTCGTTGCAATTTTCGTTGCAAATTTGCAACGACACATCAAATTTTTCGTTGCAAAATTTGCGACCCGGAATTCGCAACGAATTTTTTATCGTTGCAAATTTCATTGCAAAAACGAATTGCAACGAATTTTGGACGATTTTTCGTTGCAAATGTCGTGGCTAAATCTTGGTTTTTTTGTAGTGTGTGACCTTTGGTACTGCATATGTGACACCCCCAAACTTCCCGTTTGTCCCCCACTCACTTTTCTCTCTCTACTCATTTGCCACACTCCCTCATTAGTGTTGCCCCTCACGTTCTCTTGTCCCCTCCCTTTCTTTCCTCTATTTTTCTTCTTCCCTTCCCCCATGAAAACATAACCCCCCTTAGCCAAGCCTCATTCTCCTCCTCCTCCCGTCGATTTTGAGCGACGCCACAACCTCCCACCACCTCACTAAAGTCCCTCAACCTCCTCGCGGCCTTCCCGACGACACCCCGCCGGCCCTTGCCCACCGGAACCACCGCAAATCTCCACGGAACCGCTAATACTTTGTTTTGGAGTCGGTCGCGGTTCGGTTCTATTTTCGTCCGAATCGGCCGCCTCCGTCGCTCACCACCGCCGACGACGACTTCCTAGAACCCCTCACGAGTTCCCCTGAGCTCGTGGTCGCCGCACGTGGGGCCCGAAATCAACCCCGAACAGCCGCCCCTATTTTCTGCGCGCGAATTCTCTGTCTTCGCCGGTTTTGCTTGCTGCTGTGTGCTGCTGTTCCGTCGCCTTTGGCCGCCTTCCGCCGCCTTCCTCCGGCCGCAATCGATCCCCTTCGACCCCTAGGTGAGTCCCCGAGCATTCGCCGGCATCGCCTCAGCCCGTGGGGCCCAGGACCGCCTCAAATAGCCCAGTTCCCCTATTTTAACGATGCTGTCCAAATTCTGTTTTAGGTCGCCGGAGTTCGCCGGAGCTCCACCGTCGCCGCCGCCACCTCGCCGGACCTCCGTCACGTACCTAGTTGGTGCCGGGTCGTGACGCCTCTCGAGAAACCTTAGAACCGAGGCTTAACCGTGTTTTATTGCCGAGAACCGTCGCCGCCGTCGTTGTCATCGCTCGTTGCCGCCGCCGTCACATTGTTGATTTTGAGCCGGCCCGAGCTTAAATAAATTGTGAGTTGACCCTAAACCTTGGTTAGGGCGCTAATTGTGCCTAGGGTTAGTTGGGTTAGCAATTTTGGTAATAATATAAAGTGATTACGGTTGGTTTAGTTAGAAACCCCGGTTTAGGTTAAATGACCGTAATCGACTAAGTTAGCTTGATTAATTATATTGTCTGTGGTTAATTGTGATTAGTTGAAATTGATTGATTTATCGCGAGAGAGCGATAGATTAAAGACGAGTGATCGATCGACAATTATAAATTAAATTGGCTAATAAATGATTATTGTTCGAATTGAGCTTTATATTGTCTAAATGAAATTAAATGCTCGTAATTGGTTCGATGCTTTTCATCGGTGTGATTATCCCATTGGAGGGCTGATGGTGTGACTGGAATTACTATTGAGTGTTAATCGCTACTTGGGGATTTATCGCCCTATTTATGATTGGATGCCTGAAATGTTCATTGAATGAATTGACATATATTTGGGAGCTATTCGTTCCGTGATTGCAGTATCTAATTAATAGTCTGCATATGCATATGACCGTGTACAAAATCAAAGAAATATGTTTTAGCATGAAAATGGCCGTGGGCCGAGTCTTTGAGCACGTTGTGTGAGCATCCAGCCTAAATCAAAGAGAATTAAAATTGATTGTTATGGTGGGTGCATTGTGTGGTCATATGACGGAACGATGATGGGTTTTTTCTGGTAAGTTCGTAGTGTACTAATAGTACACCAGTACCAGTCATGTGGGACCATACGACTTACCAGAAGCACGACAGTCCTGCCTCGTGCCGGTTAGTACGGGCACATGGCTGATCGGATGCCGGTCGCAGCTTGTGATGGATCGACGCCCCGTATAGGGATGCCTACTTGCCGTACCGTGCAACGGGTGCACTGGAATAATCGCTTGTAGTAGCCGCTGCCGAGAGGGAAAAAGGAGCGTAGCCCGGTTCGTCCGGATGAGTATGGGATCGTACTATTTATGAGGGTGGAATCACGCCAGTCGCGTAGATCCTCTCATGGTGCCGTTGGCATGATCATCGTTAATAAATGGACTCGCGTGGTGTCCTGTGCATACTTGTGGATGCGATGCTTGTTTTGAGTGATTGACTTATTTCACTGCTGAGTCGGGTCAAGTATTGCATTATGTGTGGCTGAAGGCCGGTAAGTATGCATGTGGTTGATTAGTATACGAGGGCTATACTTGGGTATTTTATGTGATTGTATGATTCTGTGAGCTTACCATTAGGATACCCTCGGCGAATCAGTTTCCTAACCGAGCTTAGGCTTAATTCACTGAGATTTATTTCTCACCCCGTCGTGGGATAACATTTTTCAGGTCCCAAGTGATGAAACCCGTGGACGCCAATGATTGGCGGTAGGAGTGATCTTTTGAAGTAGATGGGAAGTTAACCTTACCCGACCAAATACCCTTTTGAGGTCTTAGTGAGCTGCCCCGAAGTATGGGGTCGTTAATGTCAGCTATAGCTCAATAGGGTTAATTATCATTAGTTGTTTGGTTTAATGTGTGTGATGATCTTTTTGTGAACTATCTTGGTATTTATCTCCTACTAATGTATCCATGTTCAAATTTATGTTGTCTGGGAGTAAACCGTTTCCGCATGCGTAATAAACTGTCGTGGGTCGGTAGCGAACCTGGGACGCTATCCCTTATGACCCTTGGGACGATTTGATCGGGATGTCGCGTGCTCGGGGTTTGGGGCGTGACAGCATAGGTTTCCATGGCTTTGTTTTGAGGTTTATCTTAGTATGGCCAATGAGCCTTAACTATTAATCCTCTTGATTGATATGTAGATTTGTGGAGGCACTGGTGTAGGTTTTGAGAGCTTTTGCATTGAAATGTGGCTAATCTAGATGACTTATACTTAGCCACTACGCCGAGAACAGGTCTTAATGTGTTTAGGGATAATTTAAAAAAAAAAAAATCAACCGGTTCGGTCCAGTTTTATGCCCCTAGAATCGAGAACCAGACCGCCGCCCCTAGAACCAGGAACCGGACCGCCAGTCCCGATCCGGTCCGGGTGGTCCGATTTGCTCACCCCTATTTTCTGCAAATTTACATTCGTGCATATTTCATTTCTCGTATTTTAGTTGTAGTTTCGGATACTGTCGTTTAAATTATGGCGAAGGGTTTTGTGCCTCGCCGTCGATTAAATTCCAACGAAACATATTTGTTCTTTGTGATCTATTGAGCATGCTATTCGAAATCGCCACAGAACCTGTCTCTTAGTAATAACAATAGAACAAACAAAGTTCGGGGACAGATATTTCGTCGATGACCATTTTGGCAGATTTTAGTTACATTTTAGCAATCTAACACAAAGGAGGAACAAACGGACCAAAGCTAGCAATCTAACTCAACGCTGAAATCCTTACAAGTTACGAGAGGCCTCCACCAACCTCTGCCTGCTCAGCCACCTCCCAGCTCTGAACTTCACCTTCACCCTCAAAGCTTCCCCGCCCCTAAGCACCTTCCTTTTCTTCTTGTCGTTCAACTTCTCCATGTCCAACTTGAACTCAGCCCCTGAACTCCGGTAGCCTTGAATCCGTGTGCAGTCCGTCGGCTTCATGACCCTCCTAAGGCGTGGGATCTTTTCCGTAGGGAACCGAGCAGACCAAAATGGTCGATGAAAAGAGTACTATCTTCTTGTTCGGGCATGTAACGACGAGTTCCAGATCGTATATGGGGGGAAAACTCGGACCGTGGCGAGAGATTTGACTCTGAATACAGGAGGGCAGGGATGGAGCACGAGCCAAATGACGAGGCACCACGGTGCTGCCCGAGATGAATAGCAGCAGGACAAGCGAGGCGATCAGGCGGCGAACTACTTGACGTATAGAACATGGCGGCAGCGGCGGTGGGCGGGCGTATCGGACGGAAATTGCAGAGGCGTTTCACTATCCCATAATCGAGGAGATGCTGTTTTCGGACGATCGCAAGAGGAAGTTCCATGTCCATGTAGATTTTTGTGGCTTGGCAAACGCGCTTGCATGTTTGGAGGTCGCAGACTAGGCAAGGACGATCAGTAGAGCACGTTCATATGTAGAATGTAGCCCATCGATAAAAAAAAAGTCAAGTTTAGGATCATAAGGTAATTCTTCTGTCTAATAATGAAATCTCAGGAAAACATGAAATTCATGTATGAGAAATGCTTCCTGGTAGTCTAACAGTACTGTCAGTTATTTCTGATCGTAAATCCACACATTATCACCGCGTGTTCCGCATAAAGCACTCGTTAATTGGAAAATCGTGAGGTCAAAGCTCTCTTTATGTATTACCTACCTGTGTCCGACCTCGTAAACAATGGCACTGTAAGAGACTCTAGCCAACGAGCTTAGCTTCTTTGGTCGTCATGACTTCCTCGAAAATCTAGAACTCTGATCTCACTAAGATAAGTACTATCATTAGGTAATTTTTGTAAGCGATACAAACGACCATTTTAAGGAAAATATTTTCTAGGTCATTCATTTTTCATGAAATAAACTGAGCCCTGAAAAAGAGATTTGAAGATAAACATGGGTCCCACAGCCATGGCTTTTTTCCAATTTTGTGGGTCAGACTTATATATTCATATTTTTCAATCTTTAGTAACACCGTGAAATGCGACATATGAAAATGTTTTAACTTTAATTAATAGCCATATTTATGGTTTTCCTAATTATTAGTAACACCAAGAATCAAATTATTTTTCAAAATCTAAGGGTGCGCATGGCAACACTTCTGCAAAAGAAATCATTTCTGAAGCTGAAGTTGATTTTTCAACTTCTCAATCAGAAGCAGAAGTTGAATTTTCAACTTCTCCATCAAAAGTTGATTTCTGATCAAAGAAAGCTGTTTGATAAAATTTCTACTTCTGAAATTTTTAATTTTTAAACATTATTAAGAAAATCTCCAGCGGTGGTGGTTGGTGAAGGACGGCGGCCGGCGACCGACGGTGGAGGGCAGTCGATGATCGGCGGCGGGCGGCCGATGATCGGCGGCGGGCGGCCGATGATCGGCGGCGGGCGGCCGATGACCGGCGGAGGACGGCGACCGGCGGCGGCGGGGGACGGCTGGCGGTCGGGGGGCACCGGCAGGCGGGCATTGGTCAGCGAAGACCAGTGTAGTTGAAGAAGTGATTTCTTTTTTAGAAGCTACAATTTTTAGTTTCTCAAAGTTGGCCAAAAATCTAACAAGAAGTAGAAATCACTTCCAAAAGTAATTCTGGAAGTGATTTCTCAATATTTTTACCAAACGGCTTTCAGCTTCAGAAGCACTTCTGAAGCGTATTTACCAAATGGATTTCAGCTTCTAAAGTGTTACCATGCGCGCCCTAACATCACGGTTTCTAAGGCCCATATATTCTTTCATCTCTGGTCGAAGGACAAGTCATCTGATTGATGATGGGTCATTAGGCATCGCCCCGGGGCCCACATCAATTTTTAGATATGTTTGTATGTGCCAAAAACATTGACAACATTCGATCCATCGATCAAATAAGTGATTGGAGGAAATTTCCTCCGACCACGGATGAAGGAAAATATAGTCGATCTCCTAACGCAAAATTTTTATAAAAAGTTTGAACTTTTCCTTTTGGGGATTTTGCGACTTTTATTAAGCCTAATTTTTAGCTATCTCAAATTCTTAAAAGGGGGAAAATTTCTAAATAAGAACCTGAAGTACCTTTTTTTTTCTCAAATTAGGGCCTAAAGTGCTTAAATCGTCTCGAAAAAGGGCCTGGTCGAAGGACATTTTCGTCCTTTATTTTTTCGAATTCGTATCCGGCGATGTAGAGTGCATGTAGATGGAGCCCAAGCGACGGTAGGGGGAAAAGAAGAGGGGAGAAATAAAAAAGAAAAGAAAATAGAAATAGGAAAAGAAAAGAAAAAGGAAAAATAAATGACGAAAATGCCCTTCGACAATGCCCTTTTTCTAGACGATTTGAGCACTTCAAGCCCTTATTTGAGACAATATCCACTCCATGCCCTAATTTGAAAAAATAAAGGCACTTTAGACTTTATTTAAAATTGTCCCTTCTTAAAGAGACGTCATAGATAAGTGGATGTATTAATGAAAAAAGCTATCTATGCACATACCCTTTAGTCAAATTTTTTTGAGTTCCTCTTCATTTTGTGATCCACAAACAATATTAAACGTTTGTCCTAACATTCAATCAAACCCAAAACCCTTTAAAATTGTGCAATCCAGTCTTTGAATGTTTTCGATCCATTTCGATCAAGTTCTTCCGGTGAACGGTCAAGCAAATTTGTCAAGGTAAAATATCCGGTACCCAAGGTTTTTTTGTTTTTATAATTAAAGTAGAACATATATGCGTGATCACGGCGCTGTCTAGCGAAAGACGTGCTTCAGCAGCGGAGAGATCCTCCGGTTACTCTTGATTCGGAAGCAATGATCAAATCGTGAGCGAAAAACTCAAACACCGCGGAGATTGCGGCCAACGCTAGGAGCCCAATTGCCCCGAGCATCAAACAGTCCATCCACGTAAATAATGTCCACCTCCGACAAGACCATCTAACACCTTCCATACCACTAGGTCGGCCGGAGACCCAACAGACGTTGGGCATCGTCGAGGCGGCGGTGCTTCCGAGGCAGATTTAGGCTAGAGGCGCCGGGCAGCGACCGCACGTACTATTATCACATATGAAAAAAAATTTCAGAGGCATCTTCATTGTAACATGCCATTGTTCATGATCTTTACGTGATAGTATTGGGAAAAATTGGAAACACCAAGCAAAGATCACACAGCTTAGCTAAAAGATCATCACAGCTTCAACTAATCTGCGAATCAAAGAATAGCTTTTAACTTAGAACTGATGCGACTTGATGCTTGTTCGTCCCCTGAACTAATTAGAGGGAAAACATTCAACTTCATCACCCCACTTATCGAGAGCTATTAAAAAGAGAAAATACAATGAAATCTAGCCAGCCATCTGACAGAAACTTCTTCTCATCGATTTCTTCTAAGCAATCAACGGGCACCTTACGTGACCGCCGCCGGTGAACTTGGCTTCTTCTGTCGTCGAAAACCCTAACCTCAAACCCTTGCAGACATAAGTATCATGCCCCATGCCGAATTTAGCGACAAACTGAACGTCGAACTCCACAACCCCAAGTCTGCTGGCTTCCGCGAGATCGCTCGTGAGCCAACCGGCGGCATCAGTTCGTGCTGCATCTACATTCGCCTCCAGAGGAATCGGATGCTTCCGAACGCGGAAGGCGTGAAGATACGTCCCTGCCAGGTACGTGCTTTTGTAATACACCGAGACTGCTGCGCTGTCGCATGAGAAAGAGCTGTCGATCTTGTTCTTGTACTGCAGCGAGAAATCGATGTGCCAGGTCCCATTCAATTGACGAGACGACGGCGAGACGTGGAAGGAAGAGAGGGACATGCCGGACACGAAAACTCGCGGCGATGAGTCAGCAATCGCATCGGCAATAACAAGGTAGATAAAAGGTGCCAAGCATACAGCAAAGAACAACGTTATTAAGCATCCCCAACATATGCAATCCTGCGATCCTGACCTGTGCATCGTCAGGCGTTTCGAAACCGGACTGCCGCGGTTGCCACTGCTCAGGGAGCGGTCTTCGAGCACGGGTGGTGCTTTTGGGCAGGCTGCGGAGGCGGCACTGGGAAGCCGTGTACCACGCCGGCAGGGTCGGGGTCGGATGGAGAGGATGTTTGCTCGACTCGAGTACCGTGATAGAAAGAATCAGACGGGTAAGTGGGCTGATAGTGTATAAGTACTGGCGAGCAAGGAATCCGAATTGGATTCGAGTTTTGAGGCGATTTACTTACTTAAAACCAAAACAACATAACAGATAAACATTAACGTAAGAATTAACATGTAAATCAAATCTTATTCTCAATCGCGTCAATACAGATGCAACCAAACAATGACAACGAATGGAAAAGAGGGGAAAAAAAAAAGATTTGAAGATAAACGAGCTCAAATTCTTAAATATTTTCTCCGAAGTTTAACCTTTTTGGAATACGTGACTTCAAATTCTTAAAGAGACGTCATAGGTAATGTGACGTATTAACAAACGAGCTCTAGGTGTCGGGATTAATTGTAAACTTAACCAAAATCTTTCCTCCTCCAAAGTCCAGACCAAGAGACACAGGTGAGATTCAAGTCCCTAAGCACCTTCCTTTTCTTCTCGTCGTTCAGCTTCTCCATGTCCAACTCGAACTCGACCCCCGAGCTCCGGCAGCCCAGACATAATCCGTCAGCTCCACGACCATCCTAAGGAGTGGGATCCCTCTGTAGGAAACGAGTAGGCCGAAATGGAAAGAAAAGAAAAGAAAAGCAAAGCAAAAAAAAAAAAAAAAACGCAATTGAGGGTATGCGTAATATGGTCCAATGTGATTTCCTCTCTGTCCTGTTTTTCATAGACTAATTTCCATGGGTTCCTACTATCACTATTGTACCACATTTTCTCTTACTGCTTAAGGAATTAACCTAATTGATTATTAGCTTGTCTAAGCAAAAAAAAAAAAATTTGTTGCCTTGAGACTGTGACGCTATCTAAAAGAGTTGTGCCACACTTTACTACATGTACTTGGCTAAACTGACCGTCCCCCAAAATTTAATGTATTAATAATAAATAAATAAATAAATAAAGCTCTCAATGTCGAGATTAATTGTCAGTCTCATGATTCAAGAATTTTCAATTTGGATACCAATGTGGACGATTTCAATGTGATGCATATATCCTTTGGTCTTTTTTTTTTTTTTTTGAGTTCCTCTTCATTTTGTTTGCATTGTCTCCACAAACAATATTAAACGTTTGTCCTATTATTCAATCCAAGCCCTAAACTTTTAAGAATGTGCAATCTATGAATGTTTTCGATCCATTTCGATCAAGTTCTTCAACTGACCAGTTAAGCAAATTTATCCACTTAAATCTATGGAATTCGGGGTTTTTTCCAAAATAGGTCCCAAAAAAAAAAATTAACCAAACCAGGGTTAATATTTTTTATTTACCAATTTGGGGCCCGCGCGGCATTCAAAGTGCTGCATGGCTAGGAAGTGCAATTGCTGCACCGGTCCTTATGGCAGTTTAATTGAATACGAAATTAAAAAAAAAACAAAAACAAAAGAGAGAGCTAGATATGGAACCCATGACCACCAAAGTACTCCGCTTGAACGACGACCAACAGGATCAACGATAGAATTAGCAACATTAATTGTAGTTTAATTAATCTATACACATATTAAAATACGTTTGTTTTAATTTGGACATGAAAAACTGCCTAGTCCCCTTTCTCACTGCAAAAGATATCTGGCATGGAAAGATTGAAAGAGAAAAGAGGGAAAGTAGGTTCATTTGAGATTTAAAAAAAAAAAAGTAGCATCGGAGAAAGAAAATACAAAATTGACAAGGAAAGCGACCTTTTTTTTTTTTTTGAGAAAAAGCCAGGCCAAACTACCTGCGGGTGCGTGGGATGATAGAGTTCAAGTAACAGTGAGCGAGGAATTCGAATTGGATTAGAGTTTTGACACGATTTACTCACTTAAAAGAAAAAAACATAATAGATAAATACTATCGTCAGAATTAGCAAATTCGAACACCTCGCCATCTCAGAAAGGTTCTAT
This sequence comes from Rhodomyrtus psidioides, assembly GCA_021437785.1. NCBI lineage: Eukaryota > Viridiplantae > Streptophyta > Magnoliopsida > Myrtales > Myrtaceae > Rhodomyrtus > Rhodomyrtus psidioides. The sequence continues at coordinate 2,260,100 of JAILYB010000039.1, forward strand.
CAATATGTAAATCTGATTTTATCTATAAAAAAAAAATTGAAGATAAACATGGGACAATTTTTTTTTTTTTGTGAGTTAGAATACGATATTTATATTATTATTATTTTTTTGGGTAAGGGATATTCATACTTTTTTTAATCGTCATCCACACCAATAATATGAGATGTAATCACGGCAACACTTTGATTAACGTGAGGGCATGCATCTCATCTAATCTTAATAGAGCCGATTAATTTCCCAATACAGTTTCAACTTTTATTAAGCCAAAGTTTCTAAGTTTTAGCTCTCTCAAATTCTTGAGAATTTTCAATTTGGATATACCAATGTCGACGATTTCAATTTGATGCTTTTATCCTTTGGTCAATTTTTTTTTTCCCGAATTCCTCTTCATTTTGTTTGCATTGCTTCCACAAACAATATTAAACGCTTGTCCTATTAGTCAATCTAAGCCTTAAACCTTCTAAAATGCGCAATCTAGTCTTCTCGATCCATTTCGATCAAGTCCTTCAACTGACCAGTTAAGCAAATACATCGGCGTAAATCTCTGGAATTCAACGTAGCATTTTTTTTTCTAATATTCTAGGCTTTGGCTCCGTCGCCTGTGGTCGGCAAGGGTCACCGGCCCATGTCGAAGTCACGATGAGGTTTGCCTTTAGGTCCATTGGCATCGAACTCTATGTCGAACTCCGCAAGTCCAATTCCATTATCCTCCGTGATGAGGTCATGCGCGAGCCAAACGGTTAGATTGCTCCAGAACGGCGTCGCCATGCTCCAGGGAGATGGCGAAGGTGCGAAGCTCCATACAACCTGCCACGTTCCTGCCTTTTTAGCATGCCGAGACAATGGCGCTGTCGAGCAAGAAGACGTGCTTCAGCAGCAAGAGATTCAACCAGTACTCTCGATTCGAAAGCAATGTTATCTCGCGTGCGAAAAGCCCCGAACACAGTGGAGATTGCGGCTAACACTAGGAGCCCAATTGCCCCAAACACACCAAACAGCCCATCCGCGGCAAAAAGCGTCCACCTCTTCCAAGACCTTCTAACACCCTTCATGTCACCAGGTCGGCCGGAAACCCTACAGGCGGTGGACCGGTGGTCATCGTCGAGATGGCGGTACTTCTGGGGGCATATTTAGGCAGAGGTGCCGGGTAGCGACCTTATGTACTATGTACTATTATCATAAGGTCATGAAAGAGTTTCGAGGTGTTTTCAGAGTGACATGCCATTGTCCATCCAATTTCGTTTATGGAGCAAAGTCTGAGCATTATCAATTTTTTCTTTTATCTTCCCTTATAGACATATATGTGGAAATAATCGGCTTTGATTGCATGGATCTTCACGTGATACTATTGGAAAAAATTTGAAAACATCAAGCGAAAATCACAAAGCTAAGTTTCAACTAATCTACGAATCAAGAATAGTTCTGAATAATCAGAGAAAAAAAAAATTAATGAACTTCATCCCCTAACCTAACCTATTGAAAGCTAGAAAAACAAAAGAAAATAGAATGAAATCTAGCCATCCAGAGAAACTTCTTTCTCATCGATTTCTTCTAAGCAATTAACGGGCATTTTACTTTACCGTCCCCAATGAGCTTAGCTTCTTCTGCCCTCGCAAACCCTAGCCCCAAACCCTTGCACAGAAAAGTATCGCGGTTCGCGTCGTTTTCAGCGAGGAACTGAACATCGAACTCCACAGATCCAAGTCTCCTGGCTTCCGCGAGTTCGCTAGCGACCCAATCGGGAACGTCGGTTCGGGATGCATCGAAGCTCGCCTCCACCAGGAACGGCTTCCGAGCTGCTCTCAAGGCGTGAAGATCCGTCCCCCCAAGGTACACGCCTTTGTAATACACTGAGACCGCGGCGCCGTCCCATGAGACAGGGTGGTTGATCAGGTTCTTGTATCGCAGCAAGAAATCGATTTGCCAAGTCCCGTTCAATTGATGAGACGGCGGCGGCGAGACGTCGAAGGAAGAGACGGACATCCCGTACACGAAAATTCGCGGGTATCTGTCGCCAGTAAATGTGCCGATCACCATGAAGATAAGAAATCCCAAGACTGCAGCCCCGAACAACGCGTACATGCATGCCTCAAACGCACACTTAACCTGCTCGAGTGATGATCCTGGCCACGGACAGCAGCGGTTGTTGCCGCCGCTCGGGGGGCGGCCGTCGAGCACGGGTGGTGCTTCTGGGGCGGGCTGTGGCGGGGGAACCGGGAAGCCGTAGACAAAGCCGGCAGGGTTAGGGTTGGATGGAGACATTGGAGAGGATGTTTGGTGGAGTAACTTGGTAGAAAGAATCAGACGGGTGCATGGGCTGGTAGAGTTCAAGCAAAGGGGAGCAAGTGAATTTCGAATTGGACCAGAGTACTTATTTCTCGAAAGGAGATAATATCTTGCGTAAATATCGCCGTAAAAGATTCCAGTATCAACTTGTAAATCAAATCTTTTCTTTTCTTTTTCCTTTTGGACGTGGATTAGAGTACGATATCCATATTTTTTAATTGGATAGTCACACTCGATAACACGAGACACGTAAGCTGAGAAAATGCATAGACCTTATCAATAGTCGAATTTATTTCCGATTCTCATAACACCGACGAAGATTGAATTGTTTTCCACAATCTAACAGAAAAATTTCAAGGGCTGTACGTGCTTTTCTCCATAACTAGTGGAAGGAAAAGTTGCCAGGTCCATGATTTTTAAACATAGGCATCGCCCAGAATTATTTCTTGATTAAGTTTGCATGTAAATGATATTCACAACTTGGGATTTAGCTTTTTGGGATACGTGACTTCGAATTATTAAAGAGGCATCATAGGGGGTAACGCCATGTATTAAGATCCAAATGCTGGTTAAGTTTAGAACTTCCACTAGATTTTAAACTTATTGAAAGATTTTAAAAGGAAACAGGACGAGATCTATGCATCAACAATTTCTCTTCTTCTAGTCGATTTTTTCGTAAGCAACTAGGGGCATCTTTTGTGGCCGTCGCCGTCGCCGATGAGCTTAGCTTTTTCTGCCGTCGAAAACCCTAACCTCAATTCTCCGCGCACATAAGTAGGATGCCTTTCGCCATGTTCGGCGACAAACTGAACCTGCAGCTCCACAACTCCAAGCCTCCTTGCTCCTGCAAGATCGCGCGTGAGCCAATCCGGCACGTTCCTCTGGGACGCATCCATGTTCACCTCCAGTCGAATCGGGTGCTCTGAGTCACGAGGAAGGCCCGAAGACCCGTCGCGTACACCGAGGCCGCGCCGCCGCCGCAAGAGTAGTAGCCGGCTGGGACCTTATATAGCAGCGAGAAGTCGACACGCCAAGTCCCGTTCCGTTGGTGAGACGACGGCGACATGCCGAAGGAAGAGAGGGACACATCGGACACGAATACTCGCGGGAATCTATCGGCGGTCGAATCTAGAATCTGTTGGGACTCTTGTCTCCAAATCCTATAAGAAAATAAATGAGAAGTGAAAGATGGAGCAAATCTGAACAGACATGTTCGTCTGATTTTTTCTTTGAACAAACATGTTCTTTTGGAAGATATTTGTTTATATTCGCGACTCTTCATTCTTTTGGAAGGTGTCCATTCAGTTTCATAACTCTTCCTTCTTTTGGAAGATGTTCATTGTTTGAAAGAGCACTATTTAGATTAATGACTCTTCGTTCTTAACCCCTATATTGTGACTTTTCGCATCATGGTCTATAAATGTAAATATTGACTGTCGCATTATAACTACTATCATTTTCTCCATTCACTCTTCATTTTTATTATTTGTGCGATTATTCTGCAAAGTTGTGTTCGAAGGTTTCCTCTGAAAAAGTACCACTTTATAGGAAAGACGATCTGTTCTATCCTATAATTGTCCAAGAACCTTGAGTACCAGTGGATGGGAAAAATTTGTAGGGTAAGAACAGCAGGAGTACCACAACTTTTGTACGGAGATCACTTGAGTGCCACAAATCACCTAAGTGCCACAACTTTTAAATATGGACCACTTGAGTGCCATCGGCGATTTGGGTCATCAAAAAATCCTACATGGCATTAAAATAATATAAATTCATCTTAGGTGGTTGCCGGAAAGCTGAATCATCAAATGAAATGGAAACGACGTCGCACGACTAAGATTGAACGATTGCTTCAACAAAATTTGGGATAAAATCACTTGAACCCTCACACTTACCGAATCTCAAGAACCCTAATTCTGCCAAAGGAATTCTGAAGAACCCTAATTCTGTCAGGGGAAATCAAATTCTCATAAAAGGAATCTGAAGAACCGTAATTCCGAAGCACCCAATGTCCCTTCGAAGACCTTCGTCGGCATCGTCACTGGCGACACTCCCAATCTCAAGACTTCCTGTTTCTAGTTCAATCACAGTTCGTGACCGGCAATCGCGCTTTACCTTCATTTGCTCTGCTTTCAGCTATCCTTGCAGAAAAAAAAATTAATGATTTATTGATAATCTGAACTCATTTTGATGTTGTTGTGATGCTTGGATTGAAATATTGATTCAATGTTGCAGCTAAATCTCTTGCCTAAATTAATCACCCACCCCATGTTTGATGAAATGCCTCAATCAGGGCAAATGACTCCCAGATGAAATGCCTTAACCACCCAAGCTAAATCCCTTGTATGATCTTCGCCGGCGTCAAACTCAACGAAATCAAATCGTGAAAGTGGCGATGAGAAGCAGAAACACAAGCAGGGCAAGTGGCTCCTGGATGTACGAGCAAAGCCAAGATGCAGCTCACTTTTGCTATTATGGGCTGCGAAGTCCAATAAGAACGGCTTGGACAAGAGATAATCCTGGGAGAAGGTTCCATGGATGCCTCAATTATAGGGCGGACTTCCATTGTGGATATTTGAGGTCTCTATTTTATTTATATATCAATTTTTTCATGTCTTTAGCGTTAACATGTTTTGGATTTGGGTTTGTATGCTCGATTGATGGTATATATTACGGTGCTTTACCCTGCTAATGCAACAAGTATAGACGAAATTGTATACTGACTTTCTTATAGCTGGGTTGACTTGAAGTTCTCAAACCAAGCAACGGAGGTTATCTTACTTCAAAAACGAGATGAAGGTCGACATGTATTGACGGATGAATTAGATGATGGGGACTCAATGGAAGCAGAGATAAAAGGTCTACAATATTATGGAACCACTGGAAGAAGGAATTTTCAAAGATGAAAAATCAAAGAGATATTTGTCGAATGATTGTTATGGTGTTGTTGTAGGTGGGTTTGTTTTGGTTTATGGGCTGTAACCCTACTAAAGAGAAGAAAAAATTTAGTCTACCATAGTCGAGGAACAATGATAAGATGTTGTACATCGTGAATATTATTCTAATGTAACTTTTCGATTCCGTGTTGATTTTTTTTTTTTTGGCCAAATTTGTGGAAATCTGCTTTGCAAGTGCAATGTTGATAATGTGCAGCAAGATCTTCCAAGTTTTTTTTTTTGGTTAAGTACACTTGAAGTGCCATAAATTGTGTATGACGCTCACTTTAGTGTCAAAACTTTCAAATCGATCACTTTAGTGCTAAGTTTTTATAACTTCGATCAGTTAAGTGCCAACTTCTTTTAAAAATAATCACTTCTGTGCCAAGTCCGATGAGCCACGTCAGCTCAAATAATAATAATAAAATACATGTGTCGAAATTTCGGCGAGCCATGTCAGCTTAAATTGGAGTTGGCACTAAAGTTATCATTTTTAAAAGAAGTTGGCACTTAAGTGATCGAAGTTACAAAAACTTAGCACTAAAGTGGTTGATTTGAAATTTTTGGCACTAAAGTAAGTGTCGTACACAACTTATGGCACTTGGGGTGTATTTAAGCCTTTTTTTTGTAGATGTGCTCAAAGAAAAATGAGTTTCAAGAAGCCATTCATTTGAGTGCCATAGATTTAGTTAAATCGACCACTTAGGTTACTCAACTTTCATAAAGTGGCCACTTGAATACCACATCTCTTTAAAAGTGGCCACTTAAGTATCATATCTCTTTAAAAGTTGCTACTTTGGTTCCTCAATTTTTGAAAAGTGATCATTAAGTTCTTCGATTTTTAAAAAGTGATCACTTAAGTTCACTTTTTTATATCTCCTGCTGCTTCACCTGTATCAGTTGTAATCAACAACAAGCCAGGCTACAAATACCATTGCACTACAATCATTGCTACTCAATGGTGTTGCATGTTCTTACATCAACAACAACAATAGCTAGAACCTGTTCACTTAAATAAAATAAAAAATATATTGCTGCTGAACACACCAGCAGAAAATGCAGCAGTGAAACTCATATATTGCTGTTGAACACATAACAAACCAAACCAAAATGCAACAATAAACACCATCACTTTCTACACAACATGTATCAAGCATTGATACAACAAGCCTCCCTCATTCTGGCTACAAATACCTTTGTACCAATAACACATAATCATTGATAGTCAATTTGGTGCATGTTCTTAGATCATGAAACCGAGGAAAAACAATAGCAAGAACATGTTCACTTACATAAAATTAAGAAAAAGTTGCTGCTAAAAAATCAGCAAAAAAAAATGCCGTAATAAAACTCCTAACAATATTGCTGCTGAACACATAACCAATCAATACAGCAATAAACACATATCCATCACTTGCTGCAGCAAGTGACACCTAATCTAACCATCCACAAAATCCTCACATCAGTCAAACTAAATAACCTCGTCACTTCATTTTTTTTTCCTCTTCAAAGGCTTTACTTGATGTTGGCACTGCAGAAGCAGGTTGTGCACTGACATTTCCTAGATGGTTTAACTGAGATGGACCTAAGGTTGGGGCAGCAGCTTGTTTTTCAGCAGGCCTTGCTTCCAAGACTTTGGAGGTGCCATTTAGATTTGAATATGACACTATCAAGGACATCACTTGTGCATTCGAATTACTAAGAGCTTCCACGAAAAAGTTTATCACCTTGGAAGACCCGTAACTAAAAAAAAGTAAAAATAGAAAACGAACTGAACTGGATAACAGATTTGTGAGTAGGTTACTAAACTAGGTAATTTAGACGACTGAAAGTGGCAATTCTAATGTTCATCTCGATCAACACGAATCAGGTCCTTACCGTAATTAATGAGGTCCTCATTCGTAAGAGAAACTGGTCTTTGTATAAGAGATGTTTGTGTATGCAAGCTCATTGATAGGGATAACATTGTGTTCAGAGTCTCCAACTTCATCAGTTACGGTAAGGACTTGATTCATGTTGATCGAGATGAATTGTCTGAGCCGTCTGAATCATCTAGTTTAGTAGACCTACTCACAATTCTGTTGTCCAGTTCAGTTCGTTTTCTATTTTTACCTTATGGTGCCCTCACTTGCCCCTACAGCCTGACTATACCTTCTTTTAACATGCAAATGACATAACATCATTAATGTAATGCAACAATGACAAAAAAAAAATGCTTCGAAACTTTCAAACAGCTTCCTTGAAGTTTGTTTCTTTGCGTCGACCGAGTTATTCTGTCACTTTATCCTCCAGTTTGGCTCCCATGTTGCCCTCATTGGCCCTGCTCATTCTGATGTTCATCGCCATCATATTCAACATACAGACAAATCTCATGACCAGAATCATCATAAACATGTCTACTGCAAGCTATGTTGACATTGCATGAAAGATAATATAATTTTTTGTTATAACAAGGACCACAACACAAATCATGTTAATAGTACAGTTATAAAAGAAATAAAAACAAATTCTAGCTTTCTATACTGCTAACAATTTTGCTAGTCTTCGCGGCCAATTGTAGATCAGTTTTTTCTTCATTACAGGGACCGTAAGTCACAAGCATTTAACATTGTAGTTATAGAATAAATAATCTTTTTTTATAACAGGGACCATATCCCTTGACACTGCAAATAACAGAATATTTTTTTCGACTACAGGGACCACAGCAAAGCAAAGGCACGACAACTTCAGCACTCGCTACCCACAATCCCATCACAGTAAACAACAATTTCATTATCGGCCAATGGACACAAAACGACATAAGGGTACAACTTAGAACATGAAGCTAACCTTTATACTCTGCCAAAGAGACCCCTTTCCTTTTTCCTCCAATAGATCTCGTTTCTCGCCTTTTGTTTCGCTTCACGTGCTGTCGATAACAACAAAATGAATAAACATGTGTCTCCTTTATTAATCACTTCACACAAACAACAAATCAATTACCTTTGCTTATGTCGACCCCAGTTCGCCACGCCACAAAGCTTCCTCTGCCTTCAGAGACTCGAACATGAATAAGAGAAATTGAGTAGGGCATTCAATCAATTAGCTTGAGACACTAAAGATTGATGAAGATCGAAGCCCCAATTTGATTTGTCGAGCATCGAATCTCGTCGAGCAGAGACCAATTTGAGAGAGTGGAAGGTTTGGAGCCTTAATTTTACTCGAACCCGATCGTTCAATCTCCTTCTTCGAATGCAGCTTTTTATATGTTCTGGTCCTTGTGCAGCGTGGCTCTTTCTTTAAGAGGGACACCCTGGAAGAGAATTTCCACGGGGGATGCCTCACTCTTTTTTAAATTTTTACGTCACAATAAAAAATTCAGTAGAAAATCCACATAAGATGTTTGGCCGAAAGTGGCACTCAAGTGATCCCTTTTGCTCCGATTTGGTACTTAGGTGATCGAAAAAAAAGTTGTGGCACTTAAGTGATCTCCGTACAAAAGTTGTCACTCCTACTGTTCTTACCCCCAAATTTATTTTAAGGACACAACGTGAATTCGTTGGGCGTGCAGCATTCGTCTATATTCAGATTACTCATTTTCGCTTAGTTTCAAGGTTGTTGATAATCCTAATTTTGCATATACGTACTCACAGCCACTTAGGCAACAACAATCTTAAGACAAAATTTGAATTTTCTGTGCTTGGTTCGTATAGTTATTTTTGTTGTAAACATTCTGTTCTAGCGTTTATTGTTAGTTTAGTCCGGTGAAAATTATGTTTGATTGCACACTCGGATTCTCTCATCGATATGAGAAATGAGTGATCGCATGCATTGAAGGGATGCCGAAAATCGCCGTACGCGCCCCAGCGGTGGCAGGGTGCGACGATTATCGCCAAACATTACTGTTTCGGCTATTTTTTAGTATTTTTGTTTGGAAAAATTTAAAACTAATCACATAGCCTAATAGGTCTAGTTCATACGAGCATTTCAAGTGGTAGCCCGCCGCCGAAGGCTACCAAACTGTGGCACACGCGTCGTACGCGCCGATGACGAGCGTACGAATGGGATTCACGTATGAAGCATCACGTCCGTTGATTGACCCGTATTGACTGAACTTTCAACGGGCATTTGAGTCAGGCATTTGAGTGGGCATTCGGACTTCGATTTTGGAGTTCTTGGTACCGGCGTACTTGTAGAAAGATGCTATATATTGTGGTATATTAATATTACATGTTTGAGGCTTTTATAAATGGAAAAAATGTATATGGAACCCTATGTACGCAATTTTCAAGGGTATATTTCCATTTAGTTTCAGAAATGGCTTTAATATCGATGAAGCCTATTACGACTCATGGAGAGAAGTAAGAAAAGTTCAATGGGACTGATTTCAAGAGATGGCAATAAAAGATGTTGTTCTAACTCACGACTTTGAATTTGGCAAGGTGCCTTAATGAGGATACTCCTAATTGGATGAAGGAGAGTCAAATAAAGAAATGGTTGCTGTTGTAAATGCGTGGAAGCATTCTGACTTCTTGTGTCGTAACTATATCCTCAATGGTCTTCTATAATGTTTATAGTCCGCTAAAAATGGCTAAGGAATTATGGAAAAGTCTGTACGAGAAATACAAAATAGAAGATGTTGGATTGAAGAAATTCATGGTTGGCAACTTTCTAGACTTCAAGATGGTTGATTTCAAAACCGTCTTAAGTCAAGTTCAGGAAATTCAAGTGATCATGCATGACATTTATATTGAATGTATGGTTCTAAGTGAATCACTTCAAATGGTTGCTTTTCATTGAAAAATTACCATTGTCTTAGAAAGATTTCAAGAATTATCTTAAAGTGTGGAGGCAAGGAATGTCATGTATAACGGTAAGTCTTGACATATACGTCGAAGACACGATACAATAAGACAATTACTCTCTGATGAAATTATCACGATTGACTATGTGAAGTCAATAGATAATGTTGCGGATCCATTAACAAAAGGCCTAACTAGAGAGAGTTGAGAAAATATCAAGAGGAATGGATTTAAAGCTTATAAAATAAGTCATCATAGCGGAAACCCTACCTAATTGATTGGAGATCTCAAGATTTAGGTTCAAAGGGATAACCTTGTTATGCAGACGATGTAGAGTATTGTCAATTCTTACTCACTCCCGTAAGAAGACAGTACTGACATGTGGAGGTTAAGCGTATGCTTTTAATGATTCTGAATCAAGTATGCGACATGCCACACATTCAGAAATCACCTATGTGAGTGTGAAGTGAGGGCCGCTTCTATGAGAATTTGAAAGGCCGAATTCTCTAAAGCATTCATGAAACCAGGCGGTCTTCATCGCCAAAATGAACACAACAGTGAGAACTAACTTTGTTCGAGAGATAGTTGTGTGATTTCTATTGTCTAGGCTCACACCAAAAATCGATAGTTTAAAGACATCAAGTCTACTGATTGATCGAGCAAGTCAGATAGATCTCACCAGGGAAAATTCAAAGTCTCAGACTACTTATCTCGATGCAACGTTCTCTCATGGAATATTCACACTTTGCATGCCATGCATTCACGGAGAGTCATGATGACCGAACTTCTCATTCATGTGAGGGATTGTTGGGACTTTGGTCTCCAAATCCCATAAGAAGATAAATGAGAAGTGAAGGATGGAGCAAATCCGAACAAACATGTTTGTCTAATTTTTTCTTTGAACAGACATGTTCTTTTGGAAGATGTCTGTTCGTGTTCGTGACTCTTTATTCTTTTGGAAGATGTCCATTTGGTTTCGTAACTCTTCATTTTTTTGAAGATGTCCATTCAGTTTCGTGACTCTTCATTCTTTTGGAAGATGTCCATTCGATTTCGTGACTCTTCATTCGTTTGAAAGAGAATTACTCGAATTAATGACTCTTCATTCTTAACCTCTATTTCGTGACTCTTCGCATCACTGTCTATAAATACAAACATTGACCGTCGCATCATAACTACTGTCATTTTCGTCATTCACTCTTCATTTTTATCATTTGTACGATTATTCTGCAAAGTTACGTTCGAAGTTTTCCTCTGAAAAAGTGCCACTTTAGAGGAAAGACGATACGTTCTATCCTGGGAGACAATTGTTCAAGAACTTTGGGTACCGGTGGAGGGGACAAATTTGTCTTAAGGACACAACATGAATTCGTTGGGCTTAGATCATTCATCTACATTCGGATTGCTTATTTGCGCTTGGTTTCAGGTTTGTGGATAATCCTAATTTTGTATATACAAACTTATAGCCACTTAGGCAACAACAGAATCATCACGTAGAACAGAAATCCGAGCATTCTCCAGCAATACTACAACTAACAACACGTGACAGCATAGTTCACAGCCGCACCATAATTTAACCGCTCGAGTGGCGACTCTCGTGCAGCCGGCGAAATCAGACCGAGTAGGAACGCGACTGCCGCGGCCGCCGCTACGCGGGGAGCAGTCTTTGAGCACGGGCGGTGGTTCCAGGGTGGGCGGCAGCAGAGGGTCCACCGGGAAGCCGTAGACCAAGCCGACAGTGTCGGGGTCAGATGGAGAGGTCGAAGACGGGCTGTTTGGAAAGCAGAGGATCTTTGCTAGAGTCCATGGCAGAGAGAATCCGAAATGTTTTTTGGGGATGATAGAATGTATAAGCAATTAATGGTGGGAAAGTGATTTAAATTGGATTAGGGTCTTGATTTGATTTAAATTACTTGAAAGCAAAACGGTTGATTTGATAATAATAATAATAATAATAATAATAATAATAATAACTACAAAATTAGCAGATCCGAATATTCCCATGATATTAACAAATTTTAAGAATTAATATATAAATCAAATAAAAGAATTGAATTGAACATAAACATGGGACCTCGTGATCTTCGGTCAAAACGATGATGATTGGAGGACACCTCCTACAATAACCCCGGACAAAGGAAGATGTAGCAGATTCCCTAGTACGATATATTTCCCAAAAGACTTTGAATTTTACGCAACCCTTATTTGGAAATTAATTGTTAGCCCTTTTGGGGTGTGTGGCTCTTATTAAGAGCAGAAGTTCATGGTTTTTTTTTCCCCTCTCAAATTGTCACGTGCCACACCGGATTCCGACACGTCATGTTAGCAAATTTTGTTTGTGGGATCATCGGAAGGACTAAACTGCACTTGATATGAAAAGGTCGGGACTTGCTTGCACAGATTTAGACATTTAAGACATGATTACACAAACGAGGCAAATGTTTAAGACTGTCCAGTGCAATTCTTTCAAAAAATTTCCTCCTCCAAGCTCTAGACCAAGGCCTCAAACCGACGTGATTAACGAATGAGAAGACATAGGTGAGATCGATAGTAAGAGATGCTTCTGATGAAGTCACAAATTAGTACCTTATTCATTTTCGTTTCTTTACAAAGACATAATACGAATTGCTCCTTCCTATTGACTATCTGACACAAAGAAAGAACAAACTGACCAAGCTATATGTTAAGCAACGGAGCAGATTCTCCCTCCGTCATGGAGCTTCCCCTTCTCTTTGGCAGGCAAAAACTCAACGCTCAAATCCTTACAGAAGGCCTCCACCATCCTCTGCCTGCTCAGCCACCTCCCAGCTCTGAACTTCACCCTCATACTTACCTTCGCCTGAAAGCTCACCACCCCTCTGCTCCAATCCCCTTTGATGTCCTTAAGCACCTTCCTCTTCTTCTTGTCGCTCAGCTTCTCCATGTTCAACTGGAACTCGACCTCTGAACTCCGGTTGCCTAGTATATGTATGTAGTTCAGAGGATCCATGACGCTCCTGAGGAGTGGAATGCCCCTGTAGGAAAGAAGCAAGCCAAAGTGGTCGATGGAGAAGACTATCTTCTTGTTCGGGTTCGCTATGATGAGTTCGAGATTGAATTTGGGGTTGAACTGAGGGCTCGAGATGTTGAACCCGGACACGGCGAGAGAGTTGACTCTGGATGAAGGAGGGTGGGGATGGAGCATGAGCCAGGCGATGGAGCACGCAGCGCTGGCCAAGACGAATAGCAGGATTAGCAAGGTGATCAGGCAGCGAACCACCTGATTGGCCACAGATTTGGTAGGACGATGTTGGGAATGACGCATAGAACGAGATGCTGACAGGCGGTCCATGGTGGAGGAGATGCAATTTTTGGATGATTTCCAAACTCAAAGAGGGGTCCTATTATAGAGTCTTCATATATATATATATATATATATATATATATATATAGAGAGAGAGAGAGAGAGAGGGAGAGAGAGGAGGTGGGGGGGAGGAAATTCCTTGTCATATGGACTTCTGTAGGAGAGGAAACGCGTTTGAAGCGTCTGGAGTCGTCTGAAAGGAGAGGGGTGTGCTTTGAATATGTTTGGGGCTTATGAGTTAGGAGTTGTGCTCTAATTGAAAAGAGTGAAGCATCCTGACAACTTCCAAGTAAGTCTCGATCAAGTTCATGTTTCTGTTGGTATGAACTACGGACTTTCTCTTCTCTGTTAATTTTTCTTTTCCGGGTAGTCATAGTGCTCAATGCTTGGAAAACAAACTGCTACTTTGATTTTCGGTCTTGGTCAATTCTAGCCAAAGAAAGAAAGCATTGCATTGTGCCGTCAGAGATTGCGCAAGGATGATCAATAGAGCACGGTCATAATCATTGGGTAAGCTTCCACCGGACTTCTCCTTTGTCCCACTACGGATCGTCGTGACAAAAAAAGGTCCAAATTGAAACTGACGTGTATTAGGCTCATACCTCGGAACAGAATTGGGGATTTGGTCCACACAAATAGAATCATAACTAACTCTCCCTGCCCAAATGTTTCGCATGAATAACCCAACAAGAATGACAAAAAGACATTTGTAAAATCAACTTGAATCCAATGCACCATCACGCTTGCCTAGTTTATTGCATATCTTAGAATCCGTACCTCGACATTGTACTAATTCTTGCTATATTATGGCCAACTTTCTGAAGTTCTGTCCAACGAAAACAATGGTAACAGCTATAAGACATATATACCTCAGAGACGAGATACCGTGAAGTGGGAAATCAGTAAACGCTACCCACATGCATATCCATAATACCATAATTTAAAGGAACAGCTTATAGATTTAACTCAATTATGGGCCAATCATGAGCTTTCTGAGTAGGGCTGGAATACAAAACAAAACGAACAAGGATGAAATATTAGTTTTACTTCGATGATCTACAGTCGAGTTTGCATCATCTCCTGCCCCAGCTTTCAAACCGATAGAGCACAAAAAAGCTACAAAGAGCACAATGGTAAAGAAACAGATTCTTGGCCACTATGTAATCATTCTCACCTAAATGGATCTTGGAGTTATTAGTTCCTAGTGCTACTTTTTGTCCGATATTTTTATTCCCAGTGCTATTATTTGCTAATGAAAGTAAACAGACTGCTTTGACGGCTTGGAAATATGTGATTTAACTCACAAAGCACACCCAAATATCAGGCTGGAATTCAGTCTTTCTCATCTATATGGTCACTATGTACAAAAAGGTAATGCATCTAAGAACTGAATCATAAAGGATGAATAAGAAAAGGAAACACATAAGGAGTGGTTTCCCACATAGTCAAGGGCTCTTGAATGTACAATTGCACAACAAAAATCAATGAATCACTAGGCCGACACCCATAATTACGATAGGAGCATGCTTACCACAATTTGATGCTTCACGAACTTCGTCCGATGTCCTCAATCTTCATGCCTTTTAGACTCTTGGCTAGCCAGATAGCTGTTTCCCTTGGGGAAACCTTATCTTTCCCGAAAGGCTTCAATACAACTGCAAGTTCTTCTAATCTATTGTGCTGCAGCAATTCCGCAGACAATTCAAGGAGCCCTTCTAGTGCCTCAGCCCTCTGCCTGAAGGACTTAACATCCAATGTCTCCTTAGCAGGTAGTTCCTCTTCATTCCCATGGGAGTTGGGTTTTGCTGGTGCCAATGAATCGGCTTTTGGCACAGAATCAGATATCAATTCAGCCGAAACAGTGTTTGCAACATCGATTTCTTTAACAGCAGAATGATCGGAGTCATTTGACTGATGTGTCATGGCTTCGGAGCCACTAGAAGTTCTTATAGTCAGGGGAGCAGCCATGTTTCTCATTTCCATGTCATCACTGACAACATTTATCAGCTTCCCCACATTTACATTTTGGACACCCATCTCCACAGTTTCCATAACAGGCTGCTCACTGCCGACTCGGAAACTACTGTGCCTTATAACATGTATGACATCATCGTAAGCTGAATGAAGATGAGGGGCAGCTGACTTTTCTATTGTTGGATGGTGTAGAATCATCCCTTTATCAGGCTGCATGTTTCTTTGGCTAGATGTTGTAGGAGATGTATTAGAAGTAGTAGTTTCGGCTAGTGACGACAGAAGCTCTCGTACCATATATTTCTCATCACCACTGGAAGGAGAAGTAGGAATCGACTGGGAGACTTTATTAGGTGTGATACAAGGCCTGCATAGAGGGCCATCGCCTTTGCGAACAAATATTTCTTCACAACCAATTTGGGGAAAATTTGAATTCACTTTGTCACTACCAGCAATCATTTTATGAAGTTCAGTACCAGTTTCAGAGATTTTCCTAGAGTCTGTTAGAGATCTGCAGTCAGGTCTGCAGCTTCCAGTGGTCTCCTCATCAGTCTCACGATGTACATGAGATACAGGCACACTAGCGTGAGATATCTCGCTTTCAGTGTATGCATCTCTGTTATTGACAGGCTGTGATTGCTGTACGTGTTCCACCATGACAAAATTAGAAGTTGTAGCATCATCACAAACCTCAAATCCTTGAATGGAGAAAGAAGAAGATTCAGAATTGCTACTAGCAGTTTGCATCCCTCTGGAAACTTCTACCTTTGGAACCTCTCCTTTGGTCTGCCTACTGAGATGGGAAACGACACCATTGTGAACTTGAGTAACCTTTTCAGGCTCATGCATCGGCTCACTTGAACCTAACTTCACCGAATTGCCCACGGTGTTAGGAGTATTGACCCCCATTTGCCTGGCTTGCCCAGGAAATGAAGATCTTTTGACCTGATTTGAGGGAGGTGTTTTCTGCCTGGCTCTTGCCAAAATAGGATCATCAATAGCCTGTCTTATGGCACCAGAAGGAGGGGCCACGTCATGCCTCGGTTTTGTCTTGGGTGAAAAATCAATTACAGGTAACTGGAATACAACACAGCGCATTAACAACACTCTCAAATCTATATAAAAAAATTAACAGCTATAGTAATCCTAATACCTGATGCTTCAGCGAAAGTGTTCTTTCAACCTTTTTCTGTGGCTCATTGTCTGCCTTTGCAGGTGTTGCAGCTGAAGCGTCTGTACTATGCTTGATAGCAGGAACAGGACTGGGTTTAGGAATCTTTGGCGATAATTCTCTATTATTTCTTTGGTTAGATGCAGATCCAGCCTTTATTCGGCTGCCCCTCGCTGGGGAACTGTTTTCTCGCACTTTCCCTTCTTTTAAAGCCATCATGATACTCTTAATAGTTCTTGGTTGCTTCAGTTCGGCACTTGGTACCTGCACTTCATGTGAGGGTTTCATTGTCTCTTGCTCTTCCTTCTTGGTAATGGGTCCATTTTGTGCTTCGTTTGATAGGAACTGCTCGGAGCAATCTTCGTCATCAAATGAAGGCAAATCGGTATTAGTGGCTCTGTTATTGCAGTTGAGAACATCAGCTAAATTTTTCTCACTCCAAAGCAAGCTGTCTTTATCACTGCAAGAGCCGTTACTATTTTGGCTCTCAACCATACTTCTCCGAGAAATGGGAGTTTTTGCAGGCCTTTCTGAGATATATGTGGTTGGAGTTAAGGATGGACGATACTGGTCAACATAAGGTTGCAAAAAAGGATGCTTCAGGACCTCGGTTGCCTGGAAAATAAAAATTGATTGTTAACATTAAGATTTGCTGGCTTGGAATTTGTGAAGTTCACAGAAAAGATTACACTTGGTCGATGCTCAGGGTTCTTTCTCAGCATTCCCTTGATAAGCGCTTTTCTGCATCACAATGCTAAGCAGATTATAATAGGTTGTTGAAATATATAAATATTAAACCACGCCTTCTTAGAGTCAATTTCCACGTGCAAGCCAGATTACGCAGCACGTGGAAGGGATATCACTGGCTCTGATACCATATTAGGAAGTCCAATCCAAAAGCTTAAGCTCATAGGTGGAGGGAGACCACATGAATATAAAGAGCATATAAGACCCGTTATTAGGCGATGTGGGATAATAACTTCAACATAGGTCATGCGCTATTCTGTTATCAGACATCAAGCACGAGAAAAATATGACTTCCTCAAAATCTCTGGCACAACTTATCAAGTGAAGGTAGTAAAGGGGCAAAAAGTGGGGGGAAAAGAAGTGAAATGGAAGAGAGTGGATCTTTCCTTCTTTTTTCTTTTCCATTTATTGGCTTTCATTGTTTTCACGTTTTCTTTTTCTTGGCGAGCAAGAAAAATGAGAAGGGGGTGTCTATGTGAAAGGGAAGGGCAACCCCATGAAAAGGAGGCTGTTAATCACAAGGATCAAGCAAAAGCAGCGAGAAGTTCCTTTCTGCTACAATAATTATGCAAGATATTTGGCAGGAATGCTGGCATCGGCAGGTGGATGGTGGGCCTTTGACAGGATTGTCTGGGAAAATTTTTCACTAATCTGCTAATCCAGAGACGGATCAGATTGGCTCCCCCGAGAGGAAAGTACTGGCGGAGAAGGAGGATTCAAATATTGTTTCATCCTCCAAAAAGGAGAAATGCGAGGGTCACTGCTGCTGGCATACCAAATTCTAAATAGCAAATGAAAATTATAGCTAAAAGTTTGGGTACAATCTTTTGAAAGAAATAAGTACTTGATGTTTAACAAACTTGGGAACTAGCGGGCCAGGGGCCACCGCTACTTCCCCCTACCACCACCCCACCCCTCCCCCACCCCCCCCCCCCCCAAAAAAAAAAAAGAGATCTGCCAACGGTCACTGCGTAATACAAGAAAGAAACAAGAAACGGAGAATTTAAGACTCGTGATCTGGCAAGCATGCACACTTTTAGAATACCTTGACTTTATTCTACAAGGCATAAGGTTAGGTAACATTCAGTGGAGCAACTACGGTACAAATATCTAGCACTATAAAAAAGTACCAGAGTAAAGAACATGATGCTAATAGGCAATTAAAGCTCATCAACACTTACAAAGATGGGGAATAGCATGAAGGCAAGGGACCAATAGAGGAACGGTTTATCTTGCTAATTAGACCAGCCATATCCTGAGACCAATCGCATAAGGCAAGAGTTAGATATCCACATCTTCTCACTATTGAGTTGGCACATCGGAATATACAGAAGAGCAGACCAAATCAGAAAAGCTTTGATAGAACAAAATAATCAAACTTCTAAATTGTAATTCAGTACCAAATTGCCCCTCATAATAAAAGCCATCATGCCTAGTTAAAACAAATATTATAAAGTCAAAATGGCAAGTCTAATTATCAAAGTGACTACGGCAGGAGGCTATGTGGCTTCTTCTTCTTTTATGTTTCTTTTCTTGGGGAACTGCTAGTCTGCTACAATATGAACTGAATCGAGACGATGTTTGCCACAATAATGAAAAAAGTGCAATGTCTGTCCAATAAAAAGAAGAAATGACAATAAGCGCCAGATATGCAGCTGGCGATTACAAACAAACCCCGCCTACCCACCAACCGGGAGGATAAATTAAATCCATACATACATTACATTTGCACTCGTATGGAAATAAGGTAATCCTGAACATATGCAAATCATACTCACAGAGAAAGAACAAAACTCAAACCAAATATAGATTTGACTGCGCCTGTACAATCAGTTGAAGATATGTTCTTAGTAAAAGTACACAGATATCTTACAAAAGCCTTAAATGCAGGTCGATGAGCAGCCATCTCATACATGCAACAGCCTGATCAAAATGAGTAAAATCAGAAACATATTTGACAGAGAAAATGGTACACCAAGACATGTGCAGATAGTACGGACGTACCTAGAGACCATATGTCCGACTTGAAACCATAAGGTATATCTGCAAGCAGTTCTGGGCACATGTAATTGGGAGTTCCCACAACCTACAGAGCATGTGACAGTCATTGCGTTAACATTCTGTTAAATATCAATAAACTTTTGCTAAAGGTTGGATGAATGCAGCACTAGAAAATCTATGTGCATGTATGCTTAGACATGCTAAGTCTGAGATGATCAGGGCAATTCCATCTGACTCTTTCTCTTGCTTGCCTAAACCAGCTCTTATCATTTTGTTAAGTAAAAACTTACTGATGAAGCCAAGTCATCTGCCTTCAGGGTTTTAGCAAGCCCAAAGTCCCCTAGATTTAACCCAGGCATGTACAAACAAAATAAGATAGCAATTTAAGAGACTTGGAACCACTAGTAGTTAAAATCCCAGTAAATATCACAGCAAGTACGAACTTACCTAGACGAACATCCTGATCTTTGGTAAGAAAGATGTTTGAACACTGCAAGGAGTGTAAAATGACTTCAATATTTGGAAAACTGGGCTTGACAGTATAAAATTTTATGTTCACTTGAATTGTTTCGTAGCTACTTACTTTTAGATCTCGATGGAGCACATACTTGGAGTGCAAGTACTCGACCGCGAGCAGTAATTGGGCAAACCACTTGCACAGTTTCTGCAAAATATAGATTTCATAGTGAACGTGATTCATTTGATTAACCTTCCAATCTGACTAGATCAATTAAGCGGATAAGTTAAGTAGACAATACCTCCTCTGGAAAATATGCACCATTGGACTTTTTCATCAACTCAGCCCTGTGAAAATAAAAAGAGGTTTTGATGAGATGAGATTATTTCCCATCTAGAAATTAAAAGACACTGGGATTCTTCCACATCCACCAAACTCACATGTCTCCACCTTCACAGTAACCGGTGACAATGCAAACATAGCAACCCTGCATTTCATTTACATTTGCTTATATTTCAGGAAGGAATCTAAACAAAAGATGTATTATCAGTTGACAAATAAACTTGGCACATGTACAATTTAAGTGGGTCTCTCACTTTCTCGACCCATGCTTCCTTGAACTCCACTATGTAAGGATGCTGGATACGCGCAATTAAAGCCATCTACGAGACGAAAGACATGCCGATTTCGTGAATAACTCCAAAGCGAGGATGGATGACAGAAATAATCACCTGATAACAGAAACTAGAGAATAGAGATACCTCTTGATGAGCAGATCTCCTGCATCGCTCTGTTTGCCGCGCGAGCCTGATCTTCTTCAACACATATCTGTCAATGCGAATTCGACCAGATCTTAGCTCGACATACGAGATAAACCACACATTTCTAACCTCAAAACGCACACGAATGAGCGACCAATCACGGGGATGAAATTTCGTGAGCACTATAGATACGCACTTCTTCTTCTCGGCCTTGTGAAGGACGAGAATAGCAGCACCAAAAGCACCGCGACCGATCTGCTCCATGATCTCATATTGATCCATCCGAGACTCCGTCGCCATCGGCTCACCGACAACCTTACGACTTCAGATCAATGGCCGACGCGACCACGCTCCGAACGAATCAATCCGCTTGAATCCTCCTCACACCATTACGGTCCCAACACCGAAACGGCGCACCACTCTCCGGATCTAAGGTTGTGTCTCGGCAGCATTAGCAGATGAGCTCATAGCTCGGGATTTCCCAATCGGCAGAAACACACGACTGCTCGCAGCCTCGCGAAGCAAGTCATCCACCGAGAATGGGCGGTCCCTCTCCAATAGTCGCCGCGTCGAGATGCGGAGTCCAATCGCCTCTGAAACGGATGAATCAATGCGGCTCGTTCTGGCGGCAAAAGCGAGAGAAAGTCGCCTCCGAAGGCTGGCCTCACTCTCTCTCTCTCTCTCCTCTTGCTCTTCACTGGATACTCTCTCCCACTTGAAGCAAAAGGCGATACAATACTGCGGCAAACTCTCACTCCCTTCTCGGGAGCTGCTGCGGCTGTGCAGACACTCGAGAGCTTCGGATTCGACCGGCCTGAGAAGCTCGAGAGGTGAAACGCACAAATGGAGGAAGAAGAAGATGAACCAGAGGAAGAACACTAGCTCGTCAGTAATTATGCAGGCACAGGGAGACAGCGAGCAAAAAAAAAAAAAGAAGAAGAAGAGAGAGAAAGGGAGGGTGGTTGAGCTATGGGTTCAGTCCGAAGGCGACTCTCTTTTGCCAAATTAGAAGGGGAACATATAATATAAGAAATGGATAGATTTAAATCCGGATTTCGTACAAAGAGTATTAGGCCAATGATCGTTCGGAACGGAGACTTTTGGGGCCCCACTAGACCCGACCCGTCACCTCGGACGGACGAGTCGAATTGGATTTCGGTCTGATGGAACATGATCTGACTCAAGTAAATTCATTTAGTTCGTTTTGATTCAATTCAATTCCATTCAATACAGATCTAATCACACATGCCCAACCCAAACCAATACTCAATTCAAACCCGACTCATATTTATTTCGATTTAGGAAAACTCGCACTCAAACTTAGGTGAAAGTACGGAGCAGGTGAGCGCGAGATCGAGTAAGGTCTAGGCGAGAGAAAATGAAAAGAGAGCCATAAAAGTAAGTTAAATTTAAGAGTTGTAAATCCATTTATGATCTATTTAACACCCATATTATGTTTGTCTCATTTATTGAATATATTTAACACGCGTAAAAGCTCAACCCGCAATATATGAGCTAAAAAAAAATGGGTTTATGTTTATAACCCATTTTGACAGGTCCAGTGCTACCAGATTTAAGAAGTAGATAAATTTCTAATTCCCAAGAAAAAGCGAATAGTTTTTCGAAATTGGATGTTATCATGCTAGTCAAGTATATTGGAGATTAATTTTAAGAGCTTTTATAGCATAGGATGTCCGTCTAATTCATCTATTGTACAATTTGCCTGCCATTATCATTAACGTGGGCAAGTTATAATTTTCAAAGATCGATCAAATTATGTCAAATGAAATTCTATGATATTATGATTTTTTTTTTGTAATTAATTATGAATTTTAAGCTCATTGACCGTTGACCCCCCCAGAACGACTTGGCTATGGATTCGAGCGAGGAGTTGACAATTGAAGACAAATCATTTACTGCGCAGCTCGCACGCCATCCGGTATCGACTCACCACGCCAATACTAAAGACGATACGGAGCGCATTAACTTGTAAGTTGTCCCCACGCTGATCGCCCGTCCTCCTCCCTTTGAACATCCCACCACGTGCTTCGCGTTCCTCCTGTTGCTCGGTGCTAAGGTACGCCGTCCAACGTCGCCCTCTTTTTCTTTTTCTTTTTTTCCTTTTTTTTGCCCCTTTTCCCAAGCGGCAAATGACATAAATAGCCAACATAGTCCCCGAACTTTAAATTTTGCTGAATGTGGTCCTTAAAATTTAACTCGATCTGCACTGCAGTACCAACCACAAACTTCAAATTTGTCCCAACACTTTAGAATAGCGTGCAATGTCATCCTCGAAATTTTTAAATTTGTTCAATATGATATTTACACTTTTCAATATGTTCAATAATATATAGGACAACAATGAACATTTTTTCATAAAGACTAAATTGAAAATGTATTAGTCCATAGACCACATTGAACAAATTAAAAGTTTAGGGACGGTGCCGTACAATAGACTAAAGTTTACGGACCGCATTGTGGACCAATTGCGTCATTATACATTTTTTTTAACGCGCAGATTGTTATATCGTTAAACACGTCGGACCGGACTGGACAAAATGTGAGCCAAAATCTCAAGGAGCGACTTGAATGTGAAATCGCCGCGTGTTAAAAAAAAAATGTGACAAATCGAAGCATCTTGTGTCGCGAGCCCCAAATGCGCGGATAAGAGCGATGCTGCTGCTGCTGCTGCTGCTGCTCTCATCTGCATGCCCATACGCTTTGTTTGTCGTAATGTCTTTGGTCGAAAGGTACCGGCAATGTCTTCGGTTCTTGTGGGCACGTCTCCACGCCGATCCAAATACTCCGCCGCGCAAGCTCTTTTCCTCTTCTCGCCGTGCGTAAGTCGAGTCTCACATGCAGGACATGGAATCACAAACGGAATTGCGCGAAACATACATCCGGTTATCTAGACACACGACAAAACGAGGTCCAGATTATCACGATTCGAACTCGCGACTTGAAATTCTATCATCTTGTTGAGTAGAAATGCCTGTTCCATGACTCAGATTATTAGACAAGTATTGCTTCGGCCTTAGCGCTTGGATTTTGCTGGATTCTCCGGCTCCAGTTGACAGCCTCTCTTGTCTCTCCCCATGTCTTGCGCGGCGTCAAATTGCCTCTCACCGACGGTGGTAACACTAACATGGCCATGGGCACATGCGTTCTTTCGTTCCCACACAAAACGACGCCGCATATGGGGAGATGTTTCTCTAGCCCGTTGCATCGACCTCGTGGCTTGCGGGCCCCGTCCTCCACTCTTTCCATGTGGGCCCCCGTCTCTTGGATTTCACGTGGCTTTTTCTATTACAGAGTCATCTTTTCCTCAGTTAATCGAAATAATGTCCGGTTCCTTTTATCTTGTCCATCTAGTTAAACGCTGGAGCGAAATTCGAATTTGGATTTGTGCCTTCTTCTCGTGTGCATTGAAGCAGAGGAAAATCATCTCCTTTATAGGAAACTTCCCCATAACGTGAAAAAAAAAAAAAAACTTTAAAAAGAAAGAAAGATAATAATTAAACTTAAAAACTCTGGAATGATGATTGGGTGGGGTAGGGGGGAGCCTAGATTATGGAAAGTGGGAATGAAAAAGGCAATGGTTTGGTGAAGAACAGGTGATGGTTGGAAGTTTGGTAGGAGATGGAGGGGGGGCAAAAAAGAGAGAGAGGTGGTAAAAAGTAGCTTCACCAAATAGACACTAAACTAACGGTGAGCAAAAAGAATGGACCGCATTGATCGGTTTGGTCTGTTCTCGAGGGCGCTAGTCCAGTTCTCGATCCCAGGGGGTGGAACCGCCCACAAGACCGCCCAAACCAAATAGACAATTTTTTGTAATTTTTATTTTATTTCTTGAAAATCTTAGAAAAATTTATCTAAACTTTTAAATTTTTAGGGAAACTTCTACACATTTAAAATATGAATATGTGTATTTCAAGCACAAACAATCGATTTCTTTGGAATACTTGGAAATCGGATCGGGAATCGATCACCCCTAAACCCAATAGAAGAATGGAACTACCATCCCCGACGGAATCCCCCGTTTTAGAGACTAACACTCTAAGCCGATGAAGAGGAAAGACTGAGAACATAATTATAAAAGGAAAAAAAAATCTACACAGGGTCCCACTTGGTCCGATTATCGAATGGACCAAGTCGGTTTCCAATCTAGGAATAGATAATTTAGGGGATCGGGTCTGTCCAATCCACTTTTCAGTTTTACCGTGTGAGCCGATCATCCCTATTGCAACTAAATTCTTATAGCGCCGAGTAGCTATATCTCGAACCGATCACCCCTCTTTGATCGCCCCACCCTTATATACGCTCAGGAGAAAGCCCATGTAAATAAAAAAATCTACTAAGGTTTGCACGATTTGCATTCGGTGGTTAATCAATTGGGGGGGGGGGGGGGGGGGGGGGGGGGGTAAGAAAATCAAGAGATTAGTTTTCCCTAACTTTCCCGTGAGTCCTACTCAAACAGCGAATTCAACAGTCTAAACCACGAGAAGGCAAGCAAAGGATCGGCTTCGAGATTGTGTTTTCCGAGTGATGGGCCAGCGCGAATTTGGAAAAGGTAGTTCGTCGGTGGATTAAAGGGAAGGGATGCTTAAACATAATCATTGATTAACAGCCCCTTAAGACGCTTTCCACAACTGCTGAGCAGTGAGCGCCACGTGTCCTCCCTGATTTCGATGCCGAAAATTTCAAATCGAAGAGCAGTCCTCCCAACAAGGGCCTTAAAATATTTGCTAGGAGTTGGGGGCCCGCCCTTTGCCCACCTCGTATTTTATGGTTTCGTACTTTCGTTAAGTTTATAAAAAAAATAAAAAATTAAATGGGGTTCGAATTCCTATCCATCATCTATGTAAATAAACAAAAAATGAAGTTATATTTTAATTATTAGTAAAAAAATATTTAAACATAAATTATTATTACTTATCGATAACAAATTTTTTATTAATTAATTATTTAAATGATATAAATAATTATTTTTGAGGAGATATTTTGTGAATTATTTATTTTTCGAGAAATGAAGTGAAGAGGTTCATGTCAAGCACTCTTTTTTTTTTCTTTTCCTCGTGCAATCTCTTTTTGTCATTTTTCTCCTTTTCTTTTCTTTCTTTCTTTTTTTTTTCTTTTTCCAATCTAGTTGTAAGTCCTCATTTTCTCGCCTTTTTTTTTTCCGGTTGAAAGTCGATACTAAAAGAGTCGAGCGCGGCCGTGGCGTTTAGGCACTCGGCGTTGCAAGATCGCCCTTAGGAATTTTATTTTGTGAAAATCATGGGAACATTTGCAGCCAAAAAAAAAAGTTTACTTACATGTATGTGACGTGTGATTCATGTTCTTTTATACTCGACGAGATTATCGTGTATTTCTTCCACCTATTTATTTTGTA
Organism: Rhodomyrtus psidioides; assembly: GCA_021437785.1. Taxonomy (NCBI): domain Eukaryota; kingdom Viridiplantae; phylum Streptophyta; class Magnoliopsida; order Myrtales; family Myrtaceae; genus Rhodomyrtus; species Rhodomyrtus psidioides. Next base: position 2,285,946 of record JAILYB010000039.1, read on the forward strand.
CGAGAAGAAAACAGTGCACGAAAAGTCACAATTGTAAAAAATCAGGGCAACGAAATTAAATGTTGCATGAAGTTGAGACGCAAGGTTGTTGGGGGAGCTGCACGTGGCTGACCACCCTGGCCTAAAATGCGCCATTGAAGTTGGACTCGACTCATCGTGCAATGGTCCTTCCTTGTACCTTAGCCTATTTCTCAAATCGAACTCATTAAATGCGGACAACTTAGTACTCTCTCGACCGATAGTCAACCTACAAAAGAACACAAAAGACGTTACTTAATTAAGATATATATTTTTTTTTCTGAGTTTTTGAAATGGTCTTTTTCTCCATTTAAAGAAAAAAGAAAAAACCCTTCTTATTCAAGCAAGCTCTGCCACGTCACAATAGAAATACCGGCACTTAATCCGCTCCTCCTTGCGATCATGGATCAAATCGCAGAGTTGATCCTCAATGCGGCCGATGTCACTCCGCCAAGCACGTGGGCCTCGTGGAAGTCCCGCTGTATTTTGGTCACGCGGGGTACGCAGAAAATTAACCCAAAAAAAAAAAAAATCCACGTGACAAGTATTGCTAATTAAGAAGAGGATGGTCAAATTGGAGAAGTTTGATGCAGGTCGATTAAGAAAATGATGTCGTTACGTGGCAATTTTAATGACGGTCGAGCTGTCACACGTGGTGTAGTCCATGCCCATTCACTAATGTGCAATAATCCGTGACACGAGGAGTATATTCTATTCAATGTTCGTATACTTCCATTGCTCCCCACCCCCCAAAAGAAAAAAATTAAAAAAATAATAATAACTAGAAAGTGGTTGTGGGCGACATTCACATGGCTGAACAACTGCGGATCATTAAGGAACGGGTCCTACCCGCTTAGCTGTCGGGTGTTCCTCTCCCGCTCTCGGTTAATAAGGAGTCATGGATGCTGCTGTAACAATGTCAGATGGGGAATATCTTACGCTAACGCGCATATTTATGAAGTAATACAAAGCCGTAATAAAAATTGAACCGTGGAAAAACCCAATCGGGATTTTTAGATTGCGCTTGGTGGTCAAGATATAAGTTAAGATATGATAAATCCTATATTTGACAGATATCCATGATAGGATAAAGAGAGGATATATGGGGATATACCCAAGATAAAAATAAAAAAAAATCCAAGGGGAGGGAATGAGGTAGATCATGATAAAATTTCTCAAGAGAGCACACACGAAAAGAATAAGATTTTTTCCACAATCACCGGCTCTCCTCCACGTTGGGTCCCCTCTCCACCGCGCCGAGTTGCCTCTCTATGGGAGGGTTGCCTCTACGACGGCGGCAATAGTCAAGTATGGCCGTCTCTTCGGCGACGCCAGGCTGGGTCGTCAACCGCAAAGTTGGGTATTTCAACGACCTTGTTCTTTAATCGTTTTTTTTTTACGTGACATGAGATCGTGTATCTCATTCTTTAACTGTTTGAACCTTTTCAAAGTCGAAAGGGGTCTCGACATGTAATGAAGAAATCGAGGTTGATCATCGACTTTCAAAAGGGGTCGTCTTGACATTCGAAATGGCTCTCTTGAACGACTTGCGTGAGTGCTTCTTCAACTTGCGAAAAGAGATCGAATTATTAGATTGTTCAGCACATGATTACTCACCCAACAACACAACGAGTAAGACCAATATGTCATTCTCAAAGGATTTGACTTCAAATCAAGACCCGGAATTCCTCAAGGTCTGCTCCATGGATATTGTGCCCGAATTCAAATGACATATACCTCTACTGAATAATAACCCACTCATCCATGAATAATTTATAAACCATCCTGATATTTTAGCAAAATATAGTCAATTTTAGCCACGCTTTTCTTCTGTTTATCTTATTTTAAATTCGTAATTTCCCAAATAATAAATAGAATATGAAAATCCTATATTATTTAGTCCTATCATGACTAGAAATCCAGACGACCAAGCGAAGCCTATGAACATTCGAGACCAATTTACGCTTTAATAGAATGGTGATAAGAATTTTTCATTGTGATATGGGTACATTTGTTAGGGATATATTTAGGAGATTTTTTATAGTTCTCTTGATTGGTCCTGATTGATTGTAATTGATATTTCGCTCCTTTTGAGGCTTAAGTATATTACAAGTGCCAAAACTCGCGTACGACGCTCACTTTAGTGCCATAACTTTCAAAACAAACATTTAAGTGCCGATTTTTTGAAAAGCGATCACTTCATTGCCAAAAATTTCAAAATGATCAGTTAAGTGCCAAGTTTTTTGAGGAATGCTCACTTCAGTGTCAAGTCCGGCAAGCCACGTCAGTTTAAATATTAATAAAAAAAAGACTATGTTGGATTTTCGACGAGCCATGCCAGCTCAAATCGGAGTTGGCACTGAAGTGCGTTTTAAAAAAAATTGACACTTAAATGATCGTTTTGAAAGTTTTGACATTAAAATGAGCGTTATATACAAATTTTAACACTTGTGATGTACTTTAACCGTACTTTTGATGTCATATGGCCAAACCTACCAAAGCCATCGATTCAGACATGGGTTTCAATGGACGACTTTGGGCCTGTTTGGTTCAGCATTTGGCCAAGGGACTTTGAGGAAATGCAAATACCTTTAGGCTAAAGATCTTTTCCAAAATGCAAGTAGTGTTTGGCAAAATATTTTTTAGAAATGCATTTGAAAGCAACTTTGGCTTAAATGCCGTTTGGTGAAAAATATACTTTGTAAAATATTTTTACTTTTTTATAATAAAAAAAAAAGTGGCGGCGGCGGCGGCGGCGACCAGTGACCTTCGACGACGGTGGCGAAGGCGGCGGCGGCCGACGTCCGGTGACCGTCGTCCGGCGATCGACGGCGGCTGGCGAATGGCGGCCGGCGACCGGCGTTCGGCGACCGGCTTCTCACGACCGGTGTCCGACGATTGGCGTGCGGCGATCGGCGGCTGCGACGGCCGGCGTCCAACGATCGACGTCCGGCACCAACGTTCGGCGGCCGGCGTCCGGCTGCGGCGGCATCCGGCGACTTGCGGTGGCGGCGGCGTCTGGCGATCGGCGGTGGCGGTTGCGTCCGGCGTTCGGTGGCGGCGGTGTCCGGCGGCGGTGGCGTTCGGCGATCGACGGCGTCCGGCGACTGACGGCGGCGGCGTCCGGCGACCGTCGTCCGGCGATCGACGGCGGCGTCCGGCGACCGGCGGCGGCGTCCGGCGACCGGCGGCGGCGTTCGGCGACCGGCGGCGTCCGGCGTCCGGCTTCCGGCGGCGTCCGGCGACCGGCGGCGGCGTCCGGCGACCGGCGGCGGCATCCGGCAATCGGCGACCGGCGGCGGCGGTTGCGTCCACCGGCCGACGTCCGACGACCAGTGTTCACCGTCCGGCGGCGGGCGGCGTCCGACGATTGGCGTCCGGCGACCGGTGGAGGCGACGGCCGGCGTCCGGCTATCGTCGTCCGGCACCGGAGTCCGGCGGCGGCGTCCGGCGACCGGTGGCGAGGCCGGCCACCGACGATGGGAGGCGGTGACGGTGATCGGCGATGAACGGTGGCGGTTGGAGGCGGCAAGTGAATGTGATAAAATTTAAAAAAAAATTAGTTGCATTTGAGATGCAACTTCCCAAAGTACCTCCAGAGGTACTTTGGCCTAAAGGCCTTTAGAGGGCATTTGAGATGCAATTGCATCTGTCCAAAGTGAGCCAAAAAATGAACCAAACAGCATTTGCATTTGGCCAAGGGACTTTAGAGCCCCAATGCTCATCTCAAATGCTGAACCAAACAGGCCCTTTGTGTTCACCAAGGACATGGGACCCGTTCGCATCAATATTTAGTCCAATCCAATCCACCGTCTCCATCTTTATTGTGCATTTTTCCTTTTGCTTTACCAGTGACAAAGGCCAGAAGACGTGACCGGTTTTGAAGACTTCTCTAAATAGTTATAAAAGGGCCTCGCATTCGCTAAAAAAATATTTGCTCTAGCCGGAGCTGAACATAGGCCTGGCTTGGTTGTCAGAGGAGCTCCTGTCCTGATGTTCGAACTATCAAAATGAAAAGCGTGACTTTACTAAACATGCAAGAAAAGGCCTAACTATTCTATTAGTAAAGCGCTAACGCCCCAATTGAGGTCTTGACTTTAGGTCTCTTCCAATAACCAACTCTGGAGGGATCAGCCTACAGTTAATTATTGTGCGCTACCTAAAGATTCGAGATTTGGTGAACCCATTACTGCAGTCCACTCCCGCTAGAGTCGAGAAATATTTAATTGGGCATTACCTATGACTGAATATCCGAGGTTGGTGAACCTGAATCGCAGCCTTGCCACAGTCGAGAAATCTGCTCATAGTACATTTGATGCTGTTGGATCACACAGCACGAGTCATTTAGTGATTCACTCCTGTTGTGAATCGAACTTGTGATACCGTGGAAGGCAAGTTCGCTCTTTTTTAGTGCTTATACGTAGACTGTTTGTGTCTTCTTTCTGCGGCAAAATGACACAAATAGTCCATAAACTTTGGCAGAATGTGCAATCTGGTCCCTAAACTTTTAATTTGTTCAATTTAGTCCATAAACTTTGGCAGAATGTGTAATTTGATGCCTAAACTTTTGACTTGTTCAATTTAGTCCATGAACTTTTAGTAAATGTTAAATCTAGTCCCTGAATTATAGGAAAATGTTCAATATAGTCCTTTTGTTAATTTAAGATCAGGGATAACGTTGAACATTTTCATATAGTCCAGGGACTAGATTGAACATTTACTAAAAGTTCAGGGACTGAATTGAACAAGTAAAAAATTTAGGGATCAAATTGCACATTCTGCCAAAGTTCATGGACTAAATTGAACAAATTAAAAGTTTAGGGACCAGATTGGATATTCTGCCAAAATTCAGGGACCATTTATGTAATTATCCCTCTTTCTGCATATGCCTATGCCGATTTAGGTTAGTTCAAACTAACATCCCCTCCAAGCATCATCTTTCTCCTATTATTATGTATCTCATGATGTCATATAAGCTGCTTTTGGTCCAACTTTTGGAGAAATGCAAAGGTCTTTAACCTAAAGGACTTAGGGGAAATGCAAATATTGTTTGATAAACTATAATTGAAAAGTGATTTGGAAAGCAACTTTAAGAGAAATAATGATTGGTAAACATATATTAAAAAGTCATTTGGAATGACCCATTTGAGCTTTTTAATGCGACTGAAGAAGAGAGGATGATGAGAAGATGGGGGGCAACCTGCGCAAGACTTGGCAATAACATGAGCTCATCATTGACATTTTCCACAACTTGTACCATTTCTACGGATGCGAGGAAAAAAGACTTCCGGCGATCATCCTCGCACGCCTAGCAAAGCAAATGGAACCAATACAGTGTTGATGAAGTTGGAGCTTGTAATGGAACAGAAGATGGAGAGGAAAGACGGTGTCTGAGTGCATAGAGGAGGGTGGCGGTACAGAGAAGCTGCGAAAGCACGAACTAATTTAGCCACCATCAGTCGTTTAATGTTCTTGTTCTGTTTGAACTTCTGTTGGAGTCTGAATCTGCGTCACCTGCGGATATTCAAACATAAAATTGGCCCGATCAATTTATTCATCGGCGATGATGGCCCCGGAACTTGCTGGGGAAAACGTCGATTTTTCCTGGACAAAAAGATCACTCTGTTTCAGAGCGGATCGAGGTTCGGTATCTTCTAAAGAGAACTTTTTGACTTGACTGCGACGTATCGTGGTAGTTTTTTGCGCCATGGCTGACCAGTGGTATGCCACACTCTTTAAGATGAACCTTTGGCAAATTTCATGCAAAGGGTTGTTCCTGAAAAACTGCTTATATCATTCTTGAAGCTCATAGGATCAGTCAATTCTGCCATAATGTCTCTTTCTTGGATTCTACCTCTCTGTTTCTCTAGGAAAAAACACCAAAAGACAAGAAGAAACCTTCTTCCATGTAAGTCCTGCTCCTACGAGAGCCAGCGACCAAAGTTCATCTCGGCTCTACGAAACTGCCAAGCAGATAAACGAAACCGAACAATAAGCTCAGGCTGATCAGGACACCGTACACGAGCCACCGACCAATGATCACGCTGGCTCTTCCCTCTGACGGCTCTGAGCTTCCTGCTTGAGGTTCCGCCTTCTCTGCAGAGTAATCACTGGCTTTCATCTCCAGCGCTGTCGCACTGGAGCTATCTAGTTTTTGCCGCCTCAGTCTGATTCTGCGATTCGCGTTGCCCTGGAAAGTAGGGATCGGGGACGTGAGATCTTGCACCAGCTTTTGCGAATCTTGAGACGTTAGCACGGCGTCTGGATTGATTGGAACAGTGGGCAGAATGTTGCGAGTCGCAGAAACAGAAGAGTCGTCTAATTTGACAATGTCATCCTTCAGTATATCCGCGTAAAAGTCTTCGCTGCCATCTGAATTCTGAGTGGTATAACAGGGGAAATAGACTTTAGTTAGGACAATATTAGCTGACTACTTGTAGACCAGTTCCACGTGAAATTGACTTAAAAATTCAACACAACAATTCGGAAATATGACTAAAAAGGGGCGTAGATGAGGCAGAAGGCGCTATTGGTCAATAAAGTAAACCAAAGAGTCCATAGCAAACTTCTGTATTGCAGAATATTAACTTCTTGAAACGAAAATGCACCTTCTGATGGGAGGAATTGGAGCCGGAATCAATTTGCCGAGCAGAGTGTGAAATGTGACCGCCGGGGCACTTCCTCGCGTAACCTTCAGCCAATTTGTCTCCTTCGGAGACATCCGTCCAGTCAACATCAGACGTTTGCGCGAGATCGGAAGATCCTAAATCAGAGGCACTGTTCATATGGAACTTACTGCTTCTTCGCAGGCGGCAGATAACTAGAGAATCCTGCTGATTTTGAACATTTTAGTCGTTTTTTAAGGTACTGGAATCTTTTTAAGTAGAAGACAATCACTTCACCCCTACAAAATGTACACACATTTCGATTTCGGTAACATCGCAGACACTCAAAGAGGCCAGGTCGATGCATTGGATGAAGGCTCAAAATAAAATGCTCTTGCCTGGGACTTTGCATTCATCGAGTACTCGTGCATGAGCCACTCCATCCTTTTCCCTTTCGGTGCCCGGCCCAGGTGGAAGACGAGGGTCCTCTTTGTACCGATCACGACGGAGCAGGATTTTACATTGCGCTCTTTCCCTGTGGCTTTCCAGTAGCCATGTTCGGTCGCTCTCTTACTCTGGGACCCCTTAGGATACTTCCTGCCGCGAACAGAGAAGAAGAACCACTCGCTTTCCGAGGGGATGATCGATTTGGCTGATCGTAAAGCAACCAACTTTCAATGAAGCAAGCCTAATATAAGGGGGAAAAGGGTACAAGTTTGCCCAACAGAGCAGTGCAACCATTAACTCAGTTAAGTAAATTGCGTGCGATACGTGCATCCAACGTTAGAAATCAACCGAGGGCCTATATCATCTTTAATCCGATACTTATTCAACGGAATTCATAGATACCGTCCGAAGAGTTTCCAGTTCAAAACAGTTACCAGACGGCCATCTTTCAACGCAGGAACCAGTCATGTTGTCAAGATGCAGAATGCAAACCGCATCCTCTGCCCATCGAATTCTAAGTTCAGTAGGCAAAACCCTCTTTCTCCAAAAAGCTTACACATAGGACGAGGCTTACGTTGGATGCAACTTCTTCCAAAAACAGAACCATGTCCATCTACCAAGAACACGAATCACATGCCTCCCAAACTCTTTTCCCCTAACACGAAGTACAAAACACGCACAGGCGACAAGAATACCAAAATAGGACACGGATAGAGGGAGGGAAAGACCAACCGGGCAAGTCCCAGGGCTCGTGGGCACAGATATCGACCTCGGGAATGAGTTGTTCGACGCTCTTGTCGAGGCCCTCGAGCTTCTTCGTCAAGTAGAAAGAGATGAGTTCAGCGTCGGACGGCGAGAACTTGAACCCTGGGTACTTCGACGCCGCATCGGCCATCGATATGATCCGCCCCTCCGTTCCGTTGTTGCATGCGCCTTCCATCTCCTCCCACATTAAGCTCGAACTGGGGTCGGTTGATTTCACGTGGTTAATTGTCGAGAAAGAACAGAACAAAAACACAACAGAGAGGTTTCATTTGCAGTTCACCGTCTTCATCAGAGAGGAGCTCTTTGGGACGCGAAAGGCGTTTTTTCTTTTTCTTTTTTTTTTGGCCAGCTTGGCGGAGTTGAAGCGGCGGGCGGCGGAACGCGATATGGCCATCCCACGTGCGACTCCTTACGCACGCGAGAGCTCCGCCCTTTGGAGGGTTCCACCGCAATCCACTTCCGGCCGTCTTCTTTCTTCCGACATTGGAAACCGAGCTCCAGCGACCATGGTAAATTTGATCTACGAACAATCGTGTCCATCTCGCTTGGATTGTGCGAAATCTTTTAAGTCCGGAAAAGTGCAAAAAAATTCCTAAATCTTTTGTATTTATATGTTACCGAAAGATTCGGTCATAAAATGTTTTTTTTTGGCCAATCCATTTGTAAATTTTTTTCGACAAAAAAATCCTAAACTTTTTACATTTATATCAATTCAGTCTATTCAATCAATTTAATCGACAATACGAACTTTTTCAAACATTATTTAGTATTTTTTTTCAATTTGTTATGATTTTTTTTTCTTTTCTTTAGTTTATTCTTTCCAACTCTTAGGGCCGGCAAGGGTCGGGACACCCTCATCGGCAATGGGCAAGGGCATCATGATCCTCGCCGGGCCTAGGCAATGGCCTCTCTCCCCTAAATCGGACAGGGCAAGCTCAGGCAGGGTCGTTGCAACCCTCGCTAGATTTGGACGAGGGGCTGCGTGCCCTCGCCTAGTGCTGAGGGCCGTTGGAAAAAAAAACTAAAGAAAAGAAAAAAGATCATAAAAAAATTCCAGATATTAGTGCGCATCAGCACTGTGAGTGCCATGTCAGTACCAATCGACCAAAATTGGCTAAATTGACACAAATTCAAAATTTTTAGGACTGGATTAGCAAAAAAAAAACAAGTTGAGGATTAAATTGACACAATTGAGCTAGGTTTAAGACTGTTTTGATAATTCTCCCAACTAAATTGTTACTCAGGCAACATGTTTATAACTTTTGGGGGACTAATTCAATGAGTCTAATTCATCTTGCGTCAACACATTTCCCAGTTGGGGGAGACTCTTTCATTTTGCGCCGAGTTTGAACTGCAATGTCCGTTCATCGGGTTGAACATTAAGAGCAGAGCATAAACACAGCTAAAGGAAGCAAAACACGAACGATCGGCCGCCAGCTGGTGGCGGCTCCGTCATCGGCAAGATGCAAAAGGGCCACAAAGGAGGAGGAGGACATACTACGAATTATAGATCGGAGCTAAATCAAGTACGAGAAGCAGTTGTTCATCAGATAAGAAAGGGTACAGAGAGTTTTCGCGGGAGTGGGGCGAAATAAGAAGAGGGATGGTTTTTGCTTTCCGGGTAATTTACAAGAAGATTGCAGCATGAAGTATGGCTTCAAAAGTACTCCTCGGTCCTCCCCTTGAAGCCGATTTGACCGAACGTGAGGCACAAGAACAGACCCAGGTGCCACGTGACCAGCCACAACCTGTTCATCCATCAGATGAGTTTCAACTGTCAAATGTTCCGAGCCTGTTGGGATTTTAACCGATCAATCGAACAGCCGAAGCTTCCGCATTCATATGCGACGAATCGGCTGTGTGCAGAGTCGTGAACTCACCAGAATGGGGAAGTGAGCGGGGGACCCGTGGGGAAGTGCGCGAGCTCGGCCCCGATGCTTTCGAAAAAGAGCCCCGTCAGACTTTTGCCGTTGATCGCCGGGATGCTGGACGGCGCGAGCCACCCGATCAGCCCGAACCCGATCACGCTGTAGTCGGTGCGCAGCCAGTCTCTCTCGAAGCTTTCACAAAAACATTCATACCCAACGTGGAAATCAACCAAACCAGATCACATCGACACGACACACGGGCAACAGATCCAGAGACGCCGAGTAGACATTGAAGCACTTACCACGTGAACCTTCCTCCCGAGGAGCGAACCAGCTTCAACGGGTTCCTCGCTCTCACCGGGGATCTCACAAAGTCTGCGACAACCAATGATTCCGGATCAGACGAACGATCGGGGAGAAAAAAATGAGCAAGGAATGCTAAGAAGCGAGGCGCATTTCGGGATTATCAATTTATCAGGCGTACCTGAGACAAGGGAGGCCTTCCTCGGCGACAAGGACGAGGAGCCAAGGCCGATAATGCTTGATGTGGCCATGCTTGCTGCCATTTTCGGTCTTCTGGTTTGGGATGAGAGACTCGAGAGTGGGTGGTGGATACGGGGGATTAAGGTTTTGTTAAGGAACGAGATACAGATTTTGTGGAATGTGGATTTCATGGATAGCGTCGTTGCTCAATCAGAACGTGCCACGTCGGACTTGCATGGATAACGGTGGGGACGTCAAAAGATATTTACAGAGAGAGAGAGAGAGAGAGAGAGAGAGAGAGAGAGAGAGCTGGCATGGGCCGTATGGCTCGTAAATGGGCCATTTCGAAAGAGCCCAAGCAGTCTTTCTAAGCCCAAACGTGCATATAGACCAAAATAGCCCACATGCATTAACTAAAGAAGGAAGCTGCTACTCTCACGCTCGATCATTAGTTTCGATCCCATAATTTTTCAATTAATAAGTATTTTATGCAAAATATGCAATGATGATGTATGGATCTACGGTCAGAAATAACTGATAGTACCGTCAGACTAGCGTTGAAGCATTTCCCAATAAAGAAATACACAACATAATAACACTATCAATTTGTTGATTTATCTCAATTACATTGATTACCCAATACCAAAAGTCCTCCACTGTCTTTTTATTAGTGATAAAACGTTTGACCATAAAGTCCAAAGCTATCAGTACCAATTCCCAGATTGAGCAGTCCTCAAACCTTAATTCATAGCTCCGAGTTGCCACATGAAATTGATTGGGCAATCAATACCGGGGTCTGGTTCTCAGGCCGGACCGCCACTCTAATTTTATAATTTCTAAGCTCGAGTCGAGCACCGCATTGCTTCCCCAGTCGTTCACATCTGCAATTAGTCTTGTCTGCCACAGCAATCTTCGTTTCTAACTCTTATTGAGGCTCCCTTTTCCCTTGCCTCTTATGAGACTCGATCAGAACCTCCACACTAACTTTTCTTCTTTGATCCTATCAGTGCCATTACATCTTGATGTAATCAGATACATTACAGGTAACAAGCCACGAACCAACACAGGTTTTCAGACTTTTGAGCACTGCCATTATCTGCACTATTATTCTCCAATGTCAAAAAGCTCTCGATGTGACAACACAAATATAAAGCAACAGGAACGCAGGAAGTACATTTGCAAGCCACATTTAAACGAAAAAAGGTCAGCGAAACAGTGAACGGTACAAAACCAAGTAAAACAGAGTATACTGACTAAACGATGCCCCGGTTCTCTAGCTACATTGGACATATTGAGAGAGGAAGAACGGAGTCAATCGCTAATGGAAGGTTCAGGAGGTGCCCTGGCTTTTGGAACGGAATCACCAACATTTCTTCGTATCCTTGCCATGTCCACAAACAATACACGCCCGTCTAGCAACTAGAAGCAAAAAGAGGGTCATAACTTAAAAGGTCTAGAGTGCGTAAAGTACCGAGAGATGGCATGATTCGCACCTTCCCATTCATGTCAATCAAGGCTTTCCGGGCATCCTCCTCCACGGCAAAGGTCACATATCCATAACCTTTCGATCTATTTTTCACTCTATCCATGATTATTTTAGCTGGAAAGAAACGTGGATCTCATGTTAATAGATAATAATGCTTCTTGAAGCTCCAAAGGGGAAATATTGAATCTTACCTTCTTCAACTTGACCGAACTTTGAAAATGCTTCTTCTAGCCTGTCTTGAGTGGTGGCAAAAGCTATACCTGATCAAGAGCAATATTTTATGATAAATTTTACGCTGTCATATGATCAATATAAGAAAAGGCAGTGTGTGTTTGCAAAAACTGAAAACTGCATTTCATAATGAGATCAACACCGATAAAAATTTCCCCTAGAAGCAACTCTGATGATACTAAAGCTGAAGATTCAGACCTTTACCACCAATCATTAGTTCAGGAAATGATCATCACAATCTTACTTGAAAAACACTTCCTTGGTTCCTCCATAAAGAGTTATGCCTTTCTCCGAAAACAAATATTAAATCTGGGATTTGCTTGGCTTCACAGCGGACAAATTTTTGTTTCTACGGTATTACAAAGGTTTGATAGTAGCTGATATTGTGCTAGTACCAGGACTGGCATCCCTAGCCGTGTTAAACAGAATGAATGGCTGTATTCATCGGTGAAATGATAATATGGAGTCCAAAAAGTTGGATCCAATACACAACGAGCCACTTAACCCTCAATTGAGTGTGCTATGTTTAGTCACCACGTGATTTCCTTGAAACACAAAATAGTAGCTAAATGGCTTCCCAGTTCTCAGGAGGTTGAAAGAGGTTGGGGACAAAAGCTCGAACTTCGGTCCTCACAAGCTCAATCATATCTAATCCAGTATCCAAGAACATGAAGCCTTCAAAGGCAATCCACCATCCAACTAATGATAGACGGCAATGAACTAGAAGAGAAGCCGCATTCTGAAACACCGTCACTGCGGAACTACCAGTCATCTCACTTTCCAAGGCAAGTGACCATCCCAGGAATCATCTATCCTGCTGGAGCAAGTACGCCCACTCTAGTGGAATCTCGACACAGACAGAGATTACATAAAGCCACCCATTCATTCCTTCTTTTAAATCCTTATGGAGTTGCGGATCAATCAGTAGTTTAACGTCACTTTCTGTCAACTAACATTATCTAGCTTAGCTCCAGAGTCGCTCTAGTCTTTAGCAGAGGCCGATCCACCATGAATGTCCGCAAACCAGTAACAGAAAGAACAAATTCCAGCTTCTAAGGCCATAAACTGGTGAAAGAAACGACTAAATTTCGGGGGGGAAAAAAAACAAAAAATGGACTTTCAATCAAAACAAGGAGCCCAAAATGGAGCAAAATCACAACAGGGTAAAAAATTCCCAAATGCTAGAGCCCTATAAAGAGAAAAAAAAGAATCCCAATTGCTAGAGTCCGTCCAAGAAATCTTTGAAGGCACGATAAACCGAAAAACATTGTCGGAGGTCAGCCCGACTCCGACAAAAGCGCCCTGATTGCCATCAGGTTACTCGGGGTTGTGCCTTGTCGGAAGGCTCGTATGCGTACAGCCAAGCACACACAAAGCAAAGTGTACCAAGAGAAGGAAAAAGCAGAAAAGAAAAAAGGGGGTGGTTTTGATTCGGTACCTTTGACGAAGAGCGTGGAAGCGAGTCCTCGATGGAAGATTAGACGAGCTGGGGAAACGACAGGATCAGGCGATGATATGAGCTTGACGAACCCATTCGAAATTCTTCTAGTAGCCGCCATGGAAGGGGGGAGAGAGAGAGAGTGGTAGCTGAGCTCCTTTGATTGAGGCAACCACTCTTGATTACCTGAAGTGAAGAAGTGGCAGAGAAAACTGGAGGACGACGTCATTTCGGGTTCATTTGATTCTTGAGCAAATACTTGTCTTATTCTTTTTTTTTTTCTGCAAGATTTAATTTAACTATAAATAAATCACCTAATAAAAATTGGGAAATTAAAAAAAAAAGACTCCAATTATTATTTTCTCAAAGCTGTGTTTTTTTTTTTTATATAGTTTCCTCGTAAGATTAGGCACCTAACCTTACAATTCGGACTGCCCTTTTTTGGACGGACGGCCCAGATCTCATATTTTTAGGGAATAATTTTTTAAATTATATATATATATATATATTTTTGCTAGTAATAATCTGGGTCATCCATTCATAACACGGACTGTCCGGATCGCAAAATTAGGATCTAAACTTCTAAGGAAATGCTAGATGATCCCTTTCCCTCATTTCCCACTTCACCCGTACATCCCTGTCCATCTCCTCCCGTCCATCCCGCGCACTCCCCACCGTTCGCATCCTCTCCGTCCACGTGTCCACCCCACTCCTCCGCTCGGAATGGCTGGTAACTGGTATGAATTTGAAGTTTCCTAGTTCCCCTACCTCCTGTTGAACCGCTCCGGTGAGAGTAGGGCCTCGGGATCGCCGCAACTTAGTCGGCTCGACAAGAACCCCCTCAACCTCGCGTACATGGGGCTCGCGATCGACTTGCTCCGCCGCGATGATCCTCCACCTCCGCTGGCACCGCTCGAGAACCTCATGCTCGACTCTGAATGCGGGAAGAAGCCTCCTCCTCCTCCGCTTGTAGAACCACGACTTCATCCCCCTATAGTATTGGAACAAGAAGACCCTGGGCTTGGGCAAGGAACCGAACAACGACATTCTCTTGCTCCAGAACCCTCTGGCGCCTCCCCGTCGGTAACTCCATGGCGAGGCCGTCACGGGCTCCAGAACTAGCCTCTCCGACGCCAAGCTCCTCACGAAGCCAAACGAGTACGATCGCTTTAGCAGGAAGTCCCTCGCATTGCTCATCCAATCCTCCGATAACAGGTTCATCCTTCGAGGCGATTGCTCTTCGACAGTCTCCGTGACCGTCGTCCCGTGCCCATGGTTACTGTGGTGGCTGATCGGGTTGCTGAGGATGGCTTCCGATGCGGCGAGCGATTTCTCAGGGATGATGTCATGGACGAGGCTCTGCAGTATCCTCACCTCCATCAGAGGCACGAACGGCTATTCAGGCAGGAGGATTATCCCGGTGCGGCAAAGGGAGCAGTTGGCGTTTAATATGGGTGTCAATGGTTAGGTTCAGTTCAGTTATTTGAATAACCGAACCGAACTGAACTGAACCAATAGGGAATACGTCCGAACTAAATCATAATCCGTCTGAACTGAAAAAATTCAGTTCGGTTCGATTCGATTTTCAATTTTTTTTTATCTGATGCTTCACCGCCTATTGCTATTGAAATCTAAGTAAGTTGTTAATTATTAAAATGTTTTGTTAAGAATTTCAGAGCAACCAAACTCATTGATGATAAAATAGGATATAAATTGTAACCTTCCATGAAGTCGGTATTAACATGATATGATAAATTGTCCGTCGTTAAAATTATGAATGAATAGCACAGAAATGGCCAACTCAGGCATAGTAGAGTGAAATTATTGGCACGGAAAAGCAATACATTAGGCAGAAAAAATACATTAATAGGACTGAAGAACGAAAGCGAAAGCGAAGTGTGCAGAAGCAAATGGAAAGCCACTAAAACTATGCAAATTTAGAAAATTCTTCTGTAGAGAAACGGGAAGGCTTTTTCGTTTTAGAATTATCCGGTATCATGGATTTATATAGAAACTCTTGACCTGTGTCCAACAAAAAGCAAAGGAGATGTTTTGCAATTTGGTGAACCGTGAAGCAAACGCGGTGTGAAATGTTTTCGAGCCGAGCCAAAGAGCATAATACTTTAATGAGGCTAACCACAAGAGCATAATACTTTAAGGGAGCAGTTGGCGTTTAATAAACGCCGTTTATCCATGGTTTCAATATCCGGCTTGGCGCCGGCGGCCTGGAGGCCGGCCCTCGCTTGGGTTGGACGGCCACCGGCGGGACGAGGTGGAAGAGAAAACAGGGCAAACATGAAAGAAAGAAAGGAAAAAATAAATAAAAAGGCAAAAAAACAAAAAACAAAAACGCCCCTAATCGAACTCTTTATTGGAATATATAAATATTAAACCACGCATTCTTCTAACAGTTTAAGCATTTAAAAGGTCCGCAGAACTTCTGGTGTCATAAACAACTGATGTTGGTCAAAATATTGTAAAATCAATTTGAATAGCAGAAAATGTGACAATGCATAAAAGAAATTTTCACGGAAATTCAAGAAAATAATAGTCCGTTTGTCATTATTTATAAAGTAATATCGAATTGAAAAAGAAATTGCTTTTTTAAGTATCTGAATATACTCGAGAATTCCTTGTAAATGGCAAGGCAACTCACGATTAATGAATGGTGTGGTTCCGTTGAGTTTTATTTCAGGTGCATCAAAGCATCCTCTAAAACAACTTGCGTTTTTTCCACCTCTCTTTTGACTTTGACACTTTTTATTTTAATACTTTGACGATATTATCCCTCGTGTGGCCCGCTACTTCTATTATAATTCCAATTCTACAAAAACAATCCCCTTATTTTATTTGAATATTTTTTTTTTTAATTTTGTTTCTTTTTTTTTCCTTGCGGGTCCCATTTTCCTTCTTCTTTCCCAACTTTGCTATTGCAAGATCATTGACGTCCCTGTTTTCTCTTGCGGTCCTTTATCTTCTTTCCATGCCTTCCTACTCCTCAAGTGCAGGGCACTAGAATGCGAATATCAATGATGCCAATCTCATCATCCTCGTATTCCCTATTCCCTTATTTTTCAAGTACGCAAATGCGAAGAGGAGGGGAAGTGATTCGTCGTCCATCACCCATGCTCCCATTGATCGGCTCCAAGCTCAATTACATGCTCATAATCTATTTTCGCTCGGCTAATCTTCCCGGCATACTCTCTATTTCTCTGTGTTAGATCATTTCTTGCTCATTTTTATGTTGTTGTAATTGATAAGTTATCGTGATCTTGAATGATCCCTAAACTACGTACTTCCCTCGTGTTCGCTTGAGTTGTTTGAATCTCAACGATGTCTTTTATACAGGTTTCCATGTCTACGACACCCCCAAACAATCTTGGGTCCCATGATCCGATTTTGCAAGATTGGTGTTGATCAAGATCTACGGATCTTGATCAAGATCTACGGATTGTCTTGGCGAAACAACTGATGCCGCAGCGGGAGCAAAGAAAGAGGAGGGAGACCACAATAATCCTCCAAATATTGAGCTGTGAAACACTCTTCTTCTGACAGGTTTAAACCGAAAGGGCTTACCAACCTGTGATAGTAGTTTACGTAGACATTAAGGGAGAGATGAAGGCATCAAGGCGACTGTCCGCCAGGCCATTGCTATGTTTTAGCTTCCATCGTCTAGGGCAAGCAAAGGAGTCTTGCTACCGATATACTCTTCAAGAGAGAGAGAGAGAGAGAGAGATGTGAAAAGCCAAGAAGGAGAAAGCATGGAGAAGGAAAATAAATCAACAATAAGAATAAGAAAAGTGGGACCCATAAGGGAAAAAAATAAATAAAAAAAAAAACAAAAAAAGATTTGACCAAGTAAAATAAGAAGATCACGTTTCTTAAATTATAATTGAAGTGATGGATCACACAAAAATAATATTGTTAAAATATTAAAATAAGGAATGTTAAAGTCAAAAGAGGAGTGGAAAAAGTGCCGCTTTTAAAGAAATATCAAACCCTAACAAGAGGTAGAATAGGAAAAAAAAACGCTAGAAGGAGACAGGAATGCTGGAACAGCCTCTCTCGACTGGCAGGGGCGATTACTTCCCAGGTGAGCCGGTTCCCACTGGATGATTAATATTTAATCTCCTCTCTCGCCCCCGTGTACAAAAACCTACTCAGTTGCTGAGATTTCTGAACTCCCAAGCAAGTAAATTCTTTCTCAGACCACGTCCGCTTGCGTCTCTTCTTGCTGCTAGCTTACAGGCATTCCGGTTGGAAACAGGCATCATCTTCATCGAGGCACCAACAAAACCGCAAACGAATTGATCCTCTCTTGATTGCTTGCTTTCTTTACACAGGTTGACTTGAAAGCTTCGCGAATTGTTTCCGTCAATGTACATCTTTCTCACAGCAGTTTTTGCCAATCACGTTCGCAATTAGGCCACATTTAACATGTATGAACGACCAATGCCGAGAATAATATCACATGGTTCACTGGGCCACGTCTACTAAGAATCTACATTGACTTCGGACATCAGACTGAAGGACATGGACATGATTCAACGGGTTAGGGTCTACTTTCATTTTTTTTATTTCTAATTTTTAGAATAGAGCCACGAACTCAGCAGAAGATATTCCCAGATGATTAACGAAGACCATAACAAAAGTTAAAAGTTATATACCTTACTAAAAGGTGATCAGACATTGGAGCAAAATGCTATACAAATGGAATCATACACACGGATCTGACTGTTCAAGATGAGAAAGGAAAATGCACAACCACCAAAACCCCAGCAAAGAAGAAAAATTAAGGTCCCCCACCATCTTGGTGCTCATGAATTGTGTGCGTTTAGCAACGCCCGATATACCATGTCGATGAACTGATTGTCCTGCAAGAGCAACAAGGTTATTTGCAGGGTAGGCGGATTCTTATAAGTCATCAACAGAAATAGTTACAATGTCTTTGATAGAAAGCTAGAGCAGCTAGCACCAACAGATCTTATTTGATTCAAGCTCCAGAAAAATCTAGTTCTGGCTCACAATGTGCAGAGCAGAAATCATGTAGTTACTACAGCCGGATCACAAAACAATTCACGGAAAATTTTGATTCAGACTCAGTATATTTTTATCAGGAATGGGCTTTTTTAGGAACCAAGTTATGACCAGGAGAACCCTAAGAAGAACCATAAGACACCTTTATACAACAAAGCAACCTGTCCCCCTGTCCCAAAGAAATTTAGGAATGAAAGGAGAATCTCTGATTGTGAATCCAAAGTTCGTTCTCCGAGTAAAAGCTGGATGAGCTATGATCATGAGGACAGCATTTTCAGTTAGGTATCATCCTTAAACAAGTTGGAACATCAGTCACTTTACTTTCTCGAATCATTTAACTGGTACAACTTCCTCAAAAAGACGACAAAAAGCACTACAGGAAAACTAACCTGAACAAGCACTGATAGTGCATCTCTGACTTTATCTCTGTTCATGACAGGTGCATAGTTGGCAGCGGGAACAGGTGCAGGCGTAAGAGATGGAGGGGGCGTTGGTGGCGGAAATGGCTGAAGAATTGGAGCACCATACGGACGTTGTAAATTCACAGGTGGATGAAGTGGAGGAGCAGTAGGCATAGACGAAGAGACGGGCGGCACAATTGCTGCAGAGGAGGACGGCGGAGGGACAAAAAATGAAGGCTTTACTAGATTAGTTGCACGATTTTTGTTGTTACCAGGATCATTAGTATCAAGCAAAGACCCTAGAGGGGTAGGTGCTGCCAAAGGAGGAGATGGTATTTGCAAGGTTGATACAGCCGGTGAGGAAGCTGAGGCAGGACAGGGAGGTGGAGCCATTGCCGAAGAAGATGGAAAAAGTTGTCCGCCACCCGCTATATTTGTGGCACCGCCAATATTTAAAGCTGACTGCATGCCAAAGCAAAACATTAGAGGCCAAAAAAAAAAAGAGCATACAGTACAATTTGGCATAACATGTAGAATATGCCTAAAGAGAAATTGTGCCCTGAGCAAGATATACTGGTGCTGCATAGCAATCCCATCATTCTCAAAGATGAAGGCTAAAATGAACTTCCACCACCATAAATGCCTGCGCAATGGGGGAGTTTTCTGTAGGTTCTAACAATTTCCAATAGAAACTATGCTTCACTTTCCCCATCTTCATTAACACTCGTCATTTTGTTCCATATTTTTAAACAGTACAACCCCAATCATACTGCACCACTATTAAGAAAGATCATCTTGTGAGGATGCCAGTTGAAAGCATCAATTTAAACAGTACATGAAATGATTTTTTTACGTCCTTTGAAATTGTACATCATTAGATGATTTGTGATTCCTGAATGACAAAGGTTTCTGCAGATATGAAGGAAACAGAAAGGGAGAACGGACAGCAGAACATCAGTGCCAAAAACACCTCAAAGGCATCACTTTAAAATAACACAAATGGTCCAGCTGTCAAAGAATTATTCAGAATAGGAAATTAGAACCTTTCCACTCTTCATGACACAAATGCAAGCATTTTACGTAGTAGGAAGCTTGAAATGAGGAATTGTTTCTCTACAAAACATGGAACTTACGCATCAGAACAAACGAAGCAAGAGAAGCTAAATCAAACTTCTCATTCACAATTGGCCTTGAGACCCTACAAAAAGCAGGCCACAACCCATAGGTGACATTTCTAAACATCCAGTGGAGAAGTTTTTTAATATAATACGAAAGTCCTCTGCTTCACTGCTTCATTGTACTAGAGAAACTTCAAAAGCACACCAGTGCAGTAACTCCTCCAGCCATCATAGGACGACTTCACTTTTCCCCATGGAAAAGGAAAAGAAGCTCGTCAAAAAGGACTTCTCTTTCCCCCATGGAAAGAGAAAAGGAAGATTGTCTCATAGCACCGCTAGAATCAACGTTAATCGATATGCCTCCTGCACAAAAATATGTGCATAATGCAGGTGCAGGAGATGTTAAAATGCATGCTATTTTATTCTCCTAAAAAGTATGCAACACGTCACTTGTTCCTACCGACATGCCTTTTCATCCTGCTGATGCACAATCTCCTTTGTCTCATCAAATAAAGATACTCATACAAAATTGACTATCTCTATGAGTACGTACACTGAAGAAGTTCACAAACGCTGGATCATCGTGGACATTGTTTATATTGGGCGCCGTAGAGGATGAGGGCTCCAAAGGACCGTCCATCACTGCCATAGTTGGGACAGCTTCTAGTTCCTCAAACTCACTGCATAAAGCACGCAAAACAGCTGTTCTTCAGCAGCAAAGAACTACAAGATAACTTTGAATGAACACCATTAAAAAAAAAAAAATGGGAAAAAGACTTTTTTGGAAGTCAAACAATGAAGCTCAATGCAAAAGCATTTCATTTCTAGACCAGTGTTGTTTTTCCACTTTTATTTTGAACTACAACTGAAAAATGAGTTGGGAAAAGACATTCCCTGTCAAACATCCAAGGAAGTCAAGAAGTCATTTGGGAGCACTTTAATATCTCACTCACTCACTTTACAGTCGTTTACTGAGCAAACACAAGATTGTCTGTTATTAATTTCCTCACTGAAAAGCACTATTAACGCTTGAAATCTTTGGCACTTGTATGTTGAGTGCCACAACATTGCAAAACTTGATAAAATTTAACATGTTATCTGTCCAATAGAGGGTACATTATAAAAGCCAACTTTTAGGTGAACCTTGCAGCACACTACTTTAGCAGCAAAAAGAAAAAAATTAAAAATTCACAGTCAAGACTGCAATGTTCCTTATCCACAACGGAGGTGAAAACCTTTCAAGCAAATAATTGCAATCACCACAGTTATAGCAAACAGGACTACAAACTCCATCGTTTAAGTGCTTCTCTTTGAAGTTCAAGAAGTGTATGTTGCACTTCAACTGCTGCACATATTGCAGTCCAGGTTCGCATATATCATCGAGGAGAAGAAAACAAGACAAGTTCCAAGAAATCACAGGCCAAAGGCCAAGGTGAAAATAAGCAGCTCTACTGGTAAAAACGGCAGGAAAAACATCTGTTGTGAAATACTGATTCCATTCCTTCATGAACAATTTGCACATCTTGCACTAACAAAAAAACCACTTAGTACCTTTTAGTTGTGGGCACCTTTGACTTTTGAGGAACCTTGGAGTATGCATTAAGTATCCTAAAAATGCAAAAAGCAGAAATTACTCAAAAAAGAATCGAAGCACAAATAAGCACATAACATATATGGAACCTGGACTCCAATTTTCCTAATACCTGCTAAAAAGACTTGCCACCTCCTCACATTCCCGTGCATTGTAAAACCAAATACCATTTACTTCCTGAGCAGCATTCCGGTATAATAAATATGGAACCTGGACTTCAAACTCGAAATCTTCCAAGAGATTCTCTACCAGATTATCTGTGTAAAACATAACTCTCTTAAAATTGCAGACTGATAAATATTTTTTTTTGGGTAAAGTAGACTGATATAAATATTGATCTGTCCAATCACCTATGAATCAAAGGGCTAAGATTCTGATAGTAATGCCGCAAATAATTTGATCAATGACCATCTAATAGACTTTAAAAATTACAACAGCTTACTATACAGCACTTCTCAGTTAGTAAAAAAGATATGGAGAAACAAAGGGTACACCAGAGTTTGTAGTTAAAGTTATCAAACCAAGAAAATTGGGTAAAGTCATCCCAAATCAAATCTCAGTTCCTGAAGTACTCAAAACAATAAAAAAAAAAGGACCCCTTCTCAACTAAACTATTATTCGACCCCAAAAAAAAAAAAAACTCAACTAGTAGAAAGGCACAGGTGCAGTTACTGCGCTTTTCCATCTTCATTAAGGCGAGCACTTGTACCATTTGCAATCTTATTTGGGAAGTATCTCTCTGGGTTCAGACCTGAGTAATCTTGGGAAGATCAAAATATATCAGACTACAGATGGGCACTGATGCTTATCTCAATTGGGCATTGTGTTATATCTGAATTCTTGATTTATGTGGACAGCCAAAAAATGTCTCTAAAGTCACATTGGGTAGAACTTCCCCAGGCTGTGTGGGCCAAAAAGGAAGATGACATACGTGGAAAACTAGATGTAAACAGTTGATTCTTCATATAAAAACAAACCAAACCAAACCTTTACTATCTAATGCCCAACATAACAGCAAAAATATGGATCATAGCAGTCTGAAAAACAAGAGGGATCACTTCGAAAGCTTGACTCTACACTTTGGCGGAACGTTAAATTATCCTACTAGACCTCTGCACGAATTCCGTAGACATAAAACTCTCATTTCCCAAAATTTGTACGGAAAAAGATATGAGTATATAAACCGCAGAGGATGTTCCAACAGAACTATTGTTGACTGAAACCGGCATAAAATTTCCTTCTTATCTGCTGTACAAAAAGATTGACCAGATATGAAGCAGAATTTTTTGAACAACAAATGAGCAATAATAAAGTCCACCAACCAGTGTTCCGGCGATTCATCACAATGAACTGAAACCGAGGCTGAGTGTTCCTGAAACAAAAAATTTAGAAGCGAATGATCAAGCTGCCAAAACCGCCAGTCAGGCATACTCAACACAAAACTCAAACACAAAATCTGAAGTTGAGTCCAGATAACAGTCCACAACGACACCCTCATCTTGGAACATCAATTCCACAATAATTCCGACACAGAACATGAAAAAAAAAACAAAAACAAAAACAAAAAACTCACTAGCCACCACACGACTAATACCCCGGGCATGCCCGTAAATCAGTTCTGCACTTACCTCTTGACGACAAACAGGGACCCTTCCACATCCTTACGACTCTGCAAAACAAGTGGAGGAACATGTTCACTACCGACACGAGATTACAGCTAAAGAAACCCAATATGATCGAAACCCGGTAGCTCCTCAGCATCTTCAACAGCTCAAACGCGCCCACAGGCATAGAAACCGGAACAAAACGACGAAGAGAAAACAGGGAGAGAGTACCCATTGGCTGGAATCGATGTTGAATTCATAGAAGGTGACGTGAGCGGCGGTGATAAGAATCTCCTCCACAAAAGGATCGAGCCGCTGGAGGACGGTGAGGTTGAGGAGCTTCGTGCTGTGGTGATCCAGATTCGGCATCAGCTTCCCGCTCTGCGACATTGGGCTTAGCCTTCTTTTTTCCCCCTTTGTGATCGACTGCTGAAGCTTTGCTGTTGCTATGGAATTCGTTGGATTGAAAACTAAAAACCCTAGATTTTCTGCTTTCTATATTCGTAGAAGCGTCTCAGAGTTGTTTTCTTCTGGAGAGAGAGAGAGAGAGAGTGTGGCAAGATATTGTTATGTCGACGGAAGGAAGAAGGAAAGAGGAGAGGAGGACGGTGTTGGATTTCGGGCGGGTCGGGCTCGTCGAGAGCTGTTGGCTTTCACTTTCGCAAAGACCCGCGGCCCGCTCGTGGTAACGCCTTTTCATTTTTTTTTTTAATCATTTTTTAGGATACGTTTGTTTCTCACAAAATAAGCGATTTGTTCAAAAAAATATTTTCTCAAATAAAGATCCGAAATAAATCTTATTTCAAACAGGGTCTACAGTGCCTTCATTTTCTCAAATAAAGATCTGAAATAAATTTCGTGTCAAATAAAGGCCTGAAGTGGCCATGGCGTTTCAAAAAAGGGCCTCGTCTCAAGGGTATTTTTGTCATTTCACTTTTTTAAAAAAAATCCTTTTTATTTGTCTTTTCCTCTTTCTACTTTTAATTAGGAATTAAAAAAAAATACACACATTGGCCCTCCCGCATGTGTTTGCTCCTTTTTTTCATTTTTTTAATTTCTTTTTTAAATTGTAAAAAATAGAAAAATACAAAATACAAAAAATACAAAAATAAAAAAGGAAAATGAAGAGAATACCATTTAAGCCAGTCCCTTTTTCTGAGACTCTACGGTCACTTGAGACCTTTATTTGAAACAAAGTTCACTTCAAACCTATTTAAGAAAATAAGAGCATTCCGGGCCCTTATTTAAAATTTTCTCTAATATTTGTTATATCCATTGCAACAATTAATCGACAAAACATATTTTTTGTACTTATAAAAATTTATGCCTCAATATTTTTATGAATGATGAAAATATTTTTTATCAAAGTGATACATGAGATTATTTTTAGGAAAATATTTTTCAAATCATAACTTTTTCGCGAAATAAATGGACTCTTGATGATTGAAGCTTGAAAGCCAGGGTAAATGTAATCAATTATCTTGATTTTGATGTTGTCACACAAAAGTTAATTTTCAATATCAATCATAGCGACCATTATCAGAATGTTTGTCTCGCGAAAGGCTATTGTCTGGATTTTGGTAAATGCATAATCTTCTTTTGAAAAAGGTTCGTTCTAAGCCGATTTGAAATCGGGATAGTTCTATCTTTGGAACTTGAAACTAGACTTGACAATTCATGTCATATCATATGGTGTCTAAAGAGGACAAACACAAATATTTTAATTGTTATGCAGTGCTTTCAAATATTATTAAAAATTTAAAATGGAAAACTCAAGGAATTTCCTATACTGATTATCTAGAATTGGGATCACAAGAAGACTTTGCCCCGTTTGGTTCAGCATTTGGTGAAGGGACTTTGAGTAAATCCAAATACCTTTAGGTTAAATGCCTTTTTCAAATTGCAAGTAATATTCGGTAAAGTGTTTTTTAAAAACACATTGGAAAATAATTTTGACGTAAGTGCCGTTTGGTGAAAAATACACTTTGTAAAGTACTTTTGTTTTTTTTTTTAAAGTGGGGGTCGACGGGCGGCGATCAGTGGGTGGCGGAGGTTGTCAGCGGTCGTCGGCGAGCGGCGACGGTGGCAGCGGCGATCGGTGGCGATCGACGGCAGTGATCAACAAGCGACGGCGGCAAGTGGAGGTGACAAAGCTAAAAGAAAAGAATTAGTTGCATTTGAGATGCAACTTCCCAACTGCCTCTAAAGGTACTTTGGGCTAAAAGGCTTTGGAAAGCATTTGAGATGCAATTGCATCTCCCCAAAGTGAGCCAAAAAATAAACCAAACACCATTTACATTTGGCCAAGGTCTTTAGAGCTCCAATGCTGAACCAAACAGGAATCCATCCTCAAATTGATCACTTTTATGCTCATTTTGTTCTGCGGACCTTTTAAATTTGCCAAAAGTATCCCTGCTTTTGATAGTTTATATAGTTTAGGGAAATAAGTTAATAAAAAATGTTTCCGTCGTTAACAAAATTAGTTTGAGATAAATTATTGTTGATATTTTTCTAAATAAAATAAGAACCATCAAAATGAAAAATCTTTTTCAATGATTTATATTCCACGACGAAACGGTAAATATAATACGTCCATTTCGCATGAAGATCATCTCGTGATTCTGGAACATGGAGAAGGAGAACATAGGGATATCTTTGGCCATCTGTTTCAATCAACCATTTAGCAATGTAAAGGATCTCACTCATCTATACTGTCCGATAATCTTCGGATTTCCCTCGACTTCTGTTTTCTTTGATCTCATGTCGTCAGATCACCGTGCATGTTCATCACGTCTGTACTTTCGTTCGTTCTATCCCGTCGATTCATGACCCGGCCTTTGCTTTCCGGGAGAGCCGTCCGAAGGCAGAACACGAAGATTGGTGCTGCTGGAAACTGCATACACTCCTGTGCATCAAAGAAGGTCCATGCCCGGGACTGATCCAACACTGGAAGAAATTGCTGCATGTTCTAATAGAAGGTGACGAAAATGCTGGTGTCTTAATGATATTGGAACTGCAGACCATAAATATAAGAACATTGGTCAGACATTACAACCACAGTATGAAAGCAATGGCTAACATTATAGTACAGGGTGAACGTCGGGGAGGGTCGCAATCTCCAATTTATAAGTCTGGGGGCAAGTTGAAATGCAAAGGCCAGATATACAAGCGAAACGTCTGGCGCTCACGCTGTGGTGGGGCAGATGTTCCATTTATCTTCCCTTCTGTAAGTGCGCTAGAGCTGCCATTGTAGCTGCTGGAAATGCTCGTCTATCGCGTTCAAAATCCTCCCTAAGTTTTGAGACTTGGGTTTCCAGTCGCACAAATTCCTGCAAGCAACTCAGAACTGTGAGTTGATAGAAGCCGAGTTCGAGTCCATAAGCCGATTTGAGGAGAATTACCTCTCTGGTAACTGTTTTATGTCTCTCTTCTCGAAGCCTTGAGCATTCTTCCTTCAGCTTAGTATTCTCTTCCATTAAGCGAGCCTAAAAGACATGCTGAACATTACTTCTCCAGATAAAATACCATCATCCATTGGACAACATTCAATAACACCATAATCCCACATCACCAAGAGATCCTACGACCTGATAAATGAGTAGACACTCGCCCCGAAACCTAAAATCCTCTTGGGAGTTTGGCCCACTTTAACTGACCCAAGTTGTTCGAAATGGATAACTACGTAATTACATGTGCACTCACTTTACCACAATTCTACTTAAAACAAGTCATAAGTTTTCTCCCGACCAAGTTACATTTCAGTCGTAAAGATCTTTTATTGAGTGTTCATCAATACAGGGAGGTTTTTAAGTTTTGCATTGTGTAAGTATCAAGGACATTAGCCCAAAGAAGGAAGAGTATGATCAGCAGGTTATCCATCTAATCTCCTCCGGTTTCCTTTTTTTCTCTAGGGAACATCCATCCATCCATATGATCTCATCTTGTTCAAATAATTAGGAAATAGTCTATACTTCAAAAGAGAGATAGAAAATACTAAAAGTTTACATCTTTACTTAATGACTTAATGGAACAGTAATGGACCAATTTACAAAGCATTAGAGGCACCGACCACCTGCTAACTACAGACTAATTTCCATGAATGGTACTTCGACCCTCTCCCTCAAGCTAGAGCATCCAGTTTGCATATGACAGGTGCAACTTTCTTTCAAAGTCTGACCAAAATGCTGTGCAAGCCAAACCTTCCACTAGACAAAGGATGTGGATAATCCAAAACCAGATTCAAAACAATGACAATTGTGTACACCACCTGACCTTACACGATAAATTGAATGTAATCCACATCATCACTGAAATTGACAAGCACTAAAGAAACACATGATCCGAAATTTGATACCTTTTTTTTTCAAACATGCTTGATAAAACCCTGTGGAAACTCAATTTGAATTGTGGCAAACTCCTACGAGGCTTAACTTTGGCTGCTTGATGAAGGCATGCTCGACTCCGGCACTCACAACTGCCTAGATGCTCGCAATTGAAAGAGACTCCCGCAACGAATAATGTCAAATATAGGCGTTGTCGAGTGTGGACCAAAATTGGGAAGTTTTTGAAGAGGAGATGTTGTAGATTGGAGCATTAACGGCTTTGTAGCAAGCTCTTTGTTTTTTGCTTTTCTTCTTTTGGAATTGAAAAGGACAGAAGAAAAGGAAAAGAAAAATGAAGACCAAAAAATGACAAACTAACAAGGATGCTAGCTTGATTTTGACGGAGAAGCATAATTAATGACCACGATCGAAAAAGATAGAGGACAAAATGAAGCGAAAGGTTCGACTTGTGGTAGACTTCACCAGTGCAACGATGTCAGCGGCAAGACTGACACAAAAAAAGAGACCAGTTGCTCAATGAGATAGTGTTGCTCTCAGAGAGAACATGAGCATATCTGAGACCATGACAAGCAGACTGACGATGATGCAGCTCTTAAAGACTACTAATTGTGGTTGCCCTTGAGGATAAAGATTGGTGGCCGAAAAACAGACTTGACAGTGGTGAGCTTAGTGTCAGAGTAGAAATGATTATGGCAGAAACGAATCTTTTCCCTTTTAAAAATGACCACAAGAAGAAAGATAGAGCTTGGCTCTAATACCATGTGAATATTGAAGGATCTTCGAGAGAGGAAGGGAGAGAGAAAAGGCTACATCTTTACTCAATAACTAAACAAAAGAGTACATAAGATAGCTTTATGTATAGAACAAGACCCTAATTTCCTTATTCATGATCATCACCTACTAACAACTAGCTAATATCCATAGATATACTTCAACGTAATTGACAATGATAATGATCTAGAAGAGCTTATTCCTTTGCCCTGCTCTTGTCTAGTAAGATTTGGTTTTGTAACTCTTCCATAGGTATTCCATACATCGATAATGAAAAGCGATGAAGAATCAAGCTAGCACGCCCTACGAGGCTTAACTTTGGCTGCTCGATGAAGGCATGCTCGACTCCGGCACTCACAACTACCTGGACGCTCGCAATTGAAAGAGACTCCCGCAACGAATAATGTCAAATATAGGCGTTGTCGAGTGTGGACCAAAATTGGGAAGTTTTTGAAGAGGAGATGTTGTAGATTGGAGCATTAACGGCTTTGTAGCAAGCTCTTTTTCTTGCTTTTCTTCTTTTGGAATTGAAAAGTACAAAAGAAAAGGAAAAGAAAAATGAAGACTAAAAAATGACAAACTAACAAGGATGCTAGCTTGATTTTGATGGAGAAGCATAATTAATGACCATGATCGAAAAAGATAGACGACAAAATGAAGCTAGAGAATACAAAGGTTCGACTTGTGGTAGACTTCACCAGTACAAGGATGTCAGCGACAAGACTGACAAGGCCGCAGCGAATGACAACTCATCCTGACACAAAAAGAGAGACCACCTGCTTAATGAGATAGTGTTGCTCTTAGAGAGAACATGAGCATATCTGAGACCATGACAAGCAGACTGACGAAGATGCAGCTCTTAAAGACTACTAATTGTGGTTGCTCTTGAGGATAAAGATTGGTGGCCGAAAAACAGACTTGACAGTGGTGAGCTTAGTGTCAGAGTAGAAATGATTATGGCAGAAACGAATCTTTTCCCTTTTAAAAATGACCACAAGAAGAAAGATAGAGCTTGGCTCTAATACCATGTGAATATTGAAGGATCTTCGAGAGAGGAAGGGAGAGAGAAAAGGCTACATCTTTACTCAATAACTAAACGAAAGAGTACATAAGATAGCTTTATGTATAGAACAAGACAGACGCTAACAAGACCCTAATTTCCTTATTCATGATCATCACCTACTAACAACTAGCTAATATCCATAGATATACTTCAACGTAATTGACGATGATAATGATCTAGAAGAGCTTATTCCTTTGCCCTGCTCTTGTCTAGTAAGATTTGGGTTTGTAACTCTTCCATAGGTGTTCCATACATTGATAATGAAAAGCGATGAAGAATCATCTTGATGAGCGTGCACGTCACTCTGTTGGACTTAGGATGGTGGGAAACGAAAATATTACCGTTTCAGATGCCATGGTTACTATTAGTTGCTCAAGGCTTGTCTTTTGGGCAGCCAAATCATCTCTTTCATGTAGAAGCTTCGTATTCTCCTCCTTCAGTTGCACTGGTTCAGATGCAAAATTTTCGGCAACTTCCTGAAGAGAGCGAAGAATGACTAAATTATACTACACCTGTAGCAAAACTTTCGGCCTATTACTTGAAGTTCATCTGTGTACATAACGAAATATGTGCAAGAACAATTTTCAAGTAAAGAACATTAAAGAATGACTATGTGGCTTGCGACACTAAGCTAGACCAAATTCTTGGTGATCTCACCATATCGTGCCTAGGAAACAGCCCAAATTCTGGTCTGGGTGTTCAAGAACCAGCACATCTGATACATGAGCACATATCATTTCTAGTATGGGCTTATTCATGGGTGGCCTAACAAAATGCCATGACTTTGCCCTGGGCTATTCATATTGAATTGTTGACCTCAGAGTTTATACACAACCCTCAGGCTTAAAAGAAAAAAAAAAGATCTTCAATGAAACGACAATGGAAAGCATATACTGCAACAAAAGAACACAGAAAACTGGTAAACATAAATTTCGGCATGTTATAACCCTATATCGAGAGGACAATTTGCAGAAAGTAAAACGGAGTGTCCTTATAGAGTCTAGGGATGTGCACGGCGTGGGGTGGGGATCATGTTCCCCTGGTATTAACCTGCCCTGCCAATGCCCCGTGCCTTGTGAGGGCAACACGGTTTTGCCTTTCGGGGAACTGCAAATCACACTTGATGCAATATTTTTTACTCAAAAAGAACTCAATAGCCTTTTTTGTTAATAAAGTCAAACAAGCTCCAACTTTCATGACATCGACATGGGACAATGTGAAGATGAAAAACATCGAAAGCTATTGTCCCATTAGCTTACCTAGAGAACTTCTTCAATAATTGTCCCATGAGTTGATTTTATATAGTCAAACAAACTCCAACGTTCACGACGTCGACATGGGACAATGTGAAGATGAAAAACATCAAAACCAATTGTCCCATTAACAACCTAGAGAACTTTCCAAACTTGCATCTCATACAAAAGTAAATTCATATTTTCATAAGAAGAAAAAGTTATTCTTAGGTTTCTTTTTCATATTTTTATTGCAAATACATAGATAATATAAACATAAATATATTTATCTACAATGCATAGACTGGTCCGGTATTTGAGGGGGAGCATTTTTTGGGTGGAAAATTCGTGCAGCTCAGGTAATTCCCTGTGGGAAAGGGAATCCCCCTACCCTTCCCCCCACGCACCTTGTGGTCCCTCCCTAACAGAGTTATTAGCATGCACAGCATCTGTGCCAATAGAAACGCTGAACATAAGTTATTGTAAGCACACCCTTACAGCCCATGTCCCGTAAGCATAGTTCTGAACTTGATCACCTATGCAGCGCAACAAGATCCTACTTTAATCTCATTTGATACAAGATAAGATTGCTTCTTGAATGATGGCTTGTATTGCCAAACGCAATGCAGCAGGAAAAGACTTCTACGCATTTAATATACGCTGAACAATGTCTGACGTGATGCAGCAATAAAAAAAGATTTACCTGTTCAGAGAAATTCCTCGTACTATGCTCTGTGTTAACTCTCAAAGGCATTACATTGTCGTCGTCATCTAAATCGTCTTTTGGATAACTAGTAAGATTTTGCATCTCGCTTAGAGTTGGCTTGTACTTGGGACATCCCCCCTCGAATATATGGCGATTTAGATGGGTTGTACCAGACTTGCTCGAACACACATATAGATTACCACAATAATTGCACTTGCATTCCTCTCGCTCACCTGGCCTCTTTTCAAGCTTGGTGAAGTGCTGCCACACTCTCGACCTTACTCTCCCTCCTTCTCTTTTTCTCTTTTCGCCTGTAGTTATTTCGAAAGGGCTAGCATCTACAGGGACTATTATTTCCTTAGTAGTCTCCGCTGTCTGCACAAAGATTTATCAACATAATTACAATCACGCGACTAAATAGGAATGTGGCAGGTAAACAGCAACATCAGAATTAAAAATTATGCCTTTTCAAATTGGTGGCTATTATGGTACGTCACGCTATACATATGATTCTCTAACTGTCCTTTCTGATTCCATGAAATGAAGCTACCCCCCGCTTCAAGTCACAGTGCAGCACACCCTCATGAATCACCTCAAAGATACAAATTTTCACGATTGTCCAAAATTCACAGTTGCACTACAGCATACTAGGATTCCTAGACATGGATTCGAGTTCGCTCTACCGCAAGCAAGTTAAAGAAGTCAGTCCAAATCACGTTGTACGTCTGAATGATATCCAAGAAATTTTTTCCAGTGGCTGGAAGATGCATTTGATGATTTACCTTATTCTAAGTTTCCAACTATCTCTAACAACTTTACCATATTATATTCTTGATGAGTGACAAACAAAATGCGCTAATCTTTTCTACCACAAAACCTGATATAATCTCACCCACGAAGGTGTACCAAGCCAAAAACGACACGCGCATAAGTTATAGCTCGGCTTTTTAACAGTGTAGGAATAATTGCAGCAATTTTGATTTATGTAGACTAAGGTAATCTCACACATACAAGCATATATGGCCGATGCCACCGCGTTTCATTGAACTGCGCGCGAAGCAATATACCAAGGATATACTAAAGAACAAGCGAAAAACTAAAAAGCTGAAGAACAGTTTCCACAGAAATTATTGAGTTTCACTTTTTGGTTTTAGATCTCAGAGACACACTACCACAACAGAGAATGTTACAAGTTGGAACAACAAGTTCCTATCTTTTTGTTTCTTGTTCTTCTTTTTTTTCAATGGAGGGGTAAAAAGACATCATTTTAAGGGAGATGATGCCCAAAACAACCTAAACATATGCTGCTGTCGGATTTCGACTTGTTCCTCGTAAAAAGATACTCATATATTACTCGGAAGACCAAATCGGACTCTGATGAGCATTGGAAAAAATCTAAAGAAACCAAAATGTTCAACTGCAGCAATGGAAGAGAAAAGAAATCAACAAACCTCAAGTGATGGAGCCAGTAGATCCAAAGAGGAACTCATGAGTTGCAACCAATCGCGTCCCCAGCTCACGATTTTCGAAATATGGAGGACAGTCGGAATCCCCGAAGCCGCATCGAACAGTCGAACTCAGAGCCCGAAGGCGAATCTTCGAGCGGTTCTCGGGCCGCGCGCGCTCCGATTCAGCCGAAGAGTACCGAAGTCTCCCCATTATTTCCGGGCCGGGCGGGCCGAAGAAGGCCCGAGTTCGTCGGAACTGAGTCGGGCTTGGAGCTCTTCGGGCTCTCCGATTGGCGATTGTCGTCTTCGGAGATTTGGTTAGCAGGGGCTTCGGGCCTGGCTCGATCCACCATGGGGAGAACTTTTTTTTTTCTTTTAAAAGAAATTTTTCGGCAGAAGGACAGTAGGAGTGCCAATATTTGTGTACGGCGCTCACTTTAGTGCCAATATTTTTTTTTTGATCACTTCAGTGCCAATTTTTGTAAAAAACGATCATTTCAGTGCCAAATCTGACGTGGCTTCCGGAAATCATGACACGTGTCCTAATGTGATCCGACGTGGCTTCCCGGAAATCATGACACGTGTCCTGTTGGCACTGAAATGATCGTTTTTGACAAAAATTGGCACTAAAGTGATCCAAAAAAAAATATTGGCACTAAAGTGAGCTCCGTACACAAATATTGGCACTTGTAACGTTCTTCTGCCAAAATTTTTCATTTCATTTAGAAGACAGGGGCCTAATTCCATAAAAACCTTAAACTTTGACGTTTATCCCAAAAATACCCATAACTTTTCTTATCTCCTAAAAAATCTTCAACTTTTGATTTTGTCCCAAAAAAACCTCAAACTTTGGTTTTTGTTCCAAAAATATCCACAACTTTTTTTTTTGATAACCGAGGTGTCCGGCCTCACGGCGAACCGGGTCCACAACTTTTTTTGTCTCCTAAAAAACCTCAAACTTTTGATTTTGTCCCAAATTTATCACAGTTATTAAAAAAAGGAGTGTTTCGCGCCCAGTTGAACAGAACTCATGATTGTTCGACAAAGATCAAAATGTACTTCCAATTATTTCAAGGGAGAATGTTTGACACATTGCAGCCGCATTC
This sequence comes from Rhodomyrtus psidioides, assembly GCA_021437785.1. Taxonomy (NCBI): domain Eukaryota; kingdom Viridiplantae; phylum Streptophyta; class Magnoliopsida; order Myrtales; family Myrtaceae; genus Rhodomyrtus; species Rhodomyrtus psidioides. Next base: position 2,319,707 of record JAILYB010000039.1, read on the forward strand.
ATTCATTTCGAGACATAATTGAGTTACCCGAGATTCACATACAAATTTCAGTGGGAACAAGATATTAACAAATCTTCTTCTTATACTTCAAATCTTTACCGAAATGATGATCACAAGAAAGCATTGGGGGCAGCAGTTTGTCGTCACAGAGGCAGGGTCGGCAGCAGCTTGTTGTCACAGATGCAATGTCGGCACGATGGTCCTCGGTGGGAGGCTCGATTGGCATCGAGGATTATCAATAGGTAAGGAGCCAATGACGAGGGTTGCTATTGTCTCGGGATAAGGCTACACCATCGGGCGACGGTTGAGAATTACTTGGAGTTTCGACAGAGACTAAACGGCCGATGTCGGGATCGTCGGGAATTCTACGAGATGGGTCTTGAGGGTTTTTTTGTGATTGGACTAGTAGATTTGGGACAAATTTAAAAGTTGAAGATTTTTTAGGAGACAAAAAAAATTATGGATATTTTTGGGATAAAGGCCAAAGTTTAAGGTATTTTTGGGATTGGATTGGTAAACTTGGGATAAAATCAAAAGTTCGAGGTTTTTTAGGAGACAAAAAAGTTATGGATATTTTTGGGACAAATGCTAAAATTTGAGGTTTTTTTTTTTGGATTGGGCCGAAGATACATAACTCCCACACAAAATCAATCGCAAAACTTACAATTCAGCGCAAATTTGAAAAATAAATTAACTTGGTATAACTTACAATAACTCCCTCTTTCTACAAGAGGGAGTTTGGCATAGCATCATATTCATAACACAATTGGCGGCCGATCGCTGAAACTTACATTATAATCTTCATTACTATGATTTTGTCAAAAGCCTCTACGCGCTCAAGTTGAGCATTCCAAGTACCATCACCGTACTGAAATAACAACCCTAAAGATTGAAAAGGAATAAATAATATCTTGAAAACTCCATATCTACTTTCCACAAAAAAAAAAAAACCTCCATATCTACTTTCAAATCGGGGGTAGAAAAACTCTCAAATTCAGATTCAATTCTAAATCAAGGGAGAAAAGCTATAAAGCAGATATAGTTGATAAAAAATATAAACAGATAAAATTGAACGCAATGAGAGAGGAGTTTCAGAAAGTTGCGGAATGCTCGAACCACATTCAGAAAGTTGCGGAATGCTCGAATCGCATCCATGTAATCAAGAGATGGGGAGATAAATAGGGATATATTGTGAGGCTTGACGGGCGATCATCCTAATATATCGATAAAATAACAAATCTCTTCGCGATTCATCATATACAAATCAAGTTTAATCCACACACACTTCAAAGCCGAGGAAGTGTCACATTTTCGCCCTATGAGTCCCTGCTTCGCCATGGCATCGCATCTCTCCTCCTATAGATTCGAAACATATCCGCGTTCGAGACATCTAGGATCTGCATGGTAACTATTCTGATTATATGATTCTTATCCCAAGAACAGTAAAAAAATGAGAATGTTATTTGATAACGTAAATAATTCTGATTCTGATTATATTTCCAAAATCAATTTTGAAGAATCAGAATTAGTTTTAGAGTAAAATCCAAAAGCAAAAAAAGTTGCTTCTGAAAAAAGAATCACTTTTGAAAATAACAAAACAGAATAAAGTCTCACATATCTCACTTTTCCCTTGTAATTTTCTCGTCATTTTTCCCTCTACCTAATAAAAATAAAATAAACTAATAAAAAAATCAAAAAATGGATTTTTTTAAAAAAAATAACAAAAAATTTAGAAAAATCCCAAAAAATAGAAAAAGCTTAGATTAGGCTAATGTGACCTTATTTCATAAAGTTGGGCCTAAATTTCACAGATTTCATAAATTTCACTCTCCTACAAGGAATAATGCAGAAGATGAGAGCATCTAACGTGCATACTTGCAACCGTGCGTCACAAGATGTAACACAACATTTAAAGAAAAATGAGTCCTTAATATGATAACATGTCCCATACTTCATCGAACTTTAAACATCATATATTAAAATTTGTATTTCATTCATGACATTCTAAAAAATAATATATTTTAAATTATTTTAGTGTGCATTGAAAATTAGTCTTCAATTTAGGATGAAATATTATAAATTAATTGCATAGTTATTTGACTTAAATGAAAAAAAATAGGAAAAGAAGCATTTTTTTAAATAGAAATTTTGTATAGTTATCAAACACGTTATGATTCTCTAAAACTCATCCAGGAACAAAATAAAAAAAAAATTATTTTAACCATAATCAACTTTCAGAATTAGAATGATTACCATGCGCAACCCTACTGTCCTGGACTATAAACTAATTCTCGGGCACAGGCCAACATTACAACATTGCCGAAAGATCAGATATTTCAATGCCCGAAGGATTGGTTTTGAGCACGACTCAGAACATGCAAGCAAAAAGAGCCCGACTTCATGTGCCAGTCATTGCAAACAGATGGCGCCTCGCCAAGAGTTGCGACGCCGGCATGAGTCTCCGTCGAACCATTCACTCTCGTGCTTTTCGACAAGTTTTGCCCACTTATGTTGGCATTAGCCACGAGGTGGATTGAGGTTTCCATGATAGGGGTCCAGCTACGTATATTTCATAAGAGCCATGATCATGAAAAAAAAAAAGTGAATGACCCGAATATCATTTTGAATAATTCTTATTTTCAAATGCTTCAGCAGTTACGAGAGCAAAATGCTCGGAATCGAAGTCTGCATTCGACGAAGAGAACATTTATTTAAGAAACTAAGATAAGCTAAGACAAAGTGTCGGCAGGTTTCTGCTCATAAGAACAAAAAGCTTTTCCGCACCAATCAGAGCACGAACCTAAGCAATGATAAAACCTTATGGATACTCCCGGCATTCCAGCTCATTCCGTTGCCTTGCCTTTGCGCCTACTGCTACTAGTCTCTAGGAGATAACATACCATGGAGTCCACATCATCGCCGAATATACTGTACGCCTCGATCGCCTGGAGATAACTGAATCCCATGGACAGCACAACCTGCATACCGCTGCTCAGAACATTATCTTGTGAACCATGTTCTCTTCCACTCCCCATCCTCATCTCACTACCTGAAGGTGCTGTTCCCAAATGCATATCAGTATGAGTTTATACAAGTCGAACTTATAAAAGAATTGCAAGGCTATGCCAATAAGTTCGCTACAAATGGTGATGTTAAAAAAAGCGTTTTTTACTAGGACAAGTTTTAAGGGACACAAATTGTTGTGGAATTTTCTTGGAAACAAACTCCTTTTTTAGGTGATTCGACATTTCCAACGGGTTACTTTCATCTGTTCCAAAGAATTAATGAGCTCATGGAAGAACAATGGCTACAGGATGTAGCTATATGTTGAACGAGGAATCGATAGATACTATTAACAATGATATAAACATCAAAATGCAATCTCCCAATTAACTTCTCTCTTTCCTTCAACTAACTCAGGATTGACAGACAACATTAATCATCGATGGCAACATCAAAATGCACTCTCCAAATTATACTCTCTTTTTTTCCTTCGACCAACTCCGCATTTCTGATGTTTTACACACGCTTCCTAAAGGTACTTGCCAATGACCGCTAGAATGTCTCGTTAGTCATCCAACTGAGCCAATGAAAAGTACCTTGTACCACACAGAGAAAAGATGGAAAGACAGAATTCTTACTTCCACCAGAAGATGATGGTTCCGCACTAGAAGTAGAAGAGTCTCGAATACCAGGTTGTTTCCTGAGTTTGTCACTTGCGAGATACTCAGCCCGAGAAGCTTCCATAACCATGCGCTCGATTTCCTTCTCAGTCAACTCGAGGTCAGACCAAAAGCGACCCTCTGCCAAAAGAGCCTGCCAGTAGATATAATTAGGGGAAATGCATGATATTATGAACTATAATCTCACACATCACCCTACAAAGAGACCATGAAACTAACATTATCAATCTGTTGATCTTGCTGGGCTTTGATGGCTGCCTTTACTTGATCTTTGTCGACATTCGTCTGCAAAAGAATTCCCAAGTAAGATAAGGACAAAAAGTGTTCCAATAATATGAGGTTAAGAAACAAACTAACTGCTACTGTGAACAGAAGGCAAATTTTGTGTTTTACCCCCTTCAAGGAAGTCAGAAAACCCCGATGGAACTTCTGATCACAGCATGGTTCCACTCACTTGTGCTTAATAATTGCAGAACTACTGAAAATATGGTCTAGTTAACCATTAGATAGATTGACACCAGCAACAACCACAGTTGAGGGATATCGGAGAGTTGGAAATCCAACTACTTCTCGACAACATAAAGACTTCAGTCCAAGGCATCAGCTAAATGCAAATGGAGGAAAACTAAAACTATTCATCTATTCACTTCACTAGGCTATTAGAAATGTATTTCCATTGTGAGAAAACAAATATTCAGAACAGTAATCAAGCGTTTCTCATAGATATGAGATTTCAAGATATCAAAGTGAACCAGTTGACTAGGAACAATGCAAAAGATGCAACCCCCAGGTCTAATCTAGTATAGGTTGCGAGCAACACAAATAACCATGATACACACCCCGCGAAAAGAGCTGAACCCAAGTCCTGCACCAATTGCTGGACGACGTGGATCCACCAGAGAATTATAATGATTCCCATGATGGTAGCTAAGCCGTATGGGTGGCGTGTCGGTATTGTAGCTTCCCTGGAAACTATTGATAGGCTCTGCATTGAGAAGCACCAGTCAAAAGAACAAGCCTTTAAGTACAAAATTATGAGTCAAATAAAAGCCAGTAGCTGTACAAGAGCAGCACCTGTGCTGTAGGAATATATGTGTATCGGTCGGTTATAAATCTCACATAATGCTTGGATCTCCACATTGTTCCCATATACCTAACATTGAAAAGAGCATTTAAGAAAAACAGATGAGCAAGACAATTCCCCTGTTCAAGTCAAACAGAAGGCAAAAGTAGACGCACAACATAATAATCACAATCAATATGAACAAGTAATTCAGTAATAGCCAAACAGAAGGTTGACCAAATATGTGAACAGAAACAATTAAAAAAAAAGCGACTAATTATGAGAGGAAGATAGTAAAATACAATCTTCATCTTAGGCATATGATTAAGGTGCACGAATTCAATGAATGGCACCGAAAATGCCACCAAAACTTCCACCGATGACTATTACTTTAAAGCTTCCATCGAGGTCATAAAAATCCAAATTGTTTGGAGATCAACCTACGAGATTTGGCAACTACTTATCCACTTCTAGCATATTGTCATGCCAACTGCATCATATGACACAACACAAGGATTGGCAATTCATACCACTGTGTCATATTGCATTTTCAACTCGTGTCAGTCAGGGTAAGCATTTAAGCACCTCAGCTGTTATCAAAGAGTTACTATCTTTGGGATCTGATGCTACAATTTCATATTCAGGTCTTCCGCATTTCAATTGTAAGATTCTTTATTGACATTTTTAATTAGCTAACGGTGCAGCTGCAGTGTCAAGGTAGTCGAACAGTGAAACCGCCACTTGAATACACTAGTTTTACTTGTACCAGGTCGCTTATAATTGCTTTCGTGTCCAACGAATTGACTTAAAACTTCAACAATCTCATGTTTGATCACATCCCAAGGAGAAAAGTTCAATAGTATCATGAGCCGGTAGATGAGAATTGGCATACATGGCCTGTTCCATCACAACTTATCTAACAACAAGTTGCCACGGTACCTACAGAGCTAATCCACACTAAATTCCCATTTTTGAGTTATTCGTGTCAAAAACCTATAACCAACAAAAGTGAATAATTTCTACACTTGCAGCTCTTACAAGAAGCTCGCCCCTCTACTGCCACGCATTCTTAAGCACAAACCCTTTTGTTAAAGAAAAGTTTAAGCTGCATAAACAAAGCCAAATTGGACTAAAAAAAGGGGAGCAAACCAAATGCTGCCCAACATGGTAGCATTAGCGATCAACTTTGCTGGAAATAAACAAAATTATGACTCAAATACATCTCCTAATCAATAAAACATGCTCAACCGGTGCAGCAAAGCATTAAAAAAATAGTTTATTTTTCAAATCAACATCCTCCAGGAAAAAATTCACAAGGATGAGCATCTTTCACATTTATATTCGAAGAAAGTTGAGGGAAAGCTGGTTGGGGCCCAATTCACGATGAATTGGGATAAGGTTGTCTGAGGTGGTTTCCAAACATGCAACGACAACCTTTACTTCTCCGCGACAAGATGGAGCTCTAAGATGGAGACGCATGTTGTGTAGATTAAGATACAAAAACACCTAAAAGGATGAGGAAAAAGACTAAGGAAATTCCTTTAAAATCTGGAGCTTACTAAAATTTCACAATCGTCAGAGCACCACATATAGACAACACCACTTGACGCGAAAAAGCCTACTTGTCACTGTCATATTCAAACTAAGTCTCCCAACCCTACACTTGCACCTACTGAACTGTCTCCAGATTTTAGCTCACATAAACATTACATTCCTCGGATTATGTGGCAGTAGCTATTCTTTGAAAGTGGTCCCCGCAGCCGGGAAAGTAGAGTCAGTGAATTGTCCTAAATTTACATCCTAGAAGCATAGCCATGTCCAACACTACTCAAGCTGGCTAATCAAAAAGAAAAGTACAATGGTCACTGAAAATTCACATACCTTGTCTCTGCTCTTTCTTCGGCAGTATTGGGTGAAATTTTCAGTCACAAACTGAGAGAAGTGATCTCTTTCCCGCTCCTAAACGAGGACCAAAAGGCAAGCGGAGACAAATATTATGATAAAGCATAAGCTAGTGATGGTGTTAGATTGGTTCATGCATAAATCCATACTACTCATCAGTAAGATGTTGGTAGACAAATAGTCCAAGACAATAGCAACACTATTCGCAGTCCAACATAATTAAGAAAATAAACAGCAGTAGCGAAAAAGAACTGGCACACTTTCTAGCACTTATCAGCCTCTTGAAGACGCACAATCAACTCACCTCGAACCATATCAATAAGAAAATCACATGTTAGATAACAATGGCTGTGATGATAAGAAATATTTTTCTTTTATTCACGATTAGTTTCAAGAGATTCCTTTTTTAACTTCTCCTGCACTAAAAGATTGATAATTTCATCCTTTATCACTTGAAAACCAAATTCATTTCATTACTTTCCTTTCCCTTCATTCCCTGTTCATTAGACTATTCTCTTGCACCATCAGGCCCAAAACAAAATATTGGGGAACAAATTACTACAATTGTACCTAATTACGCATCCATCAACAACTATATGACGAAATTATCTACCAGGAAGGAAAGACATGAGGAACATGATATCTTGTTGAAAGATTATCTGTATCGGATGACTACAATAATCTCATACTCCTATTCATTGAGGTGGATAATGACCAACTGCCAATTAACCATCCAAAATGGCACATGACCACAGCATGCTATACTCCCTCAGTATAGGAAAACCTTGTAAACAAGACCAGAGCATGTAAGAAGATAAACATACCATATAGTCTATACACATTTGCCTGACAAGATCATGCTCATCAGAGTCCCCATAAACTTGATCCGCAACAGCACGAAAGAGACAATTCCCATCCTCCAACATTCTTTTGACTTCCAAACCCTTTATCCTCCTAATTTCAATCTCGAACTGACGCTCTCTTTCCTAATAAAAATTCAAAGTACCAGCAAATCAGATAAATAATTTCATACATCAAATAGCTTCCCTTATAAAATAAAGCCCGATGAACAATCCCCAACAAAACAATGAAGGCCTTATTAAATAATTTACATGTGTTATGTACTTCAATTAGGTGGCCCAAAACAAGAGACAAATTCAAGAAGCATCATCAGCCCAAAAACATTAACGTAAAACAACAACGGCTACAACGACGCAAAGAAAAGGTTATTCTGGTACTTATGACAATAAGATTCAGTTCGCATGCTCGAATCCTCTTGACAGGTCATAACATGCATTGCCTTAAGAACAAAAATACTCACCAAATCATCATAGGATACAAAGCATGGTCCTTGCTCATCCGCACTGTTATAACCCTCATTTTCACAGTGAGATCTTGGAGAAGAAGGCCGTGACCTAGTAGGTGAAGTTCGAGCTGAAACAACAGGCCAGGCAACTGATCTTCTGGAAGAACCAAGTCGCATAGAATTTGAGCTTCCCAGTGGCACTCTCCTTAAGTTTGCGTTTGTGACCAATGGCCTTGGAGGGACTGGAGGAGGTGGCGGATGCAGACTCCCGACAGCACTTTGCATGTTGCTTGTGCCCTCATTCTCTTTTAGATCAACAGGCTTCAGCCCGCCTAATCCTTTCAAGACTTCCTCTGAACTAGGAGGGTCATCACTAACCAAAGGCTCACCATCAAGAGTCTCATTACCCAAGTTCTCATCTTGATCACCAAGATATCCTTCCAAATGTTCATCACTTTTCACTGTCGTATTGTCACCGCCACAATAACATTCTGACAGTTCATCCACGACAACTTGTTCTAATACCTCCTCTTCACTTTCCTCGTCTTTTGCAGCAGAAGCAACAGGAGAAGTAACAGAGGGCTGCGGCTCTGTTCTAGCTGAGGAAGAAGGCCCAGGCAAGGAAGAAGAACGGCTTGGATTCGATGAAGAACCACCTGAGCCTCTCTGAACCAAGATCCGAGTCATCTTGCAGATGCTTTATCGTTAATTTCACCAGCAAAAAAAAGACTTCTTGCTTCCACTGAACTCGCTCTCTTTAGAGAGCCAACACCATATTGAGAGGTTTGTCACGTGCTCTGGCCTTAGGCGTGGTCACGCCAATACCCCGGCTGAAGGATTTCTTCCAGCCTAACAGCGAGTTCTTCTCTGCCGCGCAAATCAGTCTCTGCATTCCCCTATCAATTCTCATGAGACCGTGACCTCCCAATTCGTTAAAAGGAAACACTCTCTCTCTCTAAGCAACTGAACAATCCCCAAAAGTCCAAAGAACTGACCTTGAAAGCCGAAGCTGCAATTCAAATGACCGATTCAACACATGAGCAATACAGAAAAAGACCATCTTCATCCAAGATTAACCTCCGATCACCATATGCTTCTTAGCAAAAGATGGACGATCAAGTACGTCAATTTCACGGACTCCCAGAACAAAAATGAAAAAAGAAGAACAGAAAGAAAATCCTAAACGAGAAACGGAAGCGCACGCCAAACCTAGAGACCTTGAAGCGGAAGGAAGAAGAACCCCAATCTCCACGCGGACCCAATCGTCACGGCCGAGAGATCACAATATAAACCCTAGAGTTGACTCGAGGGAAAGTAGACTCACCTCCGCGAGTGGAAATCTGGAAGCGAGCGGAGAGATTATCGGAGCCGATTAAATGAAGAAGAAGAAGAAGAAGAAGAAGAAGGATTAGAGAGAAATGGGAGGTGACTTGGAAGAGAAGGATGAAGAAGAAAGACTGCTCAAAGCGAGTCCCTTTTTCGTTCTCTCTTTTTTTTTTACCTCTTGGAGATCAAAGAAGAGTGCAGAGAGAGAAAGTGAACGGATGGAGAGAGAGAGAGAGAGAGGAAATGGGAGGCCGCCTTTTAATAGTGGCGAGTGGCGAGGGAGGGTCGTGTGACGTGGAACTTTCTAACGCCGGCGACGTCACCCGCCGAGTGATTCCGCACGTGCTGGAGCAGTTCCAAAAGTTCAACGCGTGCGCGACTTGTTGGGTTTAAAATTGAGAAAATTCCAAATAAAGAAATTAAGTGTTATTATTTTTCTTAGATCTGAAGTAAATATCACTGGATGTCAAACTGAAATGACACTAATAAGGCCTCCCTCGTCCACCGGCTAATTATTCCGGCCGATCGAGAGCATTTTCATCTAAAGCACTTTTTATTCGTATTTTTTTATTTCTTTTTGCGGATATTGAAGGCTAGTGAACCCCTCATGGCCACTGGGCAAGGGCCGGCTACCTTGCCTATGGGCGAGACGACACATGTCCAAACCTAATGAGGGTCGGCCTTGCTTGTGGTTTAGAGGGTGGCCTCGCCTAGGGCAAGGGTCATCTCACTCAAGCGAAGCGTTCTGGTGAGGGTGGCCCTCGTCCAGCCCTCTTCAAACATCGCCAGTGGACGGCAATGACGAAAAGCAAAGAATTTTTTTTTAAAAAAAAGAAAAGATTTAAAAAATAAAGGAGGAAAATGCCCTTATGAGTCGAAAGGTCGGGCCCTTATTTTAGATTTTTATGGTCACTTCAAACTTTTATTTGAAAAAAAAAACTCTTTAAGTCCTTCTTTGAAATTTTTTCCTTTAAAAATTCTAAAAAAATCAAAAATATAATCATTTTTCGATATTTGCAACCAGTTTCATTAAATTCACTGATCTATGAATGGATCTGAACAAGATTTTACTTTTAACTCCGTCCAATTTAACGGTGCGATTGCTCGTCAAGGCCAAACGAGGTTGACGGTCGTTTGCAAGGCCTCGACTAGGATCTTTTATCATTTACCTAGCAAAGTGTAATTCGACTTTGGAGAATTCCTTTGCACTTTAAGGCTCCGTTCGCTTCGCATAAAATGAATGATTTGAAAAATATTTTACAAAAATGATCACTTGTATTGCTTGCAAAAATTAACGAACAAAAAATATTTTTATCCTTTACGAAAATATTTATACATAAATTATCATCGACAATGAAAACATCCTTGGAAAACACCAATGACTGTTGTCTTATTGGCTAATTATTTTAAGCGATACAAATAACTTTTTTAGAAAATATTTTTCAAATCATTTATATTCACGAATCAAATAGAGCTTAAGAATTAGACGGTGGGTCTTTATTCAGCTCCCTCCTAATGAAGTTTCCAAGACGAGAGCCCCTATCAAAACATTCAATTAGCTTCTCTTTGCTAGCATAGAGGGACGCAACTGGCGGCGAGAATCATTGCCACTCGTGAGACTTACACCGGCGAGGGCCGACAGCCCTCTCCAGCTGGGCGGGGAGGCGGCGGTCCCCTTTCCAAGTTTAAACCCCTCCATCCTTCTCGGCTTTGTTCAAGTTCTTATTTCTCTTTTCCTTCTTTCCTTTTTGAGTTTTCGGTTGTGTTTGTTTCTAGTGCTTTATTTATGTTGTTTAATCCCTTATATTATTACGTGATAGAATTTTTTATGAAGTGTCATGAGTCACCTTTGCTTTTTCAGGCAAAAGCACGTTTAACTTTTGTTTACATTTCTTAGCTACGAAGGTAAGTTGTTGAAGGTCCGTGCTCACATTCGGAAGAGCAGCATAAAACAGGGAAAAACTACCTGACACAAATTTATCGTACGAATGTCAATTCAACTATAATATATATATATATATATATATATATATATATATATATATATTGCAATTTACTCTTAAATATTGCGGGAAATTCTAATGAAGCCCTCCAGACTAATTTTCGTCAAGACATAGCGATGTGCCATATGAGATTGCTGGCGATGACTTCCTGTAGAGGCTAAGGACTAAATTGATATCCGATTGGATAATTTCTTCCGTGAAAAGGATAATGTTCATGTCAATACCCATCGGCAAAGGACGTAGTAACTTTGTCAAGTCGATTGCACTATGCCAGGCAAAAGAGTGCACACTGCTTTCTTTTTTGTCAATTAAAATCACTCCTTCAATACACTTCACATGGCAATTCCCAACTGTGCAACAACCCAATGAGAGCGCAGTAATGTCGTCTGCATCCAACTTCTTTCAGAGTTCAGAGGCTGATGATGTGAGAGGCAAAACAACTTTCGATTCAGCTCCTTTTGAGACAGACGGTGGACAAAACTACCAGGAATATGAAGATCAAGGCCGCGACGAAGGAAGCCACCACGGCGCCGCTGACTTGCTGGCAGAAATCATTGAACTGCTGACAAATGGCGAGCCAATTCGCGTTCGAGTTCCCGTTGTGAGCCAAGTAAACGATGGCCGCCGCTGACGAGGCAGCAGCCGTCGTGAGCGCCACGAATATCTGCGGCGATTTGGTAGATTAAGTACGTTAGGAACAGAACACATAGCTCTTGTTTCATGATTGATAATGAGCAGGTTCTCTCATGAGATAGATTAGGTTACGGTGTCGAAGATGAGGAGGAGGAGCCTCGGACCAATGGCCTGGGGCCGGACTATGCACACGATCGAGAAGGGCAAGGAGAGGACGAGGTATGCGCTTGCCCCTGCATTCGCGATCACGAAAAATCTGCATTTCATGTTGAACAAATTAAATTTAACAACATTAAGCGCAAAAAATAAAGTAGCATGAACAGAATTAACATGACCCAAAGAAATCAAGTTTACGTACGTGAATGCCGGGAGATCGTCGTAGCTGGCCTGGAACTGAAAGAACTGCGTGAAGAAGGGAAGCGTCTGATCGGTGGTTCCCATGGTCGTCGAGGCGGCTAGAGCGGCACCAGTGGCCAGTAGCCTGAGAAGGAAGTCAAACACGGCGACCCCTTTCTTCCATCCTCCTCTTCCCGCTCTAGCGGCGGCCACCGGAGGAGGCGCCGCACCAGCAACCGCTTTTCCTTTGGCTCTGGCCTTGGCCTTGGCCTTTGATTTGGACGTACCATTCTTCGATGAGTCCATGGAACTTGCAGGAAGCCTGAAGACTGATTCTTTTCGTCTGCGCAATGCGTTAGATGAGCTTTTAGGCTACGAGATACCCACGTTGAAGCAGACTAATATATAGCGGAACTTGGATTGGAGCCAGAATTTAGTAGATGAATGGGGTGGTTTGACTCTCTCTTTTATCTGTTTTTCGATTCGTCTAGGAGGCTCACCAACGTCCATACAGACTTGAAGGGGGAGGATAGGTTGTTCCTGCTCCACTTTGTCACCTGAAAAAACCTGGTGTTAATGCTAGTTTAATATAAGAACACCATGCACTGTGTAGTTCGATATGGAACTTATCTCCCAATCGGAGTACAAGGCCCGGGAACTAATTCACCGCCGTATCACTGACCGGCGATTACTAGCGATTCCAGCTTCATGCAGGCGAGTTGCAGCCTGCAATCCGAACTAAGGACGGGTTTTTGGAGTTAGCTCACCCTCGCGAGATCACGACCCTTTGTCCTGGCCATTGTAGCACGTGTGTCACCCACTGGCATTAAGATCGGCATTTCAATCGATACAACGAGAAATCGCCTAAGCAACACAGGCTTAGTAGCCAGCTTCACTGCGTCAGCCAGATAAAAACTTCCGGCGGAGTCGATACGCCAAGAGACATAGTTCAAAAGCTCTCCAAAAGGGCAATGCCCATTTCAGAAAAGCTCAAGCAAGAAAGATAACTGATGTGACAATGAGCACTCATTCCTGAAAAACTAGAAATGACCCGATCGAGTCATTACATAGAACCAGCTACCGACAACACAACCAAACTTCATCCCATCAAGTACCCGAGAAATTGAGAAGATGGATCAGCAACTACCAGGATATCCTTTCATAGTTGTCAATCCAATCCAACCAGCAGCATGGTTTCACACAACCAGATCGCCAGGGGCAAAAGACAGTCGAGGATTCTTGATTGCATCAAGTTGAATCATCCACAGTAATACAATTAGTTAATTATGGTTTAAATCGAAACACGTACCCTTGTGTTCAAAACCAAATTGCCTTGTCTTACATGAACATATGGATAATTCTCAAGTAACAAATGCTGCGTGCATCTTTCCTTTTCACACACCACAATCTCCTACTGCTATCCCTTTATTCTACTCGTATCAAAATCCACAAGGGAAAACAATATTAATGCAGAAACCGTTCGGTGATTTCAAGTAACTTCCCAGCCTGTTGTACTGAGCGATGCAGTGTTAAGAGGAATTCCTCTTCTGAACTCAACAAAAATAAAGTAATATGCATACACAATCAGTCATCAACATGTTTCTTATGTACGTAGTCTCCATCCCCGCTCAGCAAGCGCTTCTCGCACCCGACTAGCAGCCTCAGCAGTGTCATTAAGGGGGGGATAGCTCCAACTTTCCGAAATCTGTAAAAGAACATGGGGAATTTTTAAGAGATCATACTGAAAGGAGAACCAACACAAAGCGGGACTATGTCGTGGTCTGTACTTTGACATTCTTGCGAACGTTAGCCCAAATATACTTACATCCTCAGAGCCCAAGAATGGCCGAACTACACCTCGCTCCCTCAGAGACTTGTAAAAGTCTGCATACTTCCAGGTACACCGCTCAGCTCCCATTATATACACAGGCTTCCTGGAGGTGTAAACACAGTAAAAATTAGTACGGGAATTAACCAAACAAAACTTGAAGACTTAAAACTGTCAATAGATAAATTATCCGACAGAGACTTCTATGATAGCCATTGCTTCTCAAGCTTACCCAGTGCTGCAGACTTCACTGATCATACTGATTGAATCTGCTGTGACAACGAATGCATCAGCCCATGCTAGATGCCCCATGTGTGGATTAGGCTCTAAGCAGAAGAGCATTTAGCATATGTCAGAAAAAACTTCTGTAGTTCATCATCTAAGCTAAAAAAAAAAAAGACGTATGAAAAGCAACCATAGTTACCTTGACCATCCCAAATGAAAACTTTTGGATTATCACCAAGTTGTTTCACTATAACACTGGATACCTAAGGGGCATATGGCGTATCAATCAAAACAAGAGACCTGAAAAAGTTCTAGAGGATATTCAACTCCAGTCTTACCTTATCAGGTGTTCTACTAGAAAAAGAAATTCTGACAGTCCCACAGCTTGCGAGCACACTCAATAAATTAGATATCAACTTCTTCGCAAGATCTGCTCCATATCGACATTGACCTGTGATAGTGAATTGCACCATTAAACGGAGTTAGATAGGAATTAATTCAAAGTTTGAATCATCTACAAACAGAGGAGCAGTTGCTTCATTAATCACAGTATCACCGAGACTTATACATACATCCAAAAAAGCTTTTCTACGATAATTACCACACAAAAAAAAAAAGACATTACAGAAGCCTAATCACACAGTTAGCCTATCTCACAGTCGTGCCAACTGCTGCTGATGGTAGTAGATCTCAACTACGTGCCCAGAAGACTCATAAAAGATTGATTATGTGCCCCTTAAACTATATTGATGAGATTTTTCAGACTCCAATCAATTATAATTTCCAACAGAAAATCTAAAGCTACTCTCTCAAAAATCCAATGCCTTGTTTGACAGATTAAACAGTCTCATGCATGGCATCATCCAAAAAGTGAGTCAACCAACCTAGTGTAGCATGGTCCTCAACTGTGCATCCGTTCATCAAGAGGGAAGGAAGAACCGCATTCACCAATTACTTCCCACAATACTAACCTTTCTAAGCATGTTTGAAGCATTGTGCCAGTTCCCTTATGCTTTGTTAAAATTGATCTTAACAGACAGATGTTACTATATATCTTCTTAAAAACCCAAATGGCAGACAAGAAATTGAGATACTAATTTGAAATTATCACAGAAAGCAGAACTATGGAATCATTGAAGAGATTCAAATACTTACGTGTAGGTCCTCCTATATTAACTACAAGTAAAGGTTTTGGCAAGGGTGCAAACTCATCATTCCAAGCACTGGCTGCATTCCGCAGTGCAGCAGAATCAATTTGGTGCAAAGCTCCAACGGTGAGGACCTGAGACCAAGAACTCTCAGCATATATTCGACTTATGTCAGATATGTGTGGAATTCCTGATAAGTACCACATGCTCATCCGGAGGTTCTTGTGGAGTTAACCATCGCTTTAAGAATCGAGGAACCTGCTCCTGTGCCTGAGGGGTCAGAGGGTAGTAGTCATGTCGAGGGGTGATCACCAAATCAAACCTATTTAATTTCACCCTTGGATGTTGTATCTGCAACAGAAAAAACCAAGAAGAAACCAATACCCCGTTACACATAAACTAAAAAAGCAACAGGTGCACTAACACAAATTTACACAGAGCAACGACAAGAACTATCCAAAACTAAAGAAAGCATTCCTACATAGGTCACCAGTTCAGTGCACAGATGAGCACAGATGAATATAAACCTACCTGAACAACAAAAACATTCTCTGATGCTAACCGCTTTACGGAACTTGCAACAGATATTGTATCTCTGCCTGATGCAACGACTAATAGAGGTCCATCCCTGCTTAAGTAGGACTAAATTAGTTGATAAAAACCTCAAAGTATTAAATAGTATGTGTGAACACTGAGAAAGAAGCAAAGCAACCCCATTGTCAAAGGGAAGCATAATCGACACAGATGAAGCTGGACAGAGAACTTTGAGGGGTTAAATGCGCAACAGACAAGAGTCCGCCCTGGTAGCTGATAAACTGTTGTTCTTATCTATTTTAAGCTGGATAGCTCAAATAATGTTGCTAACACACCCCATAATATCCATTTCACAAGTGACAAGAAATCTGTCTGTATAAAAAGTTCACCTATCATGGGACCCCAAGACATGCTGATATCAATGGGACAAACAGAATGAGTGGAAGCATAGTAAAAGAATGCAAAGTTCATAATATAAATTAGCAAATTCATGGTATCAAAAGGATCTGTTAGATAGCAAGGGTATATTGGTCATTTATGGGTATTTACCCTAGCTTGTATAAATACTCATCTCTTATTCTAATAAACTTATTCCAAATCACATGGTATCAGAGCCAACCCTAGCCGCCCCAACCTAAACCCTATTCAACACCCACCACCCACCATCCAGGCTCTCGGCTTGGGATCTCGGCCAACTCGGCCGGCCACGTCCCAGGGATCTCGGCCAACTTGGCCGGCCACGTCTCAGGTCACTCGGCCATATTGGTCGGCCACGTCCCAAGGCTCTCGGCCAACTTAGCCGGCCACGGCCCAGGTTCTCGACCAGCTCGGGTTGATCTCCAACGATCACTGTCCAGGGAATTCTGAGTCGGCACATCTGTTCTAGTATGTTTTGGTGAGGTGTGTCGATTTTCTTTACTGTTCTTTGCTGCGAATGAATGTTGCTGGTGATTGTTGTTGGATTGCGGGACTGAATGAAGGCGATGTTGTGAATTTAGAGCGACTGAATTAGTGTCACTATTGAGTTTGGTGATTAGTGTTTTCTTTGTGGGATTCATGATGATATTGTGAGTTGGCTGATTGTGGTTTAAGTATTGTTATTGGAGTGGCTGCTGGGATTTGGCTGGCCGGCTGTTGGTTTGGCGAGTTGAAGTGTGTTGGTTTGGCTGGCTGGTGATTGATAATAGTTTAGAATAAGTATTTTATTATGGCATATAATAAGAAAGAAGAAGTAGTTGCTGAAGTCATAGCTGCACCATCTGGACGTCTGTCAGAGGAGAAATTAGCTGGGGTCTCCAATTTTCAACATTGGAAGAGAGTTATTGCGGTAGCGTTGACAGGGAGAGAACTTCAACACCATTTGACAGGTGCAAGAACTAATGCTGATACTAGATGGAATACAATGGAGGCCAGGATACTTAATCAGATGTGGAATTGTATGGAATCTCATGTGGCTGCGTTGGTTTCACATGTTACCACTGTTAAGGAGTTATGGGATTATTTGAATGTTCTCTATTCTGGAGAGAATAATTTATCGAGGATATATGATGTTTCTCAAGAGTTCTTTAGAGCCGATAGAAAAGGTCGTCCTCTTAATCAATTCTTTGCCGATTTCAGGCAAATGTATGAGGAAATCAATCTTATTTTGCCGATTACCACTGATGTTAGAAAGATGCAAGAGCAGCGAGAACAATTAGTTGTTATGTGTTTTTTGGGCGCATTAGGACCAGAGTTTGATGCAGCCCGATCACAGATTCTTGGAGGAGATACTGTGGCTTCTTTGAATGAGGCTTTCGCTCGTGTCTCCAGGATTTCACGTGACTCATCTCGAGGTATATCTTCCACGAGTGATAGTTCTGCTTTGGCTGTGCAAGGGAATCGAGGTGGTAATCGGGGTCGTGGTGGAGGTCGTACTGGTCGTGGATTTAGTAGTGGTGGCACTGGTCGTGGATTTAGTCGGGGACAGTCGCAGTCTTATGGTAGTACCTCGGATGATACCAATGGTAATACTACAGTCACACGGACTTGCCATTATTGTGGTGTACCTGGACATATTCAGCGCTTCTGCTATAAACTTCATGGCAAGCCTTCTCATCTGGCCACTGCAAATGTCGCTAATGCAGTAGATCCTGTCATTCCTTCTGAGTCATCTGAGGGTGGACAATTGATTCGAATGTCAGAGGATGAACTTGCTCTGTACAATCGGTTTAAGATATCTCAGCCAATTTCCTCCTCCAGAGCTACTTTTGCTCAGACAGGTAACGCAACAGCATGTCTCTCATCTTCCTCTCACTCCTGGATCATTGATTCAGGAGCTACAGATCATATGACTGGGTCTTCAGGTATCTTTTCTAACTTTCATGAGTCTGTATCCACTGTTACTTTAGCTGATGGTTCCTTATCAACGGTCAAAGGAATAGGCACAGTCCCCTTGACATCCTCCATGTCTTTGTCTTCTGTCATGTATCTTCCAAATTTTCCATCCAACCTTTTGTCAGTGAGCTATCTTACAAAAGAGTATAACTGTTCAGTAACCTTTTATCCTGATTCTTGTGTTTTTCAGGATTTGAAGACGAAGAAGACGATTGGTAGAGGACGCATGACGGGGGGGTTATATGTGCTTGACGATACTCCTAGCATGGCTTGTTTGGCAGCTTCTCCCCATCAAGTTCATTGTCGTTTAGGCCATCCCTCTTTGGGAAGTTTGAAAATGTTAGATTCCAGTTTTCAGTCTTTATCTCGCCTTGAGTGTGAGTCGTGTC
Source organism: Rhodomyrtus psidioides (assembly GCA_021437785.1). Taxonomy (NCBI): domain Eukaryota; kingdom Viridiplantae; phylum Streptophyta; class Magnoliopsida; order Myrtales; family Myrtaceae; genus Rhodomyrtus; species Rhodomyrtus psidioides. The sequence goes on from JAILYB010000039.1 coordinate 2,338,456, forward strand.
AGTTTGGTAAACTTCATCGTACTAGTTATAGTCCAAGAGTCAATAAACAGGCTTCTCAACCTTTTTGCATTAGTTCATTCCGATGTTTGGGGTCCATGTCCTACTGTTTCAAAGTTGGGTTTCAAGTACTTTGTTACTTTTGTAGACGACTATTCAAGAACCACTTGGCTATATTTAATGAAAAGTCGTTCCGATTTATTTTCTATCTTTTGTGCATTTATTAACGAAGTACATACTCAATTTTCTACTTCTGTTCGTGTTCTTCGAAGTGATAATGCTAAAGAGTACTTTTCCACATCTTTCACTGAATTTATGTCTCAAAAGGGCATTCTTCATCAATCTTCATGTTCATATACTCCACAGCAGAATGGTATCGCTGAACGCAAAAATCGTCATTTGTTAGAAGTTACCCGTTCTTTGATGTTTGAGATGAAGATCGATAAATCCTTTTGGGCTGATGCTGTTATGACTGCATGTTATCTCATCGATCGCATGCCATCCTCTGTCCTTAAGGGTGCTATTCCCCACTCTCTTCTTTTTCCTTCTGATCCTTTATTTCATTTGCCACCACGCATATTTGGTTGTGTTTGTTATATTCGTGATCATCGTCCAGGACTCTCTAAGCTTGATCCTAGATCTCTCAAATGCATCTTTGTAGGGTACTCTCGTACACAAAAGGGTTATAGATGTTATTGTCCCTCTTTACAAAAGTACTGTACCACTGCAGATGTCTCATTCTTTGAGTCTACTGTTTATTCTGATTGTCCAATGGAACCTCTTCTGGTGGATGATGATTCTTTGACATACATTGTTATGCGACCAGCCCCTACTCTAGCATCTCCAGCTCCTCCGCCTGTTGAGTACGTCTATAGTAGACGTCCCCGTCAGCATGTCACACCCCCTGCAGATTCTGTGCCTACCTCGTCTTCTACGTCTTCTGATCCTGCGGTAAGTCAGCAACCCTCTGATCTTGATATTCCTATTGCACATCGTAAAGGTGTTCGTAGTTGCACTAAGCATCCTATTGCACAGTTTGTCTCCTATTCTGGTTTATCAGCGTCTTGTCGGGCCCGTCTAATGACCCTTGATAGCTACCCTATTCCTAAGACCGTTGCTGCAGCGTTATCTAGTTCAGGCTGGAGGACAGCTATGGAAGAGGAATTGTTGGCATTAGAGCACAATCGCACTTGGGATCTTGTTCCTTTACCTGCTGGGAAGACGGCCATTGGTTGCAAATGGGTGTTCACTGTTAAGGTTAATCCTGATGGTACTCTTGCTCGTCTCAAGGCTCGTTTGGTTGCAAAAGGGTATGCACAGGTTTATGGAGTCGATTATGGTGATACTTTTTCACCAGTGGCAAAGATGACGTCTGTTCGTCTTTTACTTTCTTTGACTGCTTCTGCTGGTTGGCCTTTGCTTCAGCTTGACGTGAAAAATGCATTTCTTCATGGTGATTTACAGGAAGAGGTCTATATTGAGCAACCACCTGGGTTTGTTGCTCAGGGGGAGTCAGGTCGTGTTTGTCGTTTAAAAAAATCATTGTATGGTTTGAAACAATCTCCCAGAGCATGGTTCGGGAAGTTTTCTGAGGCTGTACTTCAGTTTGGATTGAGTAGATGTAGTGGTGATCATTCGATGTTTTATCGGGTGTCTAAAACTGGTAGAATATTCCTTATAGTTTATGTGGATGATATCGTCATAACTGGGGATGACTCTGCAGGAATTAAAGAGTTGAAAATGTATCTACAGCAGCAATTCCATACAAAAGATTTGGGACCACTCAGGTACTTTTTGGGTATTGAAGTCGCACGGGCAAGAAAAGGTATTCATATCTCACAACGGAAGTACGTTCTGGATTTGCTTACTGAGACAGGTTTGTTAGGAGCTAAACCGCTGGATATACCAATGGAGACGGGCTTGAAGTTGATGGCAGAGGATGGTGAGTTATTAGATAATCCGGAAAGGTATCGAAGACTAGTTGGAAAGCTGAATTATCTAACTATTACTCGACCTGATATTTCCTTTCCTGTGAGTGTCGTGAGCCAATTTCTGTCTTCTCCTCGTACCTCACATTGGTATGCTGTGATCAGAATTCTGAGATACTTGAAGAAAGCTCCAGGTCGTGGTATTGTTTACAGGAATCATGGACACAGAAAAGTAGAAGCTTTCTCAGATGCTGATTGGGCAGGATCTCCGATAGATAGAAGATCTACATCAGGCTATTGCACCTTTGTGGGAGGAAACCTGGTGTCGTGGAAAAGCAAGAAGCAGAATGTTGTAGCAAGATCAAGTGCAGAATCAGAATATAGAGCGATGGCTCAAGCTACTTGTGAGTTGATCTGGATACGTCAACTGTTAGTGGAACTTGGGTTCAAAGATCCTATACCAATGGAGTTGTGGTGTGACAATCAAGCGGCTGTCCATATTGCTTCTAATCCAGTGTTTCATGAGCGTACCAAGCATATTGAAGTGGATTGTCATCTTGTTCGTGAGAAGCTTCAGGCTGGGATTATATCTACTAGTTATGTTAGAACCGGCGAACAACTTGCTGATATTTTTACAAAATCTCTAGGGAGTAGTCGAGTTGAGTATATTTGTAACAAGCTGGGCATGTTAGATATCCATGCTCCAGCTTGAGGGGGAGTGTTAGATAGCAAGGGTATATTGGTCATTTATGGGTATTTACCCTAGCTTGTATAAATACTCATCTCTTATTCTAATAAACTTATTCCAAATCACAGGATCAAACAAAGTAATTCAAAATCTCATTAACCTACAAGGCTACAACTACTCTGCAGGCAGGAAACAACTTGTACTATCATAAGCAGAACTAACATAGATATCATATGACGTTAACATGGTAATTATTAAGGACAAATAAAGATATGACATTAGCAAAGCACCTAACATATAATACAAAATAACATGAAAACTTTTTACATCCATCGGTAGAGTCAACTACATATGAACGTCGTTGTGCTCTCTTTAGTATCTTTAGTAAGAGATAATACTCAAAACCCTCCCTTAAATTTTTCAACTTTTTCTTCTTTGCTTTGTCCTTTGCTCTGATACCCAACCATTAGCCACATGCTCCCATTGGAACACCTAAAAGTCATCATTCTAAGAGTCTATTTGAATCATTTTAAATGAGCCTCTCTCAATTTGTCCCTAGTTGAGGTTACCTGATGTGAACGCTGTCATTTCAAGTATCTAAATCATTTTAAAGAACCCTCTATCATCTTATCCTCGATCAAGGTTGCAGGAATTCTTCTTGAACATGCCTACCATCTTATCCTCAATATAGAATACTCCTAGTATATGCCTATTTCTGATTCCAAAAATCATGAGAAAATCCATTACCGTACATATCCCTGTACCCGATTCCAACTCCTTAAATATGCATTTTTCTAATTCCAAATGGCACTTGAAACCAAGATGCTTCCTTCAATTGCACAACATACTTTCTCTTCTACTCAATTCTGGTAATGAAGTGAGCCAAGGTCTAAACTCATATCCAGATCAAAGTACATGGGCAATAAAACAACCAACAATGTCGATAATAAAAAAAACACGTGCAAAGAAAGACTTACTTTTCGTAGGTCTCGCGAGCCATTTTCACAATCTGCTTCGTATCAGCCTCTAATATAGAGGACAGTCCAACACTGCCACCATTTTCCGGATGTACAAGCACGTGCTTTCTCCCTCGGGCTGTCAACAAGAGCAGCGTGTACCCAAAAATGCGTCTCAGGACAAAATACAACTTCTTGTGAACAGATACAGGAAGCCAGTGCAGCCACTCATTCACGCCTCCCTTCGGTCTCGTAACTCTCTGCACATAACATCAATATGGAAACTTGAGCAAACGCCAATGACATATGCGCATGAATTTCTCAACCAGAGAGATATAAACAAAACGAGGCACCGGGGAAACTGCACAAATCGTCAAAAAAACACTCCGACGAAACGAAATCAGGTTACTCGGGACTCACATACAGGACATGCTTGTCGGACAATCCGAGGGCGCGAACCAGACCGATGCTCTGGTTCTCGGACCACGTCGAGCCGCTCCCAATCACGACGGCGCGCCTGACGACGTTGTACGTGCCGCCTTCGAAGATCTCCGGCACGCCCGGAGTATGGCTGGGAGGTTCAGGGAGCCTTATTGGCTTCATCGACTCTGGATGGCGCGGAGATAGCGATCAGAACCCTAATTGACGATTGGCTCGATTCAGACGGAGACTAGAGCGTGACTTGATCGCACAGAGACGCGAGGAAGGCTCGCCGAAGAGGCTCAGAGGATTCACTAGCAATTCTGCTAGGCTACGTAATTTCGTAGCGAAGATGCAGAGAAAGAAGGAGAAGAAGAAGAAGAAGAAAGCAGCAGTTCTTCGAGGAATTACTTTGGCCAGTTGATGTTGGAGGAGGTTTTTTCTTTTCCGAAAAGTTGAGTTCGTGTTCAAGTACTACTTTTTCGATATGAGAAAAATATTCCGACAAAAAAAAATGAGAAAAATATCTGACTAAATATATATATATATATATATATATATATATATATGTGTGTGTGTGTGTGATAGAAATATTTTCCAACCCAAAAAAATATGAGAAAAATATTTATACTTAACCTAAAAAGAAAAACTCAAATCTATATAACTCACGGAAAATATTTTTCAAGAGTTCTTTTGGTAAAAAAAAAAAATTGGAGGAAGTTGTATAAGGACACAAATAAGAGTACTAAAGTTCTTTGGAGTGACATAATTTATGGAAAATTATACAAATCATTCTGACACTTTGATCCAATATGTTATGTCTTTTCTTAACTTTTATTTGTGCAATGTGATTTTGAATTTTCACTTAATGTGCAATGTCGTCCTTAAATATATAGTTTGTCTAATGTGGACCTGAAGTATTGATAAATATCCAAATTTAGTTCTTAAAATATGTGAAGATGACACAAACAGAAAGACCACATTGAACATTTATTGATGGTTTATGAATCACATTAAACAAATTAAAAAGCTCGATAATGATATTGCATATTGCTCTAAAACTTAGGGGCGATATTGCACAAATTAAAAGTCCAACAATAATATTGCTGTTGGATCAAAATTCAAGAACTATTTGTGTTATTATCTCAAGAACTTAATATTTAAACATGCGCTTGCCCAATTATTTATGCTTATGTAGCATCATTGGATGAGGATGTCGGTGATGATGATGTGTGGTAATAGCCACTTTGTGCGGGAAAACTTTCTCCGGTTATACTTGTGAGATTTTGGTGAGATCAGTTCAGATATTCTAAAAGCTTAAGTTATTAGATTATTAGATAGTTAGTTGTGGCCTCACATGATATTATAGTAGGAGGTCCTAAATTTAAATCTTTTCAGATCCAAGCCTTATTTACATCCCCAGTTAAAGGCAGAAGAACACTACAAGTACCAATATTTATGTACGAAGCTCACTTTAGTGCCAATATTTTTTTTTATCACTTTAGTGCCATTTTTTTTTAAATAAAAAACGACCATTTCAATGCCAACAGCACACGTGTCATGATTTTCGGCAAGTCACTTCAGATCACATTGGGACACGTGTCATGATTTCCGGCAAGCCACGTCAGATTTGGCACTGAAATGATCATTTTTGACAAAAATTGGCACTGAAGTGATCCCAAAAAAATATTGACACTAAAGTTAGCGCCGTACACAAATATTGGCACTCCTGCTGTCCTTCTACCCTGTTGACACATGAGTTTTTACCATTTATTATTGTGATTTTTATTCTTTAAAATTAATTAAAAATATAAAAAAAGGTCATAAAATCACAAAATCAACTTTGGAAGCTTTGGTTTAACCTTAGGAACCAATTTTGAACAAAAAATATTTTTCGGTATTTTTAATATTTTTCGAGTTTATTTAATTATAAAAATACCCAAAAAATCAAAAAAATACCATTCGTGGTCAGAAAAATACCCAAAAATATTCGATAATTTTGTTTTAATTTCCTCTTCAAGTGTGTCACTTTAAATCTCAAAAATTCGGCTCGGGTCACTATGTTCCTTCACAAACATAAACCCGAACCGAGCCTAAAAAAAAATCATTTTCGAGTCTTTTAGTTTTCAATTCTCACTTTTTATAAGCTATGACATTGGATTCTAAAGTCTTAAAGTGCAATTAGGTCAATTTGCCCTCCAATTTAATCAATTTTTACCAAAAGGGCTTAATTGCACATTTTTCTTTCAATTAGTCCTCGGTTTCACGGATGTATACGTATGCTCTACGTATTTATACGTCATACGTATTTATACGTTATGCATATTTGTACTGTTTGGTAACCTCTTTAACTCTTGTAATAATAATAATGGTTATTATTTTTAACACATTTGTTAGTGCCTTTTTTTTAGCATTTTTGTATTGTGAGTGCTATTGTTAGTGTTATTTTTAAATAACATTTTTGTATTATAAATTGTGAGTGCTATTGTTAGTGCTATTTTTAAATGACATTTATTTATCATAAATTGTGAGTGCTATTGTTAGTGCTATTTTTAAATGACATTTATTTATCATAAATTGTGAGTGCTATTATTAGATAGAATTTATAATTGTTAGTGCTATTTTTAAATAGCATTTTTGTATTATAAATTGTGAGTGCTATTGTTAGTGCTATTTTTAAATAGCATTTTTGTATTATAAATTGTGAGTGCTATTGTTAGTGCTATTTTTAAATGTCATTTATTTGTGAGTGCTATTATTAGATAGAATTTATAATTGTTAGTGCTATTTTTAAATAGCATTTTTGTATTATAAATTGTGAGTGCTATTGTTAGTGCTATTTTTAAATAGCATTTTTGTATTATAAATTGTGAGTGCTATTGTTAGTGCTATTTTTAAATGTCATTTATTTGTGAGTGCTATTTTTAGATAGAATTTATAATTGTTAGTGCTATTTTTAAATACAATTTATTGGAAGGTATTTTTGGCTATAAAAGGATGGCAAGAGTTTTGAGGTTGGAGGGGGAGAGACATTTTGTAGAGTGTGCAAATTTTTGAGAGCTTAGAGAGAAGAACACAAACACTCTCTATATTCTCATAATCTTGAGCGAGCAAAATATACTAAGTTCGGAATATTGATTCCGCATATTGCTAGCACAATTGTTGTGGAGTTATTAGTCGTCTCCCCGTTCGTCAATTGGTGGTGCGTCCGAACTAGATGCCTAACACTTGTGGAGGCTGAGATCGAAGAACATCGAACCGACACCTCCGTTCAAGCACGCTACGAGAGGTAATCTATTTACTCCCTTTGAGACTTTGTGATTTTTTTCGATTGAAATGCACGAAGTACGCCTCTGGAGATACATGTGTGGGTTGTTATTTATTTCCGCTACGTGTTACGTGGATTCCAACAGTGGTATCAGAGCCAATCCTTAGGTGTTTTCGTGCATTTAATTGATTTTTTGCAATTTTTGCAATACTATGGCCAATATGTATTAACGAATTGTTCGTCTTACATGGCTAATGGAGATTGATTATTTTATATGATAAATTAATCAACGTAGCAAAAATTGAGACTAAATCAATTTTGAATCGAAAATTTATGGCTATCTTATTTTACGTAAAAATTCTGAATATGATTCAACGTAGAATTTTTATTGTGCCTTCCTAAGTTTTAAATTGTGAATTTATTACTTACGTGAAAGGGTGGTGATCATGGAAAAATCCCTAATCAATGTGATTGATGTATATATGAATGTATGATGATTATTTATATATTTGGGATTGTAATTATTAAATGGAGGCTGCGTACTCCTTTTATTTTTCATGTAATCTTTATTTTTAGCATAGTCAATTGTTGATGTAAATGCTACGAGGATTACGTGGAGGAGCCTTTTAAGTCGGCGAGCTCTTTGGGGCCCAATTCTTGAAGAGTTCAAGAAACCAAGAAGAAGCGAAGAGCGGCTCTCCGTTATTAAAATATTAAAATGATTATATGTGGTCTCATTGGCTCGAGACCCATTAAATCATAATTCCATGATCACCACGTAGGATAGATATTTATGTGATTGACATCTATTTATTTATTATGATTACGTGAGCATGTTAAACTGGTTAATGTGCAAAGTCAGACTTACCTCACCCAAAATTGTGCCTGCATGAAATCCTAGTTAGGAAAATCACTCGCATTAGGTACCGAAAGGGCGTTGGTAACGACACCAGCGTAACCAAGTCCCCGAACCCAAAATCTCTGGTTCCGTAGAACTGATCGATCTCTCCCAATCGATCGGTAAGGTTTCCGGTCTACCCTCCAAGAAAGACCGGTGGCGACTCCAAATGCATGCACAATTTGCACATGCCACCACGACCACACTGAAGGTCGAAAGCGATCGACTCTTATCGTCGAAGAATACTCCCGCCGCGATTTGGTATGGGCCTGGGAGGGCTCGCGCCGATCCAAGACCCGTGATCGGTAATCCATTAGCCGCGTCCGCTTCCGGACGGGTCGCGACAGCTGGCGACTCCGCTGGGGACTTGTTCTAGAAACTATGGTTCTAGACCTCAAGTGGACTTAGGCCGTAATAAAAATTGAGTGATTTTTCTAACCCTACAGGCGCTCTTGAAGGTGAGGTAAGTCCGCTCACGATAGGTGTTATATGTTTTTGCAGATTGGAGTAATAAGGGGTGTAGTCTGTGATTAACTTTATTTTACGCAGGTGTGGCGTAGGAATGTATGTTGTGTGGATGATTTGAAGTGCTGATTGATAAATTGTTGTGCATGACTTGCATTGTGATGATCACGACACATGGACACACACAACCGCGCCTAAAACCCCAGGCGCCGCCTTTAGGAACACAATAGAAGGAATTGAAAATGGAATCTCCGTGAGGAAAAACACGGGGTAATCCACTTCTCAATTCCGCTCGCTTCGAACTATGGATTGAGTCCCAATGCAACGATAGTTGTGCAATGGAATCGGCTCTTTCTAGAACTCGAGGTGGGAACCTTAACCTTAGGTGCCAAACCCTCTGATTTTTAGAAGTTCACCATCACTTGTCTCATGCGCATGTCTTTGGGCGGTTGGTACACCTAAAATCGCACATAAGTCGACGAGTTGGGTTGGTAAGACTCTCTATCCCTCAAAACTATTACAGTTCATATAAATATAGGCATTTCATTCATTGCATTCTGGTGATTAGATTAAATGCCATTTCAAGGATAGATGCATGTGTTTTTCCCAAACGTCCTTGATAGAAGACGAGGAGGATGATATCCCATGGCGAACACCGAGTGAGCAACAAAGGAGCCTACTATGAACATTATTGAGATATCGTCCAATGAAGATGACGAGTTGGGGCAAGTGATCCGGAAGTCACAGATCGAACTTGGGGCATCCTTAAACGTTAGGATCACATTCCTTGGTTTCATTTTCCATTACTAGTCCTATTGTATAGGGTTTATTTTTATCGAGGCTTTCTCTATCTCACCCCTTAGAGTGATTGTATTAGGGATCTATTGGTGTATACATTCATATGGAACTCGGTTGTATTTCTTTTGACGGGTCATGGGAATGTGATAGTGGCATTTTCTCTAATCATCCGAATACTCCCAAGTCAAGTTTATAATTCCTTTAGAGGAAACTAAAGTTGAAAATCTTACACGACCTTTTTGGTCGTACAGGGTAATCCAACCCCAATTTCGCTAGAAGGAATTATACACTTGAATTGGTCCATGCATGTCATACGTCACTAAGTAATCCACGATAATTGATCAAGAGTATTGACGTTATTTCGAATTTAATGACGAGATAGATGTCCAAATTGCTCTCGTTCTTAACAAAACGGCCTTGATTTGGATGCCGTATCTTCAATTAAATTTAAAAACACGTCGTTATGCCTTGCATTTTTGACTAATTCGCTCTTCTGAATATTGGTCAAAAGCAATTATCGTGAATTACATTCCTTTCAATAGTATGCTTTCTTTCGAGGAATATTGATAAAAACTTTTCGCACAAGATTAAAACCCTTGTAAAAGTTCTTGTCATTATTAACTACGAGCAAGCATAAGATTGAAAGGGGTCTATGCTTTCTTTTTCAGATTATTCCTTTTGACTCGGTCTTTTCATTTGCAGGTGAAAAACAAGTAGCATAAAGAAATCTTTTCTTGGATAAGTCTGAGGCTATTCTTTCATCTGACCATGAGTGAGTTAGAAAATCAGAACACATCTACTCGACTTATTATGGATCGGCTCATCCAAGTCTAAGATGTCCGGATGCTCGAAGAAATGGATCATATAAAAGCTAAAACAAACACAGGGGCTTTCATTCATTCTTGCCCAAACCAGATCATACAATTCATTGGGGTGGAAAAGTAAAGCAGAAGTGAGCCCTAATCAACGACACAAAGGAGCCCAGCTGGCCCTCCAGGTTATGGATGCTTTGTTTATACGCACCACTCCGCGTATCATGGTCCGCAAGCCTGAGGTGGAGGCGTTTGCGTTCATCATTGACTGCAACAACCTGAGTCTCGTGATCTTCGGCGACTGCTTCCAAGTCCCGAACAAGTCCATTCTCACGAGTTATATCCTCGTTTATGCCGTTGAGCCTTTCTTCCAGCCACTCGCTCCGATTCCTTAGCAGGGCATTACGTCGATCGCGCTCATAGGTAGCCAGAGATAGAGCTAAGTCCTCCACCAGATTCCTCCTCTCGCGTAGCAATGTCGAAACCCGCTCTTTGGCGAACTCAACAGCCTTTTTGTGACTATCGGCCAGGTAGTCAGCCAACGCTAGGCGATCGGACTGATCCTCATAACGGGCTCGCAAGACACGAGCCACGGTAACTCCCCGATGAGCAGCGCGGTAGACCTCCAAGGAGTTCGTAAAGAGCGTTGGAAAAATATTGTATTCCCTCCCCAACGCGGTACCCTCGAGGGAGGTGATGTCCAGGTCCCCGAACATGACTCTGATCTCATCCTCGATTTCGGGATGATCGGCTATGTGAGCGTAGCCTCGACCCAAGAGGTTATAGAACTCTTTCCATCGAGTCAAAGCTTCGGCTGAGAAAGTGTGAACTTGGGAAGAAGCCATTTTCGACGGAGATGTGTGTAGTGGAGCGATTAGAGGATGGAAGCAAATTATATGAGAGCGTTAATCTCCCAAACACCAACTCCGCATTTTATAGCGTCTCGAGAGTGGAGAAAAGTTGCAGCAATAATGCTTGTGGAGCCGGGTTAATTAATGTAAAGCGAGGGCTGCTCCTCCCGTGAATCATCAGACATGTCCTGATCCGCAATTTCAGGCCTGACAAATTCGGTCTCGCCATTATTAAAGCTGGGAGGGAGGCGAGCGCAACTATCGAAGAAGCCGCGAAAGGATTGTGTTGTTCCATCACGCATGAAGCTGGGCGGCGAGTGAACAGCTCTGCCACTTAAAAAGAGAAGACAATGCTGAACATGCATGACTATTGAGGAAAAGTGAAAGGCGAGCGCAACTATCGAAGAAGCCGCGAAAGGATTGTGTTGTTCCATCACGCATGAAGCTGGGCGGCGAATGAACAGCTCTGCCACTTAAAAAGAGAAGACAGTGCTGAACATGCATGACTATTGAGGAAAAGTGAAAGGCGAGCGCAACTATCGAAGAAGCCGCGAAAGGATTGTGTTGTTCCATCACGCATAAAGCTGGGCGGCGAGTGAACAGCTCTGCCACTTAAAAAGAGAAGACAGTGCTGAACAGGCATGACTATCGAGGAAAAGTGAAAGGCGAGCGCTACTATCGAAGAAGCCGCGGAAGGATTTGGTTACCCCTTCGTGTCGGAAAGCTGAGCAGGAGGTAAACAGTTCCGTCGTTTCAAAAACAGAACGCTGAACAGACCTAGCTTTCGAGGAAAAGGAGGCAACAAATCGAAAGAGCGAGTATACAAAAGAGAACAGAGAACCCCGAGTGACGAGTTCGTTGAAAGACCTCAAATTCTCTAGAATCAGATTCGACATCGAAGCCATGGAACTCAACATCGCCGGTGACGAACATCAAGATCGCAGTGGTGACGACGGTAGTGGCCACGACGCTCAACCCCGGAAAAGAAAAAGTCGCCAGCGCTACGCTTGGAAAGAAATCCAGGAGCTTGAAGCTTTCTTCGATGAATGCCCTTGCCCAAACGAGGAACAAAAGATTGAATTGGGCCAGAAGCTGGGAATGAATCCTATGAGAATCCATTTTTGGTTTCAGAATAGACGTTTCAGACTAGGTGTCCAACACAGGCGTAAGGAGATCACGGCCCTAAAAGAGCAGAACCAAAACCTTCAAATGGAAAACATGTGGTATGAGAAAATTCTCAGTACTATTACCTGCCCTGACTGCGGTGGCCCTACCACCCTCAGTAAATTGTTCCCCAGTAAGCCTTCTACGAAGATGGAAGGTGCTCATTTATCCCCCTGCTCCCTTGAGCCATCTCCGGTACAATCAGATCCTGCTAATGGCGCGCATGAGCAGATCGATCCTACAGAAATTATACCAGTGTCTTCGGAGGAAGAAGATACGTGTCGTTATGATCGGAGTCACCTCATCGAAGCCCATGAATCTCCTCCACAACAGCTTTCGGTAAGATCAGATACGGTTCAAGAGGAGTTAGAGGTTAGTCGGCAGGCTATCTACGCCACTCTGGACGACGAGAAGAAGAAATTCACTTGGCCCCCGGAGCTTCATCTCAAGTTCTTGGACGCAGTTCGACAGATAGGACTCGACTTCATAGGTCCGACAAGCATACTTAGGGTCATGAACGTACCGGGACTTACCAAGCAATTAGTCGCGAATCACCTTGGTTGCTACAGAAGGGCGTTAGGACAGCGTTATGCAGAACTGAATCCGAGCAATAGACTCGGCTGCGAACCCAGCACCCTTATGACAAATGAGGCCCGGTCGAATCTGGACGACTATTGGGGATTTGATCAGGATATCCTCGCGAGTCATTTCAATATTCCTCAAGAACACGCATCACAAGTGCAACGAGTAAGCACTCCTCCGTCCGAGCAGCAGCTAGTCAGTGTTCATCCTGTCGCAGATCAGCCCACCACGCCCAGTGCTCAAGGGTTTGCCCAATTAGAGCATATGGCTTCAGATGATCTAATGGGAGAAAGCTTGGAGCACTCTTATTTCCCTAATCCCCAAGTGGGAGATGCTTGTGGTAGTCAATCGATCAAATCTCCTCTTATAATCCCAGACAAAGATGGAGGTTCCAGTTCGAAGAACCCGTCGGGCGATGCAGCTCAACCTACACATCAATCGTTCGAGGGGTCGGGTGATTTCTTCGATGAAGGACTTGATACCTGGTTCGATCAGTTGGGAGCTATTAAAGGTTGGCAACCATGATCTGCACTTGGTAATGGCACACCTAAGCTGAGGCCAGACTGGTTAGTCATTGGACATGCCCCAAGAAAGAAGGGGATGTACGCGAGAAGGATGTATCTCCTAATGTAAAGTTCTCATCGGTGCATGCGTTTGTTTCTTCAATAGCTAGAGTTGATTCTGCATAATGTTTTTCGCAAACGTCATCTCGTGTGTATACGGTAATTCCTTGTTATTAAGTTCAAGGTAAAATCAGCCCCGACGCGTGAAGGCAGAATTGATAGCATGAGTTACTAGCAGAATGTGATCGAGCTCGAAAGTGAAAGATTACTAGCGGCCCCAAACGCAATGACCGCAAAATCAGGGGCAATCTTTAAGTTTCGAGCAACTACAAATCTAGTTCTCACGAGGCATTCAGGTCAATCAAATATAAAGCGTCGGGCTGTGAGAATGATGCGTAGTCAATCTGTTGACACAGGCGAAAAAGGAGTCGCGTAGATCCGAAAGCAAAAACCTTTCTTGGCTAGTCAACAATGCAGAATGAAAGAGCATATATAAACAAACTCGCATTTATTTCATTCAGCAGGAAAGTTTACAAGTGGATCACTGAGGGGGAGCAGTAAACCCAAAATGAGTTCTGACAAGCATCACAAAAAAGCTTAACTGACTCTCCATGCTATCCATGCCTTGCTTACAACCCACACTCCGGGAATCGAGGTCTACAAGCTTGAAGAAAAGGAGACGACATTTCTCCTTAAGTTCGTTCACCTTGGTGTCATAGTACTCGAACTCAAGCTCTAAGTCATGAGCCAGCACCCTCCCGCGAGCTATATCCATGCTCAGGTCTTCAAGCCTTTCCTCCAACCAGGCACACTGGAACCTCAGCACGAAGTTGTGCTGGTCTTGCTCAAAGGCGGTGTCAAAGAGAGCCAGACGCTCCACCAAGTTGTCCCTCTCACGGACCAGCATCGAAACCTGGGCGTGGGCGTATTCAACAGCCCTTTTATGGTTATCGGCCGTCAGCATGGCCAACATCAGGGACTCAGTTCGGTCCTGATAACGGGCTCGCACGATACCAGCCAAAGTGACCTCCCGGCTAGCAACTTCGTAAGCCTGCATGAAATTATTAAAGAGAGTTGGGAAGATCACAAACTCCCTTTGCAGTTTCGTACCTTCAATACACGCAGTATCCAGGGCCGGAATCAGAGTACGAACTTCAACCTCAGCTTCAGGATGATTGTTTATGTAGCCATAACCCCTACCCAAGAGGTGGTAAAATCTCTCCCATTGGGTCGAAGCTTCAGGTAAGGCAACAGGCATAGAGGAGGAATCCATATGCGATGGAATGACGGAGAAGAGAGTGAGAATGTGAAGAGTGTTTGAGAGGCTGAGTCTGATAAGGCTAAAGTGTTAATCTTCTTGACATCAATCTATCACCTTATAAATGCTCGAGTACAGGGAGAAGTGGTAATAATATTTTATGTGCAGTAGAGCCAAGCGGGTTTCGTTAATGCATCCCCGATGAGTCACGAATCCACCACCGTCCTGTGATCTCGGGTTTTACGAAACATAATGGCGCCGAAAGGTGGGCAGGCTTGTTACTCTAGAGACTGGGCCAGGGGGACAAGCGTAGTGCTCGACAAAGCGAAATCAACGCAAGAGATCTTCAGGCTCCGTTCACGTAGAAAAGAGCAAAAAAGGACAAAGTGGGAATTACGAAGCCTTGAGAAAAACGCTCGTCAAGTAGCCATCACAAAAGGACGAAGTGGGAATCTCGAAACATTGAGAAGAGCGCTCGTCGGGTAGCCATCACCTTTGATCGAAGAACGGTGATCCGGCTCCTTTAACCTCTCAGAATTTGCAGAGAAAGTGAAGATCCAAGGAGGAACAAAGAAAGCTGAGTTAACGGAAAATCAAACAGTGATATCCCGGTCAAAATGTTCAAGGGATTCTGTCATTTACTGGAAGCGCCAGACTTGGAGGTCTCCGAGCTTGAGCTGCTGGAAGAGTTTGAAGATCTCAGGACCGAACCTGACACGAGGGCCATGGAGACCGATCCTTCTAATGATGAAACCCGCGGCTTGGTTAACGAGAACAGTACCCGCGACGGTTATCAGCGTCAGAAAGGGGAATATCTCAAACGCAACACTTCAGGTCAAGTCCATAAACTCGAATTGTTTTTCAGGGAATACCCCTATCCGGACATGGACCAGAAAATCAAAATGGGCCAGGAGATAGGGTGGGAGCCTCGGAAGGTCAAGTGCTGGTTTGAAAACAAACGAACCCGGCTGAAGCAGCAACGCGATCGGCACGAGTTAGCGGTTGTAAGGGAGGAAAATGAAAAGCTTCGAATAAAAAACACTCAGTACAAAAAAGCTCTAAGCATCGCTATTTGCCTGGAGTGCGGTAACCCTGTTCCCACGGACGGAGTATTCACTGAAGAGCCAGATCTGGGGGTTTATAATGCTCATTTGTTGCAATGCCCTTCCCAACATCTTTCGGAACAGGCGGGTACCGCCGAGGATCTACAAGAGGAAACTAGTGCTATAAGGTCAAAGTCGACGCCCATTGTGGAAGGGAACATGCGTCATGACAAGTCGGGTCCGCTCGATGATGAACTCACCATCATGACCAGCCGATCTGAGACCACTAAATCCCCTCCAGAGCAACCTCCAACACGACCAGATTCCGAGAAGAGTAACCGCCAAGTTGCTGACACCACTTCGGCTAGCAAGAAAATAAGATTTCGTTGGACCCCGGAGTTTCATAGCAAATTTGTTGATGCAGTTCAACAGTTGGGGATCAGTTTTGCTTGCCCATTGCGCATACTCGAAATCATGAACGTGCCGGGACTGACTAAAAATATGGTCAAGAATCACCTTTGGCGCTACAAGAAACTACTGAGAGATGGACGAGCGTCGCTAGACCAAGATAGAGGCGGTTCAACACGACCAGATTCCACGAAGAGTAGCCGCCGAGTTGCCAACCCTACTTCGGCTAGCAAGAAAACAAGGTTTTATTGGACCTCGGAGCTTCATAGCAAATTTGTTGATGCAGTTCAACAGTTAGGGATCAGTTTGGCTCGCCCATCGCGCATACTCAAGATCATGAACATGCCGGAATTGGATAGAAATAAAGTCAGGAACCACCTTTGGTGCTACAAAAGACTACTGAGAGATGGACGAGTGGCGCTAGACCAAGAGAGAGGCAGTTCAAGTTTAAACGATGAGCATGGCTGTGATCGCAATCCTCATGAAGCAGGAAGCATCCAATCACCTCTTAACACCGATGGGACTGACAATTACACGGTCGATTGTTCAGGCATCAATCAGAGTACTCCCATGGGTTATCCCAGTACTCCTCAGGAGTATGTACCGCAATTTCAGCAAATCGGGACTCCCCAGTCTGAGCACCGACTGGCCGTTAATACTAGTCCTACAGCGGATCTAACACTGGCAGGAGATGCACATACAATCTTGCGAGACGATTACGGAGATTCCGGCTCGAAGAATCAGGTGGTCCATGACGAAAATGGCAAAAAGATTCCTTCTCCAGTAGTCGACAATACTCAACCTGAGTGTCAGTCGCTCGATGGTTCAGACGATCTCCTTGAAAACATCTATTCTTGGTTCGATCGGCTGAATTCCCCCCTGAGTTACCCTGGTACTCCCCAAGAGTATGTACAACAATTTCAGCAGGTATGGACTCCCCAATTTGAGCACCAACCGATCGTTAGTGTTATTCCTACGGCGAATCCAGCATCGGGTACAAACCTACTGGACAACGATGAAAATACCAACTCGAGAAGTGAGGTTGTTCATGTCGAAAGTAGTGTGAGGAACCCATCGCCAACGGTTGAGGATGCCCGACTTGGGCGTCAATGGCTTGAAATTTCAAGCGAGTCCCTCAGTGAGCAACTCGGCGTATGGATCACGCATAAACCGAGAAACCAGGTTGTTCATGCCGAAAATGGGAGAAGTCCGTCACCAGCAATTAAGGATGCTCAACTTGGACGACTCGAGCGGTCGGACGATCTCCTGAATGAGCAACTCAGCCTATGGGTCAAGCATTTTGGAACAAGTGCATCTTCGCAGTCGTGACCGGTACCGGCGACCGGACATCTGGTTCGAAGCTCGTGTGCTAAATCATTAGAAGGCTCAGGAGAGTGAGAGGTGAATACATCGAATGAATGTGTTACGGATTTTGTTGTAAAGTTCCCGCGGGAACATTGTAATTAACGTTGAAAACTAACCGCTCTGAGTGTCAACATTACCCTTTGAACGTCTTCGAGCCAAGGGCCATGGATTAATCACTTAATCCATGGAGCAAATTCCATGAACGATGACTATCACCCGCGGAGCATAATGGGATCTACCCCCATTCAGCACGAAATACGTTTGGTCACGAAGCCTCCCATTTGGTAAAACGATGTATCGTTCCTAAACGATCTTCAACCGAATACCAAAGTAATGTCTCATTTCTTTCCCTTCTCAGGTGTTAAACGTGGATAAATCACCCAAGGAGCCATCTGTTCAAATAACAAAACAGACGTTGCCCAACCGGGGGCAGCTGAACCATTGATATTGCAAATATTCCAAGCATGGATAAGCGGATTTGATAGACGTGGTTCATATCAATACGCGACGTCAGAACGGGATGAGAACCAAGAGTAAAGTTGTATTGTCCCAATTTGTCTTCAATTTGGGAATATGAGTTAACACTTGCTATTTATCCTTGATAGGGACTCACCATCAAGGAGGACAAATTTTGACAACCTGTGTGCACTCGCAGGGGCACACGACCGAGGGTAAGATGTATCGTTCTAATTTTTTGAAAAATTCATGAACGAACAATAACATGTTTCTTCCGCATTTTCAGGGATCTCCAGCCGCGGGGGACAGGTAAGTATCCCTTTCCCCAATCCATTGAAAATGTTGAATAAAAAATAGAGAAGAAAAGAAAAGCTTTTAGAATCTGATGTCTAGAAAAGACATAGGATTCTAACTTCATTGGCATTCATGTTTTGAAACATGAGGTTATCTGAACATGCATTGGGCATCATAAAATCCCATTGACGGGTAAAATTTTTGGAGAAAACGAAAGAGATTTTTCCAATCAAAAGTTGTTCAAAACTTTCAAAAGGACGTTTTCTCAAAAGACGAGAGGCAAAGCCTAGTCCAAACACGTCCTATACACACTTAAGAGAGAAATGGAGCGGATAAGACAGCAGAATCTGGACCTACGGAAGTAGGGACCATTCGCAGCGATTACATGGGTTGGGACGACGGAGGCATTCGTTTCATATCCCCCAAACACTACAGGTGACCGTTGATAACCCCTTTGAACGGCGGTTTTCATTCTTAACCCTGTCAAGAACCACCCCACATCGGGGCAAAATGGAGGTGAGTCCAGCAGCATCAGGAGAAAATGGTTAGAAATTTTCTTGCTCGGACTAACATTAATCTTTGTGTGTTATTTATATGGTAATCCAAGTGCCATAGGATGATGAGAAGCATTCATTTCTCTATCCCACACACCGAATCCTTTGCATAGCCAAGTTGAGCCTGCAGAATCATTTCATAAACCCGTTGGTGATCATTGCACATTCCAAGACGGATGCAGCATCACTTCAGAAACGAAGAAGTTCAAGACTTAGGGTTTGCAAAAGAATTCCTAAGTTAATGTTTAACCTTGTTAGACCTTTGATCATAGGTCTAACGCGATCCTATGAAGATGAGAAAAAGTGGGATTTCAAAAATCAATGAGAAAAATCCACGGCATCGAGAAAAAGCAAAGTGCCTGGTAAAAGCAAGGCCGATGCTCATGAAAGCTGTTTGCTTGATCCCCAGTGAAACTTGGATGAAAAAAAAAATTCTTAAAGGAGTCAAATAAAAAAAAGCTGCTCCCCAAATGCTGCCAAGCACAGAACAAAGACATGGAGAGAGTCGGTCTCTGAATGCAACAAGGGACGCTCTCTAAAGAGCTGGTGCACACCTCAAAATCGGTTGTACACCTCAAAAACTAAAGATGCAGAAAGGAAAAGACATGAGGTAAATCAGCAATGATCACCAATGTCAAACTCGTCATGAATTCTGGGCCAAAAACAAGCCTTTTTCGGTCCCCAATCCTACCAACATCATAACCCTGAAACAGTCTTCTCTGACTAAGACACTTGGGTTAACATACAGCTCAGCTCGAAGAAGTACGAGCAAGACTATTTCTTTCTCATTTTGCAGGGTTCTTGACTTGTAAACCCGGAGCAGATGGTGAAAACTTTCATTCAATGACCTTGACTCAAAAGTGAGTCCCCCTTGAAGACCAATATCCAAGCCCAACATTACGGTCCCGTGGAAGACCTCCCGACCGATCAAAATGTATGCGCTGCGAATGAGCCTAAAACCTAGGCACGGGTTAGTAGGAAATCGAGTGTATCCCCTATAAAAAAACACGATCGCAAAACAGGTGAGAAGACCTCATTGTCGAGAAATATTCCAATTGATGTTTTGAACAAACTCTTTTTGGAATTTTCAAACTGTTGATCCAGATTTTCCGTGCAAGGGATTTGTGATCACATTTGCATGTTGCAAGAATGCTTTGGATAACCCCCAGCATCAAAATGCACATTTCATGATTAAAACTTAAATCATACGGTTTTGTCAAAATGGACAGCCGTGGTCTTCCCAAAGATTACTAACGTTTTCTTGGTGAAGAAAAATCTTTCAGGCTCAAACTTATGCAGGATACTTGGAGAACCCAACTCCCAGAATGTCGCCTCAACAGACTCAAGTGAAGTTTTGTCAAAATAAAATCTTTCACTGCTTCAAAAAACTGAATTCCCGACAAACTTCGGGGTCTCAAAAAAAGGGGAAGAAAAATCCTTTTAAAAGAAAAAGTCCTATCAGACGTGGAGAACCCTCGTCCCAGGACCCATTTTCAAAATATCAAACAGTCTCATCGGACGTGGAGAACCCTCGTCATGAGACCCCTTTTCAACACAAGGTAGATACCGCCTGAAGGGTCAACACATGGTAGATACCGCCTGAAGGGTCAACACAAGGTAGAAACCGCCTGAAGGGTCAAATCAAAGGTAGAAACCGCCTGAAGGGTCAACTCAAGGTAGAAACCGCCTGAAGGGTCAAACCAAGGTAGAAACCGCCTGAAGGGTCAAACCAAGGTAGAAACCGCCTGAAGGGTCAAATCAAAGGTAGAAACCGCCTGAAGGGTCAACTCAAGGTAGAAACCGCCTGAAGGGTCAAACCAAGGTAGAAACCGCCTGAAGGGTCAACCAAAGGTAGAAACTGCCTGAAGGGTCAACTCAAGGTAGATACCGCCTGAAGGGTCAAACCAAAGGTAGATACCGCCTGAAGGGTCAACTCAAGGTAGAAGCCCCCTGAAGGGTCAAACCAAGGTAGAAACCGCCTGAGGGATCACATTAATGGTAGAAACCGCCTGAAGGGTCACATATGGTAGAAACCGCCATAAGGGTCAATTCATTGGTAGAAACCGCCATAAGGGTCAACTCATTGATAAATATCGCAGTAAGGATCAACACAAAGGTCTGATCCACCATACGGATCAAAATCCTTGGCAAATCCCAAAGCGTGGGATGCGCCTTCCTTAGGTTCCTACAAGTTAGGAATCCCATCATGGTATGACCTACCATACAGGTCAGAGCTTAATCTCCCTAGGATATTCTGAATGACGAGTCCTAGGCATCTTCTTGAAAGTCGTCGCAACCGGCAGCATCCGACAGGTGAGCTTCAGGTAAGCCTCTCTCACTCCAGCCCATGTTCAAATTGTTAGAGCAAACCGGGGATTGATTTGAGCTTTTATCAATAGGCTTAAGGATCCGATGTCATAACATTTCTTCTCTTATTTTCCCAGTTGAGTCGGTTAGGAATCAGGTGCCACCTTATCTTTGAGAGAAACCTCTAACGAGATTCCTCTCAAAGAGGGGCAGCTGTTGACACATGAGTTTTTACCATTTATTATTGTGATTTTTATTCTTTAAAATTAATTAAAAATATAAAAAAAGGTCATAAAATCACAAAATCAACTTTGGAAGCTTTGGTTTAACCTTAGGAACCAATTTTGAACAAAAAATATTTTTCGGTATTTTTAATATTTTTCGAGTTTATTTAATTATAAAAATACCCAAAAAATCAAAAAAATACCATTCGTGGTCAGAAAAATACCCAAAAATATTCGATAATTTTGTTTTAATTTCCTCTTCAAGTGTGTCACTTTAAATCTCAAAAATTCGGCTCGGGTCACTATGTTCCTTCACAAACATAAACCCGAACCGAGCCTAAAAAAAAATCATTTTCGAGTCTTTTAGTTTTCAATTCTCACTTTTTATAAGCTATGACATTGGATTCTAAAGTCTTAAAGTGCAATTAGGTCAATTTGCCCTCCAATTTAATCAATTTTTACCAAAAGGGCTTAATTGCACATTTTTCTTTCAATTAGTCCCCGGTTTCACGGATGTATACGTATGCTCTACGTATTTATACGTCATACGTATTTATACGTTATGCATATTTGTACTGTTTGGTAACCTCTTTAACTCTTGTAATAATAATAATGGTTATTATTTTTAACACATTTGTTAGTGCCTTTTTTTTAGCATTTTTGTATTGTGAGTGCTATTGTTAGTGTTATTTTTAAATAACATTTTTGTATTATAAATTGTGAGTGCTATTGTTAGTGCTATTTTTAAATGACATTTATTTATCATAAATTGTGAGTGCTATTGTTAGTGCTATTTTTAAATGACATTTATTTATCATAAATTGTGAGTGCTATTATTAGATAGAATTTATAATTGTTAGTGCTATTTTTAAATAGCATTTTTGTATTATAAATTGTGAGTGCTATTGTTAGTGCTATTTTTAAATAGCATTTTTGTATTATAAATTGTGAGTGCTATTGTTAGTGCTATTTTTAAATGTCATTTATTTGTGAGTGCTATTATTAGATAGAATTTATAATTGTTAGTGCTATTTTTAAATAGCATTTTTGTATTATAAATTGTGAGTGCTATTGTTAGTGCTATTTTTAAATAGCATTTTTGTATTATAAATTGTGAGTGCTATTGTTAGTGCTATTTTTAAATGTCATTTATTTGTGAGTGCTATTTTTAGATAGAATTTATAATTGTTAGTGCTATTTTTAAATACAATTTATTGGAAGGTATTTTTGGCTATAAAAGGATGGCAAGAGTTTTGAGGTTGGAGGGGGAGAGACATTTTGTAGAGTGTGCAAATTTTTGAGAGCTTAGAGAGAAGAACACAAACACTCTCTATATTCTCATAATCTTGAGCGAGCAAAATATACTAAGTTCGGAATATTGATTCCGCATATTGCTAGCACAATTGTTGTGGAGTTATTAGTCGTCTCCCCGTTCGTCAATTGGTGGTGCGTCCGAACTAGATGCCTAACACTTGTGGAGGCTGAGATCGAAGAACATCGAACCGACACCTCCGTTCAAGCACGCTACGAGAGGTAATCTATTTACTCCCTTTGAGACTTTGTGATTTTTTTCGATTGAAATGCACGAAGTACGCCTCTGGAGATACATGTGTGGGTTGTTATTTATTTCCGCTACGTGTTACGTGGATTCCAACAGTGGTATCAGAGCCAATCCTTAGGTGTTTTCGTGCATTTAATTGATTTTTTGCAATTTTTGCAATACTATGGCCAATATGTATTAACGAATTGTTCGTCTTACATGGCTAATGGAGATTGATTATTTTATATGATAAATTAATCAACGTAGCAAAAATTGAGACTAAATCAATTTTGAATCGAAAATTTATGGCTATCTTATTTTACGTAAAAATTCTGAATATGATTCAACGTAGAATTTTTATTGTGCCTTCCTAAGTTTTAAATTGTGAATTTATTACTTACGTGAAAGGGTGGTGATCATGGAAAAATCCCTAATCAATGTGATTGATGTATATATGAATGTATGATGATTATTTATATATTTGGGATTGTAATTATTAAATGGAGGCTGCGTACTCCTTTTATTTTTCATGTAATCTTTATTTTTAGCATAGTCAATTGTTGATGTAAATGCTACGAGGATTACGTGGAGGAGCCTTTTAAGTCGGCGAGCTCTTTGGGGCCCAATTCTTGAAGAGTTCAAGAAACCAAGAAGAAGCGAAGAGCGGCTCTCCGTTATTAAAATATTAAAATGATTATATGTGGTCTCATTGGCTCGAGACCCATTAAATCATAATTCCATGATCACCACGTAGGATAGATATTTATGTGATTGACATCTATTTATTTATTATGATTACGTGAGCATGTTAAACTGGTTAATGTGCAAAGTCAGACTTACCTCACCCAAAATTGTGCCTGCATGAAATCCTAGTTAGGAAAATCACTCGCATTAGGTACCGAAAGGGCGTTGGTAACGACACCAGCGTAACCAAGTCCCCGAACCCAAAATCTCTGGTTCCGTAGAACTGATCGATCTCTCCCAATCGATCGGTAAGGTTTCCGGTCTACCCTCCAAGAAAGACCGGTGGCGACTCCAAATGCATGCACAATTTGCACATGCCACCACGACCACACTGAAGGTCGAAAGCGATCGACTCTTATCGTCGAAGAATACTCCCGCCGCGATTTGGTATGGGCCTGGGAGGGCTCGCGCCGATCCAAGACCCGTGATCGGTAATCCATTAGCCGCGTCCGCTTCCGGACGGGTCGCGACATACCCCCAGTTAAATATGTTCACACTTAGTATTAGGCAAAAGGGCTACACTAAGCGAGAAATGGGGTACTAGAATATTTAAATATTACGTCGCACATTCATTTAACAGTTTAGGCTTGTAGTGGTCCTAGAAAATCTCACAATAGTAACTACCAATGGTTAATTTTACATATTGAACATTTCGAAGTTAAATCGATTTTAATCATAAGGATAATACCAAGAAAAACACCAACCTAATACACATATGACTACCTAAAATCCCAAATTGGCATACTCGTGATAATTTTACTCTTTGTTAATTTTCATTAAATTTTTTCGTTAGTGCTAAGTTGGATGGCACGTAACAGTTGACAAGTGCACTTATTTGGGGTTTTTACCCTCGATTTATCATATGTGTACTAGTTTGGGGGTTTTCATGGTATTAACTTAATTTATAGAAACTAAAAGGGAACGTAAACTATCACGGATGTATCAATTTGAGATTTTTTGTGGTTGAAAATTTTAGTTTTTACTAAATTTATCACATGTATATTAGTCTGGGGTTTTTAGTGGTCAAAAATTTTATTTAGATTAAATTTATCATAAATATATTTTTTGTGATATTAATCCTTAATCTTACCGTACATAAATAGGGTTACTCGTGAAAAATGAAAAAAGAAGAAGAGAGAAACAAACTCGAATATATAGATGAACCATGGGAAGCAGTCGTCACAGTTGTAATTTTGACCACTATGTTATTCTATCTGTCAAATTTAAAATTCTAGTGAAAATATAACAATTTTAAGGTTTGATACGTCAATGACTGCAATTGACTTGAGGTGGAAAGTACAAATTTCTTTGCCGGAATTCTATCGACGGTGAAGAGCTTTCATCGGAATTCATTATGTTGTTTTTATTAAGAGAATGCGGGTTTTGTGGCGATTTTAAACAGGAATTATATCAACGAAACACAAGGAGCAGATATGTTTTAACCGAATTTAATCAACGATGAAGCCCAACGACATAAAAAAGCTTTGCTGGAATTTAATCGACAACAAAATGCGATGAGATAAAGATACAAAACTGGAATTCAATCGACGGCGGAAATCTGAAAACTATACTACAGCTAAGATGTACCTCTGTATTTAATGGACGGGGAAATAGTACGAGATTTGAAAGATGATAGCTTTTGTTGATGATTGCTCGAAGTTTACAAAGAGCATGATGTGGCTACAAACTATACTACAAACAATAGATGTAATGTTACAAACCGAACTTACAAATGATTACTACATTCCAATAATCATATAACTCATGGTTACAAGAAGTTACTCCATCTAAAATAATTCAAATATCTAAAAATATCCTACCACTAGGCAGCTACACATCAATGTTAATACTTCATCCCGAGAATAACTTGTTTAGTTGTCGTGCGGAAAAATAGTCCAAAAAGTCTTCTTCTTTTTTTAATTTTGTCAAAAGGTCCTAAACATTTTCATGATCTGCCAATTGAGTCAGACGGACCAATTTTAATTGAGAATCACTGACGCGGATGCCAATTGTCCTACATGTGAACAATTCTATTTTTTCATATTTTTTTTTAAATTCACTATTTCTTTATTTCCTTTCCTTTTCCCTTTTTCCATCATCTGTGAAGAAAAAAAGGAAAAAATAAATAAAATTTATTGAAACATTATTAACAACTATCTCCGTCGGCGTCGATGGTGCTACGTTGAACGACCGACATCAACATAAGTGTTTTTAGTCAAAATTGGCTGGATGGACTCAATTGGTAAAACTTGAAAATATTTAAAAGTTGACAAAATCAGTAGATTTATGACTGAATTGACCAAAATAGGTTTAGGGCTGTTTCGGACAAATTTCCCCTTTTGATGTTAACTAAAATTTGATATCAATGACTAAGTCTATAACTTGTCAATAATAATCAAAAGTAGGTCATTTTTTTTTTTTTGTGTAAACCACATGTAAAAGTGACATCTGAAATAACATCATCGACCAATAATCGATACAGAACTTACGAGAAAAGGTGTCAACTTCTTTTGAAATGGCAATGGTCATGACGAACTTTCCTCTAATTACGTTAAACAATAACAAAAGGCAATTTCTAGTGAATTTTCAGTTAAAATTGGTCTGTGTTGAAAACCATTTCTCGTGAATTTTCAGTTACAATTGGCTAAATAAATTGACAAAATATGAAGATGTTTGAAAATTTGACGAAATCAAAATGTTTATGACTGAATTGGCAAAAGTACAATAGATTTAGGACTTTTTCGGACAAATTTTCCTTTCGGTTGTTAACTAAACTTGACATCATCGATTAAGTCTATCGCTTATCAATAAAAATCCAAAGTTAGTCATTTTTTTTTGTTTAAACAAAATCACCGGTAAAAGTGACACCTGACATAACACCATCGATAATCGGTGCTGCACTTATGACGAGAAAAATATCCACTTCATTTGGAATAACAATCGTCGCGACAAACTTTTTTCTAATTCCGTTAAGCAATCATAGAATGCTCGTTTAAAAAAGGGGTTTCGATTTATCAAAGCACGGCACAGCAACCATTCTTCTTCTGGCCCCAAAAAGAGTGTGCCTTTTTTTAAAAAAACAAAAGGCCGATCGCCCACCGTGGGGCTCGAACCCACGACCACAAGGTTAAGAGCCTTGCGCTCTACCAACTGAGCTAGACGGGCCACATGCACTCGATCTCGTTCAAATTTACTTTAAACATTATGATATTTGAATTCCAACATTTTTCTTTAATTTCAAATATCATCCCGTTTGGATTTCACTGTTTATCATGTTTATTTCTGTCTTGGTTCTTTCTCGAGTACTCCTAATTCTTCCAACCCGTGCAATATGCTGTTTTCCATCACTGAAAATCGCGGTCTGTTGCTTCATTTTCACAGCATCAAGTCAAAGAATGCTCCGTGGGAAAAGCATGGCTGATATAAAGAGAATCAAGCCAAAACACCACCTCAGAAATGTAAGGGGCTTGCATTATTCCATCAGTCAAAGATAGCCAAGCAAGCAAATGAAGCAAGTAATCAAGAAAGTATGGAAAATTTGACCAAACAGTGTCAGCAGATTAATGAACATGCCAAAGGCAGAGTGATTTTTACATGACAAATTAATCATGTTGCCATTTCAGCTGATTCTCACCTAATGCCGAACCTTGCATGTATAACGCGGGGCGTTAAGCCGGGAAAAAGATTCAACAACTTTTCCCTGTCGAAGACCACCGTCGGTTACACAGACGAAGTCCAGCGTAAGAAGCAGCTGGACTGCATTGCGACTGGGAACCCTCCCGTATTTCAATCGACGAGGCCGAGAGATCAGACGACATCGCGGAGCATTTTAAGAGGTCGGTTCTAACATTTGTCTTCCATGGACGGAAATACTTGACACGAGTTGCAAGAAGAAGCAGGAGATTCGCAGCGCGTTCGGACTGGTATCGACACGCATCGTAACTGCCGTGCCGAATGCCGCCGGCATCTCCTCCTTAAAACCAGTCCAAATCTTGAAGATGGTCCCGGTCGTTGAGTTCATCCCGTCCTTTGATTATGGCCGCCTCGGTTGCGTACAAAAGCTCAGCCATTTTACCTGCATTTTAGCTTCCCGCCCAGAATGAGAATGAGAGCGAGTTCGAGTTTTTCACTGTTGAAGGAAGGCATTGTTGTGTACATCCTGATCATCTTGTTCAGTGCTGTAGTGAGTGATCAGCAGGATAACAATGGATTTGCCCTCAACTCCTCCAAATCCTCCACCAGTTTATCCTTTGCATCGTATTACGGCGGCCATCCGCCACCTCCGCTGGTCCTCGTGGCTGGTCCGCCTCCAACAGCAGCACCCGAATCCCCAGTACCGCCAATATTTAGAACGCCTTATCCGGGTTATGGATCACCTCCTGTCTTACGTTCACCGCCATCAGCTTCTCCCCGGCATGGTGCGCCGTCGCATAGGGGCCAACCAGCTTCAAAACCTCCACCGTCACCAACATATGGATTTTCTCCACATCCATCACCACAACCTCCGCGAGCTGCTCCACCAACTCCACCAGCTTATCAACCCCCTACGCCGTCACCTCCTCCATCTCCCCGGAGACCAGTTCGCTCAGCACCGCCGGGAGGTCAACATGCTCCACCACTTCACAGCCGACATGTAAGTCCACCACCTCCTTATAAGCGTCCAAGCACACCTCACGTGCACAGGCCTTCAGCCCCAACTCATCGTCCTCCGGTGTCTCAACCACCTCGTAAAAGATCAATTCGCAGCCCACCTATACCTCCTACTTATCAACCTCCCCAGTTTCAATTTACCACCCTCCAGCTTCTCCACCGCCGGAGTATCCAACACCAAGTCCACCTCCTACATATCAACCTCCGTCTCCTCCAACTTTATCACCACATCCATCTTCTCCCCCTCCCCTTCCTATTTATCCATCACCACCTCCACCTCCTAGCTATCAACCTCCACCTTCTTCTCCGCCTGCTTATTTATTTTCACCACCACCTTCTACCTATCAACCTCCACCTTCTCCACGAGCAAGGTATCCGCCACCTTCACCTCCTACGTATCAACCTCCATCTTCTCCACCTCCGATTTATCCTTCCCCATCACCTCCGACTTATCCAACACCCGCGCCTCCAACATATCAACCTCCACCTTCACCACCGTCATCCCCTCCTCCACCTCCGACTTATCAATCTCCACCTTCTCCACCGTCATCCCCTCCTCCACCTCCAACTTATCAATCTCCACCTTCTCCTCCGTCTCCTCCACCACCTTCGTATCCTTCACCACCTCCACCTCTTATTTATCAACCTTCGCCTTCTCCACCACCATCACCTCCACTTTCTCCACCAGTATCACCCCCTCCACCTCTAACTTATCATCCTCCGCCTTCTCCACCACCTTCATATCCTTCACCACTACCTTCTATTTACCAACCTCCACCTTCTCCATCGCCATCAACCCCTTCCCCTCCTACTTATCATCCCCCACCTTCTTCACCACCTTCATATCCTTCACCACCACCTCCTATTTACCAACCTCTACCTCCAACTTATCATCCTCCAGCTTCTCCACCACCTTCATATCCTTCATCGCCACCTCCAATTTACCAACCTCCACCCTCTCCGTCGCCATCACCCCCTCCCACTTATCAATCTCCACCTTCTCCACCACCCCTATATCCTTCACCTCCTCCTCCCCCTCCTGTTTATTCACCCCCATATTCTACACCACCTATATATTCTCCCCTCCTACATCGCCACCACCTCCAAGTTATGGACCTCCGCCATCTCCACCACCTGCTTATCTATCACCACCTCCTCCTCCTCTACCATCAGTGCCACCTCCACCTCCTTATCAACCCTCACCTTATCTACCACCTGTATATCCTTCACCACTTCCCTCGCCTATTTATCAACCCACACCTACTCCACCACAAACATCTCCACCTCCTGTATCACCACTGCCTCCTCCTACTTATCAACCTCCACATCCTCCACCGCCTGTATATCCTTCAATGCCGCCTCCGCCTCCACCTCTTTATCAACCCCCACCTCCTTCGCCATCTCCACTGCCTCCGATATATCCACATCCATCATCACCACCCCCACATCCGACCTATCAACCTCCACATCCTCCACCGCATGTATATCCTTCAATGCCGCCTCCGTCTCCACCACCGCCTCTTTATCAACCCCCACCTCCTTCGCCATCTCCTCTGCCTCCGATATATCTACCTCTATCATCACCACCCCCACATCCCACCTATCAACCTCCACATCCTCCACCGCCTGTATATCCTTCAATGCCGCCTCCGCCTCCGCCTCCACCTCTTTATCAACCCCCACCTCTTTCGCCATCTCTTCTGCCTCCGATATATCCACCTCCATCACCACCACCCCCACATCCCACCAATCAACCTCCGCCTTCTCCACCACCAACGCCTCCTACTTATCAATCCCCATCTTCTCCAACACCTACATATCCACCACCACCCTCATCACCTACATATCAACCTCCAGTTTTGCCACCGTCAACATATCCAACGCCAACGTCCCCACCCTTGCAAAGGCCACCAACGCCCACACATCGACCTTCCTTGTCCTCTCCTCCCACTCATACACCTCCAAGAAGGCCTCCTTCTCCTCAACACCGACCGCCGGTGCATAGACCATCACATCCAAAACACAGGCATCCGATGTCTCCACCAAGACGTGTACACCCATCCCCCCATCCACCTCCAAGGACTCCGCCATCTCGAAGACCACCACCAACTTATCAACCATCGCCACCAACAGAGAAGCCTCCAACATATCCAGTGCCAGCTACACCAACGTATCCACAACCACCATTACTTCCTACTCCAACTTATGGACATGTGTATCCATCATCGCCAATGGCCGCCATCCAGTTCCTCCGCCCATAACGGAGAGGCGTTCCAGCCTGCATGTGCTTTCTTATGCCATGTATATCATCATAATGAAGCTTGTTGTACCAACTGTTGTCCTAGTAAATAAAGTCTACCTGCTTGGGGTAATTAGCATGACTAAGCATATGATCCTCTCGTGTGCAAACTTACTTACAGTAAACAAGTGCTTAATCTAATGAGACCAACCCAAATTGAGGTTGTTATGTGATTGATTTGGTTAGAAGAGTCTCTCTCTAATATTCACTGGCATGCGACATCTTTAATATCTTGAATTTATAGTTAAAAGAGAGTATTCGCACTAAACAAACATTAACTCCAATTTCAAAGCTTGACATGTAGCGTGTAACCAACAGGGACAATATTAAAACTAATCTTAATCTTATCAAGTAGTAAATAAAAAAACAAGAAGATTATTTGATGCGATACTTGGCACAAAGTCTAGATAAGCCCATTACCTCACCTCGAACAAGTTTCATAATTTTCGATGATCCTCTGTCCTTATATTGCTTCAAGAGCAAGATTACCCACCATTTTAACCAAAGGAGCAGGACACTTTGTTATGATGTCAAACCTGGATGGGCTGGAGGCATGTCCAAACAGGGATAAACTCAACATGGCAAGCTCCCCAAAGGACAACCTTGAAGAGAGAAAACCATGCCAATAATATGGGTTCAAATCAAAGAATGCATCAAAGAACCTTTGAGTCCCGTCTAAGTCGAGCTTCAATAAAGTCTCCATTCCAAACTTGTAAAACTCTCTAGCACACCTTCTGTCAGCTGGCCACAGGGCATTCCACGCTCTTTGGTGAAGTGGCCTTCCTCTGATCATCCGGGTTGAGCCAAGACACTCTGCAATTGTCTCAGCGAGAACCGGCGCTAAAGCTAGTGTCCGAGCCACCTGGTATCCAGTTGACGGGTGGACGATCCCAGACGTACCACCGATAGCCATCACGCTCTGAGGGATTCTCGGAAGAGGACCTCCCATTGGGATCAAGCATTTCTCATCCTCTAACACTCTTCTGACCCGAATCCCCAAATGCCTTAATCTCGCCACCATTCTTTGCTTGACCTCAGAGTAGGCTAGCACTGGTCGGCTCACTAATGAGGTTTCTTCCAGAAATATTAAGTTCGAATAGAAGGGCATCGCGTACAAGAAAGTAGGCAATCTCGAGTTGTTGGCTCTCAAGTAAGGCTCATTCCCGAGATGGGAATCTCTCCAATCCATAAGCATCATCTTGTCTAAATCAAAAGGGTGTTCATCTACTTCGGCCAAAATCCCATGAGCAATCTGATACCCGTGGTTCCTCGGCTTATCATACTCGATGAAAGGACTCCCAAAGTCGCTCGCATCGACGATCAAGCTCGCTTTCAGCTCGATGCCATCGTTGCAGACGACAGATGCCTCGAACTCCTTGTGCTCCACTTCCCACACCTTGGCCTTGTGGAATCTAACCCCAGCAGAGACACACCCTTCAATAAGTCTTGTCTTCAATTTCTCCCTACTGACGCGACCATAAGGCCGGTCCAAATACTTGGTCTTCCCGTCATTAAGGACGACACAAGCCATAGGCCACGTCTTGTCCAAGCAGTCCACGAGCCCCAACCCCTCGAACTCGTCAACCCAGACCCCATAATTGTTAGGCCACATGGAAAGAGGGGAAGGATCGACGGAACATACCCGAATTCCGTATCGAGCGACTTGCTCCGCCAGCCGCAGCCCCGCCGGGCCGGCACCGATGACGATCACTTCGAAGCGACGCCGGTCGCCGGAGGCCAGCCATGGGAGATCCGAATCGAACCCTTCCAAAAGTTGGGGGGTCGATTCGGGTTTCAACTCGAGGAAGCTACCGAACTTGCTGAGTCGGGTCGCTTGATTGAGCTTCCGGGAAGAAGCGTGGAGGGTCTTGGGAGGAGAGAGGAAAGGGGCAAGGGAGGGGGGGAAATAGTTAGTTCTTGCTGGGGGCAGTGGAGCTAGTCTGAGAACCGTTGCCATTGAGAGGGAGAGAGAGATCAAAGGTTGCAGCAATGGAGGAGGGAGAGAGAAAGCGAGGGGGTTGAAATACAGAAGGAGAGAAGAATCTCGAGGAGTGAGCAGAAAAGGATGCTGCCATGGTGGGTTTTTGGCCTTCCTTAGTTTTGAACGATTCCCTCTTGTTCCCCCAACCCCAAGTAAAAATATTAAGAAAGTGGGTCGAGCAATTGCCGAAAGAAACAAGACGATCGTCTCGCGCTGAAATAACAGGGAATGACCAGTGGGAGATGGCTGACACCTGATAGAGAGATTGGCGTTGCTGGGCGGACGGTGGAGGTGGTTTTGGCCCTTGATGCGAGATGACAGGTGTTGCAAGAACATGCCGTTGGGACCCACTCGTGCCGACCAACCAACCCAAACTACCGTCCTGTCCAAAACGCTAGTTCTCCAGATTTTCACGGGGATCTCACCAAATTTAACAATTTAAATAGATAGTTCATCTTTCGACCAAAAAAAAAATTAAAAAATAGATAGTTCATCATTCGACCCAAAAAACAAAAAGAGAGAGATAGTTCATCAGAATTATCAGGCACAGAGATAGTTCATCTCATCAGATTTAACTGCTTAAATTGAGTATCCATTGACCATATCCATACAATTATCTCTTTTTTCCCTGTTTGTTTGTTTGTGGAAAGGGGGAGATTTCTAATTTACAGCTGAGGGCGAGCACCGTTCGATTCCGTGCAATTTCGAATTTTGAAAGTTTAATGTCCTAAGATTGGATTCAGCCCTGTATGTAACTGGGTGGGGGATTCCTGAACCTAAAAATCGATAGCAAGCCAAACGCGCGCCTCTCTAAGCCAAAGATCATATGATCCCTCGCAAGTGAGTTCGAATAAAATGTACCGAACCGAACCGATCGTAGCGTGAAACATTTTTTGCGATTTTTCTCCTTTTGACTTTTTCACTTTAGTTTATTGCGTTTTCGCGGGCTAAAAATCTACTTAAAAATACATAACAATTGAGGACCAATACCCAAAAAAACCGCCAACTTTAGCATTTGTGGCAATTATATCCAAAAAAATTTTTTGTCTCATGAAAAACTTCAAACTTTTACTTTTATCTCAATTCTACCCAAAACTTTTACTTTTGTCTCAATTGTACCGGCCTAATATGAAAAAACCTTCAATTTTTACTTTTGTCCCAATTTTACCGGCTTAGTACAAAAAAACCCCCAACTTTTATTTTTATCCCAATTCTACCACCATCATCCTTTTATTCATAATTACCGTTAGTTAATTTTACGTGACTTGAATTTTCTTGCGAATTTACCAATGAATTTTTCAAATTTAGAAACAGTTTCAGAGACGACGATATTTTAAAAAATTCGTCAGAATATCTCCATGTCTCGCCGTTCTTTGGGCTGTTAAGTGTCGAAAAGAATACGAAATGCGTCATCTTTAGTGACTGTCGCGACCCTCTTGAGGTTGTCGGGCTCTCGAGGGCTAATGGGCCGTCCTGTCTGGTCGGACGCGGGCCTCTCCCAAGGCCCATTACCCAAATCGCAACGGAGGTATGCGTGATCGACTTTCAGTGTGGTCTAGTGACATGTGCTAAGTGTGCATGCCATAGAGTCGCCACCAATCATTTTTTTAGGGTATGATTGGACCACCCAATCGAATAGTTGGGAGTTTCTATTCAATTCTGCGAGAACCAGAGAAATGGTTTCGGGGACTTAGTTACACCAACTGTCAGAGTTGACGCCCTTTCGGTACCTAAGTTGACTGAATTTTCTAGCCTGAGATTCATGCGGATGAGTAAGGTATGAACCCTAAATCTAGAAATTCATGTAGATAAGAGTGATTATCCTAGCAATCACAATCAGTAATAAAATGCCCAACTCAAGGAATCTAGATATGCAAATAAATCACATGGCATTCCTAGTAAGGTCCTATTTATCAATCACAGCTCAAGAATGATTTAGCTGTCCTAGCCATTCTACACACGATCTAACCTAAGAAAAGCATTAGGAAGCATCGAAGGAGTTCGAGAGTACTCACATGGGGTTCGCCGTGCCCTGGTTTGGTCTTGGACGAGCTATCGAGCTCATGCCGACCCGATTATATTTGGGGATCCACTCGGCGTTTTACACCATGAAATCATGTGAAACAAAAACGAAAATATTCAGCAAGGGGAATTTATTGTAGATGGTGGTCGATCTAATTGGACGTCAAGACTAAAAAATATGTAGAAATTTACAAATTAAAATACTCGAATGACATTTTTTTGCCAAATTCAACTCTATGCGTCGTGAAGAAACACATGCAATTGAACTTGAATTTTGACTATTTATGAGTTCAAAATGAAAAAGAAATAAAAATAAAAATATTGACTATTTTTCTATATTTTTACGACATCGAACGCTATTTTTCTTCATTTTTCATGTATTTTTCTATTTTTGGAAAATATTAAAAAATATTAAAAAATATGACAAATTATTTTTTTTTATCAAAAATGGTTCCTTTAGCTTGGTCAAGGTTACCAAAGATGATTTTTTAATTTTTTTTTTTAACTTTTTATAGATTTTTTTATGAATTTTTTAAAAATAAACTATGAAAGACTGATCAAAAATCAGGTGTCAACAGCGACTATATATCTCTCAGCAATATATAGAGGTAGCAAAAAAAGAAGAGAATTTCGAAATTTTTTCATGTCAGTTTTACCGAGGTGCAATTCATTAATGACGTGACAATGTCACGTAAGATTAACTAATGATGGTTATAAATGGAAGGCTAGTAGTGGTAAAATTGGAACAAAAGTAAAAGTTGAGGGTTTTTTTTATACTAAGCCCATAAAATTGGACAAAAGTAAAAGTTGTGGGTAGAGTTGAGATAAAAGTAAAAGTTGAGGGTTCATTTAGTACTAGGCTGGCAAAATTGGGATAAAAGTAAAAATTTTGAGTAAAATTGGGATAAAAGTAAAAATTGAGGGTTTTTTATGAAATAAAAAAAAAATTGGATAAAATTGACACAAATGCTAAAGTTGAAAGTTTTTTTTGGGTATTAGGCCTAACAATTTGTACGTTCATACAAAATGGAAATCTAATCCACCTCACATCTAAAAGGAAAGGATGATAATATAACTAAAGTTAGTAGCTAACACAGTATGATTTCACGGTTTGGTTTGGTTATAATCAAACTAGGTGCGGCTCCGAAGCCTTCTCTTGTTTCGCAAAACTACTATTAACCAAACCAAACAGCCCAAAAAGGACCGGCTCTGTTTGGTTCGAATCGCAGTTTGCACCGTGTTTTTGCCCAACCCCACATACCACATAAGTGGGATGTATGTCGTGCAAAACACAAACTTAAGCTAATATCGTATCGTTGACGTGATGAAGGGGTCACCGCGCACTTTTGCCTTGCGTTTACTGCCCCTCTTCTCCTCCTCCTCCTCCTCCTCCTTGTCATCGTCCAGTTTTTTGTTCGTTTCTACCAATGAAATGCACGCATACAACTTTCCAAATGATCAGAGCCCAGGCTTAGTTCAATGGTCTCGCACCATTTTTCTCGTGCGAGTCCCATAAAACACCCACGAGCTGTAACTTCACAATGGACCCAACACAAAGGTATTGCAATCGTCACCATATATGAAAAAGCAAGCCCTTTTGGGGAGCCATCACGGCCTGCATTGAGTCCTCTC
The DNA here is from genome assembly GCA_021437785.1 of Rhodomyrtus psidioides. NCBI lineage: Eukaryota > Viridiplantae > Streptophyta > Magnoliopsida > Myrtales > Myrtaceae > Rhodomyrtus > Rhodomyrtus psidioides. Next base: position 2,374,623 of record JAILYB010000039.1, read on the forward strand.
CCTTCTTCGCATCGTTCCATACTGATGTGCATAGGTTGTCTCCAGTATGAAGATTGTCGAGGATGATAAGTAAACATGGACGGAGACAGAGTTGCATGATTAGGCTCTGCACCTGTTAGAAGAAATTACAGAGCAAGATGCTAGATAGAATAGAGCCGAGAGACCAGCTCGTCGGTGCAATCGCCAGCTTTACTCGAGCGAAAACCAGCCAATTCCAGTATATGAAAGATGAAAAAACAAAGGAATCTTGTTCTTGATAGAACTTGCTTTGCACAATTCATCTCATACCATAAGAATGCAAAAGGCAAAAGCTCGACTGTCGGCTATAAACAAGTACATTATTTACATTATTGTAGAGATGCCCGTGAAAATACATCATATAACTCATCAGAACTTAATGGAAGCGATGAACCCTCACCAGATTCCCCAAAAAACCAGAACAATTCCTCCCGCCAAGGTGATAATTATCAGAGACAGTTGTACAATGTAATTCTATTTGAGCACTTCTCAAGTTACAAGTAGGACCAGCAGAGACGATCCAAATATCACCCATGGCATGGCATATATACTTACCGGAGATCAACACCAGCAACTATAGAGGTTAAGATCTGCAGTTGGGTAGAGTGATGCCTCCACAACAAGCAGCAATAATAATGTAAAGCAGCACAAGAATCAAGCATGTTAGTAACGCCCTGCCACAAAGAGAAGCATAAATTTAAAGACAATGCAAGCAGTCCAGGACATAGATCTAAAGCGCTATATTACAACCACTATCACTAGTCCCGTGTTCCCATTTGGAAATAGGGAGGGGGTGTGTGTGGTTTTGGGGGTTTTTCAATCCGCCTACAATGTTGGTGCAGATGCTGATGAATGAAAGCATTTATATCATTTGAAAGCAAACCTATTCAACCTGCATCTCACCTAGCCTAGGAACCTAGTCGAGCATAACTATGAACTGAGAATACTGTCAGTGCAGCAATTGATAAATTGAGTTGGATTTGCATTTGCAATTTCATGCAACCGTAAAGATGAAAACTTTTTTCTTTTGCAACAAACTGGGTTCATAAATCTCAACAGTTTAGAATTGGACAACCATCTGTGGAAATCTAGGACACCGAGTGAATATGGACATTTCCTTCTGCTAAGATCCCCCATCATAACTTGAACATTGAAAGTGAAAGTTCCCAGAGTATTTTACTTGCACAGCAACCAGAGAGGAAAATACTCTCAAATGCACAACAAAGTAGTTATAATTCGACATATGAAGCACAGCCAATACTTGATGGAATTTTCTGGACTCTTACTTGGTTTGTATTGATGCAACACAATTACAGAGATGATCCAGACTTACATACAACTTCAGCACAGACTCCTTATGTTCAGATAGAGACAATGGAAGGCAGAGGGTAGGGGTAGGGGTAGAGGTGATACATACTGAGCGCATCCAGCCCGAGACTGAAACTTGGAACCTACCTCCATAGGTTCCGGTTACGAAAAATTGGAACCACTACCCAAGCCAGTTGGGTCCAGGCTAGTTCCCAGATCTACTTGAGAACCGGGTTTGGTTTGCAAAAATCAAATATTGATATTACGTACTATTTTTCGTAACCCTTCACAAGTGAAGTCTCGTTAATTTAGTGCTACAAATACATCAAAAGCAAGGCCAGGGATTCCATTCTTCCTGGTTGCGCCTTGCTATTTATTTTAGTAAGGCATGTATGATGTTCTACACTGGTTCAACCGTAGAATCAACCAGGCTGGTCAGATCAAAGGTCAAACCAGTGATTCCAACATAAGAGCCGAAAACCGACCCTGATAAAGGCCGGTTTCGGGATTTCAGAAACGAAAACTGGACCGATTCTTCCTAGATTTGACCTGGAAAGGAACCAACCGGCCATTCTTAACCGGTTCCTGAGTTGAACTGCACCCTGTGCACACCCCTAAGTAGAGGAGCACAAACGGTACAAGGACACAAACAACCTATTACCCTGCAGACAGGGTAATACAAACCAAAAAAAAAAAGCCCATCTTTAATAAATTAAGACAGATTCCCACTAGGCAACCTAATGGACATCTACTTATCTAGCAATATGCATCCTGTAAACTATCCAATATGTTTTGCGAAAGTGATTCTAGATGATCAAGAGTATTTCCCACCTACTACACTACAAACCATGGTTTATTTCAAGAATCATCTCCCAATTGTTAGAAAGAGAAACACCCCCGACCCCAAATATGGCTTCTTTTAAATATTATTTTTTCCCTTCAATACTTTCTCTATTTCTCATCTTAGCACTGTGTAAAGTTTCTGTCAGCTTCCAGAAAATTCTATATTCTATATCCAGAGTGACAGGACACTAAAAACAAGTGTCAAAGCTCTATTAGCAGGAACACGATTCACTTACAAAAGCTTCGCATTTTTCATCCATAGAGCTCGACGAAGACGCTTGGACTGTTTCTTGAAGTGAAATGCACCATCTTGCATTGTAGCAGTCTTGTCAACAAGTAGCTCAATTCGGTCCCCTCTTTCTAGTATCTTCTCAACGTTTTCCACCATTATAGTACGAATCTGAATGCAAAATTGCAGGAACAATATTAAAACCAAGACAATCCACCCACTTAGACATGGCCATTTGGACCTGTGGACCCGGAACCGGCCTTCAAGGGCCGGTTCCGGTTCCACATTTTTCGGAACCGGCGGTTCCGGGCCGGTTCCGAACCGCCATTTTTAATAAAAAATAAAATAAAAAAAATAGAGAAAATAATAATTGCTTGAAGTAGGATTCGAACCCTTGGTCTTTTAGTTAAAGCAAGCGCCCTAAACCACTCAACTACCTTCAATTTGATTGTTTATATTGCAAATAAATTATAAAAAAAGATATAGACAAATTGAACCGGCGGTTCCTTGAACCGGGCCCGGAACCGCCGGTTCCGAACCGGGCCCGGAACCGCCGGTTCCGAACCGGAACCGGAACTGCCTCTTCAAGGGCCAGTTCCAGTTCCAGCTTTTTTAGGAACCGGAACCGGCCACGTCTACACCCAGTGACCCATATGCTAGCCCCAAAAGCTACCAGGGGACTTGATAAGCACACAAAAGAACAGCCCCAACCACAACCCCCCCCCCCCCCCCCCCCCCCCCAAAAAAAAAAAGGGCCTATGGCGTGGGCAGCAACAACAGTCACGGGCACGCACTGGCGCACATATTTTGACCAATTAACATCAACTGATGGAACATGAAGAATACAGCTTACGTACTTTACAGTCAAATTACGCTACCTGCTACCCAAGCGGACTCCCACTCTAATTCAAACAACAGTTACAGAGAACCATTTTTAACTAGAAATTGTATTGTAAGTTTGTAGGTAGGATGTATAGTACTTGCCTCATTTACTTCGCCTCGGACCCGATTCAGAGTGTCTGTACTGGGGTTACTGGAGAAGAATTCCATTTGCTGATGTAAAACCCTCGAAAACTCATCATTCATTGCATAAGCAGGTGCATAGTGTGCAACTCTGCCATAATTTTTCATGAATCTCATGTGAATATCTTCCAAGTACGAAAAAGGAATCCTCCCTGAATCAACAACAAGTGCAAGCATAAGAAATTCGTGCATATGAATGCAAGAGTGAATAATGCAAATTGATAATACCTTAAAGATTTGACCGCGCATCTATAAGTAAATCTGAAACTCAGACTTGCATTACGCAAACGAGGAGAATACTGCTGTTTGCAGCAGCTCAGAAGATGGAAAAGAGATAATGGCCATGTAATCAGAACTAAAAACAAGTAATCAGATACTTCAACTTACTATGTGCAACTTTACAATTACAATTTCAACAGTGCTCCTTCGAGTCTTTAACCCAGAAAAAAGAAAGGCATTGTGTAGGAAAAATCTGTATTACCTTACTTCTTCTTGAGTAATTACAAGGTCAATATATATACAAGAGAAAGGAGACCCTAGTTAGGCAAGAAACCTAATTTAGGTATTGACTCACCTAAGTTTAGGTAAGAAACCTAAGTTAAGTATAGACTCACTCAAGTTAGGTATAAAATTACAAAGTTTCAAACAACTTTACAACTCAACACTCCCCCTCAAGCTGGTGAATAGATATCTTCCATTCCCAGCTTGGTAGTTAGCTCGTGAAAATTTCCACCATTGAGCCCTTTGGTTAAGACATCTGCCACTTGCTGTCCTGAGGGGACATACGATAAGCAAATTAGTCCTTCCTCAAGTTTCTCCTTGATGACTTGAAGGTTAAGTGGCAGAGTCCTATGAAGTTATACTGTGATAATAAATCTGCAATTAATATTGCTCACAATCCTGTGCAGCATGACAGGACAAAGCATATTGAGATTGATAGACACTCCATCACATCCAAAACACAGGCATCCGGTGTCTCCACCAAGACGCGTACACCCATCCCCCCATCCACCTCCAAGGACTCCGCCATCTCGAAGACCACCACCAACTTATCAACCATCGCCACCAACAGAGAAGCCTCCAACATATCCAGTGCCAGCTACACCAACGTATCCACAACCACCATTACTTCCTACTCCAACTTATGGACATGTGTATCCATCATCGCCAATGGCCGCCATCCAGTTCCTCCGCCCATAACGGAGAGGCGTTCCAGCCTGCATGTGCTTTCTTATGCCATGTATATCATCATAATGAAGCTTGTTGTACCAACTGTTGTCCTAGTAAATAAAGTCTACCTGCTTGGGGTAATTAGCATGACTAAGCATATGATCCTCTCGTGTGCAAACTTACTTACAGTAAACAAGTGCTTAATCTAATGAGACCAACCCAAATTGAGGTTGTTATGTGATTGATTTGGTTAGAAGAGTCTCTCTCTAATATTCACTGGCATGCGACATCTTTAATATCTTGAATTTATAGTTAAAAGAGAGTATTCGCACTAAACAAACATTAACTCCAATTTCAAAGCTTGACATGTAGCGTGTAACCAACAGGGACAATATTAAAACTAATCTTAATCTTATCGAGTAGTAAATACAAAAACAAGAAGATTATTTGATGCGATACTTGGCACAAAGTCTAGATAAGCCCATTACCTCACCTCGAACAAGTTTCATAAATTTTCGTTGATCCTCTGTCCTTATATTGCTTCAAGAGCAAGATTACCCACCATTTTAACCAAAGGAGCAGGACACTTTGTTATGATGTCAAACCTGGATGGGCTGGAGGCATGTCCAAACAGGGATAAACTCAACATGGCAAGCTCCCCAAAGGACAACCTTGAGGAGAGAAAACCATGCCAATAATATGGGTTCAAATCAAAGAATGCATCAAAGAACCTTCGAGTCCCGTCTAAGTCGAGCTTCAATAAAGTCTCCATTCCAAAGTTGTAAAACTCTCTAGCACACCTTCTGTCAGCTGGCCACAGGGCATTCCACGCTCTTTGGTGAAGTGGCCTTCCTCTGATCATCCGGGTTGAGCCAAGACACTTTGCAATTGTCTCAGCGAGAACCGGCGCTAAAGCTAGTGTCCGAGCCACCTGGTATCCAGTTGACGGGTGGACGATCCCAGACGTACCACCGATAGCCATCACGCTCTGAGGGATTCTCGGAAGAGGACCTCCCATTGGGATCAAGCATTTCTCATCCTCTAACACTCTTCTGACCCGAATCCCCAAATGCCTTAATCTCGCCACCATTCTTTGCTTGACCTCAGAGTAGGCTAGCACTGGTCTGCTCACTAATGAGGTTTCTTCCAGAAATATTAAGTTCAAATCGAAGGGCATCGCGTACAAGAAAGTAGGCAATCTCGAGTTGTTGGCTCTCAAGTAAGGCTCATTCCCGAGATGGGAATCTCTCCAATCCATAAGCATCATCTTGTCTAAATCAAAAGGGTGTTCATCTACTTCGGCCAAAATCCCATGAGCAATCTGATACCCGTGGTTCCTCGGCTTATCATACTCGATGAAAGGACTCCCAAAGCCACTCGCATCGACGATCAAGCTCGCTTTCAGCTCGATGCCATCGTTGCAGACGACAGATGCCTCGAACTCCTTGTGCTCCACTTCCCACACCTTGGCCTTGTGGAATCTAACCCCAGCGGAGACACACCCTTCAATCAGTCTCGTCTTCAATTTCTCCCTGCTGACGCGACCATAAGGCCGGTCCAAATACTTGGTCTTCCCGTCATTAAGGACGACACAAGCCATAGGCCACGTCTTGTCCAAGCAGTCCACGAGCCCCAACCCCTCGAACTCGTCAACCCAGACCCCATAATTGTTAGGCCACATGGAAAGAGGGGAAGGATCGACGGAACATACCCGAATTCCGTATCGAGCGACTTGCTCCGCCAGCCGCAGCCCCGCCGGGCCGGCACCGATGACGATCACTTCGAAGCGACGCCGGTCGCCGGAGGCCAGCCATGGGAGATCCGAATCGAACCCTTCCAAAAGTTGGGGGGTCGATTCGGGTTTCAACTCGAGGAAGCTACCGAACTTGCTGAGTCGGGTCGCTTGATTGAGCTTCCGGGAAGAAGCGTGGAGGGTCTTGGGAGGAGAGAGGAAAGGGGCAAGGGAGGGGGGGAAATAGTTAGTTCTTGCTGGGGGCAGTGGAGCTAGTCTGAGAACCGTTGCCATTGAGAGGGAGAGAGAGATCAAAGGTTGCAGCAATGGAGGAGGGAGAGAGAAAGCGAGGGGGTTGAAATACAGAAGGAGAGAAGAATCTCGAGGAGTGAGCAGAAAAGGATGCTGCCATGGTGGGTTTTTGGCCTTCCTTAGTTTTGAACGATTCCCTCTTGTCCCCCACCCCAAGTAAAAATATTAAGAAAGTGGGTCGAGCAATTGCCGAAAGAAACAAGACGATTGTCTCGCGCTGAAATAACAGGGAATGACCAGTGGGAGATGGCTGACACCTGATAGAGAGATTGGCGTTGCTGGGCGGACGGTGGAGGTGGCTTTGGCCCTTTATGCGAGATGACAGGTGTTGCAAGAACATGCCGTTGGGACCCACTTGAGCCGACCAACCAACCCAAACTACCGTCCTGTCCAAAACGCTAGTTCTCCAGATTTTCACGGGGATCTCACCAAATTTAACAATTTAAATAGATAGTTCATCATTCGACCCAAAAAACAAAAAGAGAGAGATAGTTCATCAGAATTATCAGGCACAGAGATAGTTCATCTCATCAGATTTAACTGCTTAAATTGAGTATCCATTGACCATATCCATACAATTATCTCTTTTTTCCCTGTTTGTTTGTTTGTGGAAAGGGGGAGATTTCTAATTTACAGCTGAGGGCGAGCACCGTTCGATTCCGTGCAATTTCGAATTTTGAAAGTTTAATGTCCTAAGATTGGATTCAGCCCTGTATGTAACTGGGTGGGGGATTCCTGAACCTAAAAATCGATAGCAAGCCAAACGCGCGCCTCTCTAAGCCAAAGATCATATGATCCCTCGCAAGTGAGTTCAAATAAAATGTACCAAACCGAACCGATCGTAGCGTGAAACATTTTTTGCGATTTTTCTCCTTTTGACTTTTTCACTTTAGTTTATTGCATTTTCGCGGGCTAAAAATCTACTTAAAAATACATAACAATTGAGGACCAATACCCAAAAAAACCGCCAACTTTAGCATTTGTGGCAATTATATCCAAAAAAAAAATTTGTCTCATGAAAAACTTCAAACTTTTACTTTTATCTCAATTCTACCCAAAACTTTTACTTTTGTCTCAATTGTACCGGCCTAATATGAAAAAACCTTCAATTTTTACTTTTGTCCCAATTTTACCGGCTTAGTACAAAAAAACCCCCAACTTTTATTTTTATCCCAATTCTACCACCATCATCCTTTTATTCATAATTACCGTTAGTTAATTTTACGTGACTTGAATTTTCTTGCGAATTTACCAATGAATTTTTCAAATTTAGAAACAGTTTCAGAGACGACGATATTTTAAAAAATTCGTCAGAATATCTCCATGTCTCGCCGTTCTTTGGGCTGTTAAGTGTCGAAAAGAATACGAAATGCGTCATCTTTAGTGACTATATATCTCTCAGCAATATATAGAGGTAGCAAAAAAAGAAGAGAATTTCGAAATTTTTTCATGTCAGTTTTACCGAGGTGCAATTCATTAATGACGTGACAATGTCACGTAAGATTAACTAATGATGGTTATAGATGGAAGGCTAGTAGTGGTAAAATTGGAACAAAAGTAAAAGTTGAGGGTTTTTTTTTATACTAAGCCCATAAAATTGGACAAAAGTAAAAGTTGTGGGTAGAGTTGAGATAAAAGTAAAAGTTGAGGGTTCATTTAGTACTAGGCTGGTAAAATTGGGATAAAAGTAAAAATTTTGAGTAAAATTGGGATAAAAGTAAAAATTGAGGGTTTTTTATGAAATAAAAAAAAATTGGATAAAATTGACACAAATGCTAAAGTTGAAAGTTTTTTTTGGGTATTAGGCCTAACAATTTGTACGTTCATACAAAATGGAAATCTAATCCACCTCACATCTAAAAGGAAAGGATGATAATATAACTAAAGTTAGTAGCTAACACAGTATGATTTCACGGTTTGGTTTGGTTATAATCAAACTAGGTGCGGCTCCGAAGCCTTCTCTTGTTTCGCAAAACTACTATTAACCAAACCAAACAGCCCAAAAAGGACCGGCTCTGTTTGGTTCGAATCGCAGTTTGCACCGTGTTTTTGCCCAACCCCACATACCACATAAGTGGGATGTATGTCGTGCAAAACACAAACTTAAGCTAATATCGTATCGTTGACGTGATGAAGGGGTCACCGCGCACTTTTGCCTTGCGTTTACTGCCCCTCTTCTCCTCCTCCTCCTCCTCCTCCTTGTCATCGTCCAGTTTTTTGTTCGTTTCTACCAATGAAATGCACGCATACAACTTTCCAAATGATCAGAGCCCAGGCTTAGTTCAATGGTCTCGCACCATTTTTCTCGTGCGAGTCCCATAAAACACCCACGAGCTGTAACTTCACAATGGACCCAACACAAAGGTATTGCAATCGTCACCATATATGAAAAAGCAAGCCCTTTTGGGGAGCCATCACGGCCTGCATTGAGTCCTCTCCCTTCTTCGCATCGTTCCATACTGATGTGCATAGGTTGTCTCCAGTATGAAGATTGTCGAGGATGATAAGTAAACATGGACGGAGACAGAGTTGCATGATTAGGCTCTGCACCTGTTAGAAGAAATTACAGAGCAAGATGCTAGATAGAATAGAGCCGAGAGACCAGCTCGTCGGTGCAATCGCCAGCTTTACTCGAGCGAAAACCAGCCAATTCCAGTATATGAAAGATGAAAAAACAAAGGAATCTTGTTCTTGATAGAACTTGCTTTGCACAATTCATCTCATACCATAAGAATGCAAAAGGCAAAAGCTCGACTGTCGGCTATAAACAAGTACATTATTTACATTATTGTAGAGATGCCCGTGAAAATACATCATATAACTCATCAGAACTTAATGGAAGCGATGAACCCTCACCAGATTCCCCAAAAAACCAGAACAATTCCTCCCGCCAAGGTGATAATTATCAGAGACAGTTGTACATTGTAATTCTATTTGAGCACTTCTCAAGTCACAAGTAGGACCAGCAGATACGATCCAAATATCACCCATGGCATGGCATATATACTTACCGGAGATCAACACCAGCAACTATAGAGGTTAAGATCTGCAGTTGGGTAGAGTGATGCCTCCACAACAAGCAGCAATAATAATGTAAAGCAGCACAAGAATCAAGCATGTTAGTAACGCCCTGCCACAAAGAGAAGCATAAATTTAAAGACAATGCAAGCAGTCCAGGACATAGATCTAAAGCGCTATATTACAACCACTATCACTAGTCCCGTGTTCCCATTTGGAAATAGGGAGGGGGTGTGTGTGGTTTTGGGGGTTTTTCAATCCGCCTACAATGTTGGTGCAGATGCTGATGAATGAAAGCATTTATATCATTTGAAAGCAAACCTATTCAACCTGCATCTCACCTAGCCTAGGAACCTAGTCGAGCATAACTATGAACTGAGAATACTGTCAGTGCAGCAATTGATAAATTGAGTTGGATTTGCATTTGCAATTTCATGCAACCGTAAAGATGAAAACTTTTTTCTTTTGCAACAAACTGGGTTCATAAATCTCAACAGTTTAGAATTGGACAACCATCTGTGGAAATCTAGGACACCGAGTGAATATGGACATTTCCTTCTGCTAAGATCCCCCATCATAACTTGAACATTGAAAGTGAAAGTTCCCAGAGTATTTTACTTGGACAGCAACCAGAGAGGAAAATACTCTCAAATGCACAACAAAGTAGTTATAATTAGACATATGAAGCACAGCCAATACTTGATGGAATTTTCTGGACTCTTACTTGGTTTGTGTTTATGCAACACAATTACAGAGATGATCCAGACTTACATACAACTTCAGCACAGACTCCTTATGTTCAGATAGAGACAATGGAAGGCAGAGGGTAGGGGTAGGGGTAGAGGTGATACATACTGAGCGCATCCAGCCCGAGACTGAAACTTGGAACCTACCCCCATAGGTTCCGGTTACGAAAAATTGGAACCACTACCCAAGCCAGTTGGGTCCAGGCTAGTTCCCAGATCTACTTGAGAACCGGGTTTGGTTTGCAAAAATCAAATATTGATATTACGTACTATTTTTCGTAACCCTTCACAAGTGAAGTCTCGTTAATTTAGTGCTACAAATACATCAAAAGCAAGGCCAGGGATTCCATTCTTCCTGGTTGCGCCTTGCTATTTATTTTAATAAGGCATGTATGATGTTCTACACTGGTTCAACCGTAGAATCAACCAGGCTGGTCAGATCAAAGGTCAAACCAGTGATTCCAACATAAGAGCCGAAAACCGACCCTGATAAAGGCCGGTTTCGGGATTTCAGAAACGAAAACTGGACCGATTCTTCCTAGATTTGGCCTGGAAAGGAACCAACCGGCCATTCTTAACCGGTTCCTGAGTTGAACTGCACCCTGTGCACACCCCTAAGTAGAGGAGCACAAACGGTACAAGGACACAAACAACCTATTACCCTGCAGACAGGGTAATACAAACCAAAAAAAAAAAGCCCATCTTTAATAAATTAAGACAGATTCCCACTAGGCAACCTAATGGACATCTACTTATCTAGCAATATGCATCCTGTAAACTATCCAATATGTTTTGCGAAAGTGATTCTAGATGATCAAGAGTATTTCCCACCTACTACACTACAAACCATGGTTTATTTCAAGAATCATCTCCCAATTGTTAGAAAGAGAAACACCCCCGACCCCAAATATGGCTTCTTTTAAATATTATTTTTTCCCTTCAATACTTTCTCTATTTCTCATCTTAGCACTGTGTAAAGTTTCTGTCAGCTTCCAGAAAATTCTATATTCTATATCCAGAGTGACAGGACACTAAAAACAAGTGTCAAAGCTCTATTAGCAGGAACACGATTCACTTACAAAAGCTTCGCATTTTTCATCCATAGAGCTCGACGAAGACGCTTGGACTGTTTCTTGAAGTGAAATGCACCATCTTGCATTGTAGCAGTCTTGTCAACAAGTAGCTCAATTCGGTCCCCTCTTTCCAGTATCTTCTCAACGTTTTCCACCATTATAGTACGAATCTGAATGCAAAATTGCAGGAACAATATTAAAACCAAGACAATCCACCCACTTAGACATGGCCATTTGGGCCTGTGGACCCGGAACCGGCCCGTTGACCGGGCCCGCGGGCCCGAACCGGCCTTCAAGGGCCGGTTCCAGTTCCACATTTTTCGGAACCGGCCCGGAACCGGCGGTTCCGGGCCGGTTCCGAACCGCCATTTTTAATAAAATGAAAAATAAAAAAATAGATAAAATAATAATTGCTTGAAGTGGGATTCGAACCCTTGGTCTTTTAGTTAAAGTAAGCGCCCTAAACCACTCAACTACCTTCAATTTGATTGTTTATATTGCAAATAAATTATAAAAAAAGATATAGACAAATTGAACCGGCAAAACCGGCGGTTCCTTGAACCGGGCCCGGAACCGGAACCGCCTCTTCAAGGGCTGGTTCCAGTTCCAGCTTTTTTAGGAACCGGAACCGGCCACGTCTACACCCAGTGACCCATATGCTAGCCCCAAAAGCTACCAGGGGACTTGATAAGCACACAAAAGAACAGCCCCAACCACAACCCCCCCCCCCCCCCCCCCCAAAAAAAAAAAAGGGCCTATGGCGTGGGCAGCAACAACAGTCACGGGCACGCACTGGCGCACATATTTTGACCAATTAACATCAACTGACGGAACATGAAGAATACAGTTTACGTACTTTACAGTCAAATTACGCTACCTGCTACCCAAGCGGACTCCCACTCTAATTCAAACAACAGTTACAGAGAACCATTTTTAACTAGAAATTGTATTGTAAGTTTGTAGGTAGGATGTATAGTACTTGCCTCATTTACTTCGCCTCGGACCCGATTCAGAGTGTCTGTACTGGGGTTACTGGAGAAGAATTCCATTTGCTGATGTAAAACCCTCGAAAACTCATCATTCATTGCATAAGCAGGTGCATAGTGTGCAACTCTGCCATAATTTTTCATGAATCTCATGTGAATATCTTCCAAGTACGAAAAAGGAATCCTCCCTGAATCAACAACAAGTGCAAGCATAAGAAATTCGTGCATATGAATGCAAGAGTGAATAATGCAAATTGATAATACCTTAAAGATTTGACCGCGCATCTATAAGTAAATCTGAAACTCAGACTTGCATTACGCAAACGAGGAGAATACTGCTGTTTGCAGCAGCTCAGAAGATGGAAAAGAGATAATGGCCATGTAATCAGAACTAAAAACAAGTAATCAGATACTTCAACTTACTATGTGCAACTTTACAATTACAATTTCAACAGTGCCCCTTCGAGTCTTTAACCCAGAAAAAAGAAAGGCATTGCAACCTAAACTTGGACAAAAGTAAGTACAGAATTACAAATACACATTGTTCCTTACGCGTGCTACACCCCACAATGCTAAAACTATCCATCATGTCGTTGTCAGCTCGACAAAGCCGCGCTAATACCGCATCCTACCAGCTGAAGAGGAAGAACCTTTTCTTATACTAAGAGATTATTGATGAATCATATTAAGTTAGAGGCTTAGGGACCCCGAGAATAGTTGAAATAGGAAGATAGAACAAGTCGTTAAGTAGGTTAAGCTGGTAAAACGCACCAGACTGAAATCGCAGAGGGAATGTTTGATCATGGGACATATTTCAGGAACAAACAACATAGAGAAAGGTATTTCCTCTTAAAGTTCAAATTTAAGGGAAAAACCTAAATCTAAAAACCATGATATCCTAATAGTAGCCTCTAAATGGAGGTGATTGTTTCTCTTTGGAGTTTGTTCAGCAACAGTGGACTGATCAAGCTTGACATGAGTAACACGAAAGCTACAACTCGTTAGTTGCCGTATCTCCTAACCATTGCATATTTCAATTCTCCTTGAATGATCATTGTTTTAGATGTTTAACATGCTAAATTTTCCCCCACGAGGAGATACAGCAAGATTAATATGACTACTTTGGTAATCACTTTCAGCGTAACAATTAACCAAACAGATAAACGGAGCCTAAATTTTCACAAGAGCCGTAAGGACTGAAAAGTTCAATCATCACGGAGGTTTAACTCTTTTCCAGCAAATCATCATAAAACCCCATTTTCATATTAACCGGTTGTATAACATCTTGATACTTCTCCTGCTTCTCAAACATCAATAAGCCAAAATCCTCCTCTATTTCCAGTTCAGACAACCGGCAACGCGTTAAAATTCCCGAATCGAACTCTCTGAGCTAACCTCAACGAGTTCGAAACCGATCAAAGGAAAAATTCACGAATAGACCAACGAAACGTGCCAATCACCGCGCGCGAAGTCAAGAATCCTGTATGTCTATCCAAGACCAAAAACCACGTGCACAACAGCGAATCAAACGAGGAAAAAAATCAAATCGGATCGCGGAGAACGCACTTCCGAAGGTATCGTTGGCCATGCACAGGAAGGTGAGGCCGTCCGATCTCAAGATGTGGAAGATGTAGCGGTCCTGCGAGAAGCATAGCCTGGAGTCCGCCTCCGAGGGGAGCTTCTCGAGGATCCGACGGACCACCGCGCCAGTGTTGCCGGTGACGGCGCTGAACTCCGCCAGGACGACAGTCCCCCTGGCGACCACCGCGTACAGAATCGCCATCGCCAGTCCGCTCAGCTAGATCTCCGAGGAAATCGCATGTACGATCGAGGGAGACTGATCGGGGGTCGGTCGCTTCGGTGGTCGCTGAACATGGGAAGAGAACGACGAGGGAAGAGTCGTTTCGTCACCGGCGAGCGGGTCCACGGTTGTGGTTTATGAGGAATGGGTTGGGCCTGGGGGACCTGGTGCGCGTGAGAAGCACGTGCTTCTTATTTTTCCTTAATTTCCGCAGTAATTGAAAACAAAATGAATGCACTTGCCATTATAGTAGTTTTAGTTGCTTTTAGATATACTTATATCAATTTAAGTAATTAACCTTTTTTTATAACATCTTGATAATTGTAGGAGAATTCGTTTAACTATACACAATAATTAACTTACCTTATTCACGAGAATTAATATCAATTTATTTTTACGAGTTTAAAAGTGGCTTTAAGAAAATAAATTACCATAATGCATATAAGTTATAACTAATGTTCAAATATGCAGCATAACTCGTATATCCAATGGTTTTTAGCGTCCAAAAGGCAAAGAAATTACAATTTACAACAACACGCTAAATCGCATAATTAGCGACTCAAAGATCAAACTTCAGTTATCAACTGTCTGAATATGGGGGATGAGTTATAATTTCACTTCGCGCCACATAAGGCGGTCAGCGTCTAAGTCGGTGATTTCTGATCAATTGAACTGAATTGACATAAATATAAAAGGTTTAAGACTCAATTAACAAAAAAATAAAATAAAAAAATTTAAACCAAATTAATAAGTTTATTACTTTTTTTCTAGTAATTCTCCCTCGCGTGAGAGACTAACATGTTAAAACTCACTTCGAGCCGACTTTATTCGAGCATGGCTAAGAAACTAGGTTGAGATTTCTTGTAGAGAACGGGCTCACGATGTTCCTCTGTTCATTCATTTGAGAGGATAAGATTGGATGCCATCTAATACGAGGCAGATTGGATCTTCCCATCGACAAGATCTCCATGGAATGAAAAAAAGCATCAAAAGCAGAAGGACAAACGGAGGCAAACAAGAGGTGGAAGGACAAAAGTTAAACCCTGAATGGGAATAGGACAAACCGAGCAACCAAACACGAGAGCAACGACGACGACGCAATCCAGCAGAGAAAAAAAAAAGGGAGACAGGCATCATTGCAAGAAGTTTCAAAATGGCGGTGAAGATAAAAAAGTCTTCCTTTCCTCTCGCGAACTTCCCGACTGTTTCCTGCTATGAACCGCCGCCCTTTCCATCTTTACCCACCGTGGGGCTTCTCGTGAATTCTCGTGGTCTGAACTTTTCTTCGGTCTCTCGACCCTACAAATTTTGCTGCGTGAACTCGAAAGACAGGAAGAATTCTGGGTTTTGACCTGCTTCGGTGGGCGTGTAGCAGCCTCGGTAATGGCGGATGGGTTGTCTTCTTTGTGGATTTTGAGAAGGAGGATCTTGAATTTAACCATTACGCGCAGCTGGTTTGGAGGGTCTTCTCCTTGGTTAATTTACATTGGAAATACGAATCGATGCCACTGACTTTTTGCTCATCGAGGCAGAGCTTGCACTAGTCTTCCCAACTCGAAAGACTCAGCTTCTTTCGCGTGGAGATTGCGATGCGTAGATACAGGTCTAGTGCAGATCAAAGCTCCGAATATGCCGAACTTGTTATTGGTTTCTCGATAAGTAGATAGGATTTACACGAGAAGTCCTGATTTATGCACGCTCCCAGCAGAAGCTATGCATGTTAAACTCAAAATTTCCTTGCAGCTTTCTTCTTCGGCTTTGTCGCTGACAGCATTAGCCGCCGTCTCCCATGATATCTTCCCGATCCTTGCGTCGACTGTTTTCATCGAGGTTGCCGTATGGCGAGTGACTCCACGCATTAGTAACCCCCAGAAGGCTAAGCACCTAACTATGAACTGCCGGGTTTCGGGACGGCGGCCGAAAGATGGCATTCATCTTGTTGGACCTCGTTCGGTGTCCAGATGGATAGCAGGATTTTAAATCTTTTTAGTTTCTGTTGGGTGGTCTTGGGCCTCTCTCAACCCAAAAGCTAGCTCAAAGGTTGAGGCTTTCCCTCACACTTATAAACCGACCACCAGCCCCTTCCACAACCGATGTGGGACTACCCAACAATCTCCCCCTCACACATCGGGCCATGGGTCGGAAGCCGCGACAACCCGCTCTCCCGTGTGACTTTTGGGGTGTCACACAGACTTGTTGGTAACCTGGGCTCTGATACCAGTGTTGGGTGGTCTTGGGCCTCTCTCAACCCAAAAGCTAGCTCAAAGGTTGAGGCTTTCCCTCACACTTATAAACCGACCACCAG
Organism: Rhodomyrtus psidioides; assembly: GCA_021437785.1. NCBI lineage: Eukaryota > Viridiplantae > Streptophyta > Magnoliopsida > Myrtales > Myrtaceae > Rhodomyrtus > Rhodomyrtus psidioides. The sequence continues at coordinate 2,391,187 of JAILYB010000039.1, forward strand.
CCCCTTCCACAACCGATGTGGGACTACCCATTTATTTGTTGGCTGTACGCCTCCACTTGTGGGGGCCAATCGGTTTTTATTTTATTTGTTTTCAAAAAGAAGAAAAACAAAAGACAAAAGAAGAAAGAAAAAGAAAGAAAAAGAAATCAAAAAGAGGAAAAGAAAGAGACACAATGATGGGCAGCCATCATTCCTTTGCTTTTCTTTGTTTTGTGTGTTGTGTGCGTGTGTGCAGAGAAGAGAGAGCGGAAGAAAACAGAAAAAAGAGAGAGAGAGCCGAGAGTGTTTCGTGCAGGGGAAGCTCTCGGTGAACGCAGGAAATGAGAGAAAGGGCGACGGTCTCCGGTGTGATTTCGACGGCCAAACATTACCGGAATCGTCTCAAATTTCAGTATGTTGTTCGTGAGACTGAGATCTACAAATTGATAGGTTTCGTTTGTTGAGATTTGTCTCCGGTTCTCCTATTGCGGTTAGGGTTTTCTAGCCCCCTTTTGAGGAATTGCTCTTGAAATATTGTTGTTGAGCTCTAGTGTGTGACTAGAGGGAAATACTTGGTGTATTCTGCTATTCTTGGTGATTAGTGGAAATTTTTGGGTCGTCCGTGGTTTTTCCCGATTCGGGTTTTCCACGTAAATCTTGGTGTTATATTTCTTTATCGTTCCGGTATTATATTCGTTGCTACGAGGTTGATATTTTGCTGGATATAATTGTTGGTTGTTGCTGGATTATATTGGAGTAGTGTCGGGGGTTATTATTTGATCTTGGATTGGCTATATTTGTGCCGAGGTGCTGCCCGTTTTTCCCCAACAGTTTCATTTGACGTATAAAGCGGGAGAGATTCTGACCATTTGAGTTTGGGAAAATTTCAATTAAGGGATAAGGGCCTATAGTGGGAGAAAATGTTGGCTACAGACCAGGTATTGCTGATCGGGTCCCCCATGTCCACTCATCTCGCTACACATGTCCCGAACGGGCCCCATCAGTCCGAAGAAGGAAAAACTCTTCTCTCTCCTCTCACAGTCACGGTCGCCGTCTCCCCCTCGTTTCTCTGTCTTTCTCTCTCTTCATCCTTCTCTCTCGTACGCCTGTCTCCCTTTCTTCTCCGACCTCGGCAGTTTCTTGGGCAAGCGCTTGATTTGGTCGAGAAGCTAGCCCCCGAGAGGGGAAGAGGGAAAGGCTTCTCTGATTCGGCCGTCGATGTCCCTCACCGGAGCTGCAGCTTCTGATCTTTTTGGAGGCAGCTCGGGTAACGGCGCCGAGGACTTGTCGCTGAGGGCCCTCGGGAGGGCGCGACTGGGGACAAAGGAGGGAGGGGTTTTGACGGTGGTGGCAGCGAAGCTAAAAAAGGTGAAGAAGCACAAGTACCCATGGCCCGAGGATCCGGACCCAAACGTGAAGTCCTCAGCCACCTCTCGCCCTTCAATGCTTTCGAGTTCGACATGCCATGGGCGAGCAGCTGCACGCTCGACATCTAGCGGCCATGGCCACGAACCGATTGGAACGAATAGACAAGGATGCCTCGGCCGTGGCTGGTGGCCGCTCAAGCTCGAATTCGGGTTCGCTGGCCACAGGCGAGGCAGTTGTATGCTCGCGCCCGTTGCCGGAGACTCCATCATGCTCTTCGCGACGGCCGACAATGGCTGAGGCTCGGGCTCAAGGTCGGAGCAAAAAAGGGGCGAGGCGCACAAGAGAGAGAAGGGTGAAGAGAGAGAGACGGAGAGAGACGGGGGAGACGGCAACCGTGACCGTGAGAGGAGAGAGAGGAGTTTTTCCTTCTTCTGACTGATGGGGTCCACTCGGGACAGGTGTAGCGAAATGGGTGGACATGGGGACCAAATCAGCAATACCTGATCTGTAGCAAATATTTTTCTTCTATAGTGGATCTTGTTTCAAATAAAGGTTTCAAGTGCGTTCATTATTTTAAATAAGTGCCTTGATTTTCTAATAAAAATTAGAGAACAACAAACAGTAGGTTGCCCTAGTGGGCCGGCATTGGTGGACGTCGGGGTCGCCGGCGACCTCACCGACCAGCGGCGAGGGCCAACAAGCCCTCACCCAGGTTCGAGGGAGGGTCGCGACCCTCGGCGGGACCAGACGACCCTCGCCTAGTCCCGCCAAGGGCCGCGGCCCTCCCTCAAACAGGTGCGAGGGCCGGCCCTCACCCAGATCTGGGAGAGGGTCCCGGTATCGACGAGGCCGTGCTGGCCCTCACCGCTGGTAGGCGAGCTCGCCGGCCCCCGTCGAGGCACCGGCGACCTCGACGGCCACCATGGGGCTGCTACCACAGGCGGGAGCCTCCCGCCTGTATTTCTCTATTTTTTTCATTTCTTAATTGACTTAACTAAAAATTATGTTAAAATTCTATTTTGACAATAATACTCTTTGTCGAGTAAATTTGGCCGACTGGCCGACCAACCAAGCTAGGCCCTTACTTGAAACAAAAAGTGCATTTCAAATTTTTATTTGAAACAATATTCACTTAATATCTTTATTTGAAAAAATCAAGATACTGGGGCCCTTATTTGAAAATTTCCCTTTTGAGTTTTAAGCTTTGAATTTCCTAAAAACAGTTCGAATTTAGGAAGCATCCGACATCATTTGCTAAGGACAAAGAAGCACGACTTGGGAGGGACTTCCTGCTCTCCTCCTGTCAGGATTCCGTCAAATTGACCACTTCTGTTGACCTCCTCATATAGGAGTTGACTTGAAGGTCGATCTCGAAGTGCCCCCCACCCCACTTGCTTATCGCCTGAAGAAAGTTTCAGTTCCGTGTCGAACTTAAACGAAGGGTTGTCGGAACCAAACCGGAAAACCGACCCGAATTGAATTTCGAACCGAGACGTTAACATGTGCGCTTACCCCGAACGGAAACGCGATCCGAATTGTGCTTATATACTGATCTGGTTTTCTTGATTTAAATCGACTGACAGGCGGAAGAGGAGAGAAGACTAGTTCCTCTGTCCGAAATGAACGAAGTCAGTCCCCCCAAGTGCTGCTAAGATCCTCAGCGAAACGCGGTTGGTTCGAAAAATCCAGTCATTGGTACAAAGAATTTCTACACATTTCGAGTCAAAACAAAAGCATGTCCTACATCTTTCCGCTTCGGTTATTATTCGTTATCTACCCAGGAAGGCGGAAAAAATTAGTCCTGCTATGCTATGCTCGTTGAAGTTGAACTACGATTTGCCTACTTATCGTGACCTCTGGTCGGGACTCGAAGCCGAGTTTCTAGCAGCTAGGCAGCTCCGCCTCGCGGCAGCTTTTTGCTCATGGCCAGTTCAGCTGCTCCAAGTCCCACAGTGGCTGTTGTGTTCCGCTTCCGGGTCCCGTGCGTTCGTCGAGTTGGGCCTGAACTTCATCTGGCAAATTGCTGTTGCTAGGCTCTGCAGACCTCTCCACCGCCTCGAGCGGGCGGCGATCGAATGCGCGGAAGCTTCCCGATATCACATACACCCGGCACAAGGCGAACTCGTGCCGCAACTGCGGATGATAAGAAACATGCAAGCGGTGAGTTGCTGGAAGCTAAATCTTGCCAGGAAGATGTAGCTTTTAGAGACCCCACTCTGTTTTTCAAGTGAAAAAAAAAAAATTCTTTTGAAAGATTGAAAACAATCTCTAATTCCCACCCCACTTCCGTTTTGTCTGATAATTTGTGGAAAGCGATGCAAGAACAAAAGCACTTCTCCCTCGAAAACAAAAAACGAAAATTGCTTTCGCATTCAGTCTCAAAGTCAGTTTTTGTTTTTTTTTTTTAAGGAAAAAGCAATTCAAGAACACTTGGCATCTCCGAGACGGCAGAGCACAAACTAACAGACCTTAGGAATGGCGATGTTTGAAGGGTTGGCTTCTTCTTGAATGGCCCTATACTCGTTCATCTTCCATTTCGTTTTCCTCCCCGTGGGAGCTTTCCCCTTGTAGAACACCATGGTCTTCTTCACGCCGAGCACCTTGCTATCCGACGAATACACGTACCCTGGCGACCCGGTGGCCTTCCAGTACCCGGACGCCGTGGTCCGGTTCGGCCTCCCTCCGTGCGCCTCCCTCTCCTGCCTGGGCGCGAAGAAGAACCATTGCTCGGTGTCTCCTTGGCACAGCCGCCCCGCGAGCCCTGCAAATCATCATCGTCACCGATTTAAAAAAAAGAAAAAAGAAAAAGGGTCCTGCCATTCCGACATCGAACCACAGATCGAAAGGCCGAAGTGGGGGTCGCGCATACTCGGGAGCTGCCATGGGTCAATGCCGTAGACGTCGACCACGGGCACCGCGCGGTGCATGTCCTGCCTCCGCCCGCCAAGCTGGTTGCGCAGATAGAACGACACGAGCTCTTCCTCCGTCGGGTAGAAGCGGTAGCCCGGGGGGACCTCCTCCATGTCGGGTTTAGTCTCTCTCTCTCTCTCTCTCTTGTGGCTAGATGCTAGTGTTGTTAGTATCAGTAGAGGGAGAAGTGCGTGATTATATAGAGAGGGAGGGGGAGACGAATGGCGAAAGAAGATAGCAACTTTGGGAAGGCGTTCGGGGATTGGTGGGAGCTTCCACGCGGTTTATGTGGAGAAAAAAAGAGCTTATCGTCATTTTGTATATCTGTCTATCTATCTAGGCTGAGGCCAAAGTGACGAGCAGCGTCGTCATGTTTGGCATCCCCCCTCTCTCTCTCCTTTTTCTTTGAACGGGTCAGCTTCGTCCTGCCACCGTTCTGTTTTTTTGAGTTAGGTCAATGAAAACAAAATTATAAACCTTTCGCATTTTTATCAATTCAATTTTAAACCATTTAAGTTTACCGATTCAATCCTAAACATTTTTCACTTTATGCCATTCAGTCCTATTTATCGAAAATCATTGACATAAACGCCGATCATCTTACGTGACACTGCCGGCGACAATTTTTAATACTTTTTTATTTAGAAAAATCAATTTTTTGTTTTTTCTTCTAACTTTACGGCCAGCGACCCCCGCTAGATTAGGGCCGGCAGGGGTCGTCGGCCTTGAAGCTAGCAGAGTTAAAAAGAGAAAAAAATATTTTCAAATAAAAATTATTAAATATTATCAACATCAGATTCGGTAGTGCCACGTAAGACGGTCAGCGTCCATGTCATCAATTTCTTACGAAGATGACTGAATCAACACAAAGTGAAAAGTTTTAGGACTGAATCGACAAAAGTTTAGATTTTTTTTTTGGTTCCATAGTTTAGAATGGAAAATGACTTTTTTTGACAATTTTCCCAACTGGGGAGCTTGCTCGGATGCTCTCGAAGCACGACATTTATGGTCGGGCCTCGAGAGAAATCGCTAAGAGCCGTGGATTCTCTTGTTTTGTTTTTAACAACGATATCAGATTTAGTTTTTCATTAGAATTCGTGTTGTGCTCTAGTAGTACACTTGGCAACGCCGCTTCGAAATCGAGCGCATGGACGAGGAGACCATGCCGGAAAATCTGTAACTTTCGACAAAGATCTGGGCGAGGATAGAGGAATGCCCGAGGGGCTTTCATAATAGGAACTGTCAGCAACATTAGGATGGGAGCTGCTGCCTCACGGTGCTATCAGTTATTTATGATCACACGATTTTTCAATTAAAGAGCGCTTCATGCAAAATACACGGTAATGGCGTGTGGAACTATCATAATTATGCACATATAACACATATTATTTATTGAATTTTATTTTATATTATGCTTATCTTTTTACCCAAATCACTTTTTTTTAATAAAACCCATGAATAAGCTCATGTAATAATTATCGATATATCGAAATATAAATGAATTTCTTAATTCTTATGATCCTATCATTCTCAACTAGAAGTGGGGAGAAGGCAAAACAAGTGATTTTTTTGTCCTCGTGTTTTATTTTTTTCCTCTTCTTTTTCTCTTTTGGTATGATATTCTCTCTATTTTAAGCGATTTCTTCCGAAAGCGAAATCGAACAAATTGGTAACACACAAACGCAACCTGCTCTCGACGAATATTCTAGGGAAAAATCTCTCTCTCTCATGACAATGCTTTAAAAAGCCCAATTCAAAAAATAATAAATCGGTAGATGAAGGAACGCATGTATACAAAGAGCATATAAATTCCGTCAAGAGATCGCACGTGCAAATATTTAGGTGCTGCATGACAACACTTCAATTTTTGAATTTCTCTGTCAGAAGTCAATTTGGCAGAGAAATTCGTTTGGTAAAATCACTTTCGAAGTAAAAAGGTGTTTGGTAAAAAAATTGACTTATGGTAAGATTTTATACTTATGATTGGATTTTATACTTCTGATTGAATTTTTGGCCAACTTCGAGAAGTAAATTTTTTTTACTTCTCGGCTCCAAAATCACTTCTTTGACTACACGGGCCACCGTCGCCGCCATCGCCGATCAATGGTGAAGTCAGCAATGGATTCGGCGAATCATCTACGTCACTATTCCTTATTCATTATAAGAGAATTAACGGCTTGCTTGCCGTTGCAGCTAAGGCTAAGGGGGGACGGGAAAAGAAACGGCTCTGAAGAAAGAAAATGGGGTTCCCAATGCTTCTCTACACCTAATGAGATGCGCCACGGCCGTCACCAATCGCCGCCGCCAAAGATTTTGTTAATAATGTTTGAAAAATAGGAATTTTCAATAGTTACCAAACGAATTTCTCTGATTAGAAGTTAAGTCAATCTGGAGCAGAAATAAAAAAAAATCAACTTTTGCTTTTGAGAAGAAGTAAATAAATCAACTTCTGATCAGAAGTTGATTTATCTACGAGAAGTGTTGTCATGCAGCACCTAAGTTATCAAAACAGAATTATGAGCTATATAATTAAACAGTAAAAATGAATAAAAATTCACAATTGTAATTACGAGTTAGAGCCGGAGTCAAGAATGACTTCTGGCAAGGAAGTCATTTTTTCAGTTTTTGCTTTGAAGTAGAAGTTGAATTTCCAGCTTTTGCTTCAGAAGTTGATTTCTGATAGAGAAATGCGTTTGATAACAATTAAAAAAGACGATGTTCGAAACATTATGAAAAAAATGTTTCGACCATCGGTAGGCGACGGCAACGGCGGCCGGCCGGCGACGGTGACCGGCGGCGGCCGGCTGCCGGATGTCGGCGACGGCAGGCCGATCTCGCAAGAATAACTTCTCAAGGGGAGAAGTGAAAATTTTTTACTTCTCAAAATCACTCAAAAATCTTGTCAGAAGTTAAAAATCTAGCCAGAAGTCAATTTTTTTATCAAACGAATTTCTACTTCGGCAGTATTTTTATCAAACGAATTTTCCTGCCAGATCGACTTCTAGCAGGAAATTGAGAAGTTGACAAGATTTCATGGGCACCCTAAAGTTCTAAAAAGTGGAGTGAGATAGAGGGGAGGCGATTACGCGGAATCGGAGCTGAACTCGTTTTATTTATTTGTTTAATTTCTTCGTGTGGAGGCCGTACAGATGCGCCAAAAAAGTCAGAGCACGTGTAATGGGTTTGTGGAATGTGCAATCCCCTTTTTGTCCCCGTCTTCTTTCCTTATTTACGCGTGTCTCGCAAGAGAAAGTTGGAGAATCTGGCGGAAGGAGAGAATCTTGAACGAGTCCAGCCTAGGGATACGGTACGCACGTGGACTCGCGAAGCCAACGTTTTTGTTTTCAATTGAAATAAAGACACAAATGCTTCCCCGTCTTTTACCCGAAATGCAATATAGCTACCGAATTTTTAATTTGATTAGTACGACCCCTCAACTTTAGCTCAAATGTGCGATGTGACACTTGAGTTTTTAATTTGACTAATACAGTTTTTGAACATTTGGAATATGTTCAACTCAGCATGTGAACTATAGGAAGATATTTAATTTAGCCTTTCAATTGATTCGAGTTTAAGGATTAAGTTGAACATGTTCCAAAAGTTGAGGGACCGTATTGGTCAAATTAAAAGCTCATGGATCATATTGCACATTAGATTAAAATTCAAGGACTATATTTATCAAATTAAAAGCTCATGAATTACATTGCACATTGGGTAAAACTTTAGGAACCATCTGTGTCATTTGTCTTTTTCAATTCGGGAAAATATATTCTAAAAGACAAAGCAAATTGAAAACGGCCTTGGGCGGCCCTCGCTTGGGCTAGCCCAGGGCTGTCCTCGCCAATGGCCCACCGGTGATAAAGGGGGAAAAAAAAGAAAGAGAGAAAAAAAAAGAATAAAAAGAATAAAAAACAATAATAGTAAAAAAAGCAAACGGCGAAAATGTTATTAATCAGGCACTTCTTCGAAATAATTAGGACATTTCAAGTCATTATTTGAAACAAACTCAATTTCATACATTTATTTGAGAAAATGATGGCAGACTCTAAATTATAATTTTCCCAATTCTTTCGCTACGTCGACTGCCCCAATTTTTATTTTTATTTTTATTTTTTGTGTCTCTAAAAACCCTAAATTTTCCCACTGTGACCCAAATATAGGGAAAACTTATGGGACTGTATAACTTGGGTATTCGTGTCACGGTGAGAAAGACTATGGTGGCACAAAAAAAAAATTAGGGTATTGGGGTCATAATTGGCATAATTTAAGAAGAAATTTCAGTAGAATTGTACGAACGTGGACCGAATGGGCCGTGCCTAATAATCTTTCAGATTAGTGGGAGGGAATCCTTACTCGTTCCTAATAGTGTTTTTATTATCCTAAATAGTGTTTTTACTCGTTCCTGTCCGTGTCCGCGTTTGCTTCGCTTTCAGACCGTGGGAGGGAAAGAAGTTACTCTGATTTTACAAAAGAAAGCTTCTCTTTAATAACCCAACAAATCCATATTTAGACGTGGCATTTTATTTTATTTTTTTGTACTTGAATGGAGTAAGGTTTTTTTAAAATAAAAAAAAACGGAATCTCGTGGAGAAAACCCCCAAGAAAAATAAACAGACCCGTTCGTACATGACCGATTTTGTCAGGTGCCCTATTGTCTATACGTATAGTTACCGGTGGAAAAACGCGGTAACAGAGTGGGAGATTCTTCCATGTCTCTGCATTTAGGTTTTGAATTTCACAGTAAAACGGCCTTTTTCTTCCGATTTTTTAAGAAAGACGAGTTTAGGTTCTTTTCCCGTACCCTTTGTGGATGGGGGAAAAAAAAACGATCGAGATTATCGATCGAACTTCTCATTAAGCATCGTTTCGTCGTGATTTAGGATCAAGAGGCTGCTGATCATCAATATAAATTACGAGTTAGAGCAGCATCCGTGCTTTGATATTAATAACTTTCGACCCCATGACCTCAAACCATTTTTTTTTTTACTGCATTTTAAGTTTTATGTTTGGGATGATTTTTTTTAAGTTGCCCCAAAGTATACCCCAAAGGATAATTGTGCGGGCAAACACGTTTTGTCAATGACCAATGTACTTCACAATCCCTTTCGAAGGGGCTTTACGTGAAAAGTCTCTTGGAAATCATGCCGTTGACTTCTGGATACGAACCGAGTCAATCTTGACCGTCGACCGCTTTGCGTAGCTGGATCCAGAGCGGATTCGCGCGGGTGCTGGGCGTTGATTTTCTGCCCTTCTCTTGTCCATTGAGACCGGATCCACGGCAGAATTGCTTAAAAAATTGTAAACTTATTACATTTTTGTCAATTTAGTCATAAACTTCTTAATTTTGCCAATCGGCCAATTGAATCAATCGAGCCAATTTTAGCTAGAAATTGGTGATGTGGACATCAGTTGTCTTACGTGACATGATTGACACCAACGTATAGAATATTTAGCAATATTTTAATCTTTTGTGATATTTTTTTAACTTATTTTTGCCCTTTCTTCCTTCTTTTATAGGTGGCGCCTTTGGTGCCACATAGAATGGTCAGTATTCACGTCAGCGAATTCCAATTAAAATTTACGGATGGACTCAACTGTCAAAATGTGAAAATATTTTTGACTCAATTTATCAAAATTGAAAAGTTTAGGACTGAATTGATAAAAGTGCGGACTTTTTTTTTTAGACAATTCTCCTCCAAATCCAGCCTTAGGGTACACTCTTCCCTTATTTTTTTCTTCTTCCCATAGGAGAGTGGGCGAAACTTGCCTAGATTGAAACCCGGCCCATCGCAACGTCGATTGTGCTACTCGCGCGTGGGTCTCATGTGATCGATCGATAAGATGGAACCAATTCCTCGAGAAAGAGACAAGTTCTCGAGCATGTCATGCTCCGTCGGAATGACATGTACGGTAGGTATGTCACGTATGGGGCCTCGGTGATGTTTAGTTCGCACGAGTTTAGCATGCGTAAATACCACCTAAGAGAGAAGTAACTATATAAATTGCAATCAATTTGTAAAAAAAATAAAGCACAAGGCAAAAGCTTAATAGTTGCTACATTTCATCACATGAGTCTAGATGCTTTTCATACAAACACTTGTACATACACAAAAACATATGTAGACACATATAAAGCTATATATGAGGCTATTATAGGTTATGTAGGAGGTCTAGTAGAATTTGCCCTAATTTAAGGAATGCCGATGATGGGGAAGAAGGGGAAATAGTAGCTGGATGGTGCTAGGCCCCACTCTCTAGGGAGGGGGATATCAATGGTCTTTGACGACCCGACCGTGTTGTGGGCCCCACACACCCTGCCCGACGGGCAGGCGGTGGACACGGCCAGAGAGGGGGACAGGGCGTAGGAGGTGGCCCCGGCGGTTCCATCACGGCCGTTCACCTTCACAACCTTGGCGACCATGCGATCTCTTGAGGCGTACAGCTGGTCGGGCCCTCCAAGAACCTTGGCCAGGCAGTTCAGCGGAGGAGCAGTGGTCGTGCCGGCGGTGGCGGCCTCCTCAGCGAAGGGAAGCTCCACCTCCAAGGAGCCATCGTCCTCCGTGGTGGCCATGGATGCTTTCTTCACTTCCTTACACTTCACCATGACCTTGATGCCTGAACACATTGCATTAGAAAAATAAAAAAGAAAGAATTGTGCGTGCAGATTAGGCGCATGACATGAGTTTGACTCCTCGCGTCGTTCATCTGTTCATTTCAAATTCGAGTCATCTGTCCATATTTGACTCGCGTTTTACTTAGTTCATAACATTAGTCGTAATCTCTTCAATTCATAGTTTACCTACACAAAATGTAATCTTTTGGTGGTTGTAGCTAAGGGCGGCAAAAATGGGTCTATAACCTATATTTCATGGTGGTGGGTCGTAAATAGATTCTTTAAATTTTAAAAGTAGATCACAAATGGGTTATTTAGAAATTTCATGAGTCCTAAATGACTAACTAAGAAAACCATAAAATATATATATATATAAGAAATGATTTTCTCTAAACTGGGGTTGGATTGGCTATGAGTTGGCCTAATCCATGTGTTTGACACCTCTAGTTGTAGCCAAGAACACTTGCAAGCACAGTAGAGCATGTTTCATATGGTCACTTTCCAAAAGTACCAAAAAAGGTCGGTCATGTGTGGCTTTTGTCCAGCTCTTTGGACTCTTGCCGTTGGTGCTCTTTTTGTCGACCAGCTCTTTGAACACTTGCAAGAACACTTGAAATGTGTATTGCATGTTACGTCGTGCCGTCTAGGCCGACATTTCTAGTTCAAGAACTTCCCAATCATGTCATCACACTATGAACAACACGCGGTGAAGAATTAGACACCATGATCGATTTTCAAATATGGCCAGCTCGTCTAAATATTTCCGATTCTCATTTTGTCATCCCACTAATTTAAACTATTTCCAGTATCCTTAATATTGGTCTAAGCCAAAAGCTCTTGTTCTGCTTCTCAGGAATCTCTGCTTCGTCATGAAAAAAAGAAAAAAATTTCCACACAGCATGAGAAAATATGGGGAAAAATTAGAGTAGAGAGACCTGATAAGTCATGGCCTTGCTTGCAGTCGAGGCAGGACACTTTTCCCTTCACAACTTGGCAGACTGAGACGTCAAGGCTTGCCAGAGCAAACGCAACGAAGAAGAAGAAGACTCCTGCTGTTGCCAGCTGAAGCCGGAGAGCCATGGACGACAACAACGTCGTATCAACCCTATAAGACGAGAGAGAGAGAGAGGTGGTGGAAGCAAGTTGGCATTGCAGGGAAAGAGCAGCATATAAATCAAGAGGAGGAATGAGAAGAATTCTCCGGCGCCATTAATGGCGAAGGGGTCCCACGCTTCAGTGGGTGGTTGAATGGCCGTGAAAGAGGAAGTAAATTGTGTCTCACCAGGGCTTTGAATGAGCACAAACAATACAGTGTTTTTTTTCCCCTCTTTCCTCCAGTAGGTCATGTAGAGCTCGTTGGCCATCGGGGAATACAGCTGACATGAAAGAGCAACCTGCCTTCGTAGGATGAATTTATGTACGTGTTCATGTATGTTGCTGTCTTCGTAGGATGAATTTAGGTATGTATTCATGTACCTACGTGCATACTCATGTATGAATGCTACTTATTGTCGGGAGAAAGACAGCTGCAAAGACAGGGTGATTCGTGATCACTACCTACGTTATAGGATGTCACGAAGAATATCTCAGGTGGTTCATAGGAGTGAGCATGGTTCTCTTTTCTTTTTCAGGGTGATTCGTAATCACTACCTACATTAAATGTGATGATTCAGCGCAGTCTTTCAATTAAGAATACAGATACTGATAGAACATGAATAAGACCCTGAAATTTGTGACAGAATAGATTTTAGATTGCAAGGTATAAAAGACGTCCCAGATTCTAAAATTTGAAGAATAGGTTCTGACAAGCAAATCTCAGGTGGACTAACCATGAAATCGCTCAACCCCTAGACATTCGTATGTTGCTGTGCTAATCATACTGACACAATGGGGGAAACTTCAAATACACGCTCCAATCGAACATGTTCACTGCCGTTTCCGCGGTCAATCTTGTAGGGCTAGTTTGACCACACCGGAATTAGCTATACAAAAACACTGCTGGGATCTTCTCACCCAAGGCCAATGAGCCCTTGCGGCCCTAGATACGCCATCTAAGCGAGATGGCGCGAATTCTGATAGTGGCCAGACTCATCGTTTTCCATTGCTCTTTTCGATTCAGCTGAGACGAAAAGGAGGGACTTTTACTTTTGGGAATTTTTTGAATCTAGGGTAGAGCGACGCGGGCATGAATTTGACGAGCTCAGATCTACGGGGGATCTTCGTTCTTCCTCGCGTTGAGAGAGAGACAGAAGAACGGGGGGAACAAGCAAAGATCTCCAAAAGCTGTGAAAATGCTGAGGCTTCGTAGTATCAAAGCCAGAATTGGATCTTCAGTTTCAATTCACCCCCGACTCCGAGAGTTTGACCTTCAAATCTGTCGTAGGGTGGTGACAGTAGCCCAGCATCGGCGAACTCGCCCGAGGTCACCGGCCCTAGTCAAGCCGGTGACTAGTTCAAGAAAAGAAAAAGAGAAAATTAAAAATAAATTTATAAAATATCAAAACATTTCTAAAATTTATCCACGTCGGCGTCGGCTGGCATCAGTGCTAGTCGAAAGAACTGAATTGGCATAAATACAAAAGATTTAAGAATGAATTGAGAAGTAAAAAAAATTTATGACTGAATTAGCATAAATACAAAAGGTTTATAACTAAATTGGGAAAATTAAAAAAATTAGGACTGAATTTGTAAAAGTACAATAGGTGTCGGACTTTTTTTTTTGACAATTTTCCACCAAATATTTCGGGGATAATTGCAAAGTACTTGGGAATAGTACAGGATAGAGCAAGTTGAGCAAGATCACTTATTACCCAGCCAGAGAGTAGGTGATAGACCTGCTGCTGGGGCACAAGACCTGCAAGGTAGTTAAGATACAATAAAAGCTCAGATTCATTTGTTTCACCACAAGTTGAAAGGCATTTCCGACCAAAAAAAAAAGGCATTATCCTGCATATACTTGAAAAATAATGGCAATTGATGCAAGCTAGAAGAATATGCTTGGTAGAAGAAATAGTTTTAACCTGGATCAATGAGTCACGTTATCGGAAATCCACGACACTTGTTATGTATAAAGGTTTAATTTTCAATGTATTGATCACGGATAACACGATAGAAAATAATTGACTGTCGCTGCAAAAATCACTAACAAAAACACAATTAATTCAGAGAAAGTGAATCAATGTGAGTGAGAAAGAAAGTGAAGATGAGTGGTTGATGGAACAACCATCTGGCCAAGCTCGAACCAAGGAATGACATTGCCGGCTCCCTCAGCTCCTGCGTGTAGGCAGGGTCTGCACGTGAGACTGAGAAAAAGTGTCGCGATAACACAGCCTGCTTCTTTCTCTCCTCTGCACAAAATTGTGAATCCTTGTCCTCCAAGCAAATTCTCCAATCCAAGTATCAAATGCATTACATCTATCTCGGCTACAATGAAAAACTTCAGAACAAAATGAATCAGTTTCATCTTCTCTACTTGCTCTCTTATTCTCTCTGTTTGCCTAATGTCAAGACCATACAGAATTAACCAAACGATTCACATGCAAATTTCTGGAGTTTCCCCTGCCGAGGAAATTCTTGGTTTTAATTTGCATATGTTCAGGATCAATTCAATAATACAACGGCAGAGGTGAAACAAACAGATAATAATTGCAGAGTAGTCATATCGCATGCAGGATCCTTGTCTATGCTGGTATTAAATGCACATGCATTCCTCCTTGTCACCATTGGGACGCTATCGAAGCTCTCGATTTGAAATTTATAGTTCTGCGGAAAAAAGTCAAGACGAGGACATATAAAAGGATCTGGTAATGACCACCGGAGATAAACATTCATTAAAGCCGCCAAGATAGGGGAGGAATTTATTGAAGAATGCATGCCCACCTTCTTCCTATGGCTCAGAAAATCAAGGAGTCACATTCCTGGCTGGTTATCGAATCCGCTTTTCGAATCAAGTGCTTCACTCTTACCAATGAATGGCCTGCAAGGAGATAATCGAAAGGGTACACATTGCAACAGAAATTTATATAGGTAAACATACTCCTATAAGCTTGCAAGTCATGACCACAAGTACACCGCATAAGCTTAAACACCATTTAGCAATTGTGTCTGGTCCTCGTTCTCCATGAGTTCAAAATAGGGCACACACGTGCAATATGATTTTTCACAAGGAACAAAACATCATCTCTGTCCAGTTCAAGTGGAGGATCGGGTCTGGATATTTGAAATCAAGTAGTTAGTTGACACACAACTCAATTCGGTCGGTCCAATCAGACACCTAATAGCTTCTGGTCCAAAACCCTCCATCAAGGATCCTGTAAAATTACTCTAAATGGAAGGTTTGAGCAATATCATCAAATGGCTCATAAAACCCAACAATCTCATGTTCCTCTTACGTCATTTACTTGTACATAAGACTGTTGTTAACTGTTCGTTGCAGATCATGTTTGATGATGATGATGTTATGGCCGATGCTGACCTTCATTTAAAAAAAATCTATCTTAACACAGCATTAGCGAGCAAGAATATGGAAAGATCTGCCTGAAAAAGCAGATCAAACCAGCAAAACTTTTCCCAGTGACAGAGAGTGGCAACTTCACACATTATCAAGTTAACTTGAAAGTAAAATAACAGCTTCCCAACCCTGGGCGAAGTAACACCCATCAAGTGACATGTACATTTAGGCACGGCTAGTGGGATGCCAATATGCAGGGAAAATATCCACCTGATCGAAGGAATTCGAGTACCCCAGTGTTCAAGGTCAGATAAATAAGAACCATGCATGATCTGCAATGAGATGGCAAATTCCTGCCTTTCACAAGAAATTTGCATCATGCTAGATAACGTGTAAAGATAGGAAAAAGTGAAGCACAACATACCTTGTTCAGTGCAACCAAAAAGTTAAACCATCACCTACCATAAGGATAACAAGTGAGGGAGATTTTCTCAGAAAGTATGCTAAAATCAGGACAATAAGACACCAAACAAAAATGACAAGATAGATGAATGGACATTATCATACTAGGGTTTCAACGTATCACCCTATAAACCCATATAACCGTACATAGACAAGAAAATAAGTCGGATACGCATCAGGCCCCAACAAAAAATTGAAAGTAATCCTTCACCTAACTTAGTCAGGCCTTTGAAATTGTCTCAACTACATCGTTCAATGTATTATCTAATACATTCAGGGAGACATGCATTAAGAATTAACTTTTCTGCTCACAGCTTTATTTTCTTGTGTGTCTAATACTAAAAGTAGAGCCGATGATTGTTGTACCTATAAGTTTCCCAACAAACCGAGCTCGCTTATATACTGATATCCACTTTTTTTTTTTTTTGCAAAGGAACAGAATCTGCTATATGATGACCCAGGCATTTAAGTCAACTTCCAGCGGCACAACCTCACGAGATATATCTTAAACTGAATGAATTCGGATCAAAACGGAATTACCACATAAGATGAAAGGGTGCTGATAAAAACAGCAAATATGACTTCAAAGACACTCAGTACCACTCTCATTCAATGTATGTCTTTTATCCCTCTGAGATAGTGACAAGTCATGTTGAAGATGGAAGTTTATGTTGTATGGTGTAAATTCGCACAAGATACCTAGAAGAAGAGTCAATAGGGAAGTGAAACAGAGATATTGAAGATGAAGGACGGAAGTAGAAATATTTGAGCAGAGGGAGCTTGAAATTCTCTTTACTATGATGCATTAAGATCACAGAACTATTTTACACACCTGAGTTCACTATAATGATCAGCAGATGAAATAGTAAAACAATTCATAAGCCAGATGCTCTACCTCTCTACTAAGCTATGACTTCCTAACACACCTTGTGCACTTTCATTTATCCCAGGTCAGATATCTCGCTCAAGGCCGGCGTATACCGCAATAACTCCCCATGAGTTTCTAAAAGAAATATCCTTGACAGACTGCAATGAATCTTCCTTGCGTTTTAACGGCATCAAAATTTTGTGATATGCTTAAGCAAACTGGAGTGATAGCAATGAATGCAAGGATAAAGAAATCTGGTTCCGCTTCTTGAACAAGCCTTTGTTCTATCATGCTTGCAGTTGTCAGGATCAACCCACAAAATATTAATGTGCATAAACTCACCTGAGCTCTCTTCCTCAACTCAAATGAATATATCAAAATCCAGAAAACATAAAAGAAAACTGAAACTTAGGCCCAAAATGAAGCTCCTCACAGCCCATGATATTCAAGATCCTATCAATCTCGACAAACAGTCGGCAAGACAATTGATTAGGTTGAAATACAGTACACAAAACATACATTTACTTTGACTAACAAAAGGATGTTTCCACTGTACTGTGTGACATTAACTTCTGCTGCAGTGGATTCCATTTACCCAATAACAGCCCCTAGAAAACCAAAGAGCTCTACTACAGACCCAAAACTTGCCAGCCGTAAGACATCTTCGAACCAGAACAAATTGAATGGAATTAGATGATCATAAGGTCAATGTATGTTCTAGTCACGAACAAACTGAAGCCCACCATCTCACTCATAGTCACGGTCTTGTCCTCTGGTTAGTGCCACTTCTGTTAACCACAAAGTCAGCATACCCTATCTCAGACTTATGTCGATATGTGGCCCATGATGAAGAAGCTTATTAGCTCAATTATGCACCTGATAAGGAAAGTGAAGTTAAAGCGAAGTAGTCACTAGAGATACTTCCACCTTGATCATACAGATTGATAAGAACCTCAAGTTGGCTTATTCAACCGTATAATCAAAGACTGAATCATACATATTCTAGCATGCCAGTTCCATAATGCCAAGTCAACCAGACTTCTAAATCTCTTAGCTGCAGAGCTCGTCAGAGTTTTCAAGAATCACAACTTCATAATAATCAGCGAACCAGTGCAAATTATCCCAGCAGTTGGAATAGAGAAATAAAAGAGCCAGGACAATTTCAACATAATGATAGTTGAATGCGTCCCTATTACTAACCTAAATCACATATTATGAATGCCAAATTCTAATATACCACACATCACAATATTCCCTCAGCTCAGTTACAGCAGCATTCTCAGTCTAGAAAACCTGTTTGCCGCAAAACCGCATCGCGGACCTGATGCAGATCCCTCCCCTTGAGCGTCCGCCCAGCTCCTTCGAGCACCGAGCAAGCGACGCTCTGAGAACGGGACAATCGCCTCGCCACTATCTCGTGCGGCGGCAACATCTCTTCCCCATCGAAATCCTTCTCATCATCACCGTCGCCATTCTCGTCCGCAACTTCGACAAACTCGCGGTGCCTCCTCGCCATCAACACAGGCACGTTCACCGGCGCAGATTGGTGGTACTTCTCCGCTAACGAAAAAGAAACCAGTGGAAATCTGTCATGCGGGGGCCGTGGAATCGCAGGGATCATCCGCGAGGACGAAATGGGAGCCGCCGCCGAGAGAGGCGAAGAAGGTGAGACCGAGGCCTTGCGGCCGAAGACGGAGCTAGTCTCGCGCTCGGGGAGCGCGGCGAGTATGCCGAAGCCATCCGGCGGGCCCAAGGCGGAGTTCCTGTGCCGGCCGAGGTGGTGATCGCGGAGGCGAGGAGACGAGGCGGCGGCGGACAGAACCTGGCTGCTGAGGTTGTTGCCTCGATGTTGATGTTGTTGGTGGTGGTCGGCGGTGTCGGAGAAGTCGACGGCGGAGAAGATCTCGTACTCGCTGAGGTCGTCGTCGGCGGCGTTGCTGGAGGAGGGACTAGGGTTTTGGGGGGAGAAGCTGCCGAGGAGCCGATGCGTGGAAGAGGAGTCGGAGCTGCGGAACCAGATCGGTTCTCTGATGTCCATATCGAACCGGTCGAATCCGATTGGAATTCTCCTTTTCACGTACCTTCTTTAATGATCAGGAAGCGCGCACGACTGCACGAGAGAGAGAGAGAGAGAGAGAGATTCGTGACAGTGATGGAAGAAGCAAGTGGTCGAATGGGAGTCGCTTCATTGAGGAAAACCGGAGAGAGCATCGACGGCGAAGATGACGGTGGGCCTTGACAACGTACGGTCAGGTCGGTTCTGCTTTCGATCAGAAAATGCACGTTAAAAAAAATGGAAATTTTATTAGCGGATACCACGTGGCACAAAAAAAAATGAAAATCTCAAATGAAATACGAGAAACACAAAAGCCGACAAGAGCATAAAATCAAACGTAATCAGAGAAAAATATTTGGTCGAAGGTGTTTTGCTCATCTTCGGCCGGTAGTAGCTTTGGCGAGCCTTTGTTGATAGCCCTGCAGCTGCAGGACTACCTTATCTCTCCACCCGGAGAGCCACCCCGAAGAGCCACCAGCTTAACCATGGCCTGGCCAAATTTAGCCGAGAAATCCTTCTCGATCCCCCCGGACGACTGTCCCAACGAGGTCCTTGGTCCGAGAGTCCACCGTGATCTCCGCAGTATCCCTCGACGGGCGAGTATCTATTTGTAGTAGGAGCTGTCCACGATCGACGAGCTGAGGGGGCCCTGGTCCAGTCTGACGATGTTGTCGGCTTTAGTCTTCCCGTTAGGGCACGTGGACCTTAGGGCGGCGGAATCCTAGGACGGGCGGGTCCAAGGTCGGGTCGGGCTTCCCGGAATTTTGGAAGTCGTAAAGCCGGTCTTGGAAGAGCGAGCAGGGAGCACCGCCGATCCCCGTGGCCGCCTAGGACCACGCAATATATAGCAGTTCTATCAAGAGCAAACACTAAGCGCACTACAACTTCAGCTTATCTGCTTGGATCTAATCTTTTTAAGTTGATCGGCGAAGACGACAATGGTGCAGATCCCCGACCTAGGAGAAGGACCGTGTCGAAGACGGTGAGTCCCTTTCGGGATCGACATTGGACGCGAGCGAGGCGAGCCCATCCTTTCGCCCCGTACCGACCTTCTCCGCTCTGCAAGATTTAAACACATGTCTCACGCCGACGTCATGAATTTTACTAAGCTAATGTGTGTATAAGTATAGCACGCGAGAGGAGCAAATTGTCACCGGAACGAGACACTTAGGCTTCTATTTGATTCACGAAAAATAAGTGATTTGAAATATATTTTCCTATAAAAGATAACATATATTACTTGAAATAACTAGTCAATGAAAAATATTTTCGTCACTGTATGCTTAGACAATCATAAGATTTTTTGTTCATTAATTTTCGTAAGGGACATAAACAATCGCAATCACTAATTTTTCGTGAAATAAACGGAGGCTTAGTGTATGCATCTTATTCTGCATTATGCATTATCAGGTAGAGATGTCAATGGTTCAGTTCAGTTCGACTATTTGAATAACTGAATTGAACTGAACCATTAGGAAAATATGCTTGAACTGAACCAAAGGCCGTCCGAATTGAATCGAACCGAACTTGAAAAATCAGTTCGGCTCTGTTCGGTTCGATTTTTGAATTTTGAATTTTTTTTTGTTTTTATTTTATTTTTGCTCTTGCTCCATATCTCACTCTTCACATCCCATTTGCTATTGAAATCTAAGTGAATTATTGATTGATTGTTAAGGATTTCAGAGTGATCAAACTCATTGGTGATGGAACTCCGTGTTCCTACTTCAAATCAACTCATGCTCAAATTCAACAATATCATCAATTCAGAAACATATTTTGCAACTTTTTTTTTTTGTCAATGTTGGATCTCACAAAAGGAAATGCGATCTTAGTATGTAAGTTAAGGGAGCCAAGATTATTCTCCATACCTGACGCTAGCAAGAAGAAAAGCATGAAGTGGACCTATGTCTAGTAAGACAAAATGTCCAAAAGTCAATTAAAATAATGTCAGTTTGAAGCCATAACAAACCAAAGAGACCTTCATGAACACTGGAAACATTCACTACTTCGTGGTTATAATAATTGAAGTGTCAATACTGTTAGATTTGAGAATTGAATAATGAATCCTTAATTACAATTAGGCACAATGTTAATATAAATATATATATATATATATAAAGAAGGACAAGAAAGTAAATACACAAAAAAACTACTCCTAGTATATACAATATATCTAACACCCCCCCTTAAACTCAAGGTGGGTCAACCAATGAGAGTTTAGAAAGAAGAGCAGCAAAGCGTTGTGATGTAAGAGATTTAGTGAATAAGTCAGCAAGCTGGGCTGCAGAAGCCACAAAGGGAAGAGAAATGATGTGCTTGGAGTTGATGGCGCGTAATATGATAATCAATGTCAATGTGCTTGGTACGCTCATGAAACACTGGATTTGTAGCAATGTGAATAGCACTCTTGTTGTCACAATGAAGAGGAATGGGAGTAGAGGAGGCAACACCAAGATCAGCAAGAAGACGACGGAGCCAAATAATCTCAACAATAGTGTCAGCCATAGCACGATACTCAGACTCAGTGGAAGAGCAAGACACAACAGGTTGCTTTTTGGCACGCCAAGAAATCAGAGAATCACATAGAAATATACAAAATCCTGTAATGGACTTGCGGTCAGTACCATCCGAAGCCCAATCAGCATCAGAGTAAGCACAAAGAGCAAGTGAGAAAGTCGATGGAAGAAAAACTGAGCGTGTTAGAGTACTACGAAGATATCGCAGAATTCGGAGTACAGCAGCATAATGAACTGTACGAGGAGCTGCGACAAACTGACTGACAAGATGAACAGCATATGCGATATCAGGACGAGTGGTCGTAAGATAGACAAGACTGCCAACAAGAGCCCGATAGTGAGTGACATCAGACAGAGGCTCACCATCATTTGGACGAAGCTGTAAATGAAGTTCAATAGGAGTAGCTGCAGTACGAGTATCGGATAACTCAGCGCGAGCTAAAATGTCAGTAATGTACTTCTGCTGGGAGAGAAGAATACCACGTCTACTGCGAGCAACCTCAATATCGAGAAAATAACGTAAGAAACTCAAAATAGCAAACTGATGGTGAAGATGTTGGTTAGTATAAGCAATATAAATAAAGTCATCCCTAGTAATAATCATATCATCTACATAGAGTAACAGAATAGTACAACCAGCTGAAGAGGTATGAGTAAACATAACATGATCATTCTCACTCTGAACAAAGCTAGTCGACCGAACGACATCTGCAAACCGTTCAAACCAAGCTCGAGGAGCTTGTTTAAGGCCATAAAGAGCTCGACGAAGACAACATACTTGGCCGGGCGAATGAGGCAGACTTGGAGGTGGCTGCATATAGAGTTCCTCCCGAAGCACCCCATGAAGAAAAGCATTCTTCACATCAAGCTAAAAAAGAGACCAACTACGAATAGAGGTTACTGCAAGAAGAGTGCGAACAGAAGCCATTTTGGCAACAGGAGCAAAGGTCTTCTCATAATCTATCCCACACTCCTAATCAAAACCACATGCAAAAAGACGCGCTTTATAGTGCTCAATGCTTCCATCAGAATGAGTCTTAATTTTATATATCCAACGACAAGATATTAAGGATTTTCCTAGTGGAAGAGGCACAAGATCCCACGTACCAGTGCTCTCTAGAGCAGATAATTCCTCAGACATAGCATCACGCCATTCAACATGTTGTACGGCTATACGATAATTTGATGGTTCCTGTAAAGTGTGGACAGCAGCCATAAAAGAACCAAACTCATCAGAATAAATTGTGGCTGCAACGTACCTAGCTGGAGGACGACGATCTCGCGGAGGATTTCGCCGAGGGGATGGTAGACGAGAATCGTTAAGAGGCGTCGAAGTAGCAGGCGAAGTAGACGAAGGAGGAGGCATATTATGAGAAGGTGGTGACACTAGATCTGACGGAGAATTTATAAAAGGAGGAAGATGAGATGAATCAAGATAAAAATCCATAAATACAGATAGAGAAGACTGTGAAGAAGTAGAGGCAGTGAAAAAGAAGGGTAGGTGCTCAAATAACTAAACACTACGAGAGATATGAATACGTCGTGAAGAAGGATCATAGCACCTATAGCCTTTGTGTTCTGTACTGCAACCTAAGAAAGCATATCGAACTGATTTTGCAGAGAGTTTGGTATGCTCATGGGGTGGAAGAAGCACATAACGTGTACAGCCAAAAATACGAAGTTGATGATATGTGAGTAGTTTTGAGAAAAGACTTTGGTGGGGGGTGGCTTTGGAGAGGACGAGAGAAGGGAGTTGATTTATGACATAGACAACAGTAGATAGTGTTTCAGCCCAAAATTAAGTAAAAATCGAATTTTATAACAGGAGAGCACAAGTAGTATCCAAAATATGACGATATTTTCGTTCAGCAAGACCATTTTGAGTAGGAACACCGGGACATGACAACTGAGGTAAGGTTCACTGAGAAGTTAAGAAAGAACGAAAAGCTGCAGAAAGACACTCCCCACCAGAATCAGAACGAAAAACTTTAATGGTTTTAGAGAATTGAGTAGATATCATGGCTGTAAAGTTCGTATAGATAGAGAGAAATTCATCACGAGAGCGCAGGAAATAAATCCATGTATAACTAGAATAATAATCAATGAACGATACATAATACTTGAATCCACTTTTAGAAATTTGGGGAGAAGGACACCAAAAATCTGAATGTACTAAGTCAAAACAAGAAGTGGAAACAGAAGAACTAATAGGAAAATAAGGTGCAGATTGTTTAGTTAAACAGCAACTAGTGCAAGGACACATAACAGTAGATGAAACATGTCCAAGTGTACCTTGCTGACGCAGAAACGGGAAGTAGATATATGACCTAGGCGCTGGTGCCAACAGTCAAGATCGAAGATAGCTAGAACAGGTTGAGGTGAAGGAAGCTGAAGATGCTGCATCAAATACAATCCTCCATGTCTACTACCCTTGTCAATCGTCCAACCACTCATATGATCCTGTACAACACAAGAACCAATAGTAAATGTCACCATATAACCCATATCGGCAAGTTGCCCAACAGATAAAAGATTCAGGGCTAAGTTCGGTATATGCAACATATTAAGCACATTAAAATTGCTAGGGATTGTAAGTTAGCCTTGCATAGTAGCAATAAGAGAAGATTCATCGGCTGTAAAAAATCCTTTTAGATTTTTGAGTGCAGTCTATTGTGTAAGATGATGAACATAGGCAGTTATGTGATGAGCAGCCCTAGAGTCAAGAATCCAGGAAGAACTATCACCTGAAGATTGTGCAGCAACAATGGAGGATACGCCAGAAGAACCAAGATGAAGCTGAGCTAAACGAGAAAGCTGAGCCTCAATATTAGCAAGGCGATCATCTGAAGATGAGGATGGAGTGACACGATCTGTGGATGAAGAAGAAACAGGTGCAACTGAACGCAAGGGTGCATCAGGAAGATCACACATTTTTTGAAAACATCGATCTTCAGTATGCCCATTTTGCTTACAGAAGTTACAATAAAAACGTGAACCTCGCTGAGAAGAAGCACGCTGGGAACCACGCACAAAACCACGCTGATAACCACGATGAGAACCATGCTGTGAATAGCCAAACTGAAAAACACATTGAGAAGAGCCAGATTGGAGGCCACGTTAAGAGGAGCTTGGCCAGAAATCAGACTGTGGAGTGGCCGTTACTGCAGAGGAATCTAAAGATGGAGGAGCACCAAGAATTCCTCGTCTAGTTTCCTCGGCCTGAAGTTCCTTAACTGCATCAGAAAGAGATGGTACATGATAACGATATAGAATCTGACTTCGAACAAGCAACACAACCAGCACACATGGGATATGGTGGACAAGCCAACACATCAAGCTGGGACCAAAGAGACGTCATATAATTATAAAATTCATGAATTGTTCGTGTACCTTAAGTGGCACAACGAAGTTCCTGCATAAGCTGATAAACACGAACAGAACTTGTTTGTGTAAACATCTCAGCAATTTGATCTCATAACTGTTTCGCACCAATAATCTGAGTAAATTGGGGGCGAAGATCAGGACTTATAAAACCAAATAATATTGCTCATGCTTTTCTATCAGCAACATGTCAATCCCTAATTTCATATTGGTGTCGTGAAATCTGATCAGCCTTAGGTTTAGGATCTGCATTATCGGCCAAGGGTGCAGGATAAGAACAAGTACCATCCACATATTCATACAATCACGATAAATAAGAACAGCCATCACTAGAGGTTTCCAAAGAACATAATTAGAGCCATCCAACTTAACATCAATGCAATCAATCAGATCATTATCAGCCATAAGTCTGAGATCAATAAATCAAAACGAAAGCAGAGTGAAGAAAGCAAAACCTGAGGTCAATCGCGACAACGAAATTGCACTCTAAGCCATGCAGAAGGTTCGTGGTTCACGCCGGGTTCACCAATCACTGATAAGATAAAATCACTCTGATTTTGTGCGTGGGTCATCCACTGATAAGAATCACAATCACTGAGAAGTGAAAAATCGGATACCAATCACTGAGAAGACAAAATCGAATACCAACCGAAATCATCAACTGAGAAGACCACCAAGCATGTGGAAAATCGGATACCAATCACTGAGAAGACAAAATCGTGAAATCGTGAAAAAAAAAACAATCACGTGCTCATCAATCACTTTAAAGAGCACCCACCGAAATCCGAAATCATCCACTGAGAAATGCAGGGAACTCCTGTATCGAAGACCACGAAGCACAATTCTCAAGGAGAAAACTTGAGATATACCCATGAACCGGCATGAGAAAGCCTATCAGTCGCGTTGATGATGCGACATTTGGCCAGCAAACAAAGAGGAGAGGAGAAAACAAAATTGCAAAACAAAATCGCTGATCACGTACGCCAAAAGAAGACCTTGCGAAATCCAACTCGAGCACGAACGTCGCCTATGGGGGAAGAGCGAGAAACCCTACCTCTGATATCATATTAGATTTGAGAATTGAATAATGGAATCCTTGATTACAATTAGACACAAGACCAATATAAATATACATACAAAGAAGGGCAAGAAAGTAAATACACAAAAAAACATACTCCTAGTATATACAATATATCTAACAAATACATGTTTTCCTGTTCAACATAACCTTAAAAACTTTCTACTCTCCAACTATGGTAGGCCGTCCATTGCAAAATGAGAGCTTCTCTCGTGGCCTTCGTCGGGACGACGACAACAACATGCAGTTCATTTGACTCTGTCGGCCCTAGCTCTTCAATGAAGTTTAGTCAATTAAGTACTGAACCAGTGATGATAACTCCTGGCAAAGCAGTGCCATGAACTTTGATACTTGCAGAAAACTGGGGAAGTTTGGTCCTTTGCCTGCTCAATGAAAATTGGCAGAACTAATACAAATCCCTACAATTCCTTCTGTTCCCTAAGAACTTCATACAAATTGGAACTCGCTCGCCATAGTAAGGTACACAAATTGTCAATCCATCCAAGCCGAATCTGTTATAAAAATATGGTAGAAATGGATGAACAACATAATCAGACTTTGAGACGTGAAAAACACTATCTTTAAGAATTTATTTGCCTTACAACGTTTCTAATAGTTTCGGCAAATATCATCTATGATACAACAAAGTCTCAACGAGAATAGTAGATAGCAATTCTGATATTTTTCCTAGATCTCTCAAGGGAAACAATTGGAAATAATGGCTGTGTATCTTTTCGAGAAAATGAAAATTGAAGTTCAAAAGAAGTATCTGAAAATGAACAAAGCCAATCAATCTATAAAACTTGAAAGAAGACAACTTTTCATTTCTCAAAAGGTATCATTCAATCACAACTATTCGTATATAAAGAATAGTTAGTTTCAGACACACCACTTCACGTCTGAAGAACAGTTAATCCATACACAACTCTTCGTTGTTCAAAAACTATTTATTCCGACGCAATTCTTCATTGTCCGAGAACTACCTTGTTTGAAAGAGTGCAACTCTTGAACATAAATAGATAATTAAAATTCTAAAATAAATTTAATAAAATAATTACAACTCCTACGTATACAGACGCACTGTTTCGCTAGGAATGAACAATTTATTTTAATTATAATTTCAAAAATAAAAAATGAAAAATAAATTGATTGTTGATTAGTGCCTATAATTAGGCGCGACTGAGCAAAGTGCTAAGTGCGCTTAATAATAGCGTCAAAATTGCGCAATCACATGCGGGTATGGTGGGATCTAGCCCACTTGTTCATTTCTCTTTATCTGAAAGGCTATAGTAGCTTTCTAATTAATAAAGAGACTTTCTCTCTCCCTTCTATTCTATATGGGATACAAAAAAAGCACTACTTTGTTTTGTTTTTCAAACAAACAACAACAATCCCCCACTTTGTTTGTAAAATAAAATTTCTCAAAAGTACAGCCAAAATTTCCATGAGATCAATATGCACACGTGAAGGTCTCTTTCGAGTTAAACCTTCATTTAATGCAAGTATCTCAAAACTCTATCAAAGTGACAAAAAGCTGCTGGTTTTAAATTTGCTACTCTATATAATAGAATCGGACATACCGCGCATATACGAATCTCTTGTCTCAACGAGAACTTTATTTTTACTCAGCTCTATTATGGCCTTGTGCTTGTACCTGTTTCATGAGCTCTCTAAAAAGCAACCCCAATTTTCGTAAGAAGCGGCACCACTTCTAAGCCTATATAGGTGAAGTATTATCACTTATTTTTGTTACTAACAAACACGTTACTAAATCATATTATACTTCATTAAGAGTATAACTTTGCCTCTTAATTGTAACAGACGATACTGACTTCTCATGTCCGGGCTAATGTCAGTATAAAACAAGCACATTCGGTAACTTATTTTTACCCGTTAAACCTTATAACTGGTGATATGCTAGTATTAGGTCGGGTTACCATTATTGGTGATTTTAAGTAAAGGGTTTCAGCCCCATTTCATTTTAGGTCACTTTTATCACATCTCTTGATAGAGCCTTTGTAAAGGAATCGGCCAGATTCTTGTTTGACCTCACGTAAACAATTGTTATGGTACCATTCTGAATCAATTGTTTCACATACTCATGTCTAAGACTGATATGTCTAGACTTTCAATTATAAGTGCTACTATAAGCTCTTGCTAACGTAGCCTGACTATCACAATGAACAGAAATCGGAGGCATAGGATTAGGCCATTGTTTAATGTCCAACAACAAATTTTTAATCCACTCAGCCTCTTTTCCAGTTGTCGCTAAAGCAATGAATTTTGATACCATAATTGAGTGAGTTATGCATGTCTGTTTCTTGCTCGCCCAAGATACAACACATCCACCTAATATAAAGATCCATCCAGAAGTGGAATATTTATCTCCCACGCTAGAAATCCAACTAACATCGGTGTATCCTTCTAATACTGTCGGATAATTATTATAGAATAATCTCAAATTTTCAGTTCTCTTAAGACAACCGGAAATTCTGATAATGGCATTCCAATGTTCTATACTTGGATTACTAGTATATCTACTCAACTTATATACCGAAAAAGCAATATCAGGTCTAGTACAATGCATCACATACATCAAAGACCCTATAACACTAGCATATTCAAGTTGTGCTATTGCTCTACCAGTATTGTAATTCAATTTAACACTGGGATCAAATGGAGTACTCGCTTTTTTGAAACCAATATATTTAAATTTATTTAACATTTTCTCAACATAATGATATTAGTTCAAAGAATAACCACACTATGTTTTTTAGCTTTTATACCTAAGAAAGTATCTACTTCGCTCAAATCTTTCATTTTAAAATTTGAAGTTAGATACTTCTTAATCTCAATGACTCCAATCATATTAATTCCAAAGATAAGCATATCATCAACGTAAAAGCAAACTAGAACATCATAGTCTTTAGTGAATTTAGAATAAATACACTTATCAGCACTATTATGCTTAAAACCGTTAGATAATATGACTGAATCAAATTTCTCATGCCACTCTTCGGTGCATGTTGTCGCGACCCGTCCGAAAGCGGACGCGGCTAATGGATTACCGATCGCGGGTCTTGGATCGGCGCGAGCCCTCCCAGGCCCATACCAAATCGCGGCGGGAGTATTTTTCAAAGGATTCGACGATAAGAGTCGATCGCTTTCGACCTTCAGTGTGGTCGTGGTGGCATGTGCAAATTGTGCATGCATTTGGAGTCGCCACCGGTCTTTCTTGGAGGGTAGACCGGAAACCTCACTGATCGATTGGGAGAGATCGATCAGTTCTGCAGAACCAGAGATTTTGGGTTCGGGGACTTGGTTACGCTGGTGTCATTACCAACGCCCTTTCGGTACCTAACGCGAGTGATGTTCCTAGCTAAGAGTTCATGCAGATTGGATGACTATTCCTATCAATCACAATCAATTTTTGGAAGACGATTCGCCCAAAAGGCGAAATCGTCATTTTAAGAAGGGTCGGGGTTCAAAACACCCGGAGTGAGTCTTGGCCAGTTGTCTGTGGCCATTTCCTATTTTTTGGGATTTTCCTGGATTTTTTAGAATTTTTTTTGGAAGACGGTTTGCCGGAAGGGCAAAACCATCATTTCTGGAAGGCTCGGGGGTCAAAAGACCCGAAACAGGTCGTGGCCAGTTGAATGTGGCCATTTCCTATTTTTTGGAATTTTTTAGAATTTTTTTTCTGAATTTTCCGAATTTCTTTGAATTTTTTATGATTTTTCATTTTTTATTGAATTTTTGAATTTTTTTATTATTTTCTGATTTTTTATTTATTTAAAAATATTTTCCGGGCCGGGTCAGACCCGGCCCACGACCCGGACCCGCGCCCAGGCCCGGCTGCCCACGGCCAAAACGACGCCGCTTTCCTTTGTTTAATTTAAACGAATCGACGTCCCCGATGAAGACACGTGGCGCCTCTTGGACTGTTGGATCATTTTTTATTATTTTTATTTGTTGTTATCCGTGCATGCTGACGAGGCCACCACGTGGCTGCCACGTCAGCGCCATGTGGGCGTTGATCAGGTCAACATGCGTTGACCGGTCAACGCTTCGCCGGGGAAGACGACCGGCGCCGGCGTTCCCTCGCCGGCGCCTCGTCGGAAGGCCATAACTCGGCCTACAGAACTCCAAATCGCACGAAATCAATGGCCTTGGACTCGTACAGGTCTCACCTATGACATACTCGAAGCTTGACATAGCAGAATTTCGTTTAACCTACCTGTGACTCCGGCCGAGACCTAATTTCCGGCAGGAGGTCGCCCTAGCCATTCTACACGTAACATATTTAATCTAAACTATCAGAGAGCTTCTTGGGAGTCTCAGGAAGCTTACCTGATCGTCAAGGCGCTTCGTCTCGGTCCGAGATGAGCCGCGGAGCTCGAGGTGGCTCGGACGGAGTTGGAGGTCAACCGGAGGATTTGCTCGGTGGAAGTACATGAAACAAAGAACAGAAATGAGCACGGGGGTGGAAGAAACAAATTGCAACAAACGGAATGGCAAATGGAGGCCTTAAACTCGAGTTGCCATTGGAGGCCGAGTGAGAGCTCAATGGTGAGTCTCACCTTTTCCGGCGGCCTCCGGCGAGTCTGATGGGCACACGAGCTTCGTCTTGACGTCACCGTGCTCGGAGGATGATTCGCTGGCTTCGGTTCTTCTCTGGGCGTCACGACGGGGACTTGGGAGTTTCGGCGAAATTCAGCGACTATGGCGGCGCGGCGACGACGGAGCGACAGCAGGATAGGGTGGGCGATGATCGGAGGAGGCCATGGCAGTAGGTCGAGGTTGAGTTTACTCACGAACGGCCGGAGGAAGGAGAAGTCCCTTGTCCGCCCATCGCTCGGCCGTAGAAGGAAGAAGAAGCAGCCAAAGGAAATGCAGGGGAGCCGGCGCCTAATCTGAGAGGGAACACGTAAAAAAGAAGAAGATAATAATAATAATAATAATAATAATAATAATAATAATAATAAAAAGTAACTCTTTTAAAAGCAAAAGAGGACTTTGACTAATAATTATGTCTCTACTTTTCATTTTTCACACATTTTTTTATTTTTTATTTTTTATTTTTATTTTTTTTCAAAAATAATAATAATAATGATAATAAATAATAAAAAAAACAAAAAATAAATAATAATAATAATAATAATAATAATAATAATAATATAAAACGTTCAAAATTTAGGTGTCAACAGCTGCCCCTCTTTGAGAGGAATCTCGTCAGAGGGATCCCCACAGAGGTTTCTTTCAAAGACAAGGTGACACCTGAGTTCTGACCGACTCGACTCGTGAAACTCAAGGAAAAGGAGTCATGGCTTTGTGCTCGTCGATGTATGCTCTTTCTTGAATGGGGAAACCTTCATTTGACATGAGAGAGTGAGATAGTAGAGAGACATACCTGCCACTTACCTGTTTGATGTTTGTGCAATTTCCGCGGTGTCTGATGGATTCAAGAGAATTTCTAGGAACTCGTTACTAGAGTGTCCTAGAGAGGTTAAGTTCTGACCTGTATGGTAGGTCAAACCATAATGGGATTCTTAACTAATAGGAACCTAAGGAAGACGCATCCCACATTTGGGAATTCGCCAAGGGTTTTGATCCGTGTGGTGGATCGGACCATTGGGTTGATCCTTCAGGCGGTTTCTACCTTATATTGACCCTTCAGGCGGTTTCTACCATTGAGTTGACCCTTCAGGCGGTTTCTACCATGAGTTGACCCTTCAGGCGGTTTCTACCGTGTGTTGACCCTTTAGGCGGTTTCTACCTTTGTTTGACCCTTCAGGCGGTATCTACCTTGGTTTGACCCTTCAGGCGGTATCTACCTTGAGCTGACCCTTCAGGCGGTTTCTACCTTTGTTTGACCCTTCAGGCGGTATCTACCTTGGTTTGACCCTTCAGGCGGTATCTACCTTGGTTTGACTTTGAAAAGGGGTCTCATGACGAGGGTTCTCCACGTCCGATGAGACTGTTTGATATTTGAAAAGAGGTCTCATGACGAGGGTCTCCACGTCCGATGAGACTGCCTAAGTTTTGAAAAGGGGTCTCATGACGAGGGTTCTCCACGCCCGATGAGACTGCCTAAATTTTGAAAAGGGGGTCTCATGACGAGGGTTCTCCACGTCCGATGAGACTGTTTGATATTTTGAAAATGGGTCCTGGGACGAGGGTTCTCCACGTCTGATAGGACTTTTTGATTTTTGAAAAGGGGTCTCATGACGAGGGTTCTCCACGTCCGATGAGACTGCTTAAATTTTGTTTAAAAGGGGTCCTAGGACGAGGGTTCTCCACGTCATGCTAGGACTTTTTTTTTTTAAAAAAAAGGGTTTCTCTTCCCCAAGAAAATATTGGTAATCTTTGAGAAGACAGCAATTGTCCAATTGACAAAATTTTATGACTTAAGTTTGATGCTGGAGGTTATCCAAAGCATTCTTGCAGCATGCAAATGTGATCACAAATCCCTTGCATGGAAAATCTGGATCAACAGTTTGAAAATTCCAAACAGAGTTTGTTCAAAACATCAATTGGAATATTTCTCGACAAGGAGGTCTTCTCACATGTTTTGCGATAGTGGTTTTTTATAGGGGACGCACTCCATTCCCTACTAACCTGTGCCTAGGTTTTAGGCTCATTCGCAGTGCATACATTTTGATCGGTCGGGAGGTCTTCCACGGGACCGTAATGTTGGGCTTGGATATTGGTTTTCAAGGGGGACCCGCTTTGGAGTCGAGGCCATTGAACGAAAGCTTTCGCCATCTGCTCCGGGTTTACAAGTCAAGAACCCTGCAAAATGAGAAAGAAATAGTCTTGCTCGTACTTCTTCGAGCTAAGCTATATGTTAACCCAAGTGTCTTAGTCAGAGAAGACTGTTTCAGGGTTATGATGTTGGTAGGATTGGGGACCGAAAAAAGGCTTATTTTTGGCCCAAAATTCTTGGAGAGTTTGACATTGGTGATCATTGCAGATTTGCTACATGTCTTTTCTCTTTTACGCCTTTATTCCGCGCTTGACACCATTTGGCGAGCAGCCTTTTTGGAATTTGGCTCCTTCGGGGATTTCCTCTTTTCTCATCTAGACTTTATTGTGGGTCAATCAAACAGCTTGCACGGGCATCAGCCTTGCTTTTACCAGGCACTTTGCTTTTTCTTGATGCCGGGATTTTTTTCTCATTTTCATCTTTTTTTTTATTTTTCTTTTGAAATCCCATTTTTCTCATCTTCAGGAGATCACTTTAGACATATGATCGAAAGTCTAAACATGCTTTTACCATAAATCCAGGAATTTCTTTGTAATCCCTTAGTCTTGAGCTCTTCCGTTTCTAAAGTGATGCTGCATCCATCTTGAAATGTGCAATGATCACCAACGGGTTTATGAAACGAATTTGCAGGCTCGACTTGGCTGTGCAAAGGATAAACGTATGTGGGATAGAGAAATGAATGCTTCTCGCCATCTTATGGCACTTGGATTACCATATAAACAACACACGAATATTAATGTTAGTCCGAGCAACAAAATTTCTAACCATTTCTCCTGATGCTGTTGGACTTACTTCTATTCTGCCCCGATGTGGGGTGGTTCTCGACAGGGCTGATAATGAAAACCTCCGTTCAAAGGGGTTATCAATGGTCACCTGTAGTATTTGGGAATATGAAACGAACGCCTCCGTCGTCCCAATCCATGTAATCGCTGCGAATGGTCCCTACCTCCGTAGGTACAGATTTTGCTATCCGATTCACTTCCCTCATCTCTCAAGTGTATGTAGGATGTGTTTGGACTGGGCTCGCCTCTCTTTTGAGTAAACTTCCTTTTGAATGATTTGACAAATAATCATATTTGGAAAAATTCATTTCTTTCTTTCCCAAAATTTATCCATCGAGGGGATTTTGTGATGTATCGTGCATGTTTTATTCATGCTTTGGGCAACCTCCCAATTTAAATCATGAATATCGATGCATTGGAAAATCTTTATGCCGGCTGAAAGGATTCTGACATTTTTTTATCTCCAGCTGACTGGGAAAAGGGATACTTACCTGTCCGTCGCAGCTGCGGATCCCTGCAAATGTAAAAGAAGC
Source organism: Rhodomyrtus psidioides (assembly GCA_021437785.1). Classification (NCBI taxonomy): domain Eukaryota; kingdom Viridiplantae; phylum Streptophyta; class Magnoliopsida; order Myrtales; family Myrtaceae; genus Rhodomyrtus; species Rhodomyrtus psidioides. Next base: position 2,424,949 of record JAILYB010000039.1, read on the forward strand.
ATATCATTGTAGGTTCACGAATTTTTCAAAAATCGAAACGATACATCCTACCCTTGGTCATGTACTCTAACGAGTAGTACATGGGATGTAAAAACTTGTTCGTCTGCAAGGCAACTCCCCTGTCAAGGATAAACAATAAGTGTCAATTCATATTCCCAAATTCAAGACAAGTTGGGACGATACAACTTTACTCTTGATTTTCATCCCATTCTGATGTTGCATATTGATATGAACAACATCTATCAAATCCGCCTATCCATTCTTGGAGTGTTTGCAACATCAATGGTTCATCTGCCCCCAGTTAGGCAACGTCTATTCTGTTATTTGAACGCATGGCTCCTTGAGTGCTTTATCCATGTTTATCATCAAATAGGTGGCTTCGCGGCCAAACGTATTTCGTATTGAAGGGGTAGATCCCATTATGCTCCGCGGGTAATAGTCATTGTTCATGAAACTTGCTCCACGGATTAAGTGATTAATCCACGGCCCTCGGCTTGAAGATGCTCAAAGGGTGATGTTGACACTCACGCGCAATTAGTTCTAGATATTAAGGAAAGATGTTCCCGTGGGAACCTTACAGTGCGATCAACAACATATTCAATAGGAGTATTCAACCCATTTCCTCTAAGCATTTTTCATCGAGTAGCCATGCCTTGCATCAGACGTCTGATCACTGGCCTTGCGTCACCACTGCGATGGTCCTCCGGCTCCAAATTGATCGAGCCAAAGATCGAACTCATCGCCAAGGAAATTGCTCGGGTCTTCGAGCCATTGACGTTCAAGTTGGGTATCAACGATTGTTGGGGGCAGATTTCTTTCATTGCCTTCGTTGTGAGGGATTGGAGTCTTTGAGCTGGAACCTTCATCATTGCCTTGTTGGGGTTGAGACATACATTCCTGAAGAGTATTGATCCAAGTGTCCAGCTCCTCATCAAGGAAATCACCTGTTCTTTCTAGCCCTTGGTGCCCAGATTGGGTGTCGTCGACTGTAGGCGAGGGATTCCTCTCTTTGCTCTTGCCGTGAGCAATTTGACCCCTCGAATTGGAACTTCCTCCAATGACTGGCAGGTTCATATGTGCACTCTCTACCAATGCCAGATCCGCTTCAGGGACAGCATTAATGATTGATTCGCGCTCAAACTGAGGAATCTCTATGTGCTGGAACTGTGGCATATACTCTTGAGGAGTATTGTGATAGCTCGGCGGAGCATTCTGATTTGGGTCAGAGGAGTCGCTGACACGACTGCCGGTCCCGTCATTGCTGAAACACGGTTGGGTGCTCTTGGCTCTCCAATCATCATGGTTGTAACTCTGCCCAGCACTTGAGCTCCAACCGGCTTTATGATGGTTTAACGCTATCCTTCCATCCCTTAGCAATCTCCTATAGTACTTGAGGTGAGACTCAACGTTAATTCTAGAGAGCCCCGGCACATTCATAATCTCGAGTATGCGTAGTGGGCTAGCCGAATCAACTCCCAGCTCTCGAATTGCATCAACAAATTTGATGTGAAGTTCATAGGTCCAGTAAAACCTTGTTCTCTTATCACCCAAAATATCGTCAATACTTCGGTAGCTATTCTCTACGGGATCTAGTCGTTTCAAAAGTTGTCCAGGGAGGGACTCACCGTCTTTGGATTGGCTGGCTGCGACAGCGAGTTCGTCATTGAGAGAACTCCCCCTGTGATGATTCATATCCCATCTCTCAGAGGATGTTGGTGTTGATCCTATGGTGTTGACTTGCTCATGCAGATCTCCGGCGGTATCTGGCTGTGTCGGAAAATGCTGTGGAGAATACGGTAACAGCTGAGCGTTATTCGTCAACAGGGATGGTTCATCGAGGAACACCTCGCCGAGGACAACAGGATTACCACAATTAAGGCAGGTGGCCTTGGTCAGAGCTTCCTTATATCTCGCGCTTTCAGCTTGAAGCTTCTCATTCTCCTCCTTCAGGACCAGTAACTCATGGTCTGCGTATTGCTGTTTCACCCGGGTTCATTTGTTGGCGAACCAAAACTTGACCTTCGAAAGCTCCAATCCTATCTTTCGGCTCAACTCCATTTTCTGTTGTCTGCTTGGAGTGGGGCATTCATTAAAGAAAGCTTCGAGCTCTCGGATTTGGCCTGGAGTGTGGCGTTGTAGTTGCTTCCTTTTCCGACTCCGGTCATCATTGTATACTCCTTCTTCGTAGCTGAAACCTAGAATTTCATCGCTAGAGGAGTCAGTCTCCATGGCTTTCGGGCAGTATTCAGCTCCGGGATCTTCGAAGTCTCCCAGCAGTTCGTGCTCAGAAATGTCCAGGTCGGGCGTTTCTAGCAGATGGGAATAGCTTTTAAACATGATGGATCGGAGTATCTCGGGCTGATCTAGTTCACTCAGCTTTTTCAATTCGCTCTTACGTGTTTGCTCACTCTAGAAATTTTCTCAAGTGATTGTGCGTGTCCTGGAACCATCCTTCAGGCTGCATATGAAGACCAGCAAGCAAGCGCTCCTCCCGAGACCCCGCAATTACTCATCGTCTGTATTCCCCTTTCTTTTTCCTCGTGATAGGATCACAAACTCTCTTGCATTGATTTGGTTTCATCGAGTATTGCGCTCGTCCCCTAGTTCAGTCTTCAAAGTGGTGGGTCTACAATCTTTCGGCGCCTTTTATGATTTGCTAGGCCCGAGAACGTGGGGAACAGCAGCGGATCCGCAATTAATGACTCCGTTTAATTCATTTAGCTCCATGGGAGTTAACGCCATGACCTTCTCTCAACCCCTTTTCATCGTTTAAACGAAAGTGGCATTTCCCCTGTGCATGCTGTTACTCTCCATTTTAACATCTTGGGCGTTCGGTGAGGAATGAATTCGTGGCCACTCAAAATTTAAAGACCGTCCCTGGTTTCAGACTTAATCTAACAAGGGATCATCGCAACTGAGCATGACGATGTTCGTCGATAGCGTTGGTTTTCATACATAATTAACTATAGCCATTAAAGAAAAATGTTCCCATAGGAACTTTACAATGGATAAAAAGAGTGATCCACTCGTGAACATGCTCTTCTTTCCATGGGTGATCGTAGCGACCAACCCATCGTGCCCCGAGTCAGGTGCTAGATCATGGCTGTCCAAGCATGCCAGCTTCCCATTGATTGAACAAGGCATCGAGCCCATCATCAAAGAAATTGTCTGTCGTGGGTTGACCAGCGGCAGGCAGAGCACCAGCCGACTGCTGCTTGAATGGAGGAGTGTGCACTCGCTGTACTTGTGACACGTGCTCTTGAAAAGTGTTGAAATGGCCTGGAAGGACATTCTGATCAGCTTTCAGTTTGCCGGTGGTCGGGTTGCTAGCTTGATTGATGCTTAAATTTGGCCGGGTACCTCCTGATGCCTGAGCATTACAATGGCGGTCCCCCTAGCTTTTGAGCTCGAGACGGATTCCTCTCGGCTTAGCTCTGCTCAACGCTGTTTTAATAGCTTTCTGTAGGCAGCAAGGTGATTCCTGACCAGTTCCTTACTAAGCCCCGGTACACTCATGGCCTTAAATATGCGTGTCGAAGTTGCTGAATCGATCCTCATTTGGTGAACCACGTCTAGGAATCTGAAATGCAGTTCAGGGGGCCAAGCGAACCTCTTCCTATCGTGGCCCAAAATTGCATCGATGGCTTGACGACTGATTAACTCATCTCTAGCAGGACCCGACCCTATCGAAAATTGTTGTGCATGAGGCTGATATGCTTTGAGCTGGTCGGCGGTAACATCCAGCTCCTTGAAACTGTAGCTCTAATCAAAGCGATGCAAATCCCATCCCCCAGGAGGCATTTGTATCGTCTTCGTAGGATCATCCTGCTCATGCGTGACTCCGGCAAAATCTGGTTGAGCAGGAGATGCCCCGAGGGAGTAGGGTGGTAAATGAACGTCTTCAATCATTGCGTGAGGCTTATCGGGGAATATCTTACCGAGGGCGATGGGGTTATCGCAATGAGGGCAAACGGTAATATTGAGAGCTTCTTCATACCTCATGTTTTCTGTTCGCAGCTTTTGGTTTTCTTCCTTTAAAATCTCGACCACCTGACGTTTGCGTTGAGCCTTCGATTTGGATCTCCTATTTTGAAACCAAAACTGGATCCTCGACTGATTAATCCCCAACTCTCGGCTCAATTCAATTCTCCACTTCTTTTTCATGTGAGGGCTTTTACTGAAGAGGGTTTCCAGCATTTGGGTTTCCTCCTGAGAGTATTGGTGAGGACGTCTTCTTTTCCCGAGTTGAGCATCGTGGATGTCGTTGTCGTCGTCGCCGTGATTTTGATTTCCGTTGCCAGAAGTGTTGGGCTCCATGGTTTTGGTGTTAGACTTGGTCTTGGAATCTTCGAGATCACTCAGTAGTTCAATTTCTGAGATTTTTGAGTCAGTCGCCTCTAGCAGCTGATAGTAACCTCTTAAATATGTTGGATTGAGAAATGTTTGATTGGTTCTTGCCCACTCAGAGTTCTCTACTCTCTCCTGTATGCTCACTCCCTATAAATTTTTCTTCGAGTGACTTTGTATGTTTAGGAGACGCTCTTCCAGCATGAAAGAAAATCATTAGGCAAACGCTCCCCGTCAAGACCTTGAATTTCTCGCTTAGCTTTTCAACGTGATGTGAGTGCTGAATCCTGTTAGGGCTTTTTTCGATAGTTGCGCTTACCTCCCACCTAACTCTAATAATGGTGATCCCGACAAATCTTTTACATCTTTTAATTGATAAGCCGAAAATCGCGGACCGAGACGAATCCAATGGTTCACGTGAGGGGACCTCCTGCTTTACCCCCTAACTGGGCTCTACCAGCATTATTACTGAGACCCTTCATCATCCTCGAGTTGCTATAAAATGAGGAATTAATGTATGGAAGGTTAACGTTCTCGCATAATCAGCTTCTTCCTTCTAATCTCTCTGTTAGCCTCGTCTTATTCTCAAGCCAACCCAACGCAAATGGCCCCATCTCCCGTACGCACTTTTTCAACTGATGTCTTGGCCCAGTGGGAAAAGCTTTATAACCTACTGGGTCGCGGTTACGCACACATAACCGATCATTCTGCGACCGATGATGAAATCCGTGTCCTGCTCGAGGACCTTGATACCACTTCTCTCGAAGGTACTACACTGGGGAGGGAATATAGAATTTTCCCGACTCTCTTTGCACACTCCTTAGAGGCCTACCGTGCTGCTAATCGGGAGGTTCTCGTGGCTCGCGTCTTGCGAGCTCGTTATGAGGATCGATCTGATCATTTGGTGCTGACCAACTATCTGGCCGATAGTTACAAAAAGGCCGTCGAGTTTGCTAATGAGCGGGTCGCGACGTTGCTTCGCGAGAGGAGAAATCTGGTGGAGCAATTGGCCCTATCCCTGACCACCGGCGAGCATGACCGCCGCAATGTCCTGTTGAGGCTTCAGAGCGACTGGCATGAAGAACGGCTCGACAAAATAACCGCGGACATAGCTCGCGGGAATGGACTGGTTCGAGACCTGGAAACAATCGCCGAAGAACATGAGGCCAAGGTCGCCGAAGTTAAGGGAGAATGCAAAAGTCTTCTCCTCAGGCTTGCCGACCATGACATGCGGAGTTGGGAGTATGAGCAGAGCATTAATAACATGGAGGGTCAGTTGGGCTCCTTCGTGTCGTTAATTAGGGCTCACTTCGGCTTTACTTTTCTACCCCGAATTGTATGACCTGCTTTTGAAAACCCTCCACTGAGCAAAATAAATGAGAACTCTTGTGTGTGTGTTTTAACTTCTGTATGGTTCATTTTTTCGAGCATCCGAACATCTTCAACTTGGGTGAGCCGAACCATAATATCAATAAGCCGAGCAAATATGTCCTGATTTTATAACTCGCTCATGATCAGATGAGATAACAGCCTTAGACTTGTCCAGGAAAAGATTTCTCTCTATTACCTATTTTTTTACCTGCAAATAAAAAGACAGAATCAGAAGGAATAATTTGAAAAAGAAATCAAAAACCCCTTTCAATCCTATGCTTGCCCATGATTAATAAGGACAAGAACTTTTACAAGGGTTTTAATCTTGCGCGAAAATTTTTTATCAATATTCCTCGAAAGAAAGCATACTATTGAAAGGAATGTAATTCACAATAATCACTTTTGATCAATTTCGAGAGGAACGAATTACTCAAAAGTGCGAGGCATAATAACGTGTTTTAAATTTAATTGAAGATACGGCATCCAAATCAAGGCCGTTTTGTTAAGAACGAGAGTAATTTGGACATCTATCTCGTCATTAAATTCAAAACAACGCCGATATTCTCGATCAATTATCGTGGATTACCAGCGACGTAAAACATGCATGGACCAATTCAAGTGTATAATTCCTTCTAGCGAAATTGGGGTTGGATTACCCTATACGACCAAAAAGGTCGTGCAAGATTTCCAATTTTAATTTCCTCTAAAGGAATTATAAACTTGACTTGGGAGTATTCGGATGATTAGAGAAAATGCCACTATCACATTCCCATGAGCTGTCAAAAGAAATACAACCAAGTTCCATCTAAATGTATACACCAATAGATCCCTAATACAATCACTCTAAGGGGTGAGATAGAGAAAGCCTCGATAAAAATAAACCCTATACAAGAGGACTAGTAATGGAAAATGAAAAAAAGGAATGTGATCCTAACGTTTAAGGATGCCCCAAGTTCGATCTGTGACTTCCGGATCACTTGCCCCAACTCGTCATCTTCATTGGACGATATCTCAATAATGTCCATAGTAGGCTCCTTTGTTGCTCACTCAGTGCTTGTCATGGGATATCATCCTCTTCGTCTTCTATCAAGGACGTTTGGGAAAAACACACACATCTATCCTTGAAATGGCATTTAATCTAATCACCAGAATGCAATGAATGAAATGCCTATATTTATATGAACTGTAATAGATTCGAGGTATAGAGAGTCTTACCAACCAAACTCGTCGACTTATGTGCGGTTTTAGGTGTACCAACCGCCCAAAGACATGCGCATGAAACAAGTGATGGTAAACTTCTAAAAATCAGAGGGTTTGGCACCTAAGGTTAAGGTTCCCACCGCGAGTTCTAGAAAGAGCCGATTCCATTGCACAGCTATCGTTGCATTGGGACTCGATCCATAGTTCGAAGTGAGCGGAATTGAAAAGTGGATTACCCCGTGTTTTTCCTCACGGAGATTCCATTTTCAATTCCTTCTATTGTGTTCCTAAAGGCGGCGCCCGGGGTTTTAGGCGCGGTTGTGTGTGTCCATGTGTCATGATCATCACGATGCAAGTCATGCACAACAGTTTATCAATCAGCGCTTCAAATCATCCACACAACATACATTCCTACGCCAACCTGCATAAGAAAATGTTAATCACGGACTACACCCCTTATTTCTCCAATCTGCAAAACATATAACACCTATCGTAAGCGGACTTACCTCACCTTCAAGAGCGCCTGCAGGGTTAGAAAAATCACTCAGCGTTTTAATTACGGCCTAAGTCCACTTGAGGTCTAGAACCATAGGTTCTAGAACAAGGTCCCCAGTGGAGTCGCCAGCTGTCGCGACCCGTCCGAAAGCGGACGCGGCTAATGGATTACCGATCGCGGGTCTTGGATCGGCGTGAGCCCTCCCAGGCCCATACCAAATCGCGGCGGGAGTATTTTTCAAAGGATTCGACGATAAGAGTCGATCGCTTTCGACCTTCAGTGTGGTCGTGGTGGCATGTGCAAATTGTGCATGCATTTGGAGTCGCCACCGGTCTTTCTTGGAGGGTAGACCGGAAACCTCACTGATCGATTGGGAGAGATCGATCAGTTCTGCAGAACCAGAGATTTTGGGTTCGGGGACTTGGTTACGCTGGTGTCATTACCAACGCCCTTTCGGTACCTAACGCGAGTGATGTTCCTAGCTAAGAGTTCATGCAGATTGGATGACTATTCCTATCAATCACAATCAATTTTTGGAAGACGATTCGCCCAAAGGGCGAAATCGTCATTTTAAGAAGGGTCGGGGTTCAAAACACCCGGAGTGAGTCTTGGCCAGTTGTCTGTGGCCATTTCCTATTTTTTGGGATTTTCCTGGATTTTTTAGAATTTTTTTTGGAAGACGGTTTGCCGGAAGGGCAAAACCGTCATTTCTGGAAGGCTCGGGGGTCAAAAGACCCGAAACAGGTCGTGGCTAGTTGAATGTGGCCATTTCCTATTTTCTGGAATTTTTTAGAATTTTTTTCTGAATTTTCCGAATTTCTTTGAATTTTTTATGATTTTTCATTTTTATTGAATTTTTGAATTTTTTATTATTTTTTATTATTTTCTGATTTTTTATTTATTTAAAAATATTTTCCGGGCCGGGTCAGACCCGGCCCACGACCCGGACCCGCGCCCAGGCCCGGCCGCCCACGGCCAAAACGACGCCGCTTTCCTTTGTTTAATTTAAACGAATCGACGTCCCCGATGAAGACACGTGGCGCCTCTTGGACTGTTGGATCATTTTTTATTATTTTTATTTGTTGTTATCCGCGCATGCTGACGAGGCCACCACGTGGCTGCCACGTCAGCGCCACGTGGGCGTTGACCAGGTCAACATGCGTTGACCGGTCAACGCTTCGCCGGGGAAGACGACCGGCGCCGGCGTTCCCTCGCCGGCGCCTCGTCGGAAGGCCATAACTCGGCCTACAAAACTCCAAATCGCATGAAATCAACGGCCTTGGACTCGTACAGGTCTCACCTATGACATACTCGAAGCTTGACATAGCAGAATTTCGTTTAACCTACCTGTGACTCCGGCCGAGACCTAATTTCTGGCGGGAGGTCGCCCTAGCCATTCTACACGTAACATATTTAATCTAAACTATCAGAGAGCTTCTTGGGAGTCTCAGGAAGCTTACATGATCGTCAAGGCGCTTCGTCTCGGTCCGAGATGAGCCGCGGAGCTCGAGGTGGCTCGGACGGAGTTGGAGGTCAACCGGAGGATTTGCTCGGTGGAAGTACATGAAACAAATAACATAAATGAGCACGGGGGTGGAAGAAACAAATTGCAACAAACGGAATGGCAAATGGAGGCCTTAAACTCGAGTTGCCATTGGAGGCCGAGTGAGAGCTCAATGGTGAGTCTCACCTTTTCCGGCGGCCTCCGGCGAGTCTGATGGGCACACGAGCTTCGTCTTGACGTCACCGTGCTCGGAGGATGATTCGCCGGCTTCGGTTCTTCTCTAGGCGTCACGACGGGGACTTGGGAGTTTCGGCGAAATTCAGAGACTATGGCGGCGCGGCGACGACGGAGCGACATCAGGATAGGGTGGGCGATGATCGGAGGAGGCCATGGCAGTAGGTCGAGGTTGAGTTTACTCACGAACGGCTGGAGGAAGGAGAAGTCCCTTGTCCGCCCATCGCTCGGCCGTAGAAGGAAGAAGAAGCAGCCAAAGGAAATGCAGGGGAGCCGGCGCCTAATCTGAGAGGGAACACGTAAAAAAGAAGAAGATAAAAATAATGATAATAATAATAATAATAATAATAATAATAATAATAATAATAATAAGTAACTCTTTTAAAAGCAAAAGAGGACTTTGACTAATAATTATGTCTCTACTTTTCATTTTTCACACATTTTTTTTATTTTTATTTTTATTTTTTTTCAAAAATAATAATAATAATGATAATAAATAATAAAAACAATAAAAATAAATAATAATAATAATAATAATAATAATAATAATAATAATAAGTAAAATAAAACGTTCAAAATTTAGGTGTCAACACATGTTTAAGCCCATAAAGAGATATAACCAATTTACACACTTTCTTCTTATTTTCAGAAAGAACAAAACCCTCTGGTTGTTCCATATGAATTTTCTCATTTAAATCTCCATTTAAGAAAGCAATTTTGACATCCATTTGATGAACACATAGATCGTAAATGGATGCTAGAACAAAAAGAATTCGAATAGATGTTATACGTGCTACAAGAGCATAAGTATTAAAATAATCTATTCCTTCTTTTTGTCTATATCCCTTAGCCACTAACCTAGCCTTAAAAGCTTGGATAGTACCATCATAATTGTATTTTCTTCTGAATACCCATTTACACCCAATAGGTTTAGATCCTCTTGGTAAGTCTGCTAATACCCAAGTATTGTTGGACATGATCAAGTCCATTTCATCATCTATATATTCTTTCCAAAAAGAAACATCTCTAGAAGACATAGCATCACTAAAACTTTAGGGTACTTATTTACCACGTTATTGTTTCTGTCTTCTTCAATGAGGAAAACATGGGTGATAAAGTTTGGACCAAAATCCTTTGATTTTCTTGCTCTTGTACTTCTCCTTGGTTCAATCACGTCCTCAGAATCATTTGTTATTTTCTCATAAGAATCTACGTATGTTTCTATAGGTTCTGAATTATTCGTATCCAGCGATTGAGCATTATTCTAAAAAATTTCAGAATCTGTAGAACATTTATTCTCAAAGAACTCGACATCTCTTAATTCTACAATGACATTTGAATCTAAATCAAGAAGCCTGTAAGCTTTACTATTTTCAGCATATCCAAGAAATACACTCTTCATAACTCTTAGGCCAAGTTTTATTCTCTTAGGATTTGGTACTCGGTAATATGCCAAACACCCCACACTTTAAGATGTGAGAAGTTCGGTTTTCTACCTTTCCAAACTTTGTATGGACTAATGTTATTTTTCTTGGATGGTATTCTGTTATGAATATAACATGCAGTAAGCAATGCTTCACCCCATAAATTAATTGGTAGCTTTGAATTAGAAAGCATACAATTAATCATTTCTCCAAGAGATCTATTTTTCCTTTCAGCCAAACCATTCTGCTGTGGAGGGTATGCCTATGGTACTGAAGTTTGATGAATAATACCACATTCTTCACAAAAAGCTGAAAAATCATTTAGGAAATATTCTCCGCCTTTATCTGAACGTAAAACTTTAATTTTCCTTTCTAATTGATTTTCCACTTCAGCCTTATATTTTTTTAAACATAGTAAACGCCTCATCTTTTGATCTTAGAAGATAGACATGTAAATATCTATTGCAATCATCTACAAAGGTAATGAAATACCTTTTTACCACCACGTGTTAACATGCCATTGAATTCACATATATTGCTATGTACCAAATCTAATAAATTTGAATTTCTTCTAACACTAGGAAATGGTCTCTTTGTCAACTTAGACTTAACACAGATTTCACATTTGTTTAATTCATCGTTAAAACTTATCAAGTCTGATTTTTTCATATTCTTTAAATAGCGAAAATGTAAATGCGCTAATCTACTATGCCATAAATGAGGGGAATCAACAACACAAGCAGAAGAGACGATATTATTATTAATACTTAGTTGATACATGCAATCATTGGAGTAACCCTTTCCCACAAACAGCCGATTCTTCGACATGATAACCTTGTCGGGCTCAAATAAAATCCGAAATCCCCTCTTATAAAGCAAATCGACAGAAATCAGATTTCTTCTGATTTCGGGTACAAATAGAACATTAAGAAGGTAAACCTTCTTTTTAGAAGTGAATTGACTGTGCCTTTGTCAGCAACCTTTGCAAGAACTTTATCTGCCATCTCAACCTCTTGAAGATGCGCTTCAACAGTCTCTTCGAAGTGCCTAAATATTGATCGATCTTTGCATATGTGCACTGTTGCACCAGAATCTATCCACCAAGAAGATTCGACAGAAGCAAAATTAACCTCAGAAATCATGGCCACATAATCCTTAACTTTATCAGAAATATTCAAGTTCAAAAACTTGGTTGAAACCATGGCGACATAGTTCTCTTAAACCATATTTGCATCTGCCTTAACTGTTGAAGTGTTCTTGTCCATGAATGTGCTCTTGCGGTGCCTGCACTCCTTTGCATAGTGACCCTCATTGCCACAAACAAAGCAACAACCCATGTTCTTCTTCTTCTGTGGCTTCTTAAAATTCTGCTCCCTCTTGCGTTTCAAGTTATGATGGTTTTGGATTGAAATCTATTTCCCTCCACAACATTTACTTTGGTATCATACGAAATAAATTTATCACGTAAACGTGACTCTTCCTCAATGCGAAGATGTTTCTAAATTTGATCCAAAGTGATGTCCTCAGATTTATGCAACATCTTTTTTCCGTAATCTTTTCAACTTGGAGGCAATTTTGCAACAATTGCTCCAACTTGAAAGTCTTCTGAAATATCTATATTGAAAGCACGAATTTTATTGACCAATACTTGCAGTTCGTGGACTTGCTCCAACAAGGGTTTATTATCAACGAACTTGATACTTGAAATCGAGTGCATTCCATATTTCTCTAGCAGATTTCATCTCAGTTCACAATTCATAGAGACGATCGGATAATGTGTTCAGTACATGACCCCGACAGAGCAATTCGTCATCTTCACGTTTCTTCCTCTCTTTATTGACCCTTTCAACATCTTCTACACTAGGCTCTCCTCTTTCAGTGGCAAGCTATGGATCTTCTATAGGCGGCAGATTGGGATCGATAGGCAGCAGATTGGGATCAAGGATGTAGGAAATCTTCAGGGCTGTGAGGAGGAACATCATCTTGTCTCTCCAGCGTACAAAATTGTTGCCATCGAACCGGTCCAGTTTCACCGTATCCTGGTTCATGACTTTGATGGATTCTGACTCCATTGTTGTGCGAATAAATCCTTAAAATTATTATAAAAATATGGTAGAAAGGGATGAACAACAGAATCAGATTTTGAGGCGTGAAAAATACTCTTTTTAAATATTTATTTGCCCCACAATATTGCTAATGGTTTCAAAAAATATCCTCAAGGATACAACAAAGTCTCAACGAGAATAACAGATAGCAATTCTGATATTTCTCCAGGATCTCTCAAAGGAAACAATTGGAAATAATAGCTGTGTATCTTTTTGAAAAAATGAAAATTGAAGTTCAGAAGAAATATCTGAAAATGAACAAAGCCAATCAACATATAAAATTTGAAAGAAGACAACTTTTCATTTCTCAAAAGATACCATTCAATCACAACTATTCGTGTCTAAAGAGTAGTTAGTTTCGGACACACCACTTCACGTGTGAAGAACAGTTAATCCAAACACAACTCTTCGTTGTCCAAAAACTGTTTATTCAAACGCAATTCTTCATTGTCTAAAAACTGGCTTGTCTGAAAGATTGCAACTCTTGAACATAAACAGATAATTAAAATTCGAAAATAAATTTAATAAAATAACACAACTCTTCATTGTTCGAAAACTGTCTTATCTGAAAGATTACAACTCTTGAACATAAACAGATAATTAAAATTTAAAGATAAATTTAATAAAATAATTGTAACTCCTACGTATACAGTAGGGTGAGCAGAAAAACCACGATCCAACCAAATCGGACCGTACCGTACCCAACCGGTTGATTTTGGATGTTTTTGGCGGGTACGGTTCGGTTCTTGGTCTCAATTTTTCAGAACCGATTTTATCGGTTCGATTTACGAATTTGAATGCGAACCATCCAACCGGTCCATGAACCGGCCCCCTTATATAATCGGAATATATATTATTTTATCGGTTCGATTCTCATTATTCTGTAGGTGATACACACACCATGTTTTACTGAGTTCTTTTATTTTGTCTTTATGCCTATGGCTACTTGCGATGGAATAAGGCGAATTTGTTTCCTTACCTATTTTCTTTGTTTCTTTTTTTGCTCGGTAGAAACGTAACCGGAATCCAACCGAAAATCGGACCGGACCGATTGTCGCGACCCGTCCGAAGCGGACGCGGCTAATGGATTACCGATCGCGGGCCTTTTCCCCGCACTGGAGTGCGGATCGCGGGCTTTAGTTCGGCGCGGGCCCTCCCAGGCCCATACCAAATCGCGGCGGGAGTATTTTTGAGGGATTCAACGATGAGAGTCGATCGCTTTCGACCTTCAGTGTGGTCGTGGTGGCATGTGCAACTTGTACATGCATTTGGAGTCGCCACCGGTCTTTCTTGGAGGGTAGACCGGAAACCTTACTGACCGATTAGGAGAGATCGATCAATTCTGCGGAACCAAAGATTTTGGGTTCGGGGACTTGGTTACATCGGTGTCATTACCAACGCCCTTTCGATACCTAACGCGAGTGATTTTCCTATTTAAGATTTCATGCAGGCGCAATTTTAGGAGAGGTAAGCTTGATTCAGGGTTTCATGCAGATTGGAAGACTATCCCTATCAATCGCAATCAATTTAAATGAAAACGCAATCAAATGCATAAATAAATTTCACCGATGCACATCCATTCAAGTCAATGGCTTCCTAGCATGGCCATAAGGGCTTATGGAAGGTGTGATTTCGGACCGGGGTGAAATGAGAAGATTTGGAGGCGATTTAGCCCGAAGGGCAAAATCGTCGATTTTTGGAAGATTTGGATACCGAATTACCCAAAATATTCCATGGCCAGTTGATTGTGACCATTTCCCATTTTTGAGAATTTTTTGGAATTTCTTGATTTTTTTCTTCAATTTTTGGAAGACGATTCGCCCAAAGGGCGAAATCGTCATTTTAAGAAGGGTCGGGGTTCAAAACACCCAAAATGAGTCTTGGCCAGTTGTTCGTGGCCATTTCCTATTTTCTGAGATTTTCCTGAATTTTTTAGAATTTTTTTGGAAGACGGTTTGCCGGAAGGGCAAAACCGTCATTTCGGAAAAGATCGGGTGTCGAAAGACTCGAAAAAGGTCATGGCCAGTTGAATGTGGCCATTTCCTATTTTCTGGAATTTTTTAGAATTTTTCTGAATTTTCCGAATTTTTTTGAATTTTTTATGATTTTTCATTTTTTATTGAATTTTTTTTATTATTTTTTGATTATTTTCTGATTTTTTATTTATTTAAAAATATTTTCCGGGCCGGGTCAGACCCGGCCCGCGCCTCGCGGGCGCCCGGCCCGACCCTACGGGTCAGAACCGGACTAAACGACGCCGTTTTAATTTTTTTAAAAGATTTTTCTAATTTTTTAACAATTTTTTTATTTTATCCGAAAAATCCGAGATCTGACGGTTCCTAACGCGACACGTGGCCTCTTCTGGCGCATCCGATCGTGGACTTGATCGAACGCTCCATAGAGAGCCACTTGGCATGATATTAGCTGCCGGATCAAAATTTTTTTATTATTCGAAAATCTTTTTATTAGTTCTAAAAATCATTTTAATTTTCCAAAAATCCCAGATCGCGACACGTGGCACATTGTCCACCGTCGGATCTGGGTTTATCGCCCAATGGCCCGGTCCCACCATGCTGACGTGGCTGCCGACGTGGCATGCCACGTCAGCGTTTGACCCTTTGACCACCGGCGACTCGCCGGGGAAGGCGATGAACAGTATTATTTTCCGGCGACGTTGCCGGAAATCTCGCCGGAGGTCCCAAACCGACGTGAAATCCATCATTTCGAGTCACGATTTTAACACCCGTCGAACCCCCTCGTTCCCAACATCAATATTCCACGAACACATGGCGAAAACAACATCGGGAAACGACCGAACGGACGCCGTCCGAACCGGCGCCGGCGAGGTGAATTTGCAGAAAATTTTTTTGTGTTTAAAGTCAGTTCTAGACATTCATATGGCATCTAAGGAGGATCAAGAGGCTTACCTGAGGTCCTTCGATCCTCGGCAACGCGGGAGTATCCTCGTCGAGCTCCCGATCCGAGTTTCGGCCGGCGAAGCTTCGGGCCACGTCGTCCGAGCATTTTCAATGCAAAACAATCACCAAGACGGGCTTAGAGTTGGTTCTAATGTGTGTTCAAGGCTAGACCCGTGACAAATAAGACTTGGAACGGGTCGGCCGAGAGTTATAAAACAAGGGACTCATTGAGGCATTTTATCGAACATGGCGTATGCACAAAGGAAAATGGAGGTCGGGGGAAATACCGACCTGTTGGGGGGTTGTCGACGGCAACCCAGGCTTCGGTGATGACCGGTGAGTGTTGTTGAAGGTCTGGGGATGCCCGCTCTCCGTTGGTCTTCGCCCAAACTCTCCTCAAAATCCTCTTTTCTCTCTCGGCCGAACTCTTTTTTCTCTCCCCGCTCCGCTCTCTTTTTCCTTTTTTTTTAATCTTATGGCCGACCGCCTTTTGTTCGTGGAACACCCACCATCGACCGACGCTCCACCACGACGATTTCTTTTTGCAAAATAACGCCGCGGCAGGCCTCCCCCACCTTCCCCTGTTTCGCTGGCCATGTGGGTCTGCAACTTAGTTGCAGACCCGGTCGGACCGGGTCGGGTCGGGTCGGGTCTAACCCGACCGACCCGGCTCGACCAAATTCCCAAATTGGGCCCTAAATTGACCTCTTTTTATGAAATTGATGGCAAAATCGGACTCCTTGACATGTTTTCTATCAAATAGGGGTATTTTCGTGAAACGATTGATTGAAATTTAATGAAAACCCCAAATTACCCTTAGGATCCGAAAATGATTTTCGCCTAATCGGAGGTCCAAACGACCAAATTAGTCCAAATTGAGGCCACCAATGGATTCATCATGATGAAAAACATAGGGTAGAGGTGTTTAATTTCAATGGGTATGCCCGTATGAAATTTAATTTCAAAAATTATGAAACCGGGGACTAAATTGAAAGAAATTTGTGCAATTAGGCCCTTTTGTTCCAAATTGATCAAATTGGAGGGCAAATTGACCCAATTGCACTTCAAGACTTTAGAATTCAATGTCATGGCTTATGAAAAGTGAGAATTGAAAATTAAAAGACTCGAAAAGGAATTTGTTTGCTCGGTTCGGGTTTATGTTTGTGAAGAAACATAGTGACCCAAGCCGAATTTTCAAGATTTAAAGTGACACACTTGAAGAGGAATTTAAAAAAAATTATTGAATATTTTTGTGTATTTTTATGACCACGAATGGTATTTTTCTGATTTTTTGGGTATTTTTAATAATTAAAAAATTTGAAAAATTATTAAAAATTATGAAAAATATTTTTTGTTCAAAATTGACTCTTGAGGCTATGCCAAGGCCTCAAAAGTTAATTTTGCAATTTTATGAGTTTTTGGCTATTTTTAATTAATTTTGGAAATAAAAACTAAAATAAAAAATGACCAAAAATCAGGTGTCAACACCGATGGTTCGGTTGGTTTACGGTTCATAGAAGAAGCGATTGGTTCACGGTTCGCATTTTGCGAAATTGGTTCCTAGCGGCTGGTTCTCGATTTTAGAGTAAAACCATACATCCTGTGAACCGATCACCCTAGTATAGGGTCGCACTATTTCGCTAGGAATGAAAAAATTATTTTAATTATAATTTTTAAAATATAAATATAAATTGATCATTGATTAGTCCTAATAATTACTCATAAGTGCCCCAAGTGCGCCTAATAATCGCGCAGGTATGATAAGGTCTAACTCACTTGCTCATCTCTCTTTATTTGAAAGGCTATAGGAGCCTTCTAATTAATAAATAGACTTTCTCTCTTCCTTCTATCCTATGCGGGATACAAAAAATGCACCATTTTGTTTTGTTGTTCAAGCAAACAACAACAGAATTTGCAATGTTTAAACCTTGATACAACTGATGAATTCACTGATTTTTTTGCTCACTGTCCCCTCTTACATACTCCAGAAGTAAGAAAATGTTTCCACTGTTTGCTCCTGACCTTTAAACACGACCTCAAGGAGACGGATCCGGATCGTCTGCCCTTCCGTAGGAAGGGCAGGGGAATCCCAGCGGTCCCCCCCTTTTTATAGGGGGGGGGGGGGGGGGGGAGGGTTTTAAAAAAAAAAAAGAAGAAAATGGCAATTGGATAGTGGAGATGAAGGAAGGGCAGGAGGTCAGGGGATTTGCAGGGCAGACGATCCGAAGGCCAAGGAGACGACGTGATTAAACTGCGTATTGAATTTATGAGGTGGGCATCTAATCCTTCTTGGGTTGGCAATAAGTTTCACCTTCCTCACCAACCAGACCGATGTCCTTCACTCTCATGGTAGGACTTGAACTTGTCCCATCGAGCTTCCTTGATAATACCCTCAATTTGCTGCAACATCTGCTTCTCAGCCGCTCTAACCCTCACGGCTATCTCAAGTTTGGAACCAAGATTTCCTTCTTGAATTAGCTTCTCGTCCTGCAAGTCATTGCATTTGGAGCAAAAACATGGAGCAATTAGTGTGATTTGCTTCTACAACTTTAAGATAAACCAAAATGCGCTGATCTAGAAAGTCACCAAACTTTATGCAGTAGGCAAGAAGAAGCATAAATCCAAAATACATTCATTGTCCGCCATTATCAATGCCTTTACTTCTATTCAGTAGCTACAAAACTTTACCTATGTTCTGATGCACTATTTTGTAACAACAACTGGCCTTTCTTCATCTCGTCGCCCTCTCACCTAACCAAACCAGAACACCCCCCCATCTCTTCTCTCTCTCTCGACTGTGGAGCTCTCGTGCCTATCAAACTAGAACGCCTCTTCATGTTGACCTTTTTCTAGTCTTTACCTACAGAGACAGAACAGGAGCTCGAAATGAATCATCCCCATGGGAAAATCAAATCAAGGAGGAATCCACAGCCACAAAGAGTAAACCTCGAACCTTACAATATGATCGGTGATCCCCACGAGATGGGATGAAAGGTACTCGCTAAAACCCAAGAAAATCACCAAGATCCAAGAGGGCCGACAACAGTAGCTTCGGATTCCCACGAAGATCGAACGAAGCTAGAGAATCCCTATGAGATGGACGAAGCCAAGAGAGATCCAAGAGTCTCGGACGACGCTGAGAGAGATCCCCAGTGATCGAAGGAGAGAGTAGCCATCTGAAAACTTGCACGAGGGCGTCCGAAGGAGAAGGAGTAAACAGCCATGGAGTGTACTGTGGCGAGCTATTCAATTTAGGGCTTTTGAATCTTCAAGTTCAGAAGCTTAATTGAACCGTTCGCATATTTGGACAGTTCGGTTCAGTAAAAACTAAACTGATAAAAAAAATATAATTTTTTTTACTAACCGAAACTTAACTAAACTGAAATTTTATGAAACTTCAGTTCGGTTCGATTCGATTTTTGGTTCGGTTCTTAGTTCAGTTTTGACACCCATATTACGGGACACGGCTGTGCACGAAACGATCCCGGGGCATATGGCCTCCACGGTGACCTTTGCGATGTCAATGAGATCGTAGCCCCTAACGCTCAATTTCAGCGGCGCGGTCTTGTCGCTCGATTTTCCGTCCAGAAGAATGGAGGCGTCGCATCCTTAATTTTCGTTGTATCAAAAAAAAATCCAGTGCAAGCTTATTTGGTTATCGAGACATCTCAACATATAAAACGAGCCGGCGTTAGGAAGTAATTTAGGTTAATAGCTTAAGGTGACGAAGCAATCATGAAACTGCATGCGGAGGAGAGCAGGGGTGATGGTGGGGTCCTTCCTAAATCGGGCCGCCACGACACCGGCCACAACAGTCTCGACATCAGCAACCCCGCAACTGTCGCTGTAGAACCCGACCTGAAGGTCGCCGCGGCACGGGCCTGCTCAGGCTCGCCAGCACGAGGCCGATCAGGGCCAGTCCCAAAGCAGACCCTGCTCGCCTCGCCTCCATCTTCTTCCTTATGGACAGAGAAGAAAAAACATGCAGCCAGAGGAGGAGGAGGGACTATGAAAAGATGGGGAGATTGTGTGTTTGCCGATGTCGAATCACGGTGCTCTGGTTCGTTTTATAGTGAAGTAAGCTGAGATGGGTGGTTGGCCATGGCGGACATGTAGAGAGAGAGAGAGAGAGAGAGATGTAGTGAGTACCATGGTCACCGACAAGAAGACGAAGAAGGATGTTAATGTTGTGCACGTCAAGATGAGATCCGACGTGCATGGAGTCATCTATGGCTTCTGTCTCGCGTCCCTGCTGTAGACCATGACGTCATTATTTTCGCATTATATGACCAAATTATAGTCGTGTAGGGCTAGTTTACGTTGAGTGAAATGCTTCTCTGATAATGTGATAATATTTTCTGATCATATATCTACACACTATCTGTTAGAAAGTCCAACCCAAAAGCTTAAACTCTTAGGTGGAGAGAGACCACATGAATATAAAGAGCATACAATACTCATTCACAAGCGATAAGGGACAACAACAATAACTTTAACATCCCCTCTCACGTGCAGGCAATCTGCACGTGGAAATTAACTAATAGGGGGCTCATTACGCGGAAGAAAATAACACTGGCTCTGATACCATTGTTGGATGGTCTTAGGCCTCTCAACCAAAAAGCTAGCTCAAAGATTGAGGCTTCCCCTCACACTTATAAACCGACTACCAGCCCCTTCCACAACCGAGCCATGGGTCGGAAGGAGCGACAACCCGTATCTCTCCCGTGTGACTATTGGATCCAGACTTGTTGGCAACCTGAGATTTGATACCATGTTAGAAAGTCCAACCCAAAAGCTTAAGCTCTTAGGTGGAGGGAGACCACATGAATATAAAGAGCATACAACACTCATTCACAAGCGATGTGGGACAACAATAATAACTTCAACACTATCACCGCATGTTTTGCATGAAGAACTCATTAATTAAAAAATCATGGGGTAAAAAATAATGACGGTACTATCAAACTGTCAGGTTAGTGACTCACTTAATTTATTTCGTATAGTATATAGTTATTAGTTTTCATACCTCGATTGAAACTTGAAATTAAGGATGATGACTATAGCTGATTTTTTTTTTTTCAAAAAGAAAATCCTATTCATGTCCAAGACGATGCATGAAAGGATGATGCATAGCAAATCCCAGAAATGATCCTAACCAAGTAATCCCATAAAGCTGCAAATCCAACCGACTTCCGAAATTCAAGGTAGAACATGAGAGTATGGTCGGCTCGGGTAGGCAAGCATTTGTCCCTTAAGAACAAATCCGTGATTGCATCAAAGGAAAATGGGATCGACCACTCGTTACTGAACCTCGCATCTTCATTAGTGATGAGCATGTTAGGATGCACGTGTTAGTTATATTAAAGAAGTCTCACATTGAAAAATTAATGTGGTGTGAAGCAGTTAATATAACCAAATTGATCCATAACTCATTAGCTTAAGTTTTTAAGTGACTGTGAGTCCAACTAGATATGTTGACGGGCTGCATGCTCTCAATAAATGGTTCATTGGGTGCTGCGTGCTCCTCCCAATGAATGGTATCAGAGTCCGTGGTTCATTGTATTAGAGAATTTGCTGCGTGTGATCCATTGTATTAGAGAATTTGCGGCGTGTTCCCAATAAATGATATCCGAAGAGGATCGCTTAACCGTAGCAAGAACACGAAAAATTGACCGTTTCTTATCCCAACGCTTTTTCATAGCCGGTACGGCTGTTCGGCTAACTTGCTGATATTCTTAACCCTTAGGGCTCACATGACAATACTACTTTTGAAGCAGAAATTCGTTTGGTAACGCAAATTCTTGAATATAAATATGTTTGGTTACTCAAATTCATTTTTCTTTTTTTGGAGCATTTTTTTTGCTAGCCACTTGAAGAAGTAAAAAAAAATTACTTCTCTCCATAAGTAGACAATTTAACTTTTGCTTGGAAGCATAAATTAATTTTTAGAGCACAGGTGTTCCCAAAAAAAAAAATAGTTGGACCGTGAATCATTCTCAATTCTCGTGATCTTAAATTGGCACCACAGCAATAGCTTAGGATGAAGCAGATGGCCAACATTTGATTAGTAAAATAAATCCGTCCCACGGTCAAACTCATGTGTTTGCGCCTTTACAATTGGATTTTATGTTTTACCAAACACCTCAATGTTGGAATTAAAACCGTTCAAATGTTGATTCAAAGTCATTTGAAATGTCAAAAAAAAAAAACCTTCTCATAATTTTACAAAAGAAATATGACACCAATAATCACTGAACTTTGGCTCAATATACAATATTGTTCTTGAACTTTTAATTTGTTCAATGTGCACCACGAATTTTTGATACATTTTCAATTTACACCATAGACTAAATATAAATGTTCAATGTTATCCATGAACTTGAATTGATGAAACAATGGCATGAGATATTTTTCATATAGATTAGGGGATTATATTGAACGTTTTACAAAAGTGCATGGGCCACATTCAGCAAATTAAAAGTTCATGGATAACACTGCACATTAGGTTGTGTTGGGTTTCCTGGATTCATAAAACGCAGCGGAACGAAACCATAAACAGGATCCATGTGTATATCAAATCAAAATAGGTTCAAGACGTACCTTTTGATGTTGGCAATAAACTGACGGTCGATTGTGTCTGGATTAGCGCCTCAAGTGTTGCGCCTCTACCGGTATCCACACACACGAACTGCAATCTCCAACAATCCAAGTGCTAGCTATCAGATCTTGGAGTTCCTCTCACGATCGCCTTGAACAGAGAACCGTTCTCTGTTTTTCTCCTTCGGGATAATCACTCTATCACCGTCTGAGGCGTCTCTAGGGTTATTACTTATAACCCTACACTTCACGATTTGGGCCCCACGACTTAATGGCATGGGCCCACGAAGTCTTCTAAACGGTCTACTCAATCGTGCGTTTAATCGTTATCTCATAACGCGCCCGATATCGTAAATATTTGTAATAGGAGGATAAATAAACTTTACTTCTTAAGTAAATCAAGGCGCATAGAAAATATTAAATCAGTTAGCTATTGTGTGCGACCCTGTAGGTTCACTAGACATTAACAGTGTGCCCAAAACACTTTTGGCCCACAAGTTATAAGTGGTCTCTAGCAAGACATTATAACTACCTAAGTATAGTGAAGGTCGATTTTTCGACACAACCTGATCCATAACTAATATTAGAGTATCAACCTTAATTGGTTCTTAGGGCAGACCACTAACAGGTTGAAGTTCAAAAACCACTTTGAATAAATTAAAAGTTCATAAATCATGCTGATTCAATAATCATTTGCGTAATTATATTATTTTTTATTGACAAATATCGTTTTTATTTTCATGCCATAATTGATACGACATTGACACGACACCTCATTTTTTGGGCGCATATGTGAGGTGTAAAAAAAGCAAAATCTCGCACCATATGGTCGGAACGAACTTGAGCCCACTCTGCCCATGTTCGCAATCTTAATCGGCTCATAATTCGATGATTTAAACTTTCTTTTTAAAGTGGTCCCATTTGGTGTATTTATAAATGCTCAAGTTTTTGGATTCTTAAGGCATAAAAAATGAGTAATTATAACATACATCAATGGCGCAAAATAAGAAGTTTTGTGTGGGGATCACCTGCCTTAAAGGCAGGTGACTTACCCTCATCCCCATCCTTGATATGTTCTCCCCCCCTATATCAAGGGTGGGGATTCCCCTACCTTGGTTTTTCCAAGGTAGGGGATCCGAGTCCAGAAGTTTTACGCCATAACCGTTATCTCGAATGTAAATGAGATCGCATGTGTAAAATTCTCTTCATGTTATTCGTACATATTTTATTTTCTTTAAACCTATCAAACCAGGGAAAATTATCACGAAAATTTTAAATATAATTCGGTCTTAAATCTTTCAATTATACCGATAAAATTATTCCGGCTAATTTTGATTGGAAATCGTTGAAATGAACGCCGGTTATCCTATGTGGCATGGCCAATACTAACATCGGCAATATGATATTGATTTTTTTTATATTAAGTTTTCTTTCTTTATAGATCTAGGTGAGGGCCACCTTGCCCAAGGCCTTCGTGGTGAGGCAGCCCTCGACTAGATCTAGCAAAGGCTTGGGCAAGGGCCGCGACTCTTGTTAGCAGTCGGAGAGGTAGAGGTGAGCAGTTTTTAGGTCAATCTAGATTTCACCTGGAATCCATAATCTAGAACCTACCCTTCGAAAGTAATTTTCGAAATTTGGAATCTACCATGCACACCCTATAGCCTAGAACCTACTTTATTTGAGGTTCCAAGTAGGTTCCAAGTTCTACCTAGATTTTACATGTTTTCTTAATCGAAAGATTGTAATGAATCATCACTTCTACTAATCACTATTTATTGCTATCATCCACTGATTACAACTCACATCCAAACACATGAAGCATATGATTTCAGTCATGGATATCGCCGAAAATGAAAGCTTCGATTGGTAGTTCCAAATTACACGTTCATCATCGGATGCCATGGAATATTGCAGGATCATCGAAGTCATAGAGAAAGAAAAACATAAATATTTGTTCTAGGTTTCAATTTTCACCTGCAACCTAGAATTGCCCATCGAAATAGGTTTCTCAATTTTTAAAATCTTTGACCTACCCTACATACTCTATAATCTGAAACTAGACCCGTGTAAACCGATCCGGTTCTCTAGTTTTCAATTTTACCCTGGAATCATGCTCACTCCTCTGAAGATGGCTTGTTAGCCCTCGCTGGCCACAATAAAAGGAAAAATAAAAAATAAAAAGATAATTAAAAAAGTAAACAAATAAAAAGAAAATGGAAAAAAAAATAAAATTACTAAATATTTATCCACGTCAGCGTCGGTCGTGCCATGTAAGACAGGCATAGTCGCATTCGCGATTTTCGATCAAAATTGACCAGATGGATTGCATAAATAAATCATCAAAATGTATATAAGTAAATTGACACAATTGAAAGATTTATGATTAAATTGATACAAATGAAATAAGTTTAAGACTTTTGATGCTCTCCCCCATCAAACTGTATATGTTCACTTTCAGTTTCATTTCAATTGTGTTTATTCTGAGGAAATTTCACGGCAAATAATTACTTTATGGGGAATCATTTTCAAAAAAAAAAATGTTTTCCTCCTTTTCTGTTTAAGGAACTGTTTTTTTTTCTCTCTATTTTTAAGCATGCATATTGCCTTTGACTGTGCATAGTTTTCCATTAACTAATCATTTTCAGGAGACCAAATGCCTGAATGTTGGAAAAATTAGTTGTCAAAAAAGTTCGTACTCTTAAATTTCCTACCAAACAAACACTACATTAATAATCAACAATAAATCAAACAAAAAAAACAAATTTCTTAACCGATGGTTTCCCAAACATCAATTTCCCACCAAAACCCCTCTCTCTCTCTCTCTCTCTCTCTCTCTCTCTCTCCCCTACTTTGCTTCTTCATCCCTCAAAGGCCAAAACACGAAAAGAAGAATTTGGTTCATAATGATCCTCAGGTCCCTCTCGGACCTTTACTTCAACCCAACTCAACGTAAAGGTCGGACCTTTCTTCCCCAAAACACAATCTTTCCACTCATCTCGTTACTCTGAAACACATGAAAGTCGCGCGACACGCTCTCGCTTGGCACTTTTCAATTGCCCATTTTGTAATTCCCCGAAAGAGGAGAGGCCCTTTTCATTGCCAGTCATGACAGAGGTCCTCCACTTCGCTTCGTCTCCAAGCACCGACCCTTTAGCTTCCTTATCCTACGCACCACCTGCGAATGATGAAGAGGAAGAGGAGACGTCGGGGGAGGAGGATATCAGGGAGCAGCAGTTGTCTGTGCTGACACTCTTGGTGGCGGTTCTCAGGAAGTCTCTGGTTGCTTGCAAGAGCGACAGGAGCGAGCTCTGTGGCATGGAGATTGGTTGGCCCACTAACGTCCGCCACGTCGCGCACGTTACATTCGACAGGTTCGATGGGTTCTTGGGCTTGCCCGTGGAGTTTGAACCTGAAGTGCCCAGGAGAGCCCCCAGTGCTAGGTACACTGCTCTTTTTGGCACGCTTGATTGTCTTTGGTTGGAGACGTTAGGTTTGGCTTGTGTTTGAGGTAATGTTTCAGGCTTCGGAGATTTTGGGGCTTGGATTTTGCGAGGTTGAGTTCCTGATAGTGTGATTTGATTTCTTGCGCTAGTCCTATAGATGAGAATGAGGTTTTGCAGAATCTTATACTAGTTTGGGTCAGAGTGTCAGGTGACTGAAATGAAATTTGTACGGGTTGTGAATTGTGATCTTGCAGTGATGTGTAGAGTCATCCGAGTATTGTGTCAAATGTAGTTCCGAGGTGGCGAATCTGTGCAAATGAAACAAATTTCTTGTAATGTTTCATTTCTAAGATTAGCTTGCTACGTATTTATTTAAGTCGCGCGATGTTTCAGTTAGTCAAAAACATCCGAATCCCAGTAGTTGAGTAGTGTGGGGCCAATCACATGACAAAAAGCAACATCTTTTGCTCATCAGATTATATCTTATTTCCGGAAACGCAATGCTAGTTAAACTGTTCCTATGGCACGACAAATTGAAACACTTCTCCTTGTAGCATACGACATAACTCAGTATCATTGGCTGACACCTTTTTGGTCGAATTTCTTAAAAACTCTGCAATGTGTCTTATTTGCAGTACCGCTGACTTTATGATGATTTTGGTGTTTAAACCTCGCCTATGCAGCACTCATGTTTTTGGAGTCTCAACGGAGTCCATGCAGCTATCATACGACTCCAGAGGTAACAGCATCCCCACCATACTCTTGCTTATGCAAAGTCGCTTGTATGCACAAGGAGGATTACAGGTATGTTATTACTTTGATTCTTGGTTGACTTTGGAAATGATGTAAGGAATATAAGCAGAGGCCTTTTCATGATTGCTCGTGACTTTGGCTTTGGAGAAGCATGATGCTCTTCTGGCAACTAACAGATTAAGTGGACTTCCGTTCCTGAGTTGTTTGACTTCTTAATTTACTCATTCAGGCAGAAGGGATATTCAGAATTAATGCAGACAATAGTCAAGAAGAGTACGTGAGGGACCAGTTAAACGGGGGAATTATACCAGAAGGTATTGATGTGCATTGCTTGGCTGGATTAATCAAGGTACTATGTTAAGCTCAGTTGATCATCTGTTTTTAGGTCTCCAGTCGACTGTATGTTAGCTAACGTTCTCTTCGAGGCTACGACACTGCTAAGCCATGCCGTAATGCACACCTTTGAGGTCTAGTATAGATGATGCGATTTATTAACAGAGAGACTGAAATGATGTGTAGTTTATTTTGGAATTCAACACCTATATGAGCAACAGCATGAACCCTGATATTACCCGCAGCATCTGCAATTAAGTTTGCAAACTGTCAAAATCAGCATCATAATGCAGTTCAATTTTCAATGATTAATATCGTGTTGATAGATTGTTGGATGGCACCACCAGCTGGACCAGCTGCTTTTCGCATGTTTCTGATGGAATCTGCTCAGGCTAATCATAGGTCATTAATTCATGGCTGCAGCAGTGTGACATATATCTCTCATACAACATGACCCTGAAGCTATTTATCGAAACGTATAATCTTTTGTTACTTGAATATCATGTGTGTTCCATTTGAGCCTGTGTTCTACCGACTTTTGGTTTATTAGGTGGAGGTCCTCTTCTTGCAGGAAGCAAGATGACACTTCTACTATGAACTAAAATATCATTGCTTCCTTTTTTGGACTGGATCTCCCTCTCAGATCCTCGCTCTCTTTCCCTTTCAAGATGAAAGAGTCGTTGAGAATTAGTTTATTTTTGTTAAAATCTTTCGTAGGCATGGTTTAGAGAACTCCCACGAGGTGTTCTGGATGCTCTGTCACCTGAGCAAGTGATGCAGTGCCAGACCGAAGAAGATTGTGCTGAGCTTGTGAGGCTTCTACGACCAACAGAAGCTGCTCTATTGGACTGGGTAATTAACCTGATGTGCGATGTTGCCCAGATGGAACATCAAAACAAAATGAATGCACGCAATATTGCCATGGTTTTTGCTCCAAATATGACTCAGGTTAGGCTTGAATAATGCAACTGATCTTATTTAGGAAGATGAACCACATTGAGCCCTCATTTTGCTATGGCTGTGTCCTGCAAATGTCATTTCATGTTAAAGGCCTTCTAAATAAACGAATGCCAGGCTTTTTCCCAGCAGAAGATGCTCCTGAAAGAACGGTCTAAACAGAATGCCACAGCTTTCCTTTTCTTTTCTTTTTTTTCCTCCAGAATGACATTATTTAGTTTTTAGTATTGTTTTTCACTTTTTTCTCCATTTACAGATCTTCTAAACTCTAGCCCTGTAAAAGCTCTCTTCATGTAGAATGTAGATATGGTCTGCAATGACCTTTTCAATATTCAAAATCGTTGCAGATGGCAGACCCTTTGACTGCATTAATGTATGCAGTCCAAGTAATGAACTTCCTTAAAATGCTTATCGCGAGGATGCTGCGAGAAAGAGAGGATTCAATATTCGAGTCACCTCCAACTTCCTACACAGAGCCTCCTGATGATAATGGACACCAGAGTCCACAGATTTGTGTGGAATTTACTCCGAAAGCGAATGTTTCTGTCGGCTGTGACAAGAACGATGACGCAATAGGAGAAGGAACTCTAAGTTGCGAAATTGAAGCTGATAATTTTGATGGTCTTAAAGCTGGAGCTCGACTAAGCAAAGGGAAATTCCAACTTGGCCAAACCAGTAAATCAAATATTAAAAGCTTTCATAGAAAAATATATCTGCGGGAACCTGCGGTTCGGGTATCAGATCCTGTTGAGAAGGCTGGAGGAATCAGCACTTTGAGCAGGATAGATTCAAGGATTGAGTGGATAGAAGCCTGGCGATGATGGAGTGTACGAAGTGGCCGAGCCTCCAGAGATTTAGCAACCGACGACTACCTTATTTATTTAGGTCCAGCTTTGCGAAGATTGGTTTTCCTTGTCAGTCATGTCTATCTTTTCATGATGGGTGCTTGCCTGCTCATGTTCATCATTAGAATATGCTACTATCTCGATTGTACTCTCTTTTTAAATTTTTTTTTCCCTATTGCTAATCTAGTATGCTGGCTTTGGATATGAGTAACTTGTATGTTTGGATTCATCTAACACGGTTTCTTCTGTTTCTTGTTCTATCTGCGCATAAAATCGCATTCTGCACCGGCGTTGCATTCATCGGATCATGGTTATAATTGCGACCTAGGTGCCATTAATTTCTGCTCCAGTTTTCTCCTATCCTTTTGTCCTTTGAAAGATGCAAGAATCATTCACGTCGCCTGCACGGGGGATCTCTTCTTCGAACATGTCGAAAATATGCTAGTTGCAAGGCATGTTATCAAGTGAAACCTGCACTTCCTGAAAATGTGATGCACAGTACTTTGGCCAGAAGGGTATTCGGCATATCTCTCCCTTGTGTCCCTGGCAATGACAAGTATAACACACCAAAGGCACATGATGGGGTGCTTGGCTGTGAATCTCTCTGTCATAGGATCCTCACAATCATATATCAGATGAAACAGCAAGGCAATTTTTTTTTTTAAATGATATTGCTGAGAAAAAATCACTCAGCATATGCAGATTCCAGGATAATTCTAGGGATCTTCCTTTTCCCTCTTGTGGTGGATGGTGACATTAGTCTGCAATCTAGGCATGGATCTGAATAATGACAGTTCAGACCCTGATCCCAGAATCCTTTTTTGGGTGAGGTGGGGTGAGATTATGGATGAACGAGATGACAATGTTCGTCACTGAAGGTCAATGAGACAAAGACCCCTTTTTTTTTCTTTTTTTCTTTTTTGTGGCATCTGGAATAGTGGTGTCCTAGACCAGGGAGTGCATGAGGAGGTACAGGAACAGGAGAAGATAATGAGAGAGAGGCTGTGAGTCTTTGGTGGCCATTGGTTTTCCCAACATCATCACACGTGAATGGTCCAGAAAGCACCGTAGCGTGAAGCCCACGTGGCTCGTTGCCCCCTGGAAACAAGTGAAATTCCAGTTGGACGAAGATGAAAAAGAAATCCAGGCCTCCCTTACATTTCGACCTTGAAAACCCTGGTCACAGAACGGGTGGGGCAATTTATCTTTTCATCAGCCGAATGCTTCTTTGGGATATCTGAAACCCCCTGGAGCTGGAAAACAGAGTCGATCGTCCGGACTTAAATCGGTATGGAAACCAGCGACGCCATCTCGAAATTGGTTTAGTGCTATCCCTCGATTCCGGTTCATCCAGGAAACTCAAGAGAGGGCCGGTATAGACCGACCGACAACCATCCTCCCCTACTCGACCGGTATTATTATCCCGGTCCACGAGTTATGATGGGCATTTGACCAGGCCAGAGTATCTATCCAGGAAATTAGGACGACCAATAATCCTGGAACATGAAAGAACTCCGAAAAGCAGAGAGAGACACGCAGAGCTGGACTTTGATTCACAGCTTTACAACCACCCATCCTTATTCCACTGCTCAAAATCAGCACCACCCTAATTAATAACTCCGCAACACCCCCACCTTTGATCTTTTCAACCCCCTCACCCACCAAAAAAAAAAAAAAAAAAAAAGAGTTCAAATCAAATCAAATATCATCACAACCCGTGCATATCCAACCCCCTTCCCTTTCCAGTTTCCACCATACATAACAACCCAAAAAAATTTCCCTTCTGTTTCTGCCGCTGTGAAACTGACGGAGGGAGAGAGAATAACAGAAAGGGCGAGACTTTGAGGGCTAAATAAGGAAACAGCTTGGCTTCTCTACGCAGCCAAAGCCATGGCTGCCTGTGGGAGCCTCCAACCCATCTTCGACAGCGCATTACCCGATAACCCGTCTATCCTTGAATCCATTTCCTCATGGAAGAGCCACCACCACCACCACCACCACCGTCGCCAAATCACGCCCCCCCACGGCAACGATGACGGTGGTGAGCACGGCCCCGTTGATCGCCAAGCCTCCTCCTTCACCGAGATATTCGGCGAACTCCACTTCAAGGAACGGGATCCCGAACCATCGCCGCCGCCGCCGCCGTTGACGATGAAGTTGGAGGGAGATGGCGAGGAGAACGCGAAGAGCCCTTCTTCGATGAGCTCTCCGGGCGGCGGCGGCGGGCACGGACACCACAGGGGCAGCGAGAGCTTCTCATCGATGAACTCGGAGAGCCTGCAGCTGTGCACGGAGGGGCTGGGGTTCGAGAGCTTCGGGGACGTGGAGGACTACAAGCTGGCTGAGGCGTCGCAGGGCAAGGAAGAGAAAGAAAGCGCGGCCACCTGTACGGCCAGGAGGAACTTTTACCCGTCGTCATCGTCGTTCAAGCATCGTCCTCAGTACTTTCCTCATAATCATCACCATCACCACCTCCACGAGTTTCGGAGATCGAGATCGACAGGGAGCGGGTTCCGTGGGTTCCCGCCCCCGATATCGAGCTTGAGCATGAGCGGGAAGCCGTGGGTGTGCTTCAAGTCGTATCGCAACGACGGGCGGTTCGTGCTGAAGGAGATTAGGTTCCCGACGCAGGAGTTCCTTCACGCGTCGAGGGAAGGCGGGCGTCTGACGTTGCAGTTCGTCCATCCGAGCGACGAGATCGAGGAAGACGAAGGGATTCTTGAAGACGACAGCGATGAAGAAGACGACGAAGATGACGAGAGAGAAGGCGGAGGGCGCGGCGAGAACGGCCACGGCGGCAACGTCGAGCACGAGTAGGAGGAGAAGCGTGGAGGAAGCATGCAGAGTGGACGTGGGTCTCGGTGGTGATTCGTGATAAATCAGTAAAAATGTCTTTTTTAGCTTCTCTCTTCTTCTCTTTCCTTTCTTGGGTTCGGTTGTAGTTTTAAGTCTTGAAGATTTCCTTCTGGGAAAACGAAGACGGAAAGCGAGGGTAAATGCTAAACTCTGGCCTCTGCAAAGTCCTGCCGAAGTTTTGAATAACTCTTCATTCCTCCTTGGTTTCTGATTTTCTCTGTGAATTCTCTCTCTTCCTATCTATTGATCAATCTTGCTCATGTTGAAGTCTTTGATTGGCTAAACGTTACTTAACAAAATCACGGTTAGCGCCTCCATCGATGATGAAGAAGAAGAAGAAGAAACACCGACATGATAAAGTTAATAATATTAATGAAGGATCAGCTATCGGCAATTGAAGAAGAGGTATTGATTTCTCACAAAATGAAGAGCAAATTGGAGAGGAGATGTTAGGAATTAAGAGGGAATCATGGGTAAATCGTGAGTGATATGTGGAGAGAATATTTTGGAAATCAAGAGGAAATTGTGGTAGGTATTTATGTAGGGAGATGATTTTGAAAATCAAGAGGAGATTGTGGGAAAATGGTGAGTGATATGTGGCCAATATAAATAGGAGTATGTACGGTAGAAGAAGGTAAGTGTGTATTATGGCTTTCAGTGAAGAACATTCTTCTCTTGGAAAATTTATCTTTGAATCGTTATCTTCTTAATTCCTTTGATTTTCTTCATGGTATCAGAGCTTGATACTGAGAGCCGACTTGAGTTACTCTCTTCTTCATCTACACAGCCATGTCAAAAAACTCGAATCCGAGATACCCATACCTTATACACGTAAACCTCTCAAACTTTGTGACTATCAAACTTTCCGAAGGAAATTTCCTTCTATGGCAGACGCAATTTCTTCGTTTCATTAGAAGTCAGGATTTGCTCGGTTTCATCAATGATCAAATTCGACCACCCCCACTCAGAATTCCACGCAAAGAAGGGGAAAATTCTGAAGATGTCCTTAATCCAGAGTATCAGTAATGGTATCGTACCGACCAACTTGTGTCATCGTGGATTAGTGGATCCGTTTCTGAAGATGTGCTGGGACTCATAATCGGTCTTGAATCGGCTTCTGAGGTATGGAATGCATTGTGTAATCGTTTTACTCAGAGATCCGTGGCCAAAGAATTTGAATTAAGGGGTAAGCTTCAATCTTGTCAAAAGCGTAATAGGCCCTTAACTGAGTATTTGCGCGAGTTTAAATTGATTTGTGACCAGTTAAACGCAATCGGGAAATCGGTCGATGAAATCACAAAGGTCTTTGGTGTTTTAGAGGGTCTCGGAAGTGACTATGAGACGTTTAAGACAACTATGTATTGCCTTAAACCCGAACCGAGCTACGAAGATGTTATTGCTCAGCTTGAGAGATATGAAGTGCGACATCAAAATTATTTGTCAAATCAAATAAATCCTAATTTGGCATTTACTGGTGAAAAGATTGATCAGGCTAAATTGAGGAGTGAGGATGATTCGGGTTCATTTGATTCAACATTTATTTTTGCTGGGCAAAGAAATTTTAACAGAGGTTTTGAAGGAAGGAATAACAGGTTTGACAAAAGAGGAAGAAGCTATGGTTTTCGTGGAAGGAGGTTTGGAAATTATCCTAGATTCCCAAACTATAGAGCTTCAGGAACTTTTGCTGATTCATCTGGTAGTTATCAGTCCGGTGGAAATTACATACCAAATCCACCTTCTCAGAATCAAGGCTTCCGACCCTATACAAATGCTCCGGCTAAGGTTGCTGACTCAAAGGAGTATCCGCCTATGGGAGATAATTCTGCTTCGAACAGACAATTTTATGTGGATAATACGAAGCTTCAATGTCAAATATGCAAGAGGCCAGGACACGATGCTTTACGTTGTTGGTACCGCTTTGATAATTCTTATCAAAGAGAATTGGTACCAAATGCCTTAACTGCGCTTCACTTGGAGGATGATCAAGGAGGAGATTGGTTCTCGGATTCTGGGGCAACAAACCATATCACATCATCAACTGGTAACCTCAATTCTTTCTCTCCTTACTATGGTTCAAACACGGTAATGGTGGGAAATGGAGTTTGTTTACCTATTACCCATATTGGCTCAACATCTTTATCTACTAAATTGCATTCATTTCCTTTAAACGAGATTTTGGTTGTCCCAGAGATTAAGAAAAACTTGATTTCGGTGTCTAAATTGACTGACGATTACCCTTGCTCACTAATATTTGATAAACTTGGTGTATCTATTAAGGATCATCTGACGGATTCAGTAATCAATCTGGGAAAGAAATGTGGGAATCTTTACAAAGTAAATCAGGCACAAACAAAGGCGTGGTACTCTCAAAGACAGCGGACCGCCAGCAATGAAGTCTGGCATCTTCGGCTTGGGCACTCAAACTTTGAAATAATAAAGTTTCTGGCGAACAACAATAAGATCAAATCTACAAATGTGACAAAGAGAATATGTGGAAGCTGCCAGCTTGGAAAAAGCAGTAAGTTGCCCTTCAATATTTCGGAATCTGTGGTTAGTAAACCACTTGAAAAAATCTGTTGTGATGTGTGGGGGCCTGCCCCGGTAGAATCTTTTCAACATTTTAAATTCTATGTTGTCTTCATAGACAGTTTTTCACGGTTCTCATGTCCAATGAAAAGAAAATCTGAGTTCTTTTCCGTATTTGTCATGTTCCAAAATCTTGTTGAGAACCAATTTGACAGTCGGATTAAATCTTTCCAATGCGACGGTGGAGGAGAATTCAATAGCAGCCAGTTTATAAATCATTTGAATGAGAAAGGAATTCAAATGTTGGTCTCCTGTTCATATACGCCAAAACAAAATGGAAATGCCGTAAGGAAACATCGGCATATCGTTGAGTTGGGTCTTTCTATGCTTTATCATTGTCGCGACCCGTCCGAAAATCAACGGACGCGGCTAATGGATTACCGATCGCGGGCTTTGGATCGGCGCGGGCCCTCCCAAGCCCATACCAAATCGCGGCGGCAGTTTTCTTTTGAGGGATTCGACGATAAGAGTCGATCGCTTTCGACCTTCAGTGTGGTCGTGGTGGCATGTGCAAATTGTGCATGCATTTGGAGTCGCCACCGGTCTTTCTTGGAGGGTAGACCAGAAACCTTACTGACCGATTGGGAGAGATCGATCAGTTCTGCGGAACCAGAGATTTTGGGTTCGGGGACTTGGTTACGTCGGTGTCATTACCAACGCCCTTTCGGTACCTAACGCGAGTGATTTTCCTATTCAAGATTTCATGCAGACGCAATTTCGGGTGAGGTAGTTTTGGTTCAGGGTTTCATGCAGATTGGAAGACTGGTCCTATCAAATCACAGTCAATATAATGAAAGCGCAGATCAAATGCATAAATAGATCATGTCAATGCACATCAATTTCAATCATGGGCCCCCTAGTATAGCCATAAGGGCTTAGGGAAGGTGTGATTTCAGACCAAGGGTAAAATGGGAAGATTTGGGGATGATTAGCCCGAAGGGCAAAATCGTCATTTTTGGAAGGTTTGGATACCGAATTACCCAAAATATTCCATGGCCAGTTGATCGTGGCCATTTCCCACTTTTGATAATTTTTTTGGAATTTCTTGATTTTTCTTCAATTTTTGGAAGACGACTCGCCCAAAGGGCGAAATCGTCATTTTCAAGAAGGTTCGGGGTTCAAAACACCCGGAATGAGTCTTGGCCAGTTGTTTGTGGCCATTTCCTATTTTTTGGGATTTTCCTGGATTTTTTTAGAATTTTTTTGGAAGACGGTTTGCCGGAAGGGCAAAACCGTCATTTCTGGAAGGATCGGGGGTCAAAAGACCCGAAACAGGTCGTGACCAGTTGAATGTGGCCATTTCCTATTTTCTGGAATTTTTTAGAATTTTTCTGAATTTTTCGAATTTTTTGAATATTTCATGATTTTTTATTTTTTATTGATTTTTTGATTATTTTATTATTTTTCTGAATTTTTTATAATTTAAAAATATTTTCCGGGCCGGGTCAAACCCGGCCCGCGCCTCTCGGGCGCCCGGCCCGACCTTAAGGGTCGAAACCGACCTAAAACGACACCGTTTTATATTTTTAAATATTTTTCTATTTTTTAACAATTTTTTTGATTTTTTATCTATTTTATTTAATTATCCGAAAATTCCCCGGATCCGACGGCTCTCATCGCGCCACGTGGCCTCATCCTGTGGGTCCGATCTTCCACTAGATCGGACGTCCCTCAGTGAGCCACGTGGCCAAATCGTAGCCATCGGATCAAAAATCAATTATTTTCCTTTTTTAGAAAACCCTTCGGATCGAACGCTCCACGTTGTGCCACGTGGCTACTCCTGGTGCGTCCGATCTTGGACAAGATCGGACGATCCACAGAAAGCCACTTGGCACATTCTCGGCCGCCGGATCGATTATTCGAAAATCATTTATTTAATTTTGCAAAATTCCAGGATCGCGACACGTGTCGCGATCGTGGCCGTCCGTTTGTTTTATTTAAAAAATAACCGGACCGGACCCCACCCGGCTGACGTGGCTGCCTACGTGGCACGCCACGTCGGCCGTTGACCGTTGACCGGTCGGAGGGTCGCCGGAGAAGACGATGAACAGTGAAAATTCCGGCGGGAATAGTAAAAATTCCGGCGAGGTCGCCGGAAAATTGCGAAACGGACCCGAAACTTGGTATTTTTCGCCCGTTCTTGCGGCATTCGACTCCTTAGACACTCAACATCAATATGCAACCAAAGAGGGACAAAAAATCGCGTCGGAAATGGCCAAACCGGACCTCCCCGGAACCGGCGCCGGCGAGCAAATTTTCAAAAATTTCTTTATCGTTCAAAACTTGTTCTACCCATTCAAGAAGCATCTAAATAAGGTTTAGGGACTTACCTTAGGTCTCTTAGGCGTCGGCGACCGTGGGCTTCGCCGGACCGAGCTCTCGGCTCGGGTATGCGTCAGGGAGCTCCGGCCATGGTTTCCCGGCACGTTTCAATGCAAAATAAATAGCAAGGTAGGCGGAGGGATGGTGTTAGAGAAGCTTAGGAACAAGATGTGCAACAAATAGGGCTCGGGGAGCCTCGACCGAGACTCAAAAAATGTGAAGCCCATTCGGGCATTTCGTCGAACACCCGGCGTGTATAAGAAAAAATGGAGACCGGGGAAGATACCGACCTCTTTTCGACTCGTCGACGGCCGTTGAAGCTCCGGTGAAGCTCCCTTGAAGGTCTTGGACGTCGGTCCGACCTCGTTTCCTTGCCCGCAGCTCCGCCAAAAAAAAAAAAAAACCATCACTCTCGGCCCGAGCTCGGTTTTAACCGAATCCCCCGCGGATTTCGTGGCCGACCGACGACCTCGACGCCCGCTCCCTCTCCGGAACACGAGCCTCGGTCTCCACGCATGTCCCCCACGTTCATTTGCCTTCTTTTTCTTCAATAATCGCGCGCCCCCATCACGCCCTGCTCCCCCCCCTGTTTTCTGCCCACATTCTGTCCGCGCATGGGCCTGCAAATTGTTGCAGACCCGGGTCGGACCGGGTCGGGTCGGGCCGGACCCGACCGGCCCGGTTCGGCCAAATCGTCCAAATCGCCAAATTGACCCCCCAAATGATCTCTTTTCATGAAATTGATGGCAAAATCGGATTCCTTGACATGTTTTCCATCAAATATGGGTATTTTCGTGAATCAATTTATTGAAATTCTGTGAAAACCCCAAATTGTCCCTAGGATCCGAAATTTAATTTCGCCAAATCGAAGGCCTAAACGATCGAATTAGCCAAAATTGAGCCCACCAATGGATTAAGCATGATGAAAACTGTTGGGTAGAGGTGTTTAATTTTAATGGGTGTGCCCGTGTGAAATTTAATTTCAAAAATTGTGAAACCGGGGACTAAATTGAAAGATTTTTATGCAATTAAGCCCTTTTGGTTAAAATTGATCAAATTGGAGGGCAAATTGACCCAATTGCATTTCAATACTTTAGAGTCCAATGTTATAGCTTATAAAAACCGAGAATTGAAAATTAAAAGACTCGAAAAGGATTTTTTAGGCCCGGTTCGGGATTAGGTTTGTGAAGGAACACAATGAACCAAGCCGAATTTCCCTAATAAAAAGTGAAAATATTAAATATAGAATTAAAATGAAATTTCTGAATATTTTTTTGTAATTGTCTCACCACGGATGGTATTTTTCTGATTTTTTGGTTATTTTTATAATTAAATAAATTCCAAAAAATATTAAAAAATTCAAAAAATATTTTTTGTTCAAAATCGGTTCCTAAGGCTAGGCTAAGGCTCCCAAAGTTGATTTTGCAATTTTTTTGACCTTTTTTGCTATTTTTAATTAATTTTAGAAATAAAAACTATAATAACGGATGGTCAAAAATCAAGTGTCAACAATCATGCACGGGTGCCGTTGATTTATTGGGTCGATGCATTTCTAATTGCAACATTTCTCATCAATCTGCTGCCATCACCAGTGTTGGGAATGAGTAGTCCATTTGGTAAACTCTTTGGTAAAGAGCCTGACTATGGGTTTCTTCGAGTATTCGGGTGTGAGTGCTATCCACACCTTAGATCGTATGGTGCAACAAAGTTCGATCTACGCTCATTACCTTGTGTTTTTCTTGGGTACAGTCAAAGACATAAATGTTATCGATGTCTTTATCCGCCTACAGGAAGGGTGTATGTAAGTCGTCATGTGATATTTGATGAGATGAAATTTCCATTTTTTAATAAATTGGGAACTATTTTTCCTGGGTATTCACAGTTGTATCAAACTTAGTTACAAGGGGTGGAATTCTTTCCTAGACAATCTGAAACAACAGTGAATGAAGGGCAAAAATCACAAAACACGAGCATGGGATTTCTATTTGATGATAACAGCTCTAGACAACAAAATTATGAGGTGCTAAATGAGATAAATGTGCAACAACCACAGTTGGGTCCACAAGAACCATGCACATATTGTTCAACACATGAAGAAGCAGCAGTCTCTATCTCAAGTGATTTACCAGTTTCATCCACTCAACAACAATCTACTCACCCAATGCAAACAAGGTTAAAATCAGGAATAAGGAAGCCCAATCCGAAGTATGTTCTCTCTACAGCCCGTGAGATCCCAAAAGAGCCGAAAATAGTTAAAGGAGCACTAAGTCATCCAGGTTGGAGGAAAGCTATGATAGAAGAATTGGAGGCTCTTGAATTAAATCAAACATGGGAGCTTGTACCAAGATCTTCAGAAATGAATATCGTCGGATGTAAGTGGGTATTCAAAGCGAAGTTAGATGCGGAAGGAAATCTTGATAAACTAAAAGCACGATTAGTGGCGAAAGGGTATCATCAAGAGGAAGGCATTGATTTCACCGAAACTTTTAGTCCTGTGGTTAAACAGGCAACCGTGAGAATTGTCCTCTCCGTAGCAATTGTTAAAGGATGGTTTATCCATCAGCTGGATATGAAGAATGCGTTTCTTCACGGGTCATTGAATGAGATGGTGTTTATGGAACGACCGCCGGGTTTTGTGAGTTCTACGATGCCTAACTCGGTTTGTTTACTCAAGAAGGCGTTATATGGTTTAAAACAAGCTCCGCGAGCTTGGTTCGAGAAATTCAGCAACTTTTTGCTGGAACAAGGTTTTTATTGCAGCTCTACCGATCAGTCGTTGTTTATTCTTCACAGGGGCCAGCACATCTTGATAATATTATTATACGTGGATGACATTATTTTGACGGGCAGCTCATCATCTCTACTTCGGGAACTAATAAAAGATTTAAGCAGAAATTTTTCTATGAAATATCTCGGACGACTTCACTATTTTCTCGGTATTGAAGCCAAGTTTACAGGTCCAGACCTATTTCTAACACAATCTAAATATGCTGGTGATTTGTTACAGAAAGCAGAAATGCACGACTATAAGCCGATTGAGACCCCATTGCCTATCAAAACTCATCCAATGGTACAAGACATGGAACCCCTTCATGATCCTCACTCCTTTCGAAGTCTTGCGGGCGGACTACAGTATCTAATGATCACAAGACCGGACATCTCTTATTCAGTAAATCAAATATGTCAGAAAATGCATTCTCCTACGAATGGCGATTTCAAATTGTTAAAACGGGTGTTGCGGTATGTGAAAGGAACTCAGCAACTGGGGTTTTATCTTCACTCCAATAGCACACTGAATTTATACGGGTACGCGGACTCTGATTGGGCTGGCTGCTCTGAGACTCGGAGATCAACGACCGGATCTTGCACTTTCTTGGGTTCGAATATCGTTTCATGGTCGGCGAAACGGCAAGTGACAGTGTCAAGGTCATCGACGGAGGATGAATATAGAGCCTTAGCTTCTGCGACGACCGATCTTACATGGGTTTCCTTTGTATTGAGAGATTTGGGTATTCCACTTACGAGTCCGACTTTACTTTTTAGTGATAATCGTTCGGCCATTTCATTGACAGCGAATCCAGTCCTTCATGCAAGAACAAAACATGTCGAGATCGATTTTCATTTCGTTCGAGAAAAAGTTGCTCTCAAGTCTCTTGAAGTCCGTTATGTTCCTGCTACTCATCAAGTCGCTGACATATTTACAAAAGCTTTATCGCGGTTTGATCATTGCAGATTACGATACAAACTGGGACTAGGTTTTCCACCTAATCCCAGTTTGAGGGAGGCTGATAAAGTTAATAATATTGATGAAGGATCAGCTATCGGCAATTGAAGAAGAGGTCTTGATATCTCACAAAATGAAGAGCAAATTGGAGATGAGATGTTAGGAATTAAGAGGGAATCATGGGTAAATCGTGAGTGATATGTGGAGAGAATATTTTGAAAATCAAGAGGAAATTGTGGTAGGTATTTATGTAGGGAGATGATTTTGAAAATCAAGAGGAGATTGTGAGAAAATGATGAGTGATATGTGGCCAATATAAATAGAAGTATGTACGGTAGAAGAAGGTAAATGTGTATTATGGCTTTCAGTGAAGAACATTCTTCTCCTGGGAAATTTATCTTTGAATCGTTATCTTCTTAATTCCTTTGATTTTCTTCACGACAGAGGTCCGATGATTCAACCCAATAATTCACAGAGGAATTCCAGAACACTCTGCTTTCACCGCTGTTCACGTCGAGGGACCTATTTTAGAAGTGCGTGCGAACAATCGGCCGTAATAATCGCAGGAATGCGACGAACACCATGCAAGAGTCGTAATCACAGACAGGGACCCCCGAGAAATCTCGTTTGGGAAATTCTCTCCATGCAAGTCACTAATGAAAGCTAATCAAGGTCCAATCCGAAAGGGAATTTCTCTGGATCTGCGCACTAAAGTTTGCCTAGAATCAGATTTGCAGAAACAAGTGGCCCTGCTCATAATTGAGGCAATGTTTCTGAATCAAATGGAAAACACATCCCCATTAAGATTGGAACACTCTGTCCGTTCCATTCCACCCCCCCAGACCCATCTGCTTGTTTTGACTTGATATGGAAGAACTCCAAAGCCTAGACAATTGGCAATTCAAACCAGAGTCCAAACTGGATTTGAATAGAAAAAGCAAAGGCGACAAGGAAATTCTACAGAAGCGCCCCATCGCCCCTCTGTTTCTGGTCCGCGGTGGAAGAAGACGAACAAACAGTATTTTACATTAAATAAAAGCAAAAATTTTGTCAGCATGAATTTTTCTTTTCTTTTCACCTGTGGCTGGATTCAGGCTATGGCCGGCTACCGACGATGCCTGCAGAGAGCTGGGCAAGGGTTGCCTTTGCCAGTCATTGGCGAGGCTGGCCCTCGCTAGATTTGGACGAGGACCTTGGCGTGGCCACCATCGCCAGCAAGCGGCATGGTTGTGGGCCCTAATGGCTAATGGCTATAGCAAAGGATAAAAAAGAAATGGGAAAACATTTAAATTAGATGAAAAATAAGATACTATTTAAATTAGATGGAAAAAATATATCAAAATTTAAAATTATGAAAAGGAAAATGGAAGACAAACGGCGAGGACCATGCAGGCACTCGTTGCCATCGCCTCACTATTCCCGAGAAGGTCCGGCGATGGTGGGGAATGGCTGACGGCCCTCGCACTAATCGCAGTCCTCCCCTATAACCCTCACCACCTAATTTTCTTCCTTTTTTAATTTAATTTATCTTTAATATAACTTAAATAATATTTAAAATTGCAATTATGTCAAACTCTTATTTGAAACTGCCATGCTACTTCGGATCCTTATTTGAAATAAAGTCTACTTTAGGTCTTTATTTGAAAAATGAGTATACTTCAAAACCTTTTTTGAATTTTGCCAAGTTTTTTTTTTAGTATGCAAGCTAGCAATTTCCGCAAATAACTAACCAACCCTTCATTTTTACTAGGTCTTATATAACGAACTAGCTATTTAACTTGGTAAGCAAAATCTTTCATCTACAAACTTGATTACCAACATCACTTAGCATGAATGATTCACCAAGGAAAAAGCTTACATGACAATACAATAGTACTGACAGTTATTTCTGACCATAGATCCACACATTATCATCACGTGTTTTACATAAAGTGCTCATTAATTGAAAAATTATGGGATAAAAAATAACTTTCAGACTGTCATGCTAACGGGAACCATTCACCAATTTGTCTTGCATTAAATTATCATTTAATAAATTACCATTAGTATTGTCTTGGTAGCGCATGATAACACTTCTGGCAAACAATTTCCTTGCCAGAAGTCAATCTGGCAGGGAAATTCGTTTGGTAAAATCAGTTTCGAAGTAGAAATGCGTTTGGTAAAAAAATTGACTTATTGTATGATTTTCTACTTCTGGTTGGATTTTTGACCAATTTTGAGAAGTTAAAAATTTTTACCTTTCGACTCCAGAATCACTTCTTCGATTACACGAGCCTCGGCCGACCACCGTTGCCACCAGTGGCCGGTCGCCGCTGGCAAATATTTTGTTAATAATTTTTCAAAAATAAAAATTTTCAACCGTTACCAAACGAATTTTTTTTTATGAGAAGTCAATTTGGAGCAGGAATAGAAAAATCAACTTTTGCTTTTGAGAAGAAGTAGATTCAACAATTTCTGGTCAGAAGTTAGAAGTTGGCCAGAAGTGTTATCATGTGTTACCAAGCTAGCGGTTGATGTCCGCTTTTTTTTTCCCAATTGCTAACTTTTGTTATCATGTACAAACTTTTTATTTGAATTTCTTAGTAACGCGTCAATTTTACTTGCTCTTATAAAAATTACCAACCTTTAAGGGCGACTTACAAATTTCTCTTCAAGTAAATTACCGATTAGTATTGAGCCACAAACTCTCATAAGAATTATTTAAAAAAAAATCCTTTTCTTTGAATTATTAAATTTTCTTTTTCTCTCTAATGGAGTACGGAGCAAATTCTCCTGTGTCAACGTCACAACTTGAGTCCGCATGCTCACCTTCGAAGAGGGACACGTCGTCGCCACGTGTCGACTCGGCAGCATCGTCAGGTGTTGACGACCCACTTGGCACTTTCCTTTGAATCATCATGCACCGTCCCTCCTCTCTTGCTCATCCCTTTCTTTTGCTCGCTCTGCATCTGTCGTTGAGCTCCCTGGCGATTCGATCGAACCCCGTGTCGGAGAAAACGCGCGCCAAGGCATGTCAAACGCGGAGGACATCGACTCGACCTACGAGCGCCTCGAGGAGACATTTCCGGAGCCGGAAGCCGACGAAGTGGCGGGACCGGTCTTGGAGCCGCCAGAGTACGTCACGTCTAAGCAGCTCAAGGTAAGGCCATTGCAACGGAGCCCCATCGTCATCCTGATATTTTTTAGCTGGTTTTCATTTTTTTTTTCCCGATAATACTGGCTTAGATAATGGCTCTACGAGCAGGAAGAAGCGCGCGAAGCGAGGGATGAGGCGGGGGAGGAGGAGAGCAAAGGGAGGAGGCGTAGGGATTCGGCACCAGAGAGCTTGAGATCGACGATCGTGTTCTCCATGGCGGTCGTGGCAGTGGTCGGAGCAATAATCGCCATCGCTAAGAGACTGAGAGAAACTTGAGATTCCGGTGCCGAACTCGGTAGCTCGTCTGTTCACTCTGCTCTCTCTCTCTCTCTCTCTTTTGGCCGAAGCATCATCGTGTGACTGGGCGCTATGTTGATCACATTATACATGTTTGAGCCCTCTAAAATAATTGAAGTTACATATATGTTGGGATAGATTGGTGGCCCTTAATCACGATTGAATTGGAAACAAAAGGAGGGTGATTTTCCAATCCACAGGATCAAAGATGGAAAGGTCGTGGAAGAGAGCTCAGCAACACGATATAATCGCTAACTCCTTCATAGGGGCCGCTGCTTTCGAGTCGAGTTGAGGCGGCTCAACCCTCCAAAGAGCCGATCCCGACAAGACTAGTATGTCCTAAGTGTGAAATCACATCGGAACCAAAATCATCTCATTAACAGTGCGCGATCACCAGATTGCCAGTTGCCGATAAAATTTCAGTCAGCCAAACAATGCTCGAACACGAACCCACCAAAAATTGTACATCAGCCTCGTGATTGTACGCATATACCGGGAAATGAGAGTTTGAGTCAGCTAGAAAGCTATAGCCAGACCTGAAATGAGAGGAGAACGGAATCTGTGCGAAGAAAAATGGAGACTTCTTTCTAGTATTTATTATAACTGTCCCAATCCGGCAGTTGGGGGTTGCACAGCGAACGGCAACGCCACTGATGGCGGGTGCAGGTCACGATTCAGTCTTGGACTTCTTCGGGCTTCTTGGAACGGCCTTTGAGATACCACCCCAGAGCGGCGAGGGCTGTTACGGTACCAGCTAGGACTGCATAGTTCCTGTCCTTGTCGGACGACACTTTCTCGGTCGCAGGACCGGATGCCGAGGAAGTGCTTTGTTTGGCATCGCTAACTGATCCCCCAGATGTTTCTTCCGGTTTTGGGCCCTAGGCACAAGAATTGATCATGGTTGAAGTAGAACGAGGGGGGGGGGGGGGGGGGGGGGGGGGGGGGGGGGGGGGGGTGTGGTGTCACTTAAAGTTCGTGCTTTAAATGGCGAAACAAGAATACATGCGAAAACATTTTTCCTAGCTATCATTTTTAAGAACTTTTTAAAAAAAGTTCATTGCTATCCAAATAGGTGATATGACCAATGTATATGATTGTACGGCAAATCTACCATGATGGAAGAACATAGCAGAACCGCAAGGAGCCACTCCTGGATGAACCTCACAGGTTCCCAAATAACAAGAGCACATGATTGCCCGCGGGCACATAAGCAAAGGCATAATCACCCCCTACCAAACTCTAACAAGCACAGAACAACGATGATAAGTATTCATGTGCTTGAATCTGGGTGCTCTGATAAATGCATCTCTAAGTATTGTCAACTTAGCCGAAGAAAGCACCCATCGGACTAAATATGATTATC
This sequence comes from Rhodomyrtus psidioides, assembly GCA_021437785.1. Classification (NCBI taxonomy): domain Eukaryota; kingdom Viridiplantae; phylum Streptophyta; class Magnoliopsida; order Myrtales; family Myrtaceae; genus Rhodomyrtus; species Rhodomyrtus psidioides. Next base: position 2,469,760 of record JAILYB010000039.1, read on the forward strand.
CATCGGCCAAGATGAACACACAAGAAAAGCAAATCCATACGGTAGAACTCTTTGATTACCAAGGAAAGTTGCACATTTGAATCTCAAAAGTCAAAATCCAATACCTTGCGTGCAGCCTTCTCTAGCTTCTCTTGCTCCATTTTCTGCGGAGACAATTTCATCAAAGAATTAAGTACATCAGAGGTTTAGCAAAAGAGACAGTAATGAAAAATCAAGACGGGAAGATGGAGAGGAAGTGGTATCCAATTCAAAACTAGATGCTGGAAACACTAGAGGACAGTGGAGAAAGCGAATCAGCATCAGTTTGTGTGACAAAACGCTGGTAAAACATGACTCGATGTGGATTCTATTTAAGCTCTTACTCTACTGACTCCAAGTGGAATAAGAACCACAAGGGAAACTCGCACTACTAATTTATCCAGAACTGAACCGAGAAAGCTAATTCTCTGTTCACTCCGACAAGCCGATTTAGAAATTCAAAATGTAAAAAAGGGGTTCACAACTTCACTCACCTCATCAATGGTGGTCAACTTATGAAAGCCAAGCACCTCATAAGAACAAGGGCAACTAGTTCTGCTCAGAACCTATAAACCATGCTACCTAGGCCTCAACGCTAGCATCAAAGGGCAGTTCTCTAAGAGCAAGTGCTTGGAGAGAAATGGTGCGCACGAAGAACCCATTTCCCTCAGGAAGCGTCAAGCGTAAGAGTTCCAAAAACCTTTTTTTTTTCCTCTTTCATTTCAAATCACTACACGCATACTTGGTTTGGGCAAGTCCATGTACATGAAAACCATGCACGCATGATTCTACACGAAAGCTGTTTATAATCTCCTCTCTCTCTCTCTCTCTCTCTCTCTCTCTCTCTCTCAAAATAAAATACCAAAGAACTAGAAGATCAATCCAGACGTACTAAGTACTCCACCAAGATAACCAGCAAAAAACAAAAGGCACCTACCAAAACTACACCACTCGCATCAGGCCTAAGGCACGGAAGATGTAAATAACAAAGTAATTAGAGTTACCCATCCGACTGCAGATAATGTAAGACACCATGATTAGGCATTCCAAATTTAAGTTATGATATTCCTCTTCTACCTTCCATGTATAACATGACAAACACAACATAGAGCCTCTATAGTTACCTTGATGTAGACATTTTCCGCAGCTTTTTCCTCCTCGCTGAGAATCTTTCCACTGCTCGAGAGCCTACGAGAAATGTATCTTGCAGCAATCCTCGTTGCCATCAGGACGAAGGAACAAGTTCCTACGAGTTGAGATTGTCAAATCCAAGACGAATCCGACGGAACAAATAGAGTACATCATTTTGGCATTGTCAGGAAGGGATACAAATGCAGATTGGAAACATTTCCAATTCGTTGGAGATACCGACAACATTTCCCAAGCAGATCCTCAGTCAAACAAAAACATAGTGGATTTCTGACCCGCACAATCTATTCAAAAATCTGAGCCAACGTAAACACGATTCATCAACCAAGACCCAAGCTACATGCGAACACACCACAATCCCGACCACGGATATTCAGCTGAAATAGCTCAGGCAGGGCCACCGAAACCCTCGAAAAGCCTCCACACAAGCCGACCGGCTAGTTCCGGAGCGCAAAAGGCGCCGAAATCCACAACTCTACAAGTGTAACTCTCTACCGAACGGACACAGCACAAACCACTCCAAAATCGTAAATACACGAGCATCGTCGCCGACGAACGCCACCGCACAGCGCTCTATGTACAAATGGGACCGTGGCTTACCGGGGAAGATGCAGGAGCGTCCTGAAGGCTGCTTGTGCTCTTCCTGCGACCGACAGAGAACCGAAAGACGAGAGGAGAGGCGTCGAAAGCGAACTCCGTGGAAGCCGGAGAGTGGCGAGGCTCTCTATGATCGCCGTGGCTGGGCTTGGGGAGAGTTGGATTTGGGCCGATCAGTTGGGAGGAAAAGCGGAAGAAGGCCCTTGGCGTCTGACCGAAGCAAAGGACTTATTCCGTGCCTTTCCTTTTTTTCTTTTATCAATCTATTAAATTACTTTTTCTGTTTTTCCAAGGATTTATTCCTTGCTTAATTCCTAAACAAGCTATTTCGCGAGACAATTTTTTTTTTCACTATTCCAAATCTCAGAAGATTTTCAATTCAAATTGGGCAGGGCCTCTTTTACCATGAGGATAGATCGTCTCGATTGAAAAATTCCATAATGTATACATCTTCCGGTTGATCAAAAGAAATCGGCGAAGAAATTGTGTTGTATAAGTCAATACGCCATCTCTATCCCTTCCCGATGAACCTTCCTTTGATTTGAATGAATGAGAAACGAAAGCGTAAAATATTTTGTTGCGAATGAATAAGATATTGAGGATTTGTCCATATGTAAAATGATAATTATTGATATGGAGCCTCTCCACATAAAAGGGAAATCTTTCTCGATCCGAAATTCGATTGATTAGAAAAATTTACGGTAAAATCAAATGCCTAAGGACACGATTTAATAGATGGTTGTATCGAGCATCTATAGATTCTACTCCTTACTCGGGTTACCAGTTGAGACCAAACAACATTTCATTGATTCGTTCTTATTTTTGTTTTATTTGCAATTTTGAGTTCTTTATTCAATTTTTATCCTGATAAACTTTATAATTGGAAAATCCGATTAAAAATTGATAATGATCTTGTCTTTATCACCAACCCAAATAAGCATCGCATGACGTCACGTCAGCAGATCAAGAAAGAAGAAAAGAATACGCAGCTCGGGGTCGCGGCCGAACACAATGCAGGATCAAAGTTCACAATCTTGATTGATCAGTTTTTATTTTATCGCACAGTTTAAAATGCCATGAATAAACACCACCAGGTTCATCTCTGTAAATAAATGAAACTGCATCCCTGTAATTATCTCCCTAGCTTTAGTTCAAATCGATGAGAACTCACAGGCACAAGCGTTCTCAAAAACCTTCAACTCAAATGGATGACAGACTTTGTGACTATTCCCTTGTGATGAGAAAAAAACAAGCAGCTAGTATCCCAAAACCGCGTTTCTGAAAACCGCGGAGATTCCTCTCTTGCTCGGTATAACTGCACAAAGAGCACTGTCTGAAGAAACAGTCGAGCACGCCCGGTGTGAATGATCGACTCTCTCGATGGTGATCTGTATCACATCTCAAAGCCCCTTTAGCCAGTATTTTGAATTATCATTTGCTGTCCGATCAATTGCCGCTCGTCGCGAGAAAAAGTTACACATCAACATTCTCCGGTAGCAAAACTCTGGAGGTCCCTTGACTGCTGCATTTTTTACTTCAGGTACTCTAACACGCCCTGAGTGACGTCCTCGAGGAAGGAAACAAACCCCATGTTGCTAGTCAGGCCACTTCCATCAACGTCCTGCTCCTCAATGAGATAGTTCTCGAAAGCCGAGGCATCTTCCTGCCCTCCCCTGATAAAGAGGAGTTTGGGAGTTATGCTTCTGTCTTGCTTCAATTTGTTGATTGTAGTCCGTAATAAGCCTGAGGTGAAAAGTTTAGGCAGCAAATGAAATCAGACAAGTTAATGGTATACTATGATTAGGAAAGGAAATGAATGGAAGAAACTTACAATCATGCGGTGGAGGAAAAGGAAGTGAAGGGTCTGCTGTCGAAGAATAGAACACGATAAGAGTAGTAAATGCGTCGAGGAAAAATATTGGACTCCCGCTGGTAATTAGGGCCGCGCGACTCAATGAGTGGCGCGGATATGCTTGCTTGTCAGGTGTAGAATAGGACATTAGTCTAGGATAGACAGCACGGTGAAGGGAACTTGGCTCCAGTGCACTGTACCGCAAAAACCAAAAGACATCGACTTCATTAATTTCTGATATGACTATATAGCAAGATATCATAACTTCTGCCTGCTAAGTATCATTACTTTCAATAAAATATATAAAGGAGCAAGTATAGGAGATTTGAAACGGTCTGCAAGAAAGTGCAGATAATAATTTTGCTGAACAACTTACATGGAAAGTAGATAAAGAGCAGCAGACAATTTGGTCCATCCCACTGAGGAACTAACAGTGACAGATTCATCTTGTTTTATCAACTGACAAACATCCGACTTTGGCGTATCCAATTATATTAGGATCAACGCAGGTTTAACTACTTTCAGAAACCCAGAGATGATACACCTAGTTTAACACCCACAGCACAGTGCCATTTCTATGAAAGTACAAGCCAAAACCAAAATAGCTCATAATCTTCCACACTGACATAAAAGCACTACTATCCTAGTTCAAATTCAATATCTGTGCATAAGTCTCTACACCAGATAAAAATGGTCTACACATGTGTTACTTAAATGGCCATCACACGTGCTACTATTCATACTTCAACATAAGTGGTTTCCAAATTTTTTTAGACGACTTGTATCAGTATCAAAGCACCAATTACCTGAAAAGGCATTGCAAATAGATCCGGTAGTCCGGATGGACACCTTCCTCATGGAAGCGGAGAAGAGGATTCCGAAGTAGAGCAAAAATGAGATGCGGTAACGTTTGCAATTGCGGGCATTGTGAGAATGCAACGTCAACCTGAGCGTTTACCGAACTCCCATTCTTGGGCTGAATGAGCTTGTAAACATCGTTATACTGAGCTGTGAGGATCACAAGCCAATCATGAAGCAGCATCCTTCCCTCCCGAACTCCTTGCTCCAGAGATGCTATTATAACCTGCAATTTGATTGTAATTATAAGAATGTGACTAATATTAAAATTGTCAAGTTTTAGGAAGCTGATTATCAGCTTCCTACAAACATAAATATAACATTTGTGTCTTTCAACAAGTTCAAACATCAACAACATTAAAGTAGAAAAAGGCAAAAGGGAGATTCCTTGTCAAGCATGGCACACAAAACAAACGATAACACGGTTTCAATGTCAGGAATTAAGGCTTTCCAAATCAGTCCTCAATCTTCTTAGTATCTCAGTCAAATTTATCATCCATAGTCAGCGAATAACTCATGCAGGAAAAAAGTGGAAGTTCATGTAATGGCATCTCCACATGAAGAAACACCTACCCTCTCATCACTAATGACTGGAAGCAATCCTTTTAAAGAGATAGAACCATTGAGATGGGTTGAATAAAAATACTAAAATCCTACTAAGACATTACTTAGGTGATAATATGTCAAGAAAGCCATTATCGAATGGAGAATAGATCTTATTGGAGCATCTCCGATTTCACACTTTGAGAACAAGGGGGAAAGGAATATTCATCCCAAGATTCTCTGGTTGACAACTTGAAGGCTTTACCTTTTTCAATTAATGTGTAAAATAAACTAGACCGATGTCTCTCTGACTAACTGCAATCATTCTGAAGGACGGTTCTACAACATAAGGGCTAGAAAGGTAATGCATTCAAAAACACTTAGATATCTCTTTCATTTGTTTCATTTGACCCACACAAACATGCAACATTGTCCAAGAGGGAGATGGCAATCACCTTGTGAACAAGTAAAGATAGAACCACTTCAGGATCAACACTGTCATAGACTTCATTCATATTCTGTGCAGCAGTGTATTGCAAAGTTCGTATTCTTAGGCGACGTTTGAGGGAGTAACTGGACCTGCAGATAAATGAATGGAATGAAATGTCAAGAACATTCGCAGTCCCATGAAATAGGTCGCAGTTAGAAGGTAAGGGAAGTTCTATAAGAGTTTCACGACCAATGCAAACTATATTTCATTAACTGAAAAATATATTCAAAGCAATAGAATATCCGTGACTCGATGAAAACACTCAAGAAATATTGCAATCTCTGAAAAGTCCTACATCTATGTCTTTCTCTACATAATCATTCTTGCAACTGACAATATAATGTCAAAAGAAAATCTCAATTACAACAAAAACATGTGTTTCATGGATTATTCTGGCAGGGGTCACATGCGAAAGAACGTATTCTTCTACTTCAGAGAACGACATCGGGATGGAAAAAGAGATTGACCTAGAAAGAAAAAAAAAAAAAAAACCACAGATTTCAGAGAGGATATGTTTCTAGCAGACCACTGTATACAAACCAAACTGGGGAACACAAAATTATCACCAAACCATCAAGAGATTCTCTCACAAAATTGGCACCATGAAAATGTAGGACGCCTATAGATACAGAACACTAAATTCACAGTAGCGTTCTCTAAATAAACTCCATAAGGAGAATTTCTCATTGTGGTTAAGTACCACTTATATATATGCTCCCCAGGACAAATTAAACAGTACACAAGTAGATGTTCCCGTCAACAATAAAGTTGCTTCTCGAAAGGTGATGAGACTTTAAAGGCGATGTTGTTCCTCTTTGCTCTGTCAAATTTAATGAACCTTAAAAGTGAACCATCGTAAAGGATTGGCCATACCTATTACCTGAACCCTTCGATGAATCTGCAAGCTCCTGTGGTGGTACTACGACAGTGTAACGAAAAGCAATCTGTAAGACGGGAGGCTCTGATGTATGTCTGGATTTGATAACGCCATTCAATTAGACAATCTCCATATGAACAAAATAGCAGGGATTCGTTACAAATAACAACGGAGTACTCAAAGGAAGCCACTCAAAATTCGAAAAAATCATTCCACAATACTGGAGAACTATTCTAACAAGCATACAATGAGGAGAAACATAAAAGATTAAAAAAAGACCAGAATTTACTGAAGAAGAAAGCTGAAGAAAGTGAACAAACTGGAGGAGAAGGTTTGAAATTTTCTAAACAAAAGTTCGTAAAAGCTCCATGCACCTACCACATTTCGATTAGTGTCTCAATTAGACATATAAAGTAATTCCTGGAAATTCACTAGCACATCCTTTTACTAGTGTAACCAAGAACTGTCTGACAAAAATGAAAATATCAGGTCTCACAGACTGAACCACATCAAAGGAACTATGAGTGACCACATGATTGGATAATATTTCTTTCCCAGTAAATAAGAGGGTCCTTATTCTTTTGTTAGATCCATATTCCTTATGATAATCATCAAAAGTATTCAGGATAAGTAAAATACTGTTCCAGTTGAAAGACCAAGACCTGAGCAGCTAAAATCACACTTTCAATGAATAACACAATAGCTTAGCAAGCTAAAATAAAAACTATTGATAGTGCGTCTGAAGAAAACGGACAAGCAAAGTGAAGTCTGGCAGATGTCCAAAGTAGACTTATATTATGCATATATCAAGTTAATAAGTTCTAGAGGAATATTATATTAGAGGTCTATTTTGGCATACATTCATCTATGCATTAATAAGAAAAACAAATAAAGTGGAAAAGAAAGGATGATTTCCATCAGAAACTAAATAGAGATGACAACCCCAATATGGAGATTAGACAAACCTGGAAAAGCCAACAGTATTTGCAAATTCAAAGTCATAGGCAAATGTGGCATAGGAATCACAACAAATTATGCGCTGCACGTTTTCATATTGCGGATCCAGAGAGAAATGACCATACTGCCACATAATATGGTGCGCATTGTAAGGAGACGACAAAAAATATTCCAAGTTAATTTTTCAAACAGCACAATACAATCACTCACTGAGTGGCCTTGTCTAAATTCTGAAGATGTTCTCAATCGCATTATACAACCAAAAGCATATGGCCTGATCAACATCCGGTACCTGATAAAGGATTGGTTTATCAAAAACTATTCCGTAGCAGAAAATAAATTGGGATTCAGCTCCCATGAAGGCCAAGACACACCCGAGAGATAAATAAACTTAAGTGTTTGCATTCTACATTAGCTCTTGTGAAACGGTAAGATCAGGTCACTAAACCAATTTTACTGGCAATTGACATGCAAGAGTTTAATCAAGGAAGAAACTTAAGTACAATTTTCTAGGTATTCATTTTCAGGACATTGAATTCTATTACATGGTTAAACTTATCAGGCCATAATGCAGTTTATAAATCAGAAGGACTTTCCAACATCTGATACTCACATGTCCTGAGGAAGAGTTGAATCCTCTGTACTTGTATACAAGAACAATGAGCCTCCACTTTCAATACTAAGAAACTTTAGGGATGCCAGATCCGTATATTCATTGGTCACAGCAAATATGTCAACACAAACGCCTGCTTGAACAGCAACAGCTGCCTATAGAAATGATGTTAAAGCTCAAACTGTTTGGGTAAACGTGAAGAAAAGAGAAATGATTGAACGAGAAAAAATGAAAGCGCACAAAAAATTTACCAGTTCCTTATAAAATGGGGTCTGCTCAGGTAATAAAGCCCGATCAGCATCCTCTCCTCTGCTGGCGTATTGCTCCCCATACCTCCTCGTATCCAGCTGTCCAGCCCCATAATCAGGAGGACCAGATAGAAAGGCAAAGACCCTCGCTGCAGTTTTGAGAGAGAGAGAGAGAGAGATTATTCTAAGAACCAAAGGGAATTCAGAAAATGTGCTTAAAGATGGGAATGCAGTTCCACTCATCAAAGACATTAAGCCCCCAGTTTATCAAGTGAATCGTAAATAGAGATTTTAACAAATGTACCATTGAATAAGAGGGAAAGATTAAAGCATGTCATTAGTTAATCACATGGGTACATTTGAGATAATTTCTGCACTCATGGAGTCACAAAACTAAACCAAAATAGATGCTCACAAATGCGACAAGAAAGATAAGAGCTATTTTGGTGAAAAGGGGTGGTATATAAATTTCCATTTGTCTGCGATTTTAAGGAGCTGCGAATGCTGTGTATGAGTTGTCAAAGGGATTACCTATTGCCACATGAAGTACTCATGATCTTATTGGCATAAGAGTATATGTCTTATAAACTGAGGGAATTCGCGAAAATGATTACAACAAAGATGAACAGTTCTCAGTATTAGAGTGGAACAGGGATACTTCGCATTTGTCTGGGAGATGAGGAGCTCAGACTTTGCATATGATCGGTCACTCAGTTATTCATTGCCCATGAAGATGCCATTATCTTACTGGCATTAGAATGCATGTCTTACTGTTCAGGAAGATGATTGGAGCTGGAACATAGAATGGCAAAGGCTTATCTCAGCATGCAGATGGCATAAAGATACAGTTTGCAACTCATTCTCTAACTCCTTCACTAATGTTGACCTCACCTATTCCTTTTTCTTCATTTATTATCTTTTGATCAAGTCTCTCTGATGTGGATTTAGGTATTCGAGTTCCTCTACAACCCCTAACGTCAAGCTATGGAGATATAGCACATACCTAAGGCAAAGGTACTTCCATATTCTGATCCAAGGTAGTTGAAAAGAGATTCCATTGCCACCCCAAATCCCCTTCCACCCATCAGAACACCATCAAGTCCTTGACCGGCTGCCGTACTCCTTTCCCATGAAGTAGTTGGTCTAAGTGTTTCAAGAGCAGATGCAATACGATCCTTACAGGTTTCCACCTATAATCACAAGACTTGCATCACTGTAAATTTAACATAGTCATCACTTAGCAATGCTAAGAAACCAAAGGAAGAAATCTCTAATTTCACAGGTGGCATACAGGTGCTAGAAACTGTAGCAAAGGGATGACATCTTCAAGCTCCAATGAGAGTCTGTCTTCGGAATCAGGAGGAATGAAAACATTTTTCACAACTGGTACAGGCCCTTGGACATCATACAATCCGATCTTATGGCTGAAGGTAGCAAGCCCAAACAATGAACCAGGCCCAAGAGCTGCAGCAGACAATGGAATATTAGTTTCCCCACAATGACAACTTTGGCAGGATAAGGAAGTTTTCAAAACCAAGATTTAATTTGGACCAGGCACACACTACCTTCCAGAGCTGCTAGTAGTGCACTCTTTGTAAGTTCCAAAAATTCTTCCGAGGCTGCAAACCAAAAGGCGTGAGGCAAAAATTGGCACTTCCTTTTAACAATGATATATCCAAAAACAAGTAACTCCAAGTAGAGTAATGATCTTAAAGCCAAACTACCTATTTTTTCTTCTCTGAAGATTTAAAAGGAGAGAGAAGCAGCACACCTATAAACTAAAAAAGTTGATAAAAGGGGCTTGCCACAAGTAGTGGCTAATTCTGACCGAAACCTGGCTTCAGCCAAAACACAGCAGATAAATCAAATGCACCATTACCTACCTCTGAGCACAAAGTGCCCTAAATTATGTCAACAACAAAAGCCAAAGCTTCTCAAGCATGAGCATACTCGTCCATAACAAAGAATCCTCTTTGAAAAATATGTAAACTTCAAGTGCTAAGTTGCTGCAGCCCAAAAGCAGTGGCTGCTGTCATCCACAGCTTCTAAGACTACATTATATTTATTACTAAGCTTGTACTTCTAAGGTATGCAGCCAAGGTCATATTTGGCCCCTAGTATGTTTTGCATAAGTATGTGGTGAGCTCCATGTACTTTACTAATGTGTTTATCACCAGCATTCTATTGAACAAAACCAAAGATGTGAATGTCTTTTGTTTTTGGCGCAATATAAGGGTCTTTCCAGCAAGTGGTAGTTATGGAGTCTTTAATAAATAGCCCGAGTTGAGGAACTCAAATAGTTATTCACGTAGAAGGGTTGTGGCATTTCTCCTTAAACAGAACAAATTTGTTTTTCTCGTCTAGATGGTGAATACTTTAAACAAGATGTTATATAATTGTTGTCCAACACATAAATCCATCCAAGCCTTTGCATCATCAGATTAATTGTGAAAAGACCTGCCATTCCCAGATACCAGTTACAGGCCTTGATCAGCACCTGGACCAATTTAAGCTTGACGAATTCCTCAAGCACAGACTAGTTTGAGACAGGAACTTGAACCTGTTCCTTTCCTCTCTACAAAATCATCTGCGATGGTACTTTCTCACTGCTTGTTGGAAAATTTTCAAACGGAAAAAAAAATGTTCTTGTTATTGAGTGTTGGCCATTTTGATATATGACTCTTTTAATAATCACAAGACTGAAATTCTTCATAGTTACTCCGTTTAAACTAAAACATTCTCGGGTTACACCATGCCAAATCTCTGTTCAAAAGCATTAGTATTTTCCCTCTGGACCAGAGACATTTTAAAAAAAGGTTTCTCAGAACATTTCCCTCAGCCACCTTGTTAAACTTTGACCATCAAAACCACCAGATTACACCAGAGGAACAGACAAACTCTGCAGCTGTACACATCTCCTAAACCCATTCATTCCCATCTATAAACAGCAACAAGATCCCAGGACATCCTCAGTTCTTGCGCCCGGCTCATGTTCATCACTTATGGTCAGGTTAATTGGTAGTTGGAATCATTCGTGAGGTCAACAAGAACACTCCCACAACAATCAAGCTTTGGAGGAGCAAACACATTTCACTCAAGCAATAGCTAAGAAAGGCCAGATTAAAGGAAGGAGTTTGCCACAACCAGTTCCATCTAGATGGCTCTTCCGAGACCTCCAGCAGCAGAAATTAACAAACTCTACTGTCTTCACTTCAGTAATTATTCTTTCCTAGTAAATATAAAGAACTCTAAACTTGGCATTTTGGCTCAAACTATCGCTCTCTCAGTGAAGCAAGTAAAACGTCAACGTTTGCTGCAGTCTGCGGCTGCAGTTGCTGCAATTCTCCACATCTCAACCACTTAACGCAGAATTGAGAATTTCAGAATGCAGCACAGGACATTCACAGAGCACATTTCCTTAAAACAAAGTAAAACTCACACGACAAATCAACAGCAGCGACATAGACGGGCCGAGCTTCCGTAGACTCCTCCGATTCTTCCACTGCAACATGACACCAAAACTAACAACAATCAACACTTTAATCAGATAAACTTATCACGCAGAGCAGAGAACCTCAAACTCTACTAGCTGAGTCTCACCAGGGAGTTCGAGATCTATGAACGAAGACGCCATCTCGGGACAGGATTGCGAGCGCGAGTACTTCTCGATGCACTCGGAGGAGAGGCCGTTGAGAGTGCCGCAGAGCGAGCAGGTCCACGCCCACTGGTCGAGCTCGCAGTAGGTGTTGAAGTACGCCCAGCAATTCTCGCACCGGGGAAGCAGGTGGCCGTCCGATCCGTACGCCGGCGGATTGCCGTTCTCGTCCTTGGAAGCGAAGGGAGTGACCGTGATACCCCATGGCAAGCCGGAGTCTTCCTGCACGTCTGGATCGATCGGAAATCTCGAGACGGTGGCTCTAACTGCCATCGCTTTCCTCTCTTTTTCCTTCGCGTCTGCGAGGGTCTGTTTCTCGAGAAAATTGCGGTGAGAAAATTCTGATTGCCGGAGCCAAGAGGGAGACTCGGCGCAGGTTAGCAGTCTTCGTCCTAGTGGAGCTTCCACATACGGCTGACCTGTGATGTGATGCCACGTCATCATATTGATGACGTGGCATTTCCACGTCAGCTGGAGGGTTTTTTTCGGTGCCCCGGAGCCTGTTTCTCCTGTCGGGACATCGGGCGGTCGCCAAAATTGCGCAACGCGCCGTCCTTTATGAGCTGAACAGACGAGACTGGGAAAGTTTTTATTTTTTCAAAATAATTCAAAAAACTAAAATATTTACCAAATTAAGTAAAAAAAATTATTTACTGATTTGGGTGTCGTGGCAGTTAAATTGCCGCGCGAGACACTTTGCTAATTTTTTTATTTCATTTTTTCAATTATTTTTTTATTTTGTATGCTTTTTTTTTTACTTTTATTGATTATTTTATATTTTCATGACCAAAAATAAATTATTTTTTTAGTCTTGCAAGCATTGCAAGGCAATACGGATTCGACAACCCAATACGGAAAAAGAATTATATTTTTTTTTGTTTAGTATGTTTTTTTTAATGTTTTTCAATTACTTTATATTTTAAAGTTATGTGGATTCAACAATCCAATGCGAAAAATAGTAACAAGACTAATATTTTCGATAATGGTTATTTCGTATGGTTGGTTATTTGATATTTTTAGGACCAAAATGCCACATAACGATAGTTTGAGTTCGGAACGGTTAGCAAGTGCCTTGTGCGGCAGTTTGAATTCGGAACGATCAGCAAGTGCCTTGTCCAACAGTTGCATTACCGTTATGCGACATTTTGGTCCTGAAAATATAAAATAACTAACCATACGAAATAACCTTTGTCGAAAATATTAGTGTTTTTACTATTTTCCGTACTGAGTTGTCGAATCCGCGAATTTTTAAAATATAAAATAATTGAAAAACGTGAAAAAAAAACATACGAAAAAAATATATATATAATTTTTTCCTGTATTGAGTTGTCGAATCCGTATTAGCATTGCAAGGCTAAAAAAATAATTTCTTTTTAGTCCTGAAAATATAAAGTAATTAAAAAACGTAAAAAAAAGCATACGAAATAAAAAAATGAAACAATGAAATAAAAAATTAGCAAAGTGCATTGTGCGGCAGTGGAAAACGTACAGGGGACTCGCCGCACGAGACGCAAATCAGTAAATAAAACTTTTTTTACTTAATTTGGTAAATACTTTATTTTTTTGAATTATTTTGGAAAAAAAAACCCTCATTTTCTCTAATTTTCCGTTATTACGAAATGAATATTATTTAGATAATTATCAGATGAAATGACCACACGAACGACAATGCAATAAATAAATAAATATAAATAAAGAGCAATTGCATTAATTTGTTAGTGTACTTTCAAATTGAATCCCTTAAATTCAAAAATAAACAATTACTCATTTTCAATTCATGTGTGCGATTCAACTGAAATTAGATCATTATCTAGTATAAGAAGATATCAAGAGATGAAGTAAGTGGATATTTTTATCTAGATGAATATACACGGTTTTCTTAGAGGGGTGCATGATTCCCTTTCTCTTTCCGGACTTTATTTCTGACAAAAAATAAATTTTTTCATTTATATTTCCTATACAAGTTTCTCAGACAAAAAACGTGTTTGATAACGATACAATTTTTCTATTTCTGGAAAAAAAATCGTTTGACAATGTCAACAAATTTCTATTTCCGGACGAACTTTTCGCCGCCGGTCACCGCCGTTGTCGGCGGCCAGCGGTGATAAGGGAGGAGGGACGAAGAATGAGCAAATTGTTTCGAGTTTTTATTTCTGAAACAAAAAAAGTAGCTTTTTTTAACTTATCATTTCTCATTCAAAACTTATTTCTGAGCCAAAAGTTTGGCCGGGGAATAGAAAAACTACATTGCGTTGTCAAACGCATTTATGTTCCATAGCTATTCCCTGGAACAGAAAAACAAAAAAAAATAGGGAAACAGAAAGAGAATCATGCAGGCCCTTAGGCTGCATATGGATGGTAGTCAGGGAAAGTGCTTCTGTTCCAAAAGTGTTCCGAAAATACATTTGGAACAGAAACGCGTATGGTTAAAAAATGTTCCGAAAGTATTTAATGGAACACTTTTGCGCCAGGGAACACTTTTGAATGAACAAAAAAATCTTGCTTCTGGATTTTTGAATACTTTTTGGAACACTTTTGGAACCACCACCATCTCGAGAAAAAAATTATTTTGGGTCATTTTGTAATTTCTCATCGTGTTCAGTTTTCCAGCTCATTTTCATTTTTCAAACGAAAGTCTTGATTTATGATGGATGTCGAAGGAAGATGGAAGACAACAGGAAGTCGACATGATTTATCGTGGGCTATCTTTGGGTAATCCCTTTACCAGTCCACTAGGAGTAAATGCTTTCACAGAGAAAATAATAGAAGCTTATGTTACCAAACAGTTTTATCGTTTTATACTCTTTATAACATAATGAGAAAATCAGAATCGTTACCAAACAAACGTTCAATGGCTATCGGCTTGCTCAATGCTGGCAATTAGAAAAATTTACTTTGTATTAAACGCTAGGTTTGTCTCGTAGAAAATGGTTATAACATATAATAGTTTATTGGATGGTAAAAAATTAATTACAAATAGAACACTCATGAAGCATTGTAAGCAAGCCACAAAAGCGAGTGAGCTTCATATAGAGCTACAGCATGAGCATTTGCATATATTTCAATAAAAAGATTTTCTATTCCGTTTTTATTTGCGCACTTATTTCGAACTTTCAAAGTCATCATTATTCTTTTGATTCCAACAAAATAACTTCAGAAATTGAAAGTTTGCCGGAATTCTATATTCATCTGGGATGAAGATAAAATTGCATAAATACTCATGCAATGAATTAATTACGCGTGCACAGGTTAATTATAAAATGAGATTTTTATTGACGAGCATATCTTTACGTTTCCCTTAGCACGCGGGTTAATTACAAAAGCGTTTATTTGTTGGTCGCAATTACAAAAGCATTTATTGCAAACACCTTTAACTGATAATTTCCAAGAAAAATCAAATTCACAACTCACTCGTGAACCTATCAAGAAAAATAGCGCTTACCTGAGCTTGTTTTATGAAAAATTCATAATTAAAAAGATATATTTCGAAGAATAATGGGTTATGTCTTTTGAAAAAAATCAGTCAACGAAAAATATTTTTATTATTGGTAACATTTATGTCTAGTTATTTTTCGAGAAGGATGAAAATATTTATTTATTTACAGGTGATGCAATTTATTTATTTTATTTTTGGAAAATATTATCCAATTTTTGAGATTTCCTCGAAGTCATCATTTCGGGAAAAAAAAAATAGTAGGCATCATCTCCATCTATTTGGGACACAGAAAGAAGTCGATGCTCGTTGTCTCTAACTCGAAGGTGGTCAGGGCCGAACTCAGCTTCCACTGTCGTTCGCCTACCTCGAACCCTAATCTCCCTCAGCTTGGCTCTGCGGTACGTACTCTCTCTCTCTCTCTCTCTCTCTCTCTCTCTCTCTCCCCGCAAGATGTTGTCAAGCCTGAATCGCATGCATAAGATGGCGTTGTTTTCTCCGTGAGTGGGCGCTCGTGGTTCGCTTTGCGATTCGTGGATCAGGAAAATGCAACTCGGCGGTGGGAAAAAAACTGAAGTTGATTTCGCGCGTGAGTCGGAGTATTGGGGATTTTTCTGTGCGGATTTGTTGGAATCATGCTTGGCCCTAACTGTTAGGTCTTGGAAGGGGATCGTTTTACGGTGGGAAAACTCGTTTCCCTTTGACAGTGACGTTTGGTAGGGTTTAATTTGAGGTTTTATCATCAGGGAAATGGGAGGTCCTTTTTTTTTTTGCTTTTTGTTTCGGTGAATCCTGGGCATCTAAAAAAAAAATCCTGGGCATCTTTGCCCGAACAAGGAAACCAAATGCTTGACGTTTGATGACAATAAACGCTGCAATCTCAGCCATGCGACAAAAAAGCTAACCACTGTTTTTTTTTTTTTTTGGTCGGAAAACCACTGGGTTAAGTAGGTCATTTATCATCACAAAGAGAAACAAAAAGAACTCATCCCCTCGCATCCTGCGGTGCATGTGTCTTTCAAATTTTCATAAACTGGAATCCTTTTCCGCCAATATATCGAAACTCATTGCCCATGGATCAAGAATGGAGACCTTATAAATTACCTAAAGAAAAAAAGTTGGATGAGTTACTCCAAGCTCACTTCTCTTCCTCATAGTCATTCCATTGGATTGTTGTGGGTCTGTCTGAATGTGGATAATTTGTTTCTTCACTTGCGATTTGTAGATTTTTGCACGTTGTATGTTGGGTATCACTGATATCAGTGGGTTTGAGAGGCCACTGTCAACATATCTTGGGGAGCTTGCGAGTAATCTAGGCTGCTCTTCTTTTGGAAACCTTGCATAGCTGTTCTTTCTCATGGTTTGACTTAATTGTTGAGTTGTTAAGATTCTATTGGAATTCGACCACTCCACAAGAGCGAAGAAAACTGATGCCAAATTTATGAGTTTTATGTATGTTCATTATCGAATATTTCCACTCTTGCGAACTTGTTAAAACACGAGAATCTGGCAGATAGTCCTGCTGTATTTTTGTAATTGGCTGAACATGCATAACAAGGCTATATTTACGTAATTGGCTTCCAGATTAATCATGATTTGCATTTGGAGCTATATGATTTTACATTTATTGGTTTGGTTATCAATCATACCACCAGGTAGGACCAATTGTATGATGAGACTCCTGCCTTTCCAATGCCAAGGGCTGGATTGTCATTTATCTTCAGGGTTTTTTTCTAAGATTATAGCACTTGATGGCCAATTTCAGGAGTTAGACAACTCTAATAGTTGAATCTCTGCTTGAAATCACGTGGCTTTTGTATGCTATTACTGTGATTATTTTCCATTTCCCATCCCACAAGAATGTCGCGAACAAGAGTACTGATATCACAAAAATACGATACGTCTTTTTTCGAACATTATAGTAACTTTGGCATATTGTATACACACCCATCTTAGTCCTTATCAATTTATTGCAGGAAGGTGCTCAGATTGGTATGTTTATTTTGGAACTGGTAGTATTTGTGTGAGATTGGACAGTTGTTCTGGCTTGAATCCCCTAGTTGTTGGAACGGTCACTGCCTTTTTGTCTGAGTGGCTCTAAATAGAATCGTGGACAGATTATCTCGTTAACATTGTCTCATAATCTTTTATTACCTTCAAGCACCATGGCTGTCTCCTTACAAACTTCTGAACTCGTCTGATTCTTTGATTCTTAGTTTTGTTATGGGGTTTATGCTTGCCCCTCAAATGAGTATGATGGGAACACCTAAACTTGTCATCACCTTTTCTTGCAGCATTCTCATTCTGTTCAAGATTCATTTCTTGAAATTGCACCAACCTTTACTATCCATTTTTGTCATTCAAACATCAGTTTTGTCTGACTCTACTGAGTCCTACTTATGTTAGCATGATCTCCAATGATAACTCTTTCACATGGCAACACTCCCTTTCGTATCTCATAACACTGGCTCAATTGAGTTTGATGCTCTTCTGATCTTCCTTATCACCTTTATTGCTTTTCCTCTTTTCGGTATTTATATTCTTCTTCCCATGGATTCTTCTGGCCCCTTTGCCTTCTCCACAGTTTCCTTGCAAGCTTTTCTAGTTAGATACCTAGAATGCCAAGGGCAAAGGCAAATGCATCATCAGCTACTAAGCCAGTTGCGCCGGAAAAGCCAATTGAATCTGATGAGAGGGTTGACCTTGAAGAAGAGAATGATCCCGAGGAGGAAATGGATGAAGAGGTTGAGTATGAGGAAGTAGAAGAAGAGGAGGAAGTGGAAGAGATAGAAGAAGAGGCAGAAGAAGAAGAGGTGGAAGTGGAAGAAGAAGAAGAAGAGGAGGAGGAGGAGGAGGAGGAGGAGGAAGAGGAGGAGGAGGTGGAGGAGGATAATGATGATAATGCCAATGGGACTGATGCCCATAAAGCAATTGAGGGCAATGATACAATGGTTGTGGATCAAGACGAGAAGAAAAAACATGCTGAACTTCTTGCGCTTCCTCCTCATGGTTCTGAAGTGTACATTGGCGGCATACCTCATGATGCTTCAGAGGAGGATCTGAGATCTTTCTGCGAGTCCATTGGAGAAGTTATTGAGGTGAACCTCACTTTTTTTTTCCCTCCGTTGAATAGGAGGTGAACTCCACGGCTATTTACAAGATATCCTCTCTCGTTCCTCTTTGAGGACGATGGAGTCTTACACCTTTGTCTGTGGCTGTAGGTCCGGATAATGAAAGCCAAAGATTCTGCTGAAAACAAGGGATTTGCTTTTGTTACTTTTGGAAATGTGGAATTGGCATCCAAAGCAATTGAGGAGCTGAATGAGTCTGATTTTAAGGTACTAAGACAATATGGTCATGTTATGTCGTCCCTATCTTGACAAAAGTGAACAGTAGGAATAAGGCCGAAAACCAAATTGTCTGACAAGGAAATTGAAATAAATAGTTATGAAGTAGTATGGTAAACTCTTCTTTTCATTCCTTTTTCTTGTTATAATTGTAAGAACATTCAGGACCACTCATATACAACTTTGTTCATATCTTACTCAGGGTAAGAAAATAAAATGTTCGACGTCGCAAGCAAAGCATCGATTATTTATCGGTAACGTTCCTAGGAGCTGGGGAGATGAAGATCTGAGGAAAGTTGTGACACAGATTGGACCTGGTGTGACTGGTATAGAGTTGGTGAAGGTTAGTGAGATCTGGTTTTTCAGCATGACATCATAGAATTTAGTGCCTTCCAAGTTCTGCTTGTATCGCATTTGCTGCATGTGGAATTTTATCCCCCCTCTTCCTATATGAAACTTTACAATCTGGTTTTAATTTCACGTGCTTTTCTCCTTGGCAGGATTTGAAGAATACTAGCAATAATCGTGGCTTTGCTTTTATTGATTATTACAACCATGCATGCGCTGAATATTCTAGACTGAAGATGATGAATCCAAAGTTTAAGCTGGACAAAAATGCTCCTACTGTTAGCTGGGCAGATCCTAAAAATTCTGATTCTTCTGCTTCTTCTCAGGTTTGCCGTGATACCGATCTAATCCATCTATTTTCTGATAATATCGAGATTGAGACATTTGATGCATCTTTTTTAATTTTTTAGTACTTTTTAGAGTGTCCTACACACATCACCGTTTTATACCGGCTGGGAAAGAAAGATCCTCAGCTGCTGCTCAAGTAAATGATGACGCCTTTTTTCTTTTTTTCTTTTTCTTTTTGGGTGGTGGTTGGATACATAGCTGTCCAGGTAAATCTGATCATATTGCCTTGAACTTCTTGAGCTCCGGGACTACATAGTAATTTTTTTTTAGTCAAATGCTACATAGTAAGTAGTGAGTCGCATTTTGTGTAACTTCAGTAGGCATGTATTGGTGGAGCTAGTAAGACCAAATGAAAATGAGTTTTAGCAATGAGTGAGACCGGATCTGAACATTCAATTTCCCACCGTCATGTGGATAGATTTGATAATTGAAGCCTAAGTTGCTTTAGTTTATTATGTGGATCACAGTGCTGACTTTTCTACGAGTTATGCATCCCCACTGTCTGCCTATTTCTCCATATGTCATTCATATTATCGATTTGATCTTGAAGGGTGAGTGCCTCATACATAGAGAGGGAGAGGGGGAGAATTAAAAACTTTGACTCCAGTCGATGCCAATAGCACTTCTGACCTTATGGCATCTCATCATTCCCCTGATTATTAGTCTTGATGAGAACATAGCATGGTCACGCTGTGCAACTTTTTCAGTCTTATTGTCTACAAGGTAAAGAGAACATAGCAAAGAATCAATTACTTAGTACTGAGGGCTTGATTGTTGGAAACTATCCATGGATGACTAGGGGATGAGTTGGAGGCCGTTGTTTTGAAGTCTAAGAATAGATAATTTGGACACACTATGGTAAAGCATAGGCACTCCCTTTAGGAAAAAAGCATTAGAGGCATTATTTCTTTGGCATTGGGATTGCAACTAAGCTAGTATACCAGCTTCTGGTGCTTAACAGTCAAAGAGCTATCATCTGAAATAAGATGATTAAAAGTACACCATGTTCCATTCTTCCGGAGATGATTGGTTTAGTATTGCTGGTGGAATATTTGATTTGAACTTTAATTTTAGAGTTCATTTCTTGCAGGTGAAGGCAGTATATGTAAAGAACCTTCCCAAGAATGTGACACAAGATCAATTAAAGAAGCTATTTGAGCACCATGGAAAGATAACCAAAATAGTTCTGCCACCAGCAAAACCTGGACAAGAGAAAAATAGGATTGGCTTTGTACACTTCGCAGAGCGGTCGAGTGCCATGAAAGCGCTGAAGAACACAGAAAAATATGAACTCGATGGTAACTTTTGCTTCCTTGTGCATACCCTTTGAGATTTTCTTGGCTAAATGACCAGTTAGCATTTGCTTTTGTACTCGATCTAGGACAAATTTTGGAGTGTTCTCTTGCAAAGCCACAAGTAGATCAGAAGTCTGCTGCAGGGTCATCTTCACAGAAGTCAGGCCTTCTTCCAAGTTATCCACTCCGTGTTGGTTATGGTCTACCTGGGGGTGCCTATGGTGCTCTAGGAGCAGGCTTTGGTGCAGCAGGCTTTGCACAAGTGAGAAATCTTCTAGTTTGGTTGAGATGTTTAATTTAGTTTCTTTGAAGTAGATGGTTATTAGCAGCCTTTTTTCCATACTATGTTATTATAAAGCACTTCCATTATCTTAGCGAGACAATTCTGCTGGTCATGATGGGATGGTATTACACAGCTTTAACACTTATAAGTTCATAGTGACATTGCTGTTGCTTTGAAGTAATTATTACATCTGTTGTTTGTTAGAACAGGAGGGTTGCTTCAGGCGTAGCGAGCCGGTTGTAACAAAGAGCTATTTTTTTTTTTATGAGATGAACCCTTTTGTTTGGGATAAAGCTGATGTTGATGCTGATGCTGTTCGTTAGAGAGATGCCTATAGCCAGTTTGTTTTACCAGTCTGTTCTTTGTTATTCTTATTATTTTTTCTCAGTTTGATGGTTTTCTGCTTTCTCTATTAGTTTGGCTTTCTCGTTCTCAAAGTTGAATGCCTGGCAGTTTTTCAGATTATTATTTTGTGTATAATCAAATTAAATTTTACTTGCTGTTGGAGTGATGTCAAAGTACCTCTTGCAAAACAGCCCACCTGTGCAATCTCTCACTAAAATTCAAGTGCGAGAGAATCTACCAGCAGTAGCCGAACAGATTCCCATATTATTTTGAAGTTTATCCTCACTTGCATGTTTTCTAATTTGATTGGAAGAACTTTATTTTCGGCCCTGAACTTTTAAGGTTTTTCTAACCAAGTCCCTATACTTATAATTTGTCCACTCAAGTCCTTTGATGCTAAATCTGATCAAATTCAGCTAAAGCAGCTGTCGAATGATGCAATAAAATAGTGGATGCCCACATGGACATGTCTGGACGAATTTAGCCAATTAAGACAATGTCAGATTCTGATGTGGATAAAAGTCAACTAATGTGGATGCCCAATCCACATTGGAAAAGTAATTTCTACGTCGTACTACGACGTTGTCTGCCGTAACATCAGTTGGATTTGGTCATACTCGGTTTAGGAGGGACTTGATTAAACCTTCGTAAAGTAGGACTTGATTAGACAAATTAAATGTACATGGACTTGATTAGGGAAAAAAATATGAAAGTATAGGGACGAAAAAGAGAAATTTTCCCTTATGAGTAATCATACGTGCATGTTTCTTGCTGGTCATCCATCCTCTTTAAATTACTTATCATGAGTCACAGGCTGTAATTTGTTTCAGTGGGCATCAGGCGTGCATGTCATGATTTTGAGTGATGCACAATAACATAGGAATCGGCGAATGAAAGGCTCATGTAGTTTTAGAATAGCCTCTTGCCTTCTCTGACTGTGATTTAATCTCATTGATGTTGAAATTCTACTTGTTGCAATACAGCCCATGATATATGGAAGAGGACCAAGTCCTGCTGGTATGGCAATGATGCCAATGTTTTTGCCTGATGGAAGGGTTGGATATGTCTTGTAAGCTCATCTACACTTTTCTACTTATTGGAGGTGCTGGCTTTTGGATGTTTATTTCTGTGCCTCCACCTTGTGAGGCTGATATACATTGCACTAGTAGTGTCAGTCAGCTGCGTGAATCCCTTCCGTGTATTGTTTGACATGTTTACCTTGTGGGGAGAATCCTTTGAACTGAACATTTTTTTACTGTGGAGATTCTTAAGTGAATGTGGGACTGAGATATAATGCATTACTGTAATCTCTTTCATTTGATCGTTGGGTTTTGAGAAGCTTATTTGCTGAAGGTTTGACCAGCACTTATGATGAGATATAATGCATGTCTGTAATCGCTTTCATTTGATCGTTGGAGTTTGAGTAACTTATTGCTGAAGGTTTGTCCAGCAATTATGATGACATGCATTTGTTGCTGAATTGAAGCTGGGAGATTTCTGAATATGAACATCCACGGGAAAAGGAGAAAACATTTGACTTAGTGTACCCTTAAGTTTTTGAGTGGAAGACGGTTTAGACTATAGATGAAGTGTATATACTTAACTGAAGTTTTAGACGATGATGAAGTATTGCTAGCATTGAGAGCCTTTCAAATGATTAAAGTCTTATTGTCTCCATTTGGCCAAAAGAGGAAAGTATTAATTACTCTCCATGACTTGTCTTCAGAATGCAGCAAATATTTGGTCAAAGTGTTATTGTTATGCTTGTGTGTTCATATCATAATTCTCTACGTAATTAAGGAGCACCTGCATAATTTCCGTCATTCATTAGTTACATGCTGCAACTAAACGATTACCTCGTGTCAGCTTTTATGCTTAATAGGCATTTTTGTTGGGTTGTATTATTGCTCTGTGAGACCTTTTTTTTTTGTATGCTTGCTGATTTTTTATTTGGACATGGACATATTCAGGCAGCAGCCTGGAGCACAGCCTCTTCCTCCACCTTCACATCAAAGAAGTAGCAACAGGCCTGGCGGCGGGAGTGGCAGCAAGAGTGGTGGCAGTTCAAGCCGGGGAAAGCATAATAATGATAGTGGCCAAGGGCGAAGGTACCGCCCTTACTAGCAATGGAGGGAGTATCTTGTGTCAAGTTCCTTTAGTGTTAGATACCTTGAAAGTTGTTTGTTTATTAATTTGTAACACCCATTTC
Source organism: Rhodomyrtus psidioides (assembly GCA_021437785.1). NCBI lineage: Eukaryota > Viridiplantae > Streptophyta > Magnoliopsida > Myrtales > Myrtaceae > Rhodomyrtus > Rhodomyrtus psidioides. The sequence continues at coordinate 2,493,225 of JAILYB010000039.1, forward strand.
ATGTTTCTCTCTATTTCTTTGGCGCCTTTTCCTGGGACCCTTCTGTTTTCCTGAAGGTGATCATATCCATTCCAATGTGTTCACTCTGCCAATTCTAATTGCTGCATAAGTATTATGGGTGCTCTAGGAACTCCTTGAAATGCGAAAGCTATGCTTTGCGAGTGTTTTGAAAATCCAGGAAGTTTTTTTTTTTTTTTTTTTTTCGGGGGGGTGGGGGGGCACGTACTTTGTTACTATGCGTGAGAGAGGCAGTTACTAGTGTATAGACTTGAACACTTTCCCAGGAACCCATACACAGGACATACATCACGACTGCTTTCTGGGCATCTGATGGCACATCTCTCAGGGAAAAAGTCGCCCCCCCCCCCCCCCCCCCCCCCCCCCCCCCCCCCGGTGTCTTTACGATCTCTCGAAATTAAGAAACATTTTTTTTTTGGGTTCCTCGTCCGAGTCCGTTGCTATACTTTTAAAAAGTGGCTCCAGTCATTCTAGTCCCATCTCGGTGACAGATTTTTTTCGGATGTCCTTGGAAATGTCCCATGTGTTACGAGGTGATTTAAGTAGGCGTGATTTGGTTGATGAGGCTTTTCAAATTCATTCAGGCCAAGAGTGCTGCTGCGATCACCAAAAGCTCGATTTGGGGCCGCAACAGCTGTGTCGGCTACTCTCTTCCTTTTCCGTACATATGTCCATGGCCGTTGGCGTTGACGGCCCTAGGGTTTTGCAGTTTTCGTTCATGTTCGTTCTGTTTTCCCCATTAATTATGCTCCTTTTTTTTTGTGTTTTGGTTTCTTGAAATCTTTTCTACTTATATCCACGTCAAATTTCAGGTTGCCAGCTCAGATTCCCGATTCTCCACATCAACAACAATAGGTTAAAAAAAATACTAAAAGATTAAGTGAAGAACAAACAGTGTCCCCTATTAAAGAGTACAAGGACGGTTTTGCGTCTTCTCTATGTATTAGAATGGCGCTTCCATTGACCCCTCCACTGTAATTTTTCCCTAGTGTTAGGGTGCGCATGAAATCACTTCTAATTTTCAGGCAGGGAGAAATTCGTTTGGTAAAATCAAATTCGAAACAGAAATGCGTTTGATAAAAAAATTGATTTTTGGTAAGATTTTCTACTTCTGGTTGAATTTTTGGCAAACTTTCAAGAGTTAAAATTTTTTACTTTTCATCTTCAGAATCATTCTTCGATCACACGAGCCTCAGTCGACCACCGCCGTCGGTCGACAATCTCCGCCGCTGGCAAAGATTTTGTTAATAATGTTTCAAAAATAGAAATTTTGAATCGTTACCTTATTGGTAAGGAATATGTCCAGTCCTCTAAATTTGACCAGCACCATATTCTGGCTACCCAGCAAGAACAGTTTGTGACTCTTCAGATCCCTCAGGAGTTCCCTTTACAGTGGGCTCAACAAGGGTTTACTCATCTCCATTTTGGAGCCATCAGACTTGCTCTTTCTTTTCACGGTCGAAAAGGCCTCCTAGTTGTAGCAAGGATTGCTCTCCTTGATACCCGTTTTCTCGACTATCAACATGCATGTATCAGAATTGTTTAGACCACTCTGAATGCTGGCACGATGTTTATTACCCTGTTCCCAAATTTCAACATGGCTCTAGCAGATCCCAGCCTGCTGACAGCTTTGAAGGTTCAGCTCCAAATTACTGGAGCCCCTCAGACTCCTAATGCTATAGTTGCAACCTTGCACTACTAAATGGTGTACCGAGTCCAGAATCATGCAATTGATCTCAACCTTCCAGGTGCTGATGAAGTTCTTGTCATCTCCGTAGACAGAGATCAAACTTCATGTGTTCATGTGCCAAGGCAGATCTCGAGAGACCAGCTTTTCAAACTTCTTTCAAACAGCTGGGTTACCAACTATGAAAAGATGTACTGCAATTCTCAACCAATTCAATCTTCCAAACCCCAGTTTACCAAGAAGAAAGATGGTACTGTCACCATCAAGTTTACCAAAGAAAAAGAAGATGCTACCTCCTCTTTTCCATCCTTTCCCACCATACTATGTTTCACCCCATGTCCGTCTGAAACAGTTAGCATGGAGTGTCCAGATCCTAAACAATTCATCCAGTCATTTGATGTAAATGGACAACTCATTCATTATTATAAGGATCCATTCGGACATTGTTACTGGGATGCTGATTGTGCTTGTTCATCATGCACTGGCATGGAAGAAGAAGATGACAGACCTTCCTCACGGTGGAAGAAGAAGAAAGATTCTCTATATCAGAGGTATCTTGATGGAGACCCCGTAGTTGGTCCAATAGAAGAAGACGGTGGATGTTGGCAATACGTGGTACAATATGGATCACCCGAGCCTCCTCAGGTCCCGGCCTCAGAATTCCCGTGCAAGCCAGAACCACCTCCACCTTCACCACCATCATCTCCATCTTCACCTTTGCCCATCAAGAAAGATGTTACTTCCCTATTCTATAAGCCTATCCAAAAATGGGTAAAGAAAAATCATTCTTTTCCCATTGAATTGCCAAAACCTTATACATGTGCTTCGACTCCTGCACCTCCTCCTGTGCTGCAAAGCATTTCGATGCTTCAGCCTGAAGATTTTCCTCCATTGCCTTCATTTGGCTTTGGCAAGTCTAGTTCTTCAAGTGTAAAATTTCCTCCAGCAAAAAGTTTCTTTGATCTTTAGAAGAAATTCTTCCATTTTCGAAAAGTACCCTCTTCGAATGAACTAGATGCTTTTGGAAGGAGAAAGCTCCCTTTTCCTTCAGATGCCGTATTAAACTGGCAAACGAAAAATGCACTTGCCCAGAACCAGGCTATTGGCAAAGTGATTGAAGATATTGTCCTGATAAAAAAGATGCTTGAGGATTTCCAGAAGCGGTTATATCTGCTAAAAACTCAACAGATTCCTCGTAGCCATTTTATGGAAGATCGAACCCCTAAGATCGATAAGCTCAAACATCAAATCCAAATTTTGGAAACCCAACTTGCCGAGTCTCAGAAACCCAGACCCATTTTCTCCACAGACCCTTTGTTTTCACCTCTACAAAGGCCTCCGGCTAAATTTGCATGATCGTCTTCATCGTTTACAGAACTTCTTAGAACAGCACCACCAACTCCCACAACTAATGTCTTAGCTCTTCGAGCTCAACTAAAAGAAATTGAAAAGGAGAAAGCCCGAGGAAAAAAGAAATCATCCTCTCCTACTCCTTCAGCTCCCCCGAAGCCAGAACCACAACAAACTCCACCTGATTCCCCAACACATCTTTCCTAGTCATTTATGGTGTCTAACCCACTTGAAAATTTCCTAAGGCACCAAGTTCCAACCATTTCCACAGTAAAACCAGCTTATTCCATCCCGGCTTATCCTTCTTCAGATTCTGATTCTGTTGAATCTTGTCCCTCAGACTCTTCCCAAGATGCTTTTTATGGTCCTACTCCTAAAATCATGATGGCAGATCCAACTCCTCGAGAAGAACACATGGCTGAACCAGAGGTGACTTTTCCTCCAGAACTTGGTTCTAATTCAGCCTCGGCCCCAAAGTCATACTTCTCCTTTGATGATATTCCTTATCGCAAATGGCCAGATAGACTCCAAGAATTTCATGCTTGGATGTTAGCAAAGAATTTGACGGAACATGGTACTTATGAAATACTACTTGAATTTACCACCAAGCTTACTGGAGCCCTAAAAGATTAGTGGAAAGCTGTTTCATCCCAAAATCAAATTGCTTTTTTGACCATGTCGTTGGAAGAAGCCATTCAGATCATCCATCTCTACTTTATTGGCCAACCAGTGAATGAAAAGGAACTCAAACGGAAAGAGTTCTTTAAAAGAAAATGTTGTTCCACGCTCCGGAAAGATCTTGATCATCATTTCAGAGAAATGATCAAGTTGTTTTATCATCTTGGTGCTGATGTGAATCTTAAGCCTGTTTTCTTGGCATCCATCCTCAAGGAAATTGGTGATGCTGTTGAGAAGATTTTGCAGTCTGACAAGCGAACAATTCAAGAAGCTACGTTTGGAGAACTCCAACAAGCGATACATGTGTCAATTGAAGATTTATGCCGCAAGAGAGAACTGTTCCGGTCCTACTTGCAACAAAACCACTATATAGACAAAGCTTGCCACCGTCCAGAACTCAAGATTAAGTGTTCTAAGAACTGCAATGATTCGTCTTGTTCGGGCCATAAGAAGAAGCGCCATTTTAAAAAGTTCTCCTTTGGGAAGCAAAAGCGACATAAAGGAAAGTGGAAATTCCTGAAGAAAAAAGGGCGCCATTCTAGATCCAAGAAGAAAAAATCTGACAGATGTTATATCTGCAACAAACAGGGGCATTATGCAAAGAAATGTCCACAGGCAAAACGTCAAGGCAGTTATATGATCCAGAAAATTTCCCAGACCACCGGTATTTCTCTTAATGATGAAGATATTGAGTCGGTATTCTCAATCGAAGATGAACCATCTCCTGATACTCTTTGTGCCATCCAGGCATATTTCTCTGATTCAGATGATTCTCCAGGTGATATTTTTACCTTCTTCCCTACTGAAACTTCTGACTTACTGCATCTCAAGTCACCTATTTTCCATTCCCCATATATTCTTGTCCATATACTCACTTCTGAGTCTTCCAAACCCCTTCAAGTCATGGCACTTATAGATACTGGTGCTGCTGCATCTTTGATGGATGTAAAAATACTTCCAGAAAAATTATGATCACCATACACCAAATATTTCACATCTTCTTCTGGAGATACTTTTGCTACCAAACTTCGCAGTAAGCCAGTAACACTTGAAATATTTCCCCAGTGTTCCATCACCACTAAAATTCTTTGTTGTCAGTCTCATGATAAAGATCTTATCATTGGTTGAGATATTCTTTCTCAGTTACCCCAACTTAAGATTATCCCAAACGGTTTGAAATTTGAAGATCAGTCTAAAGAATTTGTGGACATTCAAAGGCTCTTTATCATACAACCAGAAATCCTTGATCCTATCACTCAGTCACTGTTGTCTTGCTGTGCTTATTCCCATTCCCAATTCTCTCAGGTTTGTTTCAACCTTCTTTGGAAAAATCCCGATTTCTTTGTTCGGTTACCATTCAAGAAAAGTGAAGATATTAATCCCACAAAAGCCAGCCACTCTGGCATGAACCCTGAACATCTTGCTCTTGCTCAGAAAGAATGTGTTAAACTCCTTGCTCAAGGCCTCATTGAACCCTCAAATTCTCAATGGGCTTGTAAAGTTTTCTATGTCAATAAAAGAGCTGACCAAATCGAGGAAATCTTAGACTTGTTATCAATTAACAGCCTTTAAACAAATTTTTCCAAGATGACAAGTTTCCTCTTCCTCACAAAAATTCACTATTTTTCAATCTTGCCCAAGCCAAAATCTATTCCAAATTTGATCTAAAAGCAGGATTCTGGCAGATGGAATACATCCCGATGATTGCCCCAAAACAGAATTTTGTATTCCAAACCAACACTTTCAGTGGACTATTGTCCCATTTGGTCTCAAGACTGCTCTGTCTCTTTTCCAGAAGGCTATGTGTCGAATCTTACAGCCTCTTTTGGCATATGTTCAGATCTATATAGATGACATCCTTCTTTATAGCCCTAGCGAGGATTTTCACTGTCAGCTTCTTAGACAGTTTGTTGAGATTGTCCAGAGACATGGTATCATGCTTTCTCAGAAAAAGATGATTATTGCCCAGAAAGAGATTGAATTTCTGGGAATGCATCTCAAAGAAGGAACATACTGCCCTGGTCCTCATCTTGCTGAAGAACTGCACACATTCCCTGATTTTGATCTCACTACAAACTAAGTGTAATCCTTTTAAGGCGTTGTCAATTATCTTAGGGATTTTGTGACATTTCGAATTTCGACCCTCTCGAGGCTATTAAATGGAAGGGTATCGATCAGTGTATTCTAGTTATAACTAGCTCGGAGTTGGCCACTCTTGAGTTATCTGACCAAAAGGGAAAGACTAACGCAGAGTTGGATATGTGGACCTGGGGAATTTGAATGAGAAATGGCACTTTGACCATAAGGATTGTCGAGGGAATATCTTGGGCCGGCAGAGATCGATCTAAGGACGATCACAGAATGTCTTGCTAGCGTTATACGTTGGGACGCGGGTGATTTCGCCTAACCAATGTGTAATTTGCGAGAATTTCCTAAATCGGATTTCGATGATCAGGATCAAAGGAATGAACGATAAACCCTCACAATTACATGACAACCAAAGTCACCATGGTTTAAGAAAAATCCCAAGGTCGATACGCGTAGCGCCTACAAGAGTCGCCCGTCAGTTTGAGATAAACTGAAATTACAGTCGACGAGAGTTCGACATGAAATTAGACCTCGAGATTGGGTATTGGACATTGAGGAATTTCAATATTTGAATTGAAATGAACGTTGCCTCATCGAGGGTAGTTTATATTGGAAAAATGAAATTTCGGACGAAAAGTACCAAATGATCATTTTGCCCATCGACCTTTGGCCTTGCCTTAAGAAGTTTAGAAGGTCATTTTGGTCTTTTCCCCCTCCTCTATATGTTGCCAAAAATTAGATGAGGATGAGTCAAAGGGAGTCAAAGTCAATGAAGCAACCAATGAAAGGTTGCCAAGTGTCAATCAAAGAGAAGGCCAAGCATTAAATGCGCATTAATTATCCATCCTATCAAATTGACCAAAGTGTATTATTGGGATGGAATAGACTCTCTCTCTCTCTCTCTCTCTCTCTCTCTCTCTCTCTTCAAATTTGGCCGCCACCATCTCCCACCATCATCTTCTTCTCCCTTTCTCTCTCGGCCGAACAGGTTTCTCGCGGACAAGGAAAAATCGGCTCACTGTTTTGGCCATAACTCTGTCTTCCGACATTGAATTGAGTTAAAACCAACGCCATCTTAAAGCTTATCGTCTTTCCGTTCTAAGAAGGTATTATAAGCTTAATTTGGCCCAGCCGTTTGATCCGTAGGTCTGTTTGAGTGGACAAAGGTCAGAATCTGACCCATTTTTGGAGAGGTCGTGTTTTTGGGAGCTTCCGGACTCCAAATGACCTCAATTTTTTGGTGAAATCTTCACAACATTTAGTAATTGAGTTGTTTGAGAAAATATGGTTATTTTCTAGAAAATTTAGGGTGTTTTCACGGATGGACAGAGAAGATTAAAGTCGGATAAATTCTAATCATGTGAGGATTGTGAAGGAACCGGGCTGTTCGAAGGCTATAAGGTATTATTTTGCCTCCAAATCTTCGGTGAGCTCCATTAACATGTAGATTAATGTTGTAGCGAGTTGTTTTTGTAGTGGATTGAAGTTTGAAATTGATTTATGGCTTGATTAAACGGTTTGAACCCGAAATCGGTTCTGTTTTGTGGGTGAACCCTTGCTGGCCGGTTCTGTCGAGGGCTGATTAAGGAGTAATTGGATTTCAAATTGACTCTTAATGTCTTATAAGATGTGATGTGAAGTGTTAATGAGGGGTTTATAAAGATGATTGGGAGTTAGAAGTGAATTATGAGCAAAATTGATGCACAAACCTCTAAGTTGTATCTTGAGTTGTGTGTGGCCATGTGAACCGAACATATTGAGGGTTCGTGGGAATGTTGTCATATATTCAATTGATCGATAAGGAACCTTGGATTGTCACTTGGTTATTTATTAAGGAATTGTTTTGATATAAATGAGATTCGATTGAGTTTTGATCCGGAATTGATAAAATTTCCTAGGACGGCGTTGGATCCTTGTTGACCGTGGACTTGTCGAGTTGGGAAAGACCAATTGATTTGGATTTCTTGCTATTGATCAAAGGTAAGTGGTTCCTAAACCCTTACTTGAACCCTAGGACGCTACTGGATGGTTGTATTGGGTAGCGGGATTGTGTGATAAAAGCATGGTGTTTAGTAGTATGCAATTGAATTGATTGTGATGCATTGGCAATTGTGGTTTGGCTAGTGAACCCCTGTGTGATATTGAATGGCTAGTGAGCCCTATCACTTAGTGTGAATAATGAGCTCTAATGAGTTACATTGACTATAAAGTCTATGCTATAAAGCATTCATCGATCGTTGGCTTGGTGCCTCGGATCGGATTGGCTTGGTGCCCCGAGAAATATGTTGGCTTGGTGGCCCAGTTATTGCATGGCTATAATGCCTCAATACAAATATGTTGGCTTGGTGCCCCGGTTGTTATGGCTAGAGTGCCTTGAATTATATTGAGGTTTATATACCTTGGAAATGGGATTTGTGTGATATCACTAGTATTCTGTGCTAATGTGTGAAGCTTGGGTCACAAGTGATGATGTGTGCTTGATAGTTGCTTCTTTATATCAAGTACTTTGAGGAAGTGATATTCAATCGCCATATGCCATTGCTTGCTGAATTTCCTGCGTACTTGCATTATTGTGTGGCCCCAGTGGTATCAAGTGGCTGTGCGCCCTTGAAATGATAAATGGCTGTGAGCCTCTGAGGATATCGATTGGCTTATGGTCCCAATGATATCAGTTGGCAAGAGTGCCAGAGAAGTACATGGTGGCCTGAGAGCCGGGCGAGTAAAGACTGTGAAGAACTGAGAGTGGTGTGTGTTTGTTTATATGCTATGTGCTTTGGGCTTGAACTCATAAGATCGTCTATGCTTGGTTGGTTAACATGTCTGATTTATGAAGGCCTTGTACCATTGCATTGACGAATGCTTGCATTTGGTATCATGTGCGAGTGTGGTCTGGGGGGACTGGTGTTCAGGTTTAGGTTTAGGTTCTACTTGCTGAGATATATATATCTCACCCTAGTGGGGGATTAATTTTTTCAGGTTCTTGAAGATGGAAAAACAGGCGAGATGAGGATGAGCTCTTGATGAAGTAATAGAATGAATGATTTTATGTCTTTGGTGGCCTTAGGGATGATATCTGAATTTTGAGGATTTAGAAATTGAATTTTGGGTACTTGACTGTTATAACTTCTGAGGAGAATTTTATTTATAAGAAGTGTATACCCTTTGTCCTGAGTCATCTGATAGTGAGTTTGTATGGAGCAAGTTTTATGGCTTCCGCGATATTATTTCTATGTCAAGTTGGTATATGATTGGCCAAGGGATCCTGGGAGATAATTGAAGATCAACGGCCTAGTGGGGTGTACGTTTGCTCGACGGGTTCAGGGCGTGACAGATTTTGTCCTCAAGATATCAAAAGCTCTTCACCCACTTTAAAAAATGTTGAAGAAGAATGCGCCACCATGGAGGCCCAAGCAGACTAAAGCAGTTGCTTATCTGAAAGAGATCTTGCAGCATCTCCCACCTCTGTAAATCTCATCTGCAGGAAAAAAGATTTTACAGACTGATGCTAGTGACAAATATTGGGCAGCTATTCTTCTTGAAGAAATAAATGGTAAGCGTCGAATCTGTGCTTATAAAAGTGGACGTTTCTCCCATGCAGAAATGCATTATCACTCTACTTTCAAAGAAATTTTGGCAGTAAAAAATAGAATAAAAAAATTTGAATTCTATCTCATTGGCTACCATTTTCTTGTTGAAATGGACATGTCATCATTTCCCCAGATGCTCAAGTTCGAACAAAAGCAAATGCCCATCCGCAACTCTTGCGATGGGCAGAATGGTTATCAAAATACTCTTTTGATACCAAATACATCCTGGAAAGAAAAATGTCATTGCTGATTTTCTATCTAGACCCAAAGAACCTGTTGCCTCCATAAACATGTATGTCCGTAGGAATCCCTTGCAATCTTGCAGATTTCGAGCAATAGATATGCGAGAGCATCAATGAAATTCTCACAAGTATCCTCCAGAGGTACCCCAACAGATTGAAGAAAATGTTCTCTTTCATAATATGAAATTCCATCTATGGAATTATTAACACCAGATTTTCAGAGAACATGGAGGTTTGATGCTAAATCCAAGAGGCCTTGACCCGGATTATCCTTTCATTCGTCTCTTGCAGTGGTCTCATGATTATGAGTTTACTGAAGAACTCAAGTGATTTTTCTAGTATTTGTTTAATTTGTATACTGTGGCTATCGAGTTCTCTACTGATAAGATCATCAAAGTCTTGTAAGATGCATTAATGGGAAACTTCTCTGATCAGAAGCCTTTAACTGAGATACTTACATGGTTCAAACCATTACAAGCATGGCGACATATTTTTGTACAGGAAAGGCGCATCGGACGACCTGAACCAGAAAGGCACACTACTTGTATTTTCAGCAGGCCATGGTATTATATTGGCCCAACTGGAGATCCAAGAACAGAAGTAGCCCCTTCCGGGACGACTACATTCAAGCCCAATCTCCAAGAAGAAAAGTCTTATGTGTACTACACAATACCCAGGTCCATAATGAGAACCCAATACGAGCTTCGTGAACTCCAAAGGTTTTTATTCCAAGAAAATAAGGTTATTCCTTCGGAAATTTGGCCTCACCATGCAAATGATCTTTCATGGGATAGACCTAGAGTTCATCCTCTGACACTTGAAGCTCTTGACGAGTTCAAGAAGAATCAACCAGACTCTTCCATGGATACAGATGACCCTTGGGGTGGTCCTTTGTCGCAGAACCTATATGATTATGGTTTTCCTCAGCCGAGTCTGTTTAGTCAAGATGTTCCATCCAGTTCTGCAGATGTTCCGTCAAGCTCCAATTATTGTAGCATCCCTGATGACCCAGAGCTAGAAACCAAAATGGCAGCATTCGAAGAAGAACAACTTTTGAGAGCCTACAAGAGAAAGAAAGATGGGCTCGACAGCTTGGACTCCGACGATGCAAATTACAATCCTGACCCAGATCGACGTAGGTTGTAATTATATGTGTTTGTCGGTCACGTGTGTGTTTTCCTTCCAATAATTGGCCCGCAAGAGGTCAAAAGTTGTTGTCCTAAATGTACTGTTCACCGGTCACTGTTCATTGTTCACTATTCACTGTAGCAGCAGTTAAGGTATTATTCACTGTAGCAGTACTGTTCATCACTATTCCCCCGGTGACTTTTGTGTAACGGATCTGCGAATCTAATGTGTTTTTGCCTATAAAAGGCTTGTATGTGTAATGAAAGGGGCAGACCTTGCCTTCAGTTTAAAATAGAATGAAAAGTTTCTCTATGAGTTCCTAAAAGAGTTCCTCCCTCTCTAAGCATGGCTCTTCTGGTTAGATTCCTTTTGTTAATACGATAAGTGCGATGTGGTTTAGGATGCTATTCACTCACCACTTTGGTGGAACTTGTAAATCAGAAAATTCTGAAATCTCTAAGGTTGAGCTTTAAGAGTGAGCATGGTGTGCTACAAGGCAGTCCCATGTTTGGCTGGTGAAACTTCCGTTGTTGGGATAACATACTTGCATTGAGGCTTAAGCTTGTCTCCGCTTTCTTATTGTTACGAATTTCTTTGATCAGAAATCAATCTGGAATAGAAGTAAAAAAATCAAATTCTGCTTTTGAGGAGAAGTAGATAAATCAATCTCTAGTTAGAAGTGGTCAGAAGTGTTATCATGTAGGAACTTAGGGCGCGCATGGCAACACTTCTGAAAAAGAAATCATTTCTGAAGCTGAAGTTGATTTTTCAACTTCTCAATCAGAAGCAGAAGTTGATTTTTCAACTTCTCCATCAAAAGTTGATTTCTAATCAAAGAAAGGTGTCTGATAAAATTTCTACTTTTGAATTTTTTAATTTTTAAATATTATTAATAAAATCTCTGGCGGTGGCGGTCGGTGGAGGGCGGCGGCCGGGGACTAGCGGCGGCGGTCGCCGGCGGCCGGCGACGAAGGGCGACCGGCGACGGTGGTGGCGGCGACGGCCGGCGACCGCAGGGCGGGCTGCCAGTGGCAGCCGACGGCGGGTGGTGGTGGCGGCAACGGTTGCAGGGCGGGCTGCTAGTGGCAGCCGGCGACGGCGGGGGTGGTGGGGCCAGCAACAACGGGCGACCGGCGATGGCCCCCGCCGGCGACGACAGGCGACCAGCGGCGGCTGGCGATCGGCGGCGGCTGGTCGCGGCGGCCAGCGATCGGAGGCGGTCGCCGGTCGGGGGGCGCCGGCAGGCGAGCGTTGGTCGGCGAAGATCGGTATAGTTGAAGAAGTGATTTCTTTTTGAGAAGGTACAATTTTTAGCTTCTCAAATTTGTCCAAAATCACTTCCAGAATCACTTCCAGAAGTAGAAATCACTTCCAGAATCACTTATGGAAGTGATTCCTCAATATTTTTACCAAACGGCTTTCAGCTTCAGAAGCACTTCTGAAGCGTCTTTACCAAACGGATTTCAGCTTCAGAAGCACTTCAAAAGCAGAAATTCTGCTTCTGAAGTGTTACCATGCGCGCCCTTAGCTGCCAATTGAGACGTCAGAAATTGATGATCGCATCATACTAATCAAAGTCAGAGAAATGCAACCAGCACAAACAAAAAAAGATATCATAAAACAGCAGTTCTAATCACTCAGAATCGTAGGATCACACATCAATCTTCCTTCCCAATTATACACTTCTTGACAGTTGACACAACTCCAGAAAAAGAAGACACCGCACATCATGTCCTCTCATGGTAAAGATGACACTCCAATGTCTCATGCTCCATCAACTTTTTGCCTCCATTCCTGACAATTTCCAGGAAAGTTGAAGAAGGCCACCGTATAAACGATGTCTTGCATCAACACAGCAGTTAGCCGACAGGTACGTCGCCAGTAGAAACTCTTAAATGCAAAGAGAACGGCATGCGATGTGTCGCAAAACGAAGAAATCACTAGAGACCATGTCGGATAAGATGACGAGGCAGAGTCTCTCGTATTGAACCGCAAACTGTGAGTTACCTCTTCTTCAGCACATTAAACATTCCCTTTTAAGTCTACTTTCTCCAGCAAATAATCATGAAGATCTCTAGTATTTGCAGCATATGCGTCAAACTATGTCTCGCATCGATACATGCAGAGAGCCAACATGGCTATTGCATATAGCAACTCTAAATACAAACAGAACATGTGATGCCCACAAAACAAAAATTCACGACAATCGACTTACATAACGGAGGGGAATTTCTAATAGCGAACCAATATATTATAATTACGACTTCCCCTGCAACATCACATTATACTTTCTTTCTCGCTAGAAGGCTAGAGGCATGATTGCTGCAGCCTGCAACCAAACCACTACACAGACACTATGAACAGTCGCCACAACTCTCAGTGAGGACGCTGCTGGCTTCTACCACCTGAAAATCGACCGCCTCTTCCACGATATGGTTTCTTCCCACGGCCGAAGGACGGACCACGCTGCTTGAATGGCCCCGGAGGATCAGTTGGACAGGAAGCTGCAGCACGTGGCTGTGTGTAACTGCTTTGACCAACTGGGGTTCCATTGAACTGAAATCCTTGTCCTCCGGTATTGAAAATTGGATGACTACTTTGGCCAAATGCACCAACCCCGACTGTCATTTGGTTGCAGTTGTTTTGACCCATGGGATTGGGCCAAGGTGCCAAACCAGGCCCTAATGTACTCGACTGCCCCATTGGTAGGACCATGTTGGGAAGCAATGTCTGGCTCAGATCAAACTGCTGCTGAAATGGCATTTGGTTGGGAAGAGGCATTTGAAATGGAAATTGACTCCCACGTGGAGGCCACGGCATTCCAATCGGAATTCCATTAGAAGAAATAGCACCCATTGGTTGTTGCAAAGGCAAGCTGTTCACCCAAGAGTCGTGTAGCGGTAGAATAGAGCCACTGTTCGGCTGCATGAGCGGAAATGGTGAATTTGTGCCGATTCCACCCATATTTCCCGGTTGAATGGCTGAGGATGTTGTGAAATTGCCATAATCCAGTGGTGCTGCTGTAGGTGAGATTTGATGCTGAGTTTGATTTAATACGTGCTGACCCTCTCTCGCCGGCAGTTGCTGTGGTGAAGGTTTGCCATTTTTCCAGTTCGATTCCCTACTTCTAACCTTATTTTTGTTGTTTTTCCTGTTTTCAGCTCTTTGGTCATCCATGTTGGTGCCCCTCTTTGCAATTCTCTGCATTCTCCTGTACTCTGCCTCTTTCTCATCATCTGAAAACTCTGCCTCCTCTGACAGCTCTTCGTCATTCTCACCTGAGGCATCATATCCTTTCTTGTACAGATTTTTCTCATTAAGCACCAAACTGGCAAATTCTGGAATAGAAGAGATCGAAGTGCCTTGGTGGATGCTGGCAGGGACTTCAGTTTCTGAATTGTATCTTACAATATAGTAAGGGTTTTTGACGGGTCCAAAAATTTCATCTACCAGCCCCAATGGGGTTCTGGTCTCAGTGATCCAAAGAATAGAACCCTCATTAAGTGGACTGTGCTTCTCCACCCCTTCAACAACAACTTGGGCTCCTAAAATCTGTAAATTATCCAGTACCATTACTAAACAATCTTGCCCCAAAAAAATAACAAAGAACGGAAAAATGATGCTGAATGTAGATTTCTTATGTAGATTTCTTCTAACTGTACCAACATTATAGACTCCTAAGAGTAGTTGATTATGCATAACATGAGATTGCTTCAGAGAGTAAATAAAGTATATGGAATCGGCCTATACCGATAGAACAACTCCAACTGGTGACATCCGATGATGCGGCTGCAGTGTTGCATTTACAGGAGGAACTGGAGGGAGAAACTGCAATTCCAAAAGATAGAAAATGTGAAAAAACCGTTTGTAGCAACATAATTTGCATTATCACTGCTGACAAATCGCAAAACCTCTGAAATAACGTCGTACAGACACCTGAAAATAAGCTGGTAAGGTGGAAAAAGGTTTGCCTGACGAGCTTGTGAATGTAAATGAAGAACAAAGAAACAGCTATATTCACATCATATGCAATGATGATTTGAATTTACGTTGATCAGTCCCTACCACTTGATCGAAACAACCAAAGCTATGGACACCAGATTATGTAGACAATGACAGCAACTTCACAGACTCTGCAAGTATCCACATATGAATACAGTAACACAGAACAAATTGAGTACCTCTCCATCAACTGGAATGTCAATATGGTCTCTAATACCACCATCGCACTAGTTTACTCGACAAAATCTAGCATTCATCACGATTCACAAAGTTGTAAAGATAAGAAGGAAAGAGTCGGCATCAAGAAACAAACCGATATTAGCTATAAGAATCAAGATTTACCTTGACCTCATTTTTTGACCTGATGGGTCCGCCCTTAGCACCAGTGCCGGCAATCCCATCATCTTCATCTTCAGCATCACTCCAACCAACCATATTCTCTACAACCTGACCTTCTTCGTCACTGTTTTCATCGTTCTTCTCCTTGCCCGATTCATCTCCTCCATCAACTTCCCGTATTTCACCTTCTTCCATTTCACCCACTTCATCCACATGTCCTTTTACATCCACCCTCTCCCTCTCTTCCTCCCTGCGATTGTCATCGGTGTCAGTGTCGTCGTCACTACTACTCGAGGACGATGACGAAGTTGAACTAGAGTCTTCAGACTCTGAACTGCTTCCACTCTCATGATCATCGCCAATCATCTGTTCCCCCTTCACAGCGTTTACCGTGTCATCAATCTCGAAATCACTAGCAGGCACTAAACTCCTATCATACCCACCATCATCACTTCCCACTTCAGCCTTCACAGAGATACCATCAGCAACTACCGGAACCCCAGAACCACAAGCCAAACTGACCCTCCCCAAGTTTTCCTCAATAGAACCACCCAAAGTCCCCAACTTTTCCCAATCCTCCTTCTCAACCTTCACCGCAGAAAGGAAAACTCCAGTCACCGCCTCGCAAGCGCCCGACTTTAGCTCAGACCCAGGTTTCAACACCTCCTCCGCACCTTCACGACCGCAGGGCCCTTCCTCAACTTTCGCACCATCAAAGTTCCCAGGCTGCGCGGTCGCCGACTCCATCGGAATGTCCTCGAACCAACTCTGAATGGACTCGAAATCGAGGAACGAGTCGGCAAAAGACAAGTCGCTAATCTTCTGATCGAGGAGGGCGAGCGGATTGCCGATTCCTTTCGGGTTGGAAGCCTGATTGGAGCCGTCTTGCTCTTCATCAACAGCGGCTCCGGTAACAAAACCAACCATTTCCGCTGAAGGGAAGGCTAGGGTTTTGCAGGAGGACGAGAATGGAGCGGAATATCATGATGAAGAAGAAGAAGAAGAAGAAGAATGGGCAAGTATTTGTAGTTTGGGGGCAAGATGGGCCTTCTTTCCCTCTTCCTGCGAACAGGTTGACGCTAAAACCCTAGTGAGAGAGAGGGTTTTAAACCGACCGCTCCTGTTTATTTTGTTTTTTCCTTTTATTTTTTAGTTCAAGAATGTACGCAAAACCAAATAATTTCTACAGCAATTTCTCTAGAAATTTATGGAGCTCAAAAAAATAATTTATTTATCCCGCGAAACTTGAGATTTTTTTACGCACACCAATATTTTTGTTGGAATAGCTCGTCATGCGGGCTTGGCAAGGGTACCGGCTATGTCAAAAGCTAGAGAAACTTCATCCCCTCTTTTCCTTTTTCGTCACCATGCGTCGAAAAATAGCAATAGAGCTTTTTTAGAATTTTTTTTATCAAGAACTAATTAATTGATACTAAGAATTTTCCAAAAGTTTCTCTCTCTCTCTCTCTCTATATATATATATATATATATGTTTGGTCGAAAAATGCTTCGACCAAAAAAACCGCTCTCTGACTTTGCAATGCATAAGGCCGCTTAACATTGATCTTTCTTATGAATGAAAATATTTGATCCGTCCGTCCTGATGCTGGTCATACTTTTCATCGTTCTATATTATTAAAATGAAAATTCTCAAATTTTTTCATATAATGAAAATTATTTGATCGGTTCGCTCCGGTCCACGTCCACCAAACCGCTCACCATCTTCCCGGCGCAAGTAGAGCAGGCGGGCTGCATGCGCCAATCTTCCACTGTTGTCGAACTCTATTCTCTTCGTCGTTGGGCCCGACGAGCTTAACATCCCACACCAGCCGTAGATGATTGATGCTAAAAAAAAAACAGGGGAGGGCGACGGCACAGCTGATCCGCTTCGGTGATGCGGCTTTGACCATGCATGGGAAGGAGGAAAGAGGCGCCGTTGCCGGCATCTTCAGCAGCTGTGTGTACAGAGCGATGCGATGCGACTGGTCAAGCAAAGAGTATTCTCATAGTTTCAAATCAGGAAAAAGTAACTGAGAATGATATATGTTTACACAGGACATCTTATCGCTTCCATAGCCAGCTCCTTCTCGTTCGTCTGGGAGTACGTTCGAGCTAATAAGCCAAGACAACATGCTGAAGTCTCCTTTGATCTCATCGATTGTCCACCCTCCACGTGAAACTACTGATGTTTCTTTGATGTTGTCTGTCTGTTTTCGCTGTCGGGCGCCGACATTTTGATCCCGTTGGAGTTTGGAACAACAACGGATTCTGTCATTTGGCGAAACTCCCCAGACGAGATGCTTATTGCAGAATCAACACGCAAAAATCGTGAACACCTCGACTTCTCCATCGGCGTGGACAAGCTCCATTCATCCATACATTCACTCTGGTTCAAAGTTCTCGTCTAGAAATTTGACTCATTGGCGTGAGCGGAACACTTGGCTTACCGGGAAATTAGCATCGTTACTTTTAAAAAGCCAATTGCTTGAGTGACATCGGCTATTTTCCTTGCTTGAGAATCCATTGGCTTGTATCCCGACCTGAAAAAAGCCGAATATCGGCCACATCCACATCCCGATGAACCGCAAAAGACGCGCTGCATCCGAGGGGCAGAGTCTCTGTATACAAGGACCCATGACGTAAATAGGATCAAATTTAGATAGGAAGGAACTTGCCTGCCTTGTTTATCTGCTTAATTACATCTTCTTGGCCAGCTTCTTGTTCTTGTTGAGCTTCTTCCATGTAGGCCTATCTTCTGTTGGATATATTGTTACTATAGTCCAAATAATATGTTTGCATACAAGCCCATTAGGTGAAAGCATGGTTATTTGGATTCATATGGGCTGGAGCCTAATAGCTTGCTTATTAACTTTAGAGTTCTCCTAAGTTGGAGGTAACATTATTGAGCGTTCCAAACTTGACATCTCTTGGTGTAATACTTTAAGTAACCAAAACACTCTCTACCATCTCAAATCCATAACCTCTAACAATCTTGAAGTATTAGCTTCGTGTATCGGATTTGAGTAAGTAAGGTGTCTACTTGAAAATTTCATCGAGACGAACTCGTTGGTGTAATTTACTATCGATTTCGATGGTGGGATTGATCGGGATCCGAGTTTGAAGATTCGGTAGCCGAAATATTTGATTCAAAAATCCAAAAATTATAGCCAATTTCAAAGGGTGAAACTACTTGAGTTTTGTTCTACTCGTCGATACGAATGTTTTGAGTGGTCATTCGCATCGAATGGAGGTCGGACGGTTGAGATACATCAATCAGAAGTTTCATTGTTGCGCGCAAATTTGCGCACAAATTTATAGCGATTTTTCGGCTATTTTCAACGAGTTTCCGGAGATAAGGGTAGTTCATCTTAAGGTTTTTAGGTGCTCCGGATTCATTTTTGGGATTTGTTTGGCAAATTCTACCTCTACAAAGTAGTTTGACCAAGGTTTGGGGTTTTATTTGACTTTGTGAGCTCCGAGAACTCCAATGTACACTATTTCTAAGTCTTTGCTCTAATTAAAATGGCAAAACATAGTTCCTATGATATTATAAAGTTGATGTTACTGAATTTCATGATTGGAAATTACATGTTCAATTTGGCATGAAAAAACGTGAAATATTCTACACTGTATTTAGTGATTTTGCATCTACCAATGTGGATGAATATCAACGGAACAAAGATTAAGATTTTTGTAGAGATTACTTGTTGACCTCTCTAAATCCTCGTCTAGTTAGGACTTGTGGTGAGTTTAAGATGGCGAAAGAGATATGAGATCACTTGAATGCTCAGTTTCAAAAATAAGATGGGCTTTCTAAAACTCTCATAGCGAAGAAGTTCTTTGACTTTAAATTCAATATGAATTCGAGTATCACTTCTCAGTTAATTGAACTTGAGAACATGAGAAACAAGCTGAAAGAGAATAACTCTGATATGTCCGATAATCTCTTTGTCGGTCTTGTGTTGAGTAAGCTACCTGCTGAATGGAGTTCTTTCAAGACTGAAATACACAGACATAAAGAACATATAGGACTAGATGAATTAAAGAGGTATATTCACATTGAGGATCAAAACATTACTAAAAAGAGTTTGGAACAAGTATGTCAACAAAAAGTCAGTTGCCAACTTTGTTTCACAGTCCATAAAACCTAAAAAAAAGTCCAAGTCATCAAAAGGTGAGTCATCTTCACAGTTACAGGCCAAAAAGGCTATCTCCAAAACGAAGAAGAATGGCAAGTGTCATAACTGTGAAAAATGGGGTTATTGGGCAGCAGAGTGTAAGCTACCAAAGAAGACAAAAAATGATACACCACAAAATGAGGCTAATATGCTAATTAGTGAATCTGAGCCTTAAACCTTCATTGGAATGATGAAGAATGGAAAAGTCAACATTTTTTCTGAGTAGTGGTTGGATAGTTGTGCTACTTATCATGCTACAAATGACCAGAACTTACTCACTGAGATCATAGAAGTGAAAGACACCGTGAAAAATTGCAATGGTGGTGAGGCAGAGGTGACTCATGCTGGAACTGCAAATTTAGTGCTTTCTTCAGGTAATTACTAACTCTGAAACATGTTATAGTAGTATATTTACATAAAAAGAATTTGATATTTATGAGTTTACTTGATAAAGCTGGTATTTCTTTTTCAACTATGAATAATATAGTAACTTTATCTGTTAACTCATGTTATTTCGGTTGTGCATTCATGGTTAATGGTATGTATAGGTTGAGTTTAGATACTGATAGCATAAACCATGTGAGTTCTAGTTTGATTGATCCAAAGTTGTTACACAATAGACTTGGATATGTGAACTATAGGAAAATGCAACATCTAGTTAAAACTCACAACATTCCATTGAATACTTCTATTCGATTTGACAAATGTGAAATGTGTGCATAGGCTAAGATCACTAGAAAACATTTTAAGTCGGTTTCTAAAAACACACAACTTCTTGAGCTAATACATTCTGACCTTTGCGACTTCAGAAATTACGTTACTAGAGGTGGTCGGAAGTATCTAATAACATTCATGGACGATTTTTCTAGATATTGGCATGTCTATTTGTTGAAATCGAAAGATGAGGCTTTTGAAAAGTTTAAGATTTTCAAGTTTAGAGTAGAAAATCAACTCAACTTGAAAATTAAGAGGTCTGAAAGTGATAAAGGAGGTGAATATACAATGACAGAGTTCAAGGAATTTTGTGCTTCAGAGGGGATAATACTTGAAATCATTGCTCCTTACTCACCCCAATCAAATGGTGTTGTCGAACGTAAGAATAGAACGTTAACTGAAATGTTAAATTCCATGTTACTTACAGCTGGCATGCCTTCCTCCTACTTGGGAGAAGCAGTTCTAACTGTTAATCACATCTTGAACAGGTTGCCGCACTCTAAGTTATCTATGACACCTTATGAGATATGACATAAGCGTCCTTGTATATATGATACTCTTAAGACTTGGGGCTGTGTTGCTTATGTTAGAATACAAGATCCTAAGATACTTAAGGTGGGACCTAGAACCATTACTTGTGTATATCTAAGTAGTGCAGAAGATAGTGTTGCAAATAGATTTTTGGATCTATCTACTAACACAGTGATAGAATCTAGAGATGTAGCATTCTTCGAGAACAAGTTTCTTAGAGATCATGGCTTGAATGTTTCTGGATCTACATATATGATTTCAGAATCTCCTGTAGAATCTGAAGCAGGTCCTTTTGACACTAATTCCACATGGCTGGCTATTAAATTGGTTCCAGTTAGAGTATCTACAAGAGAGAGAGAGAGAGAGAGAGAGAGAGAGAGAGAGTTCCCAAAAGTTTTGGTGAGAACTTTGTTACTTACCATCTAGAGGATGATCCATTCTCCCATCAGGAAGCTGAGATCTAGGGAATCCCTACTGTGGGCAGAAGCCATAGATGATGAAATGAGCTATCTGCTGCAAAACCACACTTGGCAGCAAGTCAATTTGCCAAAAGGGGTTAAGGCTATAGGCTATAAGTGGGTATTGCAGAAAAAATTGAATAGTGATGGATCAATAGCCAGATACAAAGCACGTTTAGTAGCTAAAGGCTATAAACAGCAGAGTGGAATAGACTTTTTTTTATGTCTATTCACCTGTGTGTCATCTATCAACTATAAGAATTCTTCTTGTTTTGGCATCTGTTGAACACTTTGTAGTGTATCAAATGGATGTTAAGATAACTTTCCTAAATCGAGAGTTAAATGAGGAAATCTACATGGAACAACTGGAATGGTATGTCATGAAATGTCTTGAGGATAAAGTTTGTAAATTGAACAAATTCTTGTATGGTATTAAACGAGCACCTAAGATGTAGCATCTTAAATTTGACAAAGTGGTAAAGAGTTATGACTTTCAGTCTAATTATTCGGATAAATGCCTTTACCATCATTCCATATCAAATAAGATAGTCATCATTTGCTTGTATGTTAATGGCACCTTAATTCTTGGCTCCCATCATTCAGTAGTGAGTGACGCGAAAGCTATTTTAGCTAAAGAATTTGACATGAAAGATCTTGATATTGCTAATATCATTCTTGGTATGAAAGTAAGCTTTGAAAGGCAAGTCATCTCCCTTAACCAGACTCATTATGTTGAGCAGCTACTTTCTACCTAGGAATACAGTGAGTGTAAACCGAGTGAGACACCATGTGATTATAATAAAAGACTGAGTCTTAATGAAGGGATCAACGTGGATCAGTTAAAGTACTCGAAACTGATTGGTATTCTCATGTATGCTATGAGTTGCACTAGATTCGACATAGCCTTTACAGTTGGTAAGCTGAGTCGTTTCACTAGCAATCATAGTAAAGAGCATTGGGATGCCCTCAGTAGGCTGATGAGATATATTAAAAGTACCAAAAAATTATGCTCTATGTTACTCTGATTTTTCTCCAACTGTGGATGGATATTCTAATGCCTCATGGTGTTCAGAAATTAAAAATAGTTAGTCCACAAGTGAATATGTATTCACTTTGGGTGAAGCTGCTATTACTTTGAAATCCAAAAGACAGACTTGTATTGCATTGTCATATATGGAATCAGAACTTTTTGCTTTAGCCTCAGCCGGTGAAGAGGCAAAGTGGACAAAGAATCTGATTATAGATATTCCTTTGACTCGGCTAAAGATTAATTCTTTAAGCTTGTTCTGTGATAATCATACAGTTGCCCAAGTCGTCAAGAATGCTCTCTTTAATTCAAAGAGGAGACATGTGAGACTGAGACATGCGTTGTTGAACTATCTGAGAGAACAAGGAGTTATCAACTTGATCGATGTGAGATCGAATGATAAGTTGGCCGATGCTCTCACAAAAGGTTTGCCTAAAGATCGATTATTCAAAACAGTTAGAGAAATGGAGTTAAAGATTGTGTAAACAAGTCTTAGTTACCATTTATTTACCTTCTAATTGTGTGTTTTGAATTATCGAATCTTGCTTTGTTGGCCAAAATGATAAGCACAGTTTATATGTTTCATCGATGTTCATGGTTGCTGACTAATTTGAAAAGGGTGAGTTGTCTCATTCCAAACTTGATGAATATAACTTTAACCCAATTCAAAGTTTCTATCTAGGAAACTTGTGTCATTCCAAACTTGATGATACAATCCAACTAGGTTGGACTATCATTTTGGTTAAATGATCTCATTCTAAACTTGATGCTAAATAATTTGATTTTAAGAAATTAGTAATTGTGGCATTCCAAATTGAAACATAGAAATAGTTGCTTGCATAAGAAGCATGTTGGTCTTGTTCTTAATTGAAACTTGATATTACGTAACTAGGTTATTGTAAGTGACTTGACTATTGGTCATGCTCTTTGAAACTAGATAATGATTATTCTCTTACAAATAAACTCAAGTTGATGGCTCTTTGTAAATCAAACTATTTAGGCATTGTTCATAATTTATGAAACTGGCTTGATGCTTATGAACATGATATTATGATGTTTTATGGCATTAATATATATTCTTCTTTGCCTGATGTATGATGCTAAGTTCTTCTAATAGAACTAGACAATTTTAGCATATTATTCAAATGATTGAATTCATGATAATATGAAATTCACATTTGACATTCTACAGGGGATGACAGAGATGGAGGAGAACTTAGTAAGTAGGATCTTGACCAGGATGACCTACTTGGTGAATAAATATATATTATTTAGAGCGTGTAGGGACTTGGCAATTCACCTGCTATTGCTCATTTTGATGGAGTCAATTTACTTGAGACTTACATTTTGCTATCTCTATTTTGTGAACATTATTATGCTTGTTTCTTATATTTGTAAGGCCTTTGACTATTTTGACTGGCCTACTTATACTTGACTGTTATGCGTATGTTGGTTGTGAACAGATTCATGACAAAGATGATTCACTTATTTGGATTGCAAATGATGATTGAGTTTAATATTTTGCTGCTAAAACTCTTTGACCGATTCGAGTTGATTGTCTTGGACTGAATGTGGACGATTCATATTTGTTTGAATATTATACCAACTACCGTATTGGATTGTGTTGTATGGTGAACATAGGAGGAGATTGTTGGATATATTGTTAATATAGTCCAAATAATATGTCGCATACAAGCCCAATAAGTGACAGCATGGTTATTTGGGTCCATATGAGCTAGAGCCTAATAGCTTGCTTATTAACTTTAAGATTTTCCTAAGCTAGAGGTAACATTGTTGAGCGTTCTAAACTTGACGTCTCTTGATGTAATACTTCAAGCAACCAAAACACTCTGTACTCTCTCAAACCCATAACCTCCAACATCTTCTCTGCCCGAAACGTGAAATGAGTGTCTCCATTATCACATCGAAAGGCCTGAAATCTGTTGATGTCACAATGGAAGCCAATACAATCAAGGAAAGGCTGAGGAGCGTTGTGAACTCGACGATCGACTGAGGCACGATATGCACCGGACTTAACCCTCGGAAACAAGTAAAGCAGTTGAGAAAAATGAAAGAAGAGCGCCAACGAGCATTAAACCACATTAGGCTCACGCTTTAAGGTTATTATAGCAGGCATTATATGCCTACTAATCAAGGAAACCAAGGGACCGAGAGCAGCCATGAAGATCACCTCTTCTTCTATCATGTTGTGCAGACCTTCTTCATCTTCTGACAAGGAATGTGTGGGGACTTAACAGAACCAACTGGACCGCTCGTCTTTCCGTCGATCATAACTCTTCAAAGCAATCTGGAAGTTTAATGGTCTCGGCGAACTTCCTCTTCTTCTTGTTGGAATCACTAAAAGATCCCCGGAGGTAGCTTCTCTAAGAGCCTCGCCTCGAAGCTTACTGCGAAGGGAGGAAACATGCTCTTTAGAGGGAAAAGTACTTTAAAAAAATGGTAGCACTTTCGAGTAATTCAGCCTTTATTGGCTATCCACTGGAAATCGAATTTGTAACCTGCTTTTGTTTATTTCACGGAAAATAATTGATTTAGATAACATTTTTCGAAAAAATTGATCGGTTGTATTGCTTGAAATAATTATTAGTCAATGAAAAATATTCTCATTATTGATGAAAAATTTAGGTCTCGACATTTTTGTACACAATGGAAATATTTTGCGTCTAATCATTTTTGTAGTGATATATAAGCGAACATTTTTTCAAAAAATAGTTTTCAAACCATTCATTTTTCAGACTTTGCATCGCATAAGGCCGCTTAACACTGGTCTTCCTTACATGTAAGTTGTAACCATATACTTGGATTATTTCACCGCTAGCGGTGATTTCCGATATAATGACACAAAACTTTGGCCTAGTGTGCAATATGATCCAAAGAACTTTTAAATTGTTCAATGTCGTCCATGAACTTTTGGTATATGTTCAATTTAGGGTAATTTTCCAAATTATTTTTTTTAAAAAAAAATATTTACCAATTTAATATTTAAAAAATTTACCAAATTGGGTGCCACTCGGCAATTGGGCCGCCGAGCGGCATCCAAAATGGGACTTGGACCCTAATCGGCGGCCCAATTGCCGATTGGGGGATCTCCCCCCAATCGGCAATTGGGCCGCCGATTAGGGCCGAAATTTATTATTATTTTTCAATGGATTCGTCTTGAAAAATTATGCAAAAAAAAAAAATCGTTCCAAACGGACACCCGAGCGATAAGATATGCCCTTTCAAAGTATTATTCCATCGAATTTTTAAAACTTTGCTAATTTAGGCATCCATTTAAACGAGTAAATTATAGAAGTATCAATTAAATAATAAATTATATTGAATTATGTAAACTTTGAGGAAAAAAAACATTACATAATTCATATTCCACCATTAAAATTGACTTTTAATTTATATTTTTTTTATAAAATTGTTTAATTAAATAATAAATTATATTGAAATTACGTAAACTTTGAGAAAAAAAAGCACTACATAATTCATATTTCACCATTAAAATTGACTTTTAATTTATATTTTTTATAAAAAAATTTAATTAAATAATAAATTATATTGAAATTACGTAAACTTTGAGGGAAAAAAAAGTACTACATAATTCATATTCCACCATTAAAATTGACTTTTAAATTTATATTTTTTTATAAAAGTATCAATTGAATAATAAATTATAATTGATGCATAAATTATTAATAAAATATCAATTATAATTTATTATTTAATTGATAATTTTATAAAATATATATATATATATATATAAATTTAAAAGTCAATTTTAATGGTGGAATATGAATTATGTAGTACCTTTTTTAAAAAAAAATTGAATTTTAAATTTATTTATTTTTTATAAAAGTATCAATGAAATAATAAATTATAATTGATGCCCAAATTATTAATAAAATTTCAATTATAATTTATTATTTAATTGTTACTTTTATAAAAAAAATATATATATATAAATTTAAAAGTCAATTTTAATGGTAGAATATGAATTATGTAGTGCTTTTGTTTCCCTCAAAGTTTACGTAATTTCAATATAATTTTTTATTTAATTAAAAAATTTATAAAAAATATATATTAAAAGTCAATTTTAATTGTGGAATATGAATTATGTAGTGCTTTTTTTTTTCTTCAAAGTTTACGTAATTTCAATATAATTTATTATTTAATTAAAAACTTTTATAATTTATTCGTTTAAATGGATGCCTAAATTAGCAAAGTTTTAAAAATTCGATGGAATAATACTTTGAAATAGCATATCTCATTGCTCGGGTGTCTGTTTGGAACGATTTTTTTTTATTTTGCATAATTTTTCGAGACGAATCCATTGAAAAAAAAGAAAATAAAAAAAAATAAATTTTGGCCCCAATCGAAAATTGGGCCGCTGTCGCGACCCTCTTGAGGTTGTCGGGCTCTCGAAGGCTAATGGGCCGTCCTGTCTGGTCGGACGCGGGCCTCTCCCAAGGCCCATTACCCAAATCGCAACGGAGGTATGCGTGATCAACTTTCAGTGTGGTCTAGTGACATGTGCTAAGTGTGCATGCCATGGAGTCGCCACCAATCATTTTTTTAGAGTGTGATTGGACCACCCAATCGAATAGTTGGGAGTTTCTATTCAATTCTGCGAGAACCAGAGAAATGGTTTCGGGGACTTAGTTACACCAACTGTCAGAGTTGACGCCCTTTCGGTACCTAAGTTGACTGAATTTTCTAGCCTGAGATTCATGCGGATGAGTAAGGTATGAACCCTAAATCTAGAAATTCATGCAGATATGAGTGATTATCCTAGCAATCACAATCAGTAATAAAATGCGCAACTCAAGGAATCTAGATATGTAAATAAATCACATGGCATTCCTAGTAAGGCCCTATTTATCAATCACAGCTCAAGAATGATTTAGCTGTCCTAGCCATTCTACACACGATCTAACCTAAGAAAAGCATTAGGAAGCATCGAAGGAGTTCGAGAGTACTCACATGGGGTTCGCCGTGCCCTGGTTTGGTCTTGGACGAGCTATCGAGCTCATGCCGACCCGATTATATTTGGGGATCCACTCGGCGTTTTACATCATGAAATCATGTGAAACAAAAACGAAAATATTCAGCAAGGGGAATTTATTGTAGATGGTGGTCGATCTAATTGGACGTCAAGACTAAAAAATATGTAGAAATTTACAAATTAAAATACTCGAATGACATTTTTTTGCCAAATTCAACTCTATGCGTCGTGAAGAAACACATGCAATTGAACTTGAATTTTGACTATTTATGAATTCAAAATGAAAAGGAAATTAAAATAAAAATATTGACTATTTTTCTATATTTTTACGGCATCGAACGCTATTTTTCTTCATTTTTCATGTATTTTTCTATTTTTGAAAAATATTAAAAAATATGACAAATTATTTTTTTTTATCAAAAATGGTTCCTTTAGCTTGGTCAAGGCTACCAAAGATGATTTTTTAATTTTTTTAACTTTTTATAGATTTTTTATGAATTTTTAAAAAATAAACTATGAAAGACTGATCAAAAATCAGGTGTCAACAGCTGCCCCTCTTTGAGAGGAATTTCGTCAGAGGTTTCTCTCAAAGACAAGGTGACACCTGTGTTCCGATCGACTCGACTGGGAAAAGAAAAGAAATCATGACATCCAATTTTCATGTCCATCAATGTGTGTTTTTCCTTAAAAAGAGATGTGCTCGCTCAATTCCCTGATATGATGTAAGAAAGTTAAGGAGTAGATAGACTTCCCTGCCCCTTACCTGTCGAATGCTTGCGGCATTTTCTGTGTCAGATGGGTTCAAGTAGATTCCTAAGGACTTGTCATCGGAGTGTCCTGGGGATGTTAAGCTCTGATCTGTATGGTAGGTCAAACCATAATGGGATTCCTAACTGATAGGAACCTAAGGAAGACGCATCCCACATTTGGGAATTTGCCAAGGGTTTTGATCCGTGTGGTGGACTAAACTAGAAATGGCTTGCCTAATGTAAGGCTTATTAGGGAAAACGAATCCTCCCGCGTTCGGGATTCATCAAGGTTTTGATCCGTATGGTGGATCGGACCATTGGGTTGATCCTTCAGGCGGTCTCTACCAGTCCTTTGACCCTTCAGGCGGTTTCTACCATTCATTGACCCTTCATGCGGTTTCTACCATTGGTTGACCCTTCAGGCGGTTTCTACCATACATTGACCCTTCAGGCGGTTTCTACCATTGTTTTGACCCTTCAGGCGGTTTCTACCATTGGTTGACCCTTCAGGCGGTTTCTACCATACGTTGACCCTTCAGGCGGTTTCTACCATTGTGTTGACCCTTCAGGCGGTTTCTACCATTGGTTGACCCTTCAGGCGGTTTCTACCATTGAGTTGACCCTTCAGGCGGTTTCTACCATTTATGAGATTCCAAATTGATATGAATCAAAGGATGACGTACCCGCTCTTCGGGGCTAGTCGGAGACTCGATCATTCTGTGGATCGGTCTTAAAAAAGATTTGCCTACTAAAAGGCTTCACCTAAGGATGACGCACCCAGTCTTTGGGGCGGCCAAAAGTCCTGCAGAAAGCTTAGACCTGAAAAAATTTTCCTCGCCAAGAAGATATTAGTAATCTTTGGGAAGACAATAATTGTCTAACTGACAAAATTCTACAACTTAAGTTTTAGTCATGAAATGTGCATTTTGATTGCTGGAGGTTATCCAAAACATTCCTACCATATACAGATGTGATCATAAATTCCTTGCACGGAAACTCTAGATCAAACAATTTGAAAATTTCAAAAAGAGTTTGCTCAAAACATCCATTGGAGTATTTCTCATCCAAGAAGGCTCCTCACTGCTCTGTGATAATGATCTTTAATAGGGAAAGTGCTCAATTTCCTACCGACCTGTGCCTGGGTTTCAGGATCATTCGCAACGCATACATTTCGACCGATCAGGAGGTCTTTCACGGGACCGTAGTGTTAGGCTTGGATATCGGTTTCCAAGGGGGACTCACTTTTGAGTCAAGGCCGTTGAACGAAATTTTTCACTATCTGCTCCGGGTTTACAAGTCAAGAACCCTGTAAAATGAGAAAGAAATAGTCTTGCTCGTACTTCTTTGAGCTAAGTTATACATTACCCAAGTGTCTTAGTCAGATAAGACTGTTTCGGGGTTGTAACATTGGAAGGATTGGGGACCGAAAAAGGCTTATTTTTTGCCCAGAAATTGTGAAGGGTTTGGCATTGGTGATCATTGCAAATTTGCCACATGTCCTTCGAAGAACATCTCCATTTCTTGAAGTGTACACTCATCTTTTAGAGCGCACAAGGATGTTTAAAAGCGTCTCTTGTTACATTAGGAGACCGTCTGTTTGTGTGTTTGCAATTTGTGCACGACGTCATTTGGAGAGTAGTCATCTTGATCTGACTCCTTTGCAGGGTCTTTTCATCGTATATCTAGACTTTACTGGGGATATTTTGAATAGACATCAGCCTTGCTTTTTACCAGGCACTTTGCTTTTTCTTGATGTCTAGGGATTTTTCTTTTCCCCCTTTTTTTAATCCCGTGTTTTTCTTTTCTTTTGGAGCTAGGATTTTCGGCAATCATGCTAGATATGCAACTTAAACTTTGGCACGCTTCCATTCCTAGAGTGATGTTGCCTTTGCTTTGGAATATACAATGATCACCAATAGGTTGATGAAATGAATTTGCTGGCTCAACTTGGTCGTGCAAAGGATAACAGTGTGTAGGATAGAGAAATGAATTATTCTCGTCATCCTATGACACTTGGATTATCATATAAACAACACACAAAGATTTATGTTAGTCCGAGCAAGAAAATTTCAAACCGTTTACTTTCTTATACTGTTGGACTAACCTTCATTTGCCCCAATGTGGGGTGGTTCTTGACAGGGTTGAGAATGAAAATCGTCGTTCAATGGGGTTCTCAATGGGCATCTGTAGTGTTTGGAATGAAGAAATAAATGCCTCTGTCATCTCGATCCATGTAATCGTTGCGAATGACCCTTATATCCATAGGTTAAGGTTTCGCTATCATTTCCAATCTCCTCATCTCTCAAGTGTGTATGGGACGTGTTTGGATTAGGCTCGCTTCTCTTATGAGAAAATACCCTTTTGAACAGTTCAAACGACTCTTGTTGGAAAAATTCATTTCATTTCATCAAGATTTATCCTTCAAAGGGATTTTGTGATGCACCATACATGTGTAATTCATGTTCAGACAATCTCATGTTTTAAAACATGAATGTCAATGAAGTAAGAATTCTATGTCTTTTTAGATGTGAGAATCGAATTAATTCTGAAAGTTTTTAATCTCCAATGAATTGGGAAAAGGGATACTTACCTGCCCATCGAGGCTGGAGATCCTGGAAATATAAAAGGGATATGTCATCGTATATTCTAAAAATTTACAAAAATTGGAACGATACATCTTACCCTTGGTCATATGCTCCAACGAGTGCACAAGGGTTGTGAAAATCTGCACTTCACATAGTAACACAAGATTGTTAGGTGTTCTAAAGTTCTTTCGACTTCTTGATTTTTGGAGAAAAATGAAACTTACATGTCTGCCCTGATGGCGAGCTCCTGCCAAGGATAAATATTAAGCATTATTTTGGGTTTCCAAATTCAAAACAAATTGGGACGATACTACTTTACTCTTGATTTGAATTCCATTCTGCATGCCAATGTGCAGATTGTAGAAGCCGGCCCTCAAGCTTGTGGCCATGATTTCTTCGTCTGGTTGGGCAACGAATCCACCTCGAGGATTTACGTCGGAGGAGATTCATTCATCTTTTTGGGCGTGTTTCATGCACTGTTATGTTATTTGAATGCATGGCTTCTTGGGTGCCTCGTCTCTGTTCATCACCTGAGAGGAAAATGAGAGAACATTATCCCCGCATCTGATTGAAAATCATTTAGGAACGATACGTTCTTTTTACCAAATGGGTGGCTCCGCGGCCAAATGCGTTTTACATTGAAAGGATGGATTCCATTACGCTCTGCGGATGATAACTATCGCTTCAAGGACTTGCCCCACGGATTAAACGATGAATTTGATGTCTTCGGCTTCGACATGCTTTCCGGATGTAGGAATGGTTTGCCCCCATTTTCAGTGGAGATGGGTTTTGTCGAGTGGGCAACATCAAAAACTCATCCTTGATTTGGCTTTAGTCGAAGGTTGAAATCCCGACCTTGGATAAGCGAATCATGATTCATCTCCTTCTGCTTCGGATTTGTCATTTGCATGCTTCACATTTTACAATACCAACTTCGCCGCTTGATGAAAATGAATCGATGATTTTCGAATTGCCCCAAGTTCTATAGTCATCTGCGTCGAATCTCTTTGAACTTCATCGGCTGATAGACCAACTGATAAAATGATTTTTCAATCCCGAGATCGAACTCCTGACGTTTCGTACCACTTCCATTTCACTGACTACCAGGACACAGCACTATTGGCGTCCCTAACTGGTTCGTTTTTTGTTATAAAATTCTTGAAGCAGTTAGCGACCCCCATCGAGAATGAAACAAGCTCAATTTAGAGTTCATAACGACTAAAGGTCCCTTAGAACGATACAGAGCTAACCGTCTTTGAGCTCGCTCGGGCTTTTGCTCGCATTTTCCTATGTGAAGCCTTTAAATGTTTTTCTTCGTGGCGTTCAATTGATTCGCCTCGACTCTAATCTAACAAGGGATTGTCGCACTCAAGCATGATGATGCTCGCAGGTAGTACTGATCGCTGCCCCAGATTAACTCTAGGCATTAAGGAAGATTATCTTGCATGGAAGACTTTATGACAGAAAGATTAATGATACATCCAGTCACATGTGCCTAGTTCCCTTGAGGATTCTCGGTGATCAGCCAGTTACACCATGAATCAGACATATAATCGTCATTTTGGATCATAACTTCATAAGTCCATCAGTTTTAAACTGATCGATCCAGATATGGAGCTCCTCATCAAGGAAATCTTTTGATTCTTCGAGCAACTGATATTCGGGTTGACCATCATCGCTTGGCGTTGAAGGATTCCTGTTTCTGTTGTGAGCGATCTGATTCTTCGAGCTAGAACCTTCGTCGTTGCTCGAGATTATAAGAGGATGATTGATCGGTTCACTATCAAAAGCACCTTCCATTTGGGAATGGAAGAAACAAAAATCCTCAGAGCATCCGCCCGCTTGATCTTCCGAAATCATATGCCCAAGCCGGGCAGATCTTTGAACACTAGGCGCAATATGTTGATCGGGGATAGGAAGAGCACTAGCGAAAAGTTGCTGCTCAAACCAAGGAGTTCGTACCTGCTGCACTTGTGGCATATACTCTTGAGGGGTGCTGAGATGATTCGGGGGAATATTCTGATTAGCGCCCAAGTAGTCAATGGTGCTGCTACCAGCTTGGTCGGTGCCTAGATTCGGCAAGGTATTTCTTACTTCAGGGGCATTGTAGTTATAGCCATGCCTAGTGTTTAGGCACAAGTTGAGTTCTTTCAGGTTCAGTGCTGTGTGGCGCTGTCTTAGCGCCCTTCTGTAGCTCTTGAGGTGACTCGCGACTCCATCTTTAGTGAGTCCTGGTATGTTCATGATCTCAAGTATGCGCGTTGGATATGCTGAGTTGATCCCTAGTTGCTGAACCGCACTAAGGAACTTGAGATGAAGCTCGGGGGACCAATTGACCCTCGTCTTCTTGCGACCCGGAACAGTGTTGACAACTTGGCTATTGCTCTCTGGCCTATTTCCAGTAGGATTTGATCGAGCCGGAAATTGTTGTGGAGGGAATTCATCAGTTTTGGATTGGTCGGTCGTGATAGTAAGCTCATCGTTAAGGAAACTCCAATCATGGTGACGCATATCACATCCTTTAGAAGGCATCGGTATTGACTTCGTAGAATTGATTTGTTCATGCATATCTCCAACAAAATCCGATTGTATCGAAGATGGTTCGAGGGAGTGGGGTGGTGAATGAGCATTTTCAATTCTCATATAAGGCTTATCAAGGAACATTTCGCCGAGAGTGATAAGGCCACCGCAATTAAGGCAAGCGATAGTGCTGGGAGCTTTCTTATACCTCATGTTCTCCGCTCGAAACTTTTCGTTTTCCTCCTTTAGAATCGCAAGTTCTTGACGTCTGTGTTGAGCCCTCAATTTGGCTCGCTTATTTTGAAACCAAAACTTGACCCTCAAAGGTTTCATCCCTAGCTTCTGGCCCAATTCATTTCTTTGTTTCATGTTCGGGAGAGGGCATTCACTAAAGAAAGCTTCAAGCTCTTGGATTTCATTCTGAGTGTGGCACTGGCGACGTTTCCTTTTCCGGGATTGACCATCGCTGCTGCTGTTGTCGTCGCTGCTGAGATCCTGAACTTCGTTGCCGAAAGGGTTGGGTTCTGTGGTTCTGGTACCAGACGCCATCCTAGAATCTTCGAGATCTCTCAGTAGTTCATTTTCTGAGATTTTTGGATCAGTCGCCTCTAGCAACTGATGGTAACCCTCAAACATGTTGGATCGAAAAATGTTCGATCAATTTTTGCTCACTCAGGGTTCTCTACTCTCTCATGTATGCTCACTCTCTCTAAATTTTCTTTTGAGTGGTTCTGTATGCCCATGAAACGTTCTTTAAACATGGATGAAGATCATCAGGCAAGCGTTGCTCCCAAGATTTCGTATTTCCCGCTTTGTCGTCTTCTTTCTTCTTTTCAACGTGGAGGGACACCAAATCGATTTCCTTTTCTCGATATCCATGTCTGTCTCCCACTTATTTTCAAAAATGTGGAACTACGCTCGCCTCCCGCTCAGTTTTTTAATATGATGGGACCGCCAAATCCTTTCGCAACTTTTTTCGATAGTTGCGCTTAACTCCCGTTCAATTTTAATATGGTGACACCGACATATCTTTTTACAATTTTTTTAGGTTTATCAAGCCTGAAATCGCGGACTGGGATAGATCTGATGGTTTACCGAAAGAGCCACCATTGCTTTACCCAATTAACTTGGCTCCACGAGCATTATTGTTATGCCTTTCTTCATTCTCGAGTTGCTATAAAAGGAGGAGTTAATGCAGAGAAGATTAACACTCTTACATAATTGCCTTTTCGTATTTTAATCACTCTACCACACTCATCTTCTTCTCCCTCACTCCAACGAAAATGACCTCCTCTCCTATTCGCGCTTTCTCGGCCGAAATTTTGGCCCAGTGGGAAAAACTCTATAACCTCCTCGGTCGAGGCTATGCTCATATAGCCGATCACCCAGAAACTGAAGATGAAATCCGTATTTTGCTCGTAGAAATAGACACCACCTCCATCGAGGGCACTAATTTAGAGAGGGAATATAGAATCTTCCCAACCCTCTTTATAAACTTTTTAGAGACTTACCGTGTCGCTCATCGAAAAGCTACCGTGGCTCACGTTTTGCGAGCTCGCTATGAGGATCGGTCTAACTGCTTGGTGTTGGCCAACCTTGTGGCCGATAGTCACAGAAAGGCTGTTGAGTTCGCCAACAAGCGAGTCTCGATGTTGCTTCGCGAGAGGGGAAATTTGGTGGAGCGCTTGGCCTTATCCCTGACCACCTATGAGCACGACCGTCGTAATGTCGTGTTGAAGTTTCAATGTGAGTGGCAGGAAGAAAGGCTTGACAGCATTACCGCGGATATAGCCCATGGGAGAGGACTAGTTCGGGACCTAGAAATAGCCGCCGAAGATCACGGGACCAAGGTTGCCGATCTTAAAGGGGAATGTAAACGCCTTCTTCTTAAGCTTGCAGATCTCGAGTCTCGAGGTGGTGAGTATAAGCAAAGCATCAATAATATGGAGGGCCAACTAGGTTCCTTTGTGATGCTAATTAGGGCTCATTGCGGTTTTATGTTTCCACCCCGATGATTTGTATGATCTGCTTTTAAGGTCCCTCGATTGAGCGAAATGAATGAAAGCTCTAATGTGTGTGTCTCAACTTCTGTATGGCTGACTTTCTCGAACACCTGACCACTCTCAACCTAGGCAAGCTGCGCTTTGACATTGATGATTCGAGCGTGTACATCTTGATTTTTTAATCTTGCTTATGATCGGATAAAGGAACCTCCCACCGCGATTATCCACAAAAAGACTTCTCTTCTCTACTTGTTTTTAACCTGTTTCAAATGAAAAGGCAGAATCAGAAGAAAGAATTTGAAAAATAAAGCATAAATCCTTTCAATTTTATGCTTACTTGTGATTAATAGGGATAAGAGCTTTTACAAGGGTTTTGGTCTTGTGCAAAAGCTTTTATCAATATTCCTCAAAGGAAAGCATATCATTGAAAGGAATGTAATTCACGATAATCGCCTTTGATCAATTCCAAGAAAATCAATGGAATGTTCAAAAGTACACAATTACGATGTGTTTTAAATTCAATTGAAGATACGGTATCCAAATTAAAGCTGTTTGCTAAGAACGAGAGTAATTTGGATATCTATCTTTTCATTAAATTTGAAAAACACGAATACTCTTGATCAATTATTGTGGATTACCAATGATGCAAAACATGCATGAACCAATTCAAGTTTATAGTTCCTTCTGGCGAAATTGGGATTGTATTGCCCTATACGGCCAAAAGGTTGTATAAGACTTCCAATTTCAATTTCATCCAAAGGAATTATAAAATTGATTTTGGAGTATTCGAGTGATTAGAAGAAATGCCACTATCACATTCCAATGACAAGTCAATAGAAATACAACAAATTTCAATCTGAATGTATATAAACACAAATAGATCCCTAATACAATCAATCTAAGGGATCAGATAGAGAGGATCTCAGCAAAATAAATCCTATACAAGAAGGCTAGAAATGAAAAATAAAACAAAGGAATGTGATCTTAATACTTAGGCTCTTCTTGTCCACTTGGCGCTCGTAATGGGATGACACCATCTTCATCTTCCATCAAGAACATTGGGAGGAAAACACACATATCTATCCTCAAAATGGCATTTAATCCAATCACCGGAATTATGCAATGAATATAATGATTAAGAGCTGTAACAAGTTCGAGGGATAGAAAAGTCTTACCAACCAAACTTAAGAGAAAATCAAGCTTCTCTGTATTTTTTGCAGTGTTAGGTATACTAACCTTCCATAGACAAACGCATGAGACAAGTGAGGGAAAACTCCTAAAAATCAAAAGATAGAGCTTGGTACCTAAAGCCAAGGTTCTCACCTCGAATTCTGGGAAGAGCCGATTCCATTGCACAACTATCGTTGCATTGGGACTCAATCCATAGTTCGAAGTGAGCGGAATTGAAAAGTGGATTACCCCATGTTTTTCCTCACGGAGATTCCATTTTCAATTCCTTCTATTGTGTTCCTAAAGAGGGCGCCTGGGGTTTTAGGCGCAATTGTGTGTATTCATTGTGTCGTGCTAAAGCAATAGACATGCATTTTATTTAACAATCACCGCTTCAATATAAACATCCACACAATCATACATCCAAAACTCCTGCCTGCATAAAACAAAGTTAACAAGCACTTCACCCCTTATTTCTCCCGTCTACAAAAACATCTAACACATTCGTTAGCATATACACCTCACTTTCGAGAGCATCTGCATAAAATTAGGTTAGAAGAATCAATCAACTTTTTAATCGGCTCAAGTCCACTAAATGGTTAAGAACCAGTCCCCAGCAGAGTCGCCAGTCTGTCGCGACCCTCTTGAGGTTGTCGGGCTCTCGAAGGCTAATGGGCCGTCCTGTCTGGTCGGACGCGGGCCTCTCCCAAGGCCCATTACCCAAATCGCAACGGAGGTATGCGTGATCAACTTTCAGTGTGGTCTAGTGACATGTGCTAAGTGTGCATGCCATGGAGTCGCCACCAATCATTTTTTTAGAGTGTGATTGGACCACCCAATCGAATAGTTGGGAGTTTCTATTCAATTCTGCGAGAACCAGAGAAATGGTTTCGGGGACTTAGTTACACCAACTGTCAGAGTTGACGCCCTTTCGGTACCTAAGTTGACTGAATTTTCTAGCCTGAGATTCATGCGGATGAGTAAGGTATGAACCCTAAATCTAGAAATTCATGCAGATATGAGTGATTATCCTAGCAATCACAATCAGTAATAAAATGCGCAACTCAAGGAATCTAGATATGCAAATAAATCACATGGCATTCCTAGTAAGGCCCTATTTATCAATCACAGCTCAAGAATGATTTAGCTGTCCTAGCCATTCTACACACGATCTAACCTAAGAAAAGCATTAGGAAGCATCGAAGGAGTTCGAGAGTACTCACATGGGGTTCGCCGTGCCCTGGTTTGGTCTTGGACGAGCTATCGAGCTCATGCCGACCCGATTATATTTGGGGATCCACTCGGCGTTTTACATCATGAAATCATGTGAAACAAAAACGAAAATATTCAGCAAGGGGAATTTATTGTAGATGGTGGTCGATCTAATTGGACGTCAAGACTAAAAAATATGTAGAAATTTACAAATTAAAATACTCGAATGACATTTTTTTGCCAAATTCAACTCTATGCGTCGTGAAGAAACACATGCAATTGAACTTGAATTTTGACTATTTATGAATTCAAAATGAAAAGGAAATTAAAATAAAAATATTGACTATTTTTCTATATTTTTACGGCATCGAACGCTATTTTTCTTCATTTTTCATGTATTTTTCTATTTTTGGAAAATATTAAAAAATATGACAAATTATTTTTTTTTTATCAAAAATGGTTCCTTTAGCTTGGTCAAGGCTACCAAAGATGATTTTTTAATTTTTTAACTTTTTATAGATTTTTTTATGAATTTTTAAAAAATAAACTATGAAAGACTAATCAAAAATCAGGTGTCAACAGCCGCCGATTGGGGTCCAAGTCCCATTTTGGGTGCCGCTCGGCGGCCCAATTGCCGAGTGGCACCCAATTTGGTAAATATTTTTTTAAAATATTAAATTGGTAAATATTTTTTTAAAAAAAAAATGGAAAATTGCCTTTCAATTTAACCCCTCAACTATATGAAAAATGTTTAATGTCATACTTCCACTACTTCAAGTTTAGGGACGACATTGAACATTTTCATATAAGTCATAGACTAAATTGGTTATGTATCAAAAGTTCTCTAATTCAGCAGCATCTACATTCACCTTAACGCTGTTGGAGAATTCCATTGATGTATCACATTGTACATTGGGCTATAATTCATGAACCATATTGAATAATTTAAAAGTTCAAAAATCACATTGCATATTGAGCCAAAGTTCATGAACCATTTGTATTATTTTTCCACTTTTATCTTCCCACCCTTTTTAATACCTATACATACAATAAAACATAAGCACGGGTTTATAGTGCTGCATATTTTTCCAATTTTCTTTCTCATGTGAATAAGTATTAGTAACATTTCAAACATAAGTCGACTATTGTCAAAGTCCAATGATGCCAAAACTCCGTTTATTTCGCGAAAATAAAATTATTTGAAAATATTTTTGTAAAAAAAAAATAACTTGTATCGCTTGAAATGGTTAATGAATGAAAAAATATTTTCATGATCGACAACAACTATATTTACATACTTCCGTGGACGATGAAAATATTTTCCGTTCACTCATTTTTATAAAACATAAACGATTAGTTTTAGAGAAGTTTTTTTCAAATCACTAATTCATTTTTCGCAAAACAAACGAAACATAAAAATCGATAATTATTGATCATATATAAAATATCTTCTAACCTGAAAAGGAAGTTTCCAACATTGTTGAACTTACTATTAAGCCAAGCACCAAGAATTGTTAATAACATCTACCCAAAAAAAAAAAAAAGAATTGTTAATAACGTTAGTAACGAAAGAGCTCACCGTATGAAACTGCATTTAAAATTTTACTTTCGCTTTCGATCGGAGGAGGTGAAAGTAAATATGAACAGCGGACTACGACGAGATTTGTGTTCCTTTGGATTCATAATTGATCTAATCGAGACGCGATATTTTAAATGAAAAAACAAAAAACTTCAACTTCGGAAATCTTCACCTCAACTTAGACAAGATTACAACACACTTTGTCTTCATCTTCCATGGATTCTCCGGCAAACATCATTGAAAGAAGTTTATCTAGGTATAAAACGTAGACAGGAGAGCCTGTGCAAAGTCTCCCATCATCTTCAGGGCAGGCTATTAAGCATGCCACACAATCTCCAACAGAACAACAAAACAAGAACATACACCAGGAAACTACGTACGACAATGAAGAGCTCCTCAGAGCAGTTAATGATCATCCCCCGCTGCCAAAAGCTAGACAACATAAGCAAGCCCTACTTCAATCCGAAAGCAGAGAACATTCAGTACAGTTCACCTTCCTTGTGGGTGTGAATCACACAATCAGAAGTCGGGTACGATACACAGGTTAGTACATAACCCTCTTTCATTTGGTTCTCATCGAGGAACGACCCGTCGCTCTGATCCACCATGCCGCTCACCATCTTCCCGGCGCAAGTAGAGCAAGCTCCAGCCCTGCATGAATAGGGCAGCTCGACCCCCGCGTTTTCGGCGGAGTCGAGAATGTACGTGTCATCAGGCGCATCAAACTCATTCTCTTGGCCATCTGGTCCGATGAGCTTAATCTTGTACACTGCCATAGATGCTCTAAAACCAGGGGATGACTTCAAGCGGAACGACTTTGAGATGCTGTTCACAGATCCAAGCGAAGATGGGCTCTTGACGATGGCACTGGTGATCCGCTTTGGTGGTGCAACCCTGACCATGCAGGGGGAGGACAGAGACACCGCCGACATCTTTAGCAGCTGCATAGAGAGTAATACAACAGGTCAAGCAGGAGTGCTTTCAACGCCCAATCAGAAAAGCAACAGAAAAGGAAGAGACATGCTAAAGTGATCGTGAATTAACATGCGGAAATAGGACATTCGATCGCTTCTGCAACTAGCTCTATCTCGTATATATAGGAGTACATTCACGCAAAGCAAGGATACATGTTGCAGACTCCTTGCTCATAAATAAGAAAAGAGAGGTGGCCAATCCTTTTCACAGAAGAATCGAATGATTAGCTGATTTTATCAACAATCAAACTTATCTATCAAGCGATCCGATAGGAGAGAGTGAGTGTCAGCCTTGTGCAAATTCATGAGGGCATGGAGCCGAAGGGCTTTCCAGTCCCATGGTAACAAGGCAAATCGATCTACGGAGCAATATGAGAAGACGCGAGCTCAAAAGGCTCCCCCGGTCCTCACTTGACGCTCCACACAAGTAACTAGTGCCGAGGCATTCAACATTGAAGCATCAACAGCAAACCATTAGATGCAGTGGCGACCCACAAACTCAAACTCAGATCATGAGGGTTGGTGTGAGATCTTTTCTTCAAAAAAGAATCGCGCCACCGCAGCTCAAGTGGGCAAAAAATAAAATCTCGAAAAGAAATTTCATAGCTAAGAGCATGCATATGCCAAAGATTTCCAAAGATTTACAATTATCGAACTCTACGATCTAAAAACGATAGATCCTTTCCAACTTGAAATCGGTAACTTCTGAGGGCACGGACAACGCATCATTTGTCTCAGGCGTAAACTAAGAGCCAGGAAAGCACGACTCTCCACCCACAATCTATGCCATATCTAGCCCGACTCAAGAAGGGCGGAAGCCGGGGCAAAAGGGAACCCCCGAGGCCCGTGAATTCGGCAGTCCCGCGTCTCAAACGAGATGGGAGGGGATTCTCTCTCGAGAAAAAAACCGCAATCGGGCATATCGAACCAACGCAGAGAAAACGCCGCTCCCATCCCACCAACCAAAACGGTAACCAGTCGCGCGTTCGAAAGCATCGAGGGGGAAGATCAAAACCAAAGAGGGACCACGAGATCAGACGGCGGAGGGCTCCAGGCAAAAAGCAGCCTAGACGGCGCGGCTACAGATTGAACAACGCAGGCGGCGAGACAGATCAAAGGCTATACAGTACAGATACAGCAACCAAAAATGCAGGAGAGATCAAAGATACAGATGAACATGCAGTAGAGCGAGCGCGCGCGCGAGAGAGAGAGAGAGAAGAGTACCGAGAGGGAGCGAGGAAGAGCGTCGGAAGAGTTCGGTAGGTTTTCTTTTTTTCCCTGGAGGGGAGTGCTGAATAATAACAAAGTATCCGAGGCCGTGCGCGTTTCCACTTTCCGACCTCTTTTATAATGCGGCGTTTGCGGACCGGACCCCCGACTCCTTACGTCTGTCATTATCCGGTTTGAAATCGGGTTCTGTCCGATCTATTTCCAGGTTTTCTTTTTTTTTTTCCACGTGGTATTTTGACGCCGAAATCGTCCCGGCCGCTTGTCCACGTGGAAGGGACCGAGAGAGGGGAAGGGTAGCGCCTCGAAACAAAAGAACGGCTTTTGGCATCTGGCCAAAGGTTGGGCCCGAAAGATGCCCCTTCCCCGGGCCGAAAAGAGCCGAACCTAACCTACCCTAACCTTATTACCAAAAAAAAAAACACCTACCCTAACCTAACCCCCATTCCGACCAAAAAAAAAAAAAACCTAACCCCCATTCTCTTCGTCAAAAATAAATAAATAAATAGCATTCTCAGTTTCCGCAAGCCCTCCTCTTTTTCTTTTCTTTTTTCCCTGTCGAAACAAGCCGATTTGTATTTAATTAGTAGCGAAATGAGAACAAAACTGATGAATATCTGAATAGAATAAATCCCAAAGAGGTAGAGAGGGCTTAGTAAAGCCAATTGGGGAAAATAGATCCTTTTCCATGGGTCTTCAAGACCCAATCCGCCCCCTCGATCAAAACCACCGATACTCCTTTATACCGGGCCAACAATTCCACAAGTCCACCTTCACTTCCCCTACACGTGTCGTCATCTCCATGGGGATGGGGATTTACAGTTTACATAGATAGGTTAGGTTCGAGTTTAAGCTAGACAGTAGTTTCCATCTGATCTCTATGAATAATGAGCATCATGTAATCGCGTGTATATTGGAAAGATTCCGGGATCCCATCGAAAGGGATAAAATAATATTTCCATTCTCTCTATGGATTGCTAAATTCGGGCAGCAGCCCTGACTTTTGGACACAACCCAAGCGATGGGATCTTTTAAGTAGACACTGGACCATTGTCTTTTCCCCGTGCGCAAGGAATCAAAGGAAGGGCATCACTCACCTAACAAATTCCTTGGACCGACTAGACTAAATCTTTAATACAATATGTTTGAGGACTAATGGAGCACCACCTAACTCTTTATCGGTAGATCCTAATTTAGCCCCCTGTCGATGGGGGTGACCAACTCAACCAACAGTCAGTTCTTGCTTTGCAAGAGATTGAAAATCCATACATAAAACTCAAACCCAAACGAGACACGCCTAACGCAATCACGAAAGACGGCATCACAAAACATAAACGTTCATTAAAGATGCGCGCGGAACGATAAATGTGCTGAAAGAAGCATGTAGGAGCCATCCGACGGCTTTTCTATTTCGTACCCTCGAATGCAACTTCCATTTCCTGTTTGGACGACATGTCATCTACTCCTGAATTCATTTCATGATTTACTAAGATCAGATCAACACTGTGGCGCACAAATATGCGCTGCATCGTTCGCCTGTGGTCATTCCTGTACACAAGGATGACGTCCCATTCGACGGACCGTCCATTTCATTACTTCGTTACACACTTCACTCATGTTTCTCCCTCCTCGAGAGAGGGACGACAGATTAAGCATTCAGTCTATTATGAACATTCCCACATAGATTTATCATCGATGGAACGGCACGAACCAAAAAAAAAAAGAAATTCAATATCTTTGAAATACAAATTTTACGAAAAGTTAGATGTATTGAATAGCATAATCTTTGAGGAAAAAACCAACCAAAAGAGACAACCATCCAAATCAGCCACCACCGGAATCCGGCTAATTCTCCACCTACAAAACTCTTCAAATGATTGAGCAAAATGGCTCAGAAAACGCGATATGGCTTTCCCATTGTGCTTTTCAAATGCAGACACCTGACCTGGTTCCAGAAAAAAAAAGATTTATATCCGAACTGTGGAGAGAGAGAGAGAGAGAGAGAGAGAGAGAGAGAGAGAGGAGGATAAAAAAGGAAAAGGTTATAAAGGGAGTTGAGGTTTTTGTGAGACATTTGATGCGGAGGTGATTCAAATAGCTGAGAAAAGTAAATGGACTCACATTTTGCCAGTTTTTCTTCAGCAAGGAAACAAGGAAATTCACGCCCAGCTGAACATTTTGGAAAACCTGTTTCTCTTCCATGCTGACGTTGCCAATGGCAACACCCATGCAAAGGACCTTCTTTAGTTGGAACTTCACCATGGCCTTTGTCTCATTGACCTTGGATTCCAGAGATTCCTGATGAGTAACCAGCGTTGGGAACTTCCCTAACGATTGCAAAAAAGAGAATGGTGGGTCAGAAGCGAATCATGAATGGCAACTCTTCCAAATGCAAATGAAAGGCCATTCATGTACTAGCAAATAATGCGCACACGCAAAAAATAAAGCAGGCCTAGAAGAAACCCTATGTGCATGACAATGTCAACCACAGCCATATCTCGATGAAAGATGACGGCACTGCATTCGAGGGGAGAGTATCCTTATATAAGTACCCATGAAGTAAATGAATCAATATTCAGACAAAACGGAACTTGCCTGCCTTGTTTAGACCAGGGCCTAGAAGACGGGGGATCTGCTTAATAACAGCTTCTGAAGCCAAGAAGGCATGGTACTTCTTTGCCAGTTTCTTGACCAGTTTCTTATTCTTGTTCAGCTTCTTCAACGCTTCCACATCCATATAATCCAGGCTTATCTTCTCTGCCTGAAATGAACAACTCCAGATGATGTCAAAAGGCCTAAAATCTCTCGATGACATTTTTAAACCAATAACATGAAAAAAAAAAAAAAAGTAAAGGAGTAGTGAATTCAATGATCAACCAAGGTGCAATATCCACATTAAGCATCGGATTTAACCTCAAACAAGCAGAGCAGCGGAGAAAAATAAAGAACAGTGGAACAAGCATTAAACCACATTGGCTCACACTTTAAGCTTATAGTTGTTATACAACAAAACATCCAAAGGACTATTTAACAACATTAAATGCCTAATAATTAAGGAACTAAGAGACCGAGAAAAAAGATACCTCTTCCACATGCTGTGCATCACCGAGCATGCAGACCTTCATCTTCGGACGAGGAATGTGTGGCAACTTAACAGAACCACTGAAACGCTTGTCTTTCTGGGGATC
Source organism: Rhodomyrtus psidioides (assembly GCA_021437785.1). Taxonomy (NCBI): domain Eukaryota; kingdom Viridiplantae; phylum Streptophyta; class Magnoliopsida; order Myrtales; family Myrtaceae; genus Rhodomyrtus; species Rhodomyrtus psidioides. The sequence continues at coordinate 2,537,473 of JAILYB010000039.1, forward strand.
ATAATTCTTCAACCCAATCTGGAGTTCAATGGTCTCGGTGAACTTCCGTTTTTTCTCATTGCAATCACTATAGATCCCCGAGATAGCTTCTCTAAGAGCATCGCTCTGAAGCTTGCTGCAGGACAAAAATGTGCTCTTAGAAGGTATACCCTGAAAATTACATATGGAGGGAAAATACTCCAAAATAGGCAAGCATTTTCAACTAGTTCAGCATATATTTGGCTAGCCCCAGGAAATAACCAATACTTTATACCAAAGAAACTATTCTCTCATGGCCATTAGCAGTGAACTCCTACACAAGAGAAGCTCCAATAAGTCATTGCTCATGAGGGCACACATTAAGTAAAATGCAAGGAGCTCTGGTGCAACCTTCCATCTGGGTAGCTTCTCCATATTACCAAATATGACTCACTGACCTTGTAGTTGATCAGAAGTATAGGCGCTCAATCAAAACCATCGCCTACACCCAACTTCCCACTCAAACAATGTTAAAGGCTAATTCATGAATCGGCGAAGGCATGTAAACGTAAAAATGCAAGTCCGCCATCATACTCAAGGAAATGACTCAATGACACCGGCCACTTAGAACAATTCGACAGAGAACATGCACATCGGATCAAGTACTGGTGAACCACCATAAGGTCCTGCTTACTTGGCCATTTTGACAAACACAACACGGGCAACTATTGACAAACACAACACGGGCAACTATTGACAAACACAACACGGGCAACTATAGCCACCCATGAACCCACACAAATCAACATACATATCACAACATCAGCAATCGTGCGGGACCATACCAACATCACAACTTCAAGAGTATATCCGCACATACCTCATATTCGGGAAACTCTACGGACCGAAAACGAAAAAGTTGCTCTCCTGGGAACATAAACCAAAGTGTCAGGAAGAAATGCCGAAGCTATCACAATGAAAGACTTGCATAGAAGCGACGCATGAGCTACGTCACTCACTCTCACTTCAGTTTCACGTCAAAGCGGAACCCAGAAATCGCGACCAGAATTTCCCTAATTCCTACACGCTACAGATGAATAACATAGGATACTACAGATCCGAAGCATCCATGCAACGACACAGATTCCTGATTAACTAAGGAGCAGTCGATAAAGATGCAGAGAAGAGAGAGTACCCGAGAGAAGATGATGGTGCCGGTCAGGTTTCTTCGACGGCTGATGGAGCAAAAACATAAATACGGAGCGCCGTGAACCCTAGCAGGAAACAACCTGCTTGCTGGGCCCATTTCTCTATGGGCCTAATATTAAAAGAAGCCCTAACAGAACCAACCTGCTTTCTGGGCCCAATTCTCTCGGCCTGAAGTTAAAAGAAGCCCTAACCCATGTTGAAATTTTTCTTACGGCACACCAGGCCTCGGGGTAGAAATGGGACCTGGCGGAACCGTTCCGGTTTCAAGTTTCAAGATATGCGGGGTAGATTTTAGGTTTTAATAATTGGAAAACCTATTCCGTCGGGTAGGTTCGAGGTAAGTGGAACCTATAACAAGCCTTTTCTATTTTTCTTTGTATAAGCTTTCTGATGATGAATGTGTAATTTGAAACCACTAGTCGTCTAAGCTTTCATTTTCCGACAATAATTATGATTGAAACATTTATTTTGTTAACGTTTCATATTTTTCATGTGTCTAAATATGAGATGTGATCAGTGGATTGTAGCGGACGTGGTGGTTATTAAAGGTGGTGATTTACTGCAATAGTTCAACTAAAAATAAAGGTAGAATCTGGGTGGGCTCTGGAACTGACCATGAAACCTGTGAGAGGGTAGGTTTTCATGCTCCAAAAACCGTGATACTACTTTCGAAGTGTAGTTTTAGATTCTAGGTGGAATATGTACGGAACTTGGAACCATTGACCCTTGCTAGGCCTACCAAATGGGCAAGTCAGGTCAAGTTTGGTCTGATCAAAGATGGTCCGACCCATATCGGCTTTCAAAGGTTCTACCAACTGATATGTTTCCGCAAATAATTGAAATTCAATTTCTTTTCGATTGTTTCAATTGTGATTATAATTTTTTTTATAAGTATCATCAAATATTCAATATAATTCTACAATATCTCTGATCTCTAATGGACCTCTCAGTAGAATTCGAATCCAGATGAAGTTCTGATCATCTTCAGCATTAACTGATCTGCCAACATTGATGACACCCCCAGGGGACGGGGCTTCAGTCGTCGGCTCCCCTGTTATCAGGTTGCCCAATAAAAACAATCTTGTCAGTATTAGTATAAACGATCTTTCCCTGGTCATCTGGACCCAATACTACTAAGAATCCCTTATGGAACCGTTGCACCAATCATTCACCGACGCATCCCTATAAGGTCAAATCCATTTTTGGATCACTTTTCCCGTATTTCTGTGTAATACGATTTCGGCAACTCTTAGTCGGTCCAACCCAAACGCTACCATGTTTCGACCCAACACGGGGCTCCAATTTTGAATAACTTTTCTTCTAGAGGAGTCATCTTTGAAGAAGGAGCGACTCCATGGATCAAATCGCTAAGACTTCTCGTTGAATATAACCAACGTGGAGACGCAAGTGAGCACCGTGCCGCCGTGAGCGCGAAGGCGGCAACGTGGTAAAGGTGGCAGGTGGGTGAATTTTGGCCTAGTGACGAAGAAATGCCTTCACTCCCACGAAATGATTTTGTTTCCGGGCATCGATCGGAGTACAAAGTGTTAGAAATCGATGAACTTCCATCACAAATCTATAAAGAAAAGGCAAATGATAAATTGCCTCTCCGAATCGAATTTCCGGGGAGGAAACTCCGATGAGGATGCATATCTTCGTTGGCTAAGCCAAGATTAAGATCATGTTATTATCGACATGTTATGAAGTTATTTATTTATTTATTTTTCGAGTTACTTTTATGTTGTCCATGACGGTTATCTTTTTCCTGAAAGAGCGAATTAAAAGAAGAAGAAGACAAAAGACCCCAATTCTGCTTGCAATTTGGAGAACAAAAAAAAAAAAATCCTATTTGATAACATAAATGATTCTAATTCTGTTCCTTAAAAAAAAATTAGAGCAAAAATAAGAACAAAAAAAGTTAGTTCTGGAAAAAAGAATCTGTTTTGAGAATCACAAAATAGAATAAAGTGCTACATCTCTCACTTTTCTTTTTCAGTTCTCTGGTCAATTTTTCATTGACCTAAAATAGAATAAGGTCTAATTGAAAAAATTCTTAAAAAATCAATTTTTTTTTAGAAAATCCCTAAAAATAGAATAAGCCAGGATTAGGCTTGTTTGACCTTATTTTCATAAATTTGGGCCTAAATCACTAGATTTCATAGATTTTATTCTTTATTTGTAAAATCATCAACATCTTTGCAATTAAACTTGAACCACATTTCTCTAAGCCATTAGGGCTTCATTATTGATTTATGATGAGATTTGTCAATGCAATGATTCCTTAATTGCGCACTTGATTCAATTAGATGTGATTTGCCTAGGTTTATGTACTTTAGACTTAGTCTAGTTTTTTTTTTTTTTTTGGAAAAAGACAAAAATAACCATCGTGAACTCTTAGCAAGCTCTCGTTCTTAAGTTTTCTATAAATTAAGATTGAGATTTGATTTCCTAGAACCAAAAACGCGCACCAATGTAGGGCAGTGCAGTGCATTTTTCTTGTAGAAACGAGAGAGTTGTTCGTGTCGGTTATTTGCTTATTAAAAGGAGTTCGATGAAACCATACAAAAAAAATGACAAAAATGACTCGTGATGATTTTGATATTTATTTTTATATTTCAATATGCAATATGTTATATAAGAGAATCAATATAAATTAATATTTGATTAATTTGAAATGTAGGACGAAATTTCACAAAGTATGATAAAAATTAGGAAGAGCAATTGTTCATGGAAATAGAAATTTTGTGCAATTATCAAACGCGTTTCCGATATAAAAATATAAATTTTTGGCAGTTATCAAATACATTCTGATTCTCTTAAACTCATCTACAGAATATAATAAAAAAATTATTTTAATCAGAATCACTTTTTCGGATTGAAATAGTTGTCTGGCGATTCGGGCCCTTAATATCTGAACTACAATTGTCCGTGGACGTGAAAGGAAACGACAACCTGATCGAATGAATTAGATCGCCTGCAACTGCAAGCACAGCGTTCATTACAATAGAAAAGAAGAAGAAAACCCGCAGTTCACTAAAGCTTAAGGCTGGCCTGGTTTTAATGGTCTCTCATCGTCAACACCTGCCCTCTATTCTCATCCTCTGATGCGAAGTCGCCGCCCCCGGCCGCCGACGCCCCTCGGCCATCAGCGCCTCGCGGGCCGAGGCGACCCCCTTCGGCGCCAACAGCGCGTCGAACCCCGAGTAATCCATCCAGTCCTTCAAGAAGCTCTCTTGACCCCACGAGTCGGGTATCGGGACCCGGCCCGCGACCTCGTCCCGATGCCTCTTCAGCCTCTCCCGCCCGCCGCACGCCTTGTCTGTCCGGGGCCGCGCCAAGCCCGCTTCGGCCTCTTCGACGCTGGCATTATGCTCGAGCGACGGCCACGGTTGCCGAAGCTCCGGCGACCTTGGAGACAGAGGAGGAGGAGGGTCCTCGCACGACTCGCCGGCGGGTGCGGGGGTTCCGCACGCCGGGCGCGAGCATGCGGGGGGGATGTGGCGACGGGGAGTGTTCTCGTCGCGGATCCGGGCCTTCGTCTCCTTTGAATCTTCTCCAGTAGCGAACGAGAAATCGAAGTTCTCCATTTTTTTTTTCCTTTTTGGGGGGCCGCAGCAATCACGTAGAGCTGGAGCGAGAGCTGATGACATCTATTTTTAAATGGGTTCAAAATTTCTTGGTAGATATTGTCGAGGGAGCATGTTGAGGGAATGGGTGGGGGAGACGATGCACACGTCACGAGTTTCTGTTTTCTATGGTGCGTGAGATTCCTACGTTGGTTCGTTTTTCTCTTGGACTAGGGTTGTGCGTACCGTTCGTGGTTTTGCGGCCACGCACACATTTTCGACCGGTTCTCGCTAGCATTGCCATTTTTTTCTCTTTTCTTTTTTTTGCGAGGGTGAGAATAACAGTACCTTATGAGTCACAAACACTTACGGAAGTGGATCTCGCAATAATTTTTTTAATTAATTATTAATTATTTTTGGTGACCCAAAGAAATACAGTCGCTCAAAAATCGTTACATAATCAATTCTCATTGTGGTATCGGTCTTTCTTGTTTCTTTCCTGGGTCTTCTCTTTCTTGTTTTTATTGGAAATTGCTGTGACTTTTGGAAGGTGGCCATGCAACTTGTGTGGTGGGAGAGAGAAAACAGTGGTTAAAAATTGATGGCGGATCGTATGGGTCCAATGGGAGTTTGGCGTTGCAGTCGATGGAGGTGGGAATGAGTGAGCACACAGAAATTGATTTCCTTTATCGGCGGGGGGGGACCATAGATGTGGGACCTCGTGTAGATATTGCCTTCGATCCGTCGAGCATCAAGCACAGCCAACAGTTTTCCCAAAATTTCGATGGCCATCCTCGTTTAGCTTTGTGCGGACCTACTAGCTGAGCGGATCCGACGAAAGTGGTTGAATAGTCGAACCCTCGAATCCGAGGTGGCCGACTTGTGCTCAAATTTAGGAGATTGGTTCCAAGGCGCAGCGGTTCCCGGCATACAATTGAGAACCAACCCTGTGACTCCCGATTCCAAGATACTGGAACCGCGAGCCAAACCAATTGGTTCCGCATGCGTGCGCAAGTGTTCTTTTTGTCTTTCCCTAAAAGCCTATGTAGCACCGATACTTCATATGGATATGCGTATCGGTATCGGATACGTATCGGATACCGATACTCGTCTCGGCGCGTTGACCAAGTATCGGGATTTCGATACTCGGTCAACGCAACCGATACTCGTCCGCTACCCGTGTCCGACGTCGGACACGCGTATCGTTGATTTTCAACGGGCGGAGGGAGAGTTAAAGGAGAGGAGAGGGAGGATGGGAGCAAGTGGGAGGGCGATAATTACGTGGGGAGAGAAAACAAGGGGATGGAAGGAGAGCCGTCGGATTTGGGGAGGCTGGAGTTTGTTTCGTTCAGCAAGTGGGATATAATACTGAGCTGGTGAGCACGTGGATGTGACCAGAAAAAGGAAGAGAGAGAGAGAGCGCAACACGGCCTCAATCGACATTAGTGCATTGTTTGTTTTGGCTTTATTTATTTTTTATACTTAAAAATATATATTTAATACAATGTATCCCCGACGTATCGGATTTTTCTATTTTTGAGAAATAACGTATCGCTGTATCGTATCGTATCGTATCCGCGTATCAATATCGGTATCGATGCTACTTAGCTAAAAGCCCGACTCCAAACTGGCCGGTTTCCGGGTTGGACCAGACCTGGTGCTCTCCCCTAGCTCGAATCACGACTCTCATTCAAATTAAACGGCGATTCGCGAGATACAAACAAGTTTGCGCGTATCCAAGAGAAATAGTCAAATTAAAGGTTCCAATAACGTATGCTATAAAAAAAATAAAAATTCAGGACAGTCTAAATTGAGTTCGATAGATTTCCAATGACATTCAAAAGGAGTGGAACTTTCTAGCAGCCTTCTCTTTGTTTGTCCTTCTTTAGTTCATATGGTCATATAGTCACGTCTCACATTTGAGTCCGTCGACATCCAAGGTTCAGTCAAGGACAAACCATCTAAGGCATTTTTCCGCGAGTGATTTAGCCCTAAATTGGTAATTAGATCAATAGACAAATCAGAAAAGAACATCAACGAAGAAACAAGAACGAGTCTGGCCGGTGTGGAGAAGAAAGTGGGTGCGTCCATTTTTCTCTGTCTCGGGTGACTTTTTAGACCATTTTTCACCAGCATTTCGGTCGTCTTCTAATATTTTTCCTGTGCTACATGGAAGAATCAGGTGCAAAACACCACGTGATTACCAACAAAGAAGGCATGATGTTAACCAATTTTTTTTTTGCCAGAAATGGCTGAGTAAATCGCTCCAAGAACATGGACTGTTCCGCCTACAATGCATCTATGCTCTTCATCATCTTGATTTTCGTATGCTAAGAGCTACTTTCACTGTTTTTACCTGACATTCATCTGTGACAACACTCAGATCAGCGACATCAACTAACTTTTTGGTCAATCATCCGTGAAGGAAGGAAGGATGGAAGAAATGCCTTCTCTGTGTAGTGTGTAGCTTCCAGCATTCTGGCTTTGCTTCATGATCTCAGTAGTTTCCAAGAAGCAAGCGCAGGCAACTCACATTGGACAAATCGAAGCAATGATTCATTCACTCTTCACAGCTTCATAATTACGGCAGACAAATATTAGTGAAGCAATGAAACCGACTGTACCGAGTATGAGAAACAATGCATAGCACATTAAAGCACTATAGCCCAAGAAAATCGATAGCTGCAAGAAGCCCCTCATGTTTGACCTCGTGTAGAAGTACATGCAATAGGCAAACATAAATATGGCCGCTGAGCCCCCACGAAATACGCACCTGCATTGTAGAAGCAGAAGTTATGAACAAATCACGCATCCAGATGTAGAAGCATGAAAATTTTACTGTTCACCAAGTAGATTTTGCATCTATTCTATTTAACCCTTTTCTAGCTCCAAAAAGTCAACTATTGAAATTACTTAATCCAAACACTAATCGAACAGCTGAGCGTGATACTCCTTTAATAAACCCTTCTAGCATGCAGTCGAATGAGACAGAATTAAACAACAAACTTTTAGTCTAGCAACTCCAGATTTTCTATGCCTTCTGGGAGGGACAGAGGCTCATTGACAGCGAGCCAGCAACCTAGAGAATGCACTGTGAGCTCAATAGACATGCAACATTGCATCTTTCAACACTTAATGTTCACTCCTTCAATATGCACCTGATAAGTCTCATCCACTACCAACTGACTACATTTATCTAAGATCTTGTAATACTACTGAACAGGAAGAATAATCTCAAATCTAAAAAGTTTCGTTTCGCACGAGAATATTCTTGCCCTGAAGAACACCAGATGACTGGTATTTTCATCTTTGGCACTTGGGCAAAAGAACATACCTCCACCACCAATCATGGTCTTCAGATGAAAGCTGGATGTATGTCAGAACAACACTAAGGACAGCTGTCACTACAATGAGGATGAGAAATGTCGCAAACAAAGTGCCTGGAAGAACACTGATCTTGAAACCCCAAAGGGTGGTATACAGCTCGTATAACTCCAGAACAACAGAACTAAATGATAAAAGACCTCCGAGAATCATTTGACATGGCAAATTCCTGTACCAAGCTAGTGGTGGAATCTCTCTTAAACTTTTCCTCGTGACAGAAGGTGCACGAAATTCTGTCCTGAAGAAGCGTCGTATTACCCCGCCCAAGAAAAGCAGCAGCACGGTAATTGGCATAAAAATGAAGATGATTATGAAAATGGTGCCAACTGGAAGTGCAGCTGTGGCTCCATAAGCCATGGAAATTGTATTGAGGACAAAAGCTATCACAAGTACTGGGCCAAGGTAAACTATGCCAGTAAGGAGAATAGTCCATCCCTGAAAGTTCAAATTGATTTGTATAGGATAACTGAGCAATGAAAAAATAACCAGCATCACATAATATGTTTGACATATACAAAATAATTAGATTCAGTACCGATCCAGTTTCAGCAAATTGACTTTGAAAAGAAGTCGCAGTAAATCCACCAACCACAGATGTGAGAATATAACTCAGAACCAAAGCAGTGCATAGGGATCCACGGCTGTATGGATAGAGGACACCGAGGAATGCTAGGAGAGATAAAAAGCAAACCCTGAGAAAAAGTTTATAACTGTTAGGTAGATACTTCAGAGGACAATCTGTCTGGGTCAGCAAGATATATGCAAACCAAAAGTTCCAGGAAAAGCACAGAATCGGTCCTCGACGCTTTGACGATTGGTCAATTGAGCCCTTAACTTCTTATTTTGGTCACTTAAGTCATTAAGAGTTTGTAAAAAAGTCTAATCAAGTCCTAGGCAGGACATCGGTGGTTTCCTGACAGCGAAATTATACGTCTCTTATGTGGCCTTTTCTCAATGCCACGCGGCCAAGGACCTAAGGACCATGTAGGACTTCCAGTGTCGAAAATCCACTGATAGCGAGCTTAGGGTTTGATGGCACTTTATTCAAAACATTAAGGACTTAATTGACCAAAATGACATGACAAGGACTCAATTGACCAATGACCATAACTTTAACGACGAGCTCTGCACTTATACTGAAAAGTTCCCCATAACCACTGCAGTGTGAATAAGTCTTAGGAAATTAATCTCCAGATCCCAAAAATTTGCAAATTTACAGAAGAAGAGATTTGCGTATTGCTGAATACTGTTTCTCTTGTAGTAAATCTAGCTGACATTTAATAGTTAAATTCTGAAAATTCAAAGATGCATGAGAAACATTATGCTCACAGCCAATTGAGGCAGCATACAACAAAAGATGCGGAAAGTTGGTGGCAATCGACAAATGCAATTGGTCATATATGATGCTTAAAGGAGCTTACATAGTGAATAGCTGCATTCCTGAGCCCAAGACTGCACAAAACAGGGGAAAATGGGATGGGGGTCTAAATAATTCGCCACAAACATATTTCCCGGCAACATCATTTCCTTCTTCGTCGTCTCCAGCAGAGTATCTGTAGCACGTAGATCCAGATGTATGTCAGAAGGAACAAACTGTCACTAAGCGTTAGAAGAAATATCAGTAAAAGAGCATTACTGTCTTAGGTCATTTCTTATGCGCCTCATGAAAAGAAGTGTCAACAAACCCATCAAAAGGATCAAGATGACTGTAGAGTTGATGAGTGAGAACCAGTGTATCTGTCGGTGGATTGGCAGTAATGAAGCCCTTGAATATTTGCTCATTCTTTCCTCGAAACCAATTGAGGTTGCATTCCAGAAAGTTGAATAAGTAAACTTTACATTAACCTCAATATCATCGGTTATATCGACAACATCATTTGGGTCACTGAAAGCATGTATTTCTATTATTTGGCCACCATTGTAAAAGGCATCAAATTGCACATGTTTGAACAAATAATATCTAGGTCCCTTTACGCCAGGACTCCAGCTACTATTTTCCACTTTCCCAATGAACCCCCACATTGGAAGATCATCATAGTACATCTGGAAGTAAAAATCTTCATTTACAGCATTCCTTAATCTCGCAACGTCACTAATTGCGAGTTTTTTCTCGCAGAGAATCTCCCCATCCTTAACATCCCGAAATTTCAGATCGTACAAGGAATTGGTCAAGCGATCGCCATTCAAAACTTCCCCAAGAGAACCTCTCTTCCAGATAAGTGGGTCTGCAAAGGATATAGCTAAAGATCAATAACGCGAAGCACAAGCCTCTATTGTTAGATTTACTGGATAATGAATAAGTAGCATTGATGCATGGGCTAAAATCACGAGTGACGTTCCATCAGGCAAAGGTACCGACAGAACACCAGGAAAAAATGTCTCAGTAAGTTGCTCATTAAACAATCTTTCAAATACACAACTGCAGCTTCTGATCAGATCAATACAATAGGACAACGCAACAATAATATTATAATTTGCCTCGTGTCGGAGCACATTTAACTTGTTTGGTCGTTGATCCTTGCCATTGCAAACATGAGTAAACCAAAAAGCTAACCTGGGCGGCAAAACGGCAAGTCATAGTATTGGTAGGTCTCACTGCAACACAATAACACATTGGCTCAAAAGCTATTGAAAAAAAGGGACGAAAAAAAGAAAGAAAGAAAGGCCTCATACTAAGATTCTGCAAATTCCTCAAACTTGAGTGTTGCAAGGAACAACCAAGCAGAAACAGTAACGAAATTAGGCAATTCTCGCACGCGACACAGCATTTCTAAGAGAAATCCCAGCAACGACCCGACATGATAGAGCAAGAGTATGGCTAACTTGTAATTGGCTAACTCGTAACTATATTTACATACCACTAGCAACACGGGATGACAAGAACCTCCGATACTATCATCGATGACAAGACAAGTACGGATCAGCTCTAAACTAAATCCACTTCGCTTAATTGAATCCTCGCAACTTCAAAGAGCGACAGCAGCTAAATCACTGGTCGTATCACTACCTAACTTGTGAGATCCAGAAACAATTCGCAACTGCTTCAAGAACAACGGAATGGCTGTTCATACGCAGAACATCGAGGGCGAGCTCGCGCGAAGATACCTGGGGTTGTGGAGAGGACCCACTTTGTTGGCGAACAGAGGGACGGGATCTCCTACATTGTAGAGATGATCCTCTGGAGACGCCGTGGCGAACCGGTTCCCCGGCGAGATGATCGCGAACAGCGCAAGGAGGAGATTCAGACAGAGGGTCTCGAACGCCATGGATGGAGAAAGAGCGAGAGAGTAAAAAACCAGATGGATGCAACGGGAACAAAAGTCAACGCGCAATTTTGGGAGCTCAGCTGCTCGAGTACTTGGCCCGACCCGACATTTTTTTTTATCAAGCCCGACCCGACTTGACGGGGGAGGTTTGTTTGTTTGTTTTTTTTTTGCGCTCGAAGACGGGGGCTTTTTTTTTTTAAGAATATTTAAACACAGAACATGATTGGTTTCCGATCTGGTCTGATCCCATTCCGAAATTGGGAAGCGGAGGAGGAGGAGCTCGATTCCCCGCTTCAAGGATTGGAAATTTGCTCGGACCGATCACGTTCTCAAACGGTTTAATCATTAGATAGGTAGCATTTTTTTTTTCATTTGTCGTTAATTTTCATTTTCACGATTGGTTTCAGTAATTGGATCGCATTATAGCAAAATCTGAAAGTCATATCTTAAGTTTAGCTTTACATTAGAATCTTATTTAGAAAAAAATATTATTCGGTCCGCCTAGCTCTCTTGGAATCAATAATCGGACTGATTATAACTGATTCAAATAACCCATCCATTTGGTCCGGATTGATCTATTATGCTTAACCATATAAAACAAATGACAAGCCAAAGAGCATTAATAAGCATTTAACTTAGTTGCAAATATTAGGAAATAGTTATTTTTTTCGTATAAATAGAATTTGGAGCTTGCATAATTTACATCCAATAAAGAAGAGACGAAAATTTTCTCTTACCTTATATTATATAACGTAAATTATATTGAAGTGTGCGCAATATGTGGTAATTTAATCTTTTTAATAATGTAGATAACATACAATTTTTTTTTGGGCTCGAAACATGCAAATCATTTAGGCTATGCATGGTAACCATTATGATTCCGAAAAATGATTATGGTTAAAATGATTTTTTTATTCTGTTCCTATATGAGTTTTAGAGAATCAGAACGTGTTTAATAAGTTATAACTGCACAAAATTTCTATTTAAAAAATACTTCCTTTTTTTTCATTTAAGTCAAATAACTATGTAGTTAATTTATAAAATTTCAGCCTAAATTGAAGACTAATTTTCAATGCACACTAAAATAATTTAAAAAATATTATTTTTTAGCATGTCATGAATGAAATACAAATTTTAATCTATGATGTTTAAAGTTTGATGAAGCATGGAACAGGTTCCCATATTAAGGACTCATTTTTTCTTTAAATGTATCGTTGTCTAAATACATATGAACATCTTGTGACGCACGGCTACGAGTATGCACGTTGGATGCTCTCATCTTCTGCATTATTTTTGTATGAGAGTGAAATCTATGAAATCTATGAAATTTATGCTCAACTTTATGAAAATAAGGTCACACTAGCCTAATCCAAGCTTTTTGTATTTTTTTTGGGATTTTCTAAATTTTTTGTTATTTTTTAAAAAAAATTATATTTTTTGATTTTATTTTTATTAGGTAGAGGGAAAAACGACGAGAAAACTATAAAGGAAAAGCGACAGATGTGAGACTTCATTCTGTTTTGTTATTTTCAAAAATGATTCTTTTTCTAAAAGTAATTTTTGTTTCTTCTGAATTTTACTCTAAAACTGATTCTGATTCTCCAAAACTCATTATGGAAGCAGAATCAGAATTATTTACGTTACCAAATAATATTATCATTTTTTACTATCACTGGAATGTGAATCAAAATGGTTACCATGTAGGCCCTTAGTATAATAATAATCGACAACAATTCGCTTTATGTCCACTTAATTTATTTCAAAGACAACACTAGAAAAAGGACAAAAGGAAGAAAAAAAGGTCATTCGTACCTCCGACAATTCCGCTGCAATTTTTTTTTTCCGATAATTATTATTTATTTGCTAAAATACAGACCTAGAAATCGAAAAAAAAAAATCAAAACGAGACCCGACCCGACCCGACCCGACGAGTGAATTGCTTCCCCGTGACATGAATATGAATCGATTCTTCGTCTCTATCTCTCTCTCGCTCTCGCCCTCCGACGAAACATTCTCTGCATCGACATCATCGAACGCCATGACGGGACGATCTTGAACGCGCCGTAAGTCCTTCTTGGAAAGCAGAATCGGTCTTCTTGCGAGGTCCCGTTCGCCTCGAACCATGGCACGATTCATTGGTAGTCGAGTGACGCGAGTTTTAAATTTCGTTATGATCCTCTAGTCCGGAGAATAGCAGCTATTCGATGATCCGACGGATTTGATGGTTGTCGTCGTCCTCATCTCACTGTTTTGCGCACCCATTGGACTGGGTATGACGAGCGCATTCGGGTTCGAGGATTATGTTCGTTGCTTGATCCGTTGAGGATTTTATGTTCTGCCTGCTCGAATGTGTTTGTGGAGCAATCAGTTTAATAGGTGGTAGGACTAGAAATATTTGGTGACTGCGCGTTTATCATGGAGAGCCTGCCAATTGAGGTTATCGGGAACATACTGTCGCGACTGGCCGCAGCCAGGGATGTGGTTGTGGCTTCTGCGACGTGCCGGAAGTGGCTAGAAGCCCGCCGCAAGCATCTCCGTAGTCTCTCGTTTAGTGTGAACGATTGGTCTGGTTATCGTGATTATGGTAGCGATCAAGCAGGAATTTGGATAACCCAAACCATATTTGACACCACCAAATTGCAGAGTCTCTCGCTTCTATTGGATGATGTCGATGAAGAGTTTTCGGCTTCTGCGGTGTTGGCTTGGCTCCTGTACACTAGGGAGACATTGCGCAGCTTGCATTATAATGTCCAGGTGACCGGAGATGTGAACATCCTCGAAATTTGCGGGAGGCAGAAGCTTGAGGTTTTGGTCTTGTCGCATAGTTCTGTCTCAGGGGTCGAACCAAATTATTGCAGGTTTGCTGGCTTGAAGTCCCTCTCTTTGAGTTACGTCAGTATCTCAGCATTGGATTTGAGTCTTTTAGTCAGCACGTGTCCGAATCTTGAGAAATTGGATCTCATTAGTCCAGTCATTGCAATGTCAGATGCACAAGTCACAGTTGAGGTCAGTAGTGTCACATTGAGGTGCTTTTACATTGAGGCGACAAGTTTGGACAAATTCGTTTTGGAAGCAGATAGTATCGAATGTTTGCACCTGAAAAGTTGCTCCCTTGAGCTTTTTGAACTCATTGGAAAGGGGACTTTGAAGCATTTCATCATTGATGACGTAAGCGTTCTACATCTCGATATCGGTGACACTGTCGATAATCTTGAGATAGTTGATGTTAGGGACTTCACAATTACATCCTCAAAGTTCTTGCAGATGATTTGGAAATCAGCAAAGTTGAGGAGGCTACGACTTTGGGATGTAATGTTTGTTGATGAGGATGAGACTGTGGAAATAGAAACCATTGCTCTTCATTTTCCACAGCTTAGCCATCTGTTGTTGAGTTGCGACTTGAGAGATGAAATGCTTCAATATGGTCTTCATGGATCTTTTCATTTTGAAAATGTGGTTGTTTTGGAGCTTGGATGGACATTTCTGAATGATCTCTTTTCAGACTGGGTCGAATTAATGCTAAAACGTTGCCCGAACCTCAAGAAATTGGTTATTCATGGAGTAGTCTCAGACCTCAAAACCCCTGAAGAATGTCAGTTGCTGGGCAGTTTCACCTCAGCTATTGTATGTGTCATGCGGGAATATGTCAACTTAGAAGTAGTGTTTGAGTATAAGTAGAATGTTGTCAAAACGCCGCGTGCAGAATTCCAATTTTGTGTCACATATATGTGAACAAAGTCCAATTTTTCGTCACATGTACAAATTAACAAACTACAAATGATTCCTGTTATACTTTTGTTCTCATTAATGTGATACTAGAAAAACTTGTTCATTGAGAGTCCTGATTATAAAATATAGCTTCGATCAGTGTGCTACAAGTCAAATTTAGGTTTCACTCCACAATAGCAAGCCTGGGATGATATGTGCTGCAACATTCTTACCAGCGACTTGGTTTATAGAAATGATCTTCCATAAATTGCTGGGCTCTAATTCTTTATTTGAATTCATAGATTTTCCTCATATATGAACAGCCAATAAAGTGCCATAAGATGCTTACGAGTGGTTAGTCTATGAAAATTGTTATCCACCACATGTTGGCTTTAAGCCTTTTCTGCAACGTTTGAATTTTTTGGCATGTGTGCTTAATCAATTGTGGGATTGTAATGATAATTCTTTGTCTTAAGGCTTCTTTGAAGAAAGCAATAAGCAGACTTCTTAGAGTGCAATTGTACAGTTGATCCTTGATTGCTGACTATGTCGCAGTCAGCAATATGATTTAAGAACCCGTCGCTGTCTCGGCTGTGCTGCTGGAGGCTCACCCCCCAACCTAGAGTAGATAATTGGGGAAATTTACCTGCAGCATTTTTCTTGATATTCTATTTACTACTTGGTTTTATTCTGTTGGTTCCAACTATTTATTCTTCATTTTTTTTTTAATTATTGAACTCTTTTTCACCACAACTGCAGCAAGGTTTCATATGCCTAATTGATTTCGGGTACAAGTCAGATTTGATATCTAAATTATGCATCGCCTTTTTCCTAGTTTATATGTATCTGCAGCGACCCTGGAAATTTGCTTTAGTTTATCTCAACATTTTAGTTTCCTTTTCTTTTTATGGTGACTTTGCCATCATTACCCAATATGAGGAACTATTGTACTTCAATTTGTTTACTGATAAGTCAACTCAGTTAGCTGAGCTACCTTTTCTTAGTCTACGTCGAGTGCTGTGACAGATCACACTAGAAAGCTGTGACAGCATGATCTATATGTACAGCTATACGCCAGACTTGGCCTGTTAGTTTCTTGAGAAATGGGAGGAAGGTGAAGATGTAGAAACTTAATGTCAATAGCGAGACCTGGAGAAGATTGATGATATGAGGGAATTACTTTAGGTCGTTAAGGTTCCCTTTGTTCTCATTTGCTGGGTCTGGATATTCAACTTATCTGGCTGCCGAGCTAAGTATCACAACAGCAGCAGTGTAATATCATTAATATTCTGTACTGCAGATACTTCTCTTTCAAACTCAAAATTTACCTGTTTAAATTCAATTTAGACATTTTATTCTAAAAGCGTAAGCCTGTTTTCAGACTGGAATATGATTATCTAGGCAAGTAGGAAGTTCCGTCATTGTTTTTCCTTTTCTTATCCTTCCTGAATAGACCTGTAAAGGTGTATTATATGGAGGCATATTTTTGCTTCCCATTAGATCTATGCACGGAAGGTTTATTATTCACAGCGTCTTAACACAACATCATTGTCGACAGTCTTGAGTAGGAGTCAAGGTGTCATGCAGGCCCTGGGTTATGTTCAGAAACCAAGGGACCTTAGGTACTAAGTTTCTTCAATCTAGTTTTAGATTTCCTCTGTGATTTATACGGTCACATAATAATGCACCATGGTCTTATCTAAGGTTGTGCAAGCATAACCGTCTATGGCTCTGTCATGTCTTCCCTCTCAGAGAAGCTTTGCTTTATAGCTAGGGGTCAACTTTATTTTTTACCAGTGACTTTTATTTCAAAGGAAGACTCTCTGCACTCTCAACGGATGGCCGAAAGTTGTAGATTCAATAGCAGGTGGGTTGCTTCTGTTGTGCTGTAATCTGGATATGTGCGGTGAACTGGTGACGCAGCAAGATTGTCACTCAGATATTTCATTCTTGCATTCTAATCTGTTTTATGTCAAGACATGTGCAATGCGGTGCCCTAGCAGATGTCTTTAGCACATGTTTGGTTATCAGTCATGGTGCTAAAACTGAAGTGAAGAAGTCCTGGAACTATTTAGAACCTGCAAAGTTCCACTAGTTGTTGAGCAACAGATTGTTCTCAGCAGGATTGTGGCATACTGGTAAAGTAACAATTCCAGCCGAAATCATCGTTTAGGATTTATCTTGTCAATATATGTATAAACATACAATTTTTCCAGGTAGAAACTAAGAATCTTTTTGTGGGATTGAAGTTTAGAATTTGCTTGGAAGGATGAAACCTCGTGCTATTTGGGGTGAGATCGGGGGCATTGTAGCTCAGAACAATGCCAATTTGTTCACATTGATATGGTCTTCCAAAACTTCCCAAATTATCAATTGTTAGATAAGTGGTGCTCCTTAATTTTCAGAACGATAAAATCTTGTAGGAGTGGTTGGGGGTTTGTGAACTGCAAAAGATTCTGCTTTTCATGTTGACTCTGATGGGTTGCGGGTATATTGACTCTTCCCCATCATGATTATGAATCCCAAATGGAGGACCGATCTCTCCATTCTTGTCCATATGACGAACCGCATTTTCTCTAGTGACTTCCGAGTTTGAAGAGGTTAAAATAAATCAGTCATTTTGGCCAAAGATGATCTTACAATTGGCAGCAGGCAAAGGCGGACTCGAGGTACTTGGTGCAATTTTCATGAAGTATGTATCGTATCTCATGTAATTTCTTGTAAAATTCCTTAATCCCATCCCCTCCGCACCGGAATTCTAAAAATGATCTTTTAATTTGTCTCCTCTAGTCTAAAACTCTGGGTCTCGGTTCTCCATCTGTGGCAGGTCAAGGAAGGAATGTCTCTCATCAGAAATCATATTCTTCAAGGCGCCTGTCTGCAATTTGCCATTGTTGGTTGAGCGCGAAAACCACTGCTTCTTCAAGTGACTGGATCACGGGGACTTTATTTTCTCGAAGCTCCTTAAGATTAAAGAAGAAGCAACACGTTCAGTAGAAGTAATATCCCAAGTTGCCTGCAATTAGAATTTAGGCCCATTCCACTCTATCTTTCACCATTGGAAGGTCCCGAGGGAACGAGCTTGAAGGATATCATCACCTGGACATGTACACGAAACACCAAGTCAATGAGGCCTTCTAATGAAATGACTGTGCTGACTGCCAAGTGCCATTCACTGGAAGATACTTGGAGTATGATTCAGACCGGTCTCTCCAAATGTTGGACAAGAGAAATAGGTTAGGATTGCGAACAAGGGAGTTTCCCCTATAGGACTAGAAGTTTGTGTTTTTACCTAATTTACGAACCACGCCTGGGGCAGGGCAAACCCTTCGTGTAGGTATACTTCCCACAATGGTAGTAGATGCACAACTATTCTTATTTTTTTATCAAATGGAAAGTTGCATCCACCTCTTTATGAAAAGATCTCATGGGCCCATGTACCTAAAAGTCTCCGTCCAAAATTAGGGAGACCAAGCCCTTTTATAGATATATCTTCAATAATGCTAGTCATTGACATAAACAATCTCTCTCTCTCTCTCTCTCATAATATTTTGTAGATTTTTTGCGTTAGGACACTTCCTACAACTACAAGAACAGGATCTGTCAAGGGTCAGGCTCAGGGATTGTTTACATTAGCCTCGTACGCGATGGCCTCAATGTCAACAAGCGAGGGACTCTCGACCTGGACGACGGAAAAATTCATATCATTGCCTCGAGCACGCAGCCCAAGACCTCAAGGAAAAAGAAGAAAAGGAGAAAGATAATAAATTTCTATTATTGGAAAGGAATCTCAATGTGGCATGATTTTAGGTGATGACAGGGAAAGGATGTTGACCCATTAACAAAATGAGATAATACCAAACAAATCCATCTCATTGAGGAGGGTTTCTTAAATTATGCAAGTGGGCACCTTTGCCCGTGCTTTGATTATTCTAATGATGTGGTTGAAATGGCATTGGATCAGAATTTTTTATACACTCTTTCTCTCTCTAAGGCTCTTGTGTTAGGAGTCAGAGTTAAACCAATCCCCTTCCAAAAGATTTAAGAGGGGAGCCCTTTAATTTAAGGATATTGATGATTGCCCCCCCCTCTTACCTTCTTCAGAGAAAAAGATGTTGTCTCTCTCATTTTTATGTACAACAAGTACCTGCATGCTCATGACAAATGAGCCAATTGAAAAACACAGGCGGTTGCAGAGAGAGAGAGAGAGAGAGACGACCAATGGAAAGACACAGGCGGTTGCACAGAGAGAGAGAGAGAGAGAGAGAGAGAGAGTGGAGTAGGAGTCAGTGATTCTAGTGGGTTCTTTCTAAAGACCCCACCTCTTAATTTAAATTTCTTTCATTTTGTATTGGAGGAGCATATAAATGATTTCCTAAAGGGTGGCCTGTGAAAGGTATGCAAGGACAAGATTTTCAGGACCGATTCTCATGGGCCAAGTCTCAAAAACCTGCTGAAGCTGCTCACGGCAGAGGGTAAGAGCAGCACCAAGAACCCAGAAAAGGGGAACATGTAATAAAAGTTTCTTCACATGGAGAAGCTAGACAGAGACAGAGAGAGAGTGGGCATTGGACCCTCAAGTTTCGATCTTCTTGTTTGTATCTAGTCATCTGAAAAGAAAGTTTCGATCTTCTTGTGTTGCTTCTGAACCTCTCTGCTCCAAGTCATGTCCTGTTCCATATATGCCATTACTTCCTCGTTCAACTTATCTGAGTCAACGTCAACTCGCATGTTCTTCACCACCTGCTGCTGCTGCATCAGAATCCCTCAGTTCTTCAAGCTCTTCATGACCTCTAAAGCGTTTCTTGGTTTCTAATGTCTTTCAGTTGCTCATGATGAGGGAGAGAGAGAGATGAGCATGGTTTGAGCTTCGGAAAAGTTGTTGGCATGGCGAGTCAGAGACTTGGAGAAACGGGTTTATCAGAAGCGGGACCTTCAAGTCGTCATCACCATCACCATGTTCCTTATTCAGTTCTTGGAATTAACACTTCTTCCTCCAGTTTCAGGTACTAAAAAAAATCGCAACTTTTCTTCGTTTTCTGATTATTGGTCAAATGGGCTTTTTTGTTTCGTCTGCTGACATGCCCGGTTCACTGTTGGATCTCTTTTCTTTTTTTCGTTTTTCCGGTTCAGCAATCAAGAAGGAGCAGCTTTTGATTTCGGAGAGCTAGAAGAAGCAATGGTTCTGCAAGAAGTCAATATCAGAAACCATGAAGATCATAAAGCCAGTATGCCATGCTCTTTGAAAACTGCAGTCTCTTTATTTTGTATTATAAGCACAGCCTGAAAATGTCTACAGAGCTCAGACAGAGAGAAAATTTCCATTTCCATTGCAGCAATTGTTTTTAACAAAAAGCCCTATCTTTTTTATCTTGGTGAAAAACCATAGCTTTGAAGAAATATTGGATAGAAAAGATTCAGAATATTTGGAGGGTGGTCTTTAATGTTTGGGTGATTCTCTGAGATTTGTTTTTCGTTTTGCTTGGTGATATCCTGCAGCTTTTCACTCATCAGGCAGGCCTTCAGCTACTCTGGAAATGTTCCCTGCATGGCCAATGAGATTCCAGCAGACCCCAAGAGTAGTTTTCAACCCCCCTCCTCCTTCATTTTTCGACTTGCCCTTTATCATTTTTCTCTTCTTTACTGTTCCTTTTGGCGATTGTTTTAAACGCAAAGCTCAATATCAGCCTAAAATCACAGCCTTCCATCAAATTTCCCAGCACGGTCATGTATATCTCTTAGGTCGTTTCTATTATGCATTTTCTCTTTTTGGGTTGAGGGGTTGCTTTTTCAAAAGGCGAAATGGTGTTCATTCAATGTCCTTTTCTCAT
This sequence comes from Rhodomyrtus psidioides, assembly GCA_021437785.1. Taxonomy (NCBI): domain Eukaryota; kingdom Viridiplantae; phylum Streptophyta; class Magnoliopsida; order Myrtales; family Myrtaceae; genus Rhodomyrtus; species Rhodomyrtus psidioides. The sequence goes on from JAILYB010000039.1 coordinate 2,558,395, forward strand.
CTTCTGGTTCATCGTTGGTGTCCATTTGGGGTGCAGGGAAGTTCAAGGTCAGGAGAAGGAGAGAGCAGCGGCGACTCAGAAGGGTCGGGTGCGAATGACCTCGACCCAACACCGCTTTCTTCGAGCAAAACTGAGGCGCGGCTTGAACTAGAGCCGCCCATCTTTAACAAGGCTTCTTCTCCTTCTTCCTCAGCTCATCAGCAAAGGCCACAGCAGCCAGAAATGGCGAGTGTCGTCTCCCAAGATCCACCTGCTTCTTCGAGATCGCCCCAAGACAATAGCAAGGTTCTTCTTTTCTTCTTTCTTCTTCTCGTTTAATGCTTCTCCGGCTGGGATGAAAACCGTTTCTTGCATTTTCGAGTATACTGACCTGTTCTTTCTTTGGGCATTCTGAAGCTACTCGTCTCATGTAAACTCTTTTTTATCTCACGAAACAACCCCTTTTTTTTATATTTTAAATTTAGGTGTCTCGGATATCGGCGTGATTCTGCCCCTTTAGCTTTCTCGATCCTACGTGAGAGGATCTTGTCTTTGTTTTGATGCTTCGCACAGATCCCAACAACTCCCTGAAAACCAAACAAAGTCCTGGCAAGAAATGACATTGAGAGGTGAAAAACGAAGTTGCTTTCTGGGCACAGTGAAAAACAAAGTTGCTTTCTTCTGTCCCTCCGATATGACACCTTCAAGAATTTGAAGCGAACTCCAAAGGAAAAGGAAACAAGTTTCTAAACTGAGTGGTTACTGCCCACTGTTCCTCATTCCTAACGACCTACTCCCACTAACTCAATGGAAACTACAATAACAACATAAGGCAAAATTGAAATGTAAGAAAAAGATAGAGAACCAATTGCATGACAGCAAATTTGTATGTGATTTGAGTCATGTTACTGTCACCCACCTGGCCATTTTGTACTGTACATTTCTCTTTGTCAAAGCTCCATTTCGTACTTTATTTGGATATAAAAGAGAATTACAAAAGAGAGGCCCTTTTATATTGTATCTCTCTTCTTCTTTTTTTCGGTCGGAATATTGTATCTCTTAATTACTGACACGACCGAAACAAGCATCATTATACGAGGAGGAAATACATCATGCTTCATGACTCTTTTTCTCTAGCTATTGGGGTTTCTATTCTATTGTTGTTTTTTCTCACTTCATTGACATAATATCGGTTCGATTTTGCAGAAGAAAGGATCAGCACGTTCGACCTCCGAGAAAAATCTCGATGCCAAGGTCCGCGAATCACCAATTTACTATTATATACTAGATTATGGTTCTAAATGTGAAGGGCAGACAGCTTATACTATATAGAGTCTATAACTACTGGGGTTAAAAGAAACGCATTTTTTGGTTAATTGACCGCAGACATTGAGACGTTTAGCTCAAAATAGGGAAGCAGCAAGGAAAAGTCGTCTGAGGAAAAAGGTACATTCATGCACACTTTCTAGCAGTTCAAAGTCTTGATTCCTGTCTTGTATTCTGACAAATATCCCTCTGTAATAAACTTTGATTGGCGAAATGCTTTCCATTCAAACAGGCTTATGTACAACAGCTTGAATCAAGCAGGATCAAGCTTAGTCAACTGGAGCAAGAACTTCAGCGCGCACGGTCACAAGGCTTGCTTTTGGGCGCTTATGGCGGCGCCGGCGGAGATGTCAGCTCCGGTGAGTTTTAAGAAGCATTATGCTTTTGGCCTCTCAGTAGAGAGCCCTCATTTTTTTTTTCATCTTTTCTTGGTTTGTTGTTAAACGACTTCAGTAGATGGAGTTCATACGCATTAGTATCTTAAGTGGTGACTAAATTGAACGGTTCCATTACATAGCGTTTCTCACCCGAGTGTTCTACAAGCGGGAGGGTTTGTATCCATCATTAATAACTTGTGGTGAATTATGATGTATATAGTCGTACTGAAAACCAAGCTATTTGTTCATAGGGGCTGCGGCATTCGATTTGGAATACGCAAGGTGGTTGGACGATGATCACCGGCAGATGTCGGAGCTCCGGACCGCGTTGAATGCGCATTTGTCGGACAGCAATCTGAGGATGATTGTCGATGGTTACATTGCCCACTACGACGAGATTTTCAGGCTCAAGGGGGTCGCCGCCCAAACCGATGTCTTTCACCTCCTCACCGGCATGTGGAGTTCTTCCGCCGAGCGCTGCTTACTCTGGATGGGCGGGTTCCGGCCCTCCGATCTCATCAAGGTCGGTAATAGAATTTCACGTTCATTTCTTAATTATTTTGCTATATTCTCGTGAGTGTTTATCTTGAGAAGCAATCGTTTTGAGATCACAATTTGAACAAACTGCAAATAAATAAGGATTTAAAGAAGGTAGATTTCATCCCTCATTATCCTATGATTTGGACGATTCAGCCGACAGCCGTTGACCGTTTTCCCCTAAAATCTAATTCATCCTTAGTTATTGTCCGAAAGAGATGAGGCACCCTTTGTATATACGGCTAAAGTCCACGGGCCAAATGACCATACTACCCCCAGAAAATCGGGAATTCGACTTCAGCTTCTTCTGCATGATAATACAAAACTCCAAGCTATCTCTACTAACGAAAATAAAAATGGAAAAAAAAAAAAAACAGTTCAATCTAAAATCTTAGCTGGTTACTAATCGATTCAAGTAGTGTGTTTCAGATGTTGAGACCCCATTTAGACCCATTGACGGAGCAACAGCTGATGGGGATCTACAGCCTCCAGCAATCGGCGCAACAGGCCGAGGAGGCGCTCTCGCAAGGCCTCGAACGGCTCCAACACTCGCTCGTCGACACTGTCGCCGGCGGGCCCCTTGTCGACAGCATGCAACTGATGGCCGTTGCCCTCGGCAAGCTCTCCAACCTCGAAAGCTTTGTTCTCCAGGTATGTACAAACACACGACGCGCCGTTAAAATTTTGAGCTGAGGTTCTTACGAGTGTTGGGGACAATGAGTTCGACGGGAATTAGCATAAAAAAGGATGATAAAATATAACTGTGATCATATAAACATTACTAACTCGAAAGCTAGTGCTCCCTAAAATGACATCACATTAGATGAGCAGATAAGCTGATGTGTGATGTCCAGAATTTGAAGAAGGTCATGAGAAGACAAGTGCAAGTCTAGGTCAAGAGATGTTCTTGAAAAGATGCTCTCAATGGAGATTCCCCATTCGAAGCGCTTTCTCAGATTAGTGTTGTATAAAGGATAATCTGCATTACCGTGACAGAAATTTCAGTGACAATCTTCTTCAAGATTTGAATTTTTTTTTTTTTTTTTGTAAGTTCAAAAGGATGGATGATGTTGAAAATGATTAACACCGCAGGCCGACAACTTGCGGCAGCAAACCCTTCATCAGTTGTGGCGGACGTTGACGGTAAGGCAGGCGGCCCGTTGTTTCTTGATGGTCGGAGAGTACTACGGCCGGTTACGAGCCTTAAGTTCGCTATGGGCGTCTCGTCCACGAGAGTAAGATCAAATCTATATCCACTGTTTTATGCGACCTCTCAGGATATTCCACAGAAAGCGGAGAGAATTCTGATTGCATACAGCTTCTGGTAGAATCTTGAAACTTATATACTTCTTCATGCTCAGGAACTCGATCAATGACGAGGGGTCGTGCCAAACGACGACGGATCTGCAAGTGTTTCAGTCTGCTCAAAATCACTTCCCTCCTTTTCGATAGCCTACAGCTTATTAGGGGGAAAACAATATGGCGGTTCTTCCTTATTTATTTTCTTCTTCTTCTTTTTTTCCTTTTTCAGTTGCTTTAATTTTCTCTTTTTTCTTTTGACCTTCTTTTTTTTTTTTTCGAGCTTTTGAAGTTCTTTCATTAGCGGAGAAAATGATGTAATCGTCTTGTAAATGTGAAGTGCTCTGTGCAAAATTAGGTAGTTGATACTTGCTTCAATATTTCAGGAGAAAAAAAATCATATTTTAACAAGGTTAATTTCAGTGTCCTGTTTAAAAAAGAAAAAGAAAAAAGAGAGACAAGCTCTACAAGAAATTTCGCCCCCGTCAAATAAATTTAAAAGATCATGAGGTGGAATTCTCGCAAATCGAATTCGATTATTGATACGTGAAACTGTACATGTGTCGGTGCCACAACCACAACCCTGTTTGTGTAACGATTTCTTCAGCAGCGGCCGAAGACTGCTTAATGATCCAAACCGGAGCTTCGAATATCAAATCTGCTTGTACATGATCGCACAGGGAATGCAGAATCTTATCCCGGTCCGCGCTCGACTGATCGTTCCCTAATTACCAAGTCAAACCCGTTTTCCTAATAACAATTCCATTTAATTCGTCATTGTCGGCGTGCCCTTTGGCCTCAGAATATACAATTGCATATAAGAAGATGACCTTATCTAACTCCTTTTTTCTAATCTATGTGCACACGTCCCTTTCCGAGATTAGGTCTCTGATTTAATAAAAGATTATTAGAAATGGGGTTTAATGCGTCTTTTGCTTTCCACGTCATCACTTGGCCGTATTTGCAAATTAAAAGCCGTGCGGAGGTGGAAAGATTGAGTGATTATTTTTTATTTTTTTTGACCTTTCATTTTAAAAAAAGGAAAACCATTGAGAAAGTTGGTGACTTAACACTAATTACTTAGGTCATTTAAACAGCAAATTCTCGAATCACATCCTCTATGGAGCTTAGAAGCAACAACTACGATCGGGTCGGACTTGATTCTTACCAAACGGCTTTCTAAAATCCGATTTTGAGATCGGGAGATCACGACATCTGTACCAGATATAATATGAGAATTAGTTTTATTTTTTCGATCGCATAACTTGCCAACAGACAGCGGAGATAAGGTCATTTCGTGTCGGGTTCGTTTCGTGTTAGTTCGAGTCATTTTTGAATCGCCGATTTTTTGAACCGCCATAATAACGAATTACGGATCGATTATATGATAAGAAGGAGGAAATGATAAAATTGGAGTGAACCAGCAGAACATGTGCTGTCCTGTCCTGTCCTGGGTCACGTCCTGGACATGTTGATCATCAACACCTCTTTGCCACTCGGCCCACTCCCACTGCTGAAAGTGACGATCGGTCCAATCTTTCTTGCGATTCAGGTCCAGCCCTTCCATGGAAGCGTTCACGAGCTGACGACTTCCCGTTCCTGGCCCATCGTTCGACTCCATATCCACCATTTTCACTCTGTTCACCGACGAGATTGGTGCTGCAAGTAGTAGCTACCTCGATACATCCGCACGTTGTTCAATTGATGGATGGCAGTCAAAATCGCGCTGCCTCAAGCACCCAAGGCTCGTTTTGCCTCCCGCTTTCGAGGCAAAAGAGGGTCCATCATCCGCGTACTCTTCTGGGTTTGTGCGAGGAGGAGGAGAACAGGGTCTTTGGCTGCTGGGTGGGAGACATCAGATCCCATCATCTGTCATTCATGGTAATCCTCTTGTTTTCTTTCTCAGGGCTAGCGCAGCGTTAACCTCCAAGTCAAATGATTTTCCATTGGGGATGAGAATCGTCGTTCGAGACGTAGAACTCGGGCTCTTTAGAGTGAGGATTGATGATGGTCTTAGAGTTAAAAGAGCAGAACCAGAGTTAAGAAAGAAGAGAATAGGCCAAGCACAAGTACCGTTCACATGGAAGCGAAGCAAGGGAAAGTCCTGCAAGATTCCATCAATAGTGCCTTTTTGTATTCATAGGGGACTGACTCGTCCTCACCAGTTTCCCCTTCTCCAGATTTTTTGCTCCCCTTTGCTGGACGAAGAGAAGTAGCTAGACCTACTAGTCATAGAGAGAGAGAGAGAGAGAGAGAGAGAGAGTCCAAAAGCACCAGCTTCTACTGATGGTCTCTCTTCAGAAACTACTATAATGTGACATTAAACATCATATTCTTTCTAACTACGCTTGAGGAATCAGATGGACGTAATCAATGGGAGCGGCGGCGGAAATTCCAGCAAGTCGGCTGCTTGAGCACTGTTTTCCAAATCATGGAAAAACCACTTCAGCAGCATAAGCCAGAGCGCATTTAAATATCCTCTCAGAAACGACTTTATGAGGCGACTCATTCAGACGCGATTTAGTCAAATTCTTCAGGCTGCCTGCGCTCGGATCAACAATGGATCAAATAAAGCATCTCTCATAGAAGAAGACAATCTGGACTTACCGAATCCCCCTGAAAGACTGGAGCTTTACTTACCATCTGTAGTTTCTTCAGGTAAGATGGATTCTTGCCTCCTCGTCTTCTCCTTCCTCCCTTCCTTCCGCTGAGGTGCTTCTCTCTCTTCTCTTGGGTTTGTAGCTAACTCAATCTGTAGACCACTAGTTTCAGGGATGATTTCGAGAGCAGTGGCAGTTTTGCTGATGGGTCTGACGGTCCTTTTCAAGGCCGTACAGCTTCCTCCTCCCCGGGATGCTGTACTCCCTGCAGAAACTGTGACTACCTGTACAAGAATCAGGCTCCGCGACGGAAGGTATCTGGCTTACAGGGAGAGAGGCGTCGCTCGAGAAAGGTCAACCTACAATGTCATTGTAGTACACGGGTTTGGAAGCTCCAAGGAGATGAGTTTTCAGGCACCCCAAGTACGAGCATCAAATCCCCCCTTGCATTGCATCTGATATCATTAGAGTGTAGCAGAGATAATGTTGAATCCCATCGAAACAGAGAGTGCAACAAGGAACAAAAGTACACATAGAAGCACATCTAGAACCACTCTACGTAACTTCTTCCCATATATTGCACCTTTTCATAATTTTTTCCAGATTTTAAAGAAGGAAAAACAGCAAAATTCTATTTTCGCTAGGGAATGTACTGCCCTGTTAATGGCGACGCTATCTTTGGTAAGACTACACAAAAAAGAAAGCCATCATGTTTATCCGAGAACAGAGGATATTTGAGTTTTGAGCTTGCAGGAACAGATAGAGAAGTTGGGTATATACTTTCTGCAATTTGATCGAGCTGGCTACGGAGACAGTGATCCTAACTTGAAGCGCTCGACAAAGAGCGAAGCTTACGACATTCAGGAACTTGCGGATCAATTAAAACTGGGGCCCAAGTTTTACGTGATCGGGGTTTCGATGGGTTCCTACCCTGCCTGGAGTTGCCTAAAGCACATACCACATAGGCAAGTGTTATAACCTTCAATTAACTTGTAGCCCCCTCCTGGAAACAAAATCTTATAGTGCTTGGTGGTGCAGACTAGAAGGCATGGCTTTAGTAGTTCCAGTCATCAACTATTCCTGGAAATCTCTTCCTGAGAATTTGACTAGGCTGGACTTCAGGAGAAAGCTCATTCAGTGGACCCTCTGGCTTGCGAATCACGCCCCCGAATTGCTCTACTGGTGGGTGACCCGAGAATGGCTCCCTTCAACTACTTTCTTGGAGAAGAACCCGACTTTTTTTAACAATCGAGACATCGATGTCCTCAAGAAGACGCCAGGATTCCCAATGCTCACCAAGGTACTTTGTATTTCCAATGAGCATGTGAAGGTTTGCCTGAATGGCCCTTGTTCTGTCTATTCGTGCTCGCAAGGACGAATTCTATCAGCTAAGAGCAGAGTTTAAGGGGAAAAAAAAAGGGTGGCGTTCTTATGAGTCCATGGCCAATCCTTGCTGTGGCTATTATGATCATCTCTTCCCATTCTCAAGGTTTCTTTCTGACCATAGAAGGCCGTTGTGAACAGGATAAACTACGGAGAAGGCAGGTGTTCGACACGCTCCTAAATGACTTCATGGTCAGTTTTGGCAACTGGGAGTTTGATCCACTGGAATTGAGCAATCCGTTCCGTGGGAACGAAAGCTTTGTTCATATCTGGCAAGGGCACGAAGACAAGGTAGTGCCCTTTCGACTTCAGCGGTATGTTGCGGGAAAGCTACCATGGATCAGGTATCACGAAATTCCCGACGGCGGACATCTGATTGTGCATTACAAGGGGGTATGCGAAGCGATTCTCTGGGCTCTTCTAAACGGAGAGCACCTTCCGGACAAACCGACGACGGCCATGACTTCACACTAATTGCGAGACCCGCATAGCTTCTGCAGCTCTTGGTGTCAATGATAATGTGCAAATGTACTGATCTCGCCTTGAGACTTTTACCACTGCAAAATTTGGGTGCCCTTGAATGAAATTCTTCTTCTCTCCAACTGTTAGGCTCAAGGGGGAAGCGATTCCTCACTAGGCCACTCAGGCTACCAATTCTTGCCTTACATTTCAGGAAATCTAGAATCAGTTCTGACTGTAACATTCACTATTGTCGCCCTTTCGGATTTGATGTACGAACGAAATTGCAGTACTCCAGCAAAGCAATGGCATCAAGATAACTCCCACAAATTGATAATCCGGCCGATCAACTCCCGACATTTTTCCGCCAAGGATTAGATGAGCACAAAAATTTGGCATTGGCATTAGGAAAACCATATCTAGAGCTCATGCATAACAGGATTAGGACATATCAGGAGAATAAAGCCTGAAACCTTTGCGCTTTCACCTATATAGGAATGACTTTCTAAATTTTCAAGATTGAGGGGGGAAAGAAAAAGAAAAGTAGTAGTCTACACTTCAGCTGGGCCTTTCGACAGCTATGTTCAGGCTTCACACGAAGCTCTGGACTCCGAAAAAGTTCACAGCATTGCCTAAAAAAAGGCCAAAAGACGTGAACTTTAAGCTAATTGCATATCCAACTGAACAAACATCTAAAGCGGTAACGAAAGCAACCAAAGGAAGGGCAAAAAATCCGCAAAAGCGTCGACATCAGACAAGCGAAAGTTTCCTCTCCTGCGACAAGTACCAATTCACTTGCGACGAAGTAAAACCCAAAAATGGTACTCCCGTCAATTGCCACGTGTCATTCAACTTAATAATTTGACAGTAAAATTTATCAAAATTTCATCAGAGTTATATCAATTTGGGAGGTTTTTTTTTTGTGTATTAACCCTTTCTAATACCATTTACCCCCCCCAAAAAAAACCTTTCTAATACCAATTGGCAATTTTTTTTAAAAAAATTAAGCTAAAAACATAATAAAAAAGGGCCTTGCACAGCCCTCATTGCCACCGCCCCACTATTATCGGCTATGGCCTAAGAGGGTGGGGATGGCCAGCGGCCAACAACAGGCGAGGGCTCGACTTCGAAGATCTTGGTGAGTCCTAGTCGTCGCTAGGCATGGTCGATGTCGCCCCGGCCACGTCAAGGCTCAATCTCGTCCAGCAATGGTGAGGCCCCATCGACCCTGGCAAGGCCTCACCTGCTTTAGCAAGGGTTGATGGCCACTAGACACGGCTCGGCGACCTCGTCGACAGTGGCGAGGGCTCTGTAAGACCTTGCCGCTCAACCCTACTGTTTTATTTTCTTAAATTTTTTTAACTTTTATTTTTTTGAGGTTAATGCCACAAAAAATACCAAAATGTACATATTCTATAAATTTACCCAAAATCATTTTTTTGACAAAAAAAAATCACAAAATAGTACATCTATGATAAATTTATCCCAAACTATTTTTTTTATCAACAAAATCTCCAAACTGGTATGTCGCGACCCGTCCGAAAACGGACACGGCTAATGGATTACCGATCGCGGGTCTTGGATCGCGCGGGCCCTCCCAGACCCATACCAAATCGCGGCGGGAGTGTCTTTTGAGGGATTCGACGATAAGAGTCGATCGCTTTCGACCTTCAGTGCGGTCGTGGTGGCATGTGCAACTTGTGCATGCATTTGGAGTCGCCACCCGGTCTTTCTTGGAGGGTAGACCGGAAACCTTACTGACCGATTGGGAGAGATTGATCAGTTCTGCGGAACCAGAGATTTTGGGTTCGGGGACTTGGTTACGTCGGTGTCATTACCAACGCCCTTTCGGTACCTAACGCGAGTGATTTTCCTGACTAAGAGTTCATGCAGACGCAATTTCGGGTGAGGTAGTTTTGGTTCAGGGTTTCATGCAGATTGGAAGACTGGTCCTATCAAATTAAAGTCAATATAATGAAAGCGCAAATCAAGTGCATAAATAGATCATGTCAATGCACATCAATTTCGATCATGGGCCTCCTAGTATAGCCATAAGGGCTTAGAGAAGATGTGATTTAGGACTAGGGGTAAAATGGGAAGATTCGGGGACAATTAGCCCGAAGGGCAAAATTGTCATTTTTTGGAAGGTTTGGATACCGAATTACCCAAAATATTCCATGGCCAGTTGTTTGTGGCCATTTCCCATTTTTGAGAATTTTTTTTGGAATTTCTGGATTTTTCTTCAGTTTTTGGAAGACGATTCGCCCGAAGGGCGAAATCGTCATTTTAAGAAGGGTCGGGGTTCAAAACACCTGAAATGAGTCTTGGCTGGTTGTTTGTGGCCATTTCCTAATTTTTGGGATTTTCCTGGATTTTTTAGAATTTGTTTTGGAAGACGGTTTGCCGAAAGGGCAAAACCGTCATTTTTGGAAAGACCGGGGGTCAAAAGACCCGAAACAGGTCGTGACCAGTTGAATGTGGCCATTTCCTATTTTCTGGAATTTTTTAGAATTTTTCTCAATTTTTCGAATTTTTATTGAATTTTTTATGATTTTCCATTTTTTTTTATTGAATTATTGATTTTTTTATTATTTTTTGTTCTCGGGCGCCCGGCCCGACCCTAGGGGTCGACACCGGCCTAAAACGACACCGTTTTATATTTTTAAACATTTTTCTATTTTTTAACAATTTTTTGATTTTTTATCTATTTTATTTAATTATCCGAAAATTCCCCGGATCCGACGGCTCTCATCGCGCCACGTGGCCTCATCCTGTGCGTCCGTTCTTCCACTAGATCGGGCGATCCACGGGGAGCCACGTGGCTCATTGGTGGCCGTTGGATCGAAAATTAATTTATTTTCCTTTTAAGAAAAACCACCGGATCAAACGCTCCACGTTGTGCTACGTGGCCGCTCTTGGTGCGTCCGATCTTCGACAAGATCGGACGATCCACAGAGAGCCACTTGGCACAACCTTGTCCGCCGGATCAATTTTAATTTATTATCCGAAAATGATTTATTAATTTTCCAAAATTCTAGGATCGCGACACGTGTCGCGATCGGGGCCGTCCATTCTGTTTGACTTGAAAATAATGGATCGGACCCCACCCGGCTGACGTGGCTGCCTACGTGGCACGCCACGTCGGCCGTTGACCGATGACCGACTGGAGGGTCGCCGGAGAAGACGATGAACAGTGAATATTCCGGCGGGAATAGTAAAAATTCCGGCGAGGTCGCCGGAAAATTGCGAAACGGACCCGAAACTTGGTATTTTTCGTTCCTTTTTTCGGCATTCGACTTCTTGGACCACCCACATCAACATACAACACAAATAATAACCGTGAACACGCTAGAAACCGGCGAACCGGACCTCCCCGAACCCGACTCCGGCGAGCCGATTTGCAAAAAAATTTTTTGCGTTTAAACTTGATTCCAACCGTTCACATAGCATCCAAGGGAGGTTTGAGGACTTACCTGGGGTCCCTCGATGGTCGGCGGCCGCCGGAAGTCCCTCGTCGAGCTCCCGGTCCGGATCAAGGCCGGCGAAGCTCCGAGACGCGTTTCGTCGCGGTTCAATGCAAAACAAAGGTCAACACAAGCTTAGAGTTGGATTTAGATGATTTTTAAGGCGAGCCTTACACAAAAAGGGGTCGGGAAAGGTCCGGCCGAGAGCCCCGAAGTAAAATGCCCACCGAAGCATTTCGCCGAACACATGGCGTGCACTGAGAAAAATGAAGCTCGGGAGCAAATACCAACCTATTCGGAGCTCGCCGACAGCCACTAAGCTCCGGTGATGGTCGGGGAGCGTTGCCGAAGACCCTGGGTTGCCGGTTGTCCGTCGGTTTCCTCCCCAAAAATTTTCTCTCCCTCTCTCGGCTCCCCTCGGTTTTGACCGAGAATCTCTCCCCTTTCGCATGGCCGACCAGCCCGTTTTTTGTGCCCACGCCACTGCGACACACGGCCCCCGACGTCTGCCATATTCCCCCACGCCATGTCGCCTTTTTCCTTTGAAAAATCGCACGCCTCACGTTCGCCCCATCTTCCCCTGTTTTTTTTTTTTTTCTGTTTTGCTGCACATTCTGCACGTTTGCTGCACATTCTGTGCATTGTTGCAGACCCGGGTCGGGGCGGGTCGGGTCGGACCCGACCGACCCGGTTCGACCAAATAGTCAAATTGACCCCCCAAATGACCTCTTTTCATGAAATTGATGGCAAATTCGGATTCCTTGGCATGTTTTCTATCAAATATGGGTATTTTTGTGAATCAATTTATTGAAATTCTATGAAAACCCCAAATTGTCCCTAGGATCCGAAAATGAATTTCGCCAAATCGAAGGCCTAAACGATCAAATTATTCAAAATTGAGGCCACCAATATATTCAGAATGATGAAAAATATTGGGTAGAGGTGTTTAATTTTAATGGATGTGCCCGTGTGAAATTTAATTTCACAAATTGTAAAACCGGGGACTAAATTGAAAGATTTTTATGCAATTAAGCCCTTTTGGCTAAAATTGATCAAATTGGAGGGCAAATTGACCCAATTGCATTTCAATACTTTAGAGTCCAATGTAATAGCTTATAAAAACCGAGAATTGAAAATTAAAAGATTCGAAAAGGATTTTTTAGGCCCGGTTCGGGATTAGGTTTGTGAAGGAACCCCATGAACCAAGCCAAATTTCCCTAATAAAAAGTGAAAATATTAAATAGAGAATTAAAATAAAATTTCTGAATATTTTTTGTAATTTTCTGACCACGGATGGTATTTTTCTGATTTTTTGGGTATTTTTATAATTAAATAAATTCCAAAAAATATTAAAAAATACAAAAAATATTTTTTGTTCAAAATTGGTTCCTAAGGCTAGGCTAAGGCTTCCAAAGTTGATTTTGTAATTTTTTGACCTTTTTTGATATTTTTAATTAATTTTAGAAATAAAAACTAAGATAAAAGATGGTCAAAAATCAGGTGTCAACATGGTATACATTTGATAAATTTATTTCAAACTGGTACACCTGTGATAAATTTAACCTCTGTTAGATTTTCGTTCAATTTTACCATCAAATTATTGAGCTGGATGACACGTGGCAGTTTTTTTTCTAAATACACGTGGCAGTTGATGAATGTACTAGTTTGGGATTTTTACCTCTATTTATCACATATATGTCGAGTTTTCTGTGATGTTAACTCGATTTGACGAAAACTAACAAAGGATAAATTTATCACATGTATACCGGTTTGAGATTTTTGATGGTCAGAAAATTTAGCTTGTGGTAAATTTATCAAAAGTGTACCAATTGAAATTTTTGGTGGTCAAAAAATAATTTAAGGTAAATTTCTCACATGTGTAATAGTTTTAAGTTTATTATGGTAAAAAAAAATAGTTTGAGGTAACTTTATCACATGTTACTAGTTTAGGATTTTTTGTGTTCAAAAAAATAATTTGGGATAAATTTGTCATTGGTGTACCAATTTGGGGTTTTTGATGCTATTAACTTTTTTTTAATTGCTGAATGAGATCCTTTAGCGAGCCAAGTAGGATTAGGTTATTGACATAAGAAAAATACCATGTAAAATTTCTGACAAAGCTCATTGGATTTGGTGCTAAAATAATCTTTTCAAAAAAAAAATTGACACTTAATTCATAAAAAATTATTTTTATACCAAAGTGAATGTCGTACACAAATTTTGGCACTTTTGGTGTCTTTTTGCCTATGTTTAAGTTTTAGAGTTCACAATTATATCATAGAAGTTTGGCATGAATGTCGATGAATAACTTTTTTTACTTAAAATAAGCCGAAACAAACAACCCTAACAGATTTATTATATGAATCGGATCAGATTGTTTTCATAAATTAAATAGTCCACGTTAGAGGTGGCAAAATTGGTCTAGAACCTACATTTGACCCATATTTTATGGTGATGGGTCATAAATAGGTTTTTTAAGTTTTAAAAGTGAGACATAAATTGGTTACTTAGAAATTTAATGGGTCCTAAATGGGTTTTAAATAAGTCATAAATGGAATAACTAAGAAAAGAATAAAAAAATTTAGCAATATATATATGTATATCTTTAAAAATATAAGAGTCAATTTTCTCTAAAAATATCTAACTGTTTTAACAACAGGTATGGGTCGGTTCAATATGAGTTACTAAATTTGTATAACATGAAAATGGGTTAAATGGGTCAGTATGGATCAGACCATATTCGCTCGACCCAAACACGATCCGATCCACATGTTTGACACGTCCAGTGACTCCACATAAATTTTGGGCACGTTCATTCTATTAATGGACTTATATTTGTGAGTTGGATCGCAATCATAAATTGAGCAGTCCACTTAAATTTGGGCACATTCATTATATTGATGGATTTGTCAAATATTTGAGTGATTATAATTGTAAGTGGATATCTCAAAAAATAAATATACTCTTTTCTCAACGCCCGTGCTATTTCCACTTTTCAAATAATTGTAGATATACACCATAATTTTTTTTGGTTGAATACATCATAAAATTTAAATGGTAAAAAATTGCTCTCATTGGGACTTCATTAATAGTCCACGTGTAATTTGATTTTCTAAGTAATATGAAATATTTAAAACTTTTCAGAATATGTCCTTTCATGTTTATATATTAGATATCACAATTAGATCATAGGAATTTGACTTGAAGCCGAACAACTTTTTCCCCTTGAAATATGCTAAAACAAACAACCCTAGCAGATTTATTATATGAATCGGATCAGATTGCTCTCATAAATTGAATAGTCCACGTAAATTTGGGCGCATTCATTGTATTGATGGGTTTATATATGTGAATCGGTATGGTGAGCATGGTTCCAAAGTAGAACCTGCAACCTGGAGAACTGGTCCGGTGGGAACCGATCGGTTTCAAGTTTCAAGGTATAGAGGGTAGCTTCCAGGTTTCAAAAATTGGGGAACCTATTTTGATGGGCAGGTTTCAGGTTTAAGGTATATGGAACTTGGAACGGGAACTTGGAACTGGAGTGAGTTTTTATATTTTTTTCTTAGATACACCATAAAATATAAATGGACCAAAGTACCTCTCATTGGGACTTCATTAATAGTGCATATGTAATTTATTTTTTTAAGTAATACGAAGTAGTTAAAATCGAAATATTTCCTTGCATATTTATGCATTAGATTTCGCAATTAGATCCTATAAGTTTGACTTGAAGGTCAGTGAATAACTTTCTTCCTTAAAATAAAGCCGAAACAAACAATCTGCGAGCAGGGTTTATTATATGAATCGAATCAGATTGCTCCGATAAAGTGAACAGTCCATGTAAAATTTGGAGAGCATTCATTCATTTTTTTTTTGTCAAAAGAGCATTCATTCTCTTTATGGGCTTATATATGTGAATCGGATCATTGTCATAAATTGATCAGTCGATTTGGGCGCATTCATTTTATTAATGGATTTTTAAAAAATTGAGAGATTATAATGCTAAGTGGATAACTCAATAAATAGACCCACTATTTTATCGAGGCTGGCGCTATTTCCACTCTTCAAATAATTTTAGATACACCATGAAATTTAAGTGGACCAAAGTACCTCTCATTGGGACTGCATTAATAGTGTACGTGCAAGTTGATTTTTTAAGTAATACGAAATAGTTAAACCTTTTCAAAATATTTCCTTGCATATTTATATATTAAGTTTCACAATTAGATCATAGAAGTTTGATTTGAAGGTTGCCGAATAGCTTCCCTTAAAATAAGCTGAAACAAACAACCCTATCGAGTTTATTATATGGATCGAATCGGATGGCTCTCATAAATAGAATAGCCCACGTAAAATTTGAGCGCATTCATTGTATTGATAAGCTTCTATATGTGAATCGGATCGCTGTCATAAATTGAGGAGTCCACGTAGATTTGGGCGCATTCATTTTATTGACGGATTTGACAAAAAATTTGAGTAACTGTGATGCTAAGTGGTTATCTCCTCAATAAATAAACATACTCTTTTGTCAAGGCTTGCGATATTTCCACTCTTCAAATAACTTTAGATATAATATGAAATTTAAATGGTCCAAAATAGCTCTCATTAATATTCCGTGTGTAATTTGATTTTTTTAAAGTAAAACAAAATAATTAAAACTTTTTCAAAATATTTCCTTGCATAATTATATATTAGATTTCATAATTAGATCATACAAGTTTGGCTTGAAGGTCGATGAATAACTTTTTCTCTTAAAATAAGTCAAAACAAGCAAATATATTATATGAATCAGATCGGATTGGTCTCATAAATTGAATAGCCCACGTAAAATTTGAGCGCATTCATTGTATAGATGGGCTTATATATGTGAATCGGATTGCCACCATAAATTGAGCAGTCTACATAAATTTGGGCGCATTCATTTTATTGACGGATTTGTCAAAAAATTGAGGGATTATAATGCTAAGTGGACATATCAATAAATAAACATACTCTTTTGTCAAAGCTCAAGCTATTTCCACTCTTTAACTGATTTTAGATGACATCATAAAATTTAAATGGTTAAAAATAGCTCTTTTTGGGACTTCATTAATTGCCCACGTGTAATTTGATTTTTTAAGTAATACCAAATAGTAAAAAAATCTCAAAATATTTCCTTGCATATTTAAATATTAGATTTCACAATCAGATCATATAAGTTTGACTTGAAGGTCGCATAATAACTTTTTTCCCCTTAAAATAAGCCGAAACAAATGACGGATTTATTATATGCATCAGATCAGATTGCTCTCATAAATTGTATAGTCCACGTAAAATTTGGGCGCATTAATTCTATTGATGGACTCCTATATGTGAATCGGATCGCTACCCTAAATTGAGCAGTCCACATAAGCGTTCATTTGAGTGATGGATTTGTAAAACATTTGAGCTATCATAATGCTAAATAGATATCTCAATAAATAAATAAACTCATTTGTCAAGGTTCGCACTATTTCCACACTCCAAATAAGTTCATATATATCATAAAATCTAAATGATCCAAAATGGCTCTCTTTGGGACTTCATTAATAGTGCACGTGTAATTTGATTTTTTTTTAAAGTAATAAGGAATAGTTAAAAAAATTCAAAATATTTCCTTGCATATTTATATATCAAATTTCACAATTAGATCATAGAAGTTTGACTTGAAGGTCGCGTAATAACTTTTTTCCCTTAAAAAAAGCCGAAACAAATGAAGGATTCATTATATGAATCGGATTGGATTGCTCTCATAAATTGTATAATCCGTGTAAAATTTGGGCGCATTATGGAGTTATATATGTGAATCAGATCGCCATTATAAACTGAGCGGTTAACATAAATTTGGGTGCATTCATCTTATTGACAGATTTGTCCAAAATTTGGGCGATTATAATGCTAAGTGGATGTCTAAATAAAATAAATAAAGATATTCTTTTTACCATTTTCCACTTTTTTAATTATAAGATTTAAATGGTAAAAAGTAATCCTCATCGGAACTTTGTTAATGGTAAAACTGACGAAAGAGGGAAAAGTTACCAAGGTCAATTTAATCTAGATCAACCAATCTAATGCCTTTCATTAATCTTAGGGTGATGGAATAAACATCATCCTTGTGATTAATAGGGACGGTCTCGAGTGCTTTCACGACGATGTGCGGTTTGTTGCATTTTCAATAAAATAGCTTGTTCCACCGTTTTCCTGCCGTGATTTCGCTTGTTCGAGTCTTTTGAGGTTATTTTCGTCAACGCAATAAGTTAAGGAGCGTTACAAGTTATAACCATCTTCGAAAAAAACAGGGGCGAGGCTTGTTTAAAACACGAATATTTTAGTCCCTGATCGGGTTTTTCCTCTTGTTAGGCACACAATTAAATTAATAAAACTAATCTCGGACATCCACATTTTGGCCCCTCTCTTAAGCTTAATTTGATTTTTTTTTTGGGCAGACCAGACCGGACAACGTAGGCTTTCTTCTGTGTTTGTTTACTTGTGGGCCGGCACGTGTCGCAAACGTGTCAAAACCGAGCATAACCCCCCCCGGGGGGGCCCCACTGTTTACCCCGGGGGGGGGGAAGGGGCATTAGTTTGCATGGTGCATGGGCTATTGCAGTTACGGAAGAACCCACCCAGTCTCCCTCTCTACAAAGCCCACCTGCAACTCCGTCCCCCCCCCCCCCCCCCCCCCCCCCCCCCCCCCCCCCTCTCTCTCCGTACTCTCTCCCTAGTCCACTTTCTCTCTCCTCATTGCTTCATACTCTCTCTCTCTCTCTCTCTAAGATCGTTTCTCAGTCCTTTCAGAAAATGCAGGTTACAGGAAACCTTTGAAGAGAGAGAGAGAGAGACGGGGGGAATTGGCTTTCTTGTTCAAGATTTCTCCATGCAGCTGAGATCTTCACTGATCAGGTACGTGTTCTTCGCATGCAAGAATCTCCTGGCACGATTCCTTGGCTTTCTTTTCTCCTCCCCTCTCCTTCTTTCTCATGCAGCTGAGTGTCTCTCTGTGTTTCTTTCTCCTCTCTCCGCCTTTCTCCGTTCGGTTTAGTTTCGCGACACCCGTTTGGTTCTTGATCGTCGGGGCGATGTGGAGTGGAGGAAGGGCGTGCGATCTGCATGCATGTCGCTTCTTTGCCCTCGATCATGGAACGGGTCGTCGTTAAACGCCTCAAGAACTGAGCAAAGCATGAAACCCCGAGAGCCGATTTCTTGATATTCCGACAGTTCGCGACGATTTAACCCGGGGGGGTGGGGGTGGGTGGATGGAGGGGGACATTCGATCAGACTCAGAGAGAGAGAGAGAGAGAGAGAGAGTTGTATCAGCTTTCCCTGTCAAGTCGTCGCCATTGATCTGTTCTTGGGTCAGAAGTTGTCACCTTTAATCAACGAGCTTTCAAGTTGAAGCAGCCTTTCGGCCCATTTCATTCGGTCGGTTTTTGGGGCTTGTTTTGATAGACTGATCCGCTAGAGAGAGATTGGACTCGGGTCTTGCGACCAATTTTAATGTTGCTGTCCTCACAAACTTTTCGAAATTTTCAAAATTACAAATTTGTCATGATTATCAATTTTTTTTTGTGATTTTTTTTTTCTCATGGAGATACAACCATTTTCGATTTGGGAAAGTTTGTCTCGCAGACCAGATATTTTGCAAATAGAAAGAAATGGCAACAGGTATGACAGTACTGTTACTCACTTTAGTAACACTTTACTCCCGATGAGTAACGGTGCAATGTAATATTGGCCACTCATTTTAGTTGTCGTTGGCACATAAAAGTAAAAAAAAAAAAAAATCTGAAATTTTTTTGTGGCTTGCATAGCACGGTCACACCGTAATTGAGCAGTGTGACCGTGGTGGAAGCATTTCCCTATTTTGAATCAATACTGTGTTTCTTGCTAGCCCAGCACTAGCATTTAGTTCACTCTTCAATCTTTAGTAATTCTCAGACCAAATAAAAAAAAAAACTCTTGTGATTCTATCTATAAAGCATTTTAAAGTAGAAATTGATCGTTGCTGTAGCTAAAGTGACCTTTTTGACACATTTGAGAATGAAGTGCTATGATTTGTTGATGTGATTTCGTGGGTGGACCAACCAGTTTGTTTGTTCTTTCAAATAATTCTGTTGCCTACATCTGCACTTTCTTCCATGCAGATGCTGGAAATGGCCCATGTAATTAACATCACCCTTCGTTGAAAGAAAATTGTGCAAATTGATTTAAAAATGGAAGTCGCCGGTGTGGAAATTGTCGGCCGCGACGACCTCAAATTAGAACCGCCATTCACGGGGCAACTGCCCCCAGGGGAGCCGCTCACCGAGCAGCAGCCGCCGCCGCGATCTGTCGGCAAACAGAGCTCTATCCTCTCGCTCACCCTCGATGAGATCCAGCACAGAAGCGGCAAGACCTTCGGCTCGATGAACATGGACGAGTTCCTAGCGAGCATCTGGAACGTCGACGAAAACCAGTCGTTGCCCTGCCAGAGCGAGGCCCCTAGCTCCAACTCAAATGCGGCTGGCCAATCGTCTCTGGCGAGACAAGGCTCGTTCTCGATCCCGACCCCGCTTTGCAACAAGACCGTGGAAGAGGTGTGGGACGAGATACACAAGGACCAGGGCCGCGCCCCGAATAACGAAAGCAACACCATTCTCAACGACCACGAACCGCCTAGGCGACAACAAACCTTCGGCGAGATGACCTTGGAGGACTTCCTGGTCAAAGCCGGGGTTGTGCAAGAGTCTCCCCTGCCTAAGGGGACTCCACCGCCGCAGCCGCCTGTTCACAAGCCACAGAGGAACTTCGTGGACCCTTCTCCATCTTTGGACGCAGGACTAGGAATGAGAAGCGCGAGCGGGTACGGATACCACAACACGCCTCAAGGCAGCGGGAGCAACTTGCCGGGCAACGGGTACCCGGGGTTCCAAATGTACCCGCCCACCACTCGGTACATGGGGGAATGTGCGAGTGGTAGCATGAAAGAGCGATGCCAGAGCTTGGCGGAGGCGGTGGGGCTGAAGAGCCGGAGGATAATCGACGGTCCACCAGAAGTAGTGATCGAGCGAAGGCAGCGACGGATGATCAAAAACCGGGAATCGGCCGCGCGATCTCGAGCCAGGAAACAGGTGACATATTCGTTTTCCCAAAAACCCCCACACATCGAAACTACAAAGTGCTAAAACCGAGAAGCATGTGTCTTTGATAAATCAATGCGTTTCGTGCAGGCATACACAGTCGAGTTGGAAGTAGAGCTCAATCAACTTAAAGAAGAGAATGAGAAGCTCAAAAAGACTTTGGTAAAAAAAAAAAAAAAAATCTGATCTTTTGCCTTGTTCCATCTCGACTGCCATTGCATTCATTTACTTCACAACACAATCTCACAATCCTATACTTTTTCACCTTTTCGCGCAGGCGGAGAGCGAGCAGAAACGCAGGAAGGAGGTAAAAAGTTTTGTCTGAACATTTCACCTACGGGCATGAACTTGCATCAATTCAGACACGACCACTGCAAGTTTTTTACACGAAACTTTCCCGAGAGCTAAAAAAAATGTTGCGTCGGTGACAGATGACGATGAAATGGAAGCTGCCGACCAAGGCAGAGAAGGCAGCAGAGAAGTTCAAGTCGGTGAGGAGGACAGCGAGCAATGCCTGGTGAATCAACGCCATGTTTAAAGAAGATGAGGTCAAAGTTGTAGTGGTGTGGATTGGGAATAAGCGGATTGTCAATATATAAAAATCTACATAAATAAATATATTTGATATATACAGTAAATATCATGATAGCGAGTACTGTATAATGCTGTTGCGATTTGCATGCATGCATAAGCGGATAAAAAAAAATCGAGCGATGATAATATGTATGTTAATAAGGTCAGCTTAATTTCATGTGGGGATTGAAGTGTATCCATGGAATGTGAGGCATTGACTTATGTGTATGTATATATGTCTATGTTATATATATAGTAGACAGATAACAACTTGCACTTTTTTTTTTCCTTTGGGTTTTGGTTAACCCATTTGGACTGGTTTAAATGAGTGACTAGTAACTTAAGTCCTTCCTTTGATATCTAGAAGTGTCCAATTTGAGACAATTGGAAGCCGCTAGTTTGACAGTACCGTCATTATTTTTAATCTCATAATTTTTTAATTAATGAATATTTTATGTAAAATATGAAGTAATAGTGTGTGGAGTATTGTTAAACAATCGGGAAGCATTTTGCTTTGTGAAAACAGAAACTTAGGACCTCTCTTGAAGTGAACTTATCCAGTTCATGACCATTAATTCGTTTACCAAAATAAGAAAATAATAATTGTCATATATATTTGCTTGCATTTGTTTTGTGTCTTCCATTGAAATGGCATGATCAAAGTGCAGCTTTGTTAATTGAATGAGTGTAGATTATCTTTTATTTCATGTCAAAGTAACATTTCATTCATTTCTGAAAAATGAGAGAAATAACGCAGTCGAGCCCAGTTGTGAATCGGATAAATTTCATACAATTCCAAAACAAAATGTAATCTACATAACAAGAATCATCAGAATAAACATAGGACTCACACATTCAAAGAGCAAATTTATGACTTCTTCAAATCAAACTCGACGGCTGATCACCGAATCTCTCTTCAGTAATGAACACACATCGAGATCTTCATTTGTTGCTACGATTTTTCCTTTCGGCGGTATGCGCCTAGATTCGACATCTCCAACAACAACGCCATGTAGAATAAAAAGGTTGAACAAGAGCAAAACCTTCACGAAATCTCTCTGATCTCCTTCGAAATTGAAAACTTGTACACTAACGAAATCTAAGGGAAGCGATACCCCGTACATACATGCAAAGAACCCCAAATATAGATTAGATCGGGATACAAATCTTTCCGAAATGAGAAAGAGAAGGTTCTAGATCCAGACTAGATCGAAAGAAAAAAAGTCTCCACATACGAGAGGAAAGCACGAAAAAAAGAGAGAGCAAAGAACTGAATCAATCAGTTAACGAAGAGGGGAGGAAAGTGAGCAATCTAACTCAAATCCTCCCTTTCTTGGAGATAGAAGAAGGAAGTTGTGTGAAGATAAAAGGGAGAGGAGACGAGAGGAGGCCGATCGCTAGAGTTCTGATTGAGGTAAATTAAAAAATTGGGATTTGTCATCATCACATAATTCTTTTGTTTCGTGGCAAAAGGATATGAGCGTTAAAATACCGTTGGTGAAATATCAACTTTTTTATACAAAAATTAGCAATGTTTGTATAGACATATCAATTCTTAATTGCATCATGCTTTGAGTTTATTAAACCTAATGTGAAATTACCAACCTTCATTAGAGTCACTTAATAACTTTTAGGAGCTTAAGTTACCCACTAGTTTTGGCCTACCAGTACTCTTATTTAAGTATTCACTAACGTTTAACCTCTTATTTTATTTATTTATTTACTTTCCCTTTGAGTTATCAATTTTTTACTTGTCTTAATTTACAATCCCTTACATCTACTATCCCTATCACCAAACTAAAATATTACAATTCACCAATTTTTCTTTGATTAAATTGAATTAGTAACTCACGTGCGGGGTTTTTTTTTTTTTTACCAACGTTTATTTGTTTTATTTTTAAGTTTCCAAATTTTTTTATGGTTTACAAAGTTTAACTTGCATTTTAGCAAAGTTTTAAATTTACCAACCTTAATTTGAATGATTATCAACTTTTATCCAATAAAAGTTACGTTTCAACGTCGTCAACATCAACACCACCTTTATCCCAAACTTACTGGGGTCGGCCGTCGAATAAATGGTATGTTTATTTTTTGGCAAAAAAAATTCTGACTTGAAAAACCACTTTCCATGAAAAAAATATTTTCCTTTACAGATTAGAGAATCCATTTTTCATCTTATACACGTGAATGCTTTTTTTTTAACCATAAATGAAAGAAAATCAATTCGCTAAAATTTTTCACTCAAACAAACGCACCCTAAATTTCATTCTCGAGTTACTTGCCAGCTATGTAGCACCGATACGCGTACTTAGAGATTTTTTACGTATCGGATACGTTGTCGTATCGGATGCGCTCGGACACGCCCGGATATGCGGTCAACGCGTGTCTGAGCGTGTCCTAGTCAACAACCGGACACGCGTGTCCCAAGACTTATTTCTGCCTATTTTCATTTTTCAGGCCAAAATCTAGCCCACTTGGCTGCGCCTCGCTCATGGCCGCCCGGCCCAGCTGGACGCTTTAGCGGCCGCAAGCCTGCACACCACCATCCTTCCCCTCTTCTTTTATTAGGAATTTTTTTGTCCCTTCTCAATTTGTTGAGCGGTGTAGGACAAGCGGTCGCTGGGGGTGTCCCCACCGAGGTGGGTAGATTCAGGTGCTCCGTGGACCACAGGAGCTCGCGACGCTTTCTCCACTTGGATGGCGAGGGGGCTCCAATCCAATGATGTGGCAGGATGGGAACGGTCCATCGTGGGAGGGCACAAGTGGTCAAATGGCTGGAAGGAAACAGAAATTGTTGACACTTGACTGGAAGGAGTCGCCCCCTGCCTCATTTTAGTATACTGAAAGCCTACTATCAACTTAAAGCGTATCATGATTGGTCCATACACAATTTGGGAAATGCTCTAATTCTTCTTCATCTTTGATTCGTTAATCTACTCCGAGAGGTGGGTCTTGTTAATAAAGTGTTCTCTCAACGTTTGTAAAGAAAGTATAGCAATTTTAGTACACTGGTGGTGACTCTACATTATCAAAATGATAATTTAAATAGTTATGATATTTATATATATATATATGATGTTTATATGCGATTTTGGAGTTCATAAAAATAATAATTTAAATGTATATATAAAAATATATATTTAATATATAACGTATCCCAGCGTATCGAAAATCTCTATTTTTTGAGAAACCACGTATCGACGTATCGTATCGTATCGTGTCCCGTATCGCATATCGTATCGGTTCTACATAGCTCGCCAGTACATCCTTATAACGATTAATTTTCTATTTACCGTCCGTTCTTGACCATGTATTCATCGACTCTGGTGACGTCAACAATGACGGGAGAGGAGGTAGGCTGAGCCGCTGAGATCTTTATCCCCCCAATTTCTTTTTTTTTGGCTGTATGGGATGACGTGAGCAATGACGGTCTCGACGAACCGAAGAACTATATATAATGGGTTAGACCAATTTTTTTTTTTGGGTTAACACCGCGAAAAATCCCAAACTGGTACACCTATGACAAATTTATCCCAAATTATTTTTTTGACCACCAAAAATCCCAAACTGGTACATTTGTGACAAATTTATCCCAAACTATTTTTTTAACCACCAAAAACCATAAACTGGTATAATTGTGACAAATTTACCCAAAACTAATTTTTTTACCATAAAAAATCTCAAACTGGTACACATATGACAAATTTACCCTTTGTTAATTTCCGTTAAATTGAGTTAATACTACGGAAAATTTCAAATTGATACACATATAGCAAACATAGGGTAACATGCACACCCGACAATAGCCTATGTCATCCAACTTTGTAATTTGAAGGCAAAATTTAACGAAAACTAACGGGGGATAAATTTATCACGGCTGTACCAGTTTGGGGTAAATTTATCACAGATATATCAGTTTGGGGTTTTTCATGGTCAAAAAAATAACTCGAGGTAAAATTATCATAGATGTACCAGTTTAGGGTTTTTAGGGGTATTAACCCTTTTTTTTTTTCGGTCGAACCATGTGTAATGGGTCAGACCAAGTTTGGGGGGCACGCAAAGTCGGCCAACTGGTCGTAAAAGTCCGCATAAATGTTGTTTAACATACTAGGGATGCTACCGGATCAATTGGAAAAATGCAAACGAAGGATAGTCAAATACCGGAAAGAAAAAACCGTTGTAAAATATTTTGGTAAAGTAATTTCGAGCGTTCCTTTCTTAAATATTTACCATAATTTTTTTTGCATAGGTAATGATCTTCTCTCTTTTGTCAGAGAGCTCGAATTTCCCAATTCATGCTGTGAGCAATTGAGCGCCTCAGACATAGGAGTCCGATCTTCGGTATTCTCTTACAATCTCGACCGTAGATTCACTTATCGTCACCGAGTGTTTTGCACAAATCATTCATTGATTGAGAGATTGTATGATTAGAAATAACTACACACTGTTGTCAGATTGTCAGTTTAGCAGCTTTCTCTCTTATATGTTACCTGTGTGTATTACTAAGATAGATTGGCGCCGTCCATCATTACTAGAAAATTCAAAGAAACTTTAGAAAAGGGGGAAAGATAGGACAAGGAGGAAAAAAACAGATGTAGAAATATAAATAGCTTTCGAAGCGAATAGGACTAAACGGGAACAAGAGGGATTCGCTAAAAAAGATCATTTTCCTTCTCTCTCTCTCTCTCTCTTTTTTTTTTCCGAAGAAAAGGAGAATTCAAACAAAATCGATGAAGGGGAAGAGATCCGAATGAATGGACAAGAAGAAGAAGAAAATTACAAGGAATAATCCACGGTAGGAACGGGTGCTTGTTGAAGAATCAACTTCGCCCACAAAAGTCCGTTTCTTTATCATCGTGAAAAAAAAGAAAGAAAGATGGATGGATAGATAGATAGATAGATGTTAATATTAGAAAGAAAGTAACCGGAATGATATTATTTCGTCGGAAATTTGGATAATTTATAAGAGTATGAGAATAAGAAGAAGTCGCAAAGGATGAAGTAATCGAACCCTGTCGGCCAGATTGTTTGCCTATATAAACTATATATGTTTCGACGTCCATACATAGGCACGTACGACAATAGAAAGAGCAGAGGAAAAAAAAAAAACAGTCGTGAGGATACCACATAGGAAAAAACATGGGGGAGACCATAGTCCTCTATCCGTCGCCATTAAGGGGTCACATAGTCGCCATGTTCGAGCTCGGACGCCTCATTCACAAGCACCACCCTCGCTTCTCCATCATTATCATCCTCTCCACCGCCTCGACCGCCACCGACTCCTCTTCCATCACCGTCCTCCACCTTCCATCCTCCGCCGCCGAGCGCGATGAGACGCCCTTCGATTTCGCCCGCCGCGACACCTCCAACCTCCGCCTCGCCCTAGCAGCCATCGCCGCCGCCGCGGACCTCCGAGCCCTCGTCGTCGACTTTTTCTCAGACGCCGCCTTCCCTGTGGCGGCCGCCCTCGGCGTCCCGACCTACTACTTCTTCACCTCGGGTGGCGCTGCCCTTGCCGTCTTCCTCCATTTTCCGACCCTCCATGGGAGCACCACCAAGAGCTTCGAGGAACTTGGAGATGAGATCGTGAACGTACCAGGGTTGCCCCCGATCAAGGCCTCGGAAATGCCGGCCGGCATGCTTAACCGGGGCGGGAGATACTACGGCTACTTCTTGGATACTTGCAGGAACATGATCTCGTCGTCTGGCATCATTTTTAACACGTGCGAGTCGCTTGAGACTCGGATCATCGGTGCCATCAGAGAAGGGTCGTGCGTGCCGGACTTCCCGACTCCGCCTATTTTTACCGTGGGGCCTTTGGTTGAGTCAAAGGTCGACGGCGACGAGAAGGACGGTGGTGACGAGAGAGAAAGAAGGCACGAGTGCTTGAGCTGGCTCGACTCGCAACCGAGCCGAAGCGTCGTGTTCTTGTGTTTCGGCAGCGAGGGAAGGTTCTCCGCCACGCAGCTGAAGGAGATGGCCTCAGGTAAGCTTACCAAATAAGAAGTATGTCGTGCAAAAATTACATCACGGGCCGCTACCTGATTCAAATTCAATTGTCTTGTTTATGAAAAGCAAGTGATTGATTTTGTCCAGGTTTGGAGAGAAGCGGGGTGAGATTCTTGTGGGTCGTGCGGCCTCCGCCGCAGGATGAGTCCGCAAAATCAACATCGGGGTCCAATGACGAGGGCAACACGAGCTTGGAGAAGTTCTTGCCGGAGGGATTTTTGGAGAGGACAAGAGAGAGGGGTATGGTGGTGAATTCATGGGCACCACAGATACAGGTGCTGAGTCACGGTTCGGTGGGCGGGTTCGTCACCCACTGCGGCTGGAACTCGACCATCGAAGCCGTGCGCGCTGGGGTGCCCATGGTGGCCTGGCCTCTCTATGCAGAGCAGAAGGTGAACAGGGCCTTCCTCGTGAAGGAGGCCGCCCTGGCGCTCCCTCTGAGCATGTCCGATGAGGACGGGTTCGTGAGCGGGGACGAGTTGGCCAAGCGGGTCACCGACTTGATGACGGGCTCAGGAGAAGGAAAAGCAGTCAGAGAGCGGGTCTTGGCAGCGAGAGACCACGTGCTGGAGGACTTGAGTGACGGCGGATCCTCTCAGGTTTCATTGGCCGCGGTTGCGGCGCTATGGAAACGAGGGTGAGACCTAGTCCTCGCCCTGTAAATTGAATAGTCGACCTCAACACTCAACAGGGAAGAGCTACAACGACCAAATTAGAGTACTAGATCAGAACTGTTTCCCAAGAAGCAAACCAAAAATAAAACAAAAACATGGAGCGGATGTGCTAGTGCGTTTGTTAGATTTGTAACGAAATGGTCTTAAAAAAAACCAGTTTTTCCATTCGGAAGTTCTAATGGTCGCCTTCTGAAGGAGACGCATGTTCTCAAGACATACCGAGACCCACGCCGAGTTCAAAGAAAGAGGGACATGTTTTACCATGTTCAACGAATGTGTATCGATCGATTCTGTACAGCGGATTGCTGCGTCCAGAACAGCAAGCATAGCAAAGCGAACAAGTGATAGAATAAGGAAGAAAAGCCGGAACAAGTAAGAAAGCAGAACATAAGGTGAGGGAAAGACCAATCATCAAAGCATATTCATACCTAGCATCTAGAGATCTCAAGCATCTTAAAGTCGAAGGCGACACCGACACACTCGCTGATGGTAAAATTATTAGAGAAGCTAGTTCCCTCACCTACGCCGGGTGCACCGGTCCATACACAAGCCAACCATCTCCTGGAGCGTCACTGGTTACACGGGAATTGCTCAGGGCGAGATGGGGTAGGTTCCCCAACACAAGCAAGCTTATCCCAGTAAAAGCGCCCTTATCACAGCAACGCAAAGTTCGGTCTCAAAGATGCACAAGTGTCCGCCGTTAGGTACCTCGTGGTAACGAATCCATGGAAGTTTCTCTGCAATGTACTGGTTAATCTCATAAGGAATTATGCGGTCTTCCGACCCTTGCCAAATGTGAACCGCGCCCTGATTGTCGGGACAAGGGTTTTCCAGTTCCAGGGGATCAAATTCCCAGCTTGCATAACCCGCTATTAAATCCCGGTGTAGAGATTCATGAACACCTTGCTGCCGTACCTTTTCCTGAATTTGAAAACATTGCAGTTACACAAAATGTTTCTAAATTTTCCATGCCCCGACTTTGATGACCCAAAAAATTATTGCGCTTTCCTAACTAGATCGCAGATAAGAAATGGCTGATCGATTTATTTTCAAACACTAACCATCAAACAAAATCAATTAAAACCAGGAGACGGTCAACACATATATGCAGATCTGAATAGGAAAAATCTCAACGAGGGAAGTCGTCTCTGTTGCAACAGAGGATAGTAGCATCTGTGTCGACATGTTCTGAAAAAATTGTTTTCCATTAATATATTCTGCCAATGAAGGCCTCCAGCCTTTAGTGCATTGGAGCATGAAACAGCTTCACATTTGCAGCACAAGCTCTTAAAGTGAAACATCTCTCGGCAAGGAAACACTTCAGTTTGCATCGATATAACAAAAGGCATACTGCTCTTATAAATGCATAAGAGAATACAAGTTACCTGACAAAGGTTAATTTCATCCCCACACCTCTTGATAATTTCCAAATCTCCCGGGCTGAAAATCCTACTGTCTCCAGCCATCATGCTTAGTGAGGTAAACCATTTTTGGGTCATCCACCAGTAAAGTAACCAAGGGGCATGATGAGCGACTCGGAATGTCCATTGATCGGGTGCTGGCAATTTTCCGAAGGCCTCCTTTATTAGCCTGGAAGGAAATGAATGCCACCAGTAGTGCACAAAAGGGACAACTAGGGAAGCTCCCGATAACCTGCACGTGAAGATGGGTCAATAAACGGGAAAAGTTCAAAACATCTACTCAAGTGGCCAATCAATATCGAAAAGCTAATGGCTAGAACAATGCCTGTGGGGTATATATCTGAGGCAACCCCAAGCCGGGTAGGCGCCCATTGAGATCCCAATCACGTAAAATCTGGACCCAATCTGTAACTGATCAGCTAGTTCTTGAATATCTGATGCCTCGTTTTTCACGGAGCGAGATGGATTTGGATCACTATCCCCATAACCTGCTCTGTCGTAGAAGAGAAAGTATATTTTTAGCTCCTCTATAAGTTCCTGTAAAAGAAAATAGAATGATGAATGTACCATGTTCCACAAGACTTTTACCACATTTGATTAAATGCAGGAATGCCGGCAATCAATCACCAATAGAAAAGGACTACATGCATCAGACTGGGAAATCAAAAGGCGTTACTGCACAGGGCAAAATGAAAATATTTTCGTTCAGTACGAAATGCCACCAGCAGTTTTTGGCTTTCTTCACCCAAAACTACCTCAATTCAACATCCTCGTATCCAAAGCTCTTATGTGATAGTGCAATGACGTCCTTATGCTGAATTTGCCACCTTTAAGTTCGCCAGTATGGCTAATTTTTTTTTTAACAGTAAATTTTCCCCTATAAAGTATGTAGCAGGAAATAAACACATATGATGAAATGCAGTAATTTGATGCCATGCTCACGACATGAGAAAAAGGTGACAATTATGGATCAGTCAAACTGTACGATTTACATCAGTAAATAGCAGCAGAGACGATCATTACTTGAGGAATCGGCAAATTGAGATCCTTGGAAGTGTCGAACCCATGGATTACAATGACTCTGTACTTAGCCTCTTCCTTCGGGGTGCCGATCTCCCTGTAAGCTAAATATCTCCCATCACTGAGTTTGACTCTGGGGGATGTGACTGGAGGACCATTTCTCGAGCCACATACCTTTGGAGGCGGGGGCTTCAACACCTGATATGCCCATCCAAGAACACCTACCACCACTGCCACCGCAATAGGTCCCAACATCGCTGGGAAAGAAAAGAGTGGCCATTGAGTAATCTTCCAGCTTAGAATGAGACAACCACAGACAGATATGCATATATAAAACAACCTGGAGTATAACAGCAACCGGCATTCCCCCACCAGGATCAAAATGATGTTTTTTTTTTGTTTTTTTTGGGTTAAAGAAGGATCAAAATGATGTTTCGGTCCTTGTTATAAATTTTCTGATGGTTCTATAAAATTGCTTGTTTCTCCTTTCCTCTTCCATTTATTTAATGATCTAGTCACGGCAAATTAGGCATTCAATCAAGCTCAGTCACTGATCAACCCCATAGCCTGTCATAGCTTGACCAAATTAATGCACGAATCGTACTTAAATTGCCAAACACAAGGAGCAAAGCAGAACAGGCCGTGGCCAAACGACTCGGAGGGGCAGAGCGAGCAGAATGCCTGCGAAAATTTCATCCTGTGATTGCAACCAATTAGAAAAGTAGAGGCGAGTGGCATCATAACATAGCTTGCCATATGCACTAAAGATATGCAAA